>OU696697.1:120945586-122318920 GCA_916050605.2 Platycheirus albimanus
TTTTTATTTTTATTATTTTCTGTTATTAATTTGTTGTCAATTGAATGTTGGCAACTTGGAATGAAAAAAGTTTGCTATTTTGGAACGCGCAATATATTTTTAGAATGCTATGAGCTATGACTGTAGAGCATGTTTGAAACATTAAATGTCGATATGTGTGTGAACAGCTTTCTTAAAAATATATTTCAACAGTTTTTTTTAAGTTTGCTTTATTAGCATTAAAAATAGGTAAGACATGTTGTGTCTTTTGAAAAAATCTGTTCCAGAAATAATTTGTAACCCGCGTCAGTCAACCATTTTTCGGTTTTTTTTCTTCAGTTTACTAATAAAAAAAACTGCAAATATGTAAACTGCTTTGTCGAATGCGACATAAAATTAACGGTTGAGTCCGATCATACCAAAGTTTCAGGTTTGCCAGCGACAGTTCTGTATTGTAATTGCAGGTTTTGGAAACAAAATTGAAACGTAAGTAGAATATTTAAGTTTTTTTTTTTCAACAGGATGTGAACGTTTATAATGGGCTATTATATGAAAAATCATTTATTCAGCTAAATTCAAACTAAACAAAAAACAGAATCTAATTTATGATAAGGTAACACAAATATAGTTTTGGAGACGAAGTCTTAGTTAGTACATTGTATGAAAAATCTATAGTACTCTTGAGGTACCGTTTGACTGTGTCACCCTCTAGTGCCTCAACACATCGATTTGAATACCTAGCTTTATACAATGCAATCTAAAGATAGCAGCGGCACCTAGTACCAATGGATTGCAACAGTAATTACTTCCTATTCATAGTACTATAGTTTGTATATTTTAGTTTTACAAACCCGAGTGCTGAGTCAGAGAGAAATAACTTATAGAGAGAGACAACTTTCCTTGCCTCCGTCCCCGCAAAGCTTTTTGTTTACATTTTTTGTAACGAGTTGAATTCCTATCTGTGTATAAATGTTTTCCCCTCGTGCAGAACAAAAAAAAAATCAAAAAAAAAAAACTTGGTTGTCTGTAAAGTCGGTTTACGGACGATAATTTTACGTGATAACCAGTAAGCAAAACAGTTCATGTGTAGGTTGTATCTCTCCAACCACCAAATTCCCAACCCACCATTTTTTAATTTTTTTCACCCCTTAACCCAAACACCAACCTACCACCTCCACATACAAACACCAACCAACAGCCCACCGTTTTTGAAAATTGTTTCCTCCTCCCCCACACAATAAATCCCCCCTTCCTAACCACTAACAATCACCCACCCCACCTACATCCAACCACCCACTATTTTTGATAATAAAGCCCCCTCGCCCCTACACCAAATTCAACCAACCTCCACCTACAACCACCATTTTTGACAATTATATTATATGACAATTTCTTCGTCGCCCCTCATCAAATCAACCCCACCTAAAACCACCAACCAACCACAAATTATTTTTGAGAATTTTTGCCTTACCACCCACCCCAAATACAACCACCAACCAAACACCCACCATTTTTGACAATTTTGCTTAACCCCCCCCCCCCTACCAAATCTTCCAACACCAACCAACCATCCCACCTACAGCCACTAACCAACCACCCAAAAATTTTAACAATTCCCCCTACACCTAATCACCCTCCCTACTCCCCCCTTCACGACCACCGCCAACTGCCCACCCCACCTACAACAGCCAATCAACCACCCACCATTTGTGACATTTTTTTTTCACCCCTTAACGCAAACACCAACCTACCACCCCCACATATAACCAACAGCCCACCATTTTTGAAAATTTGTTCCTCCTCCCCCACACAACAAAGCCAGCCCTTCCTAACCACCACCAATCACCCACCCACTATTTCTGACAATTGCACCAAATTCAACCACTTACTCCACCTACAACCACCTGCTACTCATCCACCATTTTTGACAATTCCCCCCCCCCCAGTACAATTACCTTTGACAATTCCCTCCACTACACCCTCCCCCCAAATCCGACCACCCATTACACCTACAACAACTTCCCACTCACCCAACACCGCCAACCACCCATCACACCTACAGCAACCAACCAACCACCAACAATTTTTGACAATTTTTTCCTCAACCCCATCCCAACACCAAATCCCCCAAATCCAACCACCTTCCACTCACCCACCATTTTTGACAACTTTTTCATCGCACCCCATCAAATCAACAATAGCCACCACCAAAACTGCCAACCAATCAAACCACCTGCAACCGCCAACCAACCACCCACCATATTTGCCAATTCACCCCCCCCTCCCCCAATCATACCAAATACCCCCAAATCCAAACACCCATCCCACCTACAGCCACCAAGGAACCACCCATTAGTTTTGACAATTTTTGTCTCACCATCCAAACCAGCTACAACCACCCACCATTTTTGACAATTTTTCCTCTTCCCGACACTACCAATACCCCCCCCCCAAACCCACACCCCCCGCCTGCCCCACATACACTCCCACCACAACCAACCAATCACCCAACACCCTCCACTCCCACTTTAACTAGGTAACGTCAGTGTGACTGTGACTGTGACTGGGACTGTGACTGTGACTGTGACTGTGACTGTGACTGTGACTGTGACTGTGACTGTGACTGTGACTGTGACTGTGACTGCGACTGTGACATTTTTCTGTGCGTGCTGCCCATATATTCCAAACCGATTTATTAGACGTTATCACGTCAAAAAAAGTATCCCTTTCTCTCTTATTTAAAGGTCTCTTGATTGATTCATCTGACATTTTTTCGACATTGGTGAATATGTACAGCAACCAGAGAGGATATATGAAAGAGAGTTTAATGTAGGCTGGAAATGGGATTTTGCCTACAAGCTGATTTGACAGATAAACCATACCATCTGCGAATGTGTGCGTAAAAACTCGCATACACGCACAGTTGGTATGATATGATTTTGTGTTGTTATTGTTGCATTTATTCACAGACACGATTTCAAATAATAAAAAAAAAAAACCGGAAATGGGTGTCGGAGGGTGATACGTACGAAAGATTTCACTCTCCTTTAGGTCCTCTGTGACAGCAACTTGCATCTGTGTTGTCCGCACATTTTTTTTATGTGGAGTTTAGTACAGATGCAAGTTGCTGTCGGAATTCGCAGCTTGTAGGTTAAAAGAGCCACCGTCGAAGTTGCCTCTCTCTATTAGTTTCTTCTCTCTGGCTGAGTTTGCCTTTTGAATATTGTCAATATTTGTCGCGATCACATATAATATAACCCCATCTAGAATTCGGATCAATTTAACGATGTGAATGGATTGATTGTAGGATAGGGGAGACCCGGGACAAAAGTAACACGTCATAAAGTAACAAACCCATTCACAACTTAAACGAATGTGTTGGAACATTCTTTATATGCAGATTTGTAAACAACTTAGCTTTTTCCATACTACTCAGTTGTCGTTCAATTTGCCGTGCCACAGTGAAAAGAAAGAAAAAGTGCATTATTTGAAATTTTTTTGGTTGCCACTTTTTCAGATAAAAAAAGTGTTGAATCTTAATATTTGTAGGTAAGTTTCGACTTAAACATTAATTAATATATTTTTTGCCTATCATCCTTCATCGTTTAAACAAATCTTAGAATCTGAGTGAGTTATTCGGCCCTATCGAGGTAACCGTCGGAGCGAAAAATGCTACCATTTTGTACGATTCCGAAAATTTTTTCTTCGAGGTACCTATTCTTGCGTCCAGCTGTTCTCCGCACTTTTTTTTAACGCACACCGTATTGCGTTGCAGTGCGATCAAGTGCATTTTTTAGTGTGGTTTTTGACAGCTGAACACAGTTTTGTTTTCGTTTTGCTCCGACACAAAATTCTTGCCGGACTCGTTTACGCATCAACCAAAATTGTTGAAAAATGTAAGAAATTAATCGGCCCTAGCGAGGTAACCGTCGGAGCGAACAGTTGTCTGCAACGCATACGTTTGCGGAGGCTCAAATTGCGTTCGAGGTATCTCTCATCGGAACAGAAATATCACAAATGCGTCGATGCATTGATTTGACATGCGACAGATTTTTAATTCAAAGAGAGATGTGCAAAATATATTTATGTATCGATGATTCGATACTGTTGAAAGCAGTTATTTGGCAGCACTGAAAACCTATTAGCAACTACAGCATCTTTCTGTATCCTGTGTTATTGGCAGCACTACAAAATCATTAACAACATCCTGTTGAATCCTGTGTATATAAACCCACCGAAATGTACACACATCACTCAGTCATACAGCGACGGCAACAACATCATCCCAAACATGCAATTCGGATTCCGGGCCAAACATTCGACTCTGCATCCTCTTCTAAGGTTCCAGAAGGACGTGGTCAGCACTCTCAACAATTATCAGTTGGTAGTTGGATGCTTTCTTCATATCGAGAAAGCATTTGACAGTATATGGATCAACGGTCTGATCCATAAACTTACTTAATTTTCCAGCTACATTAATAAAAATAATTTATAGTTTTCTTTCTTCCAGATCCTTCTTCGTCCAAATTGAAAACAGCCAGTCAACAACCAAAGCCATCAGAGCTGGAGTAGCTCAAGCTCAAGGATCCAAACTAGGACCATTTCTATACAGTATATTCACTTCCGATCAGCCACAGCCAAATTTAGTCAACCATCCGAATCCTCTAGTGAGCACAATCAACAGTGAAGAACGGCATCCTGTATCCTGAACCACGATACCTGGACATAACTGCGCTAATGGACGAAGGAATTATCAGACTCAACGACAACGAGGCTATCCAGTTTGACGAGGAAGCAGCGTCAACTTACCACCGTGGCTAGTAGCCAATTCACCAACACATCAAGGACAACCGGATTTGAACAACCCGAAATGGACACCCCCACTTCACTATTAATATAAGTATAATTAATGACAATTTTTTTTTTAAATGTATTATAAAATTATCAATGTATATAGTTAGGCTCTAATGTGCCAACAAATATTTTTAAGTATCATAAGTAAAATAGAATAATAATCAATTGTAAATATTATATTGTTCAATAAATAATCGTTAATCGTTAATCGTAATCACATCACTCAGTTGTCTTTTAACAGTGATCACGTGTATACCTCTTGTGTTCTTATATATGTAGTTCTTAAAAGTTAAATAAATAGTTAAGTTTTAAATTGAAAACTTATTGTTTTATTCCAAGGAACGCAACAGATACATCCTTCGATATTTGTATAAATAATATATGTATATACCAAACCAGATTAAAATTATGTTAAATCAAAAAAATTTGAAAATAATTGTTAATAACTAGTTAGAATGATAAAGATTTGAATAATTTTATACGCTGGGGTAAAATAGAACAAACATTTAAACATATTTCTTTCCATTCGAAATATATCGAATCGGTGAATATTGATATATTTTCAAGAACGCCATCTCTAAATTCAAACAGCTGTTTTACCAATTTGTCAAAGGTTGGAAAATAATTACAAAATTCAAAAACTCAAGTTTTCCAATTTCCAATTTGGTTAAGTTGGTTCGTTAACTCGTCCCAAAAATCAGCAACATCTTCTGGCGACATTTTGGTATAGTTTTGGGCTACGAGTATCTATATCAGGTTGTTCCTGCGTTTAGTTCTTGTTTTTTCTTTTAGGTTTGACCTGGAAACACAAAATTCAAGAAATGCTTTATGTACCTACTAAAGCTATTTAAAATATATATTGTATATATACATATATGTTTTGATTAATTTATTACATTTTCCAACAATTTTCTATGATGCGTGAGCAAATCTCGCCAAGAATTTCTGTCGGAGCAAATCGAAAACAAAACTATGCTAACCTGTCAAAAACCAAACCAAAAAACGGACTTGATCGCACTGCAACGCAACTCACCGGTGTGCGTTAAAAAAGTGCGTAGAAACGTTCGGTCGGAAGAATACTTCGAAGCAAAATCTTTCGGAATCGTACAAAATGTTAGCATTTTTCGTTCCGACGGTTACCTCGATATTGCCGAATATAGTAATAATACTACTTTCCCGTATAGAAAATATTCATATTTCAAATGATCTCAGCTATGTGTGTTTATTTTATCTCCCATCCATCTCCACAAAAAAATGTATTTTCGAACCCCCTATCATGGTATCCGTGCGGAGAATTATCACAAACTTATGAGACGCCATGCATCGCAAGAATTCTGTGTGACTTATCTATTCCTAAACGTCAGTTGGAAATTTGTTTTTCTCATGAAATCCACATCAAATCTGAAATTGTCGTTGAATTCACCATTGGTTTAGTTCATTTAACAAAACAAAATATAAAAATACCAATGCAAACGATGTGGATATGACTAGGTTTTGTGTGTTATAGCTAGGTACAATGTACATTATGTATAGGCACCAAGACACTAACGTATAAACTATGTATGGAAGCTTTTGAAAGATTTGCAAATTTGAAATTCAAAATATACTTTATTTTGAAATGAGTGATCCCTTCCAATAAGACCAAGTTTGTTTTGGTGTGAGTGTCTAGTGAAAATCGATTGGAAATAAAATATAAAATCATAAAAATTTTTGCAGGCTCTCGTTGGGGCAGTGTTATATAAGTTTACCTAGCAGTAAAAGGTATTCAACTTAGTATTTATACTAAAGCTAGCATTAGACGGTCCTTGTAAATGGTCCTTGCAAGGACACTCTGACGTCACAGAAAATGTGTCTTTGTGCTGTCAGTGAATGGACATTCTTCATCGTGTCTTTGCTAGGGAAAATGTCCATTACACGAATGAAACAAATCTGGGCATTCTTGTCCCAAAGTAAAATGTCCAGCAAATCGGACATTGTTACTTTTGCAATTTGGTGTCCTTGCAAGGACAAGTATAACAATTAACAATGTCCATTACACGACATGACCATTTTGACAGTTGGTGGTGAATGAAACCGCGCTGAAAAATGCAATTTTTTGCCGTGACCATTACAAGACATTTATAAATTGGTCATTGTTAAAAGTAAACTTGACGTTTCAGGATTCATTAGGGAAAACTAAACTGCTCATCACATCTTACCATCCATGAATTTTTTTTTATTGGAAAATTATGTCAAGTAAATTAAGATTTATTAGAAAAGTACTACCAGAATTTACAAAAATACACGAAACTAAAACTACATAGTATCAAGATAATGTAGGAAAAATAACGTTAAACGTTTAAAACTGATTCAATATCTTTCATTCATTAATTACAATAACTTTTACGATACACCAAAGCTAACTTTACTTTTACATATATATGTCCTTTTATCGTATGGAGAAGTTGACCATCCGGAGAATGTTTGCTGAAACTTTTCTATATGGCGGGCTTACGCATGCATAAATACACTAGCGTCAGTTGTTGTGTAAGTAAAAGTGCTCGCCAATGCTTTGGTGTGTGTGAAAGTAAATGTTAAATTTCGGTTGATTGTTGTAATTTTGACCACGTCTCGTGACGTCATCTGTGCACACAGCAACAAGCGATTTTAGTGAAACAATGTCTGAATTCAATCAGCTGTTTCTTACCTGAACGCCACACATGCCAACTACTGACAAAATAGTTGTAATACACTCACATTTTCCACTCACACAGACAAACTTCCAGCCAACTGGAACACAGATAGTTATCTGACAATTTATTCATGTATAGAAATTTGCTTGCCAGTACCTGGTATGTGTGGCGTCAGGATTAATACCATTTTTTCGAACAAAATCAGATGATCGTGACCAGTAGCGGATTTAGGTTTGACGGCGCCCTAGGCCCAAGACGATATGGCGCCCTTTTTCTTTCGTAAAATAATGAAATATTATGTGACTAAAGTTGGCCCCCCCATTTTATATTTTTTATATAAAATTTATTGTGCTGCTTTGTGCTAGACTTGTAAAGTTGTATCTTTAAAGCTCTAGCTTTTATAGCTAAACAACGATTTTATGACTAAAGTTAGCCCCGCCATTTTTTATTTTTTTTTTTAAGATTTGTTGTACTGCGTTGTGCTAAGCTTGTGCTGCTATGTGCCGTAAATATAAACTTTTTATCTCCAAAGCTCTAGCTTTAATAGCCAAAAAACGATTTTTACACTAAAGTTAGCCCCCCCCCCATTTTTTTTCTTTTTTTTTATGATTTCTTGTGCTGTTTGTCAATAATTTACTGATGTTAAAATAAGTAGCGTATCACATAAAGTTCAGAGTCGGAACAGAGCAAATGCGCGCCAGGTTGTCAAAATCTGATGTCACATTGAAATTGAACAACAACAAAACCACCATGAAAAGTGGACATTCCAAGCAACAATGTCCCGGCAGAAATTCCTGCTGTTGCATTGTTGGGACATGGTCTTTGCAAGGACAATGGTCCTTGTGTCCCATCAACAATGGAAGGACCATTACATTATTGTATAGGAATATATTGAGAACTAAGTTTAAAATAAATTGGTCCAGCCGTTGAGGCTGTAGCTGCTGACACAGAAAGACAGGACGACAGATTTGCCCGACCCACTTTTTTTTTACTTCCTTCATGTTTGCTTTGTATTTGTACCTTATATATATATTTCTTTTACGAATATACATAAATAGCCTTTAAAACACCTCTTAGTGGCCATTCATATCCAGTTTTCATATTATAAAGAAATTCATGTTAAACTTTGACACTCTACTCTTCTTAAACTCGAGTTCATTGAATAGTTTGTAAAGAATGTTTTAATTTGTATAACAACACTGGAATTATATCCCACTCATTGCTAGGTAATTATTGTTCCGCACTTGGTACAATCTGTTAGTGGTATGTGACCTTGTCAATCTAAAATAAGTATTGTCAATTTTCAAATAGATAGGTAAATAATTAATTGAATCGGAGTCCAATTCTCAACTACTTACGAGTAGGTATATAAGATAGGTACATGGAGATCTCAAAGCTCTAAAATACTGCATACGAATTATTAAAACATACTAAAAAGGAAGGACATGTACTTACATACATATAAAGCAAAAGGCAATTAATAATAATAATAACATTATTCTTATCTATACTCGCGTGCATTAATTGAATAAACATTACGATGCAATTGACATCACCTTTCATCGTGTCAATTTAATTTGATTTTGATTATTTCCAATGCATTCCAGTGGCAACAGAAACAGCGGCGACGGCAACGGCAACGGCAACTACAACGTTGTGGTTGCTCACGTTATGTGTCGCCATTGCTGCATGCATATACACAAATTGACGCTGACGGACGATGCAACTTCGAAAGGTGGCATGACATTAGCTGACATTTTGACATGACACAATGCGAGTCAGACAAACATTCAAATCAATAGGAAGATTAGAGGCAACTTGTAATTAGGAGATACATTATATGTACATAAATGTATGAATACACGAGTAAAGTTGACATCAATTACAAATGGCACAATGAAGTGCAGAAAAGGGTTAAACAAGTGAGTACACAAGACGTACGACTATTGTCAAAGAAGTAGGTATACTGCCTTAACCTACCTATTAAAGGTGGGCAGCTGACCACAATTCTATTTTCCATTTAATAACATTCGAAAGAATAATGGATGAAGGACGGCGACGGTCGAACCACGGACATATGGATATGCATGGCGGACGGCCAGCGCGGCGGAGTATAATCTTGCTAATAGATGTGCATCGTCAAATTGAATATTTCTGTTTGACAGCTAGTCTCTAATTATGTACAAAGTCAGTTGAAAAGAAAGACATGTCGATGTCGATGTCGGCGATGGAACGATGGAAGGAGGAACCGATTGACAGAAGTCGGAGAAAAATATAGATTTTCTGTCAGAAGACACATAGAAAGAGGCATTCAATAAGCAACTTATCTATCTATATGTACCTACCTATTGGAATATGACTTGTTGAAATAAAGTTGGAATGCGTGACATTTTGGCGGCGATATGTTATGAGTTGTCTTTGTTAGACATTAAATGGTACCTAAAGAGTTATGGATAATAATAGTGTTAGAAATGAAAAAAAAAGAACAACAAACCACTTCAGTGAGATATATTGATTTCTGTAAAACTGTTTTCTATTGCAATTGCGTTTATAACTTAGTAACTTTATGTTCTTTGAAGGATCACAGATAAAATGGGCAATGGAAATAAGTGTTTAAGCTAAGGAGAGGAGGATAATTAGCATACTTTCCCACTCCTTTTTGAAGTTCTTTATCACGTATACTAAGTAGGACTACATTCTTGACTATATATGTGATTTCTTAACAAAAATTCCATACCAAAGACTGATAAGAGCGAGAACATCTGAAGATTTTATCTTTTGTATGAGAGACACTCTGAAATTACATTTGACTGTTCTAAATATAACGTTAACAATCATTCACGGCAGCATTTAACTTGAATTGAAAACACCTAAGAATGCATAAACTTATCATACAAAAACATTCAAAGACTTTTACCTAAACGTAATTTAATGAAGTCCTGCCACTAGCGACCAGAGAATGAATTGCAATTGACAACAAAGATAACTATTCAAAGTAAAACCTAGATAGATGACCGTATCTAATTAGTAATCGCCCGCGCGCCGATGAGAATAATGGGAGGCAAATCCAAGAAAAATTTCATTTCTAGAATAAATCATAGGAACAGCCTTAGAAGGGTTAAGTCTGATTTATTTAAACACACTTGACGACAACCGAATTTGTTTAAGATCCTGATTAGTTCTGGCTTCAACGGACTCCATTAATCTAAAATCGACCATTAATCTCATTTTCTTTTATTTTTTTTCATATAACTGTCTCTTTCTCTCTTATTTAAAGGTCTCTTGATTGTAAGAAGAGTAGGTACAAAGGAATTCTATAGAGGATCTGTTCAGAAACTATGTAATTTACATTTATGAAATCCTCTACATTTTGGGGAAATTGGGGGTCGTAATTATCTCAGAAAACCCCATGCGTGAAATCCAACTGAAGCTTGGGGATACAAAAAAAAATGCCTAGTCGAAACCACACCTCTAAATTACCAATCAAGTCCAATATCATGTATGAATCTCCATCCGTTGTACCTATAATAAGTAAAAGTAAATAAAACAAAGCAAGAAAACAAGAAGAAAGAATGAATAGAAAAAGAAGGAAGATAATCATGTGTCAAACAAAATACACAAACCGGGTTGAAAACACTTTTTTAGCAAATTTCCAAATTTTCTCATTTCGATTCTAATGAAAACATAATATACTCTATCACTTTTGATTTCCAACTTTTTCTCGACACAATAAAATACAAATAACAAACAATGACAGCTGTCAAAAGAGCTGAGTGAGATATCGGATCCAAACATTTTTCGATTTTTGTTCCACTTACAAAATCTCAGAGTTCTCAGTTGGTGGAGCTAGCCTAATTTGGATAGGATTTATTTTCACATTTTTTTTTGATGGAGTGCTTTTGGGTTAAAAGAGAATAACCATCGAATTTGCCTCTCTCTATTAGTTCTTTCTGTCTGGTTAAAACAGTGTACTTATTCATTTGGGAAAATGACCTTATTCCGTTGAAATGTTCGAAATTTGATTCGAATTTTTCTTCTCATTCCAAAATGAGCTGATTTCGGGCCTGATGAAATTTATTCTACTCTACAGTATAATACTATATTTTCATTCGGGAAAAATAGAAGCGATCTGATTACCTCCTTTCCCGTAGTTTTCAAATGGGGCCACCGGTCACTAGTTCTCCGCGGAAACTCGCAGGGATCTCAATGGTTGCGTCAAAATACACGGTCAAATTTGAATTTGTTTTAATGTCATATGGTTCAAAATTCTCAACGCCATTTATTAAAATTTTGTACCTACTTCAGGCTAGAGGCGCGACCATTGACATTGAAGAACAAAATCTCGCCAGCATTCTCGGGGATTTGCAGGTTTTTCGAAATCAATGAAACGTTACCTTTGAATACTGTTAAGTGGTTGCAAATGGAATGGAAGATGCTTCGGCAAAATAACCTGATCGTCGCAATCAAAACACCTGGGTGCTGGCTGCTGCTGGTAGATACAGTAATCAGGAATCAGTTAATTTGTTCATTTTCGTGGAGGTTTCTAAAGAAGGAAGAAGGTTATATCATGAATGCCACAGACAAATCGTTCCAACTCTGTTTAGTCCCAATTGTTTCCCGTTCCACTGAAAAATTTCTGTAAAAAAAAAATCAAGATCAACAAAGAAAATTTGGAGTTTAATGTTACTCAGCATGTCACCAGTGTCTCCAAAACAGCAGTTTGACAATATTTTGTGTGGATCGATTTTCAGGATAAATTTAAATACATTTATTCTTGTTAAGTCTCGGTCTTGCAACTTCATTGCTACATTTTACTTTTGAGTTTTGACCCGTCATCTAGTTGCTTTTTTGGATAGTTTCTTAATTCGACAATGCCTACAATTTATAAAATGCTACGGGCAAAACGATTGTTTTGTGAAATGTCAATAGATAGGAATTTTTTGCTGACTCCTGTTCGCCAGTCAGGAAAAATTCCAGTTCCTGCCTTCTTTTAACTTGTCCTCTTGGTTTTTCCTGATTGTTTTAACTGGTTCTTAAAATGTATTGCACTCCGAACGAATGAAAGATCTATCATCCATTTCCTTTCCAAAAAACATGAATATAAAATTTAATTTCAAATTCTATTTCACGTTCTACAGAGCCCAAAATTTGTATATGGTTTAGGTCGTAACCTATATTTAATGTATATGTATTCGAAAACATTAAACAAAAAAAGTTAGCCGTCACGGGACGCCCGGCAGGTACATTTTTTTCTGATTGGTGAAAAAAATAGAATATGTGATTCCCCTCCCCCCTCGCCAACCCTCAACACCACACCAAACGTCCTCCATTTTTGACAATTTTCTCCGAACCCCTCCTCCAAACCTTTCTTTCGCACTAAGAGTTGCCGATTTATGTAGAGTTCGATAATTTTATCTGATAAACTATTTTGTTGTAAGTAATAAACAATGGAAATAACAATAACTTTTCACTTCACTGTATAAACAGTTGACAAAACATTTCACGTATAGGTTATATTCCCCCCACCAACAACGAATTACCCACCATTTTTGTCAATTTGTCTCCCCAACCAACTACCCACCATCAACCCACCCTACACCAAAGCCCCCAACACCACAAACCACCCACCCCACCTACAAACACCAACCAACCATAAACCATTTTTGACAATTTTTACCATATCTCTCCACCAAATCCCCCACTAGTAACCACCCACCACAGCTACAACCACTAACCAGCCATCCACCATTTTTGGCAATTTTTTCCTCACCCTCCCAGTAACCACCCACTACAAAACTATTTTTGATTTGCACCCTTCTTCCCAAACACCCTCCATAAATACCACCCCGCTCTCCACCAATGACCACCCACCCAACCTACAACCACCCAACACAAAATTTTATCGACTTTGTTCATTTTTCTAAGCTATCAAAGATTTTATTGGCCGGATAGCGTCCGAGCGTCATGCCATTTTTCGTGACGATTACGATTGATTTTGACGCCTAGGCGCCAATAGATGTTTCGCATCAAACAAAAATTAAAAACAATCAATTTTGGTATATACAAATACACTTGTGTTCAGTATAACAAAATTTTGTTGAACACTAACTACACCTTCACATCTCATGGATAATAAATTACAGTCGATAGTGTAGTGTTTTCTCAGGAAGTAAACAAGTAAACTAAAGGAAGGATGGAAAGTAAAGGCAATGGAGTGCAAGAATGAAAAACAAAAACAAAATTAAATTATATTGAATTTAATCAATTTCATTTAAGGGTTTCGTTGTCGTTAGTAGGTAGAAGGTATTTATGAGATGACAGAACAAATGTCAGTTCAACTTGATGTATGTGTAAAGAGGTACATATATTTATGAGGTTCAACAATTGAATACCAGTAACAAAGTTAAGGAATTTATAAAATTAAAAAATAAGTTACTGCACTCAAGTTCAAAATACTTAAAGAGGAACCTCCTTATTCCAGCACGATATTGAAATATATTAAAAATATTAAAGCTATTCACAGTCGTTAATTAAAAGCCTATAATTGATTAAATTAAAAACCAACCATAATCAAAGAAGCTGTTGAAAATATAATGAACGTATAATATAATCATTAGTCACTTATTCTGCAAAATCTCTGTTAAGAATATCTATTAAGGTATCTATTAGTTAAGTGAGGTCAATAAAGTTAACCTTTTTCCATACAATTATTTTAAATATGTTCACTCCAATAACATCGTTTATAAAACGAGTATACTTACACTCCGTAAGTGACTTTTTAATTAAAATCAATTGGTAGCTGTATCGATATTGAAGAACCAATATTTGTAGATATTCCATTTTTGCCATATGTTTGGAGAAGTTTATTGCAAATTGTTTCAAAGTTTAATGTGAATTGAATCTTCAATATTCGTTTGGACTTTCAATTTGTAGAAATAAAAGGTTCAATTACCATTTCGAATAACAAATACTATGATCTTTCAGATGCATTTATTTATTTCATATTCAATTTCAATAAAGAATAACTTGGGACATTTATGAGTCACATTAAACCAAGAATGGGGTATTCAATAAACATAGGTACAGGAGTATCTATAGGCTCTTCTCCCCAACTCAACGAGATATACATTTTGTATATTTCCTTTACTGTGTTCGGATATACAGATACCAACGTTGTTGGCCTAAACGATTGCTCCTCTGGATTTATATTGCTCCTTCACAAAACAAAAACAAGTTGTGGTTATGGACGACGTCGGTCGTCGCGTCGGTCGACGGACGTTTATGAATCGAATCGACCGACGACTCTGTTCATTGCGCAGCAATTTCAGCCAATACTTAAAGCTGGCTGAGTATAGAAGAGCACATTACACCGGGAGGTGGAGGAGGAAGAGGCTTTTCGCCTTTTCAACCAAAAAACTCACCAATGGGACGTAATTTATGGTATGACTAAATTAAATAATAGTACGTTCCTTCCTACCTTACCTACGTTATCGTTTCGCTGTTTTGCTGAACCGAAATGCTTAATTGGCCATTTTATTTTGTGGCTTTCTGGTGCGTTTTGTTGAGCACTGTTATTGAAGTTATTTGTACTTGTGGTCTGTAGTCTGTTCCCTGTTCCCTGTTCCAACTTCCAAAACATAAGCTCAAGTATATCTATATACTGACGACCAACGTCGAAATGGATGGTTTAAACATCAGGAAAATATAATCATTTAACAAATCACTGTAAAAACGAATAATGTTAATGTTATCTGAAATATCGGAATTTATGATTGCGTTTGGAAATTTAAATTGATTTATTCATAATCTCTTGATTAATTGCAATCAAAAAAGGGGTTTCCGTGTAGATTTTGTGGAATTGCTATTCAAAATGTTATGACCTTTTACATATATTTATGTGATTATTTTAATGATTTATCGGAATTCCTGTTGACGGCTGGTTATTCCTATTTAATTCAATAAAACTGATGTTCATTTTTTTTATATAAATATACATAAATGTGGTCTCATTTGTGTTACATATAGGAACCTATTGTCAAAATTTAAAAAAATATTTAAGTATTTCTATAAAATTTATTACACAACGTTTTTATGATGATATTTATGTATCTATGAAGTTGAGTGTGAGCCAACGTCATATCAATAATTTATAGTGTTAATACTGTCCAATGAGCTGGACTGCTGGACAGTTTAGGTAAGCACGATTTATGGTTTGAAATAAATAAATAATTAAATTAATTTATACAAAAATATGATAACACAATATAATTCAACTGTGAATTCGCTGGCAAAGTTAAATTAACATGATGGACACGTTAAAATAAATAGTTTTGATGATGTGTTGGTAAGTAAATAACTTTGTTAAAATAAATATGCCCGAAAAGCATTACAAACAATATTTTTTGTTGAATTTCTTGAAATCGATGTATAGTTGGAAATAAGCCGCATTCAAAAAGGAGACGTTATGATTTAACAACTGCTGTTGTTTCTATAGTTTTCAGAAAATGGTTTTATAGGCTAAAATATAATAAACAGGAGAGATGCCAGAGTCAAAATCCTATCTATTATTATTTAAAAGATACTTTAAGATTAAGAGTATAATAAATTGATGATGGTGTTTTTTATTGGAGCGGGTAGATTTGTATGGCGTTTGGCGGCCATATTTTGTTTTGTTGACATCTGTCAAATCATTTTGTTACTTTTTCATTTACTGAAGATGGCAATTTTTGAATAAATGGCGCAACTCGAGGTTCACCAAGTGACAATGCATTCTCAAAAAGTTTCCAGTTGTTTGCCTTACTTTTTCGAAATCCACGTTGGTGAGGTGGTCAAGGTCAATGGCGAGCTCTATATACAAAACCGTGATGACCAATTTCTTGTGGCTCAATACCTCATACACATCTTCTTTTCTTAGATTGGATTAGATTTTGATTTCATTGTTATTGGTTTCTGTTGTGTACCTATTTTTTTTTACGGCACACGCGCTCAAGGGGTTTGTTATAGCCCTTTCAATGATAAGTCACAGCGCTAGGGATAGGAAATTAGGGAGGAAGGAAAAGGAGGTGTCAATGAACTTTGGCCTTGAATGTTTGAAGATCAAAATGGCAACAAAAAAATTGTGCCGGGCAATTCATTCCACATTCGTGTTGTACGGCTGAAGAAGGAATCCCTATATTTGACGGTTTAAGGGGTATAACGCAGCTGGCTACCTAGAGTTAGCATTTTTTGCAGAAGAACTTGTAAAATAAGGAAAGCCATAAAACATTTTGACGATGTTCAACAAGTGATGGAAATGTTTCCATAATGCTTCTCTCTCCTATCAATTTTAAAGCTTCTATCTGAACTCTGTCGAGCAGGTGTAAAAAAGTTTGAGAAGCACCTGCCCATGCGTATAAACGCTTTGTAAATTGTAGCCTGATCAAAAGAAGGTGAAAATCTATTAAGAAAGCCTAAGCATCTTGCACCATTATTGGCAATCTTAATTATATGATCATTCCAGCGAAGGTTGTCATGTCACTGATACACATACCAAGTACTGATAGCTTAATCTCGAAAACCAAAAACCGAGAAAAAAATCTAGAACGGACAAAATCTAGAATTAATATTAATTTTTGAGACAATGGTTACATTTCAATGGTTATATGTCTCAAAAATTAATATTAATTCTAGATTTAGAGTTCTAGAAAAATTTTAAAATTTCGTATTGACAAGGATTCTTTCACTGTATGTCAAAACTGATGATTCCAAAGTGAGATTCCTGTATGAAACGCCAATTTTTTGTTGGACTAAAGGCCATAAAAAGCTATTTTGAATCGATTTAGAGTTCCTCAAAAAAATATCTAGAACACTTTTTTTCTAGATTATTCTAGATTTCTATCTTTCTAGATTTTTATACATTCTAGATTTTTACTATACTTATAGATTTTGTCTTTCTATATATGTACATATTTTTTTTTTTGGTGAATTTTTTCCTTTCTAGATTCTGTCACTCTGGATAACGTCGTGATCCCAACACAAAATGCTTTCAACAAGAAAACAAATTTCATTGACTGAAATTAAAAATAATTAACATGGAAACATGTCAGTCTAAAATATATCTAAAAAAAAAAAGTCAACATTATTTAAAAATTATTTTCAGTGTATATACCTATTAACTTAGGTAGGTACCTACTTCTACTGATGTAACAACTATCTACTCGTAGGTATCGGATTCGGGTCTATACTCTATTCGAGTGATTTGTTCAGCATATGCCTTATGAGGGAGCTTTTTATCTACCAATGATGCCTGCAGATAATCCTAATGGCAAACTAAAACAGAAACTGCCTCTGAAATTAAACCCAAACCACTGAACACACAAGAATTGTTGTTGTGATTTTCGTTAAATTTGGCAGCACCCATAACCTTTCAGTTTGACTGCAAAAAGCAGACTAATTTTTGTTTCTTTTTGTTCAGTATAACAAAAACAACCCTCATCGTCATCGCACAAAGCACATCTCAAAGGTGTTGCCATGATTTTAAAAAAGGGATCTCGCTACTGCTTTTCTATGTTGAGATTTGGATTTTGTAGCTTTTTCAGCTTTTGATTGATAGGGAGGTGTTGTCATTTGTTTTTGTTTTTGTATCCTTTCTGAATAAACGCTTGGTGGTGTGGAAGAAGATAAATAATTTTTGATTTTTTGTTTTAAATCATAAGATGGTAACCCTAATGTATAATTTACTCGATTTGCGGCAATTTACTATGCAAAGTATGGAAACCCTGTGAGAGCTTTAACTTGAGACCGATGTATGCAAGCCAATATAGCCAGACTGAGAGGCAAACGTCCTATCTTCCTTGTGCTGAACAAATCACTCGAATAGAGTATAGTTAAATCAACGCAAACTTTGATTTACATCCATTGTTCCTAATATAGGCCTCTTTCTCCCTAAGGATCTGAGCCGGCTAATATATGAACTGCCTTGGTTCGCTTTCGGAAAGTTAGAGCATCAATCTAAACAATTTTTTTTTAATTTTGAACTAATGAATTAATCGTATATCTGTTTAAATGATTCATTGTTAATATTTTTCATTTTAAATTATCCTAGAAAGAAAATCCCATAGTGACAAAATATGCCCGGATAAATGATACCCAACAAACAATTCCATTATACTTGCGACAAAAGAACCCCGACGAATGATTAAACAAACGCAAACAACAAAACTGAAACAATGTTTATTTGTTTATTTTGTCAGAATTCCATGCAACTCATCCTCCCCCTCTCCCGACCCGCATCAATCTTCACAATCACCCACCACCAGGTTCATTTGAGGAGACTTCAAATTGAATAAATCTGAAATATATTCTAATAATTCGATTTGAGGCAGCAAACGTACGAATTTGTCAAGGTCAGCAGAATTTCCTTTAAACTATGAAAAACAGCAAAATCTGCTTTATTTTTTCTGCGGACAAAGATACAATATAGAAAGTCTAATTGATACCTACACCCCCAGTTAGAGTTATCTCATATCTTTCCTCAAAATCAAATTCTTAAACCTTCCAATTTCCGTTGCCAAATAAACTTTAATAAGAACAAATTCAATTAAAACACCTCGACAAGGGAAGGGACCAAAAGGCAGTTTATTTCTGCCTTTATAGCCTTCCATGCACCATTCCATCTCCTAGCAATTCATTTTCTCTGAAAAACATTACCTACCTATGAGTACAAGTACCTACAACATACAAACCTGCCTGCCTACTCTCGATCTCGGTTAACGTTCTGCTAAGTGTCTTCCTTTAAAATGTTTTCCTACCTTACCAAACCTAACCTCTCTCTCCTTGCTACTCCGGTGCGGGTCCATAACATCTTTAAAATGCCAGAAACGCTTTATTTGCTCTGTGCAAGCCAAAATGCCATTTCATTCCCCACTTAATTAACCTGTTCTCAATTTTCAACTCAAATCTAACAGAGAATTCAAAAATATATTACCAATAAGTTGTCGACAGAGAGCTTGCAGACTGATTTAACAATTCAATACACAAAACAACAACAATTACAGCAACAACACAACAAATAAAACATTATTGCAACCCTTGCAATAATGTGTGTGCGTTGCTCAGCCAGCTCCCGCAATTGCATTCAAACACACGCACCAGTTCCATCCATGCCTGTCAATGATGGAGTATGGAGAACAAGGAATATTTATCTGACCCCTCCCCTTAATCCAAATAAATCCCAACTTATGTGTCTCCCCCCCTTCCCGAATGCCGACTTCACAACACTACCCAGTACCCACACAAGCTGAGTAACCTATTATACACAAAACACGTTCAAAACCAGATAAGGAAACATTAAGCCAACTGGAAGTATCCCTTTAATTAACAATTTGCAGTGAGCAGGAGAACAGGACTGTTTCGAAAAAAAATTCTAGGAAAAAAAACCAACAACAAAAGAGACATCAAGAAGTACAGAAGAGAGAAGGAGAGAAAATGAAACAAGCTCTAATTGGAAAAAAACACACACACACTCATTCAAAAGAAAACCAGTTTTTCCTATGTAAACGAAAAAGTCAAGTCCATCCCTGATTGTCAGAAATGGTAACGCCTTCATTTTGTCTCACAACACAGTCAGTTCAGTATTCACTATTCAGTTACTCGTAGAGGGGAAGTTGCCAGACCACTATTTATATGGCGGTTGATTAAAAGTTCGCGGCGGCGGCGCCGCCTACCTTCGTTTGTTTGCATTTAACGAAAACGATTTCAGTTAAACGACGCGGTTTGACAACGAATGACGCGGCATCTATTCTATAGACTTCTTTTTAACTCGTTCATTTTGAAAATTATGCAAGCGGTTTATTAATTCGCAAGGTCTACTTACTAAATTAGCAATTTCGCAAAATATTCAAAGTTTTAACGGTGATATATATTTTGTCACCTATCAATTAACTAAAACGGAAATTCGCCATTTTAAATGAAATACTAAGCGACAAACTATGACATTTAATTGCCGTCGGCAAGTTAGTGTATTAAATTGGTGTTAACGGATTTCGATGCGGTTAAACGTGTTCGATAAATGACAACGTTAGCAACGTCACGTCTTTTGTTGCCACCGCCGCCACAATTGTTGCCTATCTTGTCGGCTGCCGCGTTGTCGTCGGAAACCTTGGCGCACAAAATGCATCCCGATAAGTTGTTGATGCACGCGCATGGAGTGACAAGTCCACGATTGTGTCCCACGGGTCAGTTGGTCAAGGCAACACCACCACCCCCATCCTCTTCATCAAGTGACAGTCCGTTGAAATATCCACCGACAAATAATAATCTCGATGATGATGATCTGACGTGTGACATGAACGACGAAGTGGCAAGTGTGTGTGACAGTGAAGATAGTGAACTGTCAGTTGGACAGGAAAACTGTGATAGAAGCAATAATTTAATTTCATCTGCTGACAGTGGATGTGTATCCCGACCATCATCTGCAAACGGAAATATTCGACTAACCGAGGAATTACTCGATCCATTTTCAATGGCCGCTCTTCGGATACCAGCAGCTGCAGCAGTAGCAGCTAGTGTGCCTATTGTCCGACCCAGTCCTACTCGTTTTCAAGAAGAATTTTTAAGAAAATCCCACATCTACGCCGAGGAATTGATGAAACAACAAATGCAATTTATGGCCGCAGCGCGAGCTAGTGCATTTTCATTGCGACATTCCAGCGCCGGCGAACCATCATTAGCTACAGAAAATATTAACAATTTCTCCGGCATTCATTCTCACCTGTCAGCGATATCGAAAATGACACAAATGTCACAGATATCACAAAATAGCGGCGAATCTGCTCTAAGTAAGTTGACAGCATTCGGATTGGTGGCGCAATCAGCATCGAATTCATCAGCTTCCAGCTTAAATCAGCTGCAGCAGCAAATGCAAGCTCATCTGCCATTTATGAACAATAACATCCATGAGCCTAGTTTGAAGTTTAGCATAGACAATATTTTAAAAGCTGATTTCGGACGGCGAATTACCGATCCTCTAAATAAGCTTGGTGGGGGTGGAAATAATGCAGCGAGTGGTTCTTCTTCACGGGGAAGAAATAGCAAGAGGGCGGAAAAAAACGCATCAACAACTAGTGCCAAAGCAATCGGCGGTGTCGGCAATGCAGTCGCAACGGCTACAACCGGAGCGCCCATTGATCTGACAAGTGTTTGTGGTAATGTGGTGGCGGCGTCAGCGTCGTCATCTCTAATTAGCAATCACTGCACTAACAGTAATGATTCAACTAGCACAGTTTTTAGTAGTAACTATAGTACGCCGATTAAGTCGCCAACGAGTGCATCGAGTGCCACTACGACTGGAGCATCGCCGTCGGAAACAGCAGGAGCTGATAACTCAGCAGAAGCTTGTGGTAGTGGGAATGCCAGCACGAGCTCGGGTAGCGGTAGTGGCGGTGGCGGATCAAACGGGCCCATAGTGTGGCCAGCGTGGGTTTACTGCACCCGCTATAGTGATCGACCGAGTTCAGGTTAGTAGGTTTAAATTTACAAAACTTAAAAAAATTCTGTTCTTGTATCTTAATTTTTAATAACTTATGATTATATAAATGAAGACATTTTCTTAATAAAAAAGAAAATAAATCTGAAAATTGTAATGTCAAGTTCACACTTAATATTAATAAGTTGTTCACACTCGTTACCTATATTAAGAATAAAATTATGCAAAAATGACCAAGTGAATAATTTTTTATACAAAATTAAGCTATAAAATCCACGAGTGAGTAGATTTAATTTGCATAAAATGCTAATTTCTCTTAATTAGAAAAAATATCTACGACAAATACCATCAGCCATATTCAGTTGACAGGCAACTTTTTTTTGTGGGTATATATTGAATACTTTAGTGACGTGTGGTTTGAAGTTAATATCGATTTTGTTGTTGTTGCGTGGTTAAAACGCGAGTGTTTAACCAAGTTGGTTTGGTACCTATATTGACGTTAGAATTAACAATCTAATAAAAATATGAGAAAATTAATTTAATAACAAGTTAAAATTCAACATAGGGGCACAGTTTAAGAAATAAAATATTTTTTAAAGAATGACTTAAACTATTTTTCTTTGAACACATCCCTAAATTTACTCAATGAATTATAACTTCTGCGCTTAAGGCCCAGGTTAGAAGTGAGAAGTTATCGTTAAACTGAAGTTATCTTATCTTATACGTGTTAAGGTAACTCTGAATCAACTGACCGTCAAATGTTCTTGAAGTTTTATCCTTCAAAATTTGTAACCCTCCTTCCATGCTTCCATCACATTCTGCCTAAGCTAGCTTACGAAGGTAAACTCAAGTGTAGCTCACCAATTAATGACGAGGACTAGGTCTTTAATCAATACAGCTCACAATTTGCAACAAATGATAATTAAAACAAAAAAAAAATTATTTTGGAAACTTTATTAACAAAAGTAACTACCATCAGTTCTACAATAGTGGTTCATCCTCTCATCAAAATTTAGAAACGATTTAGGTACTTGGTTCGTGTTTGAATAATCAAAGTTTAGAAGGTGGTCTAAAAGTGGTTTAAAAGTCAAATTACCAATTTATTGATCCACGAATCAAGAATTTAAAAACTAGATTCAGTACTGAATTTGCTAGTATAGGTACTATACTGGAACTTCAAAAGGTTTTTTAAAAATATTATTTTTTGATGAAGTGAGAAAATTAATGTTAACGCTTGGATTCATGTGAAACAAAAGGACTTACATTAACTTCAATTTCTTTATAAATATTTATTATTTCAAAATTGGTCTTACTTTTAGTGGCACTCCTTTTGACTTTGGGCCACCCTTCCATTTCTTACATGGTTTAGACAGAGTAAGATTTTGGTTCCATTTTCTACCATTCATCTACTAAATGTTGTTTTCAGTTGAAGTTGAATACGGGTTAAAATAAGTTTTAAAGCAATGCCCTTTTAGAGTGGGTTGGGGCCACCCGGGGTAGACTTGGTCAGATTTCTCTGAAAAATTTAGTGAATTGTTGTTCCTACTACTTTCCAGCAAGTAAAACAAAAATGAAGCCGTGAAATTAAAATGTTCCCATGTTGGATATTTTCCGATTTCCCAATCTCTGATCGAATAAAAATGACTTACCTCAGGATATAAAAGTAACAAGGTTAATTTGCGTTAACTAGGATTATTATTTTTTGGAATTTGTTTTAAAAGTAGATAATTAATTTTTTCGGGAAGCGTACGAATGTTCGACAAAAAAAAATGTTAACTGAACAAATCTCATCGACTGTTAAAATGTCGACAAAAAAAAGTTGTCAAATCCAACTATGAAAATGTCGATTGAAAAGTGTCGGTAAAAATGTCGACTTTTATCCTGATAAAAAATTTTGTTCTATTAATTGCATCGAAATTTTGAAATTATTTTTAAATCATTGTAGTTTGGGACGTAACACTGATCGAAATCGACAGTGGCAAAGTGAATGATGTTCACATGCTTGCGGCGCATCAATCACTTTGCACTGTCGACCTTTTACGAGTCGATATTTTCATAATCGACTTTATTAAGAGTCGACATTTTGATCAGTCGGTATTTTTACCAATCGATTTTTCGAAAGTCGCCATTATGACGAACTATTTTTTGAAATCGGCTTTTAAAAATCCAATTTTTATTTTTTTTACTTTCAAAAATAGTTTGTTCCATAAACTTTATTGTATACTAAAAATTTACGAAAAGTTAAAAAACACATTATTTTGAAATAACTGTTCGAACGCCATTATGGTCTTATTGTCCCGTCCGGTAATTTTCAATAATTTTTGAAGAAGATTAAATTAATACCTTAAGTAGACACCAATCACACCCCTAATTTCAAATTTTTTTTATAATTTTTAACTGCCCTACTTCTGTAGTAAAGAGGTTATTTACAAAGATATTTGAGAACAACTGACAATCTAATTTGTGTATTTGCAAACCTATCCAATGTTTTGGTAGGCCTTACGTCCGCGGCTCATAATCCTGTGCTATTGCGTTCTGCAATTAAATTTGTATTAAAGTAGGTACTTGTAGATATTTTAATATTTCAAATTGTTTTCTTAAAAACAATTGTTTTATGCTTAGTAAGATAGGTACAGGTACTCAGTTATAAAATGAGTATATGATGCTTAATTTTTTAAGAGGAAAGAGGGTACAATATGTTTCCTACAAAACAACAAAGCTAAACCCCACAAGCCGACGGCATATGTGTTTTTTTTTACCTGAACGATACAAACCATACAAATCATATAAGGTAACCCACTTACTTCAGCGAAGAAAAAATAGCCGCCCAACTTTGAATAAGTCAGTTCCTGTTCCTGTTGAAACCGATCAAAGAAAATGTATGGAAGCCATCTTTGAGCTATTGAAAATGAGATATAAGACTTTTCAACTTAAGTCTAAGTCGAAGTCTTACCGTGCTTTTTTTTTAAACTACAAAACATATCATCCCACTTATTTGTTTTGCAGATTTTGACTTAGGTATGACAAACCTTTTACACAATTTTTTAAACAAAAAAATAGTATCAAATTAAAACTAATTAGAATTAAGTTTTCGCTAATATTAAAGAAATAATAAAATAAAAATAAATAAAATATTTCAAAATTTATCAAACTTTAAAACTTATTTCTACTTATGTAAATACAGTGGTGGAAAGCTAATTAGAAACAAACTCTTTTACTTCCAACTAGGGCTTATAATTAAGTTTTTATAAGTTTTATAAAATTTTCCGTTACTCGTACCTACATGAAATTGACATTGAACGATAAACAAGAAGTAAGTAGGGCAAAGTTGCCTAAAATTGCACCCGTAAGGAAAATGTCTTATAACTCGTTTTCAATTTCAGCTATAACTTCATGTTTTATCTTTTCAAATTCGTATCAATAACGCTTGTTTATTTAGATTACCAATTTAAAATTGTTTCAAGAAGTATGTAAAAAATTTAATTTTCAAAACGTCCTTAAATTCTAGAAACTAAAATTGCTTGGGTAAAATGACACCCATGGTATTCCATTTAACCCTATAGTAAACCAAAAGCCATTTTGAAATTAAAAATAAACTTTATTTGAAGGAAAATAAACATAAACAATTCAAAGAAAAAATAATATAAATCAACAATTCATTTCAAATTACTTCAATAAAAACAAAAGCAGGAACAAATTTAATTAATTATTAAATACAAATTGACATTCTAAATGATTTGGAGGCCAGCCCATTTCTTTATTTTTAACTACTCCCAGTACTTTTGACATTAAGACCCCATCCAGGGCTGTCTGCTAGTCGACCGTTGATACTTTCCAACCTTTTTTGTTAAAAAGGAAATTGAAAAATGAGTACTTGTCTAAAATGGCCAAGTAATGAGGAGGCCATTTTACCCGTTTATTGATTTTTTTATTAGGTAAACATTTAAACTTAAACCTACCCAACTGATTTTGCTAAAATAATATGAAATAAACTTTATGCTTATTACACTTCCTTCTACAAAATGAAGTTTTTTTAGGAGTTTCAGAGTTTTAAAACTTTCACAAAAATAATTTTGTCATCATTTGGTGAAGCCAAGACACCAGCTTGACCTGTCAAATTTGAACTAACAGCTGGAAGTTTGTAACATTTTGTTTGTGTCAATGATGTTTGAACAACTAAAGAACTGCGTGTTCACAAATCATGTTAATTAGGTTCGATTATAAGTTTCAATCAAGTGTGTCAGTTTACCTTAGTATGCCATTATAGTACACTCTCCCCTACATATAATGAATAATTATGTAACGGGTTTCGTCGTGCATTGATAGTTTGTTTATTATAACTAAAGTAGACAAGACAAAACAAAAAGTTTTTTTTGTCCTTTCTGTAATTAGCTTTCCACCACTGTATAAACTTTTATTTTCAAATGAAATAGTATGAAAAACCACACGCAAACACTAAATCAAAAACAATTGAGAAATTTAATTTGGGTTCAAATACCTTTCTTAAGATAGGCGTCTCTTTTTTAATATTTCTCTATAGAAAAAAGATCATTTACCTAGAGGGCACTAAGTTTGTTACCCACTTTCTTTTTCATCATTTCTTATTTCCTACTTCCAATTCGAGGGAAATCTCTTTAAAACTAGGAAGCTTTTCTAACAATTCTAAAAGATTGAATCCCAAAATGACTTGAATTTTTGATACTCCATGATAATTAAATTATAAATATCAAACTATACTCTAATTGAACGATCATGGATAACAAACTGGTTGTATACTTATCTTTTTGTCAACTGGAGTAGTTTTCCTTCCACTATCTACATTCTAGTGTATAGATAGATACACGACACTATATCTGAAAACACAAACAATTTCCAAACATCCAAAAAATGGCCATAAATCTTAACCACATAACAACCATTATACAAGGGCCAAAGCTATGTGATGTGTCCTACGGTACATGGTAGGTAGGTGGTATACCTACTTCCATGATATAAAAACCGCGTGAGTGTCCATAATATGTATTTTCGACTTAACTTTCGCCCCAGAATTATTGTCTGTTTAACATACATTCCTCGAATACTTGGACTTTGTTAGCGATATGTACCCTTTGTGTAGATAGATACTAACCTACTGTACTACGACTGAAAGTCTGTAAATTAAGTGTCTAATAGCTTTTCGCCCTTTGCTCTAGACCAGAACAGAGCAACACGCCCCGTTAAGAATTGGGATTGGGATTGTTCTATGTGTGAGCTCCCCCGTTTTAAAAAGGGGTTGACAATTTGTTAGATATGCTCGTTGCTCGTTTCTCAAGGATGGGGGCGACTTATGGTTTGACTGAATGAATGGGAATGTAAATGTAAACACATACTTAGTTATAAAAAGCCATTATGGGAATCAAGGAAAAAGTTTGTTTAGCAACCGCAACATATTTACGGAGGTAAACCGAATTAGAAATAAAACACAAAACATGAAATATGATTTTGTGGGGAAAGAATTTTTTTGTAGATGTCCTGTAGTTATGGTTTAATGATTACGAGTAGAAATATTATATGTTTTTCTTTAACACCGCGACTTTTAAATAACTCAAAATATAGATAGGTACTCCTTTTCTGGGTGCGACACTAACTGCTTGAGTTTTTATAACTCAGTGCTGGTTCGAGGGTGTATTTGGCGCCGTTTTCAATAAAATTCCTTGTGCTTGAAGATAATAATTTTCGCTTCTGATTTAGATTTTTTTATAAATACATACTATAAAAATATTGTAGACCTACGCTGAAAAAAAAAACGAAATGTAAAATTTAATAAATCGTATTTGATTTTACGTTGTATAACAGTTTAGAAATATCTTTAATTTAAGGTAGGTACGTTGAAAATGCTTTGAATTAAAACGCAACGGTTATATTACGAGGTGCAATCTTGTTTTAAAGTGAATCGTAATCGATTAAGCATTGAATTATAAAGAGACACAAGTTGAATTAAGGATGTTCCTCTTTGATTCTAAAATGTTCGTCTTCAACCCCGAATCATTCCGAAATCTGATTAAATCAAAGTGATTTTCTTTGATTTTGCGTTGGTTTTTCTCTGGGTGATAATATATTTTTTTCAATTTTGTTTCAAAAGAATTTTTTGGACTTGAATTGGTAAATTTATTCGAATTTTTTTTTCGCTCCAAAAATATGTTTGCTCTATTAACAAAAAATATTACCTATCGAAAAATCTTTTAAAAAAATTGTTGACTGTAAAGTCGCTTTCGGATGATAATTTTACGAGAAAACGTGATAATTAAATTACGGAACGTTATAGTTTTTCGTGAGTGTGAGTGCAGCCGGTGTTCATCGATTTATAACGTGACAAATACGGAACGTGACGGTGACGGTGACGTGTTTGCAGACGGTGTTTATGGATTTATAAAACGTTATAACATCAAAAAAATGTTGTCACAACAGCTCTAACCCTAGTGAAGTTACACTCTCAACCATTCCTGTGTCCTGTGTGCGAGTTTGTATTCCATAGAAATGGAAGTGACCTATAATTTATCGCCAAGTCCGAACAGCGAGCAGAGATACACTTTTTTCAAGATTTACTCTTGGAGGAATTGGCACTTCGAGCCAGTACCCGAAAAAAGGGAGTTAGAAACCGAACCCAAAACATAACCGATACACGAACCACTATACGACACTTAAAAAAATGATTAACGTTTGGTTCAGACGAAAAAAAAAATTGTAAAACTCGCATGTAAATCGAATAAAAATTGGGACCAGACAAAATTAAATAAAAAAATATTCCTTCAGTTGGATAGACTTACTGTTTGTGGAAAAAATTGAATTTGAATTTGTTGAAAATGTAATTGTTATTTTGAGCATTTGGTATCTAATTTTAATTAATTATTTAACTTAATATGACAACAATTTTTGGGATCGTTTAAGTCATTTAAAGCTTAAATAAGAAAAATAAAACCTACCTTCCTGAGATTTTATTTCTTTAGAGTAAATGCAGCTTTCATTACCCAGAGGGTGCCCAACCTGAAATTTGTTTTTCGTGGAATAGCATAAAAATCAATTGATCTGGTAAAAGATATGATATTGGAATCAATTCCTGTATTCTGTGACTTGTTTAAATGAAAGTGAATTCAAATAACTAGAAAGTTTTTAAAGTTTTTTTTAACAAAATATATACAAAATCTAAACAAATTGTAATGTTCGATGCAATCTGAAATCTGTTGAAAAATCTAGTAAAAGAATGTTTCTCATTTTGAAAATGATTTCCCTTCTACCCAAGCTAAATTCTGCATCTAAGCTTAACCTTATAAAATTGAACAGCCATTCCTTCAAATCTTATATATTTTTTCATGATATTAAAATGTGTAATACTTATAATATAAGCTCTTAATATATATCTACAATCGCCGTTTTTATTGGCGCCCTTATGTAAATTATACCAGTCCGCAATCCATCCCTGGGGGTTATAGGTTTTATTAATTTTAAGGTTTGTGCCCACTCTTTTCTGCAAAGTTGGCTATTCATCAAAAACGTGTCCCTTTATCACAAAGAATATCATCTCCAAGACTATGACACAAATAAATTAATTTCTTCTCTACTTTTTCTTTTTGGCGTCCCGTTATGATATCAGGTGGATCACAACTCTCTCACTTGTCTGCTTTGTATTACTGGTCCGCCTATGGGGTTGGTCACCGGGTTAACTCCATTTAGCGTTCGCAAGCCCCACGGGTTTGAATTGTTCCATTGAAGACGTCAACCAAATACTAGTGTCGATGCATTTGTTTGTATAGCAGGAGTTTTTAGGCATGCCTCTCCTCTTCTCGCTACATTGTAGGTATTAGAACTTTATCAGCAAAGAATAACTAATGCAGTTTTGGGTCCTCTTCTTTACCCTCAAACTGGAAGTCAAGGCCTGCAATAAAAAGCAGGGGACTCAAGAAGCTTTCCTGGTCTACAGTTCTCCTTCGGTGGTTCCAGCTAGAAATCTTACTGTTCCTTTGAACATGTTCATGACTATCCAGACATAGGTTACTGGAACTCTTCCATCCATATCAGATCTGCGTGGTTGTCTATCGAAAGCATTTTTAAAATCAACAAACACAATATGCTAATCCTAGGAGTCCGGATGTTTTACCATATTTTACTTTGGTGACTTCCCCGCGACAAACTCGCACTGGTCACCAGACAGCCATATTGTATTTCGCAGTCAGTTATCCAAAACTCGCTCAACGATTTCATGATGTGTGACATCATCTTAATTGAACGCTAATTATCACAGTTACGTGTATCCCCCTTGCCTTTATACATTATAAGAAAGTAACTTCCCCTCCATTGTTCAGGCATCGCATCAAATAACTTAATCTCCGATTTCCGAAATCGTATATAAAACCACGTTTAATTCTGCTTTTCAAAAACACCTTCCACAAATTTCAATAAATCCACTGAAACCTCCAGGGTCTTTTTAAATATATAACTGTCTAGTGTCTATTCAAAATGGTATAGTTTAAAATCCAGAAGCTGCAAAAAAGTCATTCAAAAGTTAACGCAACACTGCACCTCTGATAAATTAAGCTAACCTCACACGTTGCAATCAGCATCCGGAAAAAAAGAAAAAAAAAATACAAACTCACCAAAACTGGCACTCAAGCTAACACTCTCCAAGTGCGTTAACGTGTCGCTCCGACTTAAGGTTTTTTGTTGGCTCGCTTGATCACCGTTAAAATTATCCCATAAACAAACTGATTACAAGCAACCGTTATTTGGCGCACAGCACAGCACAGCATTAAGTAATCAATATTCGTAAATCGCTTAAATCGTTAATGCTCTCTGATAACGATGTTTGCTTGTGTTCCAATGAGTACCCAACTCGTTACAATATATTAACCGGCCTGGCGTATAGATAGGTACTCCAACAAACGTAAACTCACATATTCGAACCGAATTAAGAAGGATATCCATATCCAAATAAAAACAGACAAAACATCATTTCGGGGCACGTAATTGATGCCAATAGAGTTGTTAGCTTAAGCAGTTAGTTTATACCTTGCAAGAAGCAAACGCGAGCGAAGAGTGATTTTCCCGTCCAGATTAAGCCCGGGACGAAACCATGTATACCAACAACAAACGGCACCAGTGCAGTGCAAGACCATGTCCGACCATGTCATGAGAGAGGTTTCAGCTGTTTATGGGAAAAGCCATAGCCGCACCGACCATAGATAGATAACTATCCACACCAGGAGAGCGAAATAAGTATGCGATCTTTATGGTCTAACAACAGTTGCATATATGTACCTACCTATGCGAGTACACCAAATGGCCGAATCACAAGCCAAATGAAGTTGGCAGCTTAAGTAGTCACTCCGTCGAGTCGCGTCGCGTCGAGAAGTTGCTGATACGATACAACACTCAACTTAACTTATAGCTTCTCCCAGTAGCAATAGCAACAGCACATGTGCTTGTTAGCACAAAATGGAGTGCAACTGTACACAGGTACACCTATACAAGCAACTAGCTACCGCTACCGGAATGATGGCCGCTTAGTGGCGGCGGCGACGGCGGCACAAGCTATTAGATTCCTCCTTTGGGGCCACCAAATCAATTTCGGCCAAAGCGGCTATGAAAAGTGATAGTGCAATGAGCGAGCGGACTTGCCTGATGGGGAATGGGAACTCTTAGTTCCGAGGAATTTAGTCGACATTTATATAGACAACAACGACAACTAGACTATTTCTATGAACTGAAAATTCGTTATTACTGCGCTCGGATCTCGGACTAAACAATTCGTGGACAGACCTTACCTTAAAACGAGAACTGATTACCGCTGCATATGGCCAACACTGGTAAGGTAGGTACTCGTACAGATGGTGAAATTAATTTTTTGTCACTTTAGTACGTCGATTACGATAAATGTCTAGTTTGTCAACGTTAACTTCGCAGACTCCGATGTCCGATGCCACCATATAGCTTGAGCTTGATGTTTTGGGGGCGGGTGTAGAGTAGAGGTTTCTCGAGCATGATGCCTGATGTACCAAAAAGGTAAACTCTTTGGAATCCGTGTTATTGCTTGCCTTAAAAATTACTAAAGTATTTGGTGATACAGTAGTCTCTCGATAATGTGAATCACCGATAATGTGAATTTCTCCAAAATGTGAATCGCCAAAACTTAACATTGTCATCTCTATAATGTGAACTTCCGAAATTTTGTGAATTCCTTTGGAAATTTTGTATACCTACCTACACATACATATTTTTTTTTTCTCTTGATAGTTTAACATGCAATATAAAAGAAAGGAAGACCTTACTGATATTCGTCTGAACAAATTTCGAAGTTTTGCAATAGTAAGATCAAATCAGACTATTCACTATGTCGATACAGATGTTTTTTTTAAATGATTTTTTTGCGTAGTAATTAGGTACTCATACATAGGTAATGTGTTTTTTTTCCGGAATAAATGTTGAAACTGTGTTTTACCCGTAGTTTTGTTTGTAATAAATGGATACGAGTTGTTTCAAACTCTTAATAAGAACCGAAGAAAATGTTCCAGTAATGTGAACACCTCTAAAATCCGAAAACGCCTTGTTTTAATTAGTTCACATTATCGAGGGACCACTGTATTGCAATTGCCATCAGCTATTAGCCATCAGCAGAAGCAGGAGCGGGATTAAGTTCTCTAATGCGCTATTTGTCGAAGTTGTTGATTTCGTGGTGCAGCGGTAGAGGGTGTGGTAAAGTGACGAGGCTTAGTTTGCAAATAAGTTGCATATTTTCGCACTTTTTAAGACCAGTGGACAGAATTTGTAATTAAGTGAAAGGAATTACTAATTGAAGTCGGTTTTTGTTAAAATATAAATTCAATGAGAGAAACATACTTACTCGTACTCGTCGCGTCGCGTCCGTCGTCGGATAAAGTATCTAGCTACATCCATTAGTGTATGTTAGGTTTTTTTTCGTTTTTGTATTTGGTTAAAATTGCGGTTTGGCTGCTTATACGAAAACGATGTAACTGACAGCAAATATTGGAAGTATTGGCAAGGCAATTAATTTATAAATGAAAAAAAAAAAAAAAAACTGTAATTGGTTTGTTGTAACATGTACCAATACCAGTACCTATACCTATTTTTTTTTATTTTGTGTATTTTTTATTTGTCAATTAATGTGGATCGTGGTATTTATGAGAGAGTAACGTGTATTTTTCCCATATTTTTACAATTTTTGTATCTAAAAGCGCTGGCGGTCATAACAGGGAAGTATAACTATAGACCCCCAAATAACACATACATATAAATGAATAAAGAAATGGCTGATTAGTTGCGGCATGCAAGTCCTTTAATCGGGCCGAAGTTGTTTGGAAAAGTCTTCCTGAGCTACGAAGAAACTTTGAAAAGACTTACGCAACTTACGTTTTCGAGAAGTGTATCAAAAACAAATATGTCACATGTGTCAACGGTATACTAAAACTTTCGGCAGTGCTGCATGCGAATAGACACATCCGAATCTGGGTTTTGTGGTTGACACATTTGAGTTATATTTGCATTTGTGCTTCTTGAGTGGATTCTGACTTCAAATCAAGAAACAAAATTCTCGTCTCAAAATCGTCACAAGTATCATTTGTTTCGCAATATGGAATGGTCTCAGAAGACTATACCGAGTATGATTGTGTACGTCTCTTTTGCTAAAATGAAAAGTGCTATAAGAGTGTGTAAATAAGTACATTTTATTTTTCCCGTGCTAGTGGCACCCCTGAAATTTGACAGCTGGATCGGTTATGGACGTTTAGAAGACTTTCTTTCAGCTGTCAAATTTCAGGGCTGCCACAGCACAAACAAAAATAAACAGAATCGTTTGACCAGTTTTTTTTTTTTACTTTTTGAAATGATCTTGACATTTTTGTTTTGAGAACTTTTGAGGGCTCAAAAAAACTTTTGTTTGAAAATTAAAAAAAAAAAACAATATTATAAAGCTTAAAGGAGAATTTCTACATTTCATTTTCATCGAAATCGGTCAAGTGGCTTACGATAAAGTGGATTTAAAAAAAAACTTGTTTCATGGGAGGTATATACTGTTACCTATAACTTATAACATAAGACCTAAAAAAAAACAAAGATTTTCCAATCTACCCAAAAGATAGAATTTACATACAAAACATTAATTCAGATCGTTTGATCACTTAAAAATCACTAGTTAAAACGTTTTTTTTTTTTGGAAAAAAATGAAATAAGCCATCTAATTTCGTTTACTGTGTAGATTTTTAAGAATTTTTTTTTTCAAAAGCTTTCGAACAGTTTTTTCAAAAATCATTTTTTTTTCAAGAAACAATTTTTTTTGGAAAACTTTTCGAAACAATATTCCAAATATTTTTTGAGTATTTATACTAACTTCTAGCAATTCGTAGTTTTAATCAGAAAAATAAAATTTTTTAAAAATAGATCAAACCGTTTTGGAAAAAACAAAAAAAAAATTTGTATTATTTCGTCTATAAAAAGGCTCCTACATTAAACATTTCATCGAAATTCGTTTATTGGCTTACGAGAAAATCGGATTTAAGAAAACCGGTTATAAGTGAGATACCGTTACAAGACTTTTCCTGAAAAATCTGTTCCAACCAAAAAATAAAGTTTGCACTGAAAACATTATTCAGAAAGTTTAATCAAAATAGTCGGAGCTGTTTTTGAGAAAAAAAAAAATTTTCACTAAAAATCAAGCAAGTGCCCCCTTTGCCCCCCCCTCCCCTAAACAAATTTCTTACCACAATAAAACGACGCCTTAAGGATACAAACTTTAAAACGCTTAGGGATGCCTATCCTGCTGAAGGGCATGAAAGGCAACCAAAATTGTGTGCCACATCGGATTTGTCCATCTAAAAAGAGGTTTACGAGAAAATTTGTTTAAGAAATAAACAGTTTTATTGGCCCAAACTATACGTAAAAACTTAACACCAAAATAAAAATCCATACTCCAGCCAAAAGAAGGATGTTCGTAAGAAACAGCATCAAGATCGTTGGAAGGACAAAAACTAAGTTCCAAGTTTAAAATAAATCGTTGATTACATTAAGGGTATAAAAAGGCGAGGAAACAGATTACAGACAGGTGGACGGGTGAGATTCTCCGCCCTCTTCTTTCAAATTTTCTTTCGTCATTATGTTAAGTAAATTTTGATCTCAATCTGAACTTTTGTAGGATTTACATGATTCTTCCTTGTCACGATTTTATGGACACCATTTGAAAAACCATAATAGAAATATTTCAACATTTCTTGGCACCAACCAACACTAGAGTTTGTCCAATTATGCGGTAAGCAACACGAATCCATTTTTTTACGGACAAATGTACATGCAATATTGAATGTTTAGAATTGGAACTAATCCCCATTCCTTAATCTAACAGCATGTTACGGTCACACTAACAGCATATTATTGAAAAATGTCAAACTTCGTGATGACCATGTCAAGTTTGATCTTTGATATATGAACACTGGTGTTGCCACATCTAAAGAAATGCGTAGAATCCCAAACTTTCACGAACTCGAAAAGTATGTTATCTAGCTTAACCTTTATAAACCAAGCTATCTTCCAATGTGATTTATTAACTACGGATGTTGGCCTAAGAAAGCCGGCAAGAGATCATGTTACACACACACTTACCACAATATGGTGTTTGCTTGCTTTAAAAAATCCCATAATTAAGTCATAATTATGAAAATTAATCCATCAAACTATTTTAATTGCGGATTAACCTAAGATCCCAGCTCAGTGTCCAAATGAAATTTGCATTAAACAAATTAATGATTCTTTGTTGCTTACATCATCATCTTCCAAGCGATGTGCCATGTTACTTTTATTTTGCATATTTATTTCCTTACTAGCTTTTGCCCGCTACTTCGTACGCGTGGATTTTAGAATAAAGTAGGTATCTCAGTATATTTTTGTTTTTGCACAACCGGTTCAAAATAGGGGGTATGCGTGGTATGAAAGCAACATACCTTACCAGCTCTACAGCTGTAAGATTTTTGGTTTCTGTATAATAATATTTCGAAGTATCATAACGGTTTAAATGGCAAAGTTGGAGATTTAAGTTCTGAAGCAATATACCTAATTGGAATGCCCACTTTCAAAACGATGATACGCCCCGATACTGCTATTTATGGCATCTTCGCTTCATCAGTTCTGGGCGTTAGTATTGCTCGTTCGCCGTTCTTTATGCTTACATTATTTTTCGATTTCTGCTTTCGCTGAATGAGACATTGTCTATATGGTGGTAAATAGCGCCATCTATGATGTTTTTGATGTAACTTTTATTCAGAACGACTAACTTATTTCTATTCATGTATATGTAGGTAAGTGTGGTGCTTTTTTTTATGATTTCCAGCGCCATTATGTATGTGAGACGCTAACTTCCTTAAAATCTTTTAATTTTGCGTTAAGTTCATTGAATAACGTTCGATTACAGCAATATTAAAAAAACAACCAGAATTATATATTTTCCTGCGATAAAATGTAGCCTATATTTTAAGTTGGCGTACTACCAATAATTCTGCGAAAACCGCGTTCAATTCCATGCAGTAGTTTTTGCGTGATGCGCGTACAAACATACAGACAGACAGACAGACAGACAGACAGACAGACAGACAGACAAAAATTCTAAAAACGGTTGTTTTGGCTTCTGTGGGTCTAATAGAGACTCCCCATATTAGTTTTGCATCTATATCTTCAATGTACAGACATCGACCCGTTACAATTTTATTATATGTATAGATTCGATTAATATTGTAGAACTCTCCAAGTACTTAGTTTAATATGGTTCTTGTTAGCACAGTGTTATTGTTACAATGTTGACCGTTTTGTCACGGTAATTAATCGTTACTCAAAACAACAATGGTCATTTAAATCTTTAAATTGGCCAACTTATTCCAAGTTTTCCAACGACACGGACGGCGCGACGGAGGGACGCGGTGCCTAGTAGTGATTAATTGGAGGTCAGTGGTCTGTTTATCTCGGCTTAGGTGGTCGTTAACGAATTCAAATGGCCAAATCCGAACACACATGTGTTTTTGCTGCTTGGCCGGCCACATGCAGTGCAAAACGTGATTAAGCAAATCGTTATAATTTCAGTTTTTTGTTTGATTTTTTATAAGTTCACTTAAAAAAAAACAAACATTAAGTTGGCAGTTGGCGTTTAAGCCAACAACGAAACAAACCACACAACACACACTCGTATTTGTATCTCGAAAAGAATGAAATTATTATCGACTTGAGAAATCAAATGCAATTTATCTGATTCGCGTTAATTTTGTGAGGTGTTTTGAATATTCAATCACAATTTATTATTTTATTGGGAACTGGATTTGACTTTTGTCAACATTATTATAATGAAAGCACAGATACAACAGGCCAGGCCAGAGCCAGAGCCAGACCACCATAAGAAATATTGCCGGTTTGTCACTCGTCTCAATAAAGCAACCTGTTTAAGGTGTGAAAATAAACGCGCTTATGAAAGCATTTTAAAATCCTGTCCTGTCCGATTACCCAAATAAATTCATTCATCAACTCCATATGTCGGACGTGATCGCAGTATTGAGGTGAGAATACGTGCAAAGTGTTTTGATGGCTTCGCGGGAACTACTAACGATTTGTGACACTTGAACATGCATATGATGGACATTTGACTTCTGCTAGTAAGTTATAACCAAAATACAGAAATACATTTCTCAATTTATATACTTAACAGTTTTAGATTTGCTTTAACCCGACTAAATTAAAAAAAAATTATTAAGGCTATATTAATTCGTTATATTCATCTGAAAAATGTAGAAGAAAGTCAGAAAATAATTTCATTTAATTGCGCTTATGTAAACACTTTACTTCGTTCTCGCATTTTTTCGTATTCAAATTGATTTGTGTTATTATAAAAAAATTCATCCAAAATGCTTTTGAACCCTTGTTGTCTCACTGTTGGTTTATTTATGCCTTTATTGAGACAGTTACTCCCCGTAGTCATTTTAGTTTGACTTTCTTGTCTGTGAATATTTTTACTTGCTAAGGCAAGATATACATTCGACAATCAATCATAACAATACGATTATAGACAAGCCAACAAAAGTGGGCCCGACAATGCTTTCTGTCTGTCTGTATCGGCACCTCCTCGGCATGGCTTAACCTATTTGCTTCTAACTGTGTACATAGTATTATTATGATGTCTTACAGAGGGGTTTTTGGAATTAGAATTCTAGCTCTAAAACTAACGGTATACCTGCCATATGATTTTCAATAAAAAACTCATTTATCTCAAAAATGGCTCCTACGATTTTGATAAAACATTCTGGATGCAGTTTTTTGAGTAAACCTTATGTTTTGGTTGGTATTAATTTTTCAGGAAAAGTCTTATAACGGTACCTCCCATAGGACCGGTTTTTTCATATCAGATTTTCGATGCAATTTTTAATGTAAAATTTCTTTTATAAACGAAATATTAATTCCTAAATGTTCCAAAAATAAGTTTTTTTTTAGTTTTTACAAAAAAGTTAATTTTTTCTTCTTTAATTTGTGGTTTTTTCAAAAACGGCGATAAATGTTGACACACTCAAAAAAATGTGGAATGTGTTTTCGAAAAGTTTGTTAAAAAAAACGTTTTTTTGAAAAAAACTGGTCGAACGATTTTGAGAAAAATTTCCTTAAAATTCAAAATAGTTAAAGAAATGCTTATTTCATTTTTTTTCAAAAAACGTTTTTAAGAGTGATTTTTAAGTGATTAACAAAAATTCATATGATTTTTCACTGATTTTTTCCCAAAATCTCAAGCCCTAACACCATTGTAACACATTAGAGTAAGTTCGTAAGACCCAGTTGTGCACTTTATTTCTGTAACTTAAGTCTTTTACTAGAACTCGGTAGACTCATTTAATCAAAATTGTATCATAGGAAGCATCGAGCAAAATGTTTGTATGTACTATCGTTTCAAGTCTACATTGGTATTTGTCTTACTGTTAGCACTTTTGGGTTCAAACAACATTACAACTAATTAATTTTTCTTAAAATATCTTTTATATGATATTTGGAACGGCCTTACATAACCTGTCTGCAGAATCTGATAATAAGAGTGAACATCACAAGGACAATAATTGGAGTCTTTGATATGTCTCAATGTTTTCTTATGTCTCACTGTTGATCAGTCTCTATCTCTTATTGAATTAAAAATTAACAGGCAATGGTCGTGTCATGTAAAAACATTTTCGATTGAAACGAGGTCATCATAATAATTATGTTCTCTCCTCAAACCTGAATCGGGACGAAGGACACCAACAAGCCCCTCTACATTACTCCTTAGGAGTTCACAGCTAGAAAATTTAACTGTGCAATTTTATTCTCTTAGGGCAGTTGATTTTCATGTTCTTCCTGGTCAACCAACCCAACACTCACCTCAAGGATCCTTTCAAAGGTTGCTTAGCAGTTAGCTCTCTTTATATTGTCATTCAGTTGAACTTGGTTTCTGCAACAATTATTACTGGTTTGATGTAGTTTTTGGCCAAACAATTTTATAGTAAAGTGAAGTAGTACAGACAGCGAATTAGTCACAAAAACCTTAAACTTCGAAAGTATATCTTTTTAAAAGAACGGATTAAGCTTTGAATTAAAGGTTAAGAGCTTATCAATTTAAACACCTCAGACACTGATGTGTGGTGTGACTGATGCAATTGATTCTTCTATCACTTAGAGTGAATTCTGTAAACTTAAGAATCTCTCTCCATCGTATACAGCCCCTACATCACGTCAGTCTTTATGTTGACTGTAAAATTAGAAACTTCCAGTAGCCTCTTTCTCTCTTCCACTTTGAAAGAAAGTGAGAGCTGTCGGGACACTTAGTGTTGTTGTAATGCATTCTGGATCCACACATTCATCTGGAAGACCTTACAAGGAACTGAGTTCAAACATATGTATGTCTCAAATAGTTTTTATCTTCTTTGATCATTCATTCTACCTGCTTGATAATGGTGATAATGACCAAGAAAAACATTTTCAAAAATGTTCCCTACTACTACATGTATGGATTAAGCTGTGACCAACAGTGAGACAACCTAGAGTCAAAAGTATTTCGCATCAACTATGCTTGTACAACTATTAATGAAGATATGAAAACAAAATGCCTTCCTCTCTGAAATTACATAATGTGATTTGTGTCTCACTGTTGGTGGCTCGTCCCTACTTTACAAACAATAAGCACCAAAAGAAAAAAAATATATTTTGATATGGTTTTATACTTTAAATACCATTACCTTATCCATGTCTTACATACACTTTTTTCTTACCAAACAAATAAAAAAACTCCTCACACATAATCGCCTGACAAAACATCAATAAAACATCAATTATCATGAATCACGATCAATCTCATAATTGAAAGACCTCGTCTCACACTTAACAGTATTGACTCTGCATTATTGCACTTACAAATATACCATCAGCGCCATCAAGTAGTTCTGTTTTATGCTCCAGTCCATCAGTGATATACTCAGAAACGGAAATGACAAGATCATCTCACATCCAACGAACGCGAACGATCGTCATCAAACAGACCTTGTGCGATCACTTAATTTCATGGAATTACAAACGACTTGACTTAGCCTCAAGTGTTCGCTCATGTAGGTATAGGTACACATACAATTTGGAATGTTCGTTGGTATACCTGTTGTCTCAATTTCTTAGAGTTCAAGTTCAGAATTTAAATTTATTTACCATTGACGCACTGATCTCCTTGATAACCTCCTCAAAACTTCTTTCGAATAAGTAAAAACGCAAAGTAAATACTTGCTCAACAAACAAAGTGAACATTAGGAGCAACAAATTATACGAAAGAGACGAACAAAAAAACAAATAATTCATACATGGTCAATGTATCTGATCTGAACAAACCAAAATGCACTTCGAAGATACACAAATCTACAAGGCACTTCTGCGATACTACACATTATCAAATATACAACAACAACAAACTACATCATACAAAAGAACAACAAGCAAACGCTCTCGATTTGTTTTTGTGGTAAAAATTGAAACGTTGACATGGCAACAGGTTATGATCAATCAATTACAGTTACAGATATCTACATTCGCTCGGTCTAAACTAAATGAACTGCATCTGCAACACTCTGGAAATCAAGCTGTGGAAGCACAACAGCTTCAGCATGAGTTGAGCACTGAGCACTGTACTGCAACAATGTGAAGCTTCCCATCGCAGTTTTCTGTCAGTTTCAAGCACACCACCAATATATGTCTTAAGTTACACCTCCAAAGATTGACAGAAGCGCTCGCTCAATGGCTGGATGACTGGCTGGCTGGTATTGCCTTATGGATGAAGGAATCGATCGCTGATGATGCCGGATGGGTAATGACGACGATGACGATGATGATGAAGATGAAGCAACAAAGTTTTGTTTCCCACAGCACAGATCAGATTGGATGGGAGAAGCCGCAAGTCTTGACTCGAGTTTGTGGCTTTGCTACATGTCAAGTATTCTGTTTCATTAAATGATTAACAATACGATCAGTTGCTATTCGGTTTGTTTTTATTTTTTTATTTATTTGTTCACCTCAACCACATAAGAAATAAATTTAAAAAAAAAAGATGTCAAATACAATGTTGTGAATTTTTGAAAAGGAAATGTGTGAATTAGAGAGATGCTGATAGGATGGCGAGGTATGTGCAACAAGATTGAGTTTATTTTTTGTTGGTTTTTGTGAGCGGGGAATGACTTAGTGAAAGCATCAGTTTCATCATGAAGGTGCTATTGACAAACGCATGCAGTTTTATGCAACATATCCAAAAATTGATAGTTTTATATTGATCGGAGAAGCAGTATCCATGATGGGAACCCTAGTTTAAAACCAGCAAACATGAACAAATTCAAATTCACGTTCATAAAAGAGATTTTAGAGAGTTCCTTGTGGTTTTTTGTTGAACTATATTCCGATACTATTTGTCAGCTAGGACTGTAAGGGAATCCTAGGATGCAAATGTGAACTCTCATCTATTTAAAACGCGTGATTCTGTGACACCAGTCGGCGCGAAATAATTCAAAGATGAAAATAGCTTAAACCCTTAAAAGGCAAACATAAAAACTTGATCAAATTTACTGCATGTCAGACGAAATCCTGAGAGCGGATTCTTATCCAAATAAACGTGTACAAGGACGATGTCATTTGCAAGCATCACTTTCGAGGCAATGGAAGCAGACTGCAATCTTCTCACACAATGCATCAAGCGGTATTTTGTTATCCACTAAGGAAGGACCATTGACCAAGCCATGGTACAGGATGTTTTCATGTTTATCTTTTTGTTACTACTTTTACATCTTTTTTGAGTTGGGAAGGACTATGTATAACATATTTCAAACTCCAGTTTGATAACTCTTTAAGCTTAGTCCAATTATGAATCAAAGCAATTGTGAACTACCACTGATGTGAAATTTATCATAAAACAAATAATTTTTGTTTCCTTATATGGCGCCCAACGTGGGGATTTATCCACAATTATGCTGAAGACGATCCGTGTTGATCAAAATAAGATCTTAAAATATAAAATACAGTCACTGAATTAAAATGAACTTAAAAAAATTAATAAAATAAAATTTTTAATGTCAAATGGCGCCCAACGTGGGGATGCATTCATAAGCTAATATATCAATGGAAACTTGTTCCGCCACTGAATTACAAGTTCTAAGATCATTCGATTCATATATCAATGAAAGCAGAACACTTGTATAATACAAATAACCTGACATAAATGTATATAAAGTAGGTAAGGTTTGTTATGTATTTAATGGCAGACAACGTGGGAAAATGTAGGAACTGGTGCTGAAGATAAAGCTTACGAATTGGAAAATCGAAGGACCATCTCCTTCATACTCGTAGCTGTATGAGTATAAGACCAGAACAAAACAAAAACTGAAATAAAATAATATAGACAAAGATCTTGTTCAAATGGCATCCAACGTGGGGATGTTTAAACACTTGTGCTGAAAACAAGTTTCGAAATTTGAATAATAATTTTTTTTATGGAACAATATGTAGATATCAATTTATAAGAGTGAGAATCTAAAAAATCAACTGAAATAATAATAATAAAGAAATGGGTTTAGTTTAAATGGCGCCCAACGTAAGGATTTGTTAACACTTGTGCTGAGTTTCGAAATTGAAAAAGTAATTTTTGTTCATAATAGAAGAATATGTATTTATAAGAATGGGAATCAAAAAAATTAAATAAAATAATTTAATAAAAGAATGGGTCTAATTTAAATGGCGCCCAACGTGGGGATCTATCAAAGCAAAGTAAATCCTTCTTAACTTAATAATATGACTGTGCATATACAGGACAGGACTTTTATTCGGCGGGCAACATGAATATCACTCACAGGAAATATTGACCTCTTCAAAGCTATATTTTTTGAGGATTGCATGAACAAAGCGACGCATTTTCGTTCCCATCTGTGTTTTGCTTATTCTTTTCAAGTAAAAAACAAATCGATAAATGGATCTATTAATAACAGCAAATATTACACAAACAAAACACATGCATGGATTGTTCGGAAAACATCAGATAGATTGACTCACATCACCAACAAGAACTCTATCATCTTCCAGATTAATAGTTTGTTTACCTGGACCTGTCAAAGTCGCTCAGGCATCTGTTTAAAGGAAGCAACGCAAAAGCCAAACCACAGACACATCAATTTTTTAAACATTTTACTGTCATAAACCTGCACTCTGACATCACCTATTTGGCCACTTTAATAGGCTTCCACAGTGATGACCGGATTGGGAAAAACAAAGAGACTCCAAGGACTCTCATCATCTTTCATTTAACATTGAACATTGAACAAAACATTGGAATTGGAATAAGGAGAGAAACCGTTTTAACTTGCAAAATCTGAAATGCAAATCCACCTCAACAAAGGAAATTGATTGTTCAATTAAATTTCGTTCGAAAAACAAAACGATCGTTGGGACAGCGACAGCGAGGTACATTTCCTGAAAACATCTGTTCATTGACGAAGTAATAATATTTATTAAATATTTTGATTCGATTACCCTGATTTTTGTCCGACAGAGTTGAAGAACCCCTTCCCCCATAGAATCAATCAGAGAAGTACTTGAGTCCTTCATCAATCATGAACGGCTGCCTGAGCTTCCTTGCTGGAACTCCATGTACCATTTGAATTAAGCAAATCTGCTGTTATTATCCGGACTCCGGAGTGAGTGCTGGGGAGGCTCTGTGTCACAGTTGCGCGTGATGGCGATGGGCCAGGAGGAAGCATCCCGCAATTGCATGAGCCATCCATGACTGTTGTGAGTTCTTTTTTTTTGACGGAAGATTTATGCATCTTGGGGGATTATTATTTTATTGCGATAAATTTATTTGCAAGGATTGAGATTTGCGGTTTGTGGGGGCTGTGTAGGCAGCAGGGTCGCTGTGTGCGGAAGGGACGTGCAAGTTTAATTGAGTTTGCGTGTGTGCGATGGTATGGATGGACAAGGGATATTAAGTGCGCAGATGGTTGAAGGCCGAATCATATTACTGTGCGTCCGGGACAGTCTTTAAGTCAGTGTTCCCTTGAAGCTTCAAAGTAAACATTATATAGCTGACCATCTTGCTGATGATGATGATGATGATGGATCAACTACATGACAATTTATTGCATGACATTCTTTGGCATTCCTCTGTTTTTCTGAAGATGGGGATTGGAAAAGTTGACCTCATGACCGGTTTCAATGAGTCTTGCGGTCAGATTGTTCTGTTGTTTGGTGTCGTAGAAGTCGGTTGTGTGGCATCATCATGCGAGTTCAGCATTCAGGGATGACAGATACAACCCTTTGGGTATTTACTTTGTCGTCTTGGGATGTTCATGTAAAAAGAACACACAAATTTGTTGTGGTTGACTTTTTTTGGACTGATGTTTGTATTTATGTCAAATTAAATTTGTGGGTTTCTCTTACACTCGTCTCTTTGTTGGGGCTGTCATTTCGGTGGGGCCTAGGATCGTGGGAAAATATTTTTTATGACAAGGTAAGGACAATATTTTCTATCTTAATGTTGTTAGATCGAAGTGGCAGGTGTAGTTGTTTAATCTTGTAACTTAAAAGGGAAATAAAATGTGCTAACGGAAAGTTGTTTGGCTTAAGGGGCGACGACAAAAGATACAAATAAGAGCAATAGCCAAAACAGACAGCAGTTAATACTGTATCCTGATTCCTGAGATATATAGAGGAGGTCAGTTTACAGGTACTCAGAAAGAATCAGACTCATATGCAATTGAAAACCATATTAAGCTTATGGTTGTTTTACTGATATTATCTAGTTTCAAGAAAAAGTATGTTCCTACCAGTTTCAGAGATTCCCTAACTATGCTCAGTCATCTACTAAAGCACTAAAGGAGCGCATTTCTCTGATGTTCAGCTTGAATTCACTACCAAAATTATGCGTTGACCAGGAACTCTGACCCCAATTGCAATCTTGCAGAACATGTTAAAGCATGTCCTTGCTGAGGAGCGAGTCATATCTAACACTTCTTGCATCCCCTTGGATTACAGTTGTTTCTGCATTTGGTAATCGCAGCCACCACTATTCTCCCACAAGGGGGCCTACCTCATAGATAGTCCAAGACCGTAAAGCTAATGTACTGTGAAACACACGGGTCCACTCCAGAGGGCTTTTCTCCCGTGGAGCCAAAATATTACTTTCGGTAAAGCTTCGAAACCATCTAGGTGACTTCCCAGATGAGCACCGAACTGAGAAATAAAACACAAATCCACAACCACAATGGCATGATCTTTCAGATGTGGATCTGCGACTTCAAACGTAAGCCATCCCACTAACCCTATATCAACACCTTTCATTCCTCAAACAATCCTCAAACATACCTCAATCTTCCTAACACGGCACATTGTGCTCCTTTTGGGTTTGATTTAGTTGCTCAATCCCCCAGTTGTTGGGGCGAAACATCGAGAGATCCGACTTTAGACATCTCACCCCGGCAAGGTGAAATCCGAGGGGTAAGTATGTACAATGGGAGATATGGATGACATACTTTCGCGTTATTCTAAATATGCGTAAATATGATGAATTACCAAGTGGATCGAGTAAGATGCGATTCCTCCAAGTTTTATTGAGCTACCTCTTCTATAGAAAACCTAATTTTTCTATCGAACTAAATCATGATAATTCATTTGACTATGTTCACAAACTAAATGGCAGGATGATTATTGCATTGCAGCCAAGAAGTTCCAATTAGTTGCTCCAAGAGTTTGTACAACCTTTCAGGACGTAATGTTATGGAACAGGAGTAACACATTACCATTGCCCTAGTGTAGGCCACGCTTAGTTGGCTGGCTGACTCAACGCTCTCTGAAGGTCTTAAATTGTCCGAAGCCATCCGTGATATCAGCCGGTAACATTTTAACTGTCACTTCTATAGAAATATTTTAAGAAAATTCTATTTAACGGACAAAGTCAAACAGATTTTCCAAAAACTATATTGTCTCCTAATTGCTTGTCCATCTTTCATCAACAACAACTAAATTTCAATGATGCATCATATTAAATTAAATATTTTAAATAGTTGTTTGTATATTTGTTTTTATTAATTTTAGTTTTCTTCTGTCTTTGCAGGTTAGTGACGAATTGCATTGATGCAATCACTTGGCATGGGTTCGTTAATTTATTTAAAACAAAAAAATTTTTGGTTTTTAACTGAAAATTTCTAAATTTTGTATCTTTTTTAAGCTTTAGTTTTTACAACAATAAATAGGTATCAATAAAACGCTTCCCTATCATAAAACTGTCCTTAAACTGAACAATCATAATATAGGCCACTCCGAAACAGTTCACAATATATGTTTGGTGTAGGTAAACATTTTGTCAAACATGTCAATCTTCTGTCCCATCAAATCGCTCCCAACAAAGCTGTCCGTTCCATCAAGATTGACATCTTTAAAATTCAAATTTCATTTATCTTTATCATAATAATTATATTGAAAATCAATAAGATGCCGCGGCGCGGAGCAATCAGTTTGCTGTTGATCTCTGTACTCTCCCAGCGTTTCAATGCTTTCAAACATTTAAAAGCGTTTGCCGATTGCCGCACAAGGAGTATGTTTCTGGATTTTTCAGTGCCCGCCGCGCCGGCCGCCACGCAGTTTGTTGGTTCCGAAGATCATATTATTCAATGCGTGAATATGAATAGATGAATGGCCAATGTGAACCAATTAACTTTTCACAAACATTTCATCAACTAATGGAAATTTTCTTTGAAGCGTGCACATACAAAAAAAATCAAAAAAAACAACAACAACACAAAAGTGAAAACGATTGCACTTTGTTGTTTATACGACTAATTATTTTGAACTAAGGAATCCGGACAAATCTATTTGATTCAAAAAAAAAATGTTAAGAGAGAGGTAGAAATATTTTTTTAAGAAAACTTTTAAGTGCGAAACATTTAAAGAGTGAAGTAGGTGAAAATGTTTATAATTTTATTCAAAAGTTGAGTCATCCAATAAATGTATCTTAAAAATGGTCTCAATATGATTATTTCTTGAATCCGCATTTTATTGAAACTTAGGTCTTCATCTTATAAATTTATTACAGTCGGCAATAACTTTCTCTATGAAATTTCATCCAGTTTCGACAACACTCTTTTCGTAAGCGATAAGAAAACGTGAAGAATTATGGTTTTAATTATAAAGGAACGTGTCTCAAGGTTTGTGGAGAGCGATTGCTTCTTACCAACCTTGAAACAATTAATATATCGATTTGTCGTCAATTAACCACTATGACTTTTCAGCACCGTATTCAAAATTTGATTACCGAAGTCATTGCATATATAAACTATAGTATTCCCACTTGAGGTGCGCCATCTATCGACGAAAAACTAAGCTCTAGAATACCATGGAAAGCAACAACAATAAATTCCACCATTTTAATTGTTGTTGTTGCTTTCCATGGTATTCAAGAGCTTAGTTTTTCGTCGATAGATATCGCACTCCAAGTGGTAGTACTATAATTTATATACAATGCCGAAGTACGCCACTTTGAATTAATTGATTTCATGTAAAAGCTGTCTGCAAAGCTGTCTGTGCATATATCAGGTGTGGATCACATCTCTTCCACTTGTCTGCTTCTCAGTTTACACTACTGATCTGTCTGTGAGGTTCGCCGCGCTGACCTCAAAATGCTTCGGCAAGCCTCTCGGTTTAAATTGTTCCGTTTCTAAGACCAACTAAATACAGGTGTCACTGCATTTCTTTGTACCAGGAGTATTAAGACCTCTAGCTCTCCTATTCCTTCCACGCAATCAAATCGGAAACCCGGAAAGTTATGTCGTATTGCATTTTTCATGCGGTATTCAGGGTATTCCCCTTTTGAGTCTGACACTACCAGCTGAAGCAGTAGTGCTCTTTTTTTGGACGATGTGATTTTTTTTTTCTTTTTATTGGATCAAAACTTGTTACTCCTGCTGAAATACGAAGCATCTTCGTCTCACCTGCTGTCATACGTTTTGTACGTTGTCGAACATTGTGAACCTTTTTTGAGTGCCGGACGCACTCCTAGGCTATAGAGTTCTCCTTCATGCCACTTCATCCACCTCGTTATTAATCAAAGATTCAAGATATTTAAACTTTGGAATCACTGTTCCATTCAAATAAATGTCTGGAATAGGCATGCATTGATCAGGAAATGGGCAGCACACGTATTCTTTGTTTTAACTCAAACGGTACCCATTTCCCTCTATAACGTCATCCCATACGTCAACTGCTCATTGCAAATTGCAAGATCCTAGCTTATGATGACTCCATCGTCAGAAAAGTATAACTGATGGATTTTGGGTTCCACCGCTCTTTAAATTCATACCCGCATTACCAAGTCAAAATTAAGCTTTTGACTAAGGCCCTGAGGTGGTACCTCATATCTATACACTTTTTTCTGATATAATACCTGTTGCACCCAAGAACACCCTCAGATGCCATTAGTTTCCGAATTCGATAACTACAGCCACCACGATACTCCCAATCGAGGGCCTATTGCATTGAAAGTTTGCGGGGGAGAACCTTCCCCTCCTGCTCTCCCGGATGGCCTATCTCACGTAATACCAAAACATTTTTTTTTTTTTTTTTTTGAAAGATCTCCCATCCCGACAAGATATAACCCGCTGCTGGAGCGAGTTCGATACCAACAGCAGTTTGGTCACTGCTTCCAGATCCAAAATCTTGAACAACAACATCTCAACCACACAAAATTCCGAAAAACTGCGGAAGTTTAAATGTTGCATGAACTAACGTGTGTATCCTATGTAAACATGTGGGACTGCACCGTTACTTCAGATTTAACTCAAAAACTTTTTGATTCTTGTAGGCGTTGGTGTGTATTATTTTGTAATGGTACGGATGTTATTTCACTGCCGTTTAGAAATCATGCAAGACAGAAGTGATTCTATGAATCAAAATATACACGTTCCAGCTCTATCTCAATTTTTTTGCACAGGGTGTTAGTGAAATTTTTTTCTGACAGATGATGGCTTTATTAGAAAAAAATCAAAGTTCTCCTGTCCAAGGACAAAACACGTACAATATTCTGGAGTCCTAATATTAAAACAAAATTTAATCCACATCTAGGCCAATCGAACTTTTCACAACGTCTTTATCATTTAAATGTCAGAATGACATCTAAGAATCTCAGTTCATCAAACAGAATGAAGCGGGGGACTTCGACCACAATTAAGTATCAAGACATGTTTCATAACGAAATGTCAAATGCTACATTTTCCAGAAAACCAATACCATCCAACGTCCGTTACCAATACTTCAACTTGACATCAAATCACCATCATCGAGTTGTCATATCGATTTGTCAGATAGATGTCACTTTTTCTGGGTAAATTATATCATCACAATAAAGGGACAAAGTATCCGATTCCTTGAAACAATTGTCACTCAGGCATGCTACGCCTTTACGTACATATGTATATACAGCCCACATGAAATTTTTCTCATTTTCTAAGATAATGTCCTAAGATTCGCTCTTCTTTACCGACTCCAACTCCAAGCCGGAGTCTTTATAGCCTTCGACTTTCTTGATTTACCTCGATCATTTGTTGTTGGTCGGTAATAAAAATGCGGTTGCAACAACTTGACCGCAAATATCTCACAATAATTCCAGTTTATTGAAAGGCTAAAGGAGTGTTGTCCCATACCCATATGCAATGGTTACGGCAATGACGATGACTATATGTTGGCGAACGAGAACGACACGACGAGCGACGACGCAATGGATGGACGCTCCTCTCTTGGGGTGATATGATACGACTGCTGCCTTAGCTTCTGGATCTCGTAGTAGTGTATCTATCAGCAAGCGGCCAATTCGTTCCGTTTGCAGCACCATTCGAAGCACCCCACCATCCGTCAATTGAGCCTCTGGATCTGGATCTGTCACATTGGAGAATGCTGCGAAGCGAGAGTGATTGACAAAATGTTGGTTTCACCGCATGTTGCATATATAGAAGCGTTTGCGTTTCTATCCGTGCATTGAGACCACTCTATCGACTTCGACTTCGACTTCGGCTTCAGGTTCGGCAATCACCAGCATCATCATCATCATCATCTCTTTGGGTTTATCGCTGTGCGGTTATCTGATATAGCTAGATAATATGGAAGTATTGGCTTGGTTCTTCTGTATTATACCTTCCTAACCTATAGGTTGAGTGCGGTTCGTTGTTGCAGCTCTTAGTCCAAGCTCCAAGCCGTCTTATTTGCTTTCGGATCGTGCGTATAGTTATTTGCTTTTGCGGTCGGCTTACATCATATTACAAGGAACGTGTGACTAAATTTGCAACATTGTTGCAAATTGCCTGTATACTCTTTGGGCCCGTTGAGGTGTTATTAAACCGTTGTTGGTTGGTTTTGTTGGATGGTTGGTTAGTTCGACATTTCCATGTCCATGTTCGTCGTTGGTGAGCCGGGGTACTGATTGAGTGCGAAATGCGAATGTTATCTGTCACATTGAATTGAAATTTTGTGGTGTATGCCTTGGAGCAGGGTATTGAGATTTGCGGTGGTGTAAGGTCGCGTGGCACCCCCAGTGCCAATATACAAGAAAACATTTGCTGGTCTATCGCCCATAGCCTATAAGAAATATAAAATATTCTGTAGGAAGATCATTGGGGTCTTTTGCGGCTACCTTGGAAAGGATATATCGATGTATCGGGTGTTATGCTCGCTGCTGTTGAATGAGAAAACACGTCATTCAAAGCCACCTTTATCTACAATGTATCATTATTATAAGCCAATACGTTTTTATATTAATATTATGCTGTGATGTGAACATCTTAGAACGTTGTCTTTAGTTTCACTCAGACATTTTCAAGGCCACGAGAAAAACCGTACATTAAGGTGACGCTTCTTGCTTTTTATTCAAGTTTCTCATAAATATCTCGGGTTTATATAAGACTTGATGCATTAGCGGATAAATGGGTTAACTTACTTCGCTTAGCATTTTACTTAGGCATAATTTGTATCTATGACAACCTTCTACTTTTTTGTGGGGCAATTCAAAAATGCTCCACATTGGGCGCCAGATTAACATACCTACACGAAGTAAAACCTAAACAATAGAAAGACCGAGTTGAAGTTCTTATTATACTGATTTGCAATTAAATAAATAGAAATAAAATAAACCAAAACGCTCTTTAATCAAAGTAGGGCATAATTTTGTACATGCTTCACGTTGGGCGCCAGCTAAGTGAAAGCTATCAATTTATTTATTTATGATATTTATGATTGAAAGTTCTTACTGTAGCACTCAAATAATAATTTGTATGGACTCAAAATGAAATTATATGTCATATATTTAAAAAGAAACTGTTTATTTTAAAGTGTGTATCAGAATTTGGAAGAAATGTATGAAGAGATTATAAGCCTCGTCAAATTTGTTGGTTTAAATTAAAGGCAATGAAACAACATTAATGTTCAATAAGTGGTTTCTATATAGGCGCTGAAGTTTCACTTGCATTTCCAGAACAGTGCATTACAAAAAAAGGTTGCAATCTTCCCTTTCAACATGTTCCTCGTATAACTCGGACCGCTACAGAACATGCCTCAATTTGTTTGCTACCGTTACGATTGACAGACATTCAAAACCAATGTGCATAATGCATATGCATATCCTTTTATCTCCTATCCAAATGTCCTTTCTAAACGTTCATACCGTGTTAATTCATTGGAAGGGTATTTAATACCCTTAAGTGCAGGCTAGAAGATAAGTCCTTCTCCAGACAAGAAGCAGTAGCAGTATACACTGGAACCAAAACTAAGCCCAGAATCTGCGGAGTAGCAGTCAGGCACACTTACTACTGCGCCAGTGGGAACTTCATAATTGTTGAGCAAATAGTTTTGAAAAACCGAATAGTGCATCGCGTCGGGCGCCACTTGTAACAATTAAACCAAATAATTATTTTTAGAATAAAATACATAAATATCATGGCACCGATTACGTCGTGAGAGCCAAGGATAGTATTTTACACTCTCAACCAATAGTATGTGCGACCGGCTAGGCTAGAGAGCTATACTCTTGGAAGTTAATAGAAAAAAGCTTAGGTGGAATCATGGATTCAACCTATAACCATCAGCGTAGCAGTCGGACTTACTATCTTTTAAGCCTAAGCACTACATTACTTTAAGAAAAAAAAGTTTCACGTTGGGCGCCATTTACAACAAACAAATTAGTTTATCCCTTTTGATAAATTCGAGAGCAAAATCTCTTTGTCTCTACTTTCCGGAGAAATCAGTCAGCTAATTTAATTAATTCCTAATAGTTTCTATAGTAATTACTAACATTTTCCTAAACTTAAAAAAAAAATGCTTCACTTTAGGCGCCATTTTCAACAAACTAATTAATATATATCCTTTTTTGATAAATTCGCGATAAAAATCTATTGGTCTCTACTTTCCGGAGAAATCAGTCAATTCATATAATCAATTTCTATATGGTTCAAAGAGTTTCTATACCTATAGCAATTACTAATAGCTTCTTCCCAAATATTGAAAAAAAAAAAAAAATTAAAAAGAGAAACGAAAAGGCACACTTTCTCAAAATGAAAATGTTAAATTCAAACTTATTTTAAAGAAGATTACATTCAAGCTTTTCCCCGTGTCATCTGATGGCGATGACAGAAGAAAATAAAAAAAAAAAAAAAAAAAAAAACTAAGCCCTGGCATGCGACATGATTCACTGCCATGGGCTTCTTATGTTCTCATAACAAAACCACAACTTGTTTGAGTTTCTCCACAAAGAGCAATCTTCGAGTTCCATTTGGGTTGTTCTGATACCCGAAAGGCAAAATGTTGTTGATGAGTTCATTAGTGAACTAATTAAGGTTAAAATTAAACAAACAAAATTAAACAATTAAGGGGAGAGACCAAGGCTGCTGTCGCTGTCGATTAATTTTGGCAAGCAAAAAAAAAAAGACAAAAGTTTAATGGGTCGCTAATGTGCTTTTATGATGCTATCATGCGTACGAGCAGAGGTATCTCATCAGAAATTACGATGATGATAGTATATACGAAATCATCAATTCCTAATTTATGCACGCACAATAAAGTAAAAGATACTTTGATTGATTCAAAGAGCGAGTTAATTACATGAAAATAAAAAAATGAAACAGAATGGACTGACTCTATACCGTCTATAAACATACTCTCTCGACATGGGAAAAATAAAGTATCTACGACATTCAAAGAGAGGAATACATCTTTTATCTCACAGTCTTCACATATTTTTCCTTCGTCTTCTTTTATTTTTATTAATAAAGACCACACATTCTGAGAGCTCAGACTCAGACCACCCAACGCGAATCTTCATGGCGAGTGCGAGAGAGCGGAGCAGCGCCCGCCAACATTACAGATACAGATACTTTGGCCGTAGATACTTATTATTTTGTTTTTTTTTAGTGCCAGTGTGACATTTGGTGGAGGATTCGCAGGCCTTCGAAGCAAAACAAAGTTCCTCCTGATGCACACACAAAAGAGGCGCTCGCATTTGTCTTGTATAGGGCCCAGTGACATTTGCCTAACATGACATTATCATAATGACCGTTTAATTAATCGATCTTGATGATCGTGTAAGAGCGCGAGAGAGAGAGAAGGGGGAAAGATTGGATATGTGGATTTAACTTGTGTCCAGCTCAGCTCATCCGGCCGCGATCAACCGAACGACCTCGTCACAATCGTTTTGGTCGTCTGACTTATAGCCAGGTTATTGGTGCTCTGCGTCGCGGTCGCGGTCAGTCGTCCATACTACTGACTGCCGACTCCCGACTGCCGATACTGATGATGATGATGATCGCGGTGATGTAGATGCTGATGATCGGGCAGGCACACAGAATCCCCAATTAGCCCTGTCCTAGTTGATGACTTAATTAAGCCTTCGTGGCGCCTGTATTCGTATAAGAATGCGCGTAAGGTTTTCATGTAGGGGAGAGTGGGGCAAGACGGACCACTTAAGCTTTAGACACTCCTAAATTTGTTTCTATTCCTAAAAGTGAAGCAAATATTTTTTTCAAATAATACTTCAACCTTTGAACTTCATCAAAGTATACAATCAAAATAGTTGAACAATTGTATTTAGAGATATACACAATTTTACAACCTTATCTCAAAAGTCCGTTTTGCTCCAATAGCGGGGCAAAAAGGACCTTTGAATGGGGCAAAACGAACAACTGATTTCATTTAACAATGCTATACAGGTATTTGGTATAAGGTACATACAAAAGCTAAGGTAAGTAGGTTGGGTTAAGACAAGAACAAAATCGTATGGCAGGGGGTCTACTATCCTCCGTTTAGCCGGGAGGGGCAATTTTCTAAAAACATGATTTAAATTGAAAAAAAAAATCATATGAAAAAATAATGGTACTTTCAACAATGCCAAATCATACTTTTTTGTAAAGCAAAACATTTCTTCTTTTATTGTTACTTAAAATAAAGTTATTTTAGTGAACTGTTTTTTCAAAATTAACTTTCAAACTAAAAAATTTTTTTTTTAAATTAAAAATTAATTTTAAACTAATTTTTTTTCAAAATTTTACGTAATTAAGTACATTTTTTGTTGTCAAAATTGAATGCATTTATTAGTTTGTAGTATAACACTAAAAACCGTATGGCTCTAGGACTTTTTGTTGACAAGCTATTTAAAAACAACCGAACCTACTTTTTTATAAAAACACGAACGAATTAGCTAAATGATCTCCATGTGATGATAGTAAGGACTGGTAGTCCGTTTTGCCCCACTACGTACTGGTTTCATTTGCCCCATAAGAAGTTTATTTACAAAAAATATATTTTTTTTTTCTTAATATTATTTATTTACCTTTATTTCCAGCAGTTAAAGTAAACACTAACGATCAAAAACAAATCACAATGAACAAAACCTTCGGGATTATTAACCTGTGGTCTTGGGTGGGTTTTACAAAATGGAGTTTTTTTTTAAAGATAGGCTGTTTTCAAACTTTCATCATTTAAACCGCAACTAACTTCAGGTTTTCAATGAAACTAAGGGATGTGTTGGGAAAGTAGGTTTCTTATTATTTCTAACTATTGAAAATAAGATGGAGTTAAAAACCATGGTAAAAATCGGTTTGGTTCTTCTTGCCCCGTGGTCCTTCTTGCCCCACTATCCCCTAGGTATAGCCTCATTTTTCGTTTCTTTTTGTCATTCTTCTTGCTTGGTCAAGGCTCGGTCAACAACGCCAGGATCTTCCATCAATAAAAGAAAAGAATACCGAGCTCAGCTGCATTCATATATGTACATATGAATATGCGTACATATTTACAACAACAACAAAATTGACATCGCAACATATTTGTGGCGAAATCACTTTGGCGTACTTCCTTCCTAATGACAGACAATATGTGGCGGACCTACTTCAGCGTTGTTCCGATGATTTATGGTTTTTCTTCTTCTTTTTTTTTTTGGGAAGCTTAGTATTTGAAAGATGCGGTTTGCCGTCTGAGGGGTGGCATCTCTGTATAGATATAGTAAAGATATGGTGGAATTGTAATGTTTTATGAGTTTAAGGGAACCTATCTTCTTCGTTGCAACGATGCGGGTGGCGAATTCGTTTCTGTCAGTTTGTTTGTTCTGGCACCATCATCGGAGTTACGGATGGAATTTTATGACAGGCTCTCTCTCAACGTGCGGAAATTATGGTCTTGAAATGTTAAAAAAAAATACAAAATTGTATATGATGGTGATAAATGTGTAAGAACACGGAATGACATCGTGCTCTTAATTTTAATTATTAAAAGCGTGAAAGATATGTTTATATGATATTGACATAAAGCCATCCAGAGGCACTTTCAGTTCTTTGTCGGATTTGCGATGGGTGGGTATGATGTTTTGTTTAATGGTTGTTCAGGCACCTATAAACTTCATCTTCTATATTTGTATCCAAAGGCCTTGAACTTTCCCGACAAAGTACTTATGTGACGATTTGCAAATATGGAAAGCTATAGAATGGAACAATCTAAAAATGCACTTGGAAATCCTGAATCCAACATAAATGCATAATTTAAATGAGCGTGACTCATGTTAAAGTGACCCTCATTCATAATCCTGCAGTTAAGGAGCTCCCTGTTTGCATATGTACATGCGAAGTATAAAAATTGTATGGTTTTAAATCAGGACATTTTTGAAACAAAAATAAAGGATTTGGAAACCCGTTGAATTAAATAAAAGGATAAAAGGCTTGGGAATGTTTCGAGACTGCAAAAAGAACATTCCAAAATGTTACATTGAATAGTTTTGTTCTCTATTTGTCTAGTCTTAAAACAAAATGTGCTCTTTGGATACCTTGGGTTTTGGGTCTCTCGCCATCCGAATGTTTTAATTGTGTACTTTCCTCTCAAAGGAAACTGTTCGAGAAAAAGTCCTAAACATAGGGAAAAGTATTTCCCCCTTAACAATAATAAATTCAAGGCTTAGTGTTTAGCATAAAATAGTAGTAATGGTTTTTTTTTTTATATACGAGTAGGTATAGAAGATTAAGATGACAACTACACTATTTTTACTGGCGACCATTTTGCCAGCTGTCAAGTGATTTACTTTTACTTTGTCTTGGCACTTCAACATGAATAGACTGACGTCCGAACAACGCTTCCAAATTGTGCAAGTTTGTTTGCGCTTTTCTCAAGAAAATTTTGTTCAACGATGAGGCTCACTTTTGGTTGAATGGATACGTCAATAAACTAAACCGTCTTATTTGATTTGGAGTGATGATAATCCTAAAGTGTATGTTGAGACGCGCCGTTACATCCTCAAAAACTGACTGTTTGGTGTGCTTTATAGGTTGGTGGAATAATTGGTCCGTACTTCTTTAAAAACGATGCTGGCCAGAACGTTACAGTCAATGGTAACCGCTATAGATAGAGATAGAGATAGATACTGACTTTCGTTCATCAATTGAACATCCTTGATGTGCAGGAGCTGTGGTTTCAACAAGACAGCGCAACATGTCACACAGGTCGTTCATTTTTGTTTTATTCCATTTCAAACTTCTATACCTCTAAAAAAACACCCTTTAGTTTCTTCAAACTGCATTGCCGACAGTGTGCATTGAACCCCGAATCCCAATTATTGTTTGTTATTGGGAAATTTCCTCTACTAGTGAAAAGTCGACATAAACGCCAGGACTCTTTACGGTATAACTACAAAAAATTGTCAAACTTCTGACTGGTATTCCCATACAGCGTGCCTTCGGATGAGAAACGAAAGACAAAACCCTTTGTAATAAACAGTACTTTAAACCAACTGATTGGGAAATCGAATCTAATTTTTAGTGTAATTTTGACTCCCACTTATGCATTTTTTCTGCAAAGACACACTGTGAATTATAAAGATAAAATACAATATTACCCAGGAATATTTTATTCTTGTGATTCTTGTTGCTTCGCTGGGATATGTCTATTGCAAACGGTCGGAGGTCCATTTCAATGGCCGAGGGGCCAGTTGTGGTGGGTGTTGTCGATGGTTGTTTTAGTTATGTGCGGTGGGATTCGGAATGGCAGGCTTTGATGGTAGCGTTGATATACATGATGATGTTGCTGTGTGTCGGCGGCGGTTGAATTGAATCATGTGGCGGCGGTTATTTTTTGAAAACATCGAACTTCACGGGCGGTAAAGTTGCCATTGCAGCGACGATTTTTATCATAAGTATAATAGTCATCACTGCTTAATTGGCGGTGGGTAAGAAGATGTGACTTCTTTACAACACTGACACTCCACTTTTTACCTGTCAATACCCTTAAGTGTGCCATATATAAGAAAAAGATAAGAAGGCATTTTTTCCAAGAACTAGACCAACTTCATGAAATTCCCTGCATAGACGTCCTGAAATATACGCTTTATGATATCTTAATAAATCATATTTACGGTTCAAATATAGTCTTAATCTACATAGTTAGCGGCTCATAACCCCCTTAATCTCACAAGCCTCGAAGTTTTTAGTAAATTTTTTTTAGCATCTTTTCATACAGCCAAGCAGCTTTTAAATCGCTCGGCGCGGTTTCCCCAAACTCAGTAACCGTCCGGTATACTACCGCTCAGCTCTCATAGATATGGCAGAATAGTTTTATATTTACCTTTTTCGGGTGCCAGGACACAGATTTATTCTGCTAAGCTAATGAGGTCGCCAGAACCTCATTACACAGTCGGAAGAGAACTGGTGTACCCAACGCTACAAGGATGCCAAGAATAACACAAATTTAAGATGGACGAACGTAACCACTTCTTCAGCGAAAAAAAATGTGACAGAAACTGAAACTAGAACGCAGTAAATGTCTTTTTTTTTATTTCTTGGCACATTTTGTCTGAGCTCCGTAATCGGCGTACTAGACTTAACGTTTCCTCAAATGACTTCTGCAGAAGTTGCAAGGACGCGAATGAAAGAAGAGATTATTCCAAACCCTCCCTCTTTGAATGCCTTAGCTTCCTCACATTTAGGAGAAAATCCTTTTTCAAGGAAACCAGCGATCCATCCCAAACCCAGCCATTCATCGTCTCCACCGCTTAATTGAAAGATCTAAGTTGTTTTAAAAGTAAGGTAGTACTTCGCTTTTCCTATTGATGACCTTTCCTCACAACAGACCTTTCCTGACAACAAGGTTACCCTTACTTCACTTGAAGGAACTCCCAGTCTCCGGAACACCAAAACGGACCTATATATGTAGGTCTTAAGGTAATTAGTGATTACGAATCATCTAACCATTATCTGTTGTTGAGTCAACACAAGTTTTTGATTTTCAAAGCCAGATGCTGCCATATTGCTCGAAAGGCAATGCGCTTCTTTGAGAAGCTGTATAGATGTGATATCCATCCAAAAACCAAAACCAATCATTTTTGACACGTTTTGCCAATATGAAAGTAAAGAAAGAATACATATTTGAAAGTGCCTACATTTCACAAGCTGTTTCGGAAGAATCAACTATGTTCTTCCAATTTGTCAACAAAACTGTAGCAAGTATAGCACATAAAAATCCAAGTGCAAGGCTAGGTATCAAGTCAACAATTTATAAATCTTCGGAATTTCAAATTGACAATCTTGACCTTTCCCCGTAGTGCCGTAGTCATTATAAATTGATTCAAATCTTTGTTGGTCTAGATCTTGACATACTTTTCAAAGCACTCAACCATTAAATGCCAGAGCCATTACAGACTTATATTTTCCTTGATGAACTTGTGTTCCTCACACTTTAATTAAAAGTGAAAGGTCGTCTCTTCGCAAAAGGAACACCCAAAGTATCTTGTCAAGATCGTGGATTTACCGCGAAAGCGAAACTCTGATGACATTACACATCGCAACATGCACCATCTATCAACTGACAACCGACAAACATACACAAACAACAACAACAGCAACAGCAACAACAAAAACAAAACAAACACACTCTCACATTGTTAGTTTTGTTGCTAAGTTTGTTGGTTGCTTAAAGGGAAGAAGCCGCAAAGATTGAAGAAGAAACTTCAATGCATTTTACGCGCGCGTTATGCCGCATTCGAGGTCGGACATATGGGGCTGATGGGGACTCTACTTTGGTAGATATAAGAAGGTATAGATGTACTGTACTATGGGGACCAGACCAACCTCAGCGTTTGTTCCCTTCTCCACTAATTAACTCATTAACATTTGGTTCCCGCGTCTAAAGAAGTTGTTTGTCGCAGTCGCATCATGTCGGTCGAAGTTGATGTTGTTGTTGTTTTTTTTTTTTTTTTTTGAGTTTTTCGCCTCATTACAACTACTGCCGCTGCTCGCTCTCAAGAAACATGATGTTAGTGCAGCCGTCTTCTGTCCGTCCGTTTTGAGCAGACCCTCTCGCCCCAGGTTGTTTGGGTGTTCCCTCTTGCCTCAGTGTGTAGATCAAAAATGACAAGCAACATCACTCTCGGTTTTTTTTTTCTTCTTTAATTTTCTGGTGATATGGTGTTCGGTTTGGCGAAGCCACCACCGTGTGTGAGGTTTTTTGGTGTGGAAGCGCGACGTATTGTAGTTGCAATGGCTGAAAATTGATAGATAGAAGTTGCTGACAGACCAAGAGGAATCACTGAAGAAAGAATCTATTCCTGATCGGACAGGTGAATAAATTGGCCAAACTACATTGACTTAATTAAGAAATGACACGGAGAAGAGTGAGTTAGGTACTAAAGTTGGTGACACCACCAATGTCTTGTTACCGGAAATGTCAGTCATTGGGATCTGCTTTGAAGTCCTGGAAGACTTTGCAAAGCTCGAAAAGCTTATTTGACCTCGGGCTTCAGGTTAATTGTTTTCCTAAAAAAATAGTAGATTTATTGCAAAGTCTGAAGATTAGATGTTCAACAAAATAAATTTTTGATTTTTATCATATGCTTCACATTTCTGAAACTGTTTTTGAAACATAGAATTGATGAAAAATTCTTTAGATTGGTTGAATTTGAAGAAAAATTTAGTGTTTTTATCGCTCTAATTGCTTCAATGACGATGGGGGGTTTTAGGGAGACATCTATTTTGAATTCAAATCGTTCCATTAAGACAGTCGATTCATGACACGCAAGATGAAATATCCAAAACCAAATCTTTAAACTTTTAGTTCTTAACATGGTCTGAGCTTTGCAGCTCTTGAGAAACACCTTCATCTTATTCCCTATGGTTTTGGTAAAACTTATTTTTCTAAACTCAGCTGGCTCCACATAAAATCCAGGAACTTTGTTCATCTTAAGTCGGTTTATTTTGCCTTTTTTAATTATCTTTCACTGCTAGAACGCTGGAAGTGCTAACACCCCTTTAAAGTGCCTGAGCACAATGGTGTAGCTGCAGCAGTAGTACGTAGCACTGTCAAAATGCCAACGAAAGTAGCATACACAATTGTAGCACTGAACTCAAACAAAAATTGTGTTTGCTATTTCGTTTGTTTTTGTTTTGCAGCGCAGAACATTCTGAAAGTTGGAGTCGAGTCGATTTGTACTTCAGCTACTTTCTGTGCTGCAGCTGCAACTTTGTAAGTGCTACGTACTACTGCTGCAGCTACACCATTGTGCTCAGGCAGTTATGCTCAAAATATATAAAACTGATGCTCAACAATAGGGAGGATTGCATTGTCTCTTCTACCTACTTGTGTAACTGATTCATGGGGACATATGTCCACACCCATAGTTTGCTGCCAATTCGAAAATACCTCAAATACGACAAATCTTTTTTCATACTTATACAGTTGAGAGAGTAGGTTCTTAAGATCCCTATGTAGGTACACAAATCCGCTGTCCCAAATAGTAGATATCTCTCCCATTGTTCTGAAAAAGTGTGCTCCATGCGGAAAAAACCACTGAAAAAAAATTGTCCAAGTATCCTATTTCACAGGTGACAGGTCTCTTTTCGAGTGGAAACAACATTTATCCAGCCTTTTTCTAAAAAAGTCAACTCTTCATCCTACCCCGAATGCTGGACCAATTGCACTTAAGTCCTCACTTGCCAAGTTCATGGAAACTTCGATAAACCATTGAATTCAGAAATGTCTTGAGAAATGGAAGCTTCTTTATAACTGGCGGAACAGTTTTCTTACCAATATGTCCAACTGGTTTAACTCATCGAATACTGGAGCCAATCCTTACATCGTTTTGGAGAAAGCCTTGATGTTTCAAAAGCACATGAAAGTGTTTGAAATCAAGGTTTCTTATCAAACATGAGTATACCTTTGAAATCGACTAACACATTGGTTTGATGAATGATTTAGAAGTTGCCTTTTGGACCGTTCGATTCGTCTGCTATCATCAAAATAAATGCTTATGTACCCCAAGGCTCCGTCTTATTTCCGGCTCTCTTTCTCATCTTTATCAAAGTTCGTTGTCTAAGACATCAAATCCACTTGATAATTGTGCTGATGACAGTGCTCTAAACATGACAGCATCGTCCAAATGGGAAATGATATTCCTAAATCAAACCTCTTCTAAAACAATATTTCCCCCATAATACTCGATCTGCCAAGAACGCTCATCAGTTTATCCTCGAGCTCGATATCGGACGTACTAAAAAGTACTTCTTTAGCCGCACGACAAGAATGTGGAATGCTCTTTCCCGAGTTAATTTTAAAATCTGTTGGAAAAGCTGTTTATTTGTATGATGTAAGTGGAGAATACCAAATTATATCAAATTTTAAGAAACCTTGCAATAACTTGTCACTTCAGAACCTTGACTTAAAACTAATGGCTTTACCTTATATCAAAAAAATTTGTAAGATATAGCTTCTCAAGCTTTTGATTAACCTACTTTTTCCCACAGTAAAGATTGTTTCGCCCGTCTTTCGTGGTCATAATACTTTCAACCAATTTGCTACCCATTCCCCTTTAAAACCTAACTTCCAACGACAAAGTGCCAGAAAGTGTCTTTATTGAAGTCCATATCTCTTCCGACTGAATTAAATCTTGCGGAACAAAAGTCGGTCTGGTTTAATAAAATTTAACAGTAAATTGCCACTCATCCGAAGCTATAAATTTACTACTTCTCAGCTCCTGACTTTGAAAGTTGCAATAATTATTTTGCAACATCTGTCCCCGAGGGCCAGTTTCCTTCTTCATTGCAAAAAAAAAAAAAACCATACACATGAAGATAAAACCAATCTCATCAGCTCCCATTCAGCTGGCCACTTAAGCACACACAAAATAGAGTCATCTCTACGAACTACGACGGACGATCAAGAAGGATAATATAAAAAAAAAAAACACTTTGATCCCGTCACACATATGCATATCCAATTTACTTCAAAAACAAAACAGTTTGCACTCATGCCTCGCAATGAGTCGCAAGTTAAACCCAGGACCGCACACATTTCAATTCGACGCGGGGGGCCCAATTAAGCACAAATCCCTGCACACTGTATAGTATAGGCAAGTTGGATATAATAAACTTTGAGCCGCCAACTCATTCACCAACATGCATAGCACATCTCTCTCTTTCTTAGACATCTATCCATCCGTTCGTTCGGACGTTTACAGCCCGCTTGATACAGCATGTGGCATGCCCCACAGCAACAGGCTACAGCTACACAGCTACAGCAGCAGAAATATAATGATGATCCGATCTATCTGTCATTTACAACTTCGCACAGATACACGCAATAGAATTATCTAATTACGATTTATTTGATTCCTACAATAACAACAACAACTGCATCAATATAGAAAGCACAGTATCAATCAATCACAAACATTTCATCAAGGGCCGCGCAAATGACTACGTGAGGTGGGGTTCTGCGCGCGCCCACTGCGACTCCAGCTGAATGGATTCCAGTCATCGAACTGAGGCCGCTGCTGCGATCCAAGCCACTCTATCAACTGGCACTGATATGATATTTTGCATGTCATTTGTATCTGCAACTAATTTGCGTACGTCAAAGTGAACAAAACGGAACGCTTTGCATCAGACAGACAAGCGCGCGTGCATTTTAATAGTTGCTGATGATATTGTTGTTGCTGTTGTTCTTGATGATGATGATGATGATGATAGTCGGTTGAAGCCGCTGTAGTAGCGGGGCTGGGAGCCCACTATCTACTTGTTGACTATCAAGTCGTTTATACAATAATTGTTTCGATCAGCAAAGCAATTCTATTACTTTCCTTGCACGATTGAAGTGGTTAATATGTGGTATTCGTTATTAGTTGAAGGCTTTGGAATAGGCTTGAGTAAGACGGGTGGGGTTCGGATTCGGATCCGATCTAATATTTTCATCATCGATTCGATTAGAAACGATTGAAATGTTTAAGGCGTTCTCCTTGAATTGGCACCGTTTGAATAATTGTGTATATTTTATATGTCTTCCTGATCTGCTGTCAGTTCGTTCTGTCAAGTGAGTGATATTTCTTGGCGTGGCACATATTGATCGTTGGTCATGAATTAGACAAAGAAGATATACTTTAATGGCAATACAGGGTGGCTCAGTTAAGTGTGTGCATTGGGACAAGATTTTCGGAAAATTCATTATTATCGTTTTTACTTGCGATTATATAGGTTAGGTAGTATAAGGCAAGTTATGCATTTTTTTTTTTGACAATCAAACATAACATTACGATGATAGAGAAGCCTATATAAAAGTCGGTCGAACAATTCTGTCTGTCTGTCCGTCTGTCTTTATAGTTACCTACAGCCTAACGGCTAGACAAATTTTCTTCAAACTTTGTGCACAGTATTATTTTGACGTCCTACAGATCGGTTTTTAAAATTAGCATTCTAGCTCTTAACCTAACGGTACCTGCCATCAAATTTTTAATGAAAAAATCATTTTTCTCAAAAACGGTTCTTAAGATTTTAATAAAACTTTTTTGAATAGTGTTTTTTGTGTAAACTTCATGTTTTGGTGAAAATAGACTTTTCAGGGAAAGTCTTATAACGGTACCTCCCATAGGACCGGTTTTTTTTAAGTCAGATTTTTTCGTTCACCACTTGACGGATTTCGATGAAATTTTTAATGTCGAAGCCCTTTTATAAACAAAATACATAATATTAATTCTAAAAAATTTCCAAAAAATGTTTTGTTTTCAGAAAAGAACTACAAACTGCTTGATGTTGGCATACCCAAAAAATATTTGGAATATTTGGAAAACGAAAACATATCGTAAAGTTTAAAAAAAAAAGAAACGTTTTTTGAAAAAAACTGGTCCGACGATTTTGAAATTTTTTTACTTAAAATTTTAAACAGTAAAAGAAATCAGGATGGCTTACTTCATTTTTTCCCAAAAACGTTTTAACTTGAGTTTTTTAATCTAATATATAAAAATAAGTTGCCTTATGTTCGGGGTCGATAAACTCGAGAATGGCTGGGCCGAATTTTTGCATATTTTTTTATAAAGGTAGCTATCGTATTGAGGAAGGTCTTTTTGTGAAATTTGGTCAAATTTCGGTAAAGGGCAAATCGCAAAATGCATTTTTAGTGCATTTCGTCATATTAATAACAACATTTTTTGTAGGGTCTTCTGAGTATGTCGACGAAGGTTTCCGGCCAAACTTCGGTAAAATAATTTTCCACAACTGCAGTTTTATTGCATTCTGTCAAAATACTAACAAATCTTTTGGTAGCATCTTCTGAGGATGCCTGCAAAGGTTTCTGTGAAGTTTGGTACTCAAAATTCTGTAAAGCGGTAGCGTGGTTCTTTTTGATCTAGCATTTTTGTCGACATATATGTAAAGTTTTTTTCCCGTAATTATAGAAAATTATTTTTATTTTCAATGTGTCAATTTAATTTTAATAAAATTGGAAAAAGTTTGTAATCTGTGATTTTGGACAAATCATCGGGATGAAATGACTGAAGAAATATTACATCGAATGCGAAATATTTATTCAAACCAGAATTTGGATCTTAGCTACGATTCGATCTGAAAATAAAATAGCATAACGGTGGTCGAACAGCTCACTCTGCATTAAAATTGCCATTGAACATGCAAGTAAATGAATTTCAAACATGTAGTATTTCAAAACCATCTGGAATGGCAAAGGTTTTACACCAATGTAAAATAATCATTTGGGATGAGTGCACGATGGTTCACAAGAAATTATTGGAAGCCCTTAATCGAACGTTAAAAGATTAACGAGGAAACCAACGTTTATTTGGTGGTGCATTGATATTGTTAGCAGGGGAATTTAGGCAAACATTTTTTTCAATTTTTTTATCACGGACAACTTTATGTTGGACGTTGGTGAGTGGGTAAACCGTCCTTATTGTTTATTTATGCATTAAATGCGAAAATAAAAAAAATTGTTTATCAAAAAGCTCTTGAGTAATGCAAATGGTTCATTTAAAAAATTGTTAAATTAATTAATAAATTATATAAGAAAAATGATTGAATTGAGTTAAAGGCTGCATGATACACAACAATTGAAGAGTGAGGATGGTTTCCCAACTAGGAAACACGCCACATTATAATAGCTGACGGCAAATCAGTTGAAGAAAAGGAAATTCGCAGAATTTGGCATTCTTCTCCTTTGAACGGTCCTTTCAAAATCCTTGCCACTTTCACATTGTTCATCAACTTCGTCACAGTCAGTTGGGTTCCATTGCACAGTTTCGGGACATAAAGGTTTCGTAGCATTAAGATAAAATATACAACTTTAAAACTCAAATGATGAGGCGGCATGCCAGGCAAATCCAAAGAACACTTGCATATTCACACTCAATGGAACGGTTTGCACATACCGAAAAAAAACGATGCCTTGAGACATGAGATTTATTCATACGCCGCCGCCGCTGTTGGTTTCAGAATTACGGGAAGTGATTTCGGAAGTCCGCTTGCTATATCACCACTTTTGCCATGACTGATTGCTTTGAAATGCTGCAAACAGGATTTTCTTTGATTCGCAGGTTTAACGAAAGCTTCAGTGTTCAGTGTGCTATTCTTCCACCTTCCAACAGTGTTGCAGCAATTCTGGTAGATGATAGAGCTAACGCTGAATTTTCAAAAAAAATTCAAACACGCCATTTCATTGGTATTCAGCAAATACATTTATTTATAATTTTTAGAAAAAAATTTAATAAGTAGTTTTCAAAATATTAATTTAAATTTTTTTTAATGCTTTTAAGAATACAAAAAAATATTTTTCAAAAATATTGGTATGCAGTACAAATTGAGCTATATATGTGTGAAATTTCGAAAGAATCGGTTAAGTCGTTTTCGAGATAGTCGAAAATAAAAAAAAAAACGGTCCTATGGAAAGTACCGTTCTTAGACATTTCTTAAAACTTTTTTTTTCACCCATATAATTGGTCGTACCTAAAAAAGCAACACTGATTTTTTTAAATCGAAATCGTTAGAGCCGTTTTTGAGAAGAATAAGCTTTAACGTAACGGTTATATGGCATGTACCGTTATTTTTTGAGCTAAGAAAAATTTCAATTTCCCCTCTGTACAATACCTAAAAAACTCTATATACCAAGTTTGAAGCATTTCGGCCCACCCGTTTGGGCTGTAGGTGTCTATACATACAGACAGACAGTCATACAGACGGACAGAATTTTTAACTTTTTTTTCAAGACGAATGCATAACTTGCCTTATAGTACCTATAATCGCAAGTAAAAAACTTTTTGATTATAAATATCGATATCATTGTATTTAAAATTAAATATTTCTTAACAACACTTATGTATGTGTGTTTTAAGTAAAAAATGTGTTTCCTGTCAGTTTTTAAATACTGCAATTATATTTTTTAAATTGTAATTCATTTAATCCGTATGAAACTAAGATTTGTCTAACCGAGCGAAGCCGGGTGGGTCAGCGTGGTTCTTTTTATGTATTTTTCCCGTAATTATAGAAAATTATTTTTATTTTCAATGTGTCAATTTAATTTTAATAAAATTGGAATAAGTTTGTAATCTGCGATTTTGGACAAATCATCGGGATGAAATGACCGAAGAAATATTACATCGAATGCGAAATATTTATTCAAACCAGAACTTGGATCTTAGCTACGATTCGATCTGAAAATAAAATATCATTAGCGCTTGCGTCGTCTGGGATTGCGCAAACTTTGTTAGACGGTGGTCGAACAGCTCACTCTGCATTAAAATTGCCATTGACATGTAAGTAAATGAATTTCAAACATGTAATATTTCAAAAACATCTGGAATGGCAAAGGTTTTACAGCAATGTAAAATAATCATTTGGGATGAGTGCACGATGATTCACAAGAAATTATTGGAAGCCCTTAATCGAACGTTAAAAGATTAACGAGGAAACCAACGTTTATTTGGTGGTGCATTGATATTGTTAGCAGGAGGCAAGCATTTTTCCAATTTTTTCTCACCGACAACTTTATGTTGGACGTTGGCGAGTGGGTAAACCGTCCTTATTGTTTATTTATGCATTAAATGCAAAAATAAAAAATTGTTTATCAAAAAGCTCTTGAGTAATGCAAATGGTTCATTTAAAAAATTGTTAAATTAATTAATAAATTATATAAGAAAAATGATTGAATTGAGTTTAAGCCTGCATGATACACAACAATTTGTTTTCTGCTCCGGAGGGTAAATAAAGAGTGAGGATGGTTTCCCAACTAGGAAATACGCTATACATTAAAATAGCTGACGGCAAATCAGTTGAAGAAAAGGAAATTCGCGGAATTTGGCATTCTTCTCCTTTGAACGGTATTTTCAAAATCCTTGCCACTATCACATTGTTCATCAGCTTCGTCACAATCAGTTGGGTTCCATTGAACAGTTTCGGAGCATAAAGGTTTCGCAGCATTAGGATGACAGATCCAACTTTAAAACTCAAATGATGAGGTTGCATGCCAGACAAATCCAAAGAACACGTGCATATTCACACTCAATGGAATGGTTTGCACATACCGAAAAAAACGATGCCTTGAGACATGAGATTTATTCATACGCCGCTGTTGGTTTCAGAATCACGGGAAGTGATTTCGGAAATCCGCTTGCTATATCACCACTTTTGCCATGACTGATTGCTTTGAAATGCTGCAAACAGGATTTTCTTTGATTCGCAGGCTTAACGAAAGCTTCATTGCTCAGTGTGCTGTTCTTCCACCTTCCAACAGTGTTGCAGCAATTCCGGTAGATGCAAGAGCTAACGCAATTCCACTTTGAGCACGTATTGACGCTAATATTAATTAAATCAAGAACATTTTTCCAGTTCCGACGGGCACATCAACAAATAAAATGCACGACTGGGTCGCACGAACTTGCTCTAATGTGTGACAGTGGTCTAGGGGCTTGAGAATTTGATAAAAAAAAAATTTTCAAAATTCTTAAATAAATACTTAAACTAATTTGAGCTGAAAAAAAGTACAACATTTTATTTCTTGGATGAATTTGAATTTATGAGAGTAAATTTATAAAAATCTGTGGAGCGGTTTTTGAGAAAAAAGTTTTTTTTGAAAAAAAAATTCAAAAAAAAATTCAAACAGACCATTTCATAGGTATTCAGCAAATACATTTATTTTTAATTTTTAGAAAAAATTTAATAAGCAGTTTTCAAAATATTAATTTAAAAATTTTTTGTAGATGCTTTTAAAAATACAAAAAAATATTTTTCAAAAATATTGGTATGCAATACAAATTGAGCTACAACTATATGTGTGTGAAATTTCGAAAGAATCGGTTGAGTCGTTTTCGAGATAGTCGAAAACAAAAAAAAACGGTCCTATGGAAAGTACCGTTCTTAGACATTTTTTAAAACTTTTTGTTCAGCCATATAATTGGTCGTACCTAAAAAGCAACACTGATTTTTTTAAATCGAAATCGGTAGAGCCGTTTTTGAGAAGAATAAGCTTTAACGTAACGGTTATATGGCAGGTACCGTTATTTTTTAATAATTTTAATAATTTTAACTATATGCCTGTAAGACCCAAGGTCTTTTGAATGCAAACTGCACGGCAATAGTTAGAAGGAATAGAAAGATAGGAAAGATTTTTTTGTTGGTACAATGGATTGAGAAATAGGTGATATTTATCTCATGAAAATCCCACGGGTGGCGTCCAGTTGAAGCTGGGGGAATATTGAAAAGTTGCTGACCAGGTTGGGGCTCGAACCCACAACTCTTCGGTTAGCAACCAAGCACTTCATCCACTGTACCATTGCCACCCGCTTTTTGAGCTAAAAAAAAAATTTCAATTTTCCCTCTGTACAATACCTAAAAAAAATCTATATACCAAGTTTGAAGCAATTCGGCCCACCCGTTTGGGCTGTAGGTGTCTATACATACAGACAGACGGACAGAATTTTTAACTATTTTTTTTCAAGACGAATGCATAACTTGCCTTATAGTACCTATAATCGCAAGTAAAAACTTTTTGATTATAAATATCGATATCATTGTATTTAAAATTAAATATTTCTTAATAACACTTACATATGTACGAGTATGTTTTAAGTTAAAAATGTGTTTCCTCTCAGTTTTTAAATACTGCAATTATATTTTTTAAATTGTAATTCATTTAATCCGTATGAAACTAAGATTTGTCTAACCGAGCGAAGCCGGGTGGGTCAGCTAGTTATTTATAAAATTTCATATGCTTTTTTTTCCAGAATCTCAAACCCCAAGAACACTGTCGCTCTTGTGACCAAGCCGTGCACTTTATTTTGTTTGAGTCAATAGTTTTATTGGATTGTAGGTTAGTTCTTTGTTAAATGCCCCCTTGTATAAATGTTGAAGTGGTGTTTGTGTAAGAAATTTCAATTATTTTGGATATTTTGTTCCATAAAAAGAATTCTATCTTACCTCTCAACTAGATATCATAAAGGCATTTGAAGATCTTGTGGATCAAAAGATCACTACATTGTTAGAGCACCATCGATTGATAACACCTATACACAATCAGATTTAAGAATGAACAGCAAAAGGCTGTCCAAGGGGGGGGGGGTTCAATGGGGCCCGCGTGGGTCTCAATGGATGCGTCGAAGGGGCAAATTTGAGTTCAAAAGCTTGTAGGTTGTACCAACTGCATACCAGAGACGCGATCGTTCACATTCGAGTACGAAATCTCACCAGCCCTCTCGAGGATTTGCAGCTTTTACGAATCAATCAATTCGAAGCATGTTGAGTAGTTGCGAATGGCATGGAAAAATACTTCGACAATATTTCATGCTCTTCGGAAAAAAATTCATGGGTGCTGCACCTTCACCCGACATCGAAAACAATTCTGAAAAAGAAATCGGAATCAAAAGAGAAATACTTTTTACGTGATAATCGATTCAGTAAATATCAGAAATCAATCGTAGATTTCCCGCAGTTAATATTGTTGTTGACCCATACACATGGCCGTTTTAGGCCATACCGGGGCCAATGAGCACACACAAATTTAGGGCCCTGATTTATTTAAATGGAATCGAAACCAGTAGAGAGTAACATAGTAAACAATGTTTTCGATTTGTTTTCATATTGTAAGTGTGTCTTCTTTGTTTATTTATCGACAGAGTAGGTTAAAGTGTAATGTAATGTAAAGACGCTTTGCCAACATGCGGACAAGCAACGTATACAGCTGACCTTGCGAAAAACAGGGAAATTCGAGATTTAGCCTACAGACTTTTAACGGTTTTATTGATTGTAATCTCAAAAGAAAATCTAAAAAGGAGCTGAATTCGATTGAATTGGAATGGAAGATCAGTTGGGGCAATCGGATTTCGTGAAATTAGGACTTCCACTCTTTTGAACTTGACCAATGATGATTGTCGCTTGAATTACATTATTCATCAGTTTCTTGGTGGATAACCGCAAACCGTTCCACAATTTCGGATGATTCAGATTCTGCGACATGATTATGATCGATCCGGCGCTGTCAACGAATTTGGGCGAATGCAGTTCTTCAGCGATGTGTCTTTGAATTATGAAACTCAAGCTATCGACGTTCTTATTCTTCGCTGCTAGTATTAACCGTTCACTAATCCAACCGAGATTTTTATATTTTTGTGCAATGCCGGGGAACACTTTGGTAACGAGCTCTTCCTTCGAGGAGCAAACATTTGCCTGGAACGATGTCAATCAAGTCGAAACATCAACGGGAGTTGTCTTGAGAATTCGGCAGCCGATCGGTCGCTCTAGAATGTGACTCTCATTTTCGTAGTCAATTTAAATCTCTTCTCTCGACTCACCTCTTAAATCCTTCATCGTTCGGTCAATTGCCTTCAAAGCTTCAATTTCACAGGCTCCAATGTGCAAGTTGGCTAGTCAACTGTGAGAAGATTCATAGGCATCTTCAAAGAGATCTTGACCGAATTTTTGCTAAAACCAACGAAATGACGAATATGTCTTGCCTGTCCAATCGGTAGTATCGAGAAAGTAAATAAAAAAAAAGTTGTTGCAACCATGGATAACCTTTGGAATTGAAAGGGGCCCTTATTGGAAATGTGGACAGAGAGACACGTGCTTGTAGAAGACATTGACAACCTTTGAATTTTTGACGGTTTTAAACGGCAAAGTCTTAACCTTTGTAGTCTTTTCAATTTGCTTATGGGTCATAAGATTCAGCGAAATACGTATCTCATATAAATTTTATTATCAAAATCAAGCCTTGTGTGTTTGTTTTATAAAATTGAATAAAAATTTAAGTATTGGCTATAAAATACCCACAAAAGCTTCATCCAACCAAGTCAAGTACACTATCATTAAACTATTAAAAATAGGAAACAGAATGAGTTTTGATCTCAATGCGGGATACTATTAGGGTTTCTCTGCCTATACATACCAAGATTTTATTGCTCCACTAAAACTACATGTTTCTCCCTCATACTGGGCACTATAAAAATTACACAAATTCTTTAATATTAACCCATAAACCTGACGCATCAAAGGGTCTTTCCCCAGATTTCCTGCGCCTGCGGTGTATCTTTTTATGTGTTTTATAAGAAAAACCAAGAGAAATTGATCGGCTTTGTCAATCTAAGCTGTTCCACTTACAAAAATCATAAAACCTATATCAAACCGAATAGACAAACAATACAAGATTACGTCACCAAAAACCAGTTGCCAAGAAACTCTCTGATATCTCTACCACACAATAGATACATTTACCTACCGATACGGATACACTACCCAATCTATTCCTCAAACAAAAGATCTTATTAAAAAGATATTCTCTCCAATCATCTAACTAATTATCCAAAATTTACATCTCGTAAATAGATAAAATTTTGATTATGACTCAATTTGGGTTCCCTCTTTTAAAAATACAAATACAAGATCTATCTATCTGGCCTATCTATCTACCAACCTACCTGCCGATATCACGCTTATCCAAAATTAAATGATCGTAAAATCCATTCTGTCGACTCTAATGAACACATCAAACCAAATTTTTTTTTTATTCCCCCAATATACCCGCTTGGGCATCAAAATTAAATCAAAAAAAAAAAAAAATCCCATTGACTGCCGAGCTGCGCCTTCGATGATGATGATATGGCCAAGAGCCGAAGACCACCCCAGCGATTTTACGGTTCCTAGTGAAGAATTATGCTCGAGGATGATTTGTGTCTTGATTGTGGAAGAAGGCCGAACCTAGAGGCCAGACGAAATATTTTTGAATATATGTTTACATATATATCGTTCCAACTGATCTCGCTTTCGCTTATAGAATGGCCCAAGACAATATATGCAAAAATAAAATAAATTAAATCGAAAAAATCCATCTGCGTATTTGGATTTAGATACTGTTTCTGTTTTCTGTGCCAAGAGAGTCAACCTTTTACCTTTCTTGAACGACGGCGATGACGATGACGACGACGGACACAGACGGTCGTCGATGGATGTCTTTTTCGATGTCGATGTCGACGAAACCAGAGACAAGACGCTTTATGCGACGCGACGACGAGCATCGTGTGTGTTCCTTTTGTTAAAATAAATGAACATTCACACTATGCCTCCAAAAATTTGAAATCAATTCTTAATGGAACTGATGGAATCAACTTGATGGTGATGGAAGCTCCTATCTATACGTGTACTAGCATACAGACAAAGTATTATCATTGATCGTCTGTAAATGAGTGTGTATACGTATATTGGCCAAGTTAATTAATTTAAGTTAATTAACCCGTAATAGTTCTGGCAGTGTGCGTCAGACGTCGTCCATTGTGCGAGATTGTAAACCATCATCATTGGGGGCCATCCGACCGCCCTGAAGACCGACCCGACCACCTGTGCTGTGATCCGCACAAAAGAGATATGTATGCGATAATTTTTAAGGGATTATCATAATATTATGGTTTTGATGAGCAAAAACAAACAAACAAACAACACACTATTATGAATGATGTTAATGGACAGGTTCGTCAAATGAGAGGCTGGTATTTAGAAGCCAGAGTGGATTCAAAAGGGAGATGATTGGTGTTTGCGTCTGTTTAGGTGACAGACGGATGGTTTTTCAATTTGGGCATGGTATGTCTCATTTATTAATTATTATTCATTCAGTTATTAATATTCAAGCCAGAGCATACAAAATATCGACCAACACATTGAGATCCTAACACTTTCACATATTTTCATTCGTTCTTGTTGATTCTCATGAAATCGAGTACCTATTTGTAAACTATAATTTGATGTTTACAACGAAGGAAGACCTAGACCATTACGATAAGGCTGACAGCGGACATTATAGGGGCTAATTCCCTACTTAAAAATAGTATAGCTAAATTTTTAAGTCAATATTATACAAATTCTTCACTTAAAAAAAAAAACACTTAATCTAAAAAAATAAATAATTTGATGTTTGCCTTTGAAATTTGAGGCGGCTGTAAGCTAAAGGATCAATCGTTTGATGTCCAATGCCTGTTACTAAAGTTTTAAAGTCTACCTTGCTTTTGCTTACAGCTATCTTAAGAAGGCACCTAAGCTGAAAAATGTGACAAGTCCGTCAATGTCGGTTTTGCTGTATTATTTTGGTTGGGAGTTGCTTCCTTTAACGCGCGAAGGATACCTCACAGGCTATTTTTAGCCACAAGGGGTAACTTTTCTACAAAGTGACAGGTGGAGTTCTGTTAAAAATGATACAACATTTTTTAAATTATGGATTCGTTGTTATTTGAAGCCAGTTTTTTTTTACGTAGGTTTCCAATTTATTGATGGAATGGTTGATTCTCAATATCGAAGCAGTCCTTAATTAAAATTAGAAGCATTTTTAAAAAATGTAACTATGGATGAAGGGGGCAACTTTTTTCTAAAGTCTTCTGTCTGGTTCCCCATATCGGTTAGCAAGGAAAGACTAAAAAACTAGCTCTAACAAAGAGACTTTTACTGAGACAAAAAAGGGGTTTCCAAGAGTTTGAAAAATCTTATTGTTTGGAGGGATAAACGAAATGTATGGAACGGATTCTCTGGGTGTCGCGCATTTTAAATATCCAATCTTTCATGACACCTGCGCATAAATCAGGCTGAATATATGACCGATGGAATGGTTTCTAGGGCTGCTGTGGTTTGTGACTTATCCGCATAGATTTGCGAGTTTGGAAAATTCCATAAGAAAAAGTCTAACGGGGTCTTATCACACGAACCACCGAGACCCGTCCACGTCACCTCCACGCGAGATGGCCATGCGCTCATGCAGAATTTCCAATGTGTATAGTCAGCTGTGTGGCATGTAGCAATGTGCTGTTGATCGTTTATAACAATATCATCCAATTCATACCAAAAGAAGTTGGTAATTGACGGTGATGGCCTGGCCAAAGTCCGTCGTTCTCAAAGAAATATGGACCGATGACGTCACTAGCCGAAAATCATCAGCAAACATTGACTTTTTCGGAATGTATTGGACTTTCTTGGATCTCAAAGTGCAATGTTATCGTCCCATATTCAACAATTTTAATTTAGACGTACCTACCCATTAATCCAGAAATGAGCCTCATCCAGCTGCTGGGTCAGTTGGATCTTTACGGGTATAGGCCCAAGCAAAACTCAGCCAGTTCTGGTCTGCGGCAGCCCGAGTTATTGCGAAGTCAAAACCCTAGTATTCTGCTGTACACTCTCACAATATTTTTTGATCGTTTACTGAACCAGTGGACTCAATTTTTTCCACCGCTCTGCGAATAGTACTCTCAGTATGACGATTATGTCGGTCATAGGATGGGCGAAACGCTCGGTATGTTGACCTAATAGAACACCCATTTTGATAAAACAATTTTGTCATTTGCATGTGTTGTTGAACGAAGCATATATCCGAACCATGGTGATTTGACTAAAAAGACTTAATAAATGAAAGCCAATTTGACAGGTGTAGCTTCAGCAATATGGCCGCTATCAACTTTCAACTTTCAAATGGAACCTAGCAACTATTAAGTCCTGAGCTTGTTTGAGATATGTGAGAATGTAGCCTTGACGCAAATTTTAAGTTTTCGGAGATCTAACATTTGATTTGTAGGCCGTATTTTCTCCCCGTCGAAGTCATTCTAATTGTAGTGATTGGCATACCTTGTCCAGCTTTTTGATATCAATTGTCAAGAAACAGATATTTGTGGATTGGCGCGACAGGTCTAGAACGGTCTCAAGTCTCTACAGTGATGGGTCATTGAGCTTAAATTTGCAAAAACAGATAAGCACTGCTTCTGTTTTCCTAACCCTATCAACCTAGAAGTGCAGAACATCAAAAGTCAAAACGAAAAAGTCGAATCGAAAATCCGAATTTTTTTTGAAATGCTATAAGTAGCCCATTTCTGGGTTTAGTTGACCCACATTACCAGCGATATATTTGATCTCAGAATTAATTAAAAATTAATCCACTTGCTCCTTAATAGTCCATTACTTAGGCAGTCTCTATAATCCAGTGATGTGCAATGGGCATCACTTTTTACCAATACGCACGTCACGTACAAATTGTTTCAGTAGAATCTGTCAACGGTTAACATTTCAATCCCAATCCGCCTTTTTTGTTGTTTTAATCACGTTCAAGACTCTAAATAACTCAATCGAGCTCTGTGAATCGCTTATTGGGCGTGTTAGTATAAAAAAAGAAGGAATTGGTCCAAGATCGGCATGTGAAGCCAGGTATAGCTTGAATTTTACAAAACCACTTGATCACTGATTCAACTCATCAGCATAGTTGTTGGCCTAATAGTCTGTGAGCCAGAAATCAAGTTTCTAAACTGTTTCTTTGTTGGTAATTGGTTTTGGTTTCATATTCGATTTTCTGAATCAGAAAGACTTCCAAGACTCTGGAAATTCCTTAAGCCCAAAAAACAAATTCCGCAGGTGGGTGCAGAATTTCCAAAACTTATATCAAAAAAAAAAAGGTTCCCAATCGACTGGCCTGGGGATGGCGCCTATATTTATTTAATGAGTTTATTTACTCAACCAAAAGATCCAAGGGGCAGCAACTTAAATGTAGGTCGAATGATTGGCATCGTTTTTCGTTTGCCTGGATGCGACGACGACGCGACGCGCCGACCGACGCATCTCTCCTTTTTTTTTTTTTGGTCCAAAACGTAGAAGAGAATTTCAAAAATGTACCTTTCTTGTATAGCTGTCCATGGGCACATAAAACCTTTTGATAAGTTAATTAAGTCGATGTGATGACGATGCGCCGTGGTGGTATAGCGAGGCTGTGCCAGTCAGTGTGTCCAGTCCATGTCTCCAGTCCAGTCGATGATATCCATGGTCAGTGGTCAGTCAATGGATTGTTCCATCATCATCATCACACAAATACACAAAAATAATAATAATATAAAACAAAACGTGTCGTTGTTAATCTCCTCAAGACAAACGGCTCCGGATATGGAATTGGAGTTGGAATTGGAGAGTATATCTGAAGAGAGACTTCTTTCTTTTTTTTTTTTTGAAGAGGAAAAGAAGAAAATCCAATCCGGAATGGTGGATGGCTGACATGTCGATTTGCATTTATAATGATTTGTTAAAGTCGCATTTACATCAAAAAACGCCTCTATTAGCCGCGCAAGCTCGGAAGCATATCAATTTCTTGAGACTGCGCTGCGGTAGGTCTGATATGGAATAGTTTAATGGGCTCTATTATAGTTGAACATGGTTTGAATTTGTCATTTCAAGGTGGGTGGGCTGTGAGATCTTCGAAGGAATTCTTTTAAAATTTTGGTTTTGGACATAAAAAGTTGTGAAAACAAGGAATTTGGTTCATTATTTTTAATCAAGGCTTGAGGGTTTTAGAATTTAGAGTGAACTTTTTTTTATTAGATTAGCCGGCGGAGTGTGTGTGTGTTTTTTTTTTTGGGTTTTAATAGAAAACGGAGCTATTAAAACCTCATAAAATGTGGTCAATAACGGAACGGCGAATTGGGTTTAGATTGAGCGAAAGTAGGTGATTGGTTTCTGTGGGAAATTAAAAATGATTGAATATTAAATTTGTGTTGGAGTCTTAAATTTAAGGTGGAACACTTTTCCCTCCCCACAATTGTTCACTTATACAAATGGATATAGCATAAGCAATGTAGTATCTTTGGAAACCTGAAGGTCTTAACCAATGTTTAATATGCAAGTTCAAATGAAACTTATTTCCATTGTTTGATAGCTAGAATTTCAGCTAGAAACTGGACTTGTACGCAAGATTAAAAATGCCTCCATGCCAAGTTTGGAATTCAAACTTATTGGTATTTTGATGGTCATTTGGAAATGGCTGGAACATCAGTAGATGGAAAAGTCAGTGAATCAAACGCATTTTTGGAAATCGTACAGAAAAAAGTTGTTTTCTGTATAAGTAAGGTACTTGAAAAATTCCTTAATAGGTCATTGAGTTATGGAGAAACATGGTGTTTTAGGCACACAGTTCAATGGAGGACGTTTAGTACTACAACGCCAAGAATCCAAGTTCTGGCAGGTTTATTATAAGTCATATGACGTATCAATCACACAACATTTGACATTAGGAATAGTCTAACGCTGGAATCAATGTCCTCGGTTTTATCATTGAAAAGAAATTGGATTCTAGGATTAAGATCCATAGGTGACTGCAACAGTATCTTTCCTTGTTTTGAAAGACACTAACATAGAATCTTTAAGTTTAGAAGAAGAATTAAGTGCTAAAATTGAAGAACATTATGATGCTTTTCTGTTTTGAGGATGAGGTTAGCTCGTCCATGTCCAGGGTTGTCCCAAAAGAAAGCGAAAACTCAGGAATTGTAGAAGTTGCGAACCCCATGTTTTTGAGACTTAACAAATTATTACATAATATTTCGTTTCAATAGTTTACATTAAAATCGTTTACAATAAACTTAAAAAAACTAAAAACTTATTTCACGTAACAATAATATTTGATCGTACTCCAATTTTTATTTAATTTGAAGCTAGGTTTATGTTGTTCCCTGTTCCTAAGAAACGGTCCACCTACCGCGACACAAACGGGTGGCCTATTGCCGGTCCGTGGCGTTTCCTCTAAAAAGCAAACGTGCCACGCCACGACATAAACGGATGGCCTATTAGCGGTCTAGTGATCCCTCTCGACGAGCAGCGAAGTGAAAAGCCGACATAAACGGTGAGCAGGGCTCTTTACAGTAATAACTACCGTCTACCGATATTAATGAAGCTTCTGACTGGTATTCCCATACAGCGTTCCTTAGGATGAGAAACGAAACCCTTTGCACTAAACAGTACTAAGTCAACTGGTAGGGAGATCGAGTCGATTTGCACTTGCAGTTTTTTTTTTACAATATTTTTTTATTTGCTCTTAGTAAATTTACATGTCAATGTCAGAGATTATTATTTACAAATCAGTTTTTTCCTTAAGGAAGGCAAACAATGTTTAGATATCTGCGAGCACTCAGCACTTAAAGGGCTCTGCTTCGTTATTTGAAGAAATTAAATTTATACATTTTTAATAAAAAAAAAAGTGTCTTAAGTCTAACAATAATAGTTTTTCTTAAATTAATGATGATTTCACGTCGGCGTGAGCGGTGCTGACGGTGGTCGTTGAATGTACTTGCAGTGTTACTTTCACTTCTCCTTATCCATTATTCCTGCAACGACACACTGTGAATTATAAAGACAAAATTCAATCTTAACCATGAATATTTTATTTTCGTGATTCTTGTTGCTTTGCTGGAATGTGCTTATTCAAACGGTTTGAGGTCCATGTTATGGGCCGAGGGGCTCAGGTGGGGCGGCTGTTATCGGTGGTTGATTTCGTTGTGTGCGGTGGGAAGTACAATGGCCTCGTTGGTAGTGACGATTTCTATTGGAAATATGGTGTCGGTGGGTGAAAACCGTGTAACTTCTTTGCAACATTAACAGCATTTAACAATTGATCATTCATTAATTAGCGATCGGCGTTGATAGCAGAAAAAAAGGTTATTTGCCCCTTCAGAATCAGGCGGACGATATGGCATGTGGGTGCCCCTAAAGGTTCAACGTTGTCCCATTTAGGATCTAAATATGGCACCAGATCCGGTGACTAAACATTACCAAGCACATTATACCGGGCTCGACACAAGAAATTTGAACATTCAAGATTAAGAATATTTGGAAACTGGTAGGCAGCATAGGTACGGTGACCATTTTTTCAGATGCAAAAAAGAGGACAACCTTTAATTTATTTAAACAAGTTTAGCAACAAACCATATTTATTCAAAATATTTGTACATATACTTCAAATTACAATTCAGTTCAGTTTGAAAAACAAAAATTCTTATAACAGACAAACAAAATCCAAAAATAATAAATACTTAAGTATATGTACTTTATTTTAGAGTTCAACTCAAAGGAACTGTTACCTAGTTTTTGTATTTTTCTTCACAGTGAATTTTTTTTAAGACGTCATCCCGACTTCTTAGAAAAGTCCACAATTATAGTCATAATTGCACTTTGTTATCAGCATTGCCTCTAGTGTATCAACTTTTAATTGCGATTTTTCAGGTGTCCAAATGTTATTAGAAATTGAAAAGACTCTTTCCGTAGGGGCATTTGAAGCTGGAAGCGACATCGAAAACTCTACGAGTCTTAAAGCGAGTTTCATTCAAATTTGGAAGATTTGTTCTCAAAATCGAGAATTGGACTTTTCAACGAAACTTGTTTTGGCAGTTTGACTTTTTGTCATTTGGTTTTTGTCTTTTGTCATTGGAATTGCTGACTTTGAATTATTGCTAATTGATTATTAATTGGATAATTAAAGTACACATCAAGTCCTTCGTTCATTATTTGTTTATTTTTGTTTTATTTATCACAGACTGGCACAATTTCACGACAAACGACAAAAAATAACAAATTATTTCTCATTTGACGTTTGACAGAAAAGTATTCAGATCGATTCTCCCAAATCATCAGAGATGCATTCTTTCTTGATCTAGAATTGCACTCTTTGAATGAATGAATGAAACTCTTAAAAGTGAAAAAGATCGAATCTTTTGACAGAAAGAGCAATTCTTTTCGTGAATGAAACTCGCTATTAGTGTATATATATATATAAAGCCAAAAGAATGTATTGAAAACTTGACAATTGGATTTGGGTGACAGTTTGCGATTCATTCACAATAGCAAAAACCAGATGACAGATCTGAATTGTTCAAACCAGTGCTGTCTTCATTTTGTGTTTAAGTAATTTAGTTCTGAAGAAAGTACTATACTGTGTAGGAAAAAGTTTTCAAAGAAAAAAGAGGACATTAAGATGACAATTGAGTAAAAAGAGGACAAATTACTGTCCTCTTTAAGAAGAACAAAAAAAAGGACACGATACCAAAAAAAAGGACTGTCCTCTAAAAAAGAGGACGGATGGTCACCGTAAGCATAGGGCATGTTGGGGATTAAGTATATTGGCCTTGACAAACTCTGTTGTCGATATAGTCCCAAAAAAGTATGAAAAAACAAAGAATTGATAGTTTTTGACGAGCTTATCGCTCTCAAACGGCATGGTTTTCGGGAATAATTTTACCCCAATGGCCCATATTACCAAGGTGTGCATCAAAGCGGTTTGATTTTGCTTTTAATATAGCGGAGGTGCAAAGAGCTTCAACAGACAATATGCTCCTGCTGGTGTAGACGTTTGGTCAAGTAGAGACAGTCAAATTGACACCAAACAAGAAAACAGTAAATAATTGTTTTGAAAGCCTGATATGCTACCAAATAGTTCTTTCTCTTCAAGATTAAGCTGAATCAGGAGAAACTTCAAAATTGCTTCCCGGACATTCAATGAACCGTATGTGATCTCCTCTCTCCAGGCAGTCGTTGCTCTCAAATATACTAATATGCACCGAATTAGGCAAGAAGCTCTTAAGCAAGGATTTCAACACAACTGTCAATTTTGATTTAAGCTCCATGTTAATCAAATTTGAAATTCCCTTATATTAACTGAATAAACGCATATTATCCTTTAAAACAAATTCCTTAAGGAACCTACCCATTATGTACGATGTACGTGCCTAACAATCATTGACAAACTCTAAAAAGTATCTTTTAGAAGCACGTGCTTGTTAGCACGTACGTCGCTTGGACAACTCCAACTTCAACTTCAATAGCCCCTTCAAACGAACACTTTTGTCCAAACCTGTCAAATCATCGTGCTAAGTTTGAAGAATTTGCCTCCACTGCTTCTAAGAAATTGTCCCGCCTTTGTTGCGCTCATAATTACCGATTAGGCTCGGTTTTGATTAAAATGGCATTCATTTATATTGTATCGTGTTGGTAGTGACTAGTGAGCAGAGCAGTTAAATCTCATAGATTCACAATTAGTGTGATTTGTTTTATAAATTATATGGACAGAGAGTATCTATCACTATAAATTGCCTTTAATGGTTAATGGCCGGTCTTGCTATTGCTGTTGATGCCATGCCATTGCCTGTGAGCTGTGACTCTTGGTCGCTCCTGCTAATTATGAAAAAATACAAAAAAAGGTACCTGAATCTGGGCGGTGAGGCATTGTTATTAAATCCGAAGTCCCCAACTTGTAGGTAAAAAGATAGAAGTTGCAGGTTCAACTCGTTGTCGTTGTCATCGTTATTGTGTGTTTTGTATATCTACTCTGCGCTAATCTTCTGTGCATAACTAATTATTCTGTATATTCGTGCGGTGAATGTTGGAGGTTGTCTGCTGCTACCTGACTGCGCTTCAACTATCAAACTATCACCCCAAAGCGATTGTATCTTTTTGACGATAGTTAACTTGCAACGGCCGCGTAGCGTTGCGTCGCGTCATCATCGGGTTAAGAGCAAAAAAAAAAATTACTCAAAATGAAGCTTGAAACCGACAATATTGATGTAATTCAGTGCACACGGCAACTGGATTGTATATATAGATACATAATTGTCAGGTCTGGAATTTAGTTGTAGGTTGTTGTATAGTCATTGCTTGCTGCATTGAGCACCGCCCGCCACCGCCGCGCCGCCGCGCGCCGGTCGGTGTGTTCATTTGATTGAGTTATTTTGCTAAAGGGCGAACTACTATAAATGAGTTATTATGTGATTTTTGTTGTTGTTAATTTCCAAAGAAAATGGTTGACTTTGTTGTCATATTATACGTATTGAGGGTGCAGACATCAATTTCATACACGAAGATGGATGTTTAGATAGTGTATTTATTTATGTTGTGCAGAGTCATATTTGTTTAACGGCGATATGGATCAGTAATGGCGATGTAAACGAGTTTGTTTAATGTAGACTTGACCATAATTGATAAAGGATACAAGAATGGAGGTATAACGTATGACGACTTACATACATTGTATTTGAATCTGAAAAATCAAACCTTTTTATGTAGTTGCGTTTTCTGGAATAGATACATTTTTGTTATATAGAAATACAACAGTTTTCACATCTTTGTCTGATGTTTCTGCAAATAAATCTAATTTATAAAGGTAAATATATTGGAGCCTTAGCTGCATATTAGGGCGGATATGTACTGTGATGCTTTTTTGTACTTAGGCTGAGATTAGCTCGTCGATGCCCAGTGTTTGTTGTTCTCAAAAGAAAGTGAAAACTCAGGGTTGAAGGGTGTTGAACCCCGAAAAAACAATATTTTTTTATTCAATTCATATAATATCTTAAATACTTGGTCTGTGGAGTTTCCTCCACTACAATAAACGGTGGTTTATAGAGATTCATAAAGGAAGCGCTCCACGACAATAAACGGTCTCTATTCCCTAGCCAATTTTATTTAAAAAACCTGATGAGTCTTCTGTTGGTATTCCCCGGAGCGTACCTTCGTGAGATCTCTATTACCGCTACTCTATTTGTAAAAAAATCTTCTTCCAATAGTATGGAGGTCGACGGTCGAGTCTGATTACCCATACAAATTGTACTTCTACTTATGGAATATTCCTGAAAGAAGAAAATGTGAACTATAACACCAAAAGTCAAAAATACTTGTAAATATGTAATTCTTCTTGAATGATAGATGTTTTTGCCTATTCCTCTGGTAAAGGTATTTGGAAGTGGATGGCAGTTTAAATTAGCGGTGCTGGTGCCGGTCTAATCGGATTTGCTGTAGCGTTGGGTATTGCGTCGCTTGATGGTTTTAAATAGAAAATCATCAAGGTGATCGGGGTCGTGGAAGGAGAAAGTGTAACTTGTTCACAGTACCTACGTCAATCATCCACCAAATTTTTACACTTTAACATATTTTAGAAAACACCCAAGAATCCCAGATCGATACTCACCACCATTTTATGGATTTTAAAGTCGCCTATAACCATATATCGAACAGGTGCAGCCTTTTGCTCTGGACAGTGAACTTAAGAGAAAGAGTCTTCCTTTTTATTTTATAGGAATCAAATGAGCATGCTATGATTGTGAACATGGGTCCTGAAATTAATGTGTGCATTGGTGAGTCAATTAAACTCAGTGAGTTATTAAGTCAAGGAATCAATGAGTTAGTGAGTCCTTGAGTTAGTGAGTCAATAAGCCAGTGAGGGATTAAGTCAATGAGTAAGTGATTCAGTGAGTTGGTGGGACAATTAGTCATAGTATAAGTTAGTGAATAAGTATTATTTACTTACATACCAGTAAGTCTTGGAGTCAATGAGTCAGTAGGTTAGTGAGTTGTTGAGGTAAAACATCAAAAATGAGTTAGTGATTCGGTGTCAGTCAGTTCTTGCATCGGAAATCCAACAGCTACCTAGTTAGTAAAATTAGTGAGTCAGTAGGTAAGAGTAAAGTCAGCGAGTTCATGAGCCGATAAATAAGCGCGACTAAGAGAATCAGTAAGTCATTGACCTAAGGACTGTGAGTCAGATTTAAATGCTGTTTTAAGGCCTTTCACTTCAGAACATTCCTAAAAAATAGACATAAATTTATATCCTTACTAGCAAACCCGGCGAACTCCGTTTCGCCACCAGATGGCTTCGTTTTTTGTATTATTTAGTTTGGGGATTAAAATATGAAGAAAAATGATTTTTTTTGTTTTATATTTGAAAAGGAATTTTTTGTTTTTTATTTCATTTCACAACAGTAATGAATTCATTTCGATTACAAAAATGAAGTGTAATTTAGTTGAACTTCTTTAAGTAAAAAAGTCGCAAATTATCCGTTTCATTGAAGTGCTCTTTGGTAAACCACATTTTTTGTTTTTTGGTCTGACGTTAACACAAACAAAGCGGATGGTTTCCCAACTCGTGAACACGCAACGTATAGCTGCCCATGTGAAAAACAATGATTTTCTAAATTTATCCCGCAAACACTAAGCGATTGGCCTTGCGACTTGTTAATTGTCATTGCGAACGCAAGGCGAACCGGAAATTGCAATCGTTTGAAGTCAAACGGAAGATCAGTCGGAATCATTGGTATTCGAGGAATACATACATTTTCACCTGCGTACTTTCCGTTAATAATGGTTGCCTCAATCAAATTCGGCATAAGTCTTTTAACCGCAAGTCGAGTACCGTTGCACAGTCGCGGTGGATTCAAATTACGCAATATCATAATAACCGAACCAACTTTGAGTTGCAAGTTATGTGGTGGAAATCCTGGTAACTCCAGAGAGTTCAAAAACTCCGTTGGATAATTAACTACATCATCGGGATTTGTTATGGAATCAACGGATTTGTATGTCACCAAATCGCCATCGATTTTTGATTGAATTGTGAAATTCAGTGCATTTACATCATTATTCTTTGCGGCGAGAATTGCTCGTTGACTTAACCAAGTATAATTCTGATAATTCTCACAAATGTTTGGGAAAACATTTTCAATAAGAGCTAATTGAGAGTCTACAAATCGGCAAAAGTCGTTGGTAAGAGTTATTAATCCAGATGTCGCATCAACTGGGACTTTTCCATTTCCAACAGCTAACAATTGTTTGGAAAATTGTGCAGCACTTTGATCATTTTGAAGTTGAACTCTCATATTAGTGGTTAGCGATAATGTTTTCACGTTATTCCATAAACGTGATGCCTTTAGGCAAGCATTCAATTCATCTGCAGGTGTTCCACGGGGAATTACTGGCAACGTCTGCCTGAAATCGCCTGCCAACAATATCATCAAGCCACCAAAGATGTTGTTATTTCGCCGAAGATCCTTCAGTGTGAAGTTAAGTGCTTCAAGTGATTTCTTATGTGCCATTGTGCATTCATCCCAAACAATAAGCTTGCATTGCATCAACAATTTTCCCATTGCACTGGATCGGGAAATATTGCATGTTGGAGTACCAATTGTGTTTAAATTGAGTGGCAACTTTAGCGCAGAATGTGCAGTACGACCGCCATCTAGAAGAGTCGCCGCAATTCCAGATGATGCTAACGCCAAAGCTATGTCACATCTTGATCGAATAGTGGCTAAAATCAATGAAATGACAAATGTTTTCCCTGTTCCTCCAGGTGCGTCCAGGAAGAATAGACCACCAGTATTATTGTCCACCGCTTGTATTAATGTTTCGTATACTTGTTTTTGCTGTTCATTCAGCAACGGCACATTATTTCGAACGAATTCCTGCAATGTATCAACATTGTATTGCAGCTCTCGATTTAATTCTTGGTTGAATGCATCGTGCATCGATCGATTTGGCGCAATCATTCCTACTTCAATCAGTAGCTTGTTTGCAATAGTCAAGCATTGATCCTCAATCAGAATCAATCCTTCATTGTAGATTTCATCGGTTATTTGCATGTGGGGATTATTCGTTCGAATGCGCAAGCGATGCAAGATGTCTTCACAAATGTCGTCTTTGTATTTGTTCCATAACTGAATTGGTTGTGAAGGGAAACATGTTGTGATGATAATTGCAAACAGCGTTCGTATTTGGTACGCATTTGATGAAATAACTGAATCCGCAAGTGTTAAATCCCAATGAGAATCGTTCTCCAGCAAACCCAATAGTTGACATGCTTCTCGATATGTTTGGCATTGGTGGCCATTCACAGTTTTTAAATGCGCAAATGATTTTGGTCCACGTACATTTACCAACAGCAGTCGCAAATAAAAACATTCATCATTTCTAGGATGAACAGTATACATGCGACCTAGTGCATCAGTGGAAAACACCTGTGGCCAATCGGGAACTGGGGTTCCTTGTTTGCGACGTTGGAATTTCTTTGTTGATTGATTCCAAGTGTAATACTTTGGCATTTCAACGTACATCAGCGTCGCTGCGAATAGGTCTGCTTCACACATTGCAAAGAAGCTAGTCAATGTTGTCGATGGTGGTCTCTCAGCTCGTTGTGCCGCATTAGTCTCAGTGAAGTAAACTCTTTGTCCATTTTCCAAATGCACTGCTAAATGTACAACTGTGGGATATCTTTCATGAATATGAAATGAAAATAATCGCCACAGTGCTTCATTAGTACTGACGTATCTGCCCATTTGGAAGTTGCTGATTTCGTCATTCGCATTTTCCGACGCAATACCAAATACAGCCATGTCGCTGCCCTTTGTGACGTACTTGCACAAATATTTGACTGATTTGGCCGAATGGCAACTCTCAACGTTCACATGTGTTTCGAAAATTCGCGATAGCAGCGGGCAATATGGTACAATGAACTCATTTCCGATCTCAATCTCTTGATTTTGAACTTTAACTTTGATAGTTCGACCATTATCTTCTTTTGAACGTCGACGATAAACTGGATATCCATCGTTCCCTGTGACTGTTTCAGCAACTAACGGTCGCGGATATCGTTTTGTGCACTTTCCATCAGCCATGCAAGACGATAATGGATTAAATGCACCGCACGGTCCATGCACCATCTGTGTCGTCACAATGTCGTGTAGATGGGGATCAGTGACTGGATCAGGAATTTCAGCTGATATGATGTCATCCACTTCATTTGAATTTAATTTGTTCAACAACCAAATTAGGATATGAGCATGCGGTAGTCCACGCTTCTGCCATTCCACCGAGTACATATAACAACGTGTGTCACCAAAAACTCGATACGTAGTAAGCACATCCATCATAACATTGAGTTTTTGCTGAAATACTCTGGCGATTATGTCATGGCGATCTAGCGGTTTTTGGCCCGGGTCCAACTCACGTTCAATTTCCGTCCACTTTGGATTGCATGTGAACGTAATAAATAAATCCGGAGTTCCATAATTTCGCACGTACGTCATAGCGTCTTGAGCGTATTCGTGCATGTGGCGTGGGCTTCCGATATAAGATGATGGGAGAATCGTCAGGCGTCCAATATTCTGAACATTACCATCTGAATGAATAGCATCACGCAAGTGTATATAGTCCTCAGATCGTAGCTTTGCCTGATTGAATCGGATGAACGCTAAACGTTCGGTCTCGACTTTGACATACATGTCGACAGCGAATTGCTGGAATAGCCGACGGCACTTCAGAATGACATTCTCCTCATGTGTACGAATCATCATACGATACGCATAGTAATTCATTGCGCTTAGATTTTTGTTCGTTGATACGCCTGAAAATGCAATATTAAATGGATTGTTAATAGAAACCAATAACAGCAATAATTAGTGTGTGAATATTGTACCTGTAATTGGATCGACCATCTTTAACGTGATGTCGTATCCGTCTTGCCCATGCCAATAAATTATTGGATATTGTAAAGCATCGTACAAACGATGTGTCTCGTTTACACGATGCATGATATTACTTCTTCGCTGAACGACAATATCTCGTGATGTAGTTGGATCGCCAACAATAATTGCAGCAACATCATCAACGATGGGTGCATTGAATCTTCGCACATGTTCACCTGTTGGGGTACGATCCGCTCTTATGACAAATTTGTGCGTATCCGATGGCATTCGTTCTAATGCTGTTTTGAACATATTAACCACAGCGTTATTAGCGTGAAAAAATGCTTGCAACTGTTCAATAATTCGTCTCTTTAACTGTTGTGTTCCCTGTATATTGCACCGCACATTCAGCTGATCCACCATCGACGAAATGAAATATATTTGCAGAAATTGATGCTCTTCATCTGGTGCTGGCACCATTGAACTATGCAAATGATATATTTGTCCTTGTATCTGTGATGGCAAACAGTTAAGATAGAATTAATTTATTTATTTTTGAAGAATACGGTGACTTCTGATCGTGTGGTGGTCTAGGGTGTGGTGTATGTATAGTTGTTATGTGATTGATTGTGTTGGTGTGAGTGATTGGTTGTGTGTGTTGTATCTTTTACCTTGCAAGTCGGCATGAAGCCGCCTTCTCGAATGATATTAGCTCCAAAGGAAGTCATGCGAAAGCAGTTATTGTATTCAAGAATGCGTTGAAGAAAATGGTTGGAATCGGGATCAGTTCCATCGAACAATGATTTCAGTGGCTGTGGTGGTGTAAGTAATGGATCCAGTTTGACTTTTCCACTTGCGCAGCACAATCCAGCCGTTTCTCTTTTGAACTTTAACGCATTGCAATATCGGCATACAGTCGTCATTGGTCCAATTTCTAAATTGTCATCATCACTGTAGTTCGCAGTGGGATCATATTGGAATGCCAAGCGATTGTATGATGCCAATGATCTTCGTGTGCTCACGCGTTGTCTCAATCGGGCATTTTCTCTTACTATATTTTGTTGTTCTTCGCTTAAGTTCTGTGAATACACTTGTTGCTGGCTTGCATGTCTTGTGCGGCGGCCGATGTTCGCACGTCGTCGTCCTCTCGGCATTTTGGACTATGGACAGACTGGTGAATTTAACCTCAAATGCACGATCCACATAATTTACACAGTTCAACTTACCACCTTAAGGACAAATGCCTGCTGTTGAAGTTGAATACAAATTTGCACAATACGCGTGATCTGAATGATAATCTGAAATTCAGATTGTTCAACTCTTTTCAGTTATGACATCTCTCTTCGACGAATTTGAAATAGTTCGGGTGCTGAAAAAAGAATTGACTATGGCAACAGTGGGTATCATGGCCCTTGCTTCTATTTTCTTCTGTTCAAACGTAAGTTATAAATACAGAACAAAACTTGCAAGCAATAATTGAAATAATTCTTCGTTCAATAAAGTATTTATATGTTAAATGTGATAAGATATGTGGCGTTATTTTTTATATTTTTAGCTTGGGTAAGATTTTTTTTTACAAACTTTAAAGTTTACCATTTGAATATTAGTGTGTTTTTTATTTTAGATTATTGCACTTTCATTTGCAATGATATATTTATATAAGCTCAGCGTTTGAGCTATGATTTGGTTTGTTGCAGTGGTTGCGATCTTGCCGTGGCTACTTATTCCGGGATACTGTATCTTTAAAATTTAACAAATAAGCTGTAGTTTGGGCTCGCGCTTAAGAAGATGCCTTAGACCTACACATTGGTATCCAGTTGATCCCATTGACCGACGAAGGTATAAGGAGAGATTTAGTGCAACGGATATTTCGCACAATCTTACCCCAGGAAACGTTGAATTAAAATGAAACAATTTTTTTTTAAAGATAATGCTACGCAATATTAATCAATCTCGACTGTGCAACTTTATGTTGCATGCTCACGTGTGTTAAAACCATTGAATCTATTTAAATTAAGAAAACAATTTTACTTACGTTGTAAACCACTTTCGTGAAAACTATGAACCAAAGATTAAAATAATATTCAATCTTACTTTCTAAGCCAAAGAAAAGGTAGCTTAGTTGATTTTAGTTTTGTGCCTGAAAAATCAATCAATAAACTATCAAACAAAATACACAATCCAATATTTACTTACCAAAGATTAAAAGGCTATGAATTATAAAAGAAAAGGAAGCTTAGTTGAATTTAATTTTTGTTTCTCGTAAACTTGCTTCTGAAAAATAATATTTGTTTTAATTAAACATATGCTCAAAATAAATGCAATAAACTTTTAAAAAAATAAAATGCACTACTGGGTCTGGACTCTGGAGCAATAACAAATAATACCCTTTGTTATAATAAGTAAGCAAAGAAGTTCAAAATCTTTGTTTAATAAGTGTTTATGTTCCTCATTTGGAGCATATCGACAGTTTCAAAAGATATGTTAATTTTTCCACTTTTTACTTGCGATTATAGGTACTATAAAGCAAGTTAGGCAAACAAAATTTTTTTGGACAATCAAACATAACATTACGATGATAGAGAAGCCTAAAAAAGTGATTCCGTTATACTTTAACCAATTGTATTAGCGCTTTTAATTGCTCTATAGGGCAAGTATTGGTTTCGTGCAGATAAAAAATCGCTGATAGAGAAGCCCAAAAAAGTGTTTTTTTCCATATACCATCCGTGGGTCTGTCTGTGCGGATATGCGTCTGTGCGGATGTGCGTATGTGCGTCTGTGCGCTTTTTCACGTCCAGCTACAGCCTAGACGGTTTGATGGATTTTCTTCAAACTTGATATATAGCAGATTGAAGAAAAATTGTTGTCGAGGCTCAAACTGAAACCTTTCAAGTTACGATTTTTTTCATTTTGGATTTTCTCGAAAACAGCTCAAACGATTTTGATTAAACTCTAAGTAAGTTCGCAACTCAACGGCTTGATTGAATTGACTCAAACTTCGTTTGGCATAGTTCTTTACAGTTTTCTAAAAGATGGCTTTGTTAATTTTTCAGTGTAGCCTTTCTAAACGGTGGCTTACGTACAATGAGCTATAAAAGATATTACTAACAATAACTAAGAACGGTACCTTCCATAGGACCGGTTTTTTGCTTTCGACTATCTCAAAAACTGCTTAAACGATTCTTTCGAAATCAAACACCTTTTAAATACATAGATTTAGGTAGTTCAATTTGTGATGCATACCAATATTTTTATTTGTTTTTGTTTTTGGTATTTTTAAAAGCATTTCTTAAAACTATTTTTGATAATTTAATTTAATGATTTCAAAAAAGTTCTTTTTTTTTCAAAAATTATAAGTAGCTATACGAATATTCTTAATTCACATGACTTGGTGTAGGTATTTGAATTATTTTTTTTAATTTCGAAAAACAACGATAAAACAGTATTATACACTGTGGCGTATGCGTACTATAATAATAATTTTATTTAAATAGAATTATGGAATGATTTATTCTTCATACACATTGTTTTTGTATTAAAATTAATTGTTATTTCACCGTTCGTTATCATTATTACTAATAATTCGAAATCCATTTCTTCTAAATAAAGAGCTTTGTACATGCCTAAGATTTGAAAAAAATCGTTTGTAGTTACAAAGTTAATTCTAAGAAGTTATAAATGTTATTTACGTTTAAATTTAAAGATTGTATCGCCTTTGCTTCCAGCGGTACCAATTATTCTTTGGATCCTTTTTTTTCTTTCTCTCCTTTCGAGAGCCAATGATCGATTTGATGAAATTTTGTTAAGCTCAGATGCACCTAACCTTTGTCCTAAAATTCTTCTAGATAAACCGTCATCTGAAATTACACTGCCATTTGAATCTGGTTCAATTCATAGAATAATAATCATTGAAACCAAAAATAAATTGTACGTACCTATCGAAATTGAACTTGTTACGTCTTGTTTTCCAGACGCAATTTCATCTGATATCAAACTTAAATCTAAATCATCTTCATCCCAGTCTAAAAATTGAAAGAATCCAATCAACGTTGTTATTTTACTGAGCATTATAAAAATTAAAATGCACGACTCGCACGTACTTGCTCTGTGGGTGCAGTACGATGAAAACAAAGTTTTCGAGCAATATGAAGTACTTATTTTTAAAAAAATTTATAAAAACTAAAGTTAAGAAACCTTTTAAAATTTAAAATTTAGATGTCATCTTTTGGGTGCTATAAATGATATAAATGTCCGCTTATGGCCAAATTAATACAATTTTAAAAACAAAGGAGAAAGGCAATTTGTGTATGGGAGCTGACCTACAGACCATTAACGATGAGCCATATATATCGTTGAAAAGGTATTTTTGCGTAGATCAAATGTTTATAAAGCAGCTAGTCTCAATTTACTGTGGGAAAAAAGTTATAGACATAAATTCAGAACAGAGTAAGATAAAAAAAATGTATATAAAATGAAATAGAAATATATAAAAATATAAGCTTTTTATGAATTTTTACTAATCTGAGCCAAAACTTTTTTCCCACATCGAATTGAGACTTGCCGCCACATAAGCATTTGATCTACGCAAAAATACCTTTTTAACGATATATGACTCATCGTTATTGGTGTGTAGGCCCAAATTGGCATTGTCCTTTGCGTTATTATCATTTACCAAAAACTTATATGCAGTTTTCTTCAAAATATTCTATGTATATTACATACATTTTTTCTTTATTCTGAAGAGCGTTTTTTGAGCGAATTATAAAAAAACTACAAAAATTGACCGAACCCTATTGGCGAAAACCGCTTTTTCGGACGTCGAAACCAATACTGTCCCTATAGAGCAAGTAAAAATATATATTATATATGTATATGTATATGTATACCAGGCAATTCGATGTCACTTTTCTTAATTGACGAAGATGACGAAGGAGCACCCGCATCACTTTCTGTTCCAAGTAATGCACCTTTCGGTGATAAAAATCTGCCGCCATCGTTTGATTTAATTTTTTTTTTTAAATTTTGCTTCTCCGCAATTATTTTCTTAATAATTTTTTCTATCTTTTTGGAACTATTTATTTTTCCTTCCATTCTTTAATATAGGAAACTAAATTCTTAAATTTATTACATTAAGTATGCAAATTTATAAAATCTATTCAAAATAAATGCAAAATCCACGATTTTTAAATATATGTAAATTAAGAAAACAATTTTACTTACGTTGTAAACCACTTTCGTGAAAACTATGAACCAAAGAAAGAAAGAAAAGATTTTAGTTTTGTGCCTGATGAACTTGAACCTGAAAAATCAATCAATCAACTATCAAACAAAATACACAATCCAATATTTACTTACCAAAGATTAAAAGGCTATGAATTATAGAAGCTTAGTTGAATTTAATTTTGTTTCTCGTAAACTTGCTTCTGAAAAATAATATTTGTTTTAATTAAACATACGCTCAAAATAAATGCAATAAACTTTAAAAAAAATAAAATGCACTACTGGGTCGCACGTACTTGCTCTGTGGGTGCAAGCACTATGATAACAAATTTTTCGAGCAATAACAAATAATACCCTTTGTTATAATAAGTAAGCAAAGAAGTTCCAAATCTTTGTTTAATAAGTGTTTATGTTCCTCATTTGGAGCATATCGACAGTTTTAAAAGATATGTTAATTTTTCCCCTTTTTAGTTGCGATTATAGATACTATAAAGCAAGTTAGGCAAACAAAATTTTTTTGGACAATCAAACATAACATTATGATGATAGAGAAGCCTAAAAAAGTGGTTCCGAAAATTCTGTCTATCTGTCTGTTCGTCTGTTTGTATCGGCACCTACAGCCTAAACGGCTGGACCGATTCGCTTCAAACTTGGTACACATAGTATTATTATGACGTCCTACAGAGGGGTTTTTGGAATTAGCATTCTAGCTATAAAACTAACGGTACCTGCCATATGATTTTTTATGGAAAACTTATTTACCTCAAATACGGCTTCTACGATTTTGAAATCAAAATTAAATAGCCCAATTCATAGGTATTCTGCATTTATCATTATAATAACTTATCATTTTTGAAAGAGCTACCAGAAAAATATTTATTTAAAATATAGGTATGTAGTAATTTATTATAGGTAATATAGAAAAAGCCAAAAGCAAAAACCATCCTATGGAAACTACCATTCTTAGCAATTGTTGGTAACTTTTTTCCAGCCATTTGATAGGTCATGCGGGCATACCTAAAGAGCTAAACTTATCAAAATCGTTTGAGTTATTTTCGAATAAAATTAGCTTCAACTTAACTATAATAATTGCAGGTACCTTTAGTTTTTGAGCTGCAAGAATATTCAACTTCCCTTCTGACTCGATATATGTACCTAGTTTTAAAGAATTAAACACACCCGTTTGGGCTTTTGTAGGTGTCTGTAGGTACATATGTACTTGTACATTTTTTTTGGTCTTCGCTATCATCGTTAAATTTTTTTTTCCGACGAATGTATAACTTGCAGTTTATGTATATTCGCCATTTTAATAAATTTAATCAAGCCGTTGTGAAGTTATGGCCATTTAAAAAAAAAAAAGCCCTTTTAAGCTGACTTTCGATACGACCATTTGCTTAAAATAATCAAAATTAAGTTACATAAATCGCAAGCAAAAACCTTAGCAAAAGATTTTCTTTAAACTGCTATACACCAAGTTTAAAAAAAATTATCCGTCAAGCTGTTTATGCTGTAGCTTTACGTGAAAAGAGCACAGGCGCACAACGGCACAGACAGTATTGGAACCTCGATTTTTGTTTGCAAGAAAGCAATACTTGCCCTACAGAGCGAGTAAAAAAGACAATCCACTATTATTAAAGATAATTTACTTACCGTATGCATGTACATATAATGTATGGTATTAATCAATAATCAATTATTAAATTTCTTATTTCTGTCCGATGAACTTGAGTCTGCAAAATAAGTAAAAAATGCAATAACCTATCAAACAAAATACACAATGCAATATTTTTAAATATGATTTACTTACCAAAGATTAAATATGTAGCTATGTAAATTCCTTATAATTTATTTCCTTTTTATTTTTTGTTTTTATTTTGAAATATTAAAAATCAAATAAATTTTTGAGAAATAAATTCCAATAAATACTACGAATAAATATAGCTTTACAGTTGAAAAAATTTTATAAATGGGCTACAACTACCATCGATGATATTTTTCCTGAATTTTCTTTGCTATAAACCTAGCGGAGCCCGAGACCTTTCCAACGAATGCAAAACCGTGGAAATCGGTTGGTGCGTTCTTGAGTTATATCGTCAGGAAGGAAAACCCGACTTATTTTTATATTATAGATATAAAGTCTTACAAACTTTTAAATTCTCGTCTAGTTTAGTCAATTAGTTTTGCAGTTGAATCAATATTTATATAAAAACACAAATATTGTTTAACAAAAAACAGCTGAAATTCAAACCCTGTGCTTCCCAGCCATCACCATTAGTCTCTTGACCAGTTTTAACATTAACAACTTTTTACTTTGGAATTTCTGTAAGGCATTTATTTCAAAGACGTGTTGCACCTCACAAACAAAAAAAAAGATGCTTGAAGTATTTTACTTGTTACTTTTGCAATCCTCAAAGTGCACAAAATTACTTGTCTCTATACAAGTGCTCAGAAATCTATTGCTTGTAACATGTACTGTACATGGTGTACGAGCACAATTGCATCTTAATGAGCTCATTACATCCAGATTCAAAGAGCTGCTTTCAAATCAAATCACAGAAAACGCAGCATTTACTCGCACATCAGCAAAACAGTGTACTACGCTGTAACGCTCCATCCAACCAACCAGTAGTTTCGCAGTATCTCGAGCGATACAAAAACTTGTCAACATCACCACCACATTCCATATGGAGTCAGACGTCTTCTTCAGAAGAAGAACAAAACCAAACCAACTCCTTGAATCGTTGAGTCCTTTTTTTGTGTGTGTTTTGCCTGAGACTGAGACTGATACCAACCGATTTGGCCACTGATACCCATAGTGGCCTGATTTCCCCCCGGGGGCAAAGCAATATAATTAAAATGCCATCGAAATACAAATGAACGCCTGTCATAAATCCTCTTACGGGCAGCAGCGAGTAGAGAGCGGCAGCGGAGACGGACGTGACGGTGATGTCCGTTGCTAGGCATATGCGATATAGGTACGTGCATGTTGAATGGATATCCTCCTGCATCCGTGACATACCACGTCGTTGACTGGGAATATACAAACAAAAGGAGCGACAGACTCCCGAGAAAACATGAACAAAACCAAATCCGGACCTCCCAAAAATGGATCACATGGAGACTGGAGTTTACTGCTGGAGTTGTTGTTCCCTTTGGTACAACCATCAGACTTCCTAATAGACCTCTTGGGAAGATGTGTGAGATTCTCAAAGGGAATCCCAGTAATAGCTCGGACGAACCGAAGACGACCCACGAACCATGTTGATGACGAAGACGACGCAACTCACTGCGGACTGGACAGCCGGTAGGTGCGGTCGGTACGAGGGCACGGAACTTTACATACATCACCACACAGATGCTGATGCTGGCTGCTTGCTGCTGATGCTGACCGGCTTTCTTCTAGCGACTTCCATTGGTAATGATTGATGGGGCATAGCTTGGTGAACAGGTTCACTGTGGCGGATAAAATCGGAGCAATGTTAAAACCCATAATAGAGCGACAGACACGCTCTGTGAGAAGATGTCTTCATTTGGTCCAGTGACTCTTGGTGGAGGCCTTCTGACTTCTATATACCTTCTGCCACTTGGCGTTATTTATGTGCGCGCAGGTAGGTCGGATGGTTTGTTTGGTTGGATTAGGTGGGCTCCCGAATGGAGTGAGGACTGAGGATATGCTGATGCACTGCATCCAAAGTCCATATAGTCGGATAAGAGGGGGGATCAATGTGCACACACTGAATATGAGATATTAATTTGTTTATGCGGCAGTAGGCCGGATGGCGGGCGGCTATAGCCGCGGCCCGCCGATACAATGAATTAAGAGAACGTTGAATGCCATGGGCGCCAGTGTGTTTAGGATGCGCCATAAAATTATTTTCTGGACCCACAAAGCGGTCTCTGATGCGATGTGTGTGCGGTTTTGGTTTGGTTTTTTTGGCAAAATTTAATTGTGCCAAAGGGAGTCAGGCGGAGGAGGATTTTAAGAACAGCTATTAGCGGTGGTCGAACTAATAGTAGCCCATTATCAGTTTTTCGCAAATTCAACAAAAGTTTTTTTTTTTGTTCGAAATTTTATGAACGAAAAAATTTTACGTGAAGGAACTGAAGGGACAAGGATATGCACATCCAAATATTTCACACACTCTAGATCGCTGCAGGCGAATGAGTAATCAATAAGATATTTGTGTATTTTTTTGAGCGGTGGATTAGGGATAAAATGACGACAGAGGAATTAGAGTGAAGTATAACAGTTGAGGGCCTACAGAGATTACTTTTCTTAACCGTACTGAACGAATGTTAAATACTTTATCTTGAAACATTTTCCCCCTTTTTAGTCCAGTCTTCTAAAAAAAAACCCAGTGCGTTTCAAAACATTTCTGTTATCATAGAATGGTCTTGCTTCGTTGTGGATCATCCTTCTGTGGCGGTCGTCTGTAATAGCTCTCACGCTAAGGTATCTGTCCTGATTTTCAGTAAAAGTTTGGTAAAACTATGCTGTACCATCGGATTCAGATGTCCTTCTAGGTTTCCTAGAATCCGGCTGGATAACTGGACCAAGTGGTCGTCCATAGTGATAATTCCTAATTTTTTGACAGCTCGTTATACGGGCAATACTTCCTTGTTGTGGTGTTCCGGTACAATCCTGTTTAGACTCGCAAGACTAAATTTTTTTGATTTTTTGCATAGCTTTTGGTGAAATGGTCAACCAAATTGGACAAGCGTATGTCAGATCTGGGCGGATGAGCTGCTTGTTGGTACATCAACAAGTTGGTTTTTTTGGTCAATCTATTTTGATTCCTCATAAGTTAACCAGGTGAAACGAAAAGTTGGCTCTCCTCTCCATGACTTCTGAAGTTGTTGGAAAAGTTCACTCCAAGATATTTTGCTGAGTCATTGGCTTGCACTACGTAACTGTCCGGTAGCGAGATGCTGATGAGTCAACATTTGAGGAAGTATAAGTAATCCCACAAATTCTTGGTGTGCTCCTGTAACCTGTACTCTACGTGCCTCTATCGCTGAAGAGAGTGAAGTGAATTACCAGTGAGGGAGTCATCAGCATACAATTTTGTGTTTGTTCGCTGAGGGTTACTTGGCTGGTCAGAGGCACAAATGTAGAAAAGGAAAGGCCGCAGTTTCGATACTGTGGAACTCCAGCGTTTATCCTTCTTGTTGAAAAAAACCTGAACAAAAAACAATCTATAAGTAAGGAAACTGAAAATGATTCTTACCAAATTTCTGGGGAAGCCAAGTCTGGCCAGCTATCAGCTTAAAAATAAGTTCATTGATCCAAACGCTATCAAAGGCTTTTTCAATGTACAGTAGGCACGCGACTGTTATCTCTTTCCGGTTTATATTTTATGCCTAATCGAGTGCTTGCCGTATATGTCTATATTTTGGCGGAAACTCTGTGTGAATTATAAAGCTTAGAAGTAAAGTTGCTTTGTTTCTGTTCTTCGGTGCTCCTTTTGTTCCACCATATTCGATGAGCAATCTGCTAAATATGGTAAGATACCAACCAATAGGGACAGTTAAAACCCGCTAGTCAAAGATAGTGCTGTGTTTTTTTATATTGTTTGGGTTGGTTCGGTTGATGAGGCGGAGGAAAATAAAGTCTTCCTACTTCCCAGGACCAAATGATGCAACGATCATTTTAAAATTAATTTATTTCAATTATTATTCATTCCCCCTTTTGGTTCAAGTCTATCATAATCTTATCACGCATTGGTGTTGTATAATAAAATAAAAGCTTGTCCACCTTGAAAGCAGCTAATTAAATTAATAACACTTGAACGCACCCGCCCTACCTACTACTCCATGCGGCACAGGAGTTATCAAAATAAATCTTAATCTGTGGTAAACATTTGCTATCCTAGCTACCCTCTACATCATCATCATCACCATCAACCCCCCTTAAAATCCAATGACAATGTTGTGGGCAATCATAAAATTATTTTACCACTTTGTTATCGCCCGACCGCACCCCCTAGAGAGCACTTCACGTTCACTTTGGGTTGAAGGAAACTCTTGTGAATGTTTCGGTACGATAAGCTCCATAACAATCATTTTGGGGGTGTTTGCTGAATCCACCCTCTTTCGACAACCATCACACTGCTGGATGGATGATGTGCGATGGTGAAGCCTTGCTTTTCCTTTTGGCTTGGAGATTTAACCGTTTATTGAATTTTAAGGATGTACGTAGGATGTGCGTTCTGCAGCTCCTGTGTGATGAAAGTCGAGTAAACACAAAGTAGTAAATTGTTTCTGTTACAAGAAGATTATACTTGGGGTGGCATATGTTTAACGCCCTCATAAAATTTATTACTCCCAACATAATAATATTTGCAGTTTATTTAGGGATTACAACCACCACCGCTCGAACTGAAGGGAGTTGTTTAATGGGGGAAGGGGGCTTTGGTGCACAAAAGCAAGGGACATTCGGTATGCATTGGCATTCAATGCAATTAGTTTGAACATGCTTCAGATCAAATATTATGTTACAAATCGATAAACCAAGTGTGAACGGGGTAATTAATACACACACTCGCCACGAGGTGCTCTATATCCAAAGCCAAGCATGACATTTCTATTAGATAGAGTTATCGAACTTCGCCGCAGGGTGTCTGTATATAATATGTATCTTAGCGATACTTGCAAATATGCTGAATTGAGTGATGGATTTTGTGTTGCATTGCGCACTCTTAAGGTATATTTTTTTTTATAAAAATTGTTGCAACAACTTATGCTTTGTGATGAGCTGTGTGAGAAGAGTTCGGTTTATTCAAGCGGTGAGACACACAATTCACACCTGGAACGATTTTTTAACACTTTGAAATGTAACACCTGTGCAGGGTGTTGGATGACTTTTCGTCAAACATGCGGCCTAGCTAGGTGTTCTTGATCTCATGCTTCGTGATGTTTTTAGTTGATTTATATTGACCGCTTTTCAAGGGAGTTTGTTGCTAAGATGAATCAAAGAATAAAGTTTATGTTTTACTAGAAAAGTAATTGGCTCCTCTTAATGAATGTCGTATATACCCATGCCATGAGACAAAAAATATTATTGTTTCTCTGACTGAACTGACTTTATTAATTGTTTTATTTCATTCTTCAAAACGAGTTATAACTTAAAAAATGTGAGTGCCACAGCCAAGCTTTATAAAAGTCAATCTATTTTGACACAAACAAGTCAAAGTGTTTCAAAACCTTACCTCGTTTTTGCTAAACAATCATTTTTATACTGTGATTTTTATTTTCCAGGAGTGGAATCGGCTAAGGTGATTTGTGATAAGTGATAGTCACAATCAACAAATTTCTTCTGGCTAAGATGATTGTCATATGTGACAATCACATTTTTGTGACTTTTTCTTGTGACAGCTATTAAGGTGTCACAAGAAAAAGTCACAAAAATGTGATTGTCACAGTGACAATCACCTTAGCCAGACGAAATTTGTTGACTGTGACTATCACTTATCACAAATCACCTTAGCCGATTCCACCCCAGATAGTTTTGATCGATAATTTTGCTAAAGAAGTACATAACTATAGAACACAAAGTTCGATGTAAAAATGGCCACAAGTAACATTAAAAACTCCTTATTTCAAGAACATTTGTTAAAAAAAATCTAAATCTTGTTGTTTATTTTGCTTGCATCTGATTTTCGTTCGAAATTTCTTCTGTGATATACTGGTCGTTTGATTCTCCTGATATGTTTGGTTTTCACGGCAGGCTGTTGCATTAGTTGTTTACGGCAGGTATACAGAAAACTTTCGGACTCGTATTTACGGCGACTTTCGCTCGGTAGATCGTATAAGAACAATATGATCGAAAAACGAATTTCTCCATTTTTTATGCAGTTTAACAGTTTTTGATTTGAACAATATATGTATATATTTACAATTCACTACTTAAAAGTACGTTATTTCTTATATAATAATGATTGATTTTAGTTTCCTCGGGTTGTTCAGGTCCGGTTGTCTGTGTCCATGTTTTAAACCTTGTCGACTGCTTTGTCTTATATATATTTCGGTAGAAACTAGGTGTGAATTATAAAGCTAAAAAGTAAATTTGCATAGTTGCTGGTCTTCAGTGGTCCTTTTGTTCTGCCATTTGTTAGTTAATTTTCTGATTGTGACCTAGTCGTTATATGTGTGGATTTGGTAGTTATATTAGTGAGTAGTGGCGTCTGATTGGAAAAACATGCACCAAAATGAATGAAATTGCAAATAGAGTGCTTTTAGATATCAGTGAAACGCTTCATTACACTACTAAAAATAGATTTGTATGTTTTCTAATTCCATAATAATAACTGGGAAGCGTACGAATGGTCGACAAAAAAAATATCGACTGGATGAATACAAATTTGATTAACTTTCAAAATGTCGACTGATTTTTGAGTTGTCAAATCCAGACTATGGAAAAAATGTCTACTGAAAAAGTTTCGGTAGTAATGTCGACTTTTATCCTGATGAAAAATGTAGTTTTTTGGATTGCATCGACAGTTAAAATTTTTAAATTATTTTTAAATCATAGTAATAGATCGCGACACTGATCGACAGTGGCAAAGTGAGTGATGTTCACATGCATACGGCCGGTGGCGCCATATTTTCCGTATTTCAATATTTTCAAAAACGATTTTATAATAGTCGATATTTTGATCAGTCGGTATTTTTACTAATCGACTTTTCGAATGTCGGCATTATGACGATCGGTTTTTTTAAGTCGAAATTTTAAAAGTCGACAAATCGTACCCAACCCTAATAAATTTATGGAAGTGATTCATACAAATGTCTAAGAACAAAATTTTGTTTTTCACTATTCTGGAATTTTGACGTAATTTTCCAAGAATTTAAGAAAAGTCTTAATTTTATATACCTCGACCTTGATCCATGCTAACGCAAGTAGCTCCATTTAGGTATATTAATGGTAAAAGAAACTTCGTTTTTATTTTAATTTTTGGTAGAAATTGGTACCAACACTTGTATATGCTTTCAAACATATCTGATAGGTATCTTGTTTGAGTGTTCAGATATTAAGATTCACGGCATGATTTTTTTTTTTTTTTGCCTATTTTAGTTTTTGGTTTTAAAATTAGAAATAGTCTGTTCTGTCCATGCCCAGCCCATGTGTGCGGCAATAAATTAACAAATTTTAGTTACATTTTCTGAAAACATTGTATTTTTCAGACTTGTGGAAAATAATTTAGTTTTTTAAATTGTTTTCAAAGGGTTTAAGTGTTTTTCATAGATGGGTAACTCTTTTTTTTAAATTTGATTTTGAATGAAATCACGAAAGTGAAATTTTGTTTGAGTTTTTGAGAAAGTTACCATGTTTGATGGTAATATTTGAATGATTCCTTAGTTTAACGGTTTATACTTCTTAGACATTTTATTTTTACGTCCAGAAATTAAAAATTGATGTTTTTGTTGCCCTATGGCCTGACGAGTAGGTATTCTTATTCTAAGCTCAGCCCTTCAAAGTATTAATAAGCAACTTTAAATCCTTATACGAGTACAAGCTATGGTATTCGATTGACTGGCTGCAAATTTATGTTGTCTATCTCAAATATACTGGAGCAGCAGCAACAGAATGCCTTTATGGGTTTTTTTTTTGTATCTATAAAAAGTACCTACATCCTATAGATATTTTAATATTTGTTCATTAGCAATTTAAAAATTAACTCAAATCACGAGTTCCTTTCCTACAATATATTTTGTGAAACTTTATTTAACCCCTCTATTGCTAAGGCCACAACTGGAAACAATTTAATTTCTTCAAACTACGACTTTCTTTCAATCTTTTAACAAAAAAAAAATATTCTCTTGCTGAAGTGCTAAAAGTGCGAGTCACTTCGTTAATTCATTTGTCATCCAAAAGTGATGTAACAAAAATCAATCGATTAAGAACACACTCACACAAACATAAAGATACATAAAAAGGCACTCAGTTAATTTGCTAATTGCGAACAATTTATTCACCAAACGAAGATATCTACTTGGTAAATTAATTTCGCAACCCCTCCCCAATCTTCATCCAACAACTCACTAAGCCTATATACCCTACCTGCTATAGAATAGGTATCTATAAATTCGCTTGTTTCAATTAATTAAAATTTTAGTCATGCTAACCCCCTTATATACTCCATTCGTCCCTGCGTTTTCAACAAAAACAACTTTGTTGTTCCACACCAGACAATTTCCAATTCAACCGAATGACAAAGTATTTTCCAATCAATCTCAACTTATTGCGCAATCATCACATCGCAAGGAACAACACTGTGTGCCTTGAAGGGTATTCGTATAAGAGTATAGATAGACAGATAGATAGAGATGATGTGCTCCAAGTGTGGGCGTGTGGGTGGATCAGGGGTTGGGGTTGCAAATTTGAACTTTGAGCTTGTCATTGAATCTAACATTTTCCTTTTTGTCCAAATTAGTTGAGCGACCAAGAGGCAGGAGTGCGGGTGCCGGATGGATGGATTAGATCTTGATATAGATGAATAAAATTCCATTTTCACACTTGCTCCAATAAAGAACCAACACAAAAAAATCCCCTTTCACATCAGCATCAGCATCAACATCAGGACAGAGAAGAAATGGAAAATGCATTCACATTCTCATCCAAACTCCTTTTCCGCCCTTCTGTCACTTGATGTAGTTACTCTACGCATTTCGGCAACCCTCTTCAGACAAAATGGATAAAATGTGGAAGTACGTGATCTCGGTGTCAGTAAAAGTTGAATTTAATTAAATCCTTCATGTCGGCATGTCTGTTAAACAGACACCGGAATGAAAAGCTGCAATAAGATGAATAGAGAGACTGTAACAATTTGTTCGCGCATCACACCCACCCAAACCCAACACACACCAAAACAACCCCCAGCCCAGCATGCAGCACGCTGGCTGTCGGGGTTGGAGTTGGCAGTTGGGGTTGTGTATTCGGATTTGGATCTGAATCCGGATCCGGATTCAGATGCAATGAACAGAGTGATGCTGATGCAGCAGCATTTCACAGAGAATTGTTTTCATTTTGATTGTTAATGCAGTTTTTTTTTTTTGGGTAGTTTTTTTTATTAAATTTTTTTACAACACTGATGTTAACGTTCTGTGTCAGCAAAATAAACTGCAAATTCGTATAATATGCCACGTCAGCTGAATGTTTCTGATTAAATTGAAAAGTGCAATGTTTTAAATGTAAATTAACCTGAAATTTTTAAAAAGCTGTCACCATGTTTATAAAGAACGTATACTAACAAAGGACAAAAATAAACTTTGTTTTATTTAAAAATTTCCGTATTTATTGTTTGTATCAGTTTATATGGTGCAACTTGCGAGTTTTTATACCCTATGGGTCTGGTTCAAAATCCCAAAATTCAAAATCCCGAAAGTTCAAAATCCCGAAAAATGCCGAAAAATCCCGAATAGCAATATACACAGCTGGTCAAAAAAAAAAGGTGTGATTAAATTTTATATCTTAGCCATAGAAGTTGGAGCGGACCTGAATGACCAAAAAATGGCGCAATATCCTCTGGAGTGACTAAACAAAAATTTATTTGTTCTCATCAGATTCTGGGCGTATTTCAATCGACCAAAAAGAAAGGACTATCACCCTCGCTATACCCAAAAGACGATTAAATACGGAGGAGGAAATATTATGGATTATGGTCTGGTTCCGTTTTTTCTAGTATGGTGTTGGCCCTAGTTCCTATATTCCGTATTAGTTACATCTTGACCAAATAAGGTTATAGGGATATTTTGGAAGATATCATGCTTCCATTTGCCGAAGAAAACATGACTCTCCGATGGATTTTTCAGCAGGATATAACGATCAGAAACATATGGCAAATCTTGTGAAAGAGTGGTATCGAGAGAAAGAAGTTTCAATTGTTTCATGAACAAGTCAATCCCAGATCTCAACCCGATTGAGAACTTGAGGAATGAGCTTAAGCGGAAATTAGGATGCCAATATTTTCCAAATTGGAACCGATTGTGGGATGCTGTTCAGAGTGAATGGTATTCTATACCCCAAGAAAGATGCCAAAAGTTTGTAGAGCTAATACCATGCTGACTTTAAAAAGTTTTGGATAACAATGTCTTTTACTCGGGTTATAAGAAAATGGTAAACGAAAATTATTATAAAATACAACAAATTTTGCATTCAAACTATCATTATTCATAATTTAGGAAGACACACCTATTTTTTTGTCCAAGCGCAAATGTCTACACCGTCGGTTTTATTTTATAAAATTTATAATTACTTAATTTAAAAGCCTTAAATATTAATATTTCATTAAGTATTGATAGTCCAATGAAAACTAATGTTAAAATAATATTTAAATAAACAAAACATATTAAGAAATTAAGTTTATATAAAAAAAAAAATTGCACCTATTTTGTGACCAGCTGTGTATATTCTGACTCAGAATTAAAAGCCTAGTCGATTTAGCCATGTCCGTCCGTGCGTATGTAGTCGAAATTATTGAGCTATAAAGCTGAAATTCGGTATAATATAATCTTTGGTTCAAGAGTAAAGCTAAGTTCCAAGAACCAATAAAATCCGACTACAAACGCCCACAATCAGCATTTTTGTTAAACAACCTCAATTTTGCAAAATTAAATTATGTTTTTTGTACAGTTACGATAAAAATTTTGCAAGCACATACGCTTTAAGTCAATCTTTTCCAATCAAATAAAAAAAATTCAGTTTGGGCGTGGTTGACGCCCAATTTTCATACAAAAACATCAATATTGTTTTTATAAAATAACAATGCTTACATTAAAGCGAAAAACATTAAATTTTGTAAGTATCACGTGTACATAAACATGTGCTTGTGCATGAAATAAAAAATAAAATGCACGACTGGGGTCGCACCAACTGGCTCTAATGTGTGACAGTGGTCTAGGGGCTTGAGATTTTGATAAAAATAGATTTTTCAAAATTCTTAAATAAATACTCAAACTAATTTGAGATGAAAAAAAAGTACGCCATTTTATTTCTTGGATTTCTTGGATAAAAAGTTTTTTTGAAAAAAAAATTCAAAAACGTCAGTTCACAGGTATTCAGTATTTGTATTTAATTTATTTATAATTTTTAGAAAAAAATTTAATAAGCAGTTTTCCAAATATGTATTAATTTTTTTTTAAATGCTTTTAAAAATACAAAAAAATATTTTTCAAAAATATTGTACGCAGTACAAAACGAGCCACCTACACCTACGTATGTATGAGTGAAATTTCGAAAGAATCGGTTGAGTCGTTTTCGAGATAGTTGAAAGCAAAAAAAAAAACGGTCCTATTGAAAGTACCGTTCTTAGACATTTTTAAAATTTTTTTTCAGCCATTTGATTCGTCGTACCTAAAAGACAACACTGATTTTTTTAAATCAAAATCGTTAGAGCCGTTTTTGAGAAAAATAAGCTTTAACTTAACGGTTATATAGCAGATATCGTTATTTTTTGAGCTAAAAAAAAATTTCAATTTCCCCTCTGTTCAATACCTAAAAAAGTCTATATACCAAGTTTGAAGCAATTCGGCCCACCCGTTTGGCTGTAGGTGTCTATACATACAGACAGACAGACACAAACACGTCCACAAACAAACGGACAGAATTTTTAGACCATCTTTTTTCGTCTTCGCTATTATCGTAGTGTCATGTTTGATTGTTATCTCAAAACTTTTTCTTTCGATGAATGCATAACTTGCCTTATAGTACCTACCTATTATCGCAAGTATGTTCGACATTCCGCTAAATCTGGAAAGTATTGCATATTTTAGAAAATTTATATCCAAAGACAGTGTGGATATGTTTTAATCAAATTAAGAGAGTCGCGTTCATATTATTAAATTTTAAATACATTTGTACAATTTTTTTTCAATTAAACAAAATATTTTTTGTTACATTTCAAAATTTTCCACTATGTCTATAACTAATATTTCAAACTCTTTTGTTAACATCCTTGCTCTTTCATCGATTCCTACCCTGATCCAAAAAGGATCTAATTGGTTTTAAATTATTGAAGTACAATTAAAATAAAAAAAAACTTGTTTTAATTAAAATCAACACTTGTTTAAATGCAATAAATTATAACACAAAATTAATTGCATATTTTAACAAACCAATTCACATTAACACACACAGCATCAACACCAACACAAAAAACATATTCTAAAAAAAAAAACTAAAAAAATTAGAGCCACTCTTTAAAATGTTGATGAACCTTGTTATTTTTATCGTGTACTCGATTCGCACCGCAATTCAACACCCCACAACCCACGTATTCAACTTGATCCCTTATCGCCAATAGCTTTACACTTTACACTTTACACTTTACACTTTTCGCTGTTCATTATATTCACCCCCTTCTCAGCACTACGACGCTTCAACATAATAAAACACGTGTTCAACTCCGATATAGAAATTCAACACCCATCCTGCTTTTTGTGATGCCTTCCTATAGCTTCCTGATGAAAAAAAAACCTACCTAATGCCTTTTTTATCCCGGCAAAATTGATTTGTTCAATTTTTCCAACGATTAAACTTTGTTCTCGCGGAAAATTCGTTGCAGACCATTTACTTTCGTAACTCTCAGCCCCCTTTTTCCGCCTCTTTTTTTTATATTTTGAGTTGAAAAAAAAGACTGGTGTTTGTGTTTGATGTTCAGCGAGAGTGGCCCCCTCGGTTCTAAAAAGATAAAAAAAAATATCTCAAGAGAGAAACTTTTTAAAGGGAAAAAGGAAAAGAAAAAAAGATTCCTTCACGTACCGAAGGACTAGATTCATGATTGGAGGAAATACAAATTTCCGATTTTCGTCTCCTTTTTTTACACTCTCGGTGTGAAGTTTTATCGCTCAAACGCTCAAGAATTTTATCAATTAATTTTGTTTACAGTTGTTTTTTTTTTATATATGTATATCTACTTTTTTTTTCTTTATTTTTAGCACCTTGATATTGATTTTTCTTATTTTACTAATTAAAATATTTGTTTCCTTGTCTCTTTGCAGGAAGAAGTAAGTAACGATGTGTTCAATTTGATGCATGCAATTTAAAGAAGTTCGTGGTAAGTTGAGTTTTTAAGATGTTTTGAAGTAAGAACTGGAAGAAAAGGAACAGCCCATCTAGTGGCTATGGGGTATAACTTGGTGTGGGTTGTAAGTATTTTTAAAGGGGGTTTTTACTAACCTAATGTGCAAGTATAACGTTGGAATTTACTTAGTTGAGATGAGTTGAAGATGGCTCTTTCAATAGAACACTATTTACAAAAGTAGCGATAGGTAAAGTTCAAGGATTCTTAAAATTCCAGAAGGACTTCCTTTTTTCCTCAAGACTCAGGTGAGCCATAAAAGCTTCTGCGCAGATATGTGAATTGTAATCATGTTTTGAATTTCATCCAAATACCTTGCCGCTTTTTGAGCGACATCAAATAGAAAGATCATTTCAAATTAACTCACCAAAAGCTGATAGATGTTCGGTTTCATCTTTCATTGATATAAAAGTGTAATTTTTATATAGAGTAGCATGGGTTGAGTTTTTGAAGAATAAAATTCTGCATGGTTATACATTCCAAACTGGCCGATAGACATAGTCAGCATACAAATTTAAAGGATTAATTGACAAGTCCACATCCAAAGAACCATTACGGGAGCTTAAATTAAGAAACCTTTGAATATTAAAAATTTATATGTCACCTTTTGGGTGTTTAAATGATATAAATGTCCGCTTATAAAAATTAATAATATTGTTAAAACAAATTTCCGTTATTATCATATTTGTAGCCAAAAACTCATGATACAACTAATAAAGATATGGCATTGCGCATGGTGCCAAACAAAACGTCAAAATATTTAATGGAAATCTGTAATTAAAAGAAATAAAATTCCGGAGCACAAAATAAAACACGTTTATTAGATCGGTACAAAAAAGAGAAGAAGGATTTATTCAGAATGGAAAAGATACATTTAGCAAATGTTGGCTACAAAGTAGTAGTTAGAGTGATGCCAAATTGAGTCTTCTTTCCAACACTCCCACTAGAATCAATTTCCAATAGAATTAATGAAGTCCCATAGATAAAGCACAAAAATTGTTTTTGGATGTTGGCAACGCTTTTGTAAGTATATCAGCAACCATTTCTTTTGTGCCTATATGTTGTAAGCAAAGTTCACCTTGCTTTATGATGTCCCGTAGAAAATGATGTCTCACATCAATATGCTTTGTTCTGGCACGGTAACCTGTTGTAGAAGCTAGATATACAGCACTTTGATTGTTGCAAAATAGGTCGAAATTCTTTGAAGGATTTTGAAAGAGTTCCTTCTCCAAACCTCGAAGCCACAAACCTTCTTGTATCGCCATACTCATTGCAATATATTCGGCCTCAGTTGTGGAAAGAGCCACAGTAGATTGCTTTTTAGACATCCAGGACACCGCTCCGTTGCCGATCTTGTAGACATAACCAGTGACAGACTTCCGCTCGTCAACGTCACTTGCGAAATCAGCGTCGCAGTAGCCATTTATAAAATTTTTAGTTCCCGTGTCCTTCTGAAAGCAAAGCCTTTTGTTTGCTGTGCCTTTCAAATATCGTAGGATTCTTTTTGCTGCCTTCCAATGCAAAATACCAGGGTCGTTATTGAAGCGGCTTACATAATTCACCGCATAGCTTATATCGGGTCTCGATACCTGAGCTGCAAATAACAAGCTTCCAACTAATTCCTGGTAAGGAATATTTGACATATCATCTCTTTCAGCCTGCGTCTTTGGTGACATCTCTTTTGATAGGTGCAAGTTTGGTTCCATTGGAGTAGAACAGCTGTTAGAGTATTTCATTCCAAATCTAACTACAACTTCATTGATGTATTGCTCTTGATCAATCCAAATCCTGCCACATCTTTCATCTCTCGTCAGCCGAAGTCCAAGAAAGGAAAAAGACGGATTTTAATTTCTGCATTTCTTTAAACTCGTTATAAAAAAATAGCAGATCATCAACATAGACTGCAACGATTAAGAATGATCCGTTATTATTTCTGTAGTATATGCATGGGTCAACCTTAGACGCTTTCATACCAAATTGCTTCAATGCTATGTCCAGCTTTTCGTTCCACATTTTAGATGATTGTTTTAGCCCATACAAAGATTTCTTTAAACGAAGGACTTTTTATTCTGATTATAACCTTCGGGCTCAGCAATATAAATTTCCTCTTTCAAATCTCCTTGAAGAAAAGCTGTTATGGCGTCCAACTGATGTATTTTCAAATCTAGATTTGCTGCCAAAGCTAATAGAAATCTTATGGAGTCATAACGAATAACAGGAGAAAACGTCTCACAATAGTATATTCCTTTTCGTTGACTGCAGCCTTTCGCTACTAAACGGGCTTTGTATTTACATATCTTTCCTTGAGAATCCGTTTTGGTTTTAAAAATCCATTTAGTATTGATGACCTTTTTTCCTGGCGGCAAATCAACTGATTCCCAAGTTTTGTTGTCAATGAGCGCAGCATATTCATCTTCAATAGCCTTTTTCCAGTGTCCCTTATCAAATCTGGATAGTGCTTCATGATATGTAGTCGGATCGAAAGAGCTATCTGAATTTATTTGATAGCATACGTAGTCGTCAAGTTTCCTAGGTGGTCTTGCCTGCCTCCTTAAATTTGTCGGTGTATGAACATCAATCGGATCAGATAAATTATCGTCTTCACTTGAATTGATAATAAAATTGTTACAAGGAACACAATCGAATTGATACTTAACATTATGTTCAGCTGATAAAATATCACTAACATTGCTGCCATCTTCGTTCAGAGCATCCTCAAATACATCTTGCACATCCTCTTTTTCACCATTTAAGCAGGGTTCATTTAGGCTATTAGCCTCGTCACCATCAAGTTCCACTAAAACATTGTTGCTAGTAGAAACTCCCACTGAGTCCTTAAAGAACATTTGATCTTCGAAAAAACTTACATCCCGGCTGAGGATTATTTTTTGTTTTTCAGGGTGAAACAATCGGTATCCTTTCGTTTCCTCGCTGTACCCAACCATAACACACTTTGTGGACTTAGAGTCCCACTTTTTCCTCTTCTGTTTTGGGATGTGAACCATTGCTGTAGACCCAAAAATGCGAAGATGTTCTATATTTGGCTTTCTGGTTTTTTGATTCAATGAAATAGACAAATATCTTCCTCGAGAAATCGTCTAGAAACAGCAAATAATATCTGGAGCCCCCCATCGACGTCTGCTCCATAGGACCACATAAATCCGAGTGCACCAACTCTAGCAGCCTTGATGTTGTCGATTCGGATGATTTAAATGGTTGCCTAAACTGTTTGCCCTTTAGACAAATTTCACAGTCATCGAATTTCTCCTTGGTATTACAACAGATGCCATCCACTAAACCACCAGCCATTTTATTCAGCGTATTAAAATTGATGTGCCCAAGTCGTCTGTGCCACAGGTTCGCGCTTGATTTATTCTTTGCAATATTCACAGATTCAAAAAACCGGTCCAATTTGAATGAATTGTTGTGCAAACTGCCAGTCGCCACTAGCTGGTTGTTTTTGTCAAATATCTTGCAACCATCAGAACCAAAGATAACACGATTACCACATTTGACCATTTGCACTACAAATAATAGATTAGCACATAAGTTTGGAACGAATAGAACATCTTTTGCTACTACATCCCCACATGACACCCTCAATGAAACATTGCCTTTTGCTTGAGCTTTTAATTTGCTGCTGTCAGCCACTATAACGTCATCACTAACAGCTTTCGAATTTGTCAGCCATCCTTCCTTGAACGTCATGTGCGAAGAAGCACCGGAATCAATAACCCAATCTTCATGTTCTATTTTTTGAGCAGCAAAACTTGTATAAAGAACTTTGGCCAGTCTAGCATCTGTTCCAATTTTTGGTTTCTGTGAACAATTTTTTGCTATATGACCATACTGATTGCACACAAAACAACGCTGGCCATTCTTCTTAGACTTGTTAAAGCGTTTCTTAAAATGCTTGTTTTCACTATAAAGAGCTGAAGTCGATTGTTCATTTAGAACGAAATCATCTTTTACGTCTTGTAAAAGTTTTGTTTTAATTGAATCAGCCGTAATGGCTGCACCAGAACTTTCGATGCCCATTATCATTGGCTTATACTCTTCCGGTAAGCCAGCAAGAAGTAATGTTCCAACCCACTCATCAGAAACTGGCATTGCTACAGAGCCAAGTTTATGAGCGGTGGAGATTATCTTATTGACATAATTCTCGATACCACCAGTGTTTTGCAAATTGGTTGTTATGAGACATCGCAGTAAGCCAACTTTTCTTGTCAATCCCTGGTCATCAAAAGCCGATTTTAATTTCTCCCAAACCTCCTTTGCGTTTGTTGCGTCCTTGACATGTACAAAGTTGATCGGTTCTAACAACAATATAATTGTAGATTTCGCCTTTGTAATTTTAATCGCATCAGTTTCCGTTCCAAGAACACATTTCCACAACTCCTGATGCTCCAAATAGTTTTGGACTGCGAATTTCCAATCCTCGTAGTTCTCCCTTCTTTTTAATTTGGCAATTGTGTTAAGCATGCCGCTCATTGTAGTTTGTAGATAGAAAGAAATAAAAAAAAAAGATTAATCGCTGACCATCAAAGTAATCACTTTACCGAATTCTCTAATTTGTATACTAAATGAAAGCTTGAATTTTATTATCCTTTTTAAAGCCAATACTGGGCCCATAACCTAATGGAAATCTGTAATTAAAAGAAATAAAATTCCGGAGCACAAAATAAAACACGTTTATTAGATCGGTACAAAAAAGAGAAGAAGGATTTATTCAGAATGGAAAAGATACATTTAGCAAATGTTGGCTACAAAGTAGTAGTTAGAGTGATGCCAAATTGAGTCTTCTTTCCAACAATATTGTCAAACTCCTACGGGGTTCTTATGACGTAGAGCGCATAGAGTAGAGCGAAACAAAAGTTAAACGTGAAGGCGAAAACGAGAAGGCAGGGGTTCTTATGACGCGATGCGCAGAACAAATCAAAAATGAAACTAGGAAGGCGTTATCTGTAGTAGTTGTATCATGCCAAAAACTTAAATGCAGGTTTTTTCAAAACATTCTATGTATATTCAATACAAAGTTTAATAAAAATCGGTAGATTTAAAAAAAAAAGAAACTGAAAAAAATGCAATGCCATCTGATAGAAAGTTATAAGGTACTATACCAAACAAAGTTTGATTAAATTCGATAATTCGAAAAAAGACGTTAAGACCAGATCTCCGTTATTAGCATCCTTTGCCAAAAACTAAAAAGGCAGTTCTCTTAAGAACACTTAAAGAATATAACACACAAAGTTTAATCAAAATTGTTATAGCCTTTTTCGAGCAAATCCAAAATGAAAAAAACCGTTAAATGAAAGGTACCAGTTTGAGCCGGGCTAAAGCGAAACAAAAAAAAAAACTCGAAAATGGTTTTTCAAACTGCTATATACCAAGTTTGAAGAAAATCAGTCAAGCCGTTTAGGCTGTAGCATGACGTGAAAAAGCGCACATCCGCACAGACGCACAGACAGACCGGTATGGCGAAAACCACTTTTTTGGGCTTCTCTATCATCGTAATGTCATGTTTGATTAAAACCTCGATTTTTTTTTCTGCACGAAACCAATACTTGCCCTATAGAGCAAGTAAAAAACCAAAAATTAAAAAAAATTAACTTTTTTCTTAAAAAAACGCGAAAAGACTTTTTTTTTGAAAAATTTAAGAAATAATAATATTTCGTTCACATTGAAAATTCCATCGAAATCTGTTAAGTGGCTTACGAGAAAATCTGATATGAAAAAATCAGACCTATCGGAGGTACCGTTATAAAACTTTTCCTGAAAAGTTTATTCCAACCAAAACATAAAATTTACTCAAAAACCAATTTTCAGACAGTTTTCTCAAAATCGTAGGAGGCGTTTTTGAGAAAAATTAATTTTTCACTAAAAATCGTATGGCAGGTACCGTTAGTCTTAGAGCTAGAACGCAAATTCCAATAACCCCTCTAAAGGACATCATAATATGTAATACTATGTACCAAGTTTGAAGAAAATCGATCCAGCCGTTTAGGCTGTAGGTAACTATACAGACAGACAGACCGACAGAATTGTCAGATCCACTTTCTTAGGCTTCCCTATCATCGTAATGTTATGTTTGATTGTCCAAAAACAAAACAAAATTACGAATGCATAACTTCCCTTAATAATAATAAATATGAGAAGCTGAGAGTAATGTCAGTGGTCAAAACTGTTTAACGGACTTGAAGTCTTAAAAGTAAGTTGGACACTATACAAAGCTCTGATAGAGAGCAGCAGTTTTATTTTTATTTATATAAGAACACTTTTAATGTCTACCACTTTTATTTATGCTCCAAAAATCAATTTCTTTAAACAACGTATAACAGAGTGTAGTTATTTGATCAATAAAGATTGTTTAATTTATCTCAAAGAAAAAAGCAAGACAGAATATCGTCTTTAATATAGCTTAAGAATCGTCTTTCACTTCAGGTTGTTTAATACAAAAAATTTTTTGTTACCTACAATCGCTAATAAATTCTGGTGTACCGCAAGGTTCTTTTTTGTCTCCAAGTCTTTTAACATTTTTCATAGTGATATTAGGGCTTGGATTCCGCTGGCGGCAGTATATTTTCTGGTATGTAATAAATATATTTCTAGGTGTTGGGCCCAAAAAGAGTGTTGCCATTGAAGCTTTATAGAAACCAAAAAGAAGCTGAGTAAGATATTTAGATCCATTTCCTTCACCAGCCTTTTTCAATAACTAGGTACTTCCTGTGCAGTGTTAAAGATTATTTTTGTTTTGATGTGAAAGTTTATAAGTACAAGCCATTCAGGAACTTTGTTAGTATCTTATGAGTTCCGAACTAGATTAGTTGGTTTTTTAGCCGATTGATTTTAGTTGGGGTTTCTGCCTGTTTCTGAAAGTCAGGGTTCTCAATGATTTAACTTTCACCTTACTGGCAATATCTGCTCTACAAAAATCCATCTTCCATCTTTGTTTTTAAATATTGAAAAAAGTAGGTCGTAGTTTATTTTCCACAAGGTTGTCCTTCTTTCTTCTGGCATGTCAAGCATAGCGACAGGACTTATATAACCTGTTTGGTATATACTCGCTTCACAATCCTGCGTTTGCATTCATTTTTGAAGAACAAAGATGTCCGATTTTGCTCAATTTGTTTGAATTAGCCAAAAGACTGAATCTTCACTGCCTACCTAGTTTCTTCAGAGTCATCTTGAGTTCTGTACTTCAGTTTAAGGATCTGTTTAGAGAAGGAGCTTTATTGTTTATGACCAGGTGGTAAAATTTTGTTTCAATTTACGCACACTGAAGGGGTTACCGACACCCTTTTCATGAATTAACACAGTGCGAGCTTTCAGGAAGGTTGTAATATATATAGGAGACAAATATAGATACTGGATGCACATTAGTTTTGATTGTCTATACATCACAATGAGAGGGAAAAATTGAGCTTGGAAAAGCATTCTACATTCTTGTAGTGCGGCTAAAAAAGAGTCTCTATATATTTCGCCTGCCTTTAAAATTGAAATTTCATTTATGGAGAAAGGAGAACACTTAAATTCAGAAAGAGTCGTTTAAAAGAAATAGTTGCTTTAAGTTTATACTACGGAAGAATCGGATCGTGAATTTTATTTAATTCACTGTGCGTAATTTTTTTCATCGCTTCATAATGATGATTAAATCCATCCAATAAAAAATGTGTGTTCGCTCGAAAAAAGGAGGATAATTCCGATAGACATTACTGACTCAATAAATAATATCTAAAATTCTCAACAACTGACCAGTAGACAGCTCTTGAAGTCGTCCCAACAAAAAATACTTCTTTCATTTATTTTTTAAAGACATCAAAAAAGTCTCATCTCATTTGAATAAAATTAACGCAAATTATTCTATTTCAAGCGTCAAAAGACCACCTTCCTGTATATTCACTTTAACCAAAAAAAAAAGAAAAAACAATCCATAAAACTCTTAATTCGATTCTTAAAGCAAATATTTTTTCCACCAGTCATCCTCCCATTTCACGCTCTAAAATCATCACTTCCAAACCGCCCCCCCCCCTGCCCATCTTCTTCAATTAAAGTTTTCTGAGAAATAATTAAACAAAGCAACAACCCGCCATAATACCAGCCAACTCACCCTCGAAGAAAATAATGCTTATCATCGCCATTTCATCATGACTAAGTGTAGCTAATTCCTATTGCCTCCGGTTTCATCTTCAGTTCCGGGGAATCGCAATGAGTGGAGAGTTTCCTAAAAATCACTGGAAAACTGTTTTATTAATGTTTCTGTTTTGTTGGCGAACTTTGTTTAAAATAGAAAAAGATGTTTCAAAGTAATTAACATGGAAAGCGTTGCGAATTGGTTATTTTCATTTTGGGTGAGGATGAGGACTATTCAACTGTGCGGGGCAAGCAAGTTCCGTGTATCAGCATCATTTTCTGTCGGGGATAGCCAAGCCACAGAATACAGAATATACGCAGTTGGCCATTTTCGAGAAAACTTTTCAAACGGAATGTTTCCCAAAATAAGCAATAAAATTTGCAATAACTGTCCCATTTTAAAATATTACTTCATTTTGTTCGCGCTAAATATTTTGCCGGCAAAAACCCGCCAAAAAAGTTGAATGTCGGACGCACGCACTTAAAAGTGGGCCTGGGCATTGATGTTGGTAGGAAGGGGTTTTGGTTGGTTTTGAAGAAAACTAAGGGTTAACTACTTTACTTGGATAAGAATTAAGCAGTTATTGGTTTCTCTAATGAGAATTTCTTGGTTTTGTCAAAAATATTTCAAGAAGTTTTTGGGTCGAAAATGTGTACTTGCGCTCATTGCGGTTGGGTTTGTGGTGAGGTCTTGGAATGTCCAAGAAGAAACTCTTCTAAGACTGTTAAATGGGGTTCTAAAAGGTATTGTTTAAGTTTGTTTTATGACAAAGATGGATATGGATGTGGGAGCAATATATAATGTTTTATTGTGAGTCCTTTGTATTTCGGGGAAGATGAATGGGAAGTGTATCGCTATACCAATACACGGGTTAGTTTAAGGACAACCATGCTAAAGGAAAACATTTCTGAGATATTAAAGAAATCTAAAAACAATGTTCGAAGCATAGTCATTAGTAAATACATATCAAGACTCACCTACTTCTCAGAACGAAATACATTTTCGTAAGTTCTGTTTTTTTCTTCGCAAACATTTTTGGTCTATAACTTTGTCATACTGGCCAAGATTCGAAGAACCAAAGTAGGTACAGAATTTCTGAATGAAATAAAGCGTTAAGCATTTGAAAAATATATAAATCGAGACTTGTTACGTTTCGGACAAAAGTTCTAAGAATCTTAAGACGCGGTATTCCAAATTGAAGTATGTATAATATTTGTGGGTTCTTTAAAATGCGGTATGCTACCCAATATCTTTTTTTGTATACAATTTTTAAATTTTAACAACCTCTAAATAGTTAAATAAAACTCAGAAAATTCAGAAGTGGACTTAAAACTAAAATTCCAAAGTTTCGAAACACCCTATGAATGATATTTTCTTTAAGTTATACGAATTTCGTCCATTAAACCAAAATGTAGATTTTTTGATTTGTAAGGTCAGGTAAGGGCTAAGATGGCTGTTAGCTATAGTGGGGTATAAGCTGACACACACTTATTCCAAATCATGATCGTTGTGAACCACAAAGTTTGGCCCTAAAATTTTTGAAATTTAGGACAAATTTGAGCTTTTTATGAAGCATACCAGCATCTTGTAGATTTGTTATTAAGCTTATGTGCCCTTTGTAAGGCTTTAGAGTTTTTTGGATCCTTACTTACTTACTTATGTTGGCGCCACTGGAGCGTGGTACTCCAAGGCCTTGCTGAGAATGCCCCTCCAGCCGGCTCGATCTCTAGCCTGCTGTCTCCAATTTCGTACTCCAAGTTGACGGATGTCTCCCTCTACCTGGTCACTCCATCGAAGATGAGGTCTACCTTGGCTTCTGACTCCCTCGGGTTTGGCGTTGAAGACTTTACGAGCTGGAGCGTCGATGTCCATTCGCTCTACATGGCCCAGCCATCTTAGTCTTTGGATTCGAATTTTTCTGGCTAGGCTTATGTCGCTGTACAGCTCGTACAGTTCATTGTTATATCTTCTTCTCCAAACGTTGTTTTCGCGATTTACGCAGACAGGACCATAGATCGTACGCAGAACTTTTCTCTCGAAGACTCCAAGTGAATTTTCATCCGATTGGGATAGGGTCCATGCTTCTGCACCATATAGCAGGACCGGGATGATGAGTGTTTTGTACAGTGTCACCTTGGTTCTTCTCGATAGGGCTTTACTTCTCAATTGCTTACTCAGCCCAAAGAAACAGCGATTAGCAAGAGTTAGTCTGCGTTTGATTTCAGCGCTGATGTTGTTGCCTGTGTTTACAGCAGTGCCCAGGTAGACAAATTCACTGACTACCTCGAAGTTATACCTATCAATGGTTACGTTCTGACCAAGTCGGTGGTGGGATTGGACTTTTGTTGATGAAAGCATATACTTCGTCTTGTCCTCGTTTATTTTCAGCCCCATTCTGCTTGCTGCTGATTCCATAGTAGTAAAAGCACCGGTTACTGCTCGCTTTGTTCTTCCTATCACGTCTATGTCGTCAGCAAACCCAAGTAATTGTGTCGATCTATTGAAAATGGTGCCTGATGTACTGGCATGGGTGCTCCGTATTACATTTTCAAGCACAATATTAAAACAGCTGCACGACAGTGCGTCACCTTGTCTTAGCCCTCTGGTGGTTTCGAAGGTTTCAGTAGAGTCTCTACCAACTTGGACGGAACAGCGAGCATTCTCCAACGTCATCCTGATAAGGCGTATCAGTTTAGCAGGGATTCTAAAGTTAGACATGGCACGATACAGTTCAACTCTATTAACACTGTCGTAGGCGGCTTTAAAATCGACGAACAGGTGGTGGGTGTCGATGTTATACTCTTGGGTTTTCTCCAGGATCTGGCGTAATGTGTATATTTGGTCGGTGGTAGATTTTCCAGGTCTGAAGCCGCATTGGTAAGGACCTATCAGGTCGTCAGCAAACGGCTTGAGACGTTCACATAAAACGCTGGACAGGATCTTGTAGGCGATGTTTAAAAGGCTTATGCCTCTATAGTTGGCGCAGAGGAGGCGGTCTCCTTTTTTGTGAATCGGGCAGATGGTACTGAGATTCCACTCATCGGGCATACTTTCCTCCGACCATATTTTGCAGATGAGTTGGTGTATGCTCCTGACCAGGTCATCTCCAGCGTGTTTAAAAAGCTCCGCTTGAAGGCCATCACATCCAGCTGCCTTATTCATCTTTAGTCTGGTGATGGCTACTTTGATTTCATTTTGGTCGGGCGGGTGTAGTTCGTGGTCGTCATCTAGATTAACTGGAACAAGTTGATCTTGGGCGGGATCTTGGCTGTCATCGCCATTTAGCAACCGGTTAAAGTAGTCTCTCCAGATGGCTAACATCGCCTGCGTTTCCACTATGGTATTTCCATCCTGATCTTTGCAGGGCCCAGGGCGGCTTGTGATACCGGATGTAGACTGTTTCACCTTTTTATAGAAGTTTCGTACCTCTTTTCTGCAAAAACATCTCTGCATCTCTTCGACTTCGCGTTGCTGGTGTTCTTTTTTCTTTCTCCTGAGTAGACGTTTCTCAACTTTCCTTCGCTCAACATAGAGATTTCTGGATGCTCTAGTATCTCTCTGGAGCCACGACTTGTATGCCTCCGTTTTGGCTTTGTTTGCCTGAGCACATTCGGAGTCGAACCAGGGGTTTCTGGGGGGTGGATGTGAGAAGCCCAATACCTCTGACGCAGCACTTCTTATGGCTTGTTGACATAGCTGCCATTGGTCTTCCGGGTTCATGTCATCAGTCGAAGGATTTCTCGCAAGCTCAAGGGATACGCGGTCGGCATAGGCAGCGGCGGTCTCTTCCGATTGAAGACGTCCAACATTGAATTTCCTAGGTGTAGTCGGTGTTCGCCTAAGAACTTCCATGGAGATCCGTACCCTAAGTTTTGCACCGACTAGGTAGTGGTCCGAATCGATGTTTGCTCCTCGGAAAGTACGGACATTCATAATGCTGGAGGAGTGTCTTCCATCAATCACAACATGGTCGATTTGGTTGCAGGTTCAACCATCTGGGGATCGCCATGTGCCCTTGTGGATGTCGGGACGTGGGAATCGCGTGCTGCTCAGCACCATGTTTTTTTCCGCTGCAAAATCGATGAGCCTGAGTCCGTTGTCGGAGGTGGTGTCGTGCAGGCTGTGTTTTCCGATCGTCATACCAAAGATGTCCTCTCTCCCAATTTTGGCATTGAAGTCTCCCAAAAGAATTTTAATGTCATGTTTTGGGCACTGCTCATATGTTTTGGCGAGGAGCTCGTAGAAACATTCTTTGGTAGCGTCGTCTTTCTCTTCTGTAGGGGCATGGGCGCTAATTAGGCTTATGTGGTGGAATTTGGCCTTAATGCGGATCGTTGTCACTCTCTCGCTGACTTCGCGAAAGCTCAAGACCTTTTGCCTAAGTCTTCCTCTGACAGCGAATCCGCACCCAAACAAGCGCGATCTCCCATCAAGGTGGCATTTCCCATAATAGAAATTACAGTCCTCCGTAATTCTCAGGCCCGGTCCATCCCATCGCATCTCCTGCAGGGCTGTTATATCAGCGTTGAGACTGGCGAGGGTCTCGGCTAGCTGTTCGGCTTTACGCGGCCTGTTTAGCGTACGCACATTCCATGTGCATATGCGTAAATCGTTGTCCGTTTTTCGTTTGCGGGGGGGGTCGTCAACATTTTTGGTTCTTTCATCCGAGGCATTTTCTGCGGTTTTCATCACAATCTAGTTTCCCTTTCATGACCGGCTTGTGAGGCCTGTGCATGACATAGATCTTTGTGGTGGTTGGATCTTCAGAGCGTATCTCTTTCTTCCTGCTCCTAGTTCCTGAGAAGATAACTCAGGTATCTACAACCTATGGATCCGATGGATCCAACGTTCGTCGTTAGTTCACCTTTCGGCTATCCAGCAGGCACCACTTGGAGGTGACGATACGATTTTGTCCTGCTTTAGCCAAATCTGCTATGTCTTCAGACATTGTGTAGTGTGTGATGCATTTTATTACGAGGCTGAGGTGAGCTCGTCGCTCGTCGGTGGTTCCCAAATTAAAGATACAAAATTGGGTAGGAAGTTCATTAGAGGAACAATTGACAGCGTTTTATTTTTATACCCTATTCCATAGAATGGGTATATTGTATTTGGTGTGGAGTTTGTAACATAGAGAAATAATACCGTTAGAAAAGTATATATATTCTGACTCAGAATCAAAAGCCTAGTCGATTTAACCATGTCCGTCCGTCCGTCCGTCCGTATGTATACTCTCTAGAGGTCGCAATTTTTGAGCTAGAAAGCTGAAATTTGGTATATATAACCTTTAGTTCAAGAGTAAGGCGGTAAAATCCGCCCACAAACACGCCCACAATCGCCATTTTTGATGAACAACCTCAATTTGGTAAAATTAAATTATGCTTTTTGTACAGTTACGATAAAAGCATAGCGCTAAAATTTTGCAAACGTAAGCTTTAGGTAAACCTTCTTCCAATCAAATAAAAATATTTAAGTTTGGGCGTGGCTGACGCCCATTTTTCATACAAAACCATCAATATTGTTTTTATAAAATAACAATTGTTATATTAAAGCGAAAAACATTCAATTTTTTGGGTATTACTGGCACAAAAACATCTTGTGTATGAAATCAAAAAAATTGGTTTTGGGCGTGGCTGACGCCCACTTGACATAAGAAACTACAAAAAAATTGGTTTTGTAAACAAACGGTATTTATAATGAATCCGCAAGTCAAAATTTTGCGTCTCTTAAGAGAAAGTAAACAGTTTGTGTATGAAAAGAAATTTTTCAATTTTGCGCGTGGCTTACGCCCACTTTTCATGAAAGAACGAAAAACGTATTCTCAAAAATTCAATTTAAACCAATATTCAATTTAAACCTTTTTCCTTCCGTTCGTTATTTGAGAAATATATCTCTACATTTTCTTGTGTAAATTTTTTCAATACGCCCACTTTTAAAGGCGTGATATTGATAAAATACCTTTGTTTAGGTAAGATTGTTTAAAAACTACTTGATTTAGCTGTAGTTTTACTCATATGCCTAAATACTGATCAAAGCTCAGTTAGTGCTTCAAATTTTTAAGACACGCCCACTTTTAAGGGGCGTTTCCGTCAAAAGTCGTACAATGCATTAATTTTTTAACGTTTTTTAACTATCGGTCGCAGTTTTGAAGTAAAAAGGATGAACAATTAGATTTATATTCCTTGGTTACGTTGCAGAGTGTGGTCCAAGAATTGTTAAAAACACCCATAATCGCTATTTCCATTCCAAATCTAATTTTAAAAAAATTAAGTTTTGTCTTGTTTTGTTCAAATCGATCTGCAAGAATAAAATTGAGTGTCACTGAGCTCATACTAATTGCCTTGGCAATCAAAAGTTTTAACTTTGGGCGTGGCACAAGCTTTTTTTTATTGTGCCAGCACTAATTGAACATCACACCACACAAAATTAATGTTAGTGAATTTTGTTCTGTCTGCTAAAGAAGAATTTTTTTTCTGAAACTAAAACATCGGCTGGCTGCGGGAGGCAGACGCATACACATTACACATACAAAAATATAGGGAATAGGGTATCCAACAGTTCGTTGCAAACGTACTGTAGCTCTCGCTTATGTTTCTTTTTTTTCCTTGACAATTCAAATATAAAATTTAGTTTAACAGGGTTTCGTATACTTCATAAAAGGACTATAAAACCTAAATAACTAAAAAGGCATTTCATATACGGCCCTGGCTATGCAAACCGAGGGAATAAACGGGTGGAGTGAAGCTCTATCCCTGGCAATACAAATGCAAACCAAGGATAAACGGGTGATCGGCTAGCAGCAGCTTCCCGGCCCAAGCTGTATTTCGAAAGTACTCGTAGAACGAGGGAGCACCTTTTAGTACTCTAGATTGGTACTACCTTCATAATGACTTTATTGTCCACGGCAGGCTGGCAAAAGACAAATTTCTGTCATTTTCATTTATGCTTCGTCATAATGATTTTTCTGCAATCATGCACTGTGAATTGAAATCCACTGAATGTAATATCACGTGACCATTGATTTCGTTCAAATTTTCAAATGCCAATGCTTGATATACACAAATATACATGATAACTGCTGGTCTGTCGCAGCGCTGCAGAAACAGGCACTTTAGTGCCAAACTGGCACTATCAAATGAGTTTGGCACTGTGGCACTCAAAAATTTAAAATTTGGCACTTCTTTTTTTTTTTAAATTAAATATCATTTAAGTAACAAATTCATAACAAACCTTAAAAACTGAACCAACTTTTTCACATTTGTAATTTCTTTGTGTAAACCCCTAAAACAATCTACTACAATGATTGCTTACAACACTGGCACTGGTATACGTTCGAAGAAATGTCAGAAGTGTCCAATAATGATTTTTTTAACAAGCTGTGTATAGGGTGATTTTTACTTGCGATTATATAGGTACTATAAGGCAATTTATGGATTCGTACAAAAAAAAATTCTAACAATCAAACATGACATTACGATAAAGAAGTCGAAAAAAGTGGGTCTGGAAATTCCGTCCGTCTGTCTGTGGGTCTGTCTGTCTGTTCGCACCTCTAGAGCCTGAACCGGATGGGCCGATTTGCTTCAAATTTGGTATTTTGTATTTATTTGGTATTCTCTAGGGAGGTCTTTTTTTTGCTATAAGTCCAAAAATAACGCTACCTGCCATGCAATCCTAAACAAAAAGTGTGATTTCCTCAAAAACCGCTCTTACGATTTTGATAAAACTTTCAGAATGCAATTTTTAAGAAAAGTCTATTTTTTGGTTGGAAAATATTTTGCAGAATTTGCCTTATAATGGTACCTCTCATAGAACTAGAATTTTCAAATCAAGTTTTCGCGTAAACTATAAATCCGATTTCAATAAAATTTTGAAAACAATAAGTTATTTATAACGTTATTGACATGGCATTTCAAAATTCTCAAATTAATTTTTTTTGATTTTTAACAATTTTTTTTTATAAAAATTTTTTTGTTTTTGAAATGTTGGAAACTGGTATTTTGAATTTTTTAAACATTATTTTTGCAGGTGCAAACTACAAACAACCCTCAAATGTACATACTCGAACATTTGCCAGGACAGTTAGTTATTAATAAGAAATATTAATAGTTCTTGTTTGAACATCTGATTTCCTTACTTGGATTTAATAGCTTGGCACTCTGTGGCACCCAACTGAATAAAAGTTGGCACACCGAATTTTTTTTCAGCTGCAGCGCTGGTCTGTCGTGTGTGTGCTGCATTAAATATGGGATGGTCGGGGTTTGGTGGGTAAACTGGTTGTGCGATGATTGTCTACGGTGGTCCATGTTACATTTTTTATGGAGATAAAATCAGTTTGGGCGGTGAGATGGCTGATGGTTGGTGGTTCCGGTGTATTTGGATGCATGATCAGTGTTTAAGTAGATGTTTGGCTATAGTGTTCTGCGTTGCATTTACTATGAAGATAAAATAGGGAAATTATTACAAGTGTAGATATGTCTCAGTAGCATGTTGCTCAAGCAAAAATTTACATATAGCTTTGGGAATAGCCATCAGTTAATATCTCTATCCTTTCACTCTAAGATCACCTTTAGGCGAGTTGCTCAACAATTTGTACCTACGTTTACAAATATTTGAAGGCTTAAATAGGATCGAATTCCCAGTGCTTTGTTGAATGATTCTACCGCCATCTTCTTAAAGGTTCCAGATTTGGAAAGCTTTATGTGGCTCAAAAAACTTGTTTGAAGGAATACAAGAGTTGATTAGTGAAATTCGATCTTGATTGTTGACTCAAGTTCTACCAAAATTAATTGTATGAAATATATTTTAACATTTTCATCTTTCAATTAGAAAGATAGGGAAGTTCCACACCGAGTAAGTGCACCCAGAGAAAAACCAACGTAAAATCAAAGAAAACCACTTTTGTTTAAGCAAATTTTAGATTCTGGATTGAATACGATAAATTTAGAACCAAAGAGAAACGTCCTTAATTAAACTTGTGTCTCTTTATAATTATTCAATGTTAAATCGACTACGGTTCACTTCAAAACAAGAATAAACCTCCTTATATTAACGTTGCGTTGTTAATTCAAAGCACTTTCACCGTAAAATTAAAGATGTTCAACGTAAAATTCAAACCGAACATGAATTTTTAAATGTTACTTGCGATTTTTTCGCTCAGTGTGTTGGTAAATACGATTTTTTCGCTCAGTGTGTTGGTAAATACGCAAAAAGCAAATTATACTACAAATCAGTAAGATTTTTAAATAATGACAAGGTGCAATGGAAGCAGGCCCAAAACCACTCTTACTGCACTCTTGACATTCCAAAAAGATTTTGGATTTTTTTGCACCTTTAGATTTAAAACCTTTAACATAATAATCTTAAGAAGACTTGAAATTGAGATTAACGAATACATTTTTCTATTAAAAGCCATTTAACATCTATACAAATCATAATGCTAACCCTTTTTTGTATCTATCTTTTCCAAGGTCCCCGTACACGCAAACCGAAAAAGCCACCCGGTGAGAAAGGCATTCAACCGGTCAATGAAGATAAACGACCGCGTACCGCATTCAGTGGATCTCAATTAGCTAGATTAAAAGTGAGAGCTCTTCGAATGATCTTTTCTTCAAACAAAAACTCAAAACATTTTCCTTAATTTTCCAGCATGAATTCACTGAAAATCGCTACCTAACCGAAAAGCGACGCCAACAACTCAGCGGTGAACTCGGCCTCAACGAAGCCCAAATCAAAATATGGTTTCAAAACAAACGTGCCAAGATAAAGAAATCCAGTGGAACCAAGAACCCATTAGCCCTCCAACTCATGGCTCAGGGTCTATACAATCACTCCACAATTCCACTGACAAAAGAAGAGGAAGAGCTGCAAGAGCTTCAAGCTAAGGCAGCATCGAGTGCATAGGAATATTAAAAAAAAAAAAAAACAAAAGAGTTCCTTTCCAGTGTTTTATTTATTTACAACTCAAAAGAAACTCATCTTTACAACGAAAGTATTAGACAAACGAAAACAAAATTATAAAAACATAATTGTATATTTTAACCACCTACTCTTGTACAAAAATAATAAATAAATATAAATATAAACATAAATTTAAAACAAAAAAGAAGCAATATTTAGTTTTAAGACGAAGCGATTAGTTAATGTAAATATTCAACTCACTTGTTTTTGCCACGTTTTTTTTTGTTTTCTTTTCAAAAAGAGAAGAAAAAAAAAACTAAAATAAATTTCTAGTCCCTGCAAAATATTTATAAGTATAAAATTAAATATTAAAAAAAAAATAATAATTTTAAATATACTCATAAATAAATAAAAAAAAAATGTATTCAAATTAAAAAAAAATTGTATATTTATTTAAATTTACAGAATAATATTGAGTTACTTTAATTTTGTATTATAAAATTATTGAACTGTTAGTATATTTAATTGAAAAACGAAAAACGAAAAAGAAAACAAAAACATAAAGAAGATACAAAAATAAAACTTATTTAAATTAAAAATAATAAATCGATTTGTTTTGATTTCTTAATTAATTACTTGAACATTGGAATGACGGCTTAAGCCTAAGCATCATCGGGTAAGTTATTTATTTATTCATGCGTGCCCATTTAAGGCGAGCATATTTCAAACAACTATTCGGGGGCTTAGGAATTTTGGATTAAGCCATTGAACTTGGAGATGCCATTCTTCACAATCAGTTCTTGGAATGTAAGTTTGAAAAAAAACATGTTTTAAAGGTATTACAGAAAAAGTTAAAGTTTGAGATAATTTGGTATTCGTGATATAGGAAAAGTTGGTCTATCTATAGCGCCATGCTGTATTCTTGTTTTGATTCAACATCAATGTTTTTGTTCCTAGTCTTCCTGGAACATTAGAGGAAGATGTCGATTGTCAAAAGTTTCGTCTTCCGTTGTAACGAAGTTACAACTTTCCTGCCGCCCCCTCCGCATCCGACCACAATAACCAATTAACCCCCGCCACCAACCCCCGCAATAGTTCCAACACCGCCACCGATCGGCACGATGATTCCATATAATTATTCATCTACGATGAATAATAGAACCATCATTACGTGACGTAACAACCACACAGCCTCCCAAATAACCGCCGCCACCGACCGCCACTCTAATTTCACCACCGCCACCGAACGCCAAGAAGATTCCATACATTTATTCATATAACGAATATTTGAATCACCATCACGTGACGCAATGGCAACACTAAGGAAATTACATGTACCCCTCCACCCCGCACCGCTGTTTTGGACTGCCAACCACTTCCTAGGACCTAAACCAGAAGAGCAGCCAAATAAATGCATCACTCAAAATAAATTACTCATTTGCAAGTATTATTAACATTTAACTTTATAATCCACAGTCTCTTCTTTCAGTGAATTTCCATAAGTAGATGTGAAATTTGCAGGGAAAATCAGACTCGATCTCCCAGCCATTGGAAGAAGTTCTATTGCAAATATAAAACCGGGATAAGAGTTCTCATTCGAAGGTACGCTGCGGGGAATACCAACAGAAGCCTCACCAACTTTTGAAGCAAAAGTTTTTTGTCAGCTTTCCACTCCGCTGTTGGTCGTGGTGGATCGCTGACCGGCGTTTAGGCCACTCGATTATTGTCGTGGAGCTCTTCCTTTCTAGAGGAATCTCTACTGACCTCCGTTTATTGTCGTGGGGTTGCTGCTCTCGTAAGCTTCTCCATAGACCTAGTTTGGAACTACCAGTTTTTTGTCGTGGTTACTCCTTTTCTTAGGGGTACAATTGACAGAGCCTTGCTCAACCGTTTTTTTGCCTGCTTTCCACTTCGCTGTTGGTCGTGGTGGATCGTTGACCGGCGTTAGGCCACTCGTTTATTGTCGTGGAGCCCTTCCTTTCGAGAGAAATCTGAAATGTAATCTTTTATTTTAAGATTATCAATAAGAATATGAAATAAACTGTTAAGAAAATTAAGATTAATAAAGATATTGTTGTATCAGAGTTCGACACTCTTCAACCCTGAGTTTTTGCTTTCTTTTCGGAACAACCCTGGATATCCATGAGCTAACCTCAGCCTGAGTATAAAAAAGCATCACACCGTAAATACGAAAAAGTTTCTCCTTGCCAAAGCACGTTCGAAAAAGTTCCGAATAATATGCAGACATTGTCGGCTGCAAAGTAACAGAGCTAGTCTAGTTGGGGAGGCAGGTCCCCTACACCTACATATGAGTGTGAAACAGTTTAGACGTATTAATAATAAAGGTAGGTTCTTTTATTTGAATCAACTTCATTAGAGTGCAACACTATAATTAATATATTACATAAGCGAGAGCTACAGTACGTTTGCAACGAACTGTTTGATACCCTATTCCCCATATTTTTGTACATGTAGGTATGTGTATGCGTTCGCCTCCAGCAGCCGGCCGCTGTTCCAGTTTTAAAAACAAAAATCTTCTTTAGCAGACAGGGAAAAATTCAATAAATTAATTTTCTGTGGCCGATGAACAAAACAAGACAAAACTTAAATTTTTAAAAATTAGATTTTAAATGAAAATAGCTATTATGACTGTATTTAACAACTCTTGAACCACACTCTGCTACGCAACCAAAGAATACAAACCGATGTGTTCATCTTCATACTTCAGAACTGCGACCGATAGTTAAAAAACATTACAAAATTAATGCATATTACGACTTCGGACGAAAACGCCCCTTAAAAAATGGGCGTGTATTAACAATTTAAATAAAATTTAAAGTCCTAACTGATCTTTGATAATTAGTGACATTTTAGGCATATGTGTAAAATTACAGCTGAACCGAGTAGTATTTTAACGATCTTAAATGAATAAATATATTTTATAAAAATAACGCCCTTAAAAGTGGGCGTATTGAACAAATTTACACAAAAAAATATAGAGATATATTTTTCAAATAACAGACGAAACAAAATTAAATGTTGGTAACTACTTTAATTTTTTAAAACTACGCTTTTCGTTATTTCATGAAAAGTGGGCGTAAGCATCGCCAAATAGAAACATTTTTTTTAATTGGAAGAAGATTCACCTAAAGCTTGCATGTGCAAAATTAAGCGTTGTGCTTTTATCGTAACTGTACAAAAAATATAATTCAATTTTACCACATTGACGTTGTTTAGCAGAAATGGTGATTATGGGCGTGTTTGTTGGCGAATTTTATTAATTCAAGAGCTTAGCCTTACTCTTGAAGCAAAGATTATACATATACCAAAATTTCAGCTTCCTAGCTCAAAAATTGTAACATCTACAATTCTGTTTGTATGTCAACTCGTTGCCGAGATATGGCGCTTCGAAAAACAGGTCATTTGTCAAATCGATAAAAAATGCCAAACATTTATGAAAAATGGTTTGTTTTTTCCTACATACGAGCTTTTGTATAAAAAGCACTTACGGAAAACAAAAATGAGATACACATCCCTATTTTTTCCGTACTGCCGATTTATGTTGGACAGAGTAGGTATAGCTAAAGCTGATTTCTTGGCCAAAATTTGGGTCTTCTTCCAATAATAGTTTCATAATAAAGTTTTATCATTTAGACGTGTTATTCAATTTCGTAGCTCAACGTTTTAAATTAGATTTCAAAAACGTTTTAAAACCATATCTCTGCCTCTGCCACTAAAATCTGCTCATGCTTATTAAAAGACATTTTAAAATAGGTACCAAAATGTCATAAGGACCTATAGAAGGCTGATGGATAAGCATTTAACTTGACCAGAAACCTTATGTATTACGTGACCAATTTGTTTCAAGAATTTACAGAAGACTTTGCACTAAAGAAATCCTCTCTTTTTGTCGGTTCAATCGGTTTTCGGTTAAGTAGGTTTGTATATGTATGTATATGACTTCAATCCTCCTCAAATTATGAGTTGTTTTGTAGTAATATAATATTTTTCAATTGAGCTCATTTTTTTAAAAACAAAATAGCTTCCGTGTTAACAGGATCGTTACTGGAATGACGACAAAACACCCACTTATGTACATTTTTTGAAACACAAAGTCCAATTCAAAATTGGTTTACTCACGGAACAACATAAAAATTCCTTTTGCAAGTCAAACACCGCACTAACGACTCTTCTATAACGAAGAAATGTATATCCATCCGCCTCTAAGGACACACAATATTTAATATTCTTAAGCATCGGCATTGGAATTTATTACATAATTAACTTTAAGGTTGAAATTATTATGTGAGCTCCTGGTGAAACGAATTTCCAAAACAAAAACAAAAAAAAAAAAACCTGCCCGAACCTCACCTGCGGAATTCTTTTCAATTAGCGCCTCAAAAAAAAAAAAAAAAGTCACACAGCACACACTCACAAAATCGAAGTAAAGAAGCATGGAGCAGAAAGGGATATGAACAGAGTTCCGTCAACAGGACATTAAGCGCAGTTTCTAATAGCTTTGCTTCCTTTCCTATATTCTCCTTTTTTTTCTTAAATAATTACCTTGATCCACGAATGACGAACACACTGGCTTCTGTCGATGCCGGCAGTCTGCTGAAACAATGTCCGTGTTTTTTTTTCTTGAAATTCAACGACATAATCATAGAGAATGATGTCCTTTTGTCACACAATGTGCGCAGCAAGGAAAACTCAAGGAGCTGACAATATGGCGTCCGGTCCGTCGTCGCTGACATTAAAATAACTCTTTTTTTTTTTTTAATAGGATATAGTGCCACTGTTCGGTTATGAGTTTTTCTTATAATTATTATTTTGACGCACCCACCTATAAAACTTGCGGGAACAGGATTAAAATGGTGGTATGGCGCAATAAATTGCATTTAAAATCGAACCCTGGATGGGCAATAAACTCAATGAATTTAGACTTAAATTGGATTGGAAATTGGATTGCTATATAGGATATGGGCTCGTTCATTAATTAAATTTGGAAGGCACAACTAATCAAGAATATTTTTACAAGGACCAACCTTCAGGGCTGCGTAAAATAATCCTTCAATAAAAATTTAACCGTAATTAGAAAAAAAAATGGACTTCAAGTGATCAGGATCCTTCTATTTTAATTGACACTTGTATTAGGAAAAATTTAATTTGTCATCAAGAATTTAGAAGCCACTTTGAATTGGAAGGCACAAGGTGGTAATTTTGTACAGCACATGGTGAAAAACAAACCAAAAACTCTCAAAAATATACCACTTGAGAGATTTAATTTGGGGATTGCCAGGATTCTCAAAAAAAGCTTCAAATTAGAAGACTTTTGTTGAATGACTTGTTTGAAAGTTAAAACTTAAGTTTTCAGGATAATTTATTACCAACCACTCAAAGGAATTGGAATGATATAAACTTTGTACGGAACAGCTAATTCATAGTTGTTTGACTATTTCGAACTGAATTTAATGTTTGATGAAATTGTCTACAAGCCGTTCAAAATAAGGACCCTCTTCCCTCTATATTCCAAATCCGCCTATGCCCGAAGAGTTCCATTTTTTGAAGGAGTTCGAAACGAGAGGTTTGAAACCCAAACGAAAAGTGAAGACATCTTTAGTATTTGTTAGACATATGATATCACATATGAAATGATCGTGCTAATTTCCATACACCCTATACAAGTAACGCAGATACCTGGTACGCACTTACCAAAATACCGGGAAGCTTTTTGACATTCTTCGAGATCAACATTGACAACAAACTACTATAAAAATAATTCTTCGAAGTCCTCTTTAAGTAGTAAATTAGTCCTATCGCTTGGAGTGTCCGAAAATTGGGCAGTTTTTGCAGTCAATTTCAATTTTCAAAAGTAAATTGAGAAACTCATTTTATCAAGAGATCGATCTAAAAACTCGATTATTGAACCGGCAGTTGACGAGACCTATTCCTGTGTTTTAATATTGCATTCATACTAAAAAAAAATTCTGCATAACATTTCAAAATAATGAGGTTTTTAATTGAAAAATTACGGACTGCCATTTTGCCGGACGATAATTTTTTTATGTTGCGTAAACATTATTTGACGACGTGTTAATGCTTCGAAATAAAATACAACCCACTTAAGTATTTTACTTTCGTCTTAAAAGAAATTATGTAGTAGTAGCTCTTTCCATTTATCGGCCGTCATCTGTCAGTAATGAAGAAACAAATGTATACAAATCTCTGGTTTGGTTTGTAATTTATGAAGTTTGTATGAGACTATTATCATCATCACTTATAACATCAATAGTACTCTGTGTCATTTGACTATGTTGACGTCTGGTAACTCAAACTTCGTCTCAAAAAGCTGATATATAATACACTCTGAAGATAGCAGTGCCTTTAACATACAGCTTTTGTGACAGTTTGACAGTACTTACCTGTACGACTGAACCTTGTTTTTATACCCTATTCTACATCTTGTATTTGGTGTGGAGTTTGTAACATAGACAAATAATACCTTTAGGTATAGACCAGTATATATATTCGGACTCAGTATCAAAAGCCTATAGTCGATTTAGCGATGTCCATCCGTTGGTCCGTCCGTCCGTGTGCATACTCTCTTGAGGTCACAATCTTTGAGATAGAAAGCTGAAATTTCGGTATGTGTAATCTTTGGTTCAAGAGTTAGTCTAAGTTCTTGAATCGGTAAAATTCGCCTACAAACACGCCCACATTCACCATTTTCGCTAAACAACCTCAATTTGGCAAAATTGTATTATGGTTTTTGTACAGTTACGATCAAACACAAGGCTACAATTTTGCACACGCAAGCTTTAAGTGAATCTTCTTCCAATTAAATACAAATATTTCAGTTTGGGTTTGGCTGACGTCCCTTTTTCATAAAATAACGAAAAACGTAGTTTTAAAAATTTAAGGTAGGAACCAATAGTCAAGTTTTTTCCATTCGTTATTTGAAAAATATATCTCTTTAATTTTTGAGTAAATTTTTTTAATACACACACTTTTAAGGGCGCAATTTTATAAAATACCTTTATTTAGGCAAGATCGTTAAAAACTGCTCAATTATAAAATCTGAAAACATTGAAATTTTTGTTTTTAATTTACGGCACATCGTAGTCGTAGCACATCACTAGCACATTGCAGCACATTCTTTGAAAAAATTAAAAAAAAAAAATGGCTGGGCTAACTTTACACCAAAAAATAGTTTTTGGTTCATAAAATCCGAAAACTGAAATTTTTGTTGTTAATTTACAGCACATCGTAGCACATCAGGTGCACATTGCAGCACATTCCTTGAAAAAAATAAAAAAATGGCTGGGCTAACTTCACACCAAAAAATAGTTTTTGGTTCATAAAATCCGAAAACTTTGAAATTTTTGTTTTTAATTTACGGCACATCGTAGCACATCAGGAGCACATTGCAGCACATTCTTTGAAAAAATTTAAAAAAAAAAATGGCTGGGCTAACTTCACACCAAAAAATAGTTTTTGGTTCATAAAATCCCAAAACTTTGAAATTTTTGTATTTAATTTACCGCACATCAGGAGCACATTGCAGCACATTCCTTGAAAAAATAAAAAAAAAATGGCTGGGCTAACTTCACACCAAAAAATAGTTTTTGGTTCATAAAATCTGAAAACTTTGAAATTTTTGTTTTTAATTTACGGCACATCGTAGCACATGTCGGGCACATTGCAGCACATTTTGTTATTTCAGAAAATCAAAAATGGCTGGGCTAACTTCACACACATCTGTAGCTCTCGCTTATGTTTTTTCTTCAAATTTTGAGTTTTGAAGCTCTTCTCTAATGTTGAGCTTTGAAAATTGCTTTTTCGTCATGACTCTCCCATTTTGAATCCCTCCAAATGTGTTTAGACGAAAAAATAAAAATGCCGAATTTTGAATTTCCGACTGAGTGATATTAGTGCAAAGATCCCAGATTTACGTCCTCACTAAAGATCTTAGCCCCATCGAATTGATATCACAGCTTTTATATGAATAGTGAAACTATAAGCCAGGGTATTTTTGGTCAAGGCTTTCTTTCTAACGTGTCGTGTCATCGCCCAAAGTATCTCTGAAGGCATTCAAAACTCAAAACCTTTCCTAAGCCCAATATCTTAACTGCTAAAACAATATATACTTAAAAATGTCACAATCTCAAGATCTCACAAATTACACCATATTTTTGTATCCCAAGGTTCGTCGTAAATTAATTGTAAGTTAGTGTCTCCATCCAGATCCAAATATATTCAAATTCTGGCCAAAATCCCTTCTATAAAAGATTTACAATCTAACCATCTCACTGACAGATTATTTAAGTGGAATTCAATAAAATTGAAGATTTAGGGCTTTGTCAGTCTGACTTATCACCTGCCATTATTTCGATTCATGCAAATATATAGAAAAAGTTATTCAACTTATCAACCTCAAAGCCATCTAAGAATCCAATAAGAACAGAACAAGAAAACAAATTTGTCTTATCCACGTATGCATATATATACGCTTGGTTTTATTATAGTCTTCGATGTTGAATTTATGTTCCAAATGGCTTTATAACCCCAAAAACATAGGTCGTTGTTCTTTTCCTCTGCGCTCACAGTCGCAGAGACAAATCTCTCAATTTAGTTTTTTTTTGGTCCAAAAATTCTGATGAGTTATCGAAGACATGATTTAAAGACAGATGTCGATTAAAAATGTTTAAATTTATAGTTTGGATTTGTGAGTCTCGATTCGAACTGGTTTCAACGCTAATCTAACGTCGACGAGACGCTTAAAAATTTATTCCACCGCAAATCAAAAACGTATTTCCATTCGATGCAGATTAAGCCATAACAGTTTTTTTTTGGGTTTCATTTTTGATAAAAATCACATAACAATCGTCATAAGGAACAACATCATGGCTTTCAAGCCCACGTTCATCATCAAACAAAAATTTGCAAGTTTATTACCACTTTTCTCGGATATGGATTGCTTATCTTTGACTGAGACACACTAAAAAAAAATGTAGAACCAAGCGACCAAAATGAGGCCCGAAAATTAAAATGTCAAAAACTTAAGAAGTCATAAATTCAGCTTTGGGTTAATTGCATTGGGTTTTCACACTGTTTTTTTTTTCTGCGAATAAAAGTACCCATATCCGTGTCGTGGACCCACAACAAATAAATCGAAAAAAAAGTATCTTAATGTGTGCTTTTGTATCTAAAATTGTTGCAACTTAATCTGCTCACTCCAAACACATTCATATACGAACTTCGAAGAATGGTTTTGATTATATTATTTCCGTGGTATACAAAAAAAAAATTAAAAAAAATAATGGCGCACCCACACTATGCATTTTGCGAATTAACTGCGCCAAGTCAAGTTGCGGACTCGGGCGTAGGTGTCGACCCCACTTAATTGTCATGTTTTGTCGTCGGGATACCGACCATTGAGGGAGTTGTTTCCAGTTTTTATTTGAACGCAGCTAAAATACAAAAAAAAAAATACCTACGTTCGCTAAAGATTAAAATAAATGTACCTAAGGCTTTTAAAATATAAATGTTTATTGCCAAGGCGGTTGTGTGTTAAATGGTTTTGAACGTTCTCTATGAAGTTGTCTTACATTTAATGAGCTTCAACTTCAATGAGCAATACAGAACTTTAGTTTGGCAGAACTTTGCGTAGATACCCGTAGGTAGGGACAGGGAGAGAGACATCAACATCAGCATCAAAAATGGCAACAAGCTCATAACGCCGCGTCGCGTCGGTCGTCGGTCGTCACGTCGTGTCATTGATTTAGGAACGAAATTTTTACTGCGCCTTTTATAACATAGCTTTGATGATGGCTTACATCAAATATAGAGCTTGCCTACATAAATCTCAAGATAGGAATTTACAACTTGTAGCTTATTGCTTTTTTTCGATTGTCAAGGCTATATTCAAATAGACAAACCACTTAGTAAATTTTATTTAAAAAAAAAACTAAAAAAAAATTTACTGGCTCAGAGAGGTGTTATTTGGAAAACATGCAAATGAGGTAAGTTTACATTTTTATTTCACTTTTTTACTCGTTTCAATATGCGATGAGACTGATGTTTTGACAATCTTAAGTGGTTGGTTTATGATGGTGGCAACTGATGTAAGTGATATGTCTGATGGGGTCTTGTTAAGTTGGATGTTTTTAATTTCTGTTGTCTTCTTGGGTGGGTAGTAGATTACGAATACTGGCGTCACGTCGAGGATTTATTTCTCAAGGTTAGGTATGGTGTATATTCAAATATTTGTGTAAGACCATCTTCTTCCGGAGAAACTGTTTTTGAAATTGCTGATACAATACATTCGCCTACTAAATGCGAAATGTTATGGATTGAAGGCTTAAGGACTAGTTATTGTCCTAAATATGTTTGGAACTTATATTTTTAAAGCGTTAAAGTTTATATGAGACTTGAAAAATTCTGAAACGAGCAATGAGGGTGTGGGAAAGAATCTTGGAATTAAAAAGTCCTGAAAATTCGAAATCTCCAAAACGATACAACGCAAAACAAAATGTACGCGAAATATTTTGTCCAACTTTTTCCAACCGTGTTTATTTATGAGAAGGGTATGAAAAACCTGTCCAGTGTACAAAATCTATTAAAATGAACGCGAAGCTGATATAAAATGATCGTCTTATGGAGAAAATAGCATTAATGATGTTTTCAGCCTAATGACAAATCTTTCTGTTTCGTTTCCACTTGGCCCAAATGCAAATCAGCAATAGAATTACCCCCAGGAATATCTGAACAACAATTTTTTTTGTATAGATATTTAAAATTTTGAAACAAATGCTTAAATTTATTTGAGTTGAAAACAAAGTACGAGCTATTCAATTCATTTGATAATTTTTAATTTGTGAGAAAGTAATTTTCAAAACCCTTTTGCGTTTACAAATAAAATGCACGACTGGGTTGCACGAACTTGCTCTTATGCTAAGCAATTTCTTTGTGGCTGCAAATGTATATTAAAAAAAAAAATAATTTCGAAAATTCTTTTATTTTTTTAATTAGTTTTAGAGTTTTTTTTTCTGAAAAACTAAGTATGCAATAAAATTATAAAATTTCAAAACTATATATCTATCTAGGAAAAAAAATATAGAAAATCGTTCGACCAGTTTTTTTTAAAAAGGTTTATTTTGAAAAACTTTCCCAACAAATATTTTGAAATTTATTTGAGTATGTAAATATATGGCAATCCGTAGCTTACATATAAAAAAATTAGGTTGGGAAAAATCAATATACCCGTTTCCAACATATTTCGAAAACCAAAAGTTTTTTTTAAAATTATTAATGACTTCCAAAATTTTATTGAAATCGGACGTATAATTTACGAGGAAACTTGATTTGAAAATACTGGTACTATGAGAGGTATACCGTTATAAGACAAATTTTGAAAAACATTTTCTAACCAAAAGATAGACTGTCTTAAAAAAATAGCATTCTGAAAGTTTTATCAAAATCGTTAGAGATGTTTTTGAGAAAATCAATTTTTTTCTTCACGATTGTATGGCAGGTGTCGTCATTTTTGGGCCTAGAGTAAAAATTAAAAATATTTTCCGAGAGACTACCAAATAAGTCTTAAATACCAAATTTGAAGCAAATCGGCCCATCCGTTCAGGCTCTAGAGGCGCGAACAGACAGACAGACGGACGGAATTTCCAGACCCACTTTTTTCGACTTCTCCATTATCGTAATGTGTTTTCTCAATTTTTTTTTTTTTTCACGAATATATAACTTGCCTTATAGTATACCTATAATCGCAAATAAAAATCAGTTTTTCACAGTGTCGTAAACCCTAAACCAAATGCAATAACATACCATAGTAGTAGTTTACAACTTAGTTTGACATATCAACCACTTAGTTTTCAAAAAAAAAAAAAAAAAAAAAAGTGCACGACTGAGTCGGACGAACTTCATGTGTGACAGTGGTCTTGGGGTTTGAGATTTTGGAAAAAAGCAGGGAAAAAATGATATCAAATTTTATTGATTAGGTACCTACACTCAAAAATCACAAGTTAACGTTTTTCGGAAAAATTCGTTCTGATTTCATTTACTGTTAAGAATTTTAATTTTTTTTTTCTAAATCGTTGGCCCAATTTTTTCAAAAAACAGTTTTTTTTAAACGTTTCGAAAATATATTTAAAATTTTTGTTAAGTACGCCAACTTCTAGCACTTTGTAGTTTTTTTCAGAAAAATAAAGTTTAAAAAATAGATTAAACCGTTTTTGGATAAAACAAAAAATATTTTTTTATTTAAACTCAAAAAAACATTTTTTGAAAAATTTAAGAATGTATGTTATTCCGTCTATAAAAAGGTTTCTACATTACAAATTTCATCGCAATCTGTTAAGTGGTTTACGAGAAAATCTGATATGAAAAAACCTGTACTATATAAGACTTCTCCTGAAAATTGTATTCCAACCAAAGCATACAATTTTTCTCAGAAATCACTTTTCAGAAAGTTTTATCAAAATCGTAGGAGCAGTTTTTGAGCAAAATTAGTTTTTCATAAAAATCATATGGCCAGGTACCGTTAGTTTTAGAGCTAGAATGCTCTGTAGGACGTCATAATAACACTATGTACCAAGCTTGAAGCAAATCGTTCCAGACGTTTAGGCTGTAGGTGCCGATACAGACAGATGGACAGAAAGAAAGACAGAATTGTTGGGCCCGCTTTTTTAGGCTTCTACACATCGTAATGTCATGTTTGATTGTTAGAATTTTTTTATGAATGCATAACTTGCCTTATAGTTCCTATAATCGCAAGTAAAAATTTTAAGAAAACTAATTGAAATACAAGATTTAATAGGAACCGCTTTTCTCAGGTGGATCACACCTTTCCCAATTGTCTGCTTTACACTTGTGATTCGCCTGGGTTCACCGGGCTGACTTCACAAAGCGTCTGTTTTGGACTCTTCCATTTTTGAGGGCGCCTAATAATGGTGTCGCTGCATTTTGTTGGGGGTTCCCAGGGTCCCACCCAGGGCTGAACCGGTTTTGTTTTATTTTTTGCAAGATGGTATTTTTGACGTGACATCCTAGAAATTGCGAACTTCTTATTATTATACACCGAGCCATGTTAATCCTGCTGTCGTACGAAGCATCTTCATCTGCTGCTGCTTCGCCATTATCCTTGATACTAAAACTTTTCACACTTGAAAATGACTGTTCAATTCAAATAAAGGTCTAATAGTCATGTGTAGATCAGAAAACGGACTTGTGTATTAACCATTTCCCTCCAAAACGTTCACCCGTTCTTGAATTGCTCGTGGGAGAGATGAAGAATCCTGATGGCTTATGATTGTCAACAGGGAATAAATGACTGACAACACACTAATAACTATATATGTACGCCACGAGGTATACTATACATTTTAATGTACAATGTACTTGTACATACTACCAAATTGAGTCAATCGAACTGTTCGTTAACTGTTCGCAAATTATTTTTCATCAGTTCACCAAAATGCCAAACTATTCGGCAGCTATTTGCCAACTATTCACCATATTTCCACCAACAGTTAGGGTTTGCTAATTAAAGCTATTCCGAGTGACCTCAAATGCTTCATTGAATTTACTAAAAATACATAACATCAGCACATAATTCTGTATTAAGTGTGACATTTTGATATTTATTGATCTAAATTCTAGATTTCCAGTTTCTAGTACAACATATACATATAGGTATGTGATCTCTGATCTCCATCAAATCCACTCAACCATCATCACAAATATGTCCACATTAAGATAAAATAGTCAACACCATTCGTTTGATGATAGACGATAATCAGAACAAAACTCTCAAGCCAAAAGTGTGCATCGAACAAATTTACATTGCTATAGCATCTTAATCTATCTGCAAATGTATCTTTGCGATATACCATTCTTGACAATCGCAACAGATCATATTTCATATAGTGCGCGCAGTCAACTTCTTCGCACAAGCACTTGCCCAATGGATTTGTCGCCGCACACTGCTTTTTTTTTTTAGATAAAATCCGTCCAAGTGATCGCACGTCACAGATCGTTTTTTTTTTTTTATCGGATATTCGAATGTCAATATTGTTCTACGATCTCTTCTGCAACACGTCACATGATTGGAATATAGGTATATGCAGAAATTGTGGTAGTGTTGCAGAATTGATGATGGTGCGTGTGTTCCAACTGCCAGCATTCATGTGGGTCGTCATTACTACTTCTTGTATCCATAATCGTGTTGATTTATTGAGTTTTGTTTTGACTGCATGTCTTGTGAAGAAAGATAAATCGTAATTACCTTCGGAGTTCGGATACATGGATATGGATATGGTAACCATTCCATAACCCATTTGTGATGTGAGAGTTCCTCTCCCGTGCCGAGATAAATCATTCCAATAATTATTATTCCCGAACTAATTTGTGCCTTCAATTTATTGTTGTTTCAATGTATTTGTATAATTTTCAATGTGAAATTGTGAATAGACTTTAATAAATCACATTTTATTGTTACTTGCACTCTTTGAATCGAAGAATTTTAATTATGATCGATGACAATTCGATTAATTGAAATGTGTGCGGGGAGAAATGTCTGTACAAATTGTGTTGGCAGTTTTGGATAGAGTGGGTATATAACTGACAATTAAAAGGAGTTAAGCAACTTGATCGTGAAATATAGTTTAATTGTTTTTATTTATATTCTTCGTGAGCAGGGGTTCAGCAATAATAAAAATAATTCAAAGCAAAATAAAAGTCTCAATTTAATCTACATAAACTTTTGCAAGAAATCACACTAACTTTAAGACATAATTAAGTTCATGCTATTAAATTCGACGTCTGCAATGGTAAATGTGTCGAACTACTACGCTGAAGGTTCTCTGTTCAGTTCATGATGTAGCTTCAGTGAACTGCCTCTTCCGAAGAACTGACATATTCTCCAAAGCAAAATTTGTCGAGAAAAGGGCATCTCCTGTCCGTTTGGATTCAGCAATAATTTGTAGGTCTCTTCCATCCATCAACGCACATTCAGAATTGGTTTTTTTTTATGAAAATAAATCGAAATAAGAATATGAATAATGGGCTTAATCTTGGTTTCTTTTTTTCTACACAAGACTAGCCACCACCATTGATGGTAAAAGCTAAAGCCAAATCGATCACTTCATTTTACAAAAGAAGAAGTCACTGATGTGCGATGTTCGTAACGAAGGGAAGGCTGACGCAGGCATTGACTTAACTTGCTACTGGGCCTGCTTCACTTTACAAACAGCTGCTGCCTAGATTCATCACAAGCATTCTAATGCACCAAAATGAACGTCGAAATTTCGCATTTCGATACTCGTATATATGCGGTAAAATTAAGCTGGGAACAAAACTGTAACATGACAGAGGAGAACGAGGGATTCAAGGATATCTCATACAACTATGACAAAATCACATATCGAATTCAAAGATCACTGAAAGTAAGGATCAATGCAGAAAATTATAGAGGCAGTTTATTTTACGGATATCGCAAAATTTTTTTTTTTTTTTTTTTTATAATGCACACGCGCTCAAGGGGTTTGTTATAGCCCTTTTAATGATAAGTCACAGCGCGAGCGATAGGAAGTTAGGAAGGAAGGGAAAGGAGGTGTCGATGAACATTGATCTTGAATGTTTGAAGATCAAAATGGCAAGGAAAAATTGTGCCAGGCAATCCATTCCACATTCGTGTTGTACGGCTAAAGAAAGAATCTCTATATTTCACGGTACGTCCGAAATTGGGCTCTAGTGTAAACTGATGAGCGTTCCTAGCAAGACGAGTATTACGGGGGAAATGTTTAAGGGGTGGAACGCAGCTGGCTACCTCGAGTGAGCATTTTTTGTAAAAGAATCTGTAAAATAAGGAAAGACATGAGACATTTCGACGATGTTCGAGTGACGGAAATGTTTCCATAATGCTTCTCTCTCCTATCAATTTTAACGCTTTTTTCTGAACTCTGTCGAGCAGGTGAAGAAAAGTTTGAGAAGCACCTGCCCAGAGATGGGAGTTATACTCGAGTTTAGGGCGTATAAACGCTTTGTAAATTGTAGCCAGATCAGAAGGGGTGAAAAACATCTTGCATCTATTAAGAAAGCCTAAGCATCTTGCAGCATTCTTGGCAATCACAAGTATATGATCATTCCAACGAAGATTGTCACTAATACACATACCGAGTACTGATAGCTTTTCGGCCTCCTCGATACAAGTACCATTCATGGATAATGGCATAGGGGGTATGTTTAGCTTCAACGACAAAAGACAGCATTGAGTTTTCGACGCATTAAACTCCACACGATTTCTAGTACCCCAATTCACAATGCTGTTTAAATCGGAGTTTAATGAGCTTATCATACGATTTCGTTGTAATAACACGTCCGAAGGCGAAGGCCGTGAATTATCAAACGTATATGAAAAGCTGAGGGTTGAGTCGTCAGCAAAACAATTTAATGGATTAGAAGTCACAGACAAGAGATCATTTATAAAAATGAGAAAGAGAGTCGGAGACAGAACGGAGCCCTGGGGCACACCAGCATTTATTTTGTGGAGATCAGACTTGAAACCGTCTAATACAACTTGTATTGAACGGTCCAGAAGATAGCTTCTAATCCAACGAATAAGAGTATCATCGATACCAAATGCACGCATTTTCGATAAAAGAGCTTCATGCCAAACTCTATCAAATGCCTTTGAAATATCAAGCGCAATAATCTTGCTTTCGCCAAAGCGATGCACAGATTTGTTCCACTGTTCGGTGAGATATGCCATCAGATCACCAGTGGAACGATTGCTGCGAAAGCCGTATTGCCGGTCATATAAAAGCTCCCGATCTTCGAGATATTTCTTGAGCTGACGATTTATCAGCGTTTCCATGACCTTGGAAAGAAGGGACGTAATTGCAATTGGTCGGTAAGAGGAGGGGGAGGAGGAGTCACCTTTTTTTGGGACGGGCTGGACAAATGCTGTTTTCCATCTACTAGGAAAGATTCCTGAACGATAGGAGCGGTGGAAAAGCTTACGCAGTGGTTTTGCCAGCGATGAAGAACACTTCTTCAGAAGAATAGTGGGTATTCCATCCGGGCCAGCGGATTTGTGTATATCAAGATCTTGAAGTACTCTTGCTACTGTACGAGTGCGGAAAAATATCTGTCCCATAGAAAAATTAACGTTCTCAAGTACAGGAGGGGCATTGTTGCTTGCAGGCAACGTAGAACTTGCAGCAAAATGAGCTGCGAGCATATTGGCCTTCTCTGAAGAGCTGACAATAGGTTTATCGTCGACGATGAGCGTTGGAACTGATGATGACGTTGAGTTCTTGACGTTTTTTACAAATGACCAGAAGTTTTTACTGCCTTTGGGACATTGCAGAATTTTTTGCCGTAACTTCTGGTCATGTAAAAATTTCGTTTTGTGTATAACGGAGTTGCACGAGTTCCTAACTTGTTTGTGTTTCTTCCGATTTTCCTCAGTTGGGTTGGCTTTGTAGGATCGGAAGCTTACTTCTTTCAACCTGATAGCTTCTTTACACTCTTCGGAAAACCAAGACTTTTCTTTTGGTTTGATACATTTTGTTCTGTGAGGGACAAAAGTTCTCATTCCAAGAAAAATCACTTCTGTAATCATTTCAGCACTGGCATCAATGTCATTATCGAGGAAGCATAATGACCAGTTAAAGTTGCGAAAGAAATTATTCAGACCGTCCCAGTTGGCTTTCTCGTATTGCCAAACGGTCCTAGTGGGAATTTTTTCTTTAACTGGATGGTTGGAGATCGAGAAATTAGCTGAAATGACACAATGGTCCGAGGTGCCAAATGGAGAAGTTACTTTAATAGTATATTTATCAGGATGGGAAGTAAGGAACAAGTCAAGAGTATGGGCGGAATGCCCATCAACATCCGGTATACGAGTAGGCTCATCGACAAGCTGGGTAAGATGGTTATACTCAGCAAAGATCTCGGTGTACCTTCCTTCGAGTGTTGTCTGGCCAGAATATCGGAGCCAACTTGAATTGTGTACATTGAAGTCGCCCGTAATCACGACTTCAGTGTGAGGACAATGGGAAACAATTCGGGAAATTGAATCTGACAAAACATCTAACTCATCACAAGTAGACATGCTGTCAAGATTCGGACTCCTGTAAAGAAAACAGTAATGAATGATATGCTTGCGGACAGTGAATTTGAGCCACAGGAAATTAAAGTTCGTATTAGAACAATGCCCATATTGGGGAAGGCTCTGGCAAGCAATATCATTCCTAACATAAACGACAAGACCATGGTGGGAAAAAAGTAATGGCACTAAGTTATATCCAAACAAACAAAATTCTGATAAATCAGTATTCTGTCCAACCTGGGTTTCACTTAATGCCAAAACAGCTGGCCTGTATTGCACAGTATGGGCGTACACAGAAAAGAAATTCTTTCTTAGCCCACGAACATTTGAATATACAACACAAAAATCACTTACCATTTTGAAAAACTAAACACAAAAGATTCAACTTTGACGAACTAATTTCAGCCGTGCAGTATAGGCCCATATTAATTCCAATTATAAACAAACTGTCCTAGGTGTTATGCCCATAAAACAAAAAAAAAAAGATTGGAGTTCGGACCCAAAACTCTAGGTGAGCAGCAAAGCAACATATCCACTGTGCCATTGCGTTCCCCAATGCCAATAAGATTCCACACATGTGTGACAAGAAGGCTAGGGTGGACAAACTTGTGGAAAATGCGGAATAAATGCTACAGGAAAAGTGGACGTTAGGGCTAGGGAGCGGTTTAAATGATCTAAAGACATTAAACACAGAACATAATGTAGTAAGTAGAATTGAAAATAAGCATTCCATGTTGGATTTGATGGCAAACTTTTATCAGTAATAAAGATTTAAGGAGCAATATATTGTGCACTGCGAAAAGATGAACATAGTGCAAGCTCAAATCTTTAACTAATCAATATGTGCGGATCTTTTAATGGATATTGACACATGACACTAACCCCCAACAAATAAAGAGATTAAAATACGATCCATCTTTTAAAATTACTAAGCAGCTGCGGCTTTGATAGTCGGTATACCTAAAAGCAGACCCTGAAGCAGCGTATTTTGCTCAGACTAGACTGTTTGGGAAATAAAGTTTTATTTACGGGACTGGATTTATTGTTAGTTAACAATAAAAAGGATACCTCAAAACCTTTAACAACTAACGCGGTATCAACGTTCTGTCCGTTTTACCGAATTTAATGGCAAATTGTACTCTCGAGATACCAATACAAGTCGGTTTTTCCATCCACCACATCAAATAAGTGTTCTGCACAATTCTGTGTAAACTCTGATGTTCCACAGGGGTGCCACTCAGGTCCATTACTATTGACTTTGTATATTAATGAAGTGGTGCCAGTTATTTTAGGATTTTGTATTCTCATTTATGCCGATGTATAAAACAATTCAAAAACTAACCTCAATGAATGTTGAGACTTTAATAATATCTCAATAAGGACTGTAGAATGTGCGATTTTGAAATATTTTCAATGCCTTGATCACATAAGAGCATACGCGCAAGATATAATTTTTTTTTTCAAAAGTAATAGACTTAGTACCTTGGCAAAGCATTGAAGGCAATTAAAATGCAGTGGGAGTCAACTTACATATATTTTTTTTTTAAAGCACATCTTTTTTAATGTTAAATACGATCTTCCGATTTGGACAATTGTTCGCCGATTTTGTCATCCAAGGACCAAGCACTTTCGTTTTCCAAACATTTAATTTCGATTTCTAGCTCGAAAAGCAATCGAGCTTTGAAAACAGGCTTCGTCTTTTGATTATCCAACTTATCCCAACATATACTTACAGCCTTACTGTCTAATAACTCTTGACTATTTGAATCCCAGATAGATGAGTGTTATAACTTAATATGAATTTACATACAACTTCTCGAATTTCTTCCCAACATCTTCATATTTAGTTATCTTGAATCCTCTCTTAACATCATTTTCCATCCAATCCAGAGGCGTATATATGCAATACAACAACAACATCTCATCTAACAACATCAGAAAAGGCAATAATCGTCCATACTGCTGGAGCTGGCTGATACTTTCGGTATTTAAGTCTAAACTATTATAATGTATCTTACAGATACATATACTCATTGTCATACATGAAGGTATGCAAAGCAAAAGTACTCCTAACCCACAGAAGAGTGGGCTTCGGCGTCCGCGTCCGCTTCATTATTCCCTCCATGTACAAATCATGGAACAAGTCATCGGGAAATTTTCTTCAGTCGAGCCCAGCACAACTTGGGTGGTCCATGGGCATCACTTTATTACGAAAACATCTCTTTTTCTTCTTCTCCCAGAACAGAGCAGAGATACTTAAACGAGTACACATCCACTTACCCGATTTTAAACTTCAGAACATCCTCCTTCGGTCTGTGCAAAATAAAGAGGATCGCGTCGAGGAGTAGGTATACCAAAAAGGGGGAAACGAAGTAGGGTAACAGCGGGCGGCTGCGGCACAGTGACGAACGAATCCAGCGGGCAAATATGTGAACGTGTATATGAAGTATTCGAACGGACGCGACCGACGCGACGGGCTGGTTAATTGTAATGTCTATATATTCACTTTGATTTACTTAGGCAAAGTTGATGCTGGCCTGGCCGCTGTCTTGGCATTTGTGAGATTCACTTTTTAGTTGCTTTTTTTTATTTGAAACTGGTCTATGATTGAAACGATCGAAGAGAGGTTGTCTTCAAAAGAAGTGTGTGGTTGTGAGAATGATGTACCTAGATACACTTACACATAATGTACCAACTATTATTTTTAATTATAGCAACCTCGAGGTAACAAAAATTTAATTTTAAAATTACACGTTTGTAAATACCAATATCATATCTTAATTTGTTTTTTGTTGCTTTTAGGAAAATTTTCTTTACAGAAAAGGAAGCGATCGAAGTAACAGATTCAGAAAGATATACTTATAAACACTCTGGCCAAAAACTCGAACATAAAAAGTTTTTAAAAAAACAAATTCAAACACAGAATCAGCTCACTCAAAATTTAAGAAAGCCACAGGTTTTGAAATTTTCATTAGAATCATCACACCTCAAAATTTTTGATGTATCAGAGTTTTTGTCAGTAGCCGACATATGTAATTGTAAAGTGAGTTTTTTTCGACGTATATATGTAAATTAAAGTTGACAGCACTGTTTTCATTGACAGCCATTTTGTCATCTGTCATGTGATTTATCTTTAGTGTGGTTTGCCATTTCATCATGAATCGACTGACGCCTGAACAACACATGCAAATTGTGATAATTTATTTCGAAAAATATTTATACAATCGTCCATTAGAACATAAATTCTAAATGATAATACGAGACGTCTTACAGTGCGTACCAAAGAAGCTGGGCTGGTGGAATCATTGGTCCTTACTTCTTTAAAAACGACGTCGGCCAAAGGGTTACAGTATGAATAGAGACTAGAGTGAGTATTGACTTTTTCGTTCCTGAATTGAAGTCTCTAGTATACTCTTCAATCTCAAATGCTGCAAAGAGTGATCAAAAATTTGACCTCAAGAAAAGACTACATCCGATACAGCAGCGGTATATGCCAGAAATCATATTCAAAAAACGGTAAATAATTATCTTTAAAATAAAATCGGCTTTATGACAATTAAAACATTTTATCTGTTTTTTATTTAATTTTATAGTTCTACTAGCGGTACCCGGCGCGCGTTGCTACGCTAAAAAAAACACTTATTTAATGTGAAATTAAATTTATTTATTTATTTCATATCAATGCTAGCGGATAAACAATATTTTTGGTTAAATCCTGCATTTTTTTGTCTTCGACCCGATTGGCCATTCCGAAATTTTCGCTGATGTTTCAAACCGCTAAAATTTTTTTGAAGAAACAAAAAAAAACAAAAATTGACCAAAAAATGCCAAAAACTTGCATTTTATTTTTGTCTTAAGCCCGATCGGAACCAAACCTTTACAGGAACCATCCCTGGACTAAACTATATTTACCCTGATTATTTCATAAAAATCCATTGCTCGGTTTAGGAGTCCATAGACAACATACATACAAACATACACACATCCATTTTTATATATATAGAAAACCTCTGAAAAACTTTGAAAAAAATCTGAAAAAAGGTGTTATTGCTCATATATAGTGTTTTTCAATAAAGGCGGGTAGATGTTGAAATAGAATTAAACAAACTGACTGTGAGGAAGGTATTAACAATTTTATTTTTCGCAAGGCCCATGTATGTACTTATGCCAGTATCTAAAAAATATGACACCGATCAAATGCTCTCGGCTCCTTACGCTGGTATGGAGTACTACGGATCCGAGTGGTTCAATTTTTAATAACTCTTCAGCATCCGGCTGAATTTGAGCGATTGCCTGGGTTATGTTCACCTTTGGGTCAACTCTGTAAGAGAGATAAGCTAACCCTCAAATCGTTGATGCAGAATGTCAAGTTACGGGTGTTTGTTGGGTTTCCAATAGCAACGTTCTGCCCACTGTGGTTCAAATTGCGTATTAAGAAATTCGTTTTCCCCGTTCTGTAAATGCGTTCGACACTGAAGGTAACCGCCTCATTAATGTCGTTTTCGAAAAAGTACGGGTCAATAACGCCCGCCGCCGCCCGCGCCGCCGCGTCAAAATCCGCTCCAAACGGTAGATTTTTGCGGATGCATTGTCACCTGGTGAATCTCAAGTGGGTTGGTGCCGTCTCATATACGGCCATTTTGTTTGTTAACACAGTAGATCAAAAATGCGCCTTGTCGCTTTAGACGACTTTTCTTCCAAAATTTGGGTTCCCATCCATATAGATGCAAAATAGTTAAGTTTTGTCATTTGGACGTGTTCTTCAATCCTGTAACTTGCAATGGTGCATAGTTTGTCATCAGTAACTGAGTAATAAGCAACTGATTTTACAGATGTCACTAAATCAACATGGTCGCCACAGGCAGCTAAAATCTACCTGTAGCAATTGAAAAACCCTTTTATTACCCTGACTTATTGTAAGCTCAAATTTTATGACTCTTGATGAGTTAGTTCAGTATTGGACATAATTTTGATATTGACAATTTTTTTATTTGGCGCGCGTGTTAAGGATTTCAGATAGCCCTTTTAACGTTTATTAGGGAGGAGGGAAAAGGAGGTGTTGATGAACATTGGTCTTGAATGTTTGAAGATCAAAATGCCAAGAGAAAATTGTACCAGGCTATTCATTCCACATACGTGTTGTACGGCTGAAGAAGGAATCTCTATATTTCACGGTAATACCTGTTTCTTTTGCTTGCTCACATACCCGCTTTGCAAGAGTTGATACTTCGGCTAAAGTGTAAACTGATGAGCGCTCTTAACAAGATGAGTATTATGGGGGAATTGTTTTAAGGAGTGGAGCGCAGCTCTGGCTAAATGAATACTTAAATCAATTTTTGAATACCTAAACAATTTGTTGGGTTACTTTGGAAGGGATGATGATGACTCGGTAACCTAATTGGGCTCAAGCTAGCTACTTCTTGTTCGGCTCATCGTCCATCTTGTTCAAAACACTAACCTTGTCTCCTTAGTGTCGATGCCCATTCTGATAATGTGGGTGGTTCCCATTGAATTGTGACCCGTCAGGGTTCCAACCAACATTGGGGATTGCTTGAATTGAGTAAGTTCCTATTCTTTTTCTTTTTTCAAATGTCCGGCCATAGATTTTCGGCACTAGAATGATATAGTCTTTCAAAATGTCAATAAAGTCGTAATGCAATTTTGAATTAGTTAAGTTATCCGCCGGTCTGGCATCCTTCCGATAGGTACAACTTTATTCCAAACTTTTTGAAGTTCTTCAAGTGAAATCAAATTACATCAAAAGAAAAAAAAATTAACGTTTTTCGATTGCGATACCAATACAAAGGACTGAAGGACTTACCTTAATTCGTAGCATAACATCGCTGCAGTAATTATTTTGTCTTGACTTAGATAAACTTCAATTTAAGATTCTATCGCGAAATTAACTCCGGTGTCTTTCTTCTTTCCTTCCAAACTATGTAGGGTCCTTTTTTAATTGCACTAGCTCAGTTGCGTTTTTTTTTATGGACTAGGAGAATAAGAGGATATGGAATATTGCATTCAAGAAACAATTAAGTATTTTTCGTTGGACACATTTTTAATTAAACTTTGGACTGAACCAACCAAAAAAAGAAAGAAAAATTAACCAACTTCGAAGGAGCCACCTTCCCACCCATTCGATGGTAGGTTCAACCTCGTTGCTCTTTGTAAATTGCTTTTTCAATATTCAGGTGTAGCAGCTATCCACACCTAAGTATATATACATTTACAAAGACCTAGGTTTTTTTCTTCTTTTTTTTTTATTTGCTACACTCCTTCCAAAGCATATTGCATTGGTAACCCAAACAAATTAAAAGATAGCCTGGGTAGAACCTTGAAAAAAAAATTCAAGCGATTGATGCAATTAAACTTTTTGATTGCTCGCACAAGTGTTTAATGTCATGCGAGGAAGCGAGGAACCGAGGAAGCGACACGACGACCGACGACACTTGGAAAGGCGAATCGAATCGCAGATTGAGAGAGGTTACCATAGCTTTACCCCATCAGCACAGCATATTCATACTATAGCCGATTGCCAAGGGCATCAGCAACCCTTCGTCGATGCTTTACTTTCGATCTGAAATGGAGATGCAATCGTTTCCGTTTGATGATGTCCGTGAAAAGAGGGTGCGACGAGAACGGGTGGATAAATCCTTTAGAATTCTATTTATTTGCCCTTCGCTTTGCTATCGCGGGTGTGGGTTTTTTGGATTTTTATTTACAGCCCAGCAAATAAAGCCCATGGCTGTGGCAGTGGCAGTGACAGCAACCAGCCAGCCAGTGCCGGGTGAAATAAGGGTTGGGTTACAGGCTGGTATTTGGATCTTACTATATGGTGTTTATTTTTTTTTGTGATACTAACTGGACATGCGTGACAAATCTCATTACGTTTATTTGACAAATATTTCATTTATTTGGAGAAAGGAGCGAAATTACAAACAAAATAAAAAGTAAAACGAATGAAGGACGAAGCAGGGGAGTGATAAAAGTCGAGTATTGTGTCATCTGGTAAAAGGGTTAAATTATTGGACAGTTTTTTGTTGTTGACAAGTTGATGTGGGGTGGAAATTGGAAGGACAGTAATAATTATTATTGTCGGTTCTAGTGCCGGAGAAGTAACATCTATCTAGTGCTATATGTAGATACGCTAATAACAAAAGAATAGTTATGTAGTTAACATTTGATTTGATATTAATTATAGAGAAATGATGTCATGATGAAATTGACCTAGATTCACAGAAGGCTTATAAGCATTTAATTTTATTTAATAAGTAGGTAGAACGATATGTTCATCAAAAACCAAATATACCAAATTTCGGTGGGCTGATAAATGTCATCTTTAAGCACATTTCCTTTCCAGAAGGAAGTTAGATGATTACTTTTGAATTTGAAAATTATAGTCGATTGAATGCAATTTATAAACTATAAAGACTGCATTACAGATCTTAGATTGTCTGACTCTGCAACAGTGCAAATTTCAGTGCATCGGCTTTAGAGGACATAATGTACTTAAAAGCATTAATAAAGAAGAATATGACCGGCTTGGCAGCTAAATCCAGCGTACAACAAAAAAATTGGTCTTGTATCACGAACTAGTGACTTAAACGATTAATGCTCGTTACGTTGCAGACTGATGCAATTAATATTCCCGACATAAAAAAAATCTCTAAACAAGTCCTTACCAGAAGATGTAAAGATAGTTATAAAGTTTAAAAAAAATCTTGTTGTATCGAAATATCCCACCTGTGGGGTTAGTTGTAACACCGGCCGGGATGTATTGAAACGAGAACAATAAAATTAATTGTAAACAGATAGGGAATAAAAGATATCTTTGTTCAAACAAATAAATAATAGGTACTTTAATAGGTACTTTAACTGAAAATCAAAACATTGTTGGAAGTTGGAATAACAAAAACAGAAGATTATGAAAGAAATAAAAAAAAAAACGTAACGTGATTTAAAACTTCCATCCCAATTGAAGTTTTGGTGATGCTTTGTTTTATGTATTTTTCATTTGTACACTAGTTTAAGAGTAATGGTAGGTAGGGGAAAGTGGGGCTAAAAGTAACACTTTTTGCGAAAACCAATGTAGTTCCTAAGATTTTGAATATAAGTCAGCCAAACCTTTTCTTAATTTAAGAACCATGCTCAGATGCAATATCCAAACAAAAAGTGAAACAAAATCTGCTCAGAAGATATTAAGCAATTGTATTGAGAAAAAAAAACGTGTTGTTCCAACTTACACCGACAAGGGAATAGTTGTAGCATAGGCAGGGGTACGTTGTTACAGTTATTAAAAAAAAAAGACATATTATTTTAAGTCGATTAATATTATATTAAATGCTGATAAGAACAAAACATAACGCTCAATTCGATTAAACAAAACTTAGGACTTATGGCAAGAATATATATTATGTACCTTAGTCATTGTTAAAAAATATAAGTTCAAATGAAAATATAAATAATATTACAATTAATTTATCAAAAAAAAAAAACAAAAAAAAAACAAAGGACTTAGGAAGAAGAATCTTCATTCATGTCAGAGTTTAAGCACACCAATTATTCCTGCTGAAGAGGCTAATATCTTCTGGCCAAGCATTTGTTTCTTTCATCGAAAATCGCTGTTTTGAAGACCTTTTTCCAATTATCCATCAGACAAAATAAAAAAAAAACGAAAGAAGTTTTTACATGTTACAATTTATCCCGCAAAGCATTACAACTTGCCTCACCATAAAATCTCACACGAAGAAATCAATTTACCAAATGGATGTTTAGGTACAAACAACCACCAAACTATCTTTTCCTTGTGAAGAAGATGACCAAAAAATAAAATTAGGTATGCTGGTAGATATGAAAAATATGAACATTTTTCTCGTTCACGCGATTCTTAATTTCAAGGAGAACGCTTTTTTCCTAGCGTTTCTTCTTAACCTGTTACTTTCAGTCCCACTCTCCCCTATACCTAATTTCAAAATAGAAATATCGAGTTATCTAGCTCTTGCATTCAGGTGACGATATAGAAGCATAGGTTTCACGTTGTATTCAAACAGTACCTATACTTTTAAGCATGTTACAAACCAACGTTAGAAAATTGTTACAACCAACCCCGAAATGAAATTTATCGTAATGATCACAATTTATAAAAGAAGAATATAAACCTATACCACATATAAACCCAAACTTTAGCAAAATATATCTAAGTTTCTTCAAAACAATATCCCAGTATGTGCAATAACAAAAAAAAAAAACGCTATTTTTTGGGATCTACTCAAAATTTCAATCAATGTCCAATCAAAAAAAAAAGTGGGTCTTCCGGAATCTGTGGAGAAGAAGAACATTTTTGTATTTCAAGTGGTAACTTATTTTCTGTTAATCCTTACCTGTGTTATTGGCACGCCCCATTCTCCCCTATTCCAAATTCTAACTATAATCTTTCGAAATATTGTCAAAAAAATGAAGTCATAATTAATTTGTTTTTCTTTAACTTAAAATGCAAGTTCAAAAGCGTAATTTTTTTTTTAAAAACCCGAACAAAATTAATCTTGTATGACTTTCCATGCTTCATGAGTTGAAGACATTTTCAAACACAAATATCAAATATGAAGTCAGATGAATTTATTATGTGACATCCCTGCTTTATTTAAATCTTCTATAGTTTTTTGTTCAACAGAAATCTCAGAATCCTCCATCAGCAGAGTTTAGGCGATGAAAAAATAACCTCAAAATCCTTGACTAGCATTTTTCTTAACCTCTTCCAATGATCAAGTCTTCAACTTTCATGCATGACTCCTAACCCCCCACAAAGAATGATTGAGTTATATTCAGATTCACTTTCGGAAAACCATTATTAGAAGGAATTTTCTGCGCCATGCCATCGCCATTCCATGTACCTAAGGTACCTACTACTGGCTTACCATATCATTACATCACACTGCAGCACGTCATTTGAAGTGCTCTTGATGAACGTCTTTGAATTGTTTGGCCATCACTTGTGCTGCCACTTCAGTTGAAAGGCCACCACTTAACCTTCCTTGCCCACAGCTCCGTCTCATCAATGTTCTAAGCGTTCCCATTCCATATATACTCATTACAGAACTATCTAGGTTCTAGGAATGGACCGTAGAGTAGAACCAGAGTAAGAAGCATGCGCTGAGCTCTGAGCAGTAGTTGTTTCTCATGTTAGGTGCATGATCTTCATTTAGTTAAAATGTGGATGATGGACGAGGATGCGGACGCAGACGCAGACGCGGAGTGTTGGACGTGTGTGTGCCTTTACTCCGACATTTAGTTTTTATAAGAGAACCTTCAGCGAGTTCGATGACGATGACTTCGTGTGTGGTCCTCATTCGGGCCATTTTGCAATGTTCGTGCCTATTATTCCATCCATATCCATACGACCGTATTGCCATACATCCGCACGGTATTTGGGGGGGTTCTCATTCTCAATACAAAAAATCACTCTCTTACACCAAAACTCATCCGAGGATCGTCCGACGACGGACGACGGACGTACGTACGTAGACTACAAAGGCTACATGTGGATTGCTGCCTGCGTATATGGATTCGCAGATATACCATACCAAGGATCGGGTGCAGCATACTATTCTCCTTTGGCCTGAAAATCGAATTAGTTATGATGGGAATTTGAATGTCAGCGTCAAGTCGTTTAATTTTCAATGCACGACCTCCAAAAAATCATGTTCCTCCTCAGTCCTCATCATGCTACTTTGTCAGTCCTTCGACATCGACATCGAGCTTCGGGATTGCGGATCAATGAAACGATTTCGCATGCGCAACCGCGCAACTCAGGGACTTCCATTCAATTGTGACTTCCGAGAAATGACCAGAATCAAAATTCATCTAATTACACACGACTCGACTATCGGGGATATGGCTATCTCGTCGCTTTTTGCAAGTTCCAAGCGGAGTTGTTGGAATCCGAATGGATTATCGATATCACGAACGATTAAGAACTGTTTTGACAATTTTTTGACAGCTTTTTTAACAGATTATAATTCTCGGTGGTCAGCAAGTTCATACATAAGTGATGATGGGGGGAAGTGTGGTGTCGACACAATCCTCTTATAATACGCGAGTATACGTAGAGAACGTGGAAATGATTCAGTGAAAGATAAGTGAATGAGTTTGTCCAAAAAATGATGGAGAGGCCAAGCGCAGAGGTGAATGAAGTATTAAAGGCTTGGATTGAAACAACGACTAAACGAGCAAAGGTAGCAGGATTGAAGACATGTCTGTCTGTACTGTAGTCAAACATTATTTTCAACGTTTAACAGTTGTTTTTTGTGGTCTCCACTGTAAAGTGAGGTGTTGGCTAATAAACACGGAATCTAAGTTTACAACAAAAACAAAATGACAACGGCGCGGTGCAGCTCAGAGCGGCGCGTATGATTGTATTCATCAAATGGTGATGGTAAATAGTACAGTGCATCAAAAAATGCTTTTTCTAATTAAAAACTTTTTTTCTAATAAATTACATTATGCATGTAAAAAACGATTGGAAGACTACGAGACATTTCACTGACATTTAAATATGAGGCAATTAACAGGATAGAGTAAGCTAGGACAAAAACTTTTTGGTAAATAAAATATCAAAAAAAGATAAGTGGGTTCCGGTTCTGTGAAACTGATTCTTTTGTGAACAAAATTTTAATTTGATTGAATGACGTTTTAATTGATTTAAGTTTAGAGGGTTATAAAAGACTTTCTTTGTTCGAAATGTTTTAGAAAATGTTTGTTTAGCTTATAAGAAAATCTGGCTTGTAAAACAAGGTCTATGAACTATGAGAGATAGGTACCGTAGTAAAACAAATTTCGAAAAATTCATCCTAACCGGAAGATAGATTTTTCTACAAGGCAGAAAGTATTATCAAAACTGTTGGAGCAGTTTTTGAGAAAATTAAACGTCTTGTTCACGGATGTATAGCAGATAGGGAGAGTGAGGCTTAAATTAACAGGGGTAAATAGTAACAGTTAAAAAAAATTAAGAATTGCGTGAAGGAGAAAAATGTTCATCTTTTCCAAATCTAAACCAACCAGCATACCTTCTTCAGATGTCAATTTATTGGACGTGAACGAGAAAAGTTCTGAGGTGGACTCAAAATAAAAGCAGGTTTCTCATTTTTACTTGCGATTATAGGTACTATAAGGCAAGTTATGCATTCGTAAAAAAAATCTAACACTCAAACATGACATAACGATGATAGATAAGTCGAAAAAAGTGGGTCCGACAATTCTGTATGTCCGTCTGTCTGTATCGGTACCTACAGCCTAAACGGCTGGACCGATTCGCTTCAAACTTGGGACATAGTATTATAATGATGTCCTACAGAGGTTTTTTGGAATTAGCATTCCAGCTCTAAAACTAACGGTACCTGCCATATGATTTTGTATGAAAAACTCATTTATCCCTAAGACGGCTAATACGATTTTGATAAAACTTTCTGAATGGTGTTTTTTGAGTAAATTTTATGTTTTCGTTGGAACAGATTTTTCAGGAAAAATGGTACCTCCCATAGGTTTTTTCTTAACAGATTTTCTACCCAGTCGTGCACTTTATTTTATTTTCGTTTTGTAAAATCCTCAGAAACAGCGATTTTTAAGAAAGGAAACAAAGTCTTGGCCAGAAGCTAAGCCAAAAAGGGAGCCTAGAACGGAACCAAATAGGATGGGCCCCTTTTTGGTTCCAAGCAAAAACAACAGATGAAGAAAAAGATATTAGCCTCTTCATCAGGAATTTGTGATGATCAACAAAATTTCTGTCTCGTTTGTTGTAGGGCATTTCCTGAAAGCTCGTCAGGGGAAAATTGGAGTTATTTGGTTTTTTCTACTTTTTCACTCTCCAATACGGGTTGGGGTCAAAATGCTGGGTGCATAAAAATTCTGTTTTCAAAATAGTGGAAGCAGAGTTTTGTTTTCCAGAATAAAAAAAAAACAGAATTTTGAAAAACAGATTAAAACAAACAATACAAAAAAAACCAGGATTATAAGAAACCGAATTTTAGAAACAGATTTTTTACCGGATCCCCACCAATACATTAAAGCTGGTGGGGAAAAAGAATCCAGTTTTGTGGCGTCTGCTATATACTTATATGACAGAAAAAAAACTTGTACGATTATTGATGACCTGTTCGAAGATCCTTAAACTCAAGAATCTGTCTAAGAACAACAATTTTGAAATCTGGACAATAAGCTGCAGTTGGTAGGTGATTTTCAAAAAATCCGTACTGCATTTCTTTCCTTCAATCGATATATCTTAACCTTTTATTGAAAATACGATTTTATAACCTCAACTTAACATTCTGTTTGACCACCTAGTTCAATGCACCATTAATTAATACACTTCTCCTAAATACTTTAGTGTCAACAAAATCAGAGTGACCCTTTTAAATGCACTAATCTGTTGTTTACACTCTGTTTACAACCTGTTAATAGGCTTTTCTTAAAAGACTCAAATTATAACATTTTCTTTGACCTGTCGATCTTTTACCATTTGCATCTCAAAACCAATTAACACCTTAACATGCCTATTAGCGTAAACTCTAAACGCCTTGAAAGAGGTATTAGAAAAAAAAAATCATGATTTTCCAACAAATATTTGAACTTGCCTAGCGCCATCATCATGTTAGGTCGTCTATAAGGTTCATCTGCACAAACTTTTAAGAAATGATTTTCCTATTCCTGTAGATTGTTGAGTATCTTTTTTTGAAAGATCATTATTCCAAGTCGATTGATGTGTTGACTGTTGACTTAGGGCTGCCTTAAATTTCCATGCAAACAGAGTCCGAGAAAATTCTGGACAAAGATCAACTTGAGCGTGATGCGCCACACTCCTCGCATTATATTCATGTGGTTCCTGGTTTTTTTTTTTTCAGTCCAGGATTTTCTATTTATTTCCAAGTATTAAAAAATGCTTAAGAAAGACAGATCGTCCAAGTGGCGCTATGGAGGCCATCATCAGATATAACTTTGTTCTGACCAGTATTTACGAATACGAGCCACTTGTTCATATTTTATTTGACTTGGTTGGTATTCAGACCAGACGTCTTATTCTTAAGAAAAATATATTTTTTTTTCAGTTTCAGGTTGGAGTGTTCTTGAGCTTTGTTGTCATACTTGTCTTGTCTTGAACCGTGAACTCAAGAGGTATAATCTTAAATGCAAACATTTTGATTGAATGGGGTTTTCAATTCTGAAAGGGTGCAGTTTATTATAACAATAAAACTAACCTATTGGCTACGGGACTTATTGCGTGGTGTAACATTTTGATTTTAAAATATGAATCAATTCCATTTCAGCACCGTTTGAGGTCTGAAATATTTCGGGTTTCATTACAGGCGGCCGCAATGAAAACACCTGGTTCAGCGGGAGATGACTTAATGAGGAGCATACAACAACTAATCTGAACAAAACCTCAGCATCGTGTACCCAATCCACAAGAAAGGGGATACTCTGAACTACGCCAAAAACAGAGATATTATAACTTTGAAGTTGTCAAGGACTTTGTTTATTTTTTACACATTATTCAAAGCCCGTATCTCAAAAAACGGTTCAACCAATTTTTTCGAAATTTCACACATAAGAGTAGGTACAGTCCGTAACAATTGGATAGCCTCATTAACTGTTTTGGGAGGTCTTTGATATGTATCCAATTAATAATGCTTTGTTTGACAAGGTATACGAGCGAGAGTTTCTGAGATTAAGAGAGCTTTTAACATTTTGTTCAAGGTAACGGGACTTTTTGGGCTATAGTTCCTTATGCATTTATTATAAAACGTATTTTTGATGTGAAACATCGAATGGCGCACCTAGGAAGTAAAATCCATGGTAATCGTCACGAAAAATGGCATGGCGCTCGATAAAAATGTTCAAAGTGTTACTGGAGGGTGTTGGGGGGTTGGTGTTTGTAGGTTGCGTGGTCGTTGGAAGGGTGGTAGTGGTGGAGGGGGTGGAATGTGAGTAGAGGAGGGGGTTGGGGGTAGTTGGGGGGATTACAAATTACAAAAAAAATGGATGGTTGGTTGGTGGTTGTATGTGAGCTGGGTGGTTGGTGTGAGAGAGTGGGGGGGAAGTTCTTGAAAAAATTGTCAAAAAAGGAGGGTAATTCGTTAAAATGAAAAAATGGCTTAAATAGTGCGCGAAAATGGTGGGTGATTGTTGGTGGGGGGGGGGGTAGTGGCGGGGATTTGGTGGGGGTGGAAGGGGGGTCTCTTGTTAAAAATAATGTTAAAAATGGTGTTTGGTTGGTTGTAGGTGGGGTGGGTGCTTACTGGTGAGGGAATTGGTTGGGGGGAGGAGGAGGACAAAAATGAACAGAACGGTGGGTGGTTGGTTGGTGGTTGTAGGTGGTGTGGGTAGTTACGGGTAGGGAATTTGGTGTGGGGGGATAAGGAATAAATTGTCAAAAATGGTGGTTGGTTGGTTGGGTGTTGAGGGTTGGTGGGAGGGCTTTGTTTGAGTTACAAAATTTTCAAAAATGTTGGGTGGTTAATTGTAGGTTGGGTGGGTGGTTACTGGTGGGGGGGAAGGGGTGAGGAAAAGTTGAAAAAAATGGTGGGTGGTTGGTTGGTGGTTGTAGGTGGGTTGGTTGGTTACTGGTGAGGTTTGGTGCAGGTAGGGGGGGTGAGGAAAAAATTGTCAAAAATATCGGGTTGTTGAAGGTTGTATTGGTGGGGGTGGGTTGGTTTTTGAGGAGGATGAAGAGGGTTCGGTGAGACAAAATAAACAAACATGGTGGATAGTTGGTTGAGAGTTGGCGGTTGAGGGTTGTTAGGGGGGGGGGGGAATATTAATCAAAATTGTGGGTGGTTGGTTGTAGGTGGGGTGGGTGGTTGCTGCCTGAAGGATTTGGAATGTGGGGGGGAGAAAAAAATTCTCAAAAATGGTAAGTGGGCTGGGTCCTATTTTTAAATGAATATAAAATGTAATAATGGTTATTATAATAAAATAATAAGACAAATATATTGATTTTATTAACGAAACTCTAAATTATTCAAAATCTTTTCACTCAATATTTTCTTTGATGATTTTTAAAAATTATGAATTTTAATGTAAACTTGACTGTTTCACATCTGCCGGGCGTTCGTGACGGCAATTTTTTTTTTTGTAACATTTGGATAGCCTAAACTATCTTATTTACTCTTTGTAAGCGAAAGTTTACCAACGCGATCATTAAAAAGCTATCGGGAGTGATAATTGGTTTATTTCTTGTGTTGATGATCTGTTTAATAGGACAAATGCAACGGAAATTGCTTAAATAGGGTAGGGACTTACCATGAAGAAAATCTTTCAGTCGGGATATAGCTAAAAAGCTTGGTCGAAGTCGAAAAGTAGTGAACAGTTATTTAAGAAATCCATTATCTTACGGAAAAAATTACAAAGGCAGTACTTCAACTGTACCTTTAAGCGCGAAAACAACAGCGGCTCAGTTTTGCAAGATCGCACATGTCTTGGAACACTGATGGAAGCAATCACTCAAACGATTCTCGGAAAGTGATATTTCCTGATGAAAAGAAGTTCAACCTCGATGGGCCCGACGGGTGCAACTATTACTTTCATGACTTAAGAAAACAAAATTTTTTTTTTTGGACCGTCACCACAGTTGCGAGGGAGGCGTTATGGTATTGGGCGATATATCACATTATGGAACTATTGATTTGGTGATTGTGAACTGCAGAATGCCAGCACCGTATTATAAAACTGTACTGGAAACGGCTCTGCCTCAGTTCCAGGATATTTTTGGACCAGTGCCGATTATTTTCCAGCAGGACAATGCGCCGATTCACACAGCTGGAATAATTAAAATGTGGTAACAAGGCCAAAATATAGAACAACTTTTCTGGCCTCTGGCCACCCAGGTGTATCAAGGTGGGAAGCAGTACATCAATAAAGAGTATCTTATTGAAGGTATCAAAGACCTATGCCTGTGAGCCAGTATTTCTCTTGATCTATTAAAATCCTTATATGACTCATTGAAAGACTGCATTTTTGACGTTATTCAAAATAGGGGAGGTTGTACAAAGTACAAAAATAATAGTTTAAGTTTGATGGTTTTAAAAAATTATGAATTTTTATGTAAACTTGAATGTTTCACATCTGCCGAGCGCCCCGTGACTAAAATTTTTTTTTTGTATTTTTATTTTTTTTTTAGTTAATAATTTGGAGCGTTTTTTAAAAATGTTTTTAAAAAGTTTTTGAAAAAGTACTTTTCTTCTCAAAAATCGCTCCACAGATTTTTATAAATGTATTCCCATAAATTCAAATTTATCCAAGAAATAAAACGGCGTACTTTTTTTCAGCTCAAATTAGTTTAAGTATTTATTTAAGAATTTTGAAAAATTTATTGTTCTCAAAATCTCAAGCCCCATTATTACTGTCACACATAAGAGCAAGAGCAGTCGTTAATTTTTTTTTTTTTTGTTAATTCCCTCCAAATCTGACTTAATAATTTTGAATTGAAATAAGTTCACTCAAAAACATTTAAATTTTCGTTTATTTGGGTTAGGCCTACAATATCTCTGTATTTTTTTCACTTGTGTTGACTTACTGACTACAAAATAGAACTTCATCGACTTTTTCAGATTTTCAGTTAAAAAATTTTATCGACGAGAATTCCCAGCATCAACTTAAATCATAAAAGATACTCAACGTCCACTGTTTCACAGCTTCTAATGTCCAATTTCACATATCTTTGATGGCGTATTTAATTTCCTTCCAACCGAAACCCACATAACTTTGTCATCATTAAGTGAACCAACAATGTGGCTTCAAAAATGTTAAATCCAAAGAGTCCCAAATTAATCATAGACACTCTCCCCGGGATGTATAGACTATAGAGTATAGACGGTAGGTAATAGAAGTGAGACTTAAAAAATCACCACCGACCCATCAACATCATTATGGGCCAGAAGCGGAATCAATTATTCCAAGCCATCGATATTGATCAAATTGTGGACAACATGTTGGTCTGGCGCAGCCTTCGTCCGATAAGAGCTCCGACAACAACTTTGTATACAAACGTATGATGGAATTCCATTCGCCCTCGCTTATACATCAGCTAACAATAATAATTGCCGAACGTTATTCGCTTTTTTTCGGATAATGGATGATGAAGACTAATTGCGTCTGTCTTTGGTACAAAAATCTCACACTGGACACCACCGTCCGGATCGGTGCGGCGCGGCGGCGCGTCCCTGAGCGCCGGCCACTGCCACGCCAACATCAAACCTCTCATCCGATCGAAGCCGATGATCGTCGTCGTGCCACAAACATACATCAGCTTCAGCTTCAGTTTCAGCTTGAGCTTCAGCATTCAGCCTACGACCAACGGAGACGTTGTTGGTTGCGCACTGATGATGATCCGTCCAGCCACCCAAGTGCAAAGTCATGTAATCGTTAGAGGACTCTGTCGGATTATTACGTATTATGGACGTCATCGGGCGGATGACAATGGCTGCTGCAGCTGGGTGTGTGTTTTGTGTTGTTTGTATCTCGGTTTTGTGCATCCATTTAAGCCGCGCGAGATGTGACCTTATCGGATGCTGATGCGGTGATGAATTGAGAGGATGTTTTTTTTTCGGGATTCTGTTTGTGTTTTGAATACGCGCAGCGCATACTCCACGGAGTCTTGTTTGGAGTTGGAGTATCGTCTATTGTTTGCGGGAGGCAGCAGATTGAATGTAATCAAATTGCCTGACACGTAATAAATAAAATGGACATAATTTTATGTTATCCATCGTAAATTGTTTGTTTGAAGAGGTCACAAGGATAGCCCTTTTGTATTAAATGTTTTTTTTTTATATTTTCCAAGGGTTTGATATCACGTGCTTCTTTTGTGTGTTGAAAAATTACACATATTTTTCAAATAAAAAAACATTGATTTTGAGAACTAAAAAAAGTTCCACTTTTGCAAAAGTTATCTTTGATTTTTGTATAACTTAGACGCAATTTTAGGGGCTATGACACGGATTTAGAATAATATATGAAAACATTGGTTTCCATTGATTGATCCCTAACTTATTGACTTACGAGATACGTAGGTACACTCAATTTTTCAAATAACCATACGAAGCTATATAATAGAAGGGAACCACTCGAAATCCTCAGCTACTGCTTCGCTTACATAGCTGACACAAAATTGTTGGATGAGATTCCCAAGTCAACCAAATAAATTTTTTAATGTTCCAATTCCTAGAAGCATTATGCTACAAATAAGTAAGCATATTTTCTAACACAATTTATATGAAATGATGGAGATGGACTGTTACTGCACCAAAATATTTTTGTCGAGCACAATGTTGTGTAGCTGCTGCAGTAGTATCTACGTAGTACTGCCAAAGGTAAATATATGTACTTCGTATTGTACGGCTACAATGAGAAGTTGCAGCTGCAGCTGCAGCACAGAAAGTAGCTGAAGTACAAGTCCGCTCTACTCCAACTTCACGAAAACAACTGCAAAAGAACAACAAACAAAATGGCAGATATGATTTTTGTTTGAGTTCAGTGCCACACTGTTGTATTAGTGCTTCGTGCATGCTGCTTGGTGAGCTACTTTTTTTGGCATTAACTTTGACAATGCTACGTACTACTGCTGGCAGCTACCCCATTGTGCTCAGGCAGTAAATCATATTTTGTTTTATAGCTCACTTGAACTCAAGGGGTGGTTAATACCTTTAAATAGAATTAACTTGTGCGAGCGTTTTAGGAGAGAAGGAAGGAAAAGACAGGAAAGAATTTTGTTTTCCATGTATACATTTTTTCAGAAATGATTGCTTTCGAATTAGGAAACACCCTGTAGATAAGAGCCGCTTGCGGTCAAGTTGCGCTGTTCCATTTGCTACGATTTTAGCTATCTTCGAAATAATAGGCTCCAACTTAAGGGGTAACTTATACCCTTATTTATGAGTCAACACCTTACAAGCGCCATAAAAGGAAATACCGATGCACATTGGTTTTGAATGTCTGTAAATCACAATGGGAGGGAAAATCGAGCCAGGTAAAGCATCGCTCGTTCTTGTGGTGCGGCTAAAAAAATAGTGTTTATACTTAACAGTACATCCGCTATAATGTTCTTTGATGGGCATTCCTCTCGATGCAAGTGTTACAAGAAAATAATTTAAGCGAAAGAGTGAATCTGGTTATTTCTATGGAGCACTTGTTTATAGAAAAAGCGATAAATCGCAATGTTAGATAAGAAATATTACAGCGATGTTCCAATAAATCGAATTTTCTGGAAATGGTTCATTCACCTATTAATTTTCAGACTCTTTTTCAATCCTATCCAGGAGACTCAAATGAGTAACAGGAGAGCCTGCCCAGATATGAGGAAATTGAAAGGCAAAAGACAGCAATCAGTTTTTGAAGCATTTAATTACACACGGTTGATAATTCCCCATTAGGCAATGCTGCCAAGATCGAAATTCAATGACGTTAGCATACGCTGCCGTTGCAATTCCACATCCGAAGGACAGGGTTTTGAATCTGTAATCTGAAAAGCTGAGAGTACTCACGTCAGCAAAACAATTCAGTGGAATAGAAGTATTAGACAAGAGATCATTTATAAATATAAGAAAGAGAATCGGAGATAGAAACGAACCTTGGGGTACCTCAGTATTTATTTTGTGAATAAAATAATGGATATGGAGCGGTCTGAAAGGTTACTTCTAATTATTGATCAAAGAATGCGGATTCGTCTATAGATAAATACACAAGAGAGCTTGGTGACAATGTTCGGTGAGTTAAACCAGTTTGACAAACTTCTGCGAAAACCGTACTGCACAGGTCATTAAGAAGCCTACGATTCTAAAGATATTACTATTAATCTGATGATTTATCGGATATTCCACGAGCTTGGAAGGAATAAAATTAGGTTGTATTAATCGGTAGTTTGAGGGGGCAAAATATGCCTGTTTTAGGTATGGGCTAGGCGCTAGACAATAATACTGTTTCCATCAAATTGGGAAGATACTTGTAGAATAAGATAGATGAAAAAGCTTACGCAGTGACTTTCCCAGCGTGAAAGCATACGTCCTTAAAATAATGGAGAAGGTCCTTAATCAGGGCCAGCGGATTTGTGTTGATGTCTGTTTCCTTTTTTTAAAAAAGGTGGAAACCAAAACTCTTGAGTATATATAATGAAAGCTGTGAACTCTTATCCTCGTTACTCGTTAGAGAACTGATCTATTTTTTAACGTGTGGTTTTATTTGTGGGAATACTTTTTTCGGAGTTAGCCTTTTGGACAGCTGTCACTTGTTTTATGCTCAGATTGGTTTGCCATTTTGTAATAAATAGACTTTCTCCTGAACAACGTTTGCAAATCGTGCACATTTATTACAAAATGAATGGTTCGGTTCGCGTGAAGCATCCCGCGCTGCGTCCAATATTCAGTCGACATAATCGAGTAGGAATTTATTCGAGTCAGCCGCGGCGGCCACTTGCCCGAAATCATTTTTAAAACATAATGGCAAACCCTTATCTTTATATAAATAGGCAAGCAGTTTTTTTGTGGTACCAATTGCGAGGTGGTTACCCAGCCGATTTAGATGATATATGTATCGTTGGAAAGGTATTACTGAGTAGGTGTGCTCCCATTTTGTTTTGTATTTTTTTTTTTTGGAAAATACAGGTGAAAATGTCTTGGTGTGTTTTTTTACCTTTTTTTTTTTGTATAAATTCGCTGTGAAGCTTTTTTCCCACAGTTTCGAGCATTTTAATGTTTATTTTTAAACTTAATAAAAATAAAAAAAAATTCAAAAAAACCACAATTAAAAAAAACCACTTCTTGGTGTTGGCCGAATTTTGGCCACTGGGCGATTCTTGTCTTTATAATAGCGCTAAATTCTTGGCCATCATAACATTAAATCATATGCGTTTAAAAAAAGCACCATTTATTATAATTTTTGGTTTGGTTTAGTTTTTAAAGTTTCTGCAACTGTGTTAAAATTTAAAACTTATAAGTACGTTCAAAATGCCAAATTTGTCTTTCAATGTAGGTACGTTTTCCAATTGCATGATTTAAAACTGGGTTCTGTCAAAAATAGTGCTTTTCTAGTATACTTTAATTTTCGCAAAGGCTTGACTTTAAATGAAAACAGTTTGACAATTTGACCAAAATCTACGAGGTTTGGAAGATTGTATATCACTGTGCTTACTGTTCACTTTCTCATGCACAGGTTCATTTTTCAATGCAATGATAGGTATTCAAAATATAGAAAATGAAACAATAAAAAAAAATCCAAAATTAAGAGGTATCTGGATGTAAAACAGCATTGGTCAAAGCCCAAGCAGTAAATAAGTAAAGAAGAAAAAGGTCAAATGATTCCATAAAATAAACACCGTCAAGTCAAATTCTAAATTAAAAACGTGCTTTCCCCAGACTATATTCCCTAAACGATAAAAACAAAAGTCGCATTTATTTTCCCAACCCTGAAGTCCAGGTATATACCTATCCATACTTATTAAGGTATAGCACGAATCCTGCACATTGACCGTATTCCGATTATCTCTATTTCCTTTCGAAAAGGATATTCCATTTTATATTTTTTTTAACCTTCTTCTTTTCCCGGGGGTAGTACGTAGTAGCTGTATAAAAAAAGAAATGTGGTTGGTGAATTAAGCGGGTATTTTTTTTTTATTTAAAAAGATATCTTCTCGTTGCATTGTACACAAATAAATTCCACTTTAATTACTTTCAATGTCAAATAAAGAAATGTTGAAAAAGGACCCCACAAAATTCTTCCTTCTCCTTTTTTCTTTTTTTTATTTTATAAAAAAACAACCCTTCTTTCTTTCTCGGACAATACATAATGAGGTTTAATTTTTTCCAGCCAAAACTCCTTCAAAAGCCAGTTTGTTGTTCCCAACTCGTATTTTTTACACTCTACATAAAACCGATAATTATTTACTTAGGTACACGTAACATACCCTACAAAAGGATACAAATAATACAAATAAAAAAAACTCAACGTGATTGACACTTTGAGTCATGACAGACATTATTCTTGTTCTTCTTTATTTTGTTGGCTTTTTGTCAGATTTGAGGACCAGGGCCAGGGTAGTCAATTTGACGCAATCAGTCAGTCAGTCAGTCACTTCGGTATAAGAGAATATTGATGTGCGTGTAGTTTTGATTAATTTGTTGTAATTAAGTAGTCTGGTCCTTCCGGGGTCACTTCGAGTCTATGATTGACCTATCAGAGTTGAAGATAAGAAAAACCATCAGACACGGGACGACCGGACCTCTTAAATGGAAATTATTTAATCAAAGTGCAATTATATAGTGCTGCGTGCACTTACCGTTGATTTGTTTTATCCTTCTTTTCAATCTCGGAGTGTCTAGGAATGAAAATAATGCGGTAGGCCGTATAGTTTGTCATTGTCTCTTTAAGCTAAGCCTTTTTAAGGATCATCAATTTATTAGTTCGTGATTGACTTGAAATTGTGTGGATTTTAAATTGGCGCGGGTAGATTTTAGCGGCCATGTTGTTTTGGTGACATCTGTCAAATCTGTTGTTTAATATTCAGTTATGGATGCCAAATCACCTTGGCAAAAAACATGATTGAACATCAAGTCCAAAGGATAAAACTTAATTATTATGATGATATTGTGCGTTAGCGCAAATGGTGGCTCACAGTTGACTTTTCAACGTTCGAGATCCAAATTCGACATGACCGATTCGGTAATCAATCATCAGCCATCATTCGTACGTTCACAAACTGGGCTTTGGAAAGCTTGGAAGATGACAAATAATTTGACTTTTCGCGACTGGGCGAATTTTAATAAAATGCACGACTGAATCGCACGAACTTGCTCTAATGTGTGATAGTGGGTCTTGGGGCTTGAGATTTTTACGGTTTTAAATTTCAAGGAACAAAATTTCCAAAGTCGTTCGACCAGTTTTTCAAAAAAAAAAAAAAAAAAAAAAAAGGTTTTTTTTTGAAAAACTTTTTGAAAGCATATTCCATTTTTTTTAGTATCTATATACCAAAATGAAGCAATTTTTAGTTCTTATCATAAAACAAAAAATTTTGAACGAACCGTTTTTGAGATAAACAAAAAATTAATAAAACAATTAACTTTTTCTTTAAAATCTCAAAAACACCATTTAAAAAAAATTTAAGAATTAATATTATTTCGTTTATAAAAGAGCTTCCACATTTAAAAAAAATTATCAAAATTCGGGAAGTGGTTTACAAGAAAATCTGATTTGAAAAAAACGGTCCTAAGAGAGGTTTTGGTTTTATCAAAATCGTAGGAGCCGTTTTTCATTTAAAAAAATATATGGCAGGTACAGTTAGTTTAAGAGCTGGAAAGCTTATTCCAAAAAAAAAAAATAAGTTTACATTAAATTCATAATTTTAAAAATCGGCAAAGAAAATGGAGTGAAATAATGTTTGACAATTTAGTGTTGTTAATAAAATCAATATATCTGTCTTATTATTTTATAATAATAACGATTATAGCAGATTATATTTATTTATAAAAAGGAACAAAATTTAATTCAACCCACACAAATCAAATCCACCCACCACCGCCAAACACCCATCAGCCCAAATACAACTTCCAACCAACCATCCACTATTTTTGACAAATTTTGTCCTCACCTTCCCCCCACAACGAATCCCCACCACCGGTAACCACCCAATCCCCCTGCAACCACCAACCAACTACCTTCCATTTTTGTAGATCCCCCCCCCCCCCCCAAATCAAGTCCCGCCTCCACCACCATACACCCAGACAATCTACAACCACCAAACAAACATCCACTGTTTTTGACAATTTTTTCACCCCCCCACACCAAATCCAGCAGCAACCACACACCCCACCTACAACCAACCTCCTACCTTTTTGTCAATATTCCCCCCCCCCCCTACCAACCCTCAACCACAACCACCAACTCACTACCAACTACCCACCATGTTCTTAAATTTTGTCTCATCCACCCCCCAACACCCTCCTCAAAAACAACCCAACCCCCACCAACACAACCTTCAACCTCCAACCAACCACCCACCATTTTGTACAACTTTTTCCTCACCAACCACCCAACACAGTCACACTTTGAACATTTTTATCGAGCGTCATGCCATTTTTCGTGACGATTACGGTTGATTTTACTGCCTAGGTGCGCCAATAGATGTTTCACATTAAACAAAAATATTTAGTGTGAATTTACATTGGTTAGGTGTTCACCGTCAATAGTGAGTGCTACAGAACGATGATAACCAATTCCTTATGGCCCAAATTGAAGCCTATGGACCTACACGCCATGTGATTCCAGCAGACGCTTCGTGTTACGAATAGTACGCCATGATTCTCATTCCGATGCGTGAAATATTTGACGGTAAATGGTTATCTCTCGGACCAGGAAGCGGCGAAAGCCGAATTCTTCCCAAAAGCTAAAAAAATACCGTCTCGGTCTGACTTTCTGAATCCGGTCGGTTCTCAACCATTTCTCTGTGTGAGTTACTATTCTGAAGGAATTGAAAGGACCTACACTTGTTTACCATCGAATGCAAACGGCTGGCAGAGATGCACTGTTTTCATTACAAGATTTACCCCTGGAGTATTTGTCACTTCCTCGCAAGAAGCAATACCCGGAAATAGGTATCGTATCTGATGGGACCTTTGACAGTTAAACACACTAACTACTTCCATTGGATTCATTTTTAATGTGAATACTAGAAAAAATGCCACCTACGCGTGAAAAATAGGACTAAAAAAAAAATACTACAATGTTCGAAACTGAATTGAATGCTGGGAATGGGACAGCTGAAAACCTATCGGAAACGGCAAGAATAAGAAGGTTATAAATTTATGAAAAATTAGGTTATACATTTATGAAAAATTGTTAAACGCAGAAAAGGGCATCACCATGTGTCTTGGTCGATAAAGTAGGTGATGGTTCATTTTCAATTTATAATCTGACTATGTACTTCGTTACAAATTAAAATCTTCCTCTCCTCAAATGGTCTTTAGATGATGGGATCCTCTCATTAAAAACCCACCACATAATCAAAACATTGGATGATTTGTTATTTGTAGGTATTCTTTGGAACACAAAATTAATGAGTCAGACATTAAAAAGCCATCGCTGAGATAATTCGAAAACTATTTTCAATATGAAATTCAATTTCCAGAATCAACAGGTGATTCACCCACTCAGCGCACAGCCAGCGCACAGCGCGACACTTTATTGTGAACCGTTCTTGGATATTTACTGCCGATTGTTCTTCTCGCACGACAACCCGCCCACCTACATACCAGGGCATAGTGCCCAGTTCTCATGATGTATGACAGTTGTCAGCGAAAAAGTCATTAGGTGAGATAATCCCTCATAAAAATCACCTCTCTGACTGTCCGTCTATTATTATACTCCTTTACATATCTTTATATATAGCACAACTATAGGTTTGGCTTTATGTTGTTGTTGTTTTTGTTGTTGTTCTTGTTGCCCTAAAGGAGCGCTCTAGCTGCTTTGAACAGTGCCAGATGATAAATGAACTGCGTCCGGTTAAAGTTTGTGCTTCAAGGCCAAGGCGAAAGTTCATTGATGAACTGTTTTTGTGTATAGTTTTGCGATGATGCTATGGCCAGGATCTATATGCTCCAGCAGCAGCTGCTGGTGGATTGCTGCGGTTAGCACCGCATTATTGCCGCATTGCCAATATTGTTCGCGTAGCAAAGTGTCAAGTTCGTAGTCGGTGAATAATTTATCACTGCACGCTCATTAGTTGGGTGAGTAAGTTCTTCTTCCCGAACGCAGTGGACACAGATTATAAATCAATTTTGCAACATACATTTTTAGATAAATCGGTAAAGAGGAGCAGGACTACAGCATGACTTTTAAAAGAAACAAGGATTTGTTGTTTGGAATTGTTCACTTTGGAAATCTTGAGCGAATCTATGGGGTTGTTGGTGTTGCTTCAAGATATAATCGTTTTGACTAATTGAAATTTTTATTGGAATGGGTTTTTTTTTCCACAACGGATGGGTTAGTTTTGAGTGCTTTAGCTTTGGAACATGTTCCTTTACAATAAATATTCTATTTGATTGCAATAAAAATCGCAGTGAGCGTTAGTAAAAGTTTGAAAAAGGTAGATTGATATGCGGGGAATTCTAAAAACACTACAAGAAGAGAAGAAGTTTGTACCAAATATCCAAAGAAGTTGTCGGACCAAGAACCTACACATACACCAATCATCTTGAAAATGGATCACGGTTTCGTTTCTTGATAAGAAGATCATTTTTGCAGATGGAAGGAATACTTCTTGAGTAACGTTTAAGGACTATTCCAGATTCCATTGATAAAGGGGTTCACATGAACTTTAATTTGAATGTGATGAAGTGTATAGATCTCACCGGATAAGATAATCTTAGCATTGACGAGACGTAGGATCGCGGCTAGTGTGGTCGATTAGCGAGGAAAATGTCTGGGGGCTATCAAAAGGTTGAAGCTATCGAAATTGAAAAGCTAAAAAGTTTGTGGTTGGGCTTGACAGAACTATGCGATTTAGAGTTATTCTGATATACGATTTGTTAGACTCACTTAAGTTATGTTAGGTTAAAAGGGGTGGTGATATGGTAAAACTTCAAAACCTCACTCGGATATCGATGGATCCAGGAAAAGGTAAGGATTGTAGGAAGGAAGTGGGTGAATTCAATTTGATTTATAAAGCATTCCTTTAGGAAGACAAGAAATAAGAGTCATCTCTCGATACTCGACAATCGAGTTGACTTGATTCGAGTGAAGAACCTATGTTGTCCATTTTATCTGAAATTGAAATTTCTCTACATATTACAGATTGACAGTTTATTGGAATACAGCGCAGTGTTACTGGTTTAGTTGCATTAAGAGCCCTTAAATTTTTTTGTCGTAAGGTTTTGACTTTGTGTAAGACTTACTTATCGTTATCGGAACAGCTATTTGGCAGCAAATACTATCCAATTTTGTAGTCGTTGTTTTCTTTGGAAATGACAAGTTTATCAAACATTTTTGGAAAATCCATTTACCTGTTTTTTCTGTCCGAAAACGTGATATCATTTTATGTTAGATGGAGCGATTCTCAATAGTTAAGAAATTTGGACTTATGTGTGATAAAAAGATATTATTAAATGACCAAGAAGTGACCTACACTTTAGAAATTTTCGGTGTGTCATTAAGAATGGAGTTCAACAAAAACTATTTTTGAATCCATATAATTCTGCTTTTTGTTCTCACTTTTTAAAAAACAGATTTTAGTCAACTCTTCTTTTAAAAATTATGAGATGTTTTTTTATCTTAGCCTGAGGTAAGCTCAGGGGGTCCAGGCTCCAGGGTCTACTAAAGAAGCAAAATAAACTTTAGTTTTGTTAAGGTTGTTTTATTCACAGATTCATAATATTGTACCTTACATACAATTCTTCATATACATAAATACAAGGCTACAATTTACAAATATTATTACAATTCTTAATATTTCAATATAAAGTCTTAATCTATTTTGACAATGAGATAGCAGGACCCAGGCCCCAGGGCCTACTAAATTCTAGGCTGAGATAGCAGCGGACACTAATTTTGGAGTTCAATATTGTCACTAGATTGGTACACGGTCACGGGTGGTAACCGACTCGATTTGAACTGAATGAAACTGGCTATCTCATGAATATTTTGGATACAAGATAGTGGTCATTATAAAACAAACAACAAAAATGTATGGAAAATTTCATTCCATGCAATCGCAAGTAATTGTTGCTAAAATTGGTTGTTGTTTGTATTACTTGACTATGGTGTAAAACGGGTTTGACTGGTATAGGCATAATATGCTACGGTCGGTCGGTGAGGAGCGAACTTCTCTGTGGTGATCTGATGATGATGATTGCTTGTGTGCAATTGAATTGTGCTACGGTGAGAAATGAGAATTGCTATATACCAATATACAGTCGGGGAGGAGTAAAATCCAAAATTAATGTGCAGTGGTCGGATGGAATTGCTTATTTTGCAATTAATGCGGCGGTAATGACGTTCCATTACAAGATAGTATAGGTATTGCCGAAACAGCTTCCAGGCTAGATTTCAGCTATAATGCAACTTGTTACTTCGGCATTCGGCCTTAGTCAATGACATTTCGAAGTAATAAAAAAAATTGATTCTTAAGATTCACCCACTATTTACTTGCTCTCATGATGTTCACTGTCCTTTAAACAGACTTTTGAATTCAAGGAATTGTTGAGAACTGTTTTTCTTTAGTGCAGTTGCACAAAGCGTATATAAGCTTTGCCTAAGGCCTAACAATTTTTACTGTAGGTTATGGTACATGGAACTAATCGAACTTGACTTAAAAATTTAATGAGCATAACAAACAGTTAAAATAGCTGCCCCCAAGCCACTAAACACACAGCTTTGATTTTCCATCAGCTGGTCAATGTAAGTGTTCAAAAAACTTCCAACCAACATAAGCTGCCACCATACAGCCCATGGGGACATACTAGTGCTGGTGCTGGTTGCAACAAACGAAACAACATTTTTTTTTTTTTATTTAAAGAAACATCTGAACCGTTTGACTAATCACCAAGCGCATATGCCAGTCAGCTCCAGTAGTCACCACACATTAATTTCCATACCAAACAACAACAACAACAAAGAAAAAAACACAGAATTCCTCAAATCCAGTTGAGCTATGTGTCCAAATGTTTTGCGTATTACTCATTAGCTGGAGTTTTGAGCCTTGAAGCCTTATGCATCGATCGCATTAAAGGGAACATACATACATATGTATATGTACCTCCTATAACAGTCTTCCTCGAACACACACTCATTTGGAGGACGGAACTGAATATGGAATCAAATTCCAGAGAACCCACTAAAACAAAAAACTCGACAACAACTCCGCGAGAATAAATAAAAAATTTAAATAGGAACTCCAAACCATCAGGCCAGGTTCGGGTTGGGAATCGGGATAGTGGGATAGAAGAAGATGGGACTTAGCCTAATTAACAAGATTATGTCTAATTGGACCACCTAGCTAGAGGCAGCTACTGTTCGTGTTCGCTCGCTCGCTACTACAACCCTCGCCTGGTCGTCTTGATCTTGATCTTGATCAAGAATTGATCTGAATGTCAGGCGATTGTGTTGGTGGAGTATATCCCATGGGTGCCTCCGTCTTGTTCGATATTTTTTTTTTATTTTTTACTTCAATTTTGTTGTATCTACTCTCGTCCTCTCCTTTCGATCATCCCAGTTCGGTTGATGTCCAACATGAATCTTCTGCGTTTTGTGACTCTAGGAATAATTTTTCAATTGTTCATCTTGGTTTCTTGGTTTTTTTTTTTTTTGTTCTGTTTTTTATTCTGTCCCGTTTGTCTCTAGGGAAGAGAGAAAGAACTTGGAGGACTATGTCAGGTATGCTAATGGTCATAGTTGCATTCCGCATGGTAGACCCACTGTCGCGGACTCGCTGCAGTATACAATCCGTAGAGAGTATGTGCCTGCGCATGTGCAAGGTGCAGCAGTACTGCAGTGGTGAGTGGTGACTGGTGACACTAAACGCGCAGGTGTTGCCTTCAGTCTTTGGAATAGGCAATAGGTGGTATAGTCGAACCCATGGACATTTAAGATAATTTAATTGTTGAGCTGGTAATCATGCGCTGTTTTGACAGAATGGAAGGAAAGAAACAATGACTGCACGGGGACACCATGGGTAAATGCACGGTCATTGTCGACTCTCAACTTTGGGTCAGATCACGAGTGTCAACGCTATCGGAATTGATAATAAAGTAGGTTGCTAAGGTTAATTGGCTGGATTATGGCTTTGATAATTTTAATTTAATTGTGTTTTAATAACTATAAGGTGGGTTTGTTAGGCGGTTCTTGGTGAAATGTCGGTAGTTGCTTTGAGATACAAAGTGTTCGAAGGTTAATGTCACGTTGAACTATGCATGGGTAACGATAGATTAGAATTGATTGAAAATGGAAGTGAAGTATTCTGTAATCGGGAGAACATAAGCATTTCTACGGAAAAGGGTGCGCTTACGACAGCATATTAATGAGCTCGTTTTTTGATTAGAAGCTTTCGTATAAGTCAACGGTAACTCCACTAAAAACAAAGCCCGACAAAAATCAAGAGAAAACGTCAAAAATCCTGTACAATTACCCTTAAACCTATATGATGGGTCCAGATTGAATTATTGGTTCCAAAGGAAGTTAATAACCTTTTGTCCACATGGACTAATAGTGGACATTTTTTTTTAATATTACACCACATGAAGCTTTTATTTGAACGCTTCTCATAAATTTACATTTAATTTTTTTTACTGCAAGGTGGTGATTATGACGTAAAGAAAATTATTCGGCCATATAAGACTTGAGTTCATCATACTCCAATCTCGAATCATAGCAATCTGGAAATTCATACTGCCGGTTGATCTCAATTTCAAATACAGTTTTTCAATAGTATCCTGGAATTGGAATCCAGCAAAGGGCAACCAAGCTGTTTTCATTAAGAACTCCTTACTCCTTGAGTCAGCAACCCACAAGTTTTGTCTATGACTGTGGAAGAGATGTTCTGGCATATGGAAGTAAGTTTGTTCTTTAAGAAGAGGAAATATCAGGCAAGGAAACACCATTCCCTTACATACAATTGCTTCTGTAAAAAGTAGAAATTTTTTGGTCAGAACTCTGCCTACATTCGATATTATAAAGGGTGCTTATTTAAGAACCTTGAAATGGAATAAAACAAAGATGATTTTGAAATTGACATGAATTTTACTTTATTCGAAAGATAATCTTCCGGAATTATAATTTAAATATGATTTCTGGCATATGACTGCCACGACTGGCTTGGACGTAGTCTAATCTGGAGGTCCAATTTTCGATGACTTTATCCAACATTTGTGGCCGTATATCGGTAATAACGCCGCGAATGTTGTCCTATAAGTGGTCAATAGTTTTTGGCTTATCAGAATAGACTAGCAACTTCACATATATTCACAGAAAATAGTCAAGCGGCGATAAATCGCACGATCTTACAGGCCAATTCATAGGTCCAAAAGGCGAAATTATGCGCTCACCGAACGTTTCCTTCAACAAATCAATTGTGGCACGAGCTGTGTGACATGTTGCGCCGTCTTGTTGAAACCACAGCACCTGCACATGATGGCTGTTCAATTGATGAACAAAAAAGTCAGTAATCATGGCTCTATAGCGATCACCATTGGCTGTAAGGTTCTGGCCAGCATCGTTTTTAAAGAATTACGGACCAATTATTCCACCAACCCATAAATCATATACCAAATAGTCAGTTTTTGTGGATGTAACGGTGTATTAACATGCACTTGAGGATTACCATCTCTCCAAATACGGCAGTTTTGTTTATTCACTTGACAGCTGGCAAAATGGCCGCCAGTTAAAAAAGTGTTGCCAACTTCAAGTTATATAACTCTTAAGAAACACCATTTATGTATAGACACCTACAGCTGAAACGGGTGGAACGAATTGCTTCAAACATGGTATATAGAGTCTTTTAGGTATTGTACAGGGGGCAAACTGAATTTTTTTTTTTTAACTCAAAAAATAACGGTACCATTAAGCTTATTTTTCTCAAAAACGGCTCTTACCTAAAGATTTCGATTTAAAAAAATCAGAGTTGCTTTTTAGGTACGACCAATCATGTGGCTAAAAAAAAAGTTTTAAAAAATGTCTAAGAACGGTACTTTCCACAGGACCGTTTTTTTTTTTTATGCTTTCTACTATCTCGTAAACGACTCAACCGATTCTTTCGAAACTCCATACATATAAAGGTGTAGGTAGCTCAATTTGAACTGCATACCAATATTTAAAAAAATATTTTTTGTATTTTTGAAAGTGTTTAAAAAAAAAAATTAAAAATTAATATTTTGAAAAAAGTTTATTAAATTTGTTTCTAAAAATTATAAATGAATGTATTTGCTGAATACTCCACAGATTTTTATTAATTTATTCTCATAAATTCAAATTTATTCAAGAAATAAAATGGCGTTTATGCGACCCAGTCGTGCATTTTATTTTTACTGAAATTGAAACATGGATTCGGACGACCTCTGGTCCATGCAGATTGGCGCGCCATGCCACAATAAATGATCTTTAGTGCACCAAATTTCCAAATCGTGTTATCATTCGTCTGGAGATGTCAATTGGCTGCTTCGGAGCAGTGATTTGACATTTTGTTGGAGGAACCGGTATTATGCCAACAATCCGGAAACAACTCAAGTTCTTTCAGCTTATATCATACAAGCAATCCGTAAGCTTCAGCTCGAAACCATCAACAAGGTCCTGGGAAATTTTGGAGTGACAATATGCGCAACTTTGAAGCCACCCGAGGCAGCCACTTGAACGATAATGTGTTCCAAAATCAATGGGAATGTTTGCTCTTACTTATAAAGCCATAATACCAGGGGACAAAATTGTTTTGTTCATTTTATTGCATTTTTAAAAAGACTCTTATATTTGGCCCGCCTTTTAAATATAAATATTAAGAACAATTCTTCGCAACGAAAATTTAGTGTAACCTATTTTATCTCCAAACACATCGATATAATTAGTCAGATGGCTGGTACTCAAGGATATCACCCTCCCAATTCGAAATAAAAAAGCTGATATTTTTCATTTTGACTCAATATTGAAAAATGAAAACTTTAAGGATTATTGGTTTTTCTGCCTCTCCCTCAGTATCACGTTTCAATAAGTATTTCAATCAATATTTCCATTAAACACACTTTAAAGGTTAACATAAAAGAACCTTTCACTCAAAAACACGAATATACGTTGCTTCGGCTGCCGCTGCATCAGTGGCGGCGGCGCCCAAAACCTCTCAAGTATAAAATGAAACCTTAAACGCTTAAGCCACCTCAACCTAATGATGGGAAAAGAAACAACAATGCGACGACAGGGAAACCCGTGTATATTTTATGTATCAGCATAAACAACCGATTACGACCACAATCAGTGCTACCCATCACACAGGCCCTTCCAGGTGGTCCAATTAATCCTTGGGATTCGCCTCAAAGCACACACACACAACTCCTTTGAATTAAAATTAAAAATAAAATAAAAATCCTTTAAGGGTGGCACTCTTATGTTTGAGTGTAGGTATGCTCGCCTCGATGGATCTCTTGATGAATTCATGAGTTCGCGGATGCGGATGATGAAATCACACGAAGCTTAAGAATACACAAAATGCTCCCAAAACTAAAAACACAGTCACGATCCCTTTGACACTTGATCCTGTAATGATCCCTCTTTTGTCGTTGTCCCCGTTCAATATACAGATACATGCTGAATCATTACATGAACCAAAGTGAACTTGTCACATGCAGATGCGGACTTGGGACAACCTGCGGCACGCATGACATTCCCTCGATGTCTCAATTACATTCCCATATGGACGAAGAGGGAAGTGTGCTTCCTCCACTCTCCACAAGGCCTTCGCTAGAAGCAGCAGTATGATCCTCTCAAGTGCATTACTTAACTCAATGGAGAAGGCAAATAAAATGTAACATTTTTTTTTCATGGTATCTAGTGCGTTCTCTTCTTGTTCTTTACTTAATCCGTTCGGGAAGAATGAAGATACAAAAAAAAATTCAAACGATGTGGGTGTTCCACTCCTTTTGACTTGGACATCGACTTGGAGCAGACAAGCGACGAGGAGAAGCATTTGTCAAACGCTCTGCCCACCATGTTGTGCAATCTGTATGTTCTCAATGATCTCCCCCAGAACCCGCCAGAATCAAGGGCGGCCGGCATTGCCACCTTAAATTTATACTTCAAGTCCGTCTGTCGTCTGTCCGTTCATTCTTTCGTCCATCTGTGCTACACTACACATGACGAAATGTATTTAGGAAAGTAACTCGCCAAGTCAAGTCAACTCAACCCAAGCTGAGCAGAGCCAGCCCAGGCCATGCCGATTGATCACACCCATGGGTAATCAGATTCGGATAAAAACGATCGCGCATGCTTTTAAGATTTCGGATATCGGATTGTTGTGGTCGGTTTGTTGTTTTTTTTTTTGGTTCTCCTGGTCTCAGGAACGTTCGTTTTTGTGTACTCGACTAATGCACAGCAGACCATCAACAGTGGGAGCCTTCAGTAGCTGCCAATGTCTCATTGTGTACCAAATCAGTGTTCATTAATATGTTTGGTATTTTATATTCATTCCCGGGTGTGGGTTTCCTTATTCTTGCGTTGCGGTCCCGGTCCAACTGGTCTCTTCTGTTCTCTGTCGCATAATATAGTGTGGTGTGGTGATCCTTTGTTGCCCCTTTTCTTGGCGATGTCAATCGATCATTTGACGTCTTTGGTTTGGTGTATATACAATTTTGTCCATGTTGCTGTCTGTGCGGTTGGTTAGCTTGCGAGGAATCCCAATCCCATGCACAGAATCCCAATAGACCAACAATTTTGACGAAGGGTTGAATAGATGAAATGTTGTTTTGTGTCGCTTTTGTGCATTTTGTGTCCAAATTGATTTGTGTTTGGTAAACATTTGGATCAACACAATACTACTCGATTCGGGGAATCTATTGCCTTTGGATTGTTTTTTTTTCTGTCATGTCTGGAGAAGTGTGAATGAAAAGACATGGGATATTCTATTATGACATTTTGGATCAGATTAATGGATATTTGATTGGGCAGGGAATTCGAGTTAAATGAAGATTATTACTCTTTGGTTTTATTGCAAGCAGAATTGAGTAGGTAGCGTCTGATGGGATTAAGAGTTAACTCGAATTTCATCAAGACCGATTTTTGGTTTTGATTCTTTATTCAAGGTTAAGACATTTTTTGAGATGAAGATTTAGACCTTGCAATTTGTATTTATTTGTTATTGTAACTAATAAATTTAGATTGAAAACAATAAAAAAAAAAAATATGCACGACTGGGTCGCACGAACTTGCTCTAATGTGTAACAGTAGTCTAGGGGGATTTTGATAAAAATACATTTTTCAAAATTCTTAAGTAAATACTTAAACTAATTTCGGCTGAAAAAAAGTAGGTAGGTACACCATTTTATTTCTTGGATGAATTTGAATTTCTGATAATAAATTTATAAAAATCTGTGGAGCGGGTTTTGAGAAAAAAAGTTTTTTTTTTTAAACTTTTTGAAAAAAATTTTCAAACAAAATTCAAAAACGCCAGTTCATAGGTATTCAGCAAATACATTCCTTTATAATTTTTAGAAACAAATTTAATAAACTTTTTTCAAAATATTATTTTTTTTTAAAAACGCTTTTAGAAATACAAAAAATATTTTTTTTGAATATTGGTATGCAGTTCAAATTGAGCTACCTACACCTATATATGTATGAAATTTCGAAAGAATCGGTTGAGTCGTTTTCGAGATAGTCGAAAGCAAAAAAAACCGTCCTATGGAAAGAACCGTTCTTAGCCATTTTTTAAAACTTTTTTTTCAGCCATATGATTGGTCGTACCTAAAAAGCAACACTGATTTTTTTAAATCGAAATCGTTAGAGCCGTTTTTGAGAAAAATAAGCTTTAACGTAACGGTTGTATGGCAGGTACCGTTATTTTTTGGGCTAAAAAAACAATATCGATTTCCCCTCTGTACAGTACAATACCTAAAAAACTCTATTTACCCAGTTTGAAGCGATTCGGCTCTTCCATTTGGGCTGTTGTCTGTGTCTATACATTCAGACAGACAGACATACAGACGGACAGAATTTTTAGACCGTCTTTTTTCGTCTTCGCTATTATCGTATTCGTAATGTCATGTTTGATTGTTATCTCAAAACTGCATAACTTGCCTTATCCCTTATAGTACCTATAACCGCAAGTAAAAAATGGTATGAGCTGAGAGAATGAAGGGCTGTTTATACCCTATTCTATAGAATGGGGGTATATTGTATTTGGTGTGGAAATTGTAACATAGAGAAAAGTAGAAAAGTTAGAAAAGTATATATATTCTGACTCAGAATCAAATCCCTATATCCATAGCCATATCCGTCCGTCCGTACCTATGTATACTCTCAAGAGGTTTCAATTTTCAAGCTATAGAAAGCTGAAATTTGATATATATAATCTTTGGTTCAAGAGTAAAACTTACTTCTTGAACCGGTAAAATCAGCCCACAAATACGCACACAATCGCCATTTTTGTTCAATAACCTCAATCTGGCAAAATTAAATTTTGTTTTTTGTACAGTTACGATAAAAGCACTACGCTTAAATTTTCCACACGCAAGCTTTAGGTGAATCTACTTCCAATGAAATAAAAATATTTTAGTATGGGCGTGGCTGACGCCCACTTTTTATACAAAACTACCAATATTGTTTTTATAAAATAACAATGCTTAGACGGTACATGAAAGCGAAAAACATTAAATCTTGTGGGTATTACTTGTATATAAACATCTTGTATATGAAGTCAAATCAATCAAAATGATTTTGGGTGTGGCTGACGCCCACTTTTCAAAAGAAACTATACAAAAATTGTTTTTGCAAATAAACGGTATTTATAATGAATCCAGAAGCCCAAATTTGTGCGTCTCTAAGTCAAAACTAACAAGCTTGTGTAAGAAAAGAAATGTTTGAATTTCGGGCGTACCTTACGCCCAGTTTTCAAGAAAGAACAATTGGTAGGTACCAATATTCAATTTTAACTTTCTTAATACCCATTCGTTATTTGAAAAATAGATGTCTATTATTTTTGGAGTAAATTTTTTAACACGCCCACTTTTAAGGGAGTGAGTTTTATAAAATACCTTTATTCTGGTAAGATCGTTAAGAAACTACTCGACTCAACTGTACTTTTACACATATGCCTAAAAATTCACTAACGATCGAAGCTCAGTTAGTGATTTAATTTATTTTTTTACCAATCTTTAGGACACGCCTACTTTTAAGGGGCGTCTCCATAAAAAGTCGTAATATGCATTAACATTTAAATGTTTTTGAAGGATTGGGGTCATAATTCTGTATGTGCCAAAATTCGGATTCCATAATTCTGTTTTTCAAAACTCTGTTAATCCATAATAATTGAAAAACCTTTTTCATTATTGTTAGAGTTAGTTCCTTACTTTCTTGATTTTTTTTTTTTAATTTTAATCTTTTTTGTAAATGAACGATTTTGTTTTTTGTTGTTAAAAGAATTGAAAATTGTCTTACAGATATAGAATAACTCTTTTTAAATAGGTATTTGAAGAATTCAAAGACAGAATTTTGGACTTGCAATTTTTAAAAGCAGAAAAGTGGATTTACAGAATTTTGAAATGCAGAATTTTGAAAATACAGAACTTTGGAAAACAGGATAATAGAATAACAGAATACTGGAATAGAGAATTATAGTCATACAGAATTTTTTACTCATTTATAGAATTTTGGTCACACAGAATTTTGAAATGCAAAATATCGACCCTTTCGATATTATATATACCTATACCTTGGTAAAGTAGAAGAGTGTGATTCAAGAATTGTTAAATACACCCATAATCGCTATTTCCATTTAAAATCTAATTTCTAAAAATACAAGTTGTGTCTTTTTTTGTTCAAATCGGGCTCTGCAAGCTTAAAATTGAATGACACTGATCACACACTAATCGCCCTGAGGCAATAAAAATTCTCAACTTTGAGCGTGGCACACGCCATCTTCTTTTCAGTGATAGCAGTAATTGAACATCGGCTACACAAAATGAATGTTATTGTACTTTTTCCTGTCTGCTCAAGAAGAATGTTGTTGCTGAAACTGGAACAGCGGCTGGCTGGGAGGGACGAACGCATACACATCCAAAAATATAGGGAGTTTGGTATCCAACAGTTCGTTGAAACAGTCTCCCTTAAATTTTATATCGGCTTTACAATAGTCATTATTTTATTTTTTAGTCGGTATTTTTACCAATCGACTTTTCTAAATTCGAAACTACGACGATCGACATTTAAAAAATCGGCAAATCGTACCGCATCTAACGCAGAATAACTTAATTATATTTTTGTTGTATTCCTATTTGGCCAGTGCTGTTTTCTTGATGGAGTTTTCCTGATCCAATAGAGTGATTTTCGTTGAACACGAAACTGTGTATACTTTTTCCGAAGACTTTAACTGGGGTTATCTATATATCATCAGCTAAAATATTGACTTAACACCTTCGTTTACATTTCAGTCATCTGTTACTGATTCACACGAAGGGCAAAACCTATACATCAATAATCTAACACGACGGCCCCGGCCGGCGCCACAATATCATAAATGTCAAAAATCAAAATCAAAATCCTTTAAAGATCCTAACAATAATAATTTCCTCTTAAGTGGCTTGCCCCCACAAAGATCTCCTCCATATAGCAAAGTTATTCCATCTCTCTCAATATCCGATGACACCGTTGGTACAACAAACACGAAATTAAGCAATAAAATTTAATATTTATCCAAAACACTCATAAATGTGTGTGGAAGTGGATGCGTGCACGATTCAACTCCTACTCGGCTTTCTATTGTTCCATCACAAGACTAGCTCTTACATGACGCAGTCCCAACCCAATTCAAAGACTCCACTTACTTGGCTTTGATATCAAACCTCAAATAATAAATTGAGAAAAAAAAAAAAAGGAATCAATAACAAAAATCCCACCAACTACGATCATTCCGTTGATTGATATTCTTGACGGGGATTTTTCAATTTCATTTTCGATGATCAAACGATCAAATGAACCGAAATCACCATCCAGAGCCCACACACAAAGACTCTGGCTCTGGCTCTGGCTCTGGATGTGCAACTGCAACTCTCAGCTCTGAATGGGTCGATTCATGTCATGTCGCCCGATCAATTGAATTGTTTCGATTTTCAATTCATTAATGCGGATGGATGTGACTTTCGAAATGAGCTGTCGATTGGGAAAACAACGCAGTATGGTTTTTGTTGTTGTTACTAAATTCAACTAGCAAGGATGAACCTTAAAATAGAGGGCAAATCTCATGTCACAAGGCTCGGTTCGTGGATTATCCTTTCTTCCGTCGGAAGTCAAGTGTCCTTAATTAGCATTTTTATTATTTTGGACAGGATTTGAAAATTAGTTTCATTTTCATGCAGAACAATATAAATGACTTCTTGCGATGTGTGTGGGTTCTGATTAAGATTCAATCGGCGTGTTATTGGTTTTTAAGGTCTCATGTTATCGGTTGTTTATTATGACAACCAACAATTTGGAATAGGATACCCTAGTATTACTACAAGAGTCTACAGAGGATTTTTTCCAAACATATAGAACATCTACAAAAATTTTGTTCACAAGCAGCAATCTTCTTGATTCCCGGAAGCTGGTGTTGGTTGATACACTTATTGGAGCATAGGTCGGCAACCAGATCCTTTCATTTCATAGCACGATACATAAGCTGTGACCACGACTGCGAATTCTGGAACTGAGCTTATCATGCTGACCTCCATGCTACCATTGGTCTTGCACCTTTAGGATTCCACTGAAAACACTGCTTTGACATATGTTGGCATCACGTTAAATTAGTCTTTGGACAGTCCAGCGCCATTTTATTTGGTTGATGTCATCATCCACTTTTGTTTGTTCAGTACTAAGCAAAGCACGGAAACCTTGTGAGAGCTTGAACATGAGACAGATGCATGCAAGCCAATGCACACAGACTGAGAGGCAAACATCCTATCTTCCCTGTACTGACAATTTCTGTTGAACGGAGTATAGTCTCATGTTGTGGAGATTTCTTTTCCAAGAACAGCGGCTGGTTTTTATTTCAGTTACAATTTTAAGAATTTTCCATAGAGGTTTAGAAGTCATCTCGTGGCTTTGGATGATTGTTTGGAGCACATTTGACCAGACGATCATTGGATTCTATAAGTTGAATGTTTTGACTAGTGATTTCACTCCACAGATATGCTCATGACCAACAAATGACAATAAAACCTTTTTTTTGCTAGGATGCATGCCGTTTAATTGCAATCATATCACCGGGGAAACGTCACTTGGAGTCTTCGGGAGGGAAGTAATGCGCACGATTCATGGTTTTGTCTTGGTTAACAGTTAAAACAACATTTGGCAATGAAGTATACGTTCTGTACAGCGACTTAAGCCTACCCAGAAAAATTCGAGTTCAACGAATTTGATAGTTGAGTCATCAAGAGCGAACGAATCATCAACGCTCCAGCCCGTAAAGTTTTCAACGCCGAAATAACGCGATTCAGAAGCCAAGACATACCATATCTTCGACGAAGCGATCAGATAGAGGGACACCTCCAACAACTTGGAGTGCCAAATTGGAGACAACAGGCTAAACATCGAGCCGGCTAGAGACATATTAAGCAAGAACTAGTACCACCGGGTTCCAATGAAGAATATTAAAATCGTTTTTCGCAATTTCAGAAACTACTATAACTTTCTTCTAGTGAAGTCTAGATATTATGACAGAAGGAGATCAAGATTGTATTGTCCTTGTTGTTGGAGTGACATATATCATCCATGACCATTCGCTGAAAGCCAATGTCTCTGCCCGTAATATGTTTAAATGCAAATATTTGCGCAATGTTATTCACCGACAAATCTTTAAACAGTACCTAGGGGAGAGTGGGGTAAGAAGGACTACGGGGCAAAAAGAGCCAAACTGATTTTTACCATGGTTCTTAACTCCATCTTATTTTCAATTGTTAGAATCAATAAAAACGTTCTTTCCCAACACATCCCTTAGTTTCAGTGAAAAACTGAAGTTCCAATTTGTAAAACAAACCCAAGACGACAGGTTAATAATCCCGAAGGTTTTGTTCATTTTGTTTTGTTTGTGATCGTAAGTGTTTACTTGAACTGCTGGAGATAAAGGTTAATAAATAATATTAAGAAAAACAAATTTTTTTGTAAATAAACTCTTTATGGGGCAAATGGAACCAGCACGTAGTGGGGCAAAACGGACTACCAGTCCTTACTATCATCACACGACGATCATTTTGCTAATTTGTTCGTGTTTTTATGAAAAAGTATGTTCGGTTATTTTTAAATAGCTTGGCAACCAAAGATTCCTAGAGCCATACGGTTTTTAGTGTTGTACTTTAAAGGTTTAAACTAATAAATGCATTAAATTTTGACAGCAAAAAATAGTACTTAATTACGTAAAATTTTGAAAAAAAAATTGTTAAAAATTTATTAAAAATTTTTTTTTAGTTTGAAAGTTAACTTTTCAAAAACAGTTCACTAAAGTAACTTTATTTCAAATAACAATAAAAGAAGAAATGTTTAGCTTTACAAAAAGATATGATTATGCATTGTTGGAGGTACCGTTACTTTTTAATATGTTTTTTTCCAATTTAAATCATGTTTTAAGAAATTGCCCCTCCCGGCTAAGCGGAGGAGAGTAGACCCCCTTCCATAGGATTTTTTTCTTGTCTTAACCCAACCTAGTCACTTTTGCTTTTTTATGCACCTTATACTTAATACCTGTATAGCATTGTTAAATAAAATCAGTCGTTCGTTTTGCCCCATTCAAAGGTCCCGCTGGTGGTGGGGCAAAACGGACTTTTGAGATAAGGTTGTAAAAGTGTGTATATCTCTAAATACAATTGTTCAACTATTTTCATTGTATACTTTGATGAAGTTCAAAGGTTGAAGTATTATTTGAAAAAATATTTCCTTCACTTTTAGGAACAGAAAAAAATTTAGGAGTGTCTAAAGCTTAAGTGGTACGTCTTGCCCCACTCTCCCCTACATACCTCTTTCTTTCATTTTTGACCCGACAGTACACCTTCTTTAAGGAGAAGTTATGTGTCGGGATTGTGAGATCAAAACGCATTCTTAATGTGTCAAATCAATTCTTCTCAATTTTTTTCGTTTTTCAGTCGCATGTTGCAATATGGCGGTGACGAGCCGCGCCGATGGATCGCATCACCTAACCGTGTAGCATTTATATTCTCTTTCATTCATGCACGTGCTCTGCGGTATGTGTGTGTTTATCAGGGTATTGATGTAAATGTTGCTGTTCACTTGATCGTGATGGGTGCCGATACAGCTAGTGAGTCAAATAATGCGGTAAACAAGGGAAATGCCAATGATCCGAAAAAAAATTTCACTTGCATCGTGGTTTCATAAAACAACACAATTATTACATCTAGACTGTCTTCAAAATGATTGGCAACCATTTACGAAAAACTGCCCATGAAAAACTTTGTGTGGGTTCTCAAAAGTCAAAACCATTCAAAATCCACCTGAAACAAAGACTTTGAATGAAATATTTTATTCGTTGAACCGATTTAGTTTGAAAAAGCTACAAAGTATTTCAACGAACCGAATAGTCAAAAAAAAAATCGTGTAGACCTAGATTTACATATTGACATCCGTTGGCAAGTTCGTAAACTGTTTCATCACCAAAAGATCCAATTAATATTTCAGATAAAAATATACTCTACTCTAATCAAACAGTCATCCCGCCAATTAACACTAATTATGCCTATTTTTTTGAAAATAATTTCTTTACAAAAATCCTTCATAATCCACAGCCATCACATGCACTCGACAAATATTTGGATTTGACAGAAATACTTACAAAAGAATGCGCTCAATTTGCTCGATTGCGGGTGATCTCTCGTGTGTGGCCATACAACCACCGGGCACAGGCACCGGCAGCACCGCCAATTCCAATTAATCACCCTCATTTAGCGTTTTAAACTGATTCGGCGATAATTTCCCCAACTCATTCCACCAAAAAGTATTTTCAAAAGATCTTCCAATAAAATATACGAAAGCATAATATCTAGATATAGATTGGAGAAACTTCCAACAGATGGTGTTGAAATTCCAACGATTGTCGAGATGCCATCGCATCGCTCGCTGGTTTATGCTGGCGATGGCGGCATACATTAAACAATCCGCAAAAGATTTATTTCATTTGCATCCGAAGATGATTGTGCCTGTTCTTCGGTGCTTGGAATCACATCATCTTTCCTATAATGTTCGTCATCATGTAAAGTATTATAGTTTTGTAGTTAAAAATTTTGGATATTGACGCGCGTCACCCCTTTGTAATGTGGAATCATTGCCGCTCCTCGAGAGTTCAGAATCGCGGTAGGTACTCGGGAGTCGGGACTCGCCGGGAAGCAAATAAATCACTCAAGTCGCGCAATGCGCACATCTCGTGTGTCGACCAAACGATTCAAATGATCCAATTAGCAATTATCCGTCTTCTGTATTCTGTGTGCCACAAATTGAAGACGAGAGTGCAACGTTTTTTAGGTTTCATTTTTTTTTTGCAGACTCTGGTTGTGATTGAGGCGCTAATTGCATGGCATGGTGTCAACTAGATGCACACATTTAGTGTTGCAAATGTTTATATTGGTTGGGTAAACTTTATTTCGTTGATATGCAATACGCTGCAAAGTGGCGGTTTTATTAGTTTACGTTTGGATTAATTAGAAGTGATTTTCATTTTCATTTGATACTCGAAAGCAAACGGGGTGGAGGGGCAATACATAATGGATAGCAGAGGCAGAACTGGGAATAGCCCCAACGGCATACGGAATCTAATGTTTGTTTGGCTTAAATTGACTCCAGTTAATCATTTAATAAACGCTCTTTTCTTGCGGTTGAAAAAAAAATTCTAAAGAGCTAACATGAAAAAGTGATCCGTCTTGTCAAGATAACGTGGGGAATGCTCGGTGTTCCATCAACATTGGTAGGGATTCTACTGAAAAAACTCAACCCCATCGTCAGAGGGAACGTTATATACGTAACATCAATGCCAGTACATCAGCTACTATCTTTAGCAGATCGCAGAATTATTTGAGATTGCTGACGACATTGACGTGATCAGGCGGAAGTAAAATGGTTCTTATTATACACGATGAAGGGGCTACCGCCGACTTGGTCAGAACGTGACCACTGACAGTTTAAAGTTATACCTCGCGGTAATCAGTGAATTTGTCAACCTGGGAACTTCTGTAAGCTCGTAAGACAACATCCGCGAGAAAATCAAAACGTAGATAACTCTTCCTAATCGCTGTTTCTTTAGGTTTAGCAAGCAATTGAGGAATAAAGCACTTAGCTTTGAAAAAGGACCAAGGGGACGTTGGATAGAACACTCATCATCTCAGTTCTGCTTTATGGTGCAGAACCATATGGTCACGTACAGTATTGGAAAAAAAAGTGTTACGATTTATGGTCCTGTTCATGGTCCTGTCCTGTTCATGTGAAAGTTGAAGAAAGCATCTGCCGAAGAAGAAGCAGATCTCCGTCAATTTGGAGTGCAAAATATGCCTATGGGCATATTAATAACCTTATTTTTATTGAAAGTTAGTCTGCAATCAAAGATCTTTCACAATTTTCTGAAAACCTCTTTCTTGGGTTATTGGTCATGGTGGAGAAATAAGCATCAGCTTGTCTTTCCAAGCAGTGGTGGCCCTTCACGCCTCTTAAGCCGAAGAAGTCGACTTTCCCTATACCTATTGGATGCATGCGAAAGGTGGAGCAGGCAGAATTTTTAACATTTTTAGGAAACTATGGCCCACTTATATCCAAAATAAAAGAAATGTCCTAAAGATCAAAAATAGACCAGGCAGGACGTGCTAGAGTCATGGAAGACATCATAAATTATTAAGAGTCATTGTCAAACAATGGGTTAGGAATGTACATTTCATATGTGAATACCCGGCTCTAACCAGGTCCCCACCTACACCTACAACCAACCACCCATTATTTTTGACAATTCCACTAGCAAATAATCACCCTCCTTCCTCGCCCCTTCCCCACCAACACCAATCGCCCACCCCACCTACAACAGCCAATCAACCACACACCATTTGTGACATTTTTTGTTCACCCCTTAACCCAGACACCAACCAACCGCCCCCATATACAACCAACAACCCACCATTTTTGAAAATTTATTCTTCCTTCCCCACACAATAAAGCCATCACTTCCTAACCACCACCAATCAACCACCCACTATTTTCGACAATTCCCCCATGCACCAAATTCAACCACCTACTCCACCTACAACCACCAGCTACTCACCCACCATTCTTGACAATTTTGTCCTCCCCCAGTACAACTATCTTTGACAATTCCCTCCACTACACCCTCCCCCCAAATCCAACCACCCATTACACCTACAACAACTTGCCACTCACCCAACACCGCCGACCACCCATCACACCTACAGCCACCAACCAACCACCAACCATTTTTGACAATTTTTTCCTCACCCCCTCCCAACACCAAATCCCCCAAATCTAACCACCTACCCCACCTGCCACCACCTTCCACTCACCCACCATTTTTGACAACTTTTTCATCGCACCCCATCAAATCAACCATCCCCACCACCAAAACTGCCAACCAATCAACCCACCTAGAACCGCCAACCAACCACCCACCATAAATGACAATTCACCCCCTCCCCTCCATCTAATCATACCAAATCATCCCAACACCAAACACCTATCCCACCTACAGCCACCAAGGAACCATCCATTAGTTTTGACAATATTTGTCTCACCACCCAAACCAGCTACAACCACCCACCATTTTGACAATTGTTCCTCTTCCCGACTACCCCCACCTGCCCCACACACGCTCCCACCACCACTAAGCAACCACCCAACACCCTCCCCTCCCATGGCTATCACAGCAGCTAGGTAACGTGACTGTGACTGTGACGTCACTGTGACATTTTTTTGTGCGTGCTGCCCATATATTCCATCAAACCGATTTATTAGACGTTATCACGTCAAAAAAAAAATCGGACTGCTCCCAGTGGGTACACTTTGGTCTTCTGCATTAAACCAAGTTTCATTTTTTTGAGCTCACAAGGTTGACTATGGAACACTTCATGTGGTACTAGAACTAAAATCACCAATCTTTAGCCTTTACATACTTTCCAGTACAAGACCTCTTCCAGTTACAATAGGTAAGGGACTTGCTCTTGTTACTCTACCCCCATGTATTTTGTCATGCATTGAAGGTCCAGTTGCATGGCTCTTATATGAATGGCCAGTTTTCAGGATATTGGTTTCTTTAAAATTAGACGGTGTACTGGATTGTTTAAAACCATGTCTTCTCGATACGTGAAAAGCGATCTTTCATTCTTCAATTGTATTGCAGTGCATCAGTAAAATAATTCTCTGCGCTTCTGGAAACCGAAACAAACGCACTACCCTACCACCCTTCTTCATTGCTCATCATTCAATTGTATGCGCATCAAAATAAATTAATTGCTGCTCACTCGCCCGCTGCCGCGCCGCCACCGCACTCCTTCTTCCATTTCGTATACGACGCTGTTTGCCCATTTCGGAGAAAGAACGCTTTCCTTGAGCGGTGCATTTCAATTGATTTATGAGATCTTTAGATGCTCGATTTAAATCGAATAGATCCAACGCCATTAAATGAAGGCTTGCCCTGACTCCGACCGCAATTTGAAAGTTGAGAGTGCACTAAATGATTCAGCTGACAGATGGTAGTGCTAGTGCTGCTTATGGCCCCAGCACTCATATCCATAACTCTATGCATTTTTGTGTCTTAAATACTCACATTATTTGCTGATCGTTGACTTTGAATCAAATTAACGACTAGGAGCGAGCGTTTATAGGAAATTCAAAGATCTCGTGGAATCTTCTTCTGGATCAGGAGGAAGTCGACTTTATATTTTTGTTTTTTTTTTTTTTTTATTGGCTCATGTGGAAAGTTGTGATGCGTAAAGTAACATCTGTCCATCATTCTTGTTTCCAATCGGTATATGTTCAATTGGTGAACTCTTGGTGGTCCTCACTGCATATCATCACAGAATATATTGATTGAAGGAAGTGTTGAGTTTCTCATTAGAATAGAACATTTTCAACTCTGTATTTAATACCAGAATAATATTCACGAATTGTGCTTGATAGTCGCTATCAATTAGGTTACAGTGTTTCATAATTGTATCGACAGTTTTTATACAAAATAGTTTAATGTCTTATAATGTAGTAAAGTCCTGTTAAGTTATGCAAAACTAAAACTATGATTTTGATATATTGAAGCCCTGAATTGCTCAATTTGAAATTTTTTATCCAAGTCCATGACCACGTCCGGGTCACACGAACTTTGCTCTTATGCTAAAGAATTGCTTAAGGGACTATGGTATTTTGAAAAAAAAAATAAAATGCACGACTGGGTCTCACGTACTTGCTCTGTGGGTGCAATAGTACGATAAAAACAAACTTTTCGATCAATAATGCAGGCCTTACACCACGCTATATTATTGCTCAAGATATTGGACAAAAATATTGCGTGAAAATGCGTTGTCCTTACACGATGCAATATAATTGCAAAATATTATTGCCTTCCTTCACACAAGCTGTGTGAAAACGATTTTTTTGTTTACATAGGAATCGAATTTTTAGCTACCTACAACCTGAATGCACTTCAATCTTTTTATACCCTATTCCATAGAATAGGTATATTGTATTTGGTGTGGAGTTTGTAACATAGAGAAATAATACCGTTAGGTATAGAAAAGTATATATATTCTGACTCAGAATCAAAAGCCTAGTCGATTTAGCCATGTCCGTCCGTCCGTCCGTATGTATACTCTCTAGAGGTCGCAATTTTTGAGCTAGAAAGCTGAAATTCGGTATATAAAATCTTTGGTTCAAGAGTAAGGCTAAGTTCTTGAACCGGTAAAATCCGCCCACAAACACCCCCACAACCGCCATTTTTGTTGAACAACCTCAATTTAATAAAATTAAATTACGTTTTTTGTACAGTTACGATAAAAGCATAACGCTAAAATTTTGCACACGTAATCTTTAAGTAAACTTTCTTCCAATCAAACAAAAATATTTCAGTTTGGGCGTGGCTTACGCCTATTTTTCATACAAAACCATCAATATTGTTTTTATAAAATAACAATTGTTATATTAAAGCGAAAAACATTAAATTTTGTGGGTCTTACCGGCACATAAACATCTTGTGTATGAAATCAAAAAAATTGATTTTGGGCGTGGCTGACGCCCACTTTTCATTAGAAACTATACAAAAATTGTTTTTGTAAATAAACGGTATTTATAATGAATCCGCAAGCCAAAATTTTGCGTCTCTTAATAGAAACTAAAAGGTTTGTGTATGAAAAGAAATTTTTGAATTTTGGGCGTGGCTTACGCCTACTTTTCATGAAAGAACGAAAAACGCAGCATTAAGAATTTAAGGCATTTCCAATGTTTAATTTAAACCTTTTTCCTTCCGTTCGTTATTTGAGTAATATATCTCTACATTTTCTTTTGTAAATTTTTTCAATACGCCCACTTTTAAAGGCGTGATTTTGGTAAAATACCTTTGTTTAGGTAAGATTGTTTAAAAACTACTCGATTCAGCTGTAGTCTTACACATATGCCTAAATACTGAAAAAAGTACAGTTAGTGCTTCAAATTTTTAAGACACACCCACTTTTAAGGGGCAATAAAACGTTTTAACTTTGGGCGTGGCGCACTCCTTTTTATATTGCACCAGCACTAATTGAACATCACACCGCATAAAATTAATGTTATTGAATTTTTTTCTGTCTGCTAAAGAAGAATTTTGTTTCTGAAACATCGGCTGTTTGCGGGAGGCAGACGCATGCACATACAAAAATATGGGGAATAGGGTATCCAACAGTTCGTTGCAAACGTACTGTAGCTCTTGCTTATGTTTTTTGCTGCTTTTGATGTAGATGGTAAGTTAGGATGTTCAGGTGAAGGTGTATTGGATGAAGGTAAAATTAGTTTCTTAGGAGAGTGTTCCGTAACTTCAGAGTCACTTGAAGATGAAACAAACTCATGTTCTTGAGTATTAGACTCACCTTGATTTTTGTTGAGGTTAACATTAAGTTTTTGGGTACAAGTGATTCGATTTAACTTTGTTTGCAATTTAGTTGTAAGAATCCTGTCAATTCCACCAATTCGCATCTTCCTTTCTTGTCTTTGATCCAGTAAAAAGCTCCACTCTTCTTTTGGTACCTTGTTTTCTCTTCGACAGCAACAAAGTTGAATCTGTTTGCATTTACACGAACAAATATCAAAAAGAATCTTGCTTTGCTGTAAGAAATCGTTCTTCTGTTCAGCTGATAGGCGCTTTAGGGATTTAATGATGTTTTTGCATTTCAAGTGGTAGGCTTTTATAAGCTGAATGACCCTAGTGTGTGAAACCGTTGGAAGCGATGATTTTCTCCATATCTCTTCAAGTTTCTGTGACACTCTCACGGCAATATCTAAAAATGTTGGTTCTTTTTTAGAATTTCGAATCATTTTGAGCTCTAATCTATTCCATTCATAACATTTCATGACATCTTCGTAAGTCGGTAAAATAATCATCTTTCATATCTCCTACACTTCCAAATAAAGGGCACTGATAACTTTGTCTCCTTGTTTCCATATTAATCTAATAATTATACCAGCATTATTGAATATTAATTCGAAACAAACAATGGTGGAACCTAAATAAATTTTATCTTAACTTACCTTCAAAACTATAGATTTGATCGAAAAAAATTATTATTATTAAAATTACAAGTGTACTTCCGCTATTTTGCACAGAGAGAAGATTGGTGTTTGACACGAGATTATGTGACTGCTGTTTTATTATTAGTAACAAGTGTACAAAATTCTAATTCCCGCTATTTCACAGAGAGCATATTATCTTTGGTACAAGTGCATTAGCTGACCTTCACTGTACATATGTGTTTCGTCGACAAAATTCCCCAACATCTAAATTTCCGTAAAATATTTCTTGTTCACAAAGAAGCAAGGGTTTTTTTTTCAAACTATTTATAATTTTATCCAACAGATAGCTTTTTGAATAAAAAAATAAATAATAAAGGAGCTTCGATAATGAAGTGTAGATAGATAAATTTAATAATTAATTGCCAATCAAACAGGAACAACACATACGGGTTGAAAGCATTAGCCAGGCACTAATACGCGAATAATGATGAAATTATTGCATATAATACGTATAAAGAAGGAAACGTACTTTCAACACCTCCTGTGAGCTTGCGTTTGAAGTTATAAGAGATACGACGACGATACGGGCTAGTGCGTGCGCCTTCATGGACGGTTGATGATTTCCATGCACTACTAAATGTAATTCATTAAATTTCCCATTTACATTCAGCTCCGCCCGCCGCCGCCGCGCCGGCCGCCGCCCGATTACACACAACACGACCAGATAAGCGAGTTTTCCATCAAAGACACTTCCATGCACACACTGCTCCAGCCCGAGCCAGCTCAGGTCGGGCGTCAAAAGCCGAGGAGCAAGAGGAGCCATTGATGTAAGGAGTCTTCTATGCGGAGTGCGTTGGTAATTAATTTGCATAATAGAAATCCTGAGAGGGTGGTGGGGGCGAAACACTCGTTCGCTGGCATAATAATGATGGTGATGGCTCGCATTATGCAATTGGTATTGCGCCCCCTTATAAACGAGACCGACACCGACAGAGCACATATTATAGCCAACCCAAGACTATATGCGTCCGTCAGACTGACTCAACTCGACATATTATAGTATATAATAGAGGCTTGATCGTAATGGTTGGACAAATAACGCATTTCATTTGAGCCGACAATTAATTTATAAGCACTGCGTGAATTATGCGGACATCTCTGGATGGACTTAGCATCGCTGAACGCTGCTGATATTGCAATGAGATCCGAGACTCAGCAGTCGGCACAGGATGACGAAAATGTATCTTCTTTGAATGTGAAGCTTGCTGACAGATGGAAGTTTATATTATATACGTCTGCCGTGAGTTCTTTGCGAAACTGGTGATGTGCTGTGTGGCAGACTTCTGATGAAGGATTTATTAGGACAACTCTCTGGAGCTGTGCGGATATTCATTTCGATCCAAATGAGTGAAGCTGCTTCACGCTAAGTACCTTATACACTATTGGGTCATTTGTTATACCACGATGATGGTAGGTTGGAAAATTGTCGCAACTTGTCTCATTAGTAGAGTGTTAACGGGTGTTTTGCAATGTTCCATCATGACGAGAAAGTAGATAAATTAAATTTTTACTTGTAAAATGTGGACTTGGTTATAATGCATCAAGCATTTAATGAGGAAAAACAAAGAAACAATTAATGTTAACCTTTTAGATAGTAGTTGAGAGTTTTTGTGATCTTTTGTGAAAATTAAATTTGTTTAAGTTTTGAAAAATCTGTTAAAATTTCTTTTTCTTTATCCATAGCCCCCGATATAATTGAACATCTTAAATCATATTGTTCATATATTAAGCAAAGACCAACAACTGCTGTTTACATGTTTATGTAACCTATTCCTGTGTGTGCATTGATACCTTGCAACCATCGAATGGACCTACAATTTGCCACATGATTCGAAACGCGACCTTTGGTGTAGCAGTCCGACGCTAACGAACTAACCATTACGCTAGAAATTAAATGATGCTATATAAGGAACGTAGCCAGTGGGGCTAGGGGCTCAAATGTATTGCGATGAGTTTTAAAGTAGTATCCAGCAGACGTGGACAATGTCTTCAAAAGCATCAACTCTGTTGGCAGCAATTCAAAGAAGTGATTTCCTGAAAAGCCACATTGTAGGTACATATATGCGAAAAATTTTTTTAGTTTAACGCTATCCTTATCAATTTTCCTACCATTTTGTAGGAATTTTGAATTTTGTGTCTGCAATAAGTCACACGAAACAAGTCTTAAAATCTCCTAAAAACATAAGAGAAAAGCAATAGAGATTTTTTCAGAGACGCTTTTCAATCCACATCATAACTTTCCGGGGCTTTATTTAAAGTCAACATAACAGCTCCGACGATTTCTTCCAGACTATTTCAGAGTTTCTATACTTATTCCCTGTCTACAATACAAAATCTTACTGACAGATTTATGGTCAGCGAGGACGTTTTACCATCGTTTCAAGCTCTACTTCCAGGTTTTGCTGCAGTCAATCAAGTACATGAAATGGAAAAGCTAACATTTTACTTCGATAACGCAATATCCATGTCAGGTGTTAAAGTGGAGTAGGGGAAAGAAGCCCACAATGGCACCCCTGAGGAAAATGTCTTAAAACTCGTTTTCAATTTCAGCTATAAATTCATATGTTAAATCTTTTCAAAAATGTATCAATAACGCTTGTTTTTTTTAGCTTACCAAGTTAAAATAGTTTCCAGAAGTATTTAAAAATTGTAATTTTCAAAACGTTTTTAATTCTAGTCACTAAAATTGATTGGGTAAAATGGTACACTGGAAAGACAACATTTTACCCTAGTAAACCAAAAACCATTTTCAATTGAATTTAAAAAAAAAAAAAAAAAAAAAAAACAGGAAAGAATTTAATATAATTATAAATACAAATTGGCACTCTAAATGATTTGAAGGCCTAGTCTCCAGCCCACTTATTTTTTTTTAACTACTCCGAGTGCTTTTGACGTTAAGTCCCCCATGACTGTCTGCTAGTCAACCGTTGATACTTTCCAAATATTTTTGCTAAAATGGATATTGAAAAATAAGTACCTACTTGCCTTAAATGGCACTGTGCCGTTTTGTCCAAGTACTGTGGAGGCGATTTCGCCCGTTTAGTGTTTTTTTTATTTAAAATATAACACTGAACATACATCTACTGCCTTCTACAAAATGAAATGTTTCTTAGGAGTTTCAGAGTTTTAAAAATTTCACAAAAATAATTTGGGCATCATTTGGTTAAGCCACAGTTAGACCTATAAAATTTTAAACAACAGCTTGAAGTTGGCAACATTTCGTTTGTGTCAAACAAAAAGAACTGTTTTCACAAAACATGTTAATTTTGTTCGAATATAAGTTTTCTAGCGTCATTTTACCGTAGGGGGCCATTATGGGCTACTCTCCCCTACATAGCTTAGCTAGATATCATAAAATTATCATCATGACGGATGCAGATGTTGATGGTTCACATATAAGAACTTTGATTCTAACTTTCTTTTTAGTACCTATACTATGGTGCGAACAAATTTCATCGATTGATCCCTCTACCAATGTTCTAAAACTGCTATAGATATATCATATATGTGACAAGACTTACTTCAGAAGTATAAACTAGGTACTTGCTTATAATTTTGGCCACACTAAGTTTAAAGTTTTTAAAATAAAAAGGTCGAAAAACTGCACTGCTACGAGTATTTTAATAAAAAAAGAAAAAAATTCGCTCGGGCTAGTACAAGTCAAAGCACACAATAGTTTTTAATTTCAGTTTTGACTCTAGTTCCCACATTTTTGAGAACCATCAGCCCAACACAACCGAAAGATGTTGTGGGTGGTGTTCACTTTTTTTTTTAATTGAGCCTCATATTTAAAATATATTTAATTTTAAAAGCGGCAAATTTTTAGAGCAGTCCGGCTAAATTGATTAAAAAATCGCAATATAAAAATATTTCCTAAATAATGGATTTTTCTCCACAACAAACAGGACATTATGTACATTTTGTTGATCATCAAATCCTGATAAAGAGGCTGATTTCTTCACCTTTTGGTTTTGGGCCACTTTTTGGTTTCATTTTTGGCTTCATTTCTGGCGAAGACTTTGCTTATTTCCTCGAAAATCGCTGTTGGTGAGAACTACGTAACCTATGGAGTATGGAAGTTTTTTATTTATCTATCACACAAAATAAAAATGTAAAAAACCAAAGAAGAAAACAGTTCTCGATCGTTGATGTTCACGCAGTGATCTGTAAAAAAAATTATGGGTAAGTTTTTATGTTGTTAATATTTATCCCGCAAAAACGTTACAACTTGCCTCGCCGTAAAATTTCACACGAAGAAATCAATTTACAAGAAACCGGATGTTACACATATATAAGATATACAGAGTCAGAAACACAACCAAAACTCAAGTTTATGTTTACAAAAAACAACCACCGCCCTATCTTTTCTATGTTCGAAGGAGGACCAACAAAAAAGTTAGAAAAGTGCTATTTTTTGGGACCACCACAGAACTTTTCTCATTGACGTCCAATTGACACCTGAAGTATAGGTATGCTGGTAGATATGGAAAGATGCACATTTTCCTCCTTTATGCAATTTTTAATTTTAAGGAGAACCCTCTGTTTTTTTTTTTTGATATTACTTCTTATACTCACTAACGAGAATTCGCACAAACACATCATGACGAAACCAAACTCAAAATAACTCCTTCTAATAGCCCTCTTCATCTTCCAAGGATACACGCATAACCCCTGTATATTAATCTTCCTATTAGTCTGATATCCTTTTCAATGTTAAAGAAGGAAGTCATTTGTCCGATTAGAGCAATATGCATCTGTCGAAAATGACAGGATATTACGGCCATACAGGACTAAGAAACTGAGTCAAACCATATATATTGACCCCATTTTATAAGCAAAGGTATCGTACCTTCTGGAAAGGATAATTAGACACATGAAAAGAATAGCTTGGTTTAAAAACTTTGATTGTTCAGCATGCTAATAAAGCGTCCACTAAAATATATAAGCTTGAATCGAAATTTCCTTGGCAATCTTACATGTCACATCCTTCGGTCATCGTTTGTTATCAATTCAAATCCATGTCAAACAAATTTTCTAGCAACAAAAAAATTTTGTCCCAATTGTAATTGTTTTTATAAAAAAAAAAACAATTTTATGTAATTTTAATATAATTTATTCTCAATGTCTTATCTTAAACATTTTCCTCTTCTACAACTATAATAGATAGATATATAATTCGGTACAATGCATCCTATATTAATAATTTTACAAATCCTCTTCGTTTAATGCAATAAACAATTTTTTAATTAATTATTGTTGTATATGCTTACATGTATCTACATTTCTATATTGAACATCAAAATAATCTACAACTAAATAATACTTATGAAATTCTTTTTGTATCTTTAACTAACTTTTACCTATTGAAATATATAGTTTATTTAATTCTTAAAAATATAACTAAAGATTTGTATTTTTCTTTAATAAAGAAAAATTTTAATTGATTAAAATGTATCATTATGTCATTAATATCACAAGTTTGTATTTTTTGTAATTACATATTTATTTATACTTTAAATTCTAATTCTATACATAAAAGTATATTTTTTTTTAAATAAATAAAATTAATAGTCTCATTGATGGATATGATGATTTAGAAAGGATATTTTGTTTTCATTTTCTTATTTACAGTAATTTAATGATTATACATATATGAAAATTAAATATTACGATTTTTAAATAAATATTGCACAAGGATCAGGATTGTATAATAATTGTAATTTTGTTTGTGTGTTCTTATGAAAAAGAAAAAACTTTTTATCCATCGTACAACTGTCCATTCATTCGCATTTCCAGTTCCTCTTCTTCTTTTGTTAATGGAACTGTTGTATGATTATAAAGACCTTGCGCCATCAATTGCAATGCCAAAGGATTCTTTGATCCTGTTGATTTTTTAATCTTCGCCCTTTTATTTTGGAACCAAATTTTTATCTGTGCCTCGTTTAGACCCAATTCCGAACTCAATGCTTGTCGTCTGCGTTCAGTGAGGTAACGATTTTCATTGAACTCACGCTGAAAGGAAAAAAAAAACAAAAAATTTATTAGACAAGGTTTTTGTGTGTGTGGTTTTGAATACCGAAACAAAAATCGATTTTCATCAGTTTTGTATAGGACAAAGGGAAGAAGAAAATCGTTTTAGTTGCGGTTTGCTTCTATTTCAGAGTATCTTTTATGATTTCTTCAAACCACAGGTGGTGTGGTTATTTTGTGTAAATATTTTCTAAACACACAAACAGGATATGGTAAACTCCTGATTCGTTACGATTGTCAAAACAAGGATAACAAATTGGATAAGGTTATAGATACAGAAAGTAAAAGATATTCTTACTTTCAATCTGGCTAGTTGTTCACCAGAGAATGCTGTACGAGGTCTCTTTTCATCAACTGCAGCCTTGTCTTTCGGTTGCTTTGGACGACGATAGCGTGGACCTGAAAAAATAAAATAAAAATATATCAATTAATTCATGTGTGTAAGATACACTATTCAATGTAAAAGATATACAATTTATCTAAATGAAATTCTCCCCTTCATTGCCATTAACTTTCAACACCTGTGTGCTCTGTGTGCCACTGCGACTATGATATGTCACTCAAATTCAAACCCAATCACTGAAAACCTGTCAACAATTCATCAAGATCTAGATATAAACAAACCACACACACAAGTCAATAATTTATCTATCATAATAGATACAACAACAATTTCTTAGAAAAAAAGATTAAATATCTAACACTTTCGCAAGGTCATCTATGGAATATTTTATTATTATAGAAGGTATTGGTATGTCACCGGCTCTGTTGACATATCAAGTTGTATCTATACACGAGTCTTGTTGCGTACCTATACGATGATGATGATGATCATGATGATGATGGCGGCATATTTCATACAAAACAAAAGTATCTATTACATGGTAATGTATCTAATTCTTGACAGAATTGAATATACGAATAAAAAAGATACGTTTATAAAATTGCAAATTGTGTTTTTTTTAATAAATGATTGTCATTGCATATCCGATTGAGATACTCCATTGTATGCTAATTTGTATAAGATACAATATCTTTTATATTTTAACGCACTCTCTCAGAACAAAAGGCAAAACAATCTTTTTTTTTTTTTAAGTATAAACCTTTGACTTTTAATTGAATTCCGAGCCACATTAAATTATTGTAAGATTACATGGATACGAGGACGCGCGCGTTGCCATATCTCTATAATATGTATGTAATTATTTCACTTATGAACATATTCATTTTGTGAGTGGGGCAGATACATACAGCAAACAAAAACAACAACAAGAAAAAATTGCATTAAAAAAATGCTAATAGATACATTATGGTGACTGAATGCAGCACCATCGCAGCACGTTCAAGTCCAAGCATATGTTTAACTCATAAAAATGAAAAGACAAACCTGAATTAATTAACGTCCATCTTTGCCGCATATATATAGAGAAAGAGTATCTATATAATCGTCGGTCGGTCGGGTGGTTCTGAGGCGGTAAGCGGTGGCGATTGCGGCGGCGGCCGCGCGTGAATATGCCATTCGACATTTATTCAAAAATAAAACAAAACAGGAAAAGATAGAAAATTCTGATAAAAATCCTTAATCACATTTGTCAACTGTCAGTTTGCCATACGAAAATTAAAAAAAAAAAAAAAAAAATGGTTAAACAAAATCCATTCTCGCTTGTGAATTTAATTTTATACAAAATATTCTTTTCTTAAATATAAATTTATTTATATTTTGTTGTTGTTGTTGGTGCTCATTTTTCCTCTTCATTTTCGTCGGATTGTGTTGCTGCTGCCGCTGTCGCAGAGGCAACTAATTAAAACAAAATGTGTGAAAATATTATATGTGTTTTAAGTCCGAGTTGGTGGTCTCTTTGGTTTAGCTGTATATTGTGGGGGCCCCGAACCATTGAATTGTATTTAATTAAAACCGACAGGTGTATCTATAGGTACCACCGACCGCACCGCAAAGAGCATATAAAACAAAATGTTGTGATGATGGTTAACTAATAAATTTATTAAACGAAGAACAAAATACACAGAATATGCAAACTACTTAGTTAAAAAGATGTAATTCATTCGGTTAGCAATGAGATGTATCTTTTAAGTCGGGTTTTACATTATTGTTTGATGGGTTTTACTTCAACGATGATTAATTTTATCTTTTGGACAGAGATACCTACCAATCCTACATATATTATATATGAGTGGATTAATAATTGGACTGGAAAAACTTGACTGAGAAGCCAAATAGTAGAATATGTTGACAAGCGGCAGATAAATTGGTAAAGAGAACTGATTTATAAACAATTGATTTGCCCTTCGGAGTTGAAGAACACAATTATGTGTTGTGTATCTTTTTGAATTTTTTGATTTTATCTTTGGAATAGATTTATAGATACAGATACAGTGATGTCCGTCAAATGTATAAATCTAGTTATTGATTTGATTTTGTAATGTTTTTTTAATCAAAGTTTGGACTATGTCAACACACAAAACTGACAAAAGTTCATAAAAAGGAAGATATCAACTCCAGTATTTGGATGTCAGTTGTCGAAGAAAAAAGTATAGTTCTGGAAAAAAAAATCACAGACAATAGAATTGTAGAAACTATTCAAATTCAATTCAATTCAATTCAAAAGATTCATTTATTCCATGTTTTATAATGATGGTTTATGAATTTTTAATCATTGGCTTTAGCCGTCAGCGTGACTGGTAACTTTAAATATTTAAAATTATGTTATAAAACAAAAAATGTTTATTTGTTATTATGAAATATTGTGCGAATAATTTGATAAATTGCTGTGAATAGCGACATTAGAAGCATTATAAATAGTGGTAAGAAGTTCCGACGAAGTTAACTAATTGTATCCAATCTGAACCATTAAGGGTTTCAATTGTTTCCTGTATTGATATTGTGGATTCACCTAAGCATGCTTTACTTTGCTGTCTGAAAATTGGACATACGCTTAAAAAATGAAAGCAATCCTCTTTAGCCTTCAAATTGCACAAACTGCAAAACTGGTCAAAGTTTCCGTTGTATGGTTTTCCATTCAAATTTAAAAGCTCGCATCTTGATTTGAAAATAGCTTATTAAAATATCCTTATAAGAGAGGGAATCTTGGAAGTAGGTCCTGTTGCACAATTTGAAATTGAGTTGGCAATAAAGAATTCTGCTTTTGCGCTTGAATTGAATCAGCGTTTTCAGCTTTTTGAATTATTTCGTAGAATTTTGGATTCATCAAAGGAAGGGTTTCTGGAGATCTTGATAATAAGAGAAAGTCATCGGCATAGAGTAAACAATAATTTTTATACCAGCAATTTGGACACCTCCTGGAATGATCGCAGCTATATAATTTATAAAGAGTGCAAATAAAATAGCACTAAGAAGGCATCCTTGTTTTACTCCAGAAAGCGATTTGAATGGCTTTGAATATGTTTTACTATCCCATACTGCTGTTTCAGTATCTGTGTACAAACATCGAATTATATTGACGAATTTTGTTTTCCAAGATTTGACAGTTTGGTAAATAAGGCATTTCGATTGACCAACTCGAAAATAGCTTTGAATATACTTTTGTATTTCTTTTTGAAATGCATTAACGATTGAAGTCAGGGTTAAAATGAAAAATGTGATCAACAGTTGAATAGTTTTTTCTAAATCCTGCTTGGAATTTTATTTTAGAATGTTGTTTATATCTACCCACTTTTAGATTCACACCACAAAAAATCTTAGAAATGACATTCATGAAGGATATGCCTCTGTAGTTCTTAACATTATTAATATCACCTTTTTTATGAATTGGAAAGATTATAGATTTATTATAAATGAAGAGGGAATTTCAGCATTTTTTAAATTTTTTCAAACAATTTAAGCAAATGCGGTTATAGAAAGATGGAGGAGGAGGTGCATATTTTAAAAACTCATACGGAATTACGTCCCCGCCTGGTCCTATGTAGAAACTATGTTCCAAGAAGCAAGAACTCTACAGTAATCATTGATAAGGCCTCAAGGAAGATTGAATTTTTTTTTTTTTAAATGAATCTTTCCAAAAACTGTCGAGGGACAAATTAATTGCCAACAGTTTTTCAACAAGAGAAACAAATATCTTAGCTATTTTATTTTTTACATTTTAACAATTCTAATGAAAAAACATTGTTAACAAAAAAATTCCATAACAATTAGATAACCTGAGTCAATCACTTACTCAGAGAAATTCTTAAATACTCACATCTTCGATAGAATTCCAAGGAACGAAAAGCTGTTTTAATTGGTTTCCAATGTTACACCAAGTATCTAAACAATTCGTGCTATCATATGGTCACAATCTTGATAGATTTCTCATTTTTTAATTCTCCTCATATCAATCAAATAATCACTTTATAATAGTTTAGTTAGTAGGTAATTCATAAATATTTAATAGAAAAATTGCATAATTTCCATTGTTATGACCCGGTTAACATTCTCTTACCACGATTTAGAATTAAAAGAAAAAAATGACTTAATAAGTATAATTAGACAATTTGTTTATTTTTCACATATTCAAGTCACCATGTCAGAGTGAGAGTAGAGTACCCTACTGATGGTTTTGTTTAGAACACGATGTGAAGTATGTATCTACAAACATATAACCCTATACTATGGAGAGGGTGTCTTTTCCAATATAAATTTTCCCCACTTAGCACACGCGGATAAAACCAATTATATACACAAACAATATACCTATAAGGTAAACTACTTTTTAATTGAATGATGGGCTCTATATAGCAGCTTTATAGGTACCATCAACATCAAGCGACCGACCTATTCCTTTGATGACGACATGACGACGACCGAAGCGACGCGACGTGGGGATTAATAGATTCTCAAGTATCTATAAGTTAACTAACTAACAATCATGTCTTCGGTACTGTATATATGTTTGGTTTGGAAAATGTCAGCCACTTTCCTCCTTCCTTTCCTGTCGCTCTCCTCCACATTTTGAATGTGGGGTGGAAAGAAAATTATACTTAATTGAAAATTTTCATTTGTTTGCAAACTTTAAATTGTGAGAAAATTGAATGTGGCCGCCAGCAGTGTTGCGGTAAAAAGATACTTAACTTCTTTATAAGATAGATAGATACAAATAACAAATATTAGAAAGTGCCAATTGGTGCACGTTTTCTTCTTTACCTATAATTGTTATAATTTCAGGTCTTTCTGTATCTGTAGATACACAACAGGGTATTACTTATAAATGTATTTTCTCTAGTTGCGTGTTTAAAATAGATACAATATTTTTTCCCAATCATATCACCATCACATTAACAGATACTTCATCATCGTTTTTCATGCCGATATTGAAAATCAATTTTTTTGTTGTCTTGTTGAAACTAGTTGAAACTTTAATCTAAATCTAAAATCCACTTAAAATATCAATTAGCAGGCACTTTTCCATAGTATACTGTAAATCGGGGACTTAGCCCCGTTTGTGTGTTTTTTCATGTTTTTTATGTATGTTTTTTATGAATGCAACATGATACGGGTTTTTATTTTTATATAAAATCAAAATGTGGCGGCAATTGAGTGTGGGACGTGTGTGCGTGATTACGCGTGTATCTTTCACCTAAATCTTTCAACAGATACGAGATATATATCCAAAAAAGATACATTTTTGTTGTTGCTGTTGGCTGTTTTTTCGGGTGATGTGATGATGCATATTGTGGTAGCTCGCTGTGTGATGTGGAACAAGGGGAAGATATAATATACAAAAAGGATTCCGATTGGAGTTAGTATATTATTATGGTGACGACACAGGCCTTCTTTTTCTTCTTTTGTGTTGTGTTGTTGTTGGATTTTTGATCCTCATATTTGAAATTGTTTTGACTCTGTGTGTGGGTTCACTGGACAAGGACGTTACAATACCATCTACCTAAAAACACTCTGCGTGGGATATGAATGAGATAAAAGGAAATCTATTAAGTGAAGCCGATGCAGAATAGAAAAGGAATATGTCCTTCGAATGGTATTTTTAAAGGATTTGTTTTTGTCACATTGTGTGTTTTTATTTTTTTTATTGTTATATCGGAAGTGTTAGGAGATATCTCATGCAGACAGTTTTATTGTTTTTTAAATGCTTGAAAATAGTTCAAGGGTGGGTATTTCAAAGGATTTTTTTTTTTGTTCGCCGACAGGAAAGTAGTTTGGCTAAGTTCCTTGTTTAACATAAGGACATTAAAATCAGAAATCCTCTCTCTCTAATATGTTGATGAACCGGACTTTTGAAAAAAAAACTTCTTCATGGGAATGCCCTGAAAAAACGAAGACCTAAAAATATCCTTCAGATAGATGCCTTAATTTTAAGATACAAAATTTGTTTTTAATAGCTTTCAGTTAAGATTAAAGATGATTAAGATGTAAATTAAAAATTTGGCCCCTGAATATTGTTCTGGAAACTTGATCCTGCATTTTTAATTAGATACTCCTTAATTTTTTTATTTAGAATTTAAAATTTGAACGGTTTTTCGCTGCAATTTGATATTCAAAATGTGAAATTAACTTTACGGAACCAATTTCAATCAGAGCCTATCTAAATGCTACACGATATGACCAAATCTCTCTTTCAAGGCATTCGCACATCACAAATCAGGATTTCATAGTCCTTGACACTCATACCAGCACAAATTTAATTAAAATCATAGTTTTCTCAAAACAAGATAAGCTATAAGTATCTACTAACCTGAACTAGGACGATCACTGTATCGGGTGCAATACACCCAAGCTGGCCACATCTGTCCATTTTCGTCCTTCGTCGAGCCCGATTCAGAGCGTGTATCATCGGAAGATTCCATTCCAGAATCACGACTCACTACTGAAGGCGGTGGAATCGGTTGGGGGCTGTTGCATTTCCGTGATAAGTTCGAAGACGACGATGCTGAGCCGCCAACTCCTGAACTTGACCCATTCGAAGATGATGACGATGATGATGCGGAGGACGTGCATGATGCATTTGATGCTGGTGGCGGACTTGACATGCATGATTGTGATTGTAATGGCTGTTGTAACTGCACATGTTGTGATGGCTGTCCAATTTGTGCGACGGCCTTACAAAGGCTACCAAGTGGTGGCATCTTATCTGGAACTGCCACAGCCGCCGGTTTTGCACTCCGTCGCATAATTTCCTCATGAATTCTCGGATATTGCGCCGGGTTGAAGTAATTCAAAAAACTAGCCCGTTCCAACATCATGGCTGCAGCAGCGGCTGCTGCTTGTTGTTGCTGATGTTGCTGCCGGCTAAAGTCCAAGACATCGGCAGGCGGTGTCAACCGGGTGAATGCAGATCGTTCAGGAACCCGCGCCACTTCAAATGGCCGGAAGATACTATTCGGGTGGTTTAGGGTGGTGGTCTGCTGTTTCTTGCTATTGGACACTGTTGATGGAGGTAACTTTTGTGGGTTGCCAAAACGATCACTCAAGATATTGCTGATCGAGAATGTGATTGCTGGAGCTGGGGCTGGTGATGATTGGTGAGGATGATGATGATTGATGGAATCATCGTCATCATCGGTTACACTTATGTCCTGTTCGTTGTCATCATCGCCCATAATCGAATCAGTTTCTTCTTCCTTGATGTGATGACGAAGTGGAGATGATTGACCGTTAGTGCTGGTGATGGAGTCATTCAAGCTTCCACAAGGACTAATTGGATAACGCAGAAGAGGATTCATAGCTGAATGATAATTGACAGCCGCAGCCATAGTCATGCCGAGATGATGATTTTGTGAAATGCTCATGTCGAGAACGTGTATTGGAGGCGATGAGGTACTTTGTGGTGAATGTGGGGCACCGGGCGGACTTGGGGCACTCTGTGGACTGCAACGATCCTCTAAGGCCATTGTTTGCTTATTTAAAAAATAAAAATCACACTTCTTGCACTTTAAAACACAATGTTTTTTTTTTGTAACTCTATTAAATGTAGAAATAAGTTTTATTTTTTGTTTGTATTCGAATATCCACTTGGTTCAATATTTTTGTTTTAATAAAATCACAAGAAATTCACTTGTCACTTGTGATAACACTTGTTCTATACATAAGTGTCAAAAAGAAGAATTCAATTTTGTGGTTGACGCGCGAGTTTGATGGATGACAGACGTCTGTTCGCTGCGAGTGCATAAACTAAATTAACTAATCATAGCTCCTTATCGGCAGTAGTAAGTCCTCCTTGGCCTCCTCGGTGCACGGTGCTCGGTGAAGCCACAACCAACTAATAGAACTGTTATAGTGGTAATTGAAAATTATGGCACACACAGGATGGATGAGTGCGATGTTGAAGAGAGGAGATGAATTGCGGTATAGAAGAAGAAGGACAGAGCGAGATATACATAGATACTATACACAAAAATAAAACGTACAAAACCGAAGAAGAAGAAAAACCGAACGAAAGCCGAATATTTGCTGCTTGACGTGTGTGACACAGTCAGTTGTCACCTGTAATCTGACAGTCGATTGAGTGAGAACTCTACGAGGACGACTGGATTTTGAAAAACAAGAAGTTGAAGAGGACAAACACAAAAAAAAATGTAAGCCAACAACAACAAATGCGAGCGCAAGCGTATGCCATACCAATATACCGGGGGACTTTGGGAGTGTATCAGTGACATGTATATCTCTATTAGGCCGTAGCTAAAGTGGGAAGCTAGGCACACACACATGTGCCATGTCAGCCTGATTACCAAATCCGTATACGTTACTTGGAATGTGTTTGTGAATGATTCTGGGGTGTGGCTTATTCTGAACCAGCCTTAATACATATGTTGTCCCACTCTATCTTTCTCATTTGTTGAGGAGAAATATATATATTAACCCGAACGGTAAATAAATAAACACAGTTTCGTTTCTCTCACAACTCAATTAAGTTATGAGAGCGGGTGATTTTGTGTTTGTTTTTCCATTGCACTCTATGTCACTTTATTTTCTTATCTGCCTTCTCTGTTTTTCGTGTATCTTTGAATTTATGGGTGAGAGAGAAAATGACTGATTTTGAAGGGGAGATGCTAAGTGTCTATATGTGTATATATAGATCTCAGTTATATACAATTGGGCGCGTCAAAAGGCAAACGCTTCATTTTCATCTTTGAAAGTAAACAAACGGTAATTGAATAAGTGAATCTTTTAGATACACTTTCTTTGTTTTGTATCTTTTTTTTTTATTTTGTAACGATATTGTTCTCATTTCATATGCTTTTTAGCAGCTTACTGTGTTTGGTTTGGTAAAATCAATTGTTTTAGATACATTTGGAAGCCACTTGGAGGGTACATCCGCACTCGCACTCGCACTCGGAATCGCAGCCGTCCGTCGGTTTGTGCAGATAGGCACAATTTATATTGCGAATGAGTGTGTGTTTGTATTTTTTGTATCAATCAGAGCCCGACAACTTTATTTTGAAAGATAAGTGCCTACCAGCAGGCAGATAGGCAGGCAGAAGGATTGTTAATAATTTTACAATTCACATAATGTTTTTCATTTTCGAGTGGAACAGGGTTGGAGGGGGATATGTTTATTTTATTTTGTCCTTAGATGTAGGTAGGAAAGTATGTAGATGGGTTATGATGTTTTGTATCTGATTCTACTGTGTCCTTTAATCTATATTTAGAAAGCTCACTTAACTTGATTTTCATTGAAATTGATTTTCATTTTTGTTTCAATAAGTTCAGGAAGGTAGGAATGCCTACTTATTTAGTTATCACTTCGATTAAGCTGTGACCGCTCGACAGCTGGTATAAGTATAATTGAGCAAGATTGGTTTGGAATTATCAAGAAGATGGTTCGAATCCAAGTTCAAGCTGATACAAAAATGCTCTCAAAAATTTTAGAGAAGGAGTACCTATAGGAAGATAGGTATCTCTAAATACAAAATAATTTTAAAATGAATTATTCTTCAAATTATGTAGGTAACCACATCGATCCAGACCAGAATATGGAAGAGTATCCTATCTAAGTGAAAATAGACAAGAACTTAATATTTTAGTTCATCCTTGCTGCACATTTGTATGTAAAGGGTTTTTCATTTGGTGGGGGTAGATTTTGGCGGCCTTTGGCGGCCTTTGGCGGCCATGTTGCTTTGATGACATCTGTCAAATCTGTTGTTAATTATTCACCTAACTAATGCCAAGATATCATAATGGTAAGTTATAGAATTAAACAGCACTTCCAAATTTGCGCCAAATTTATCGGTAGACGTGGTGGCCTGCACAGTCCACAATTCAAAGTTTAGAGGCCCAATTCCGCAATCAATCAGCCAGCAAAAGTACCTAGCTACCCCTAACGCCACCAAATATCGATATGCGGTCCGTGAAAGTCTATATTTACAGTTAAACTCAAGAAAGTTGATTACTCACCGTGACGTGCACATCAAGAACTCGGACTTACGAAGACTTAAACTCGGAGAATTTCGAATCGGAAGTTGGGCCTACACCCGTACAACATCCAACAGACCCAAGAGTTCAAATCGATGACCATAGACAACCTTTTGTTTGTTCGTTGCCTTGCTTCGCAGCATTTGGAAGACGACCTCGATGTTGGTTGAAAATAATCTTCCAGCGACGAGGCGTTTTTGGATGACAAGTTAACAAGCAAAATTGCAGTATGTAGAACGACAACAACTATAACACGAGACTCGCCAGGTGTCAAAGATTCCTCAAAAATGTATTCCAGCAGGACGACCGGCGCGGCGCTACGTGTCACACAACGGACGCCACGATTGATATTTTTTACATGATTGATTTGCTTTCTTATCAGATTACTGTGAATAACCCAATATTAAACTAAACTTAAACGGTAAACGAAAATTGTTATGCATTGTTCTTGTTCGGCCTCGAGAGGGGACCAGTGGAACTAGCCGACATAAAGGCTTTTTAATTCAAAATTTGACGTCTTCGATCGCCCAAGATTCGCCAGAATCTTTGTAGAGTAATTCATTTTTGAGATAGAATTTAGAAAGTTTAAACATTTGCATAAGGCAACTTATAGCCATTTATTTAACAAGCGATTTTAAGGGCAGTGAAAAGACGTTTTTTATGAATTTTTATAAAGTGAGCAAAACGTGAAAATGCTAAACTCAATGAAATTGATATTGGGTGGTGTTGGCAGTCAGCTATTCAAGATGAAATAAAATATTTTCCATTCGCAAATTTTTATCTCTTAGTTTTTCTGACAAATAGTAACACATCTAGTTTTGTACTTTTTTAAACGTTTGAAGTTCTGATGTAAGTTGAAGGCTTTTCGTGTCATAACATAAGATTAGATCAGATTTTATTTTTAGACTAATTCCTATCAAATATCTAACAGTAGGTAGGTAAATAAAAAATAGCTTGGTTTTGATAAAAATTACAGCGTCAGTTTAGCATGCCAAGCTAATAAAGTCCAAACGTACCTACATCCCCAGCTTCCAGCTATGTTAACATCCACAACAACACATGACTATGTTGTTTGAAAATTATTGTTAAAGATACAAATTTCCAATTCGTTATCAGAATATAAATGTTTTCAAGGGCGCTAAGTATTTAACACCTTTTTGCTAAAAACCCATTCTCACCAATAAAGCTTTTTAAATATTTGCGTTGGAAAAAAACCATTCATTTTATTAGAGCATGTTGCAAGTACCTACAGTTTAGTGAAGTTTTCATAGGTACATGCAAATATCATTTTATCATTATATCATAGATTGCTCAATTCCATTAAAGATACAAATTTTTAACCATCAAATGAGAAACTCAAACAATCAAAAAGCCAACACAAAAAACTCCATTCCAAAACGCTAATAGCCAGATTGATGTTTACAATTCAATGAGCCTTTTAACCATTAGCCTCATGATAATTGTTGTTAAGACAACCTAGGCCAATCTATGGCCATCCAAAAACCAATAGCTGTTCAATTATATAAAGACTTATCTACATAATGTTAGCTTTGGCAAAACAGAATTGAAAAATTAATGAAGCGATTGATAAAAAATAAAGATATTGCTCCCACAGGCGAACCTATCCTATGTTATGCAATTAAGTATTTTTGTATATTTTATATTTTCATGTATCGGCTAATAAATTGGAATTTTTGATCGCGTGAGTTCGTTGTTGGTATTTATAGTTTTCTATTATAGGTATAGAAGCTCGGTCATTATAAGTCAATTTCCGTATCTAATCATGATCAATTTATCAGGTCAATCTCAATTTTTTGTCTTCTTTTTAACTCGCAAATTTATTGATGCGTGAGAGTTAATTGCTAGATCAACTGTATAGGTAGGTACATCTATTAATTTTTAATGTATTCAAATTATAAAAACATTTATTGCTTCAAGCTTGTTTGATTTCTATAATGAATTTATGAAACTCAAAATATTTGTATACACATCAATATTTACATATTTTATTAGATGTGAGTTGTATAGTTGAAAAAAAAAAAAAAAAACAGATGCCAAAATGGATGCATAGCTAGTTCTTATAATCAAAATAAATGCCTGATCTTTTGAATAGAGCTTCATCGGAATTTGTTTATAAGGAATAGGAAGACAGGAAAGAGTTTTTGTTAATACAGTGGATTGGGAATAATGAAGCAGTTATGTCACATATGATTTTGCTCCATAAGAATGTTTTTTTGTTGACTGAAAACTAAACAAAAGTACAGGATCATGCTAGATATAGGTAATAATTATTATTTAATTGTGATGACGACATTAATCATCATGAAAGCTTGGGGTGGATGTAGTGGCGTTAAGACTCCGATATCGTCACCCAGGCTGAAGGGAAAACTCTACACCTCATTTATGCGTACGGCACTAGCAAACGGTTCGCAATGCTGGACAATGTACAAAACGTATGGTAGTAAATTAACAGCAGCTGAGATGAAGATACTTCGTATGGCAGAAGGAGTAACAAGGATCGATCTAATAAAGAGTACGAAAGTCCGACGAAAATACTATCGTGCGAAAAATTTAACATTATCGGCTCAGCTGGAATATTGTCGCTTTAAAAGAGGGACCCGCAAGAGCCCTATCAAAAAGGCAATAATTATCATACAACAACGTTCCAATACAATCTTGATAAATGAAGAGGTGAGGCCAACTTAAAAACTCCTAGCGATACCTACTATTATTTAATTGACCCTAGAAATGGAACAATTCTCAGACCAACCCGGTAAATTCATAGGCGAATCACTAATGTGATGGTGAACCGCAGTCAACTGAGAGAATTGTGATCAGAGTTACCCACAGTTGCTCATATGAGCCAAAAGGACTCATTATTTTTAAGTTACTCAGGGACTCATCTTTTTAAGATTTGGCTCATTTATTTAAGTATAAAAATAGACACTTTAATATGGTTAATTTGCTAGTTCCAAGTCTTTTATATCAATTTTCAGAACAAACAATAATTTTCAAATATTTATGCATAGTGTGAACTACGTTTCTATATACTTTCTTAGACGCTTTGATTTAAAAAATTGAAACGTTCCAACACAAACAACATCTATTACTTTGATTCACTTATAGAGGCGCATTTATTGTTGGTTTATGAAATAATTTCAAAAGCACTCATTTATTTCCAAAACGACTCATTTTTTTAGCCTCTAGGACTCATACAAATTGTAACCTGCGGTAACACTGATTGTGATCCATCTGGCATCTAATCTAAGGAATTTTTTTTCCAACGCAAGCCTATGGAGAAACAACATGGCTCTCTAAATGGGTGAATTCCTATGTAATTTTTGTAAGCAAGATCAAATTGTAATCACCATTTTTATCAAACAAATATTCCGACTACGCGGAACTGAGTGGTATGGTGATACGAATCTCAATATATATCGACTGTCTTCAAGCTGCAACTTTTGAACAAGACTTCCATTAAATGTTCCATTTCATAATTAATTAGTTTCGAGACTATCTTTCAATGCAATTGGTCGGTTTCTATCAATCATTTGCAAATATATGTAGATATACTAAAAAACCTATACCTGCAAATTGCAATCCACCAAAAAATGTCTTCACTTCAAATTCAAAGTTCAAATTCAAACACGCCATTTCGCCGTGGCGAATTAAATGAGTTCTAAATTCAATCCAATTTAAAAACCCGAAGCGAATTTGTTTTTTATTCTCTTGTGGACTTACAATCCAAAATGAATTAATTTATTCATTCAAAATTAACTTTTTTATTCATTTCATTCTCTAAGTCAACACAATACACATTCATCTCTGTCGGCCATTAATCCTGATCGAAATTCTAAAAACCACAGCAAAACCGCAATTCATCCATTTCCCCTCCAAATAAGAAGAAAAAAAAACATTCTACCAATCCGTTTACATACGAAAGGGGACATTCCTCCATTGTTATTTATTGTTTCTCCCTCACTCGACCGACTACTTACTAGGCAAAGAATGCGCAGCAATGGCTGATTTCTAGTAGTGTGCAGGAAAAAGGGAGAAAGAGAGGTATTATCTCTATCTCTCCCACGCAATGGTGTTCATACACAAATGAACCTTTTTAAAAATAAGGGGGAATATTCCATTGCCTATCTCTGTTCGTTACACGTTGAACTTGGGTTGGGGAATTTAATTCGTTGATGGCGCGAAATCAGTTCTGGATTCTGTTTTCTGATGTGTTGTGTTGTGTGCGTTTAAGTTTGCTCTAGCTGATTGAATGCGAATGGATGGGATGGGGGAAGTTTTAATTTGTTCAATCGGTGACGCGTTACTGAATTCATTACAACTACCATTAGTGTGTTTACTTTATTGCGGTAGCAATTTCCCCCTCCCGCAACTGTAATAACTAACTAACAACTATCTGTGTTTGTTGAAGCTGATTCTGTTTGTGATTCCAATAATTGATTGTGTGTAATGTGTATGGTTTTATTAAAATCGGTTCTCCACGGATGTTTGCCAACATAATATGAGAATTACCTTGCGACAAACATTATGTTGACGTTTGGAATAATAATTATTGTAATTAATTATTACTTGTTCATGTTTTTTTGCAGTTTATCGCTGACACGTTATTATAGTTTAATTTTTTATATTTTTAATTGGACAGGTTGGAGTAGGTAGGTTGGGCGCTGGCGCTGGCGCTGGCATTATGTTAATTATTTTATTTTTGGAATTAATATCTGCCTACGAATTGGAGTTAAAGAGCTATTTCAAGCTACTGACTGAATTCAAATAAGGTTTCCTTAGGTATGATTTAGGTATTACTGAAGATTCTAATTTAGTAAGGTAGTTAGCAAGTTTAATGGAACGAGGGGACGAATGCCGACGGGAAAACTTTCATTTGAATAACTTGCATTTAAACATATGTTTTTAATAAGGATTTTGTTGTTTAGTATACCTATTCTATAACAATACGAAGTATGGTGATAGGTACCACTAATGCTCATGTGGGTATCTTCTTAACAGCCGACAACCGAGGTAGGTATTTGTGAGTTTAATGTTAACATATAGATATGTTATCCCAAGTACCCAAAGGCACATACATAGGTATCTATATCCTAAAAGAGTATTGAAAATTGACAAAAAAAGGTAAAAAGAAAATTGAGCTTTCGCTGCTCAAATAGATACCTAGAGAAGATGGAAATAGAAGGCAAGCAATCAGGAGGTATACAAAAAAATAAATTTGAAAGGAACACTTTTAACGGATCTTAATTGGGCTGAAGTGTTTGCTTTTTTTTTTTTAGTAAAATCTGAAGCTTCTGGTGCACTATGGAGATCTGTATGGAAAAAATTTAAGGTGAGGTAGTTGTCTCTGACCTGATATGTCAAAGCTCGAAGCTGCATAATTTTTGTAGTATAGGTACCACAAACTTATAAATTTATGATTTTATATGTTACATTTCTCTACAGGTTTTCTTGAGTATTAAATTAAAAAAAAAAAAAAAACCGTCACGTAAGAAGTACCTATGTCTACTTGATTGACTTTAATTGCTGTCTCAATTTAGTTGCACTATCATGCAGAAAGAAACAGGCCTTCGTAAAGCATAGACCTCAATTTATATAAAAAATTATAAACAAGTGGTTACGAAAATTTTATTTTATTTAATTTGCATATAATTTGCCAATATTATATACATAAACATGAGTTTATTAAACATAAATATTATAAGCTTAGAAGACGGTCGTGCGCTGCTATACGACAGCAAAAATAAATACACGCTTGAAAGTATGTATGCTAATTGATATGGATATACATGTTATGCATTTTTCTTATATTTTAACTAAGGTGAAGTTGTTTTTAAATTGTTTTTTTTTATTTTTATAGTGCAAAATATAATTCAATAAAACAAAAAATTATTATAATATAATATTTGTATGTGTTTAAAAAGATCTTTGAGCAATAAATCCTTGTGGGCGTCCTCAGAAGACTCAGAAGAAATAAATACAATTAATATTTTTTCATTAGGCTAAGCTTTTAATGTTTGTGCTTAAATAAGACATCAAATTTTAAATATTTCTTGGTCTTAAACTTTTCGCTAACTATTGTTTTTAATTTATTAGCAAATTGACAAAATGCACTAAAACTGAATTTGTGGGAAATCGCTTCATTACTGAATTTGGACCAAATTTCGAAAAAACCGTCTTACGCGGCATCTTTAGAAGGCCCTATAAAAGTTTCATCGCATTCTGGACAATGGTTTTAGAAACAAATTGGACACAAACATAAAAACACTTGCGTGTGTGTGAAAAATCAATATTTTGACCGAATAATGGTTAGTAAATGACACAAACGTTAGCAAATTATCATGGAGCATATAAAAACCTAAAATATATCTACATACCTTCCTTACAGTTATAGGTAAACAGCTTCAGCTTCATCTGTGTCGTAGAGTTTTCTTTTTTCATATATCGATATCCAGAAGCATAAAAACTATGAAAAATAAAAAAAATCCGAATATTGCCCATGAAAACGTTCCTATAGGTTGGAGTTGGTGCTTGAAACACGACCGAACATATATATAGAAGGAGAAATTTAAAATATTTGATCCCATAACGCGGTCCACTTTGGTACGGATACGGAGTATACCTGTCAGTTGATCCCTAGCCATGAAATACTATTATTTTACTAGATATGTTCGGTGAAACCCAGATCTTTAAAATTTTAAGCATTACAAAACTTGTTTCATAAAATAATGTGTATATAGACGGTAGCCGTTTACTTGAATAGGTCATTATCTGAAGAACTCAGGCTTAAACCACTCTTGCTGCACCAGATAACAGAGCTGTAATCGGTCATTAATAAAGTTAAAAGTTTAAAAAAATGGTATCACTAGATTTATGATGTTCCGTTGTTGATAGTGAGTAGGTATAAAAAGAATCGGACCTAGATGACTGCCTTGTGGGACTCCTTCATGGAAATCTAAAGAATTCAGTTTAAGAATAATGATGTTATGTGAGAGTTAGTCAAACTTTTTTGAAATATCTGTATAAGTATAGACAATCCAGCTTATGTTCGTTTTCGAACGCCCTTCATGCTTCATCATTTGCGCGTACAGGTAAGTAAGTGTCACAGTCGACCGCTTCTGCGTGAAGCCATGTCGTGATATCAGATTTTTTGTAGAAAAACGTTATACTACACCACAAACGACTAGTTCAAATAGCATGGCTTTTTCTAGAAGGTAGGAATTGAGGTATGAAAAACTAAGAAATTTTTATTTCACATTATTGTAGAGATACCGCCAGGTTTGGGAAGGTAAGCCATCTTACATAACCTAATAAAAGATAATGATTAACTTTATCTATTTCATTTGGAATATCGTAAAAGTGGCGTGGGGAGTATTGAAAGCATTTTTCATCTTTATTGACACACCCAAAAAAATAATTAGTATATATTACTAAAACTTTCGTTCATTGTACGAAACTTTCGTGGTGCAAAACTACGAATGTTTTTAGTACATTGTACGAATAGGGATTCGTAATTGAACTAATTTTTCCAGATAAAAATTACGAATGCTTTAGTGTTTTTACGAAATGCTTCTGTACAATGTACGAAATGATTCGTAGACACGGTACGAATAAAATCGTACATTGTACGAAAAATTTTGTATTTTATTTAGTAAAATTACAAAATCTTTTGTACAATGCACGAAATCATTCGTAAACATAGTACCTACTTACCCGGCTTAACGGGGCTAGGGGGAATAGACCACCCTAACGTACGATTTTGTTCTTGTCTCAACTCAACCTTTTTGTCACACTTTATATGCAACTCACCCAATTTTGACACTCACAATACATTTATAATACTTTGGAAATTTGATAAAAAGGTGTTACTAATTATAAAGAACAATTTACGCGCAATTGTGTACATATCACAATGTTAAATTAAAAAAATTTAATCATAAAAATATATAAAATGTAAGAAAATTCATTCAAACGTACCAGCATTTTAATATTATTTAATTATAATTTGATTTCGAGATTAATATTAACACCGCACTACTGTTCCAAATGAATTCTTATTATTTAACTGTTTATGATTTATTTAAACAAAAAAACTTTCTTATGTATACACTTTTTCATTTTTAAACACTTTCATAATTGAAATACAAACGACAATAACTTAGCTTACTTGCTTTCAAATTTAACATGGCGGTGGTGCAAAATATTTGTATTTCTACGAAAATATTGGTGATTGAACAAAAATAATGACATACATTTCCTGCAGCAGGTATATTTCGAAAAGATTCAAATTTACAATTATTTTGGTAAATTTACAAAATTTTTGTAATTTGACGAAAATATTAGTAATGGCAATACAAAACAGAAAGGAAATTAGGCGTTTAGAAAAATATCATATTACTTAAGTAGAATAAACGAATTTTTTCGTACATATTACTAAAATTTCGTAAAACAAAATTTACGAAAGCACTTTCGTTTATTTTACGAAACTTTCGTAACACATGGTATTTTGCATCTTATATTTGCTACGAAACATTCGTTTAATTTACTAAATTTCGTACAATGTACGAAAAAAAAATTTACGAAAGTGTTTCGTAAAGATTTTACTAAAGTTTTTTTTGGGTGCAGGAATATCAACAAAAAAACTACTTAAATTTTTGCACAGACTCATTGCATGTTTCAGGCGAGTTAAATAAAGGAATACCTAGGTTCTAGGTACTATAGTTTTATTAAAGAAAAGCATTTATAAAACTCCCAAAAGGGGAACAAGGTTACAAGAAGTCTTCATTCCTATTAAAATATAAACTCAAACACCAACTATCTAAAGGTACAATATTCAAGTAATTACAAAGTTTAACTTCAAACTAAAAAATAATAAAAATCAACTTGTGTGGTTTCGATAATTATAAGCACGTCGTCATCGTCCGTCGGTCGGTCGTCTAGAACTGTTGTGAAGTGCATTCTTCTCTAAGTCTCCGCACCTTTTGTGTGTACATGCCTTAAGCACCTATTATCGATTCCAATAATAATTATTGTTAATTGAATAGCAAAAGAACCCCCTGTGGTGGTCCTAAATTAAGTTTCGTTATTTTTCTGTTCTCGGTGTTGCTCTGCAAAATGAGTTCATTAAGACGACGATGCAGACGACGGATGGGACGGCTCGGCGTTTCATTTTAATGAGCTTTCGTCGCTCAATGCACCTCTTAAAAAAAACTCCCAATGACTACGACGACGACGTGATGATTTGCTGGGATTTTGTTCGATCGTTCCTTTTTCATTGTGTTGTTCGTGATGTTTATCTAGATCTCTGTTGGGTATAGGAAGGTTCCTATATATAACAAATATGTATAGATACAGTTTCTTTATATATTTAATTTTAAATTGGGTATCAAATTTAATGCCCCTCCCTGTAAAACCAAACAGTGTTTTGTTATTGCAAAATTTTTCATGGCCCAAGAGTTGCCTATATTGACTCGATTTTTTTTTCTGAGAACATATACGGGTGCAGAAGATTGCATGTTGAATATAATGTACATATATTAAATACAAACTTTGACAAGGTATGAATAAAAATTTAAAGTTTTGTAGTCCTTCACACAAGGTTCTCAAACTCAACATCGAAATATAGCAATTAAAACAATAATTTAAAGTATGGTCTCTTTTAACTTATTTTATGAGTGAACGCCTGCCCTATGATTGCAAGAATTACCATTGTATATTTATAATCGATAGTACCTACTCTCAATAAGAGGAACGTTTGGAGCGCCATCTATCAATGTTGGCATTAATCAATTAATTTTTTAATCAATTAATTAATTTGATTAATTTTAATCAGATTAAATTAATCATGATTAAAAAAGTAATCTTAATCATGATTACTGGTGTTAATCATTAATCACTAATCATTAATTGATTAAATTTAATTGTATCTAGTTACCATCGCGCTATCTGCCGAGACTGTTAGTTTAAGATAAAAAACGTGATTTTGAATAATTTTCCGAAAAAAAAGTATCACTTGCATCGTGGTTTCATAAAACCACACAATTTTTTTTATTATAGGTACATTTTATTTAGGCAAAGTTAATACTTAATCGAATTAACGATTAATGATTAAGATTAATAATTTTAATCATTTTAAATTTGATTATGATTAATTAATCTTAATCAAATTGTTTGATTATGATTTTTAATCATTAATTTTCAATCGTTAATCAGATTAATTTTGGGCCAACACTGCCATCTATGTACTAAGTTCACAAACACTTGATTGGTGAGTTAGGAGTGGTTTTGTCTAGATTGCCATTGGAAGCAAAAACAACAATAGAAGACATTTGATGTAAAGTAAATAAGAGAACTAGTGCCGCCATCGACGAAGTTCAGAACTAAAAAAAAAAATGTTCCATGAAATTACTATAAAAATGTATATACAATGGAATCGCTTAAAAAATTTTTACAATAAAGAAGGAAGATACAGCTGAATTTTTCGATACGAAAAAAAAAATAACAAACTGTAAGGATGCGGGTAGATTTTGGAAGTATGCAGCGGCCATATTGTTTTGGTAATGTTTGTCAAATCAATAATAATTGTACAGTAATCAGTTACTAATATTTAATCACTACGGCTGGTAACACTGTTAAAGAGCGCTTCCAAATGATAAAGTTTTATTATTTCAAGATTCATGAAATTTTTCATCGGCTATCCAGTCCAATAAAAGTTGCATCTTTATGGAAGATCCTCGCAATGGGTCATTATAAATAAATTTGAGTAGTTCTCCTCTCACTGGACAAACTAAGAAACTAAGGCTAGAGTTCAAGTAAATTATTGGTTAAGTGTTAAGTCGGCTGTTTATAGAACTCGCTGGCGAGTTTTCTAACACTTTTTTAAAAGAATCACCATTGTTTTTCAACATCGACACAGAACGTATTACCTACTGCTTCGAACACCTTAATACTTGCAGAAACTCCCATCTTTGAATATTATATCAATTTTCCCAGTATTGAATGTAGGGCAGAGTGGGGCAAGAAGGACCCAGGGCAAAAAGGACCAAACCGATTTTTACCACGGTTCTTTGCCCCACCTTAGGTAGGTATATTTAATAGTTAAAAATAAATAATTTGTTGGCACAACAGCTCCAAGCGGGGCCGGGGCCTGGGCCTGTGACTTACACTCTCAACCAGAAGACAACCCTGCTTTTCTACGTCACATCAGTCCGATAGTTCGTGTCGATTCAAAATCGCAGATATTTAGCACTATAAGGATCCATAAGGGTATTTTAAACGATTGATGGAAAAAGGGTTAGACCCATCCCAGTCATCAATTCGATAAATAATATTCGTTTGCACTTTATAAGCTTCACTTTTCGAGGAAGTGTCATTTGTTGTTTTCTATGTCAATTGTTATCTGATCCATCGGATTGACCATTTGTTGAACCAAAAACCTAGAGGAGAACACCAGGTGCTTGATACCCCAATCGAATTCCATTTCACTGCGAAGCCAATAAAAACTTGTGCCTAAGATCAGAAATCTCATATCGTAATCTTTGTTTTCCAAAATTCCCAAAAAAGATAACCTCTTTCTTTACGGACGATTTAGTAAAATTGGTCTTAGAGGAAACGTTTAACGCAGATGATATCCACTGGAGCGAAAGAGTGATGTCTGTACTTTTTGTTTATCCCTGTTATACGGAGCTTGTCCGGGTCTGAAGCTATTTTCTGATCGTTGAAATCATGTATGACGTTTACAATTGTGAATAGAGCATCAATGTCAAGTAGATAATAAAAATCGAAGGAACCTTCAAATAATTATTTTCTCATGACCTTGATGATGTCCTATAATACAGACAAATACACATTCTCCAATCTATTTAAATTAAATTGTCCTTTTCAAATCGGGCTACTGAAACTCATTTCATCTATCCATTAGCCACCCAACATGAAGCGAGTGAACATAATGACTGGATACATTCTCCAAGACTCAAAGGTCATACCATCTAAACATCACATACAAAGCAGACACTATTTCCATTCGGAGATTGGACAGCTAATTGTTTCTTCAAACTCAAGCTTAGAACAAAGAATTGATACCTATTACTTCAGATACAGATGTATGTGCCTAAAGGAAGAACCATCGACATTATTGAAGGTGCTACAAGGACACATCTTTCGCATTCCAGATGAAATAGCAAAAGTAAGAACATTAAAGTAGTCAACATTGAAAAAAAAAAAGAAAAAAGAATGACAACCTTAGGAAGCCGAGCACAATAAATTTTCGCATTTTCTTCGCTTCCATTGTTTGAGTGACCACAAAAATTAAACATCTCCCAAAGAAGACGACACTCCTGTGCCACCCGGTGAGTCTATAGATAGATCTCTCTGTGAATAACATGAACATTAAACATGAACAAAAAAAGATACATACGACTACCAGTACATATCCGTATCCGTATCCTTCAGCAATTTCGTTAATTTACCTTGTTGGTGCGTTGTTTATTGTGAGTTTGTTTTCAACAATTCTGTATATGCCCTGCGGTGTTGGTCATTATCCTGGCACGGAAAGGATGAAGGCTAGGATTTTACTGCGTGTTTCCATTACTTGGCGTAGACATTCCTTCTGTTGTCCTTCGTTTTGATAATTTAGATTGGGATATGCGCAATCTGCAGCGTACACATTCAAACTCTCACTCTGATCTTGTCTTAAGTCTATAAGGACAAAATATTCCATCCAATTGTCCTTATCCTTTCATGGTCTACGGTTTGAATCGATTAGCAAGAGGATTCTCGGTTTTGTTCTTGAGGGAGAGACAGAGAGGATGAAATTTAATTTGTAAGAAGTAAACAACTTGTGTTTGCAAACTTTTGGCCTTAAGTAGATATACGATTACGGCCAACTATGATGGTGTTGGATTAAGGTGTGACTTATCCGGGGTAATCTGTTAAGAGTTAGGTAAGACGTTTATTCAAATACGAAGAGTTTACTCTTGTCGGTTGTTATAGTAGTTATGAGTTTAAGCGAATGATAAGGCACGGATTTAGTTTGAAACTTTTAGTGTGAATTATTTTAGAAAATTAGGTCTTATCTGAGTTTATATGGGCTTTGTGCAGCCTTTTGAGTTCAAGACAATTGGAATAGTTATTTTTGGTTCATCAAACAAATTAAAAATTTTAACGGGAAAAAGTTTCGAATCGAAAACGCCTTGATGTCTTATATATTTGGTTTCTTTTTCAGTGCGAATTTCTTACTGGATTGAAAAGAAGGTCGACTTTTTGCACAGAAATCTTTTTTAAAAGAGCATCGGAAGTAAGCCATATTCACATGGTATATTGGAAAACCTGTACACAGAAAAAAACTATCGGGTTTTTTAATGTCCAGGTCAGCACACAACAAAAAGTCAAAGTATTAGCCAGAAATTTTGTGTGCTATGTGCGTTTTGCTGTTGATTTTGTCCTTGTTTCTAGTCCTATCTCAAAAATGCACAAACTGTGTGTTGGGGGTGTATGACTACGACTTAATTGTATTCACAACTATTTTTTGACAGAATGACGCTGTTGATTGTATTCCTGAAAACTTATCGTAATGTACACTCGAAAGGTCAAGAAAGTTTCCTATTCGATAGGCGCCCGTAGGTACTGCACCCATGATATTAAAAGCCTTGGAACGGTATATTAAAGTACGTTTTTGGATTTCAGCAATCCGCATAATGTCTTGAGTATGTCGACAAAACCTCGTGATAGTAAGATCTACTAATCAAATGAAATAGATAAAAAACGATGACAATTTTAAACGACAAGGCTCTTTGTCAAAAGTTCTTTGGACATGGTGAACCAATAAAGTGTTACCTTTATCGAAGTTTAAACACATATATCTGTGAAGTGAAGTATATCAGCCGATATTATTATGTTTTTTTCGAATTTTAAGAAATGTCCTTCTTTTATTCAAACGGTTGTTCCATAGGCAAGTATGAGTTCGTTCAAAATCGAATTTGCGAAAAAAACCAAACATGACTATATACGTTGATATAAGGATGTCAAAAAAGTGTGTCAAAAATGTGTGTATGTCAGCGGATGAGCTGACATGCTCCAAACTTTGTACTTTGTGTTTGGTGGTGTTCTGAGATGTTCTCGGATTTTTGATTCTAGATCCAAAAAGTAAATGTGGGTACTTGCAATACAAATTTTATCAAAAAACTTATTTATCTTGAAAGCAGCTGCATGGATTTTAGTTTAACTTTTATCCTGCTGCCCTGTAAAAACACTCTTATTTTACTTAGAATTAATTGTACAGGGTATGCCTTGTACTCCTGCCTAGGAGTCTGGTTGCATGAAATTGACTTAGGAATGCTTTTGCAGCTCATTATCGTCTTCCGCCTTTCCCCATTCGACTTAAACTATCAAATGTTTGGTAGAGGAACCGTCTGAGAACCAAACACCTCGCCTAGATGGCGGGTTATGTTTCTTAGAGAGTTCCTACGCTGAACCCGCCGCTTACTGAGCAAACTCTTTGACAGACCCAGTGTACTCTCACCAACCAGCAACCTGCCTAGGTGGCAGAAGGTCTGGAGTACGGATACATGAAATTGTCCTATGGGGTAAGCTTGGCAGATTGAGTAGTCTTCCAAGAGAGTGCTAGCTCATCCGGTCCTTCTCCGTAAAAAAGTTTGTATCATCCCATACATATTACATCCTTCTAATCCTTGGGAAAGTTAGGGTTACAAAACGGTGTGCACTAGCTTTTCCAGTTCCATAAAAACCCCTTTACCTACCTCCCATATACCTACCTCCCATATACCGTATCTTTTACGTCTGATGGTGAGATGGGGAAAATTCTCTTGAATGTATTTCTTTAATAATACTTTAAGGCTCATTCGAACGATTCTTCCTGGCCTTCAAAAATATGTTTCTATCATACTACATACATTAAAATGGTCGATTGGTTTTACAGATTTCGTGTTCTCCTGACCTCAGGTAAGCCTTTTTTTAAGAAAACTCTGTTCAGCTTTTTTTGGATTGTGATAGTTCTACGAAGTTCTCATTAAAATTTTCCTGGCTCAAGAAATTGTTGATATTTTTTTCATGGATTTATTCAAAAGTATTTTCGAGTCATGAAACTGACTTCCTGCAACAATTGTTACAATAATTGATATGGTATTTTATAAGTATTTATTTCAATTCTTTTTCACTTGCCTTCCAGCGAAGAAATCACAGAGAATAATGTAGGGGAGACCGGGGAGAGTAGACTCAAAATTTTCTTATCTTTTTTTAGAAAAAAAAACTAAGAAAGATATCAACACGAATCAAATTCCATTTTATAAACCAATATTTTTTGCTTTATAAAAAAAGTACGTCTTCTAAAATTGGTCAATAGAAAGACCTTTTTTTCCTAATTTTACCAAACGACCTCAAATTGTCAAATAACCCCATCAGAACTGGGGTAAGTTGGCTAAGGTTGACTATATTCCTATTTCCAGCTTTTTCTTTTCATACTAAAACTATAAGCAAATAGAATTAAAAATTAATTTTATTTGAAACAAAAAATAAATATTATACACAAAATATAAAGCCACGATCAGGAACATGGACAGTTGTTGTCACCCCTCTCTCGTCTATATTCCAGATATCTTCGGGTTTCAGTTTGAGACGTTCATAAACCGTGTTAAGACTGGTGAAAAAGGCACTTACATTATGCTTGTTGAATGAAGTTGCCCTTGACAAGCTTGTTGCTTGTGGCTTTCGAAGGGAAAGCAGCATGCCTTTTCATAAAATTAGAAAACCATTCCTCTTTTTTTCGTATTTTCACTGCAAATTCATAAGCGAGTTTTTTTTACTTGTGAGGGCGTCATACCAAAATAAATGTCAGCCGTTGTTTTTTTAAATATTCTGCCAACGATGCTTCCTCTTTGGTCGTAAAAATTGTTTGTACCCAACATCTTCAAGGGACAGCCTGGCAATAGGGGTAGAAGGATGCTCCAACTTCTTCTGCTTAAATTTTTTAACATAATTTTGCAAGGTTTTATATGGAATCCAATAGTCATGAGCAACAGATCGTATGCTTTTTCCTTTTCAAAAAATAAGCTGACACGCACACTTCAAAACTGTTTTTTCAGTCGCCCCTCTTGTTGTTTTTCTTACGTATGTCCTCATTTTTCTAGATATTACCAAAAAAAAATGAGTCGACTTACCCCAACAAAAAAGTATCAACTTACCCCAATCGGTCTTTCAGCACTCAATGATTTTTTTCGGTACTCAGAAATCAAAACAACATGAAACCACCAGGTGTTATGAATACTGCAAAGATCTCGTTTCTTGGATCTTGTCTTTATAATTTATTTACCTACGAAGAGCTCAAACTCAAAACGTTGGCGGTTACGCCGTCGTTTGCCTCTATAAGCGCGAACGCTATATGTATAATAGAGCGAGTAGAGAATGACAGATTATTCCAATCTAAGCGAGTTGCTCTTTAAAATGGAATTATCTTGTAGAGGAGCGAAAAGGAAAAGTGTGCTTAAAGATCGAGCGAGTTGCTCTTGGAAAATCAAACACACTGGTTGGCTATTGAGGAAAGACAACATTTATTTTGGATTTTCATCCCTCTTTTATACAAAATTTGTCTTTAATTTCCATTCAAACTTTGTTTCAATTTCCACGGCCTTCGATAATTGAAGTCCAATCACTTCGCACCTTGAACTATCATATCGCCATATCAGCATTATAATTGACTGCCTAAACATTCAAATGTATCTCATATAATTTTGTGAACGAGGGCCATGCAGTAACATGAACCCTTAATATTTTCGTTCGTTGTTTGTCGCTTGCATTCGGTCATTCGCTTCATAGTATGGGCACATGAAAGTATCTCATGTATCTAAGGCAATGCTGTTGAAGAATATTTGTATGAATGCTTATCTTATTGAATGAATGGGCGACGTATTTTTATGGATACAAATGAAATAGTTTAGGTTGCTATGACGTAGCAAGCAAAGGGAGATATGGCGCCAGGCGTGTGCTGTGAGGTTTCAATTATCGGAGCTCGGGACGATAAATGAAAAATGATCACTGGTGCGATCTCTTCACAATACAAACACTCACTTGCTCTTATTCCTAAAAAAAAAAATGTAAAGTTAAACACAAACACCCTTACGAAAGAAGAAAACAAAACAAAAAAAATTACTCACGAAAGCAAAAACTTGTTTTTTCGCTAAAACTTGCGAACGACGTCCGACTCCGGCGAAAGGCAACATGAAACTAAGCAGCCAGCGTGCTTGATGTAATAAAAAGGATAAACTTGAAGGAAATTGTTTTGTTTTGAAGTTATTGGCTGTTAGTCTACTTGCCCCTGGAGCCAACTATCCCCGGTAACCCCTACCACATAAAATAGAAGAAAAGTAATAAGATTTCTCTATGGTTTTTATCCAATAAGCAAGTCTTATTAAAATCATAGAGATAATCTTATTAAAAGGTTGATGACCATTTTATGGGAAATCCACATTTTTTTAAGAAGATATCTTATTAAGTTTGAATAGATATAACTTCTTAAGACAATGAGAATAAACTTAATTAAAAAAATGAGCAAATCTCTTTGAAACAATAAGAAGATCTCATTGATTACATGATGTGACAATCTTTTAGAAACAATAAGAATATCTTATTGACGTCTTATTGAAAAGGAGTGAAAATCTCGCAGAAACCATAAAGTGTAATCAAAGAAATTTAAAATTATATTTTTCAAATTCTTGTCTTTTAATTTATTTAAAGAAATGACGAAATATACATATTTTTTTCAAAATTATTTATTGTTTTTTTTTACAAATAAAATAACATGAATTCTTGTAGCCTCACATAACTATATTTTTGAATAACTTATTATTTTATTATTTTCCAAAAGTATCTGTAAGTTTAGCACATTTTTCTGGAAATAAATGGTTAATACAAATTGTATTCGTTTGCAAATTCTGTAGTATCCTGAAACTGACAATTTGAAAAATAATTTATTTTTCATACTAATTCATCATTGTGAGAATTCGTTGTTTGAGAAAATACTGGCACCATCGAGACGCTGTGCAAGTAAATACTGAACTATCTTTATCAATTATTTATTCCTAGCCTCACTCCCGTCGCGTCGGATACCTTACCTAAGAATAAAAAAAGTGGTCCAGAAATACTCTAAGACAAATTGATGAAATGCCGGAACCAATTCCCGCACATTAACTTTACTTTTCCCACCGAGAGAAGATAATTAACTTCACTAAAACGAACTTCTTTAATGAAAATCCGATTGTCAATTTAACGCAATCATCGCGCTTATACATTAAAGGCTCGACGACGACGGTAGAGCAACCTGAAAAGTCGCATTCAAATTTTCCACACACACTCGATATCCTCTCGTATATGGGGAAAACGAGTTGCGTTCGTGGAATTTGCAGAAATCTCTGTGCATGCATCCGCAGATCCCCAAGAGTGATCCATCAAGTTCAATAGCAACCGCAATTGTGCGGGCATAAAAAACCTGCATCGACAATATAGATACATATTATATACTTATGTATCTGTAAGAACGTGTATATATGCCTCTCACAAAACTGTGAGTGCAATTGCTCCGCATGTTAACATATTTATCGATTTGCAACGGCCATCACAGAAAATGGATGTGCGTGACGATTGTGGAAATGTGGCACATTCAATTAGGTTGCACCACACATACGGCGGCAGAGATATGCGGGTGCAGGAGCGTATTCTAGCTTCTATATCAGTTCTTGCTAATGCTGCCGTGAAAAATGGTTGTACTCGATGCGCAATTGGACCATTAATCGCGCGTGTGCGTGTTGACATCCGTAATTGAGATTCCTACGCTGTGCTAATCAATTTCTCAGATGCATTATAGTTTCCGTGCAATAGATATGCCGCCGCTCTACCACGCTACTGATGCAGGCCGCAACGTCCGTCGCGTCGTTGCAAGTCGTAACGCAAAATTCTGAGAACAATCCTTGTTTAAAATTGATAAACGGCCGAGAGGTGCTAATAGCCATCCATACGGTTGTGGTGGGTCCACAAATCTCCACAAAATTCCATGCCATCGATCGGGGCACGACACAAAGTTTGTTCGTTCCCACGGCAAAATACGGAGGCTGACGCTGAGGCTGAAGCACAGCAGCGCGCACAAAGGTGACAAAGACAGCGCGACCAAAAATGCAAAGTGCCCAGGATAAGCCAATTCCAGAAGTTTCTTCATCTCTTTGTTCTCTTGAGGATATAGGATTTGTGTTGTTCTTCGACTACTGCTGTTGCTGCTGCTTCTGCTGGATGCTGATTAACACCAATGCAAATTGTGTGGCAACCATCATCAGCTTCAACACGGCCAGAAAAGAAACCAAATGTGGAAACCCATGCGGCTGCTCTTATATGAATAATAACGAGCCCAGCAGCGCGATAGAAGAATTGAGCCGGTAATTTTCCTCGGTGGTGGATGGTGGTGCATAAAACGCGTGAAAAACGACTTTCGGCAGATTGGTGTCCCGGTTGGTCTGGCCTGGTCTGTTCTCTATTCTTTGGTCTCACTTGTGCGATGTGATGCGATTCCCGGGAACTAACTTATCGAAGGTAGCTGGCAGCTCCTGGTGGCAACTGGCAGTTATAAGATAGCAGCAGGAGCAGCTAGTTCCAACCATCATCAGCACATGGAATGATGATGCTCGTTAGTAGCTCGCACGGGGCCAAGCACCAGCGCTTATCAGTTGGCTTGGTCGCAAGGTATGGTGCTCAGTGCTCATAGTATACCTATGGTGTGGTGGCACATTGCCTCCTTTTTGGATTCCTATGAAATTTATGTGCAGCACGGCGGAAAGGTTACTTCCACACTTCCACACCAGCAGCACCAGCAACAACAGCAGAGCCAGCAGCAGGCAGCTTGGTGCGCGATAAGGATTGAAATATTAACACGAATCGCTGTGAATTGAATATGGCTGCCACGACTGGCGATTCGGATGTATATATGCTTCTATAGTGTTGTTGTTGTTTTGTTTGCTAGTTGGGGCATGTAAGGATTGGTGTTTCCTTTTTGGCCATTTGTTTCTGTTGTACAGAGCGTTGTTTTGTTTTTAGAGGTTGTCTGTGGTGACTCTGTGCAATCGATCCGACGATGTACCTACACATTCATGGGGTTAAAGAAGGGGATATGAGGATGGGGTTATTGCGATGAAGAGTGCTGTTCGCGCGAGTATATAAATAAATGGCGCATTTTGTTGGAACAGAGCTCGAGTTTAGTTTTAATTAAATGCTCCGCCAGATAAGGATTTATACAAATGGACTTGGTTTAAGGTATTCACGTAGTTTATTTTCCAGACAACAAAACAAGGAAAATTATATTTGTGGGGCAATCCTATCTGTGTTCGGGTATGGAATGCAAGTTGATTGCTCGATGTATCTAACATTCCATTTGATCCTGTTTAATATGCCACAATCGTTGTCCAGGCAATTCTTGTTTAGGGTATATTACCTACACACACAGCCATTTTGCCATCGTAGGTTGTGATTTAAAGGGAATTAAGTTATTGTTCTTTTGCAAGCGCAAAAATAATTAACTTTTTAAAAAAGAAATGTTTCTTCCCTAGGGTTTTTGTAAGGAATTTTACTTTTTTTTCGTTCAAACTTTAATTCGTAGAAAAATCAATCCAGTGTCAATAATTATACTTGAAGGCAAGTGTTTTTTTTTTATTCTGAGAATCATATTTTAAACGGTTACTCTGTTTAAATTTTTAAATTTATTCGATGAAATACAAACAAATTAAAATCAAAAGTGGCGCCATTTTATTTATTATTCTTGCATCCTCGAAAATAAAAATAGATACAAAACTTAAAACCAAACTTTCTAGTTAATATGTTTTTCAGAAGAAGCGTTTTCTTTAGTCGTCGCATAAGCAAAGTATGTATTAGCATACTGTCGGTACGCAATTCATAACTAAAGTAATCCATATCCAAAGAAGTGGGTTGTTTCCGTATCGCAACTCCAACCTGGAGGACCGTACGTTGTTTTCCTTGGGCAAAAGGAGCTGTAAAGTCCAGATGAGAGATCAACCCTTGGTCGTTTAAAGCTCCTCCACCACTTTATTTTTTTTCTATACTCCCGCTTTAGTACCTATAGGTAGTGAAAGGTCCGAACGCCATTTGTCCCAAATATTTCGAAGTAACTCATTGGGTTACCTACCTACCACGATGACTGCTAGCGCCACCTGTGGGACTCATCCACTGCTTGCAAATATTTGTTGAGTTAAGCTTTAAGTACATAGCTTGAGAGTTTTTTACATTTTATTAGCTTTTCGGTTTCGATTCCTTTTCTATCTGAATTAGAACCAAATAAAAAAACCTTTTGTTGTAAGACTTAACTTTTAAGTCTGACATTTAATATAGGGGAGACAGAACTGAGGTCGCTATCACAAAAAAAAAGATCTTCCACGAATAAAACATATTTAAGTCTTTTTTAATAAAATTCTTCCATTAAAATATAAAGAGTTCTTTTTGAGAGGTATATTACTTCAAGTTGGCAGCACTGTTTTCATTGACAGCAATTTCGTCATCTGCCATGTTATTTATTTTGTTTAGTTTGCCATTTCATCATGGATCGACTTACGGCTGACAACGCATGCAAATTATGCAGATGTATCACGTCCATTTTCGAGCGTTTAGAGTATGTATAACGGAAATTTTTAAAACGTTAAAAAACTCTTAAGCAAATTTTTTACATTTGCATCATACTATTTTATACAGTTTTCACTTTTTGTAAAGGGTTTTCCAATAAGAGGTGTTATTTTGAATAGCCCGCTTTTTCGGTAGTTGTCACTTTTGAACCTGTATTTTTTTTTACATTTGACAAGTATTTACTACGTTTCAACAACACAACGAGTCTTTGCTGATTGGGTCCTTGAAATGAATGAAAATGATAGTGAATTTTATCGAAAAATCATCTTGACTGATAAGGCCCATTTCCATCCCGCTGGCAACGCCAACAAGCAAAATTGTCGCACCTGGGGCTCGGAAAATCCAAGATTTATTGTTGAAAAGCCTCTTCATCCTCAACGAATAACTGTTTGGTGCGGTTTATGGTCAGGCGGGGTCATTGGACCTTAATTTTTTCCAAAATGAGGCTGGAACAACAGCTTTCATGAAAAGGATATTGATATTGTTGTGTAAGCATAGCCGTGGCGGCCATTTGGCTGATATTTTTTTTCTTTATAAATGGATTTTTCTTACAATGATATAAACATCCGATCATTTATCTCAAAAAATTCCATTTTTCTTTGAATATCAAAATAACACTTCTTATTGGAAAACCCTTTACCTACCAAAAAATGCTTTTCAAAATAAAAACAATTTTTTTTTTCAAAGTATTGGTATGCAGTATGAATTTAGCTACCTACACCTTTATATATGTGAAATTCCAAAAGTATCGGTTGAGCCGTTTTCGAGATAGTTAGAAAGCAAAAAAGGGTCCTATGGAAAGTACCGCTTTTAGACATTAAAAAATTCACCCATGTAATTGGTCCTTTCTAAAAAGCTACACTGATTTTTTTAAATCAAAATCATTAGAGCCGTTTTCGAGTAAAATAAGCTTTAACGTAACGGTTATATGTCAGGAACCTTTATTTTTTGAGCTAGAAAAAAATTTCAATTGCCCCTCTGTACAATACCTAAGAAACTCCATATACCAAGTTTGCAGCAATTCGGCCCACCCATTTGGGCTGTAGGTCTATACATACAGATAGACAGACACACACACACAAACGGACAGAATTTTTAGACCATCTTTCTTCGTCTTCGCTATCATCGTAATGTCATGTTTAATTCTTATCTCAAAACTTTTTTTCGACGAATGCATAACTTGCAGTATACATAGTACCTATAATCGCAATTAAAACATCACGAGTCAACTTATCCCAATCAACTAACCCCGACCGCCCGCCAATCTGAGAGTGAACGTATTTTTTTTGGGAACGGAGATTATTATCTGCCGATCAAGTGACAGTTTTCAAAATAAAAGTTAGTGAGAATTCAAAAAAATTTATTTTAAAGGAACGTTTTACTATAGCAAAAAGTTTTTGTATTCTTAGGAGTGTTTGTAGAACGGGAGCTGCTGAAATGCTGACTGAAGCTGATATTATAAGTAGGTAGGTACCTAGTATATTTTAAACTAAGTGTGTTAAAAATTCTTGTTATATATCACAGTAAGAACCTTGACTTCTAATGAATTTGAATTAAAATGAAACAAAGCAATATTTGAATAAGTTCTAGACTTGTAATACAAATATTTCATTTGTTCATCAAGAAAAAAATTCGCAGTTAAAAATTTTCCTATAGGTACTTTCAAAGAATTCCATTAGACAATCCCGAAACACTCTAACGCAAAACATGGAATCCAAATTACTCAAAAATTTGTTTAAGTTTTTTGGAATAGTGTCGGCAAAGTTATAGCAACCAACACGCCAATTGGTTTAAACACATCGAAGAAGAAAATTTGAAACATTATTTCGCTATTCAAAAATTATAATTGTTAGATTATATTTCAAAGGACTTTTCAAGGATTCTCAAAACAAAAATTTTGAAGTATCAACAACAAAACCCAAACATTACATAGAATTTCTAAAATAATCACGCTTGTGATTTGGTACTTTGACTGCCTGGATCTCTTATTTATGTACTTTTAGAGGCTCTATGATATTATCAAATGTATAATAACCTCATCCTGAAAAATTTACTCAGAGGTTGGTCCTGTAGTCTGTAGATACCAAATATAATATGCTTTTTTAATTTTTTTCTAAGAACTATTCACACTTAACAAAAACGCAATTCAAAATTAAAAGAGAAACTGATCTTAGTAACCTATATGTAAGTTCTTATATATTTTTTTTTTTTTATTTTTGAATCATATTTTCGTCTCTAAGCTCTAACCAATGATCTTATAAGTTAAAACATTAATTCATCATCACCAAATTGAAATAGTAAATTGTATTTATTGCCTTACTTCTATCACCTACGAGTATCACCTTGTATAAGGTTTTCACCTCAACTCTTTTGTTTAAAAGCTATCACGTCTTCCATTGCAATAGTTAAGTGCTTTTAAACGCTTAATTAGAATTTTCAAACTTTCTTTGAAGTAAGGTTAAAGTAGCTAATCTCGCGATCATTGCGATTTCTTGTCATTGTATTCATCATGGGAATGGGAGATAAAATAGATATTTAATATCAACATCTCCAATTTTATTTTTAGAAAATATCATGTAATACATAGTTTCCCAACACCCTCCAACAAAGATAAAATTAATTTCCCTGTCATAACTAAATTAACTTAATAACAAAATTTCAACCATCTTCTTCAATTACTCTTCCCAAATACATCGAGGTTGAATTTTATTTCAAAGAAACTCTCTCCCATCACAAGGAAATCAACCTAATCGTCTCCATCTTCAAACTTTAATAACATCATTTTAATCATGAAAAAAATAAGATAGAAAACACAACCAACAGACTTGACAGCTCCTAATCAAAACACAATCAAGATTTTGAAATGATGATTCTCAAAAAAAAAAAAAAAAAAAAAACAAGGGCGTGACACCTTCTTGGAGCCGAATAATACATAAAAAAAAAAACTTGGGCAACGAAAAAATACAACTAATAACCGCAGGTGTGATGAAAAACTGACTCTTCTTGGACGGGCCCTAACCTGGTTGGCTACAAAAAAAAAAGTATATAAAAACATAGAGCCTTTCCCTTGCGTGATCGCGATGATGATGCTGATGATGCTCGTATGTCCAGCTACGCGAGTATAATGATGATTACGTTGATGGAGCAATGGTTATACGGACGTGATGGTAACTCGAATTTAGAATCCAGTTCATGCGTTTCCCATAAAAAAAAGAAGAACCAGGCGCACGCACTTAAAGAGTAAATATACCCACACCCATCTCGGCAAACAATTTCATTTGCACAAACACTGTATTAAATCAAGTGCCACTTTAAGAGTCTCCATCACCGCTGCGGCCGCTGTTTTGGTGTCTTTTGTCGGCCAAGTCAAACCGTGCCGACTTAAAAGCCGGTGTGCGGGCTTAAAAGGACAAACGGCCACCGATTTTGCTATTTTACCATCGAGGCGAAGGCACTATGAAATTTACGATAATTTCCACTGTCGCACTGCATCCATCGCCATCGCCACCGACTTGGCTCTCTGTCCATTCCATGGCATGGATTATAGTAGCAGAAAGTTCCTTGGAACTGTTTATTCGCACACCTTTATTGGGTGTCACCTGTGCGTGGTCTTTCATCGCATAGTCCTCAATTCTGCGATATAATGTCTTCGGCAATAATGACTGTCTTCAAGGAACAAAGATATTTCTTTTGTTACAGAAGCAATATTGTCGTGGTCGTGGGCAGTGTCTTTTTGTCATGCTCATGAACAAACAAATGCAACTGTTTCGGGTTATTGGACTTTTAACTGTTTCTTTTATTCTTGGCTATTTAAAGAATTCGATCAAAAGAACGCAATATTGGCACACACACACACTTACAGACACACTCATTGCTCACACAAAAATTAAAAGGCATCCCAAAAATGCAATTCCATCTCGTCTGTGTGTGCTGATATTGGATACCGTGAGATCGTTTTGCGCCGATACGGATATAGCCATACATAGCGTCCGTCGCATGGTGATGTGATGACCCGAAAGGACCGTGCGCCAAAAGCATCGTGTGTGGTCCACCGATTCGTATAAGACCAACAAACTGGTAGGTAAAAAGGAGAAGAATCTGCCACATTATAAGAACAATCATATTGAATGGCGAGGTTGCTTGTTTTGCTTCTGACGATGCGCAGAGTTATCTAGAGTATGCGTCCATTTAACTGGCTGGAACATTTAAATATTGTGATGTGATGCGATATCCTTATGATACAAACTTCGGTGCCGCAGCATGCCGCTTGATCAATTGTTGTTTACTTATTTTAAACGAGTCAAAAAGGAGCTGACGCTTTTGTTAGGAACTTTTTTAATATGATTAATTGATTCCTTTTTGGCTGATGTTGTGTAAAAGTTAATGATAAACAAATCACGATTGTTTGTAGAAAGGATTTTGAGTATTGTGGTGATTTGGATGGTTGTCGGTAACTTGTGTATTTAGCAATTTCAGGAAAAAGTGATGTAATAAAAAACCACCAAGTTATGCAGAAAGAGGATGGCCTTTTAAATGTTTGTCTATAGGGTTCATCTGATTTTTTTGCAAACTAGAAAAGTACAAAATTTTTGTGAACGAGAGCTTTGGCATTAATTTTTTTACATGTGTCAACTACAAGACAATCGTTGACTATTAAAGAAATATAAAGATTTGGTCCTGCCATTTTGAAGGAGCTGATTCATCTTACCTTATTAAGCTGATAATGAAAAAAACCGACTAGGAAAAAGTTCGGGTAACGATTACAAAATCAAAGTCCAACAAGGTTGCTTGGGAGGATGGCCTTTCGGTCGAACACTTCAAAGCAGCGGGAGATGACTTGGTGAGAAGCATACGCCAAGTTATCTGTGCAATTTGGTTGGATGAAAGTTGCTACCCAACAAGAGAAATAGAGGAGCTTTATGGCATTGGAATTATAGCGTTGCTTTTTTTCTGTAATCAACACTCGCGCTTATATGTTCAGCAAGTCAAGTCCGGGTGGACAAGACCAGTACCCGATGGCTACCACTAGGAGGTAAAATAAGCACAATTGATGCGTATGAGACAGTTGCAACGCTGGGCATCGCCAGGTTGATACCAATTAGGGTCTACCATATTCATACAGCACCCAGCATTCTCCGCACACTCAAGGGGTTCTTAATACCTTTAACATGAATTAACACAGTGCGAGCGGTTAGGAAAGTAGGATAAGAGATAAAAGGAGATATCGATGCACATTGGTTTTGAACGTCCGTATATCACAATGGGAGGGAAAAATCGAGCCGGGTAAAGCATTCCACATTCTTGTTGTGCGGCTAAAAAAAAAGTCTCTATACTTAACAGTACACCCGAAGTTAGGTTCGAGGGTAAATTGATGGGCATTCCTAGCGATGCAAATGTTACGGGGAAACTGTTTAAGGGGAGTATGCATCTGGCTATTTTGCTGGTGCACTGTTTGTAGAAGTAGCGATAAAACAAGGTTAGACAAGAAACATTACGGCGATGTTCAAGTGAAACAAATGTTTCGGTAATGGTACTTTCTCCTATTAGTTTTAAGGCCCTTTTTTGAATCCTATCCACGAGACGCAAGTGAGTGACAGGAGCACCTGCCCAGATATGAGAATTATACTCAAGCTTTGGGCAAATATGCCTTGTAGATTGTAGCCAGATCAGAAGGGGAAAAATATTATTATTATTATTACAACAACTCCGTCGATGAATCGAACGGAGTAGACACACTTACAAGCACTGGCAACTTAGGCCTTCGGCTCAAGACAACACACAGTAATACGACAGAAAGAGACAGACAGAACAGAAGATAGAAGAACACAAACGAATGCCAACAGCTCGCAGTTATTAGTTTGACGGTCCCCCATCTTACTACTAACCACGCGCAACGATGCTTGATTTCGCTGATCTATTGGGAAGCGATGCTTTATCGGAGCCAAGACCGTTGGCAGGGGAAAAATATTTCTTACATCGATTTAGGAAACCTAAGCATTTTGCAACATTTTTGGCGACGTAGTACACATACCTAGAATGCAAAGCTGTTCGGTTTCCTCAATGCTATTGCCACTCATGGATAGTGGCATAGGGGGTAGGTCATGCTTTAACGACAGAAGACAGCATTGAGTTTTTGAAGCATTAAATTCCACACGGTTGACACGGTTGGATGAAAGTATGTCTGACGAATGGACCTCAGCATGCCCTATCCACACAAAAAAAAGATACATACTATAAACTGCGCCAACTACAGATACAACAGTCTCCTAAATGTCGCCTATAAAATCTTTTCGCTGAACCCTTTCGCCCTTGAACTGATTGGCCCCTATCAGTGTGGTTTCAGGCCAGGTAAGTCAACCATCGACCAAGTTTTCACACTTCGACACATTTTGGAAAAAACCTAAGTTTGGACTCCTTTGGTGTCGGAAAGAGCTTAAGACAAGGTGGTCCATTTTCATGTAATTTCTTTAACACCCTTCTTGATCCAATAGTATGCAACTCGTATATGGTAATACCAGCGGAACAATTGTGTATATAAATCCGTTCAAAGTCAAGGACTTAGCCTTTTTGGGTTCCATACTATAACTTCTCAACATTATATCAGTGCATCAGAAATCAGCCGAAAAATCATTCTTGTCAATCGATGTTTCTTCGGGTTTAAAAGACATCTTAGTATCAAAACCGGAAAGCGTTCGAATGGTCGACAAACAAAATGTCGACTGATGTTTGATCGACAATAAAAAAAATTGACAGTTTAAAATCCAGACTATGAAAATGTTGACTGAAAAAGTGTCGGTAATAATGTCGACTTTTATCCTCATAAGAAATTCAGTTCTTTGGATTGCATCGATAGTTAATTTTTTTGAATTATTTTTAAATCATAGTAGTAGGGGCGCAACACTGATCGACAGAGTCAAAGTGAGTGATGTTTGCCACAGTCGACCTTTTCTCGAGTCGATATTTTCAAAATCGACTTTATAAGATTGGACATTTTAATCAGTCGGTATTTTTACCAATCGACTTTTATCACAATTGATGCATGTGCCGCACCTAATGTAATTGAGTAGGTATTTTAAAGGAGCTAATTAATGTGTTAGAAGTTTGCTAAGTGTGGGCCAAATGATAAAGTTAAAACTCACTAAACTATAGATTTCAGTATCAGTAGTTGGCAGAAGCTTTTGGATTTGTTAGTTCGAAAACCTAAGACGGCTTTCGAAGAAAGGTAGGTTTAACGCATCATCCCAATCAATTACTTCTTATTTCGTTAGGCATAATTTGTTGAAAGTCGTCTTCATCAAATGGTATCAGACCTATGTCCTATCAGGCATATTTCAGGAGTGATTTCACTAAAAATAGCTTACAATGAAGTGAATGGAGAGTTCTTCATTCCAGCGACTAACGAAGTCAAGCTGGTTAATACAGTAAATATGAATTCAAATATATTTAGATCACAAATAAAAGTAAATAAAGGGACGGCTCACTAGCTATTTATAAAAAGGTTTGAATACTGTAAAAGACAGCGTTGTCAAAAATTCTGGTTTCGATAAAAATCCCGAGGATTTAATTTCAGCATTGATACAAAAATGGGTCTTAGGCACGCTTACTGTTTTAGTCATTTTGGTTTTATTTATAAAGTTGGGATATTGCACGAAGAAATGCCAAGATTGAAATTTAAGAATCATTCAATGATGATTCTCCTGTTTTCCTCCTTTTTAAAAAGAAAAGACAACTACTTTCGTTGTGAGGTTTTGAGGGTATGGGAACTTCAATACTCTAAAAATAATGAGACTAGGGGCAGTTTAGCAGGTTTATGCGAAACTACATCCATTTTCTGCCTTGTTCTTGAGTTTTAATACTTCCTCCTTGTGCTTATAAATAAATTTGAAAAAAATGTGAAGGCACTTTCCTAATTTATTCAATTTTGTTTCATAATCTGTAAAACAAATAAAATTTGTTATAAGATTTTTATTTATGTGGGCTTAAACTTTGCAGTCCAATTTGTTGCAACCCTTTTAGCCGATTTTTTACCAAGTGTCCTCAGAAAACCCTACCAAAGAAAATATTAAAACCAAACTCACCGAATTTTGACCAAATTTCATACGAATTTTATTTTGTCGGATGGTGTCGCACTGTTCCGCTGACGAATAGTGTCCGATAGTGCGGTTGCGTGCGTTTAAACTTTGCAGTCTTCTCGCTGATGATATTTCACATTTGTTAGTTATTTGACAAAGTGCACTTAAAATGAATTTGTTGCGCCATCTATCGGCATGGTATCGTACTGCTCTATAAACCTTCCTTATGACTTGTAGAATAAATTTTTTTTAGCACTCAATGGGGTTGTGTACATAGTTTTCGAGACTATAGCGTAAACACACACACATTTGGAATTTTATATATATAGATTAATTTTAATTTAAGTCGTACAAGAATAAGATTACAGCAACCTTTGAGGCATATACAGGGTGGGCCAAAAGAAATCACCTTATTGGAAGATGCTCTCATTTTTGCAAATGGCCGCCAATTTCAAATCTGTTTTGACATTTGTGGACTCTGGAAGCTCTCAAGGACAACATTCGACACAAGTGCGAGAATCTGTCGCCCGAAGTTCTCGCTGAAGTGATGAAAAATGCCATAAAATGGGCAATCAATTCTGACGGTGCCCATTTGGCCGATATATCATCTTCTCGATTTGACCAATACAATTCTAAAAGTTCAAATAAACACAATCAAAAAACAAAATCAAAGTTTTTCACTTAGAAAAGAAAAGAGAGCCAAACAACATCGGATGGATGGCTTTTTTTGCCCACCCTGTATATTTGACAGGTCAAACTATGGTCCAAATAGTTTATTTATTCAATTGATTACAATGTTTGATACATTTGATTTCATTATCCTTTCTGTAAACGACAGCGACAGTTTGAAATGTATAATATTATGTTATTAACATCATTATATTCCAACTAATGTATGCATGTAGGTATCTTAAAATTTTGTTATGTAAGCATTCAACGGATTGCAAGTAAATAAATGAAAATGATGAACGTTTGCTTTCAAGATGACTTTTAATATGACAAATTCAAGATTGTGCTTCAAATTAAAATGGTTCACAGAACATTTGAAAAAAAAAACCAAATTTAACATTTGACGAGTAGAATTATGATCCTATTTCAGAAAACAAATTAAATTAACACACAATGAAATGATTTGTATACGTACGAGTATTGTTGTTCCAATAATGTTTTTTTCAAGTATAATATTGAGATACCACATCATTTCATTGATTCAATATTCCATCAAAGCAAATAGCTCTTTAATATCACATTTTTAATCTGATGAACTCATTCAAATCAATTCAAAGTTATATTTCCACTTCTTTTATTAAAGTTGATAATTATTTATCAAATGCTTTCAATTAGTTTAAACATCCAATTCAAAAGATACTCCATAAAAATTGTTCAAAAAAAATTTCCATGTCCCTTAATTTAATTAGCTGCCAGTCGTTATAAAGCGATAACTTTGCACGATTTGTTAATTCGATAATTTTTCTATTTGCAATTTATTCATCAAGTGTGACATTTTCAAAGCAATTATCGAGTTAATTCAAAGTACCTCTCCTTTTTTCGAACCAATTCACACAACCAATTACATCAACCAACGAGGTGATAATTTTTAAGTTAACATTTTTTTGAATGGCATTAAAAAGTCACGCACACACAAAAAAACATATATCACGGTATGATGTTTGGACAAATAAATAAAAACCATCGCAAGTAGAAAATTCAATGTAAGTAGCATTACCTATTGGAACTTTTATAGCCTTTTCTTTTGTATCTTTTCTGACCTTAGAGCTACTAAATGAATAAATACAAATGTGTACCTTTTGTTAGGACGACAACACAGTGTTTCCTTCAAGGTTAATTCTTATTTTCAAAAAGTATTTAAAAAAAAAAAATAAACACATTCCGCAGTGTCCTTGACTTAAACTGACGCTAAAGCATCATGTTCCTTGTCGAGGTCATCTCAATAAAAGACATATACAACTTACAACCATAATTAGGTCCGTCTTTATCTTCAAGATCATGAAAACAAGCAAATTTTATAATTCTTGTGACACTTTGACATCGTGAAAAGATTGTTTTGATGGAATACAAAGACTAAATGCCGCGATGGTGCTCCTTGAGCAATTACCAACTTGCTAGAGGTTACCGTCGGACGCGTGCCTGTTTTATGATGACAGCATGTTGCCAATGTACGATGTACGCGTGGCACGTACTTCTTGGAAGGAATTCCTTTTTCTTTGTTTTTTGTTTCCTGTGTGCCATTAGCTAGAAAGAATTGCTGTGTTTATTGTTTTTTGCTAATGCGCACGCGCAGCCATAGATGTCATTAGATACAGGAGTCCTTAAAAGGAGTGCATATAACCTTGTACAATAAGTAATGGCTATAGTTGATGGTTTTTGTGCGAAGGATATTTGCGAAACTAAATGAATTTGCTTGTTTGAAATAGTGAAGCTAATTTGATTTTATGCCAAAGTATTAAAAAAATCAGGTTGCCTATCTGATTTCCTGCACAAAATACTTCAATGTCATTGTCTTGAGTATAATGTTGAGTATGTTATTCTAGAGATCAAAGTATGAGTTCTTTAGATTGCCATCGAACATCATTTACATATATTTTTTTAATCAGGCCAATCTGAGTTTAATTTCCTGTTTTAGTGTTTTTTTTTTTTACATAATTACAGATAGTTTATGTTGGTTTATAAGCCATCCCAATACGAATTAATAATCACAATTTTATAATATTAAAGAGCTTACATGTATTAATTTCTTTATTGTCAGTTCTCCTAATGAAACCCTATCTATCATAACCATCAGGTATTCCAAACAAGCTAAATCCAATTTGATTTCATGCAAAGTCATTTTTCTCCGTCCGATATGTCGTGGCTCAAGTCCCCGGTACTCATTCACGCCTCGTTAATTGGCTTGGCCAAACAACTTACTGTGTTGGATGATGGTGCCACCGTTCAGTAGCGAAAATTGAATTTTCCTCCTTTTTCCGCAAATTTAACACTCACACTACACGATATGAGAGTTGCAGCGATTGCAAACAGTGGCGACAAACTTTCAGCCAACGCAACTTTTCTCCCGAACATAACGCGAAGACATAACGTTGTCGCTTGACGGTGATGATGAAGAACCATCAACACCGCATCGCTACGCTAGCACCTCTATCATCTTCCGCCTGCCGCCTCTGCGCCATCAGAGATTGGAAAAGTGAGATACGTGGATTATTTATAACGTGCGCGTCAGTTGCGTGATGAGCAGCCTTGCAGTGTTGAGGAATTGAATTACAAATTTTTCATCAAGTTTTTTTTTTTTGGTTTAGGGAGAAAGGAATATTTTGATGCCAATATTTATTATGCTTAAGGTTGGAATAACGAAGGTGATGCGGGGATCACACTTTGAGGCATCAAAATGAACCTTATATTAATTAAAGGTATAATTCGACAGAAATATGTAATTATTTATTATGTGAATAAAATGTATGCACCTTTACGTATAACCATTGAAAGTTTTAAATAATTGTTTCGAAATTTGTATACTACCGTTATTTTGTATCAATCTTGTAATCAATGCAAATAAGGAAACTTATTAATTAAAATAAAGTTTGATACTCAGCTCTTTTGTTTTTACATTATTTTATGTTTGAAGACGAATTTTTGCTCCTTAAAAAATTAATTTATTTCGTTACAACTTAAAATGGTTATATGTTTAAACTTGTGTTTTTACTATATATAACGGGTGAGCGTGAGGTTTGATTTTCATAGGCCTTTTCTGACAGATCACGCGTGGCTCGTATCAAACTGTTTTGTCATTTCCGGTGGACTATTTTCTCTGGGGATATGTAAATTTTCCGCTAGGTCTTCAGGAATAAGCCAGCTACGATTGAAACTTTTTGAAGCCAACATTACTGGAGTCTATCGTGAGCTGCCAGTCGCTCTGCTCGAACGAGTCTCCCAAAATTGGGCCTTGCGAATGGACCACCTCAGATGTAGTCGTGGCCAACATGAACATGATATAATTTTCAAAAAGTAAATACCATAAATTGTTTTTTTAACCAATAATACAAACAAGTTCACTTTCAAAATTAAATCAAACCTCACGATGAAGCACCTTTAATTTTTGTATTTCAAGAGACTCATTCTGATACGTTCTGTCATTTGTTGATGTTTATTTCTTAAAATAGAATGGTTTAGTTTGGAGGTAGAAAAAAACATGAATCTTGAAACAAGGTTATCACATAATGGTGAATTGTCAAAAATTTGTTTTTAAGAATGGCCTAGCAACTTTAAATGTTTTCTTTTCCTAGTGTATCTTTTTTATACCCTATTCCATAGAATGGGTGTATTGTATTTGGTGTGGAGTTTGTAACATAGAGAAATAATACCGTTAGGTATAGAAAAGTATATATATTCTGACTCAGGATCAAAAGCCTAGTCGATTTAGCCATGTCCGTCCGTCCGTCCGTCCGTCCGTCCGTCCGTATGTATACTCTCTAGAGGTCGCAATTTTTAAGCTAGAAAGCTGAAATTTGGTATACATAATCTTTGGTTCAAGAGTAAGGCTAAGTTCTTGAACTGGCAAAATCCGCCCACAAACACGCCCACAATCACCATTCTTGTTGAACAACCTCAATTTGGTAAAATTAAATTAAGTTTTTTGTACAGTTACGATAAAAGCATAACGCTAAAATTTTGCACACGTAATCTTTAGGTAAACTTTCTTCCAATTAAATAAAAATATTTTAGTTTGGGCGTGGCTGACGCCTATTTTTCATACAAAACCATCAATATGGTTTTTATAAAATAACAATTGTTATATTAATGCGAAAAACATTAAATTTTGTGGGTATTACTTGCACATAAACATCTTGTGTATGAATCCAAAAAATTTGATTTTGGGCGTGGTTGACGCCCACTTTTCACTAGAAACTATTAAAAAATAGTTTTTGTAAATAAACGGTATTTATAATGATTCCGCAAGCCAAAATTTTGCGTTTCTTAATAGAAACTAAAAGGTTTGTGTATGAAAAGAAATTTTTGAATTTTGGGCGTGGCTTACGCCCACTTTTCATGAAAAAACGAAAAACGTAGTCTCAAAAATTTAAGTCACTTCCAATATTTGATTTAAACCTTTTTCCTTCCGTTCGTTATTTGAGAAATATATCTCTACATTTTCTTGTGTAAATTTTTTCAATACGCCCACTTTTGAAGGCGTGGTTTTGATAAAATACCTTTGTTTAGTTAAGATTGTTTAAAAGCGTATTCGATTTAGCTGTAGTTTTACACATATGCCTAAATACTGATCAAAGCTCAGTTAGTGCTTCAAATTTTTAAGACACGCCCACTTTTAAGGGCCGTTTCCGTCAAAAGTCGTAAAATGCATTAATTTTTTAACGTTTTTTAACTATAGGTCGCAGTTTTTAAGTAAAAAGATGAACACTTAGATTTATATTCCTTGGGTACGTAGCAGAGTGTGGTCCAAGAATTGTTAAAAATACCCATAATCGCTTTTCCATTCAAAATCTAATTTTTAAAAATTTAAGTTTTGTCTTGTTTTGTTCAAATCGATCTGCAAGAATAAAATTGAATGTCACTGAGCTCACACCAATTGCCTTGGCAATAAAAAGTTTTAACTTTGGGCGTGGCGCACGCCTTTTTTACTGTGCCAGCACTAATTGAACATCACACCGCATAAAATTAATGTTATTGAATTTTTTTCTGTCTGCTAAAGAAGAATTTTGTTTCTGAAACTGATATATCTGCTGGCTGCGGGAGGCAGACGCATACACATACAAAAATATAGGGAATAGGGTATCCAACAGTTCGTTGCAATCGTACTGTAGCTCTCGCTTATGTTTTTCTGTATTTTTGAGCTTACCAACACTCTTTTGAATATTTCCATATTTCGAAAAACTGACTCTGATCAAGAAACTGCACGCCAAAACTGACGCACGAATTTTCTTTTTTCTCCAAGTTTATGGGCAAGCGCCTTTACACAACGTGCTTTTTAATCACAATTCAAAGCAAATGTTATAGACAACGAGTTTCAATAGAAACGGCAATAAAATTGCTAAGCGTCAAAAACACAATTTCTCTTTTGATTCTTGTTTTAAATATCAACGAATAATTTGATTTTCCTGTATCAGCGTAGTGGTAAATGTGCCGACCTGATACTCCATCATAGGTACTAAATTCGATCCCTGAGCCCACCTATTTTTTTTCGAGATACTGCCTCTTGCGAAAAAGTGACAAACCCTCCAAAAACAAAACATGTCATGAAAACATAATCGAGATCTAAAGTACGTTTGCAACGAACTGTTGGATACCCTATTCCCTGTTTTTTATGTGTATGCGTTCGCCCCCCGCAGCCAGCCGCTGACAGAAAAAAATTCGCGAGAACTTTTTTTTTCACACCCCAAATTGATTATCACTTGGGCCAAATTTTTTTTCCGCCTGTTACGCTTTTGCGCGAGTCAATATTTTTCTCTTTTAAATATTAACTTAAGTACATATATAGTTGAAAATATATTCTTGCAAATTTACAATGTTTTCTAAAAGTTCAACTTTAATTTCACAGCAAGAAAACTTATCTATAAATTCCATTTAATTGTTTAAACAGCCAACTATATTAAACTTAGCAACGATTTTTTTTCACATCCCAAATTGGTTCTCTTGGGCAAAATTTGAATTTTACGGCCATTTGACGCTTTTAAAAAAGTGTCATTGGAACATATGGCTAAAAGTCGCAGAAAAATATGGCCAAATGACACTTTGACAAAGCGACAGATGGTCATATTTTGAAATATGGCCACATGACATATTTTGAAAGTGTCACATTGCCATAATTCAAAATATGGGCATATGACTAATGGCGAAATATCACTGCACAACCAAGGAATGCAAACCGAAATTTTCATCTTTTTACATTAAAACAGCGACACCTCTAAGAGTGGGATTATTGGACAAATTTACAGAAAAAATTAAGAGACTTAATTTTCATATAACGAACGGAAAAAATATTTAAAATTTAATATTGGTACCTTAAATTTGTAAAACTATGCTTTTTGTTCTTTCGTGGAAAGTGTGCGTCAGCCACACCCAAAATGATTTTTTGTTTTCATGCACAAAATTTTTACTTACAACTAATACTCACAAAATTAAAGGATTTTTGCTAATATGAGCATCGTTATTTTATAAAAATAATATTGATGGTTTTGTATGAAAAGTGGGCGTCAGCCACTCCCAAATTGAAATATTTTTATTTAATTTAGAGAACATTTACCTATAGCTTGCGTGTGCAAAATTTTAGCGCTGTGCTTTGATCGTAATTGTACAAAAAACACAATTCAAATGTGGCAAATAGAGGTTGTTGAACAAAAATGGCAATTGTGGGTGGATTTTAGCTGTTCAAAAACTAAACCTTACTCGTGAACCAAAGATTATAGATATAATATGTATATACCAAATTTCAGCTTTTTAGTTTACAAATTGCGACCTCTAGAGAGTATACATACGGGCGGACGGAGGGAGGAGGGACATCGCTAAATCGAATAGGCTTTTGATTCTGAGGCAGAATATATATACTTTTCTATAACAGTATTGTTTCTCTATGTCACAAACTCCACACCAAATATAATATACTTATTCTATACAAAGACTTACTCTCTCAAACAAAATAGTTAATTAAATTCTAACTCTGGGTGTTGATTTTCTTCAAATGTGGCACAGATTCCTACTTGAAGTGAAAACTCTCATGTGGAACAGACTCCTGGTAATTATTCCCCTGTGCCAGTTTACTCCACCAACCATCCACAGTTATTTAAATTGACTCTTACTCGTTTTCGGTTGAAAACCAAAATAGACAACATTATAAAGAAATGTACTTTCTTTTATTTTGCCTAAACCCATAATCAATTTCATGGAATTCGATAATCGGTAACAGCATTTTTGTATGTGCTATCAAAATAAAAGTTAACAATAATTGTTGGGATTGGTAACACTTTATGCTACTCTACAGATACAAACTGGATTTTATTCCATATACAATAATTTATAAAGGAGTTAACTCCAAAAATATTCAAAATGAAATTTCCAACATTTGTATAGATACATACAAAATTCCATTCGATGAATTTTTGAGCACCCACAAAACCTTAAAATTCATCTCGAAGAAAAAAAAGCTTATAACACATCTCGAAGAAAATATATTCTTTAAGGCATGCCTATCTTTAAGCTTCATTAGAATTCCCGGTGGTTTTTCAAACACAATCCCAAATAATTGGCCATTAACGTCAACATATACTTAATCAATTACGCCAATACAACTCACATGCAAATTGATTCAATTTAGAATTCATAAACTATCATAATTATCTGCACGACATCAATCCTAAAAGAGCCAATTTGAATAAATGAAATTGTTCAAAACGAAAAGTGAAATTGAATAAAAACAAAAACAAGTTTTTTTTTTACAATAAAAGTTAATAATTTGACGAGTTTTTCATCATACTCGTACATATCGACATCAGTATCAGCGACCAATACTCGTGTAACCTCCCCATTCTATAAGAAGTATCAAAATAATATCCAATCGATATCACTTACCCCACAAACAACTCAATTACCTGAATTCACTTAACTCGCAAATACACCACACAACTTTATAACTGTAAGTGGGTCTTAGTCGCTGTCGCTATAAGCCTCCTATAGACATACCTACCTATCTATACTAGGTATAGTGAGTCGATAATTCCGCGCGCTAAAAGTGAACTCACCTACATTGGTTTTCGTCGTTATCGATTACAATCAATCGAAGAGGCGACTCTTGCACATGCACAGGCACACGCATAGTACCAAGTACCTATATAGCTTCCATCTTCTCCTCGTATACTCGTATATGACTTGAACTGCGAGTCTGACTGACAGGCGATGAGACTCCTCTTCGCGGAGGCTTTCCACTTCCATTTTCTTTCTGGCTTGGTTTGGTTTGGCACAGTGTTTTTCCTGGATGTGTAATTTTCTTGAGTGCATGCCGCGTCTCAACTCAACTCAACCATGCTAACATGTAACATGAAATCATAAAAGGAGACGTCAATCAGACGATTTCCAACAACTGACGACGACTGAAAGGATAAATTATTACAAGCAACCGACTTTATTTTCGCCATGCCTCGGGATCGGGACGGGATTGGGATTCATATATGAGTATGAGTCGAGAATAGCTAACTTGCTAGAGCTATGAAGAAGAGGGATGTGGACGTGGATGTGGTGCAACAACCTCATCGTTATTGCTGCGCCATCCATGCCACACCGCACCGCACTACATCGCTTCATCATCGGTCGCGTTGCCATCACCATCACTATCACCGTCGTCGCGTCCGTCGCCTCAGGTTTGAGGATATGGGGAACCAATTGGAGTTAAGTATTACTACATGGAGCTAGAGCTAGAGCTGGAGCTGGAGCGCCTTGCAATCAACCGATGATATTGTCAAACGTCAAGGTAGGCAGCCAACTGACGTGGCATGAAGAAGAAACGAGATGTTCTCATCGGTTTTGGCCTTGATGAGATGGAAATTCCATCCGCAGAGATAGCAAAAAGGAGATTGCAAAGATACATATTGCTCTGTGTAGGTACAACACATCCGATCTCTTGTGATGCTGTTGATGCATCTATGAATGTTCTATGCTTTTATATGGCTTTCAAAGATTCTACTATAAGATGTGTGTTGATTGGGCGCTCCTTTATAGAAATACTTTGAAAAAAAAACATCACAATCTGAGAGGACAATTCGCAGCGATTTGTTTTAGGTGTGGTATATTTAATTTCGAAATGGGTTTGGAGATGGAGTCACAAATCACATCATGTCAGTAGATCCATAGTTTAACTGTCAGTGGTGCCTGGTCTAGTGCCGTAACTATAAATAATTGTGTTATCGCGGAGCAAATCGCAGGAATGCACAAAAAAGGCACAAATCAATTTGAAAGGTCAGAGAAGAACTGACGCAAGCATATGGGGTCGTAGGTCATCTTTAATTGAATTAAATTTAGATGAGATTGAAGTTAAACGAATTTGAGTGTTTTTTTATTGTCATAAGTTGATTTCATTGCGAAATGTGTTAAAATCTTACATGACATAGTTATTTTCTGGAACAGATTATCAGGCTTGGAATGGGATCATTATGCGCTCTTGAAATATAGCAGAATCAGTAGCAGGAGTTCTTTTCCTAGATTTTGTTAGTAAGTAGGTACCTACCTGTCAACAGTTAATATAGTAGATATAAGTCTAATGGAGACAAATTTTTTGTATTCACTAGAAGGATCCACAGGAATTCCAAATATGTGTCGGTCTCGTAGCACGCGATGGGTGAAATTTTGCGGGTATACAAATTCTTTTAACAGTTCTGCTTTTAAAATTCGGCTTTCTACAAAATCTGCTTTTCAAACTTCTTCCAAAATAAAATAAACTGCACGGCTGGGTCTCACGTATTTGCTCTTATGCTAGCTAATCCGTAGTAAAAAAGTATTAAAAATCTCTAGTTTTTTTTTTTTTTTTTTTGAAAAACTAGGTAAGTATGCAGTAATATTTCATTGCTTAATATTAATATAATTGAAAAAAAATATTGAAAACCTTACACCAGTTTTTTTTTCAAAAAGGTTATTTTTGAAAAACTTTTGAAAAAATATTTTTAAATTTGTTCGAGTATGTAAATATAATATGGCGTTTTGTAGTTTGCATCTAGGAAAATAATGTTAAAAAAAATTCCAACATATTTCCTGTCTTCAAAATTTTATTGGAATCGAATGTATGTAGGTATATTTTACGAACAAACTGAATTTGAAAATACTGGTTCTACGAGAGGTACCATATTATAAGAAAAATTCCGAAAAATCCGTTTTCGAAAAAATCTAACTTCTTCACGATTGTATGGAAAAGTACTGTTATTCTTCTTGGATCTATACTCTGTTACACATAAATCGGCAGTACACCTCTAATGAGGAAGCTTTTCTTTTATCAGTAGCGTGACATATTTTTGCACCACACTAAATTGAAGGAAACCCCACTACAAATTGTTCACCCACCACTGAATTTCCAATTGGATCTGACGTGAATCCTACGTCTCATCCAGAGCACGTCTAAATGTGCAGTGTGCTGCTGCTATTTAAAATTAAACCCCTTTTTAATTGATGTGCATTCTGAGTTACCAGTGTTCTTTTGGTAACTCGTTCAGCTTTCTTTCCTTGGGTTTCTGCTGAAGAGCTTTTGGTTTTAGAGCTTGAACATTTTTTTAAGATTGTTGCTTATTTGAAATGTTACTACGGAAACTCTGCAAGAGCTTTTGTATAAAACGCACTTAGAGAAAACAAAAGAGTGAGAATGAGAGACAAACATCCCTATATCTTCCCTGTACCGCCGATTTATGTGTAACAGAGTACATATAGTTCAAAAATTAAAAATACTTTCAGCGGGAGATCCAAATAAATACCTCTAAATACCAAATTTGAAGCGAATCGGCCCCTTCGTTCAGATTCAGGTGCGAACAGACAGACAGACAGGCGGACGGATTTCTCAGACCCACTTTTTCGATTTCTCCATCATCGAAATGTAATGTGTGCTTGTTATCTCAAAAATTTGTTTGCGCGAGAATCCATAACTTGCCATATAGCAGGTATACCTAAAGTCCGGCCAAGTTAGCCCGAAAAATAGGGGTACCTTTGCATAAGTTCCCAGGAAGCTGAAAATTGTTGTGAATGTTGGGGATACCATTTTAATGAAATAATAAAAAGTTCCCATCGATCCCATGTGTGCAAACAATTTAATTCAAGGTCAAATGTCACGTAAATTGTTTTTTCTTGTTTAATTTACTCAAAAACGGTTATGATAGTTTCGAACTCATACTTTCTAAAGAGTTTAAAAGAAAAGTAGTTTCTTTTTGTTTTCTTTCTAGTCGCTCAAACAATATTGTTCTTTTTAGTCTGGCTTAGCTTTGTAACTATGTTCTTTTTTTATTCCATGCTTTAATTTTTTTGATTGATTTGTTGTATGTTGTTTTTGTTTATGTATTAGCTAGGTACTCCTTTTTCTTAATAGTAAGAATTTGTTTGTGAAATCCACAACTATACATTTTTTTTTAATCGCTAGAATTTTGAGAAGACGAGTTTTGAAACCAGAATGTTGACCCGCTCCCACGCGATATAGGCTTCATCTTAAATTTAAGGAACATCGGGTTTCGTTAAATAAAATTCGTAATTTCAACTTTTGGCTTAAAACGTTTACATTAAAACGTTAAACTTACTTACTTCAAATTCAGAAATTTTCCAAAGGTTCATTGGAACGAAAATAGTTTTTCCAGTGTAGTTTCAGGCCAAGTGAGTCAACAACCATCGACCAAATTTTCAAAGTCCAACAGATTTCAAGAAAAGACCCGAGAATTCCAGAACGATTTAACACTAAATTTGTATCGATTTCAAAGTATAATAAGATAGCGTTACAGACCCGTGTTCACTTCTTCGCGTTCCTGATTCTCTTATTTCTTCGACGATATCTACTCTGTGAAAGGATTCTTATGGCTTAATTCGAAGGGTTATTGATTTATATCAATTTTGTTTGGATTGGTGTAAAATGATATTCAAAATATATATTTCATTTTTTTTTTTGAAACTCAAAAACTACTGCGCCAGGTTAAGAGCAGATATTTGCTATCCAAAGGAACCCACTTTTTAGTTTTGAAGTTCGTTTCCCAAGCTTGACATATCTTACTAATAAGAAAAAATTGTTTTTAAATCGTTGTCATTGTCATTGGAATTTTTTTTATGTTTGATTAACGGAATATATTGCATGATGGTATTATTCAGCTCGAGTTGCGTCATGTTCTTTAAAATCAAAGTTTTTATTTTTTTACTATACAATTCTCACTTTAACCAATGTTCATAATCTAACTATCACTAGTTTTAAAATAAAACTATTGTTTTTGGGTTTGATATTATAAATTAAGAGCACTCGAAAACTTCTTATCTTGAACTTTCTACAAGGCAGATTCCTAGTTCAAGTCTTCAATTGCAGTTTCTGGTTGGTGCCTTGGATAAGCATTTAAGATACAAACCATTACTTCTAAAACAGTAGATTGGTACACGTTGTTCCGTCAAAACAACGTATGCTTCTATGCTGCAAACTTTTAAAGCTCACATAAGACTTAGACCCATATTTGAAAGTGATATAAAAAAGAATCATCTTTTATTTGAAATATTTGAATAAACTCCGTTACGTCGTATATGTATGTAGATGCTCCATTCACACACAGCTAAGCTTATGTTCATCAAGGTTATAGTTATTTAGCTCCCAAAGCTTCTATGTAATTATGCACTTAAGGAAAATCGAGAATCCACTTTGGATACCATTGTCTACAGAATTTCCCACCTCCCGTGTATTTTAATTAATTCCAATTTAAGCGAAATTCGTGGAATCCCGCATTATTTCTGCATCTGTGTGCCTGTGCAGCACTGATGCGCACTAACTCTGCTCCTTCGTTGTTGAACCTATAAAGCCGCAAACGAGCGACATCGATCGTCAATACCAAGAATGCGCACAGATTCCCTCACGACGAACGACCGATATAACAATCCGACAAACTGAACAAACGGTCGTGGACGCCCGATTCCCGATTTCCAACGACCTTCTGCTCCTCTCTTCATTCCAAACAAGCGAAGCCAAACAGCACAACCTAATTAAAATAAATTCCAAAGTCACAGAAATGCGCAATCCTGGTGCAGCATACGCATCATAAATTCGGACATCATTCAACGTGAGTGAGTGCGCGGAGAATCCCTCAAGACACTCATTTCCATTTGTGTGAACGTTAAATGCAACGGCACAAGGGCAGGCGCAGAGGGAATCCTTTACATGGCACACAACTTCTTCGAGTAGGTATATAGTATACCCCTTTTGCCATCTTCAGCTGAGCTGAGAGCAACTCTATCCTCATCCCACGAGTGAAGACCAGCTTCCACCTCCTAATTGTGACTGTATTCCCATTTATTATGCCCTCTCCTCTGGTCCCGCTTTAACTCCGCGCCAAATCCTCTTCACTGCCAGTGCCAGCCATACAGGCTGCTGGAGCTCAATCTTCTTGGGTGGTCCAGCACGTTCGGCAAATGTTCAAAAGAGCCCAGGCCATCACGAAATCAAATCAGCACAGCAAAAGGGATGTAGCAGCAACAGCAAGAGCAGCAACAGCAACAGCAGAAGCAGCCAAGGCGCAGCAGTAAAGGGCAACATTCGCCAAACATCTTTGCATCTTCATGGCAGTGAGGTTAAGACTCAGACTCAGAATAGGTGCAGGTTCAGGCGCAGGAAGGGTCGCGCACAGTCGAATGCGAATCGTCTTGGTCGTCATCATGATCATCATCATCATCGTTTAGGGTTCCTGATCTGGGAGTAATCTCAGATCGGCGATAGTGCGGGACCAGGGACTTAGTGGAGCGCGGCTTTTCTCGGTGCGTAATACAGTTCTGCCCATCGGTCTACGAGGGCGCTGTCTGTGGCTGTGGCTGTGTATATGTCATCCAGAGCTGCACTTCAAGGTGAATTGGTACACCGGGTAAACAATCGGTCCGTCCGTCGCATTGTCTGGCTGGATTGGACTGGACTGGACTGCACTGGACTGAATGGAAACCAACTCAGAGAATTGCAGAAATATAGGTACTCTGCACGGTAAATAGATGCATTTCTTGTAGCAATTTATTGAAATTAATCACTTGGTGCTTGGTGCATTTGGCCACTTGCATCTTTCTTTCAGAGGGAGTTGTTTGTATCTTTCGGATTGGATTTGTTTTTTCGATTCGTTTCGAGGGGGAGGAAACAGCAGTTTCATGCATGATTAATGACGCGGTGCGTGGAAAAGCAAAATGAGCCAGAAGAAGATGAAAAAAAAAACAAGGGGTTCTTTGAGAAAGTTAACCCAGCCGCATCTGGTATCTCTGATGGGAGTATCTATACCTATCTGGCAGAGTTCTTTGTTAAAAGTTATTTTGTGATATCTTTGAGTGGTTTTGGCCGGCCAGTTTATAAAAAAAGCACACGAAATACTTGTGAGCGTCAGCGTCTTTCAGTACTTACAACAACGAATCCATGTAATGTAATCCGTCTTCAAAGGGATTATTAGTAGTGTATGCAATGCTCCAACGTTAAAGCTTCATTGATTACATTGCATCCTTGGGTTTTTGTAACAGGGATGTGCAATTAGTTTGTGTTGCAGATAGTTATTGTTAAGTGAGTGACATCAACAACGGCTGGACTTAACTGATCACTTGAAATTTATTGCACGCGCGTTGTATACCAGTCTGATTGAAATCAAAGTATATTTCAAAAGATAGTTTTGGAATTTTTAGTTACGTGTAGTCTTGATAATATGAATATACAATCATACAATGAGTATTTTGATCTTGTTTCGATTTTTAAACAAATTCAAAACTAATCCCAAAATATAGAGCAACCGACTCTGGAAAAATTAAGGCAAGGAAAAGGTTAAAATTTTTTGCTTTTTATGTGTTCACCAGTTTTAACGATTTTTGAGTAATCGTTCAAAAAAAAAAAAAATTAAATAAGCGAATGCAAAATAAGTAAGTCTAAAAATTCTGTCCGATTGTCTGTGGTGTCTGCCTATCTGTATACCTATATCTGTAGCTCGTATCAAGTATGTATGTTACATGAAGCATCTATACAGCTAGTTTTCTGGACCAATTGTTTTTAAGCTTGTGTACCTGGTATATCTTGCTCATGATTTTTCTTATATCCAAAAGAAGAGACGTACAAATATTTTAAGTTTTTCCGAATACTGCCGCAACGATTTTGAAATAAATAAAATGCACGACTGGGTCGCACGTACTTGCTCTGTGGGTGCAATAGTACGATGAAAACAAACTTTTCGATCAATGAGAACAACTCATTTTTGAAAAATTTGGTAAAACCTAAAAAAATTTGACTGAAACTGGAAAAACCGATATACGGGAGCTAACGTTAAGAAGCCTTTAATATTTAAAATTAAGACGTTATCTTTTGGGTGTTATAAATGATACAAATGTCCACTTATGGCCAAATTAATAATACTGTTACAAGCAATTTCCGCTATTATCATGTATAGCCAAAAACTAAAAATGCAGTTTTGTTTGAAGTATTCTATGTATATTACATACAAAGTTTCATAAAAATCGGGGGAGCCTTTTTTGATTAAACTAGCAAAAATGAAAAAATTTGCCAAAATCTAGTGGCTCTTTGTATAGGAGCCTCCATTTAAAAAAGAGAAACTGAAAAAAAATCAATGCCATCTGATAGGAAGCTGTAAGGAACTATACCAATCAAAGTTTGAGTGAATTCGATGCAACCGTTGACAACTTATGGCCATTTGAAAAAAAGCCGTTAAGAGCAGATCTCCGTTACTTGCATTTTTAGCCAAAAACTAAAAACGCAGTGCTCTTAAGAAAACTAAAAGCATATAACACACAAAGTTTAATCAAAATCGTTAGAGCCATTTTCGAGAAAATTAGAAAAAAACAAAAAAAAGTGGCTAAAACTCAACGGCTCGTTGTATGGAAGCCACCGTTTGGAAAGGCTTCAGTGAAAAATTTACTAAACCATCCTATAGAGCACTATGAAAAACTATGTCAAACAAAATTTAAAAAAACCTGATTTTCGTTACGACTATTTGAGCCAAAAACAAAAAACGCAGTTTTGTTAGAAATGCTTAAAGTTAGCTAAATTTTAAGTTTAATCAAAATCGTTAGAGCCGTTTTCGAGAAAATCCAAATTGAAAAAAACCGTTACTTGAAAGGTACAAGTTTGAGCCGGGCTAAGACGAAATAAAAAAAATCTTGACAACTGTTTATCTTGAAACTGTTATATATCAAGTTTGAAGAAAATCCGTCAAGCCGTTTAGACTGTAGCATGACGTGAAAAAGCGCACAGACGCACATACGCACATCCGCACATACGCACATCCACACATCCGCACATCCGCACAGACAGACCGACGGACGGTATGGCGAAAACCACTTTTTTGGGCTTCTCTATCATCGTAATGTCATGTTTGATTAAAACCTCGATTTTTTTTGTCTGCACGAAACAAATACTTGCCCTATAGAGCAAGTTAAAATATGTGCTATAACTATAATTTTGCTAACAAAGGTTTAACATCGGAAACTATAAAACCGTTTTTTTCTTCCTTTGGCTTTTCGAAAACGGGTGAACTGATTTGTACTACCTAAATTTCGTAAATATTGCTAACGATCGAAACAGTTTAATTAATATTTGACATCAATATTTTGATTAAATTTTTTTCTTTTAAATATTTTTAAAGCATTCAAAAAAAATTTCTTTAAAATATACTTTATGTATTTGTTTTAAGAATGATAAATATATTTTTTTTTCTGATAAGGAAAATAAAGTGCACGACTGGGTCGCACGAACTTGCTCTAATGTGTTACAGTGGTCTTGAGGCTTGAGATTTTGGAAAAAAAGCAATACAAAAATCATATGAAATTTTATTAATCATTTAAAAATCAACATTAAATCGTTTTTTGGAGAAAATGAAGTTAGATTTCTTTTACTTTTTTGAATTTTAAGGAATTTTTTGTTCAAAATCGTTGGAGACGTTTTTTCAAAAAACGGTTTTTTTTTAAACTTTTCGGAAACATATTCCAAATTTATTTCGAGTATGTCCAAATCTAGCGGTTTAAAGTTCTTATTAGAAAACAAAAATTTTAAAAATTTTGAACAAACCGTTTTCGAAAAACCAAAAGTAAAAAAAAAAAAATTAACTTTTTTTTAAAAAACTCAAAAAAATTTTTTTTTGAAAATTAAAGAATTAATATTATTTCGTTTATAACAGAGCTTTTATTTTAAAATTTTCATCGAAATTCGTGAAGTGGTTTACGAGAAAATCTGATTTAAAAAAACCGGTCTTATGGAAGGTACCGTTATAAGACTTTTCCTGAAAAATCTGTTAAAGCCAAAACATAAAGTTTACTTAAAAAACACTATTCAGAAAGTTTTATCAAAATCGTAGGAGCCGTTTTCGAGAAAAATCAATTTTTCACTAAAAATCGTATGGCAGGTACCGTTAGTTTTGGAGCTAGAATGCTAATTCCAAAAACTCCTCTGTAGGACGCCATAATAATACTGTGTACCAAGTTTGAAGCAAATCGGCTAAGCCGTTTAGGCTGTAGGTAACTGTACAGACAAACATACATTCGGGCAGACGGACAGAATTGTCGGGCCCACTTTTTTCGGCTTTTCTATAATTTTTTTACGAATGCATTTGCCTTATAATCGCAAGTAAAAAATAGACACAATGTTCGTTGATTGTGATGAGTCGAGTGAGGAAAATCATCTATTATTCATCATTTTCTGTTTGTAGACTTGTTAACTTGTATGAATAAATATTGTGGACCAAACAGCTCCGGGGAGTCAAGGCCAAATGATCACACTCTCAGCAATGCCTGTGTTTGCGTTTATACACTGCAGGAATGAAAGGGACCTGATAATTTACTACTAAATGCGAACGGCTTGCAAGAGATGCACCTTTCTCCACAAGGCTTACCCTTGGAGCATTTGTCACTTCCTCGTATGAAACAGTATCCCAAAATAAGACATGGAAACTTGGTGGAATCGTGGATTGAACCCAGAACCTTTAACGCAGCAGTTCAACGGAATACCCACTAATCCACATAGGGTAATTCCGGGAGAGATGCCGCGGTTTTCAAAAATCGATGTTTAAATTTTATTTGAGTAAAATAGACTTTATTTTTTAAACAAAACTTTACAATAGACTTATTTCCTACCACTTATACAAACACTTAACCTAAAAACAAAAGTTTTCATAAAAAATTAGCAAAAAATAATAAATATTAAGTGTGCGAGTGTGCCATATCTCTCTCGCATGTGTGGGAGTTGGGAGAGATGCCACACGTCAAATTAGCTTATATTTTATTTGTAATTTAATGTAAAGCATGTTGTCTGCGTTCCTCGTCACGTCCACAGTCTGTACAGAAAGTGTATTCGGGATTTTTGTTGCGTGTACAATTTTCATGAAGCCATTTGCAAGTCGAACAATTTTTTGGCTTTTCGCAGAGAAATTCCCTGCTCAATATTTTTTCGAGCTTTATTTAAAGCATCTTCCGTCCAACTGTTTCTGCTTGTCTCGCGTATATATTTTTGAGGCATAATCAGGCTTAATATTATCTTTAAAAAAAAAAAAAAAAAAATCAAAGTGCGGCGTCTTCTCGAAAAAAAAGTGCGGCATCTATCCCTGTAGTGAGGGAGAGATGCCGCACTACGCTTAAGGCAATATAAAAACAAAAGGCTACAAAAAGTCACAACAACCACTTCTCACAACTATATTTAACCACACAAAATACTAACATTTAAAAAAACTCACGATAACTTCTTTCCGCATCGACAAATTGCAACAGACTGAAAAATTTCCATAGTTAGAAGGAGATCGTAAAACCAAATAAAGACGAAAAACTCCCGATACCCGATACCCGATACGTATCCGATGGAAGCGGTTTTTTTTCTGCGGTTTTGTTTTTTTATCTAAGGGGTCAGTTATAGCGATACGGAAAACCAAACCGGAAAAATGTTCAGATAGAAAATTTTGTATGTTCCGATTTGATTCTTACTACAAATGCTACACCGATCGATGGCAATCAATTCAGAGAATGTTTTTTGTTCATAATCATTTTAATTGAACAAATACTTTTTGTAAAAAATGTATTTATTTATTTTTCTGTTATACGTATAAAAGGAAAATAACAAATTTCGTTTTTAACAAAAAGTACAAGTTCAATTCAAATTTTTGTTTCCAAAATAAATTCTCTGAGTTGGTTGCCATCGATCAGTGTAGCATTTATGTTTTAAATCGAACCATAACATACTAAATTTTATATTTGAAAATATTTTCGGCCCTAACGAACAAAAAACAAAACAAAAATATTTGCTTGGAGAACTATATATATGAATTTGGTTAAGTGCGACATCTCTCCCGCAATCACCCTAGCACCTCAATTTTGGCTTCGTTTATTTTGTTATAGGTATCCTCCGTTTCTGTTGGCCTCGCAATTTAAGGATTCTGCTCAAAAGTTTATTTTGCAATGTTTTCTGAGTGGGATCGAGTAAAACGACCGGGGAGATACAACCATTTACATTTTTACCACTCATTTTAAAACATATCACGGGACTGTTTCGATAGTCAATATACAAAAACAATGTCAAAAAAAATCTCGATGTACAATTTTACAAGACAAAGAAGAAACTGGGACGGGTTGTGGAAAGAATTAAAATGGCGATTTGTCTGTCGACTTTTGTAAGGAAAAATCAAATGAAAATCACTTTAAAATAAAGCTATATCTTATAGTAAAATTGTATGTTTAGTAAGAAGATTGGTTTGGAATTCTGTCGAACTCATTGAACAAGCAGACATTTTTGAAATGAGAAGGGGAGGGCCAAAAAAGTATTTTTTATCTTGTGAACCCGTTTATTAAAGACATTAGATAAGGTGAGAACCCGAAAAAGGGAGTTGAAATCCTTGATTCCTAGAAAGAAGCTATAAAAGAAATTGCTTGTTAAAAAATTAATTGAAATCGGTTGTGTATACTTTACTAGAAAAACAGATTAATTTGTTATAAAACTAATTCTGGAAATCCCATTCCAACCAGTAGATAAAGATTGTTCTTATAAAACAACACTCAGAAAGTTTTGTCAAAATCGATTGACCCATGTCGAAAAAATTAAGCTTCTTTTTCACGACTGTATAACAGGCCTGTAGGGTAGGGTGGGGCTAGTTGGATAGCGGGGCAATTTGGACCACACGAATTTCTCAAAAACCGAAAGCACCACAAATACATTATTATAAACGAACATTATTATAAACGAAGCCGCATCTGAATACGAAATAACAAAAACAACATTGAGAAGGTATGTTTCCGGGTGAGGAGTGGATTCGGTGTCATACTCGCCGAAAGTGGGCTCATACAAAATGTTCAGTAGCTGGAGGTGGGCCTTTCTTGTGTTTGTGTTAACTGTAACAGCGATTATGATTCTTAATTTTTTTTAAGCCTTTATTTAAATTGAAGTATTTTTTTGTATGTTATTATTAAATGAAGTATTTTTTGTTATTTTTTAAAGTTTTTTTTCTGTTTTAAATAAAATTCTTTAATTAATTTTGGATTTGTTGTCATTTATAGAACTTGTTTTCCACTTTTCAGGGCTAGGTCCAACTAGCTCCATATGCCGGTCCAACTTTCCTCGCTATAGGGGCAATTTGGACCACCTGGACTTGATCCATTTAAGGCAGCATAATTCTTCTTCGGTAACATATTTCAAATGTTTTAAGACTTCATTTAGAAGCCAGAATTCTATTCTTTCTTTCAATACCAGCTCTAGTTGTACTATGAATAGTTTGATATTTATGAGACTTCAAGTAAAAAGTGGTCCAACTAGCCCCGCTCTACCCTACCGATATTTGTTTGGTTTAAAGTAAAAGTCAAAAAAAAAAATTGTGTATTTTTATGAAACCACGATGCAAGTGAATCATATTGGCATTCCGAACTATTCTTGGTTGTTCCCTTGTTTACCGTTTTATTTGTTTCACTAGCTGTATCGGTGTCCATCACGATCAAATTAACAACAACATTTTCATCAATACACTGATCAAAACACACACATAACAAGAAGCACGTGCACGAATGAGTGAGAATATATGTAAATGCTACACGGTCAGCTGATGCTAGCCATCGGCGCGCGCTGCCATATTGCGACATGTGACAGGTGAACCAAAAAATTTGAGGCGATGTAAAAAAAAGTTTCACTTTAAAATAATTTTCGAGAAACTATCAAACAAACACTAACCCACAGTTTAAAGACAATCGGGCCCATTCGTCTAGGCTGCAGGGACCCACTTTTTTGACTTCCCTATCCATAATGTCATATTTAATAATTAATGTCACCACTTTTTTCCACGAATCTATAACTTGCCGTACTTATACCTAGTCCTTTAATAGCAAGCAAACACTGTGCTTGGCCTTAGATTTTTTTGATTTGTTTGAAGCGAAACTCCTCAGATTTACTATCTATCAACAGCTGCTTAGAAAATGAGTACCGCCCGTGTACGTGTTCGACAAAAAAAAGTCATAATTTCAAACCATAATTCAGCCATTAAAAATATGTTCAAATTAAACTTCAATTATTATCTGACAAACGCTTTAAAATCACTCCCAATTGCCTTGAAATGTCAATTCAAGTGCTAACGGCAAACAAATAGCCCGTTAGCCTGCTTTTTAACCCAGCAAACCAACGCAAAAGGTCACACAATCATCGATTCTTCTATGCAAATTAGAATTTTCCGGGAAATCGTAGATGGAAATATGTACATTTTCAATTTCCCGGTCTATTGCAATTAAAGTTATAAGCTGCACCCTGCACTTCACTTCACACTCAACCCGGGAATAGGTTGGTATCTTATAAAGAATATATACTGTTTTCAGTTTTTTTTTTTCAATTAGATTAGCGCTCATCGCGTGCCAAGCAAATGGATATGCAATAATCCTTTTTTTAAATTATTAACTCGCTGTTTGGCTAGCAAATTGGACCTAACAGATACAACACGTTGTGCTGCATGGAAACGAAACTTAACCACGCCGGCTCCGCTCCTTTGTGGGAACAACATTCCCCTATGCCGCGGATTGTAGCCTCGTCTCATCGTATCATAGTCTCATCGTTCACGGTAATCAAATAAGCGAGTTCTAGAATGTGGTGCTGAACACATTGCAACTTCGCAGTTTGCAATTCGCACCAAACGTGACACTTCTTTGGACGCCTCTCGGCCTTTTTAATTTGCATGTACCAGTCCAATTGTGTACCTATGTGGTCTCTGGTCTGGTCTCTGGTGTGGCAGTTGTTCCTCTCTTTACATGGAAAATGTCATTTCCAAAAGCGAGCGAAGCAACTACTATACAACTCAGGACTCAGGGGATCTATTCTAAAAAAGGGGATTCGTGTAAATTTCAAAATTCAATTTTTGGTGCAGACACTGCGAGCGAGAGATAGGTACGCAAGTTTTACGGTGATGGGTGCCCACGATGCGATGTGTGGCATGGCTGGCAGGATGGTGGCAAAACAAACACCATGAAACATGCTACCAGGTTAGTTAGGTGATGGCCGCCAGAGGCCATGTACACCATTTACCACACATTTTCATTTGCATGTCAGTGGCAAGTGAAGGGAGAAGGAATAGGGTTTATTATGCAGCACATGGTTGATGGTTCAACAACAACAATAATGGTGGCAGCAGCTTCCCTGGATTATCTGATTCTGGATTTTGCCATTAAAAGTTCACTCGCTGTCCCCACTTAATTAAATGGACATGGCCAGTTAGTATATGCGATGACGGCCGGAACTCTATGACTGCTGTAGGTGTATGGTGGATTGTTAGTAATTAGAGTTTTATATTAAATAAATTTTTTTTTTTGTAATTGCTGACTTTTTAGTTGACAAGGTGTCCTGTAGGGACAATGTTAAAATCAATTCTTTTCAATACGTGCAATGTGCGTAAACGTAAGCGTTTGGAAAAATTTATTGTTGATTGCTGAATTGGATATCTTTGTGTTAAAGCAGGGAGGGTTTAGTAATTAAGTGTGTGGGCATCTATTTATCTACTTTTTTCTTACAATTTTATGGAACCTTTCAATGATCTATAGTCAAAGGGAAAAGCGCATAAATAGATATGAAATACAACGAAAATGGCTTAGGCATAGCTTTTAGCTTTGATAATGGATCTATTAGGATAATAAAATATACTCATCAAAGAAAAGTTTGTGCACTACCTACACTGATCTAAATCTAGGAATTATTAATGATATGCGGATGTAGAAGAAGCTTGTTTTGAATAAATTGTATTATCAGCAAAAGAAACAAAAAAAAACATAAAAGACAGCTTACGGTAACTAATTTTCATTAACATTTGCATCATTTGCACTGCAGGTAAAATTTTAATTTTCGAACTATTAAAAAGATTATATTTATAAACTTTAAACGTTGACATGTTCGTGTTAAATGCATGTTTAAGATAATGCAACTTGGCCTCAAATATTCCTATTCTCTGTTCTCAACCGCGACTTTTGAGTTTCATAATTTTAACTATATGCCTGTAAGACCCAAGGTCTTTTGAATGCAAGCTGCACGGCAATAGTTAGAAGGAATACAAAGATAGAAGAGATTTTTTGATGGTATACAGTGGATTGAGAAAAAGGTGATATTTATCTCATGAAAATCCCACGGGTGGCGTCCAGTTGAAGCTGGGGGAATATTGAAAAGTTGCTGCCCAGGCTTGGGCTCGAACCCACAACTCTTAAGTTAGCAACCAAGCACTTCATCCACTGCACCATTGCCACATACAGTTGGTATAACAGAGTTGTTATATTTTGTTCTAATATCCTTAAAATAAATTAAATTAAACTCACGACTGAGTCGCACGAACTTGCTCTTATGCTAGATTCTTGCAATGAAGATATTATTTAAAAAAAAAAAATTATTTAGAAAAATTACTATTTTTTTAGAGCTTAAGAGTTCTTTTTGGGAAAACTAGGTATGCAATAATATTTCGTTGCTTAATATCTATCTAGGAAAAAACATATTGAAAATCATTGGACCATTTTTGAAAAAAAAAATAATTTTTTTAAAAAAACTTTTTCGAAAAACAATTTTTTTTTTTGAGTGTGCCATTATGAGAAAATTTGTAGTTTTCACCTGGGGAAAATTATGTGAAAAAATTCAATCCACCCGTTTTTAAAAGTTAAAGTTAAAAAATAGAAAAAAAAAGTTTTTCAAAATTTTGAAGTGCAATATAAATTTAATTATAAATGGCTTCCTGAGTTAAAAGTTTTATTGAAATCAAAAGAACAGTTTGCGAGATAACCTAATTTGAAAAAAAAAACTTTTTCTATGAGAGCGAGAGGTACCGTTGGGTATAAAAGAAATTTCGAAAAATCTATTTTTACTAAAATATACACTGTGTCGTATCTTATCAAAATCGTTAAAGCCATTTTCGAGAAAATCAAATTTTTTGTTTAAGATTGTATGACAGGTAGGTACTTACCTACGCTTATTTTTTCGACCTAGAGTAAAAATGAAAAAAAAGACCCCCGTAAGGGAACTCCAAATAATTATTTAATATCAAGTTTGAAGCAAATCGGCTCATCCATTTGGCCTGTAGAGGTGTAAACAGACAGACAGACAAGCAGACAGGCATTTTGTAACGAGCTATTCTTCTTCGGTTGCATCGTTGCTGACATGCAGGTAGCCACTATAGCTCGTCGGTGGGGTGGTTCTTTGATCCTCGAACTCGTCACAAAAAAAAACCATGTCAGTCTAGTCCATCTCGAGCTGTTTTGAGATGGTGTGAGAATGTTGCCTCTAACCTCCCTTCCATGGTTGCTTGTCTCGCCGAAGCAACCCCTTTACATGGCATCTTCTTCTTCCTCAGATCATCACTCTTCCTTACCTCTCCTCCTCATCCTTTATTTTAAATTTATTCTAAACTCATAGGGCCGTATTCATAGATGATGTTTAAGTTGTTGCTAGCTAAACTGGAGTTTAGCTTATGGAAACTTCATATGGGCCGTATCCATATTATTTTAATAAAAATCCTTCAAAAATAATCAAAATTATATGTCATATGTGTTTTCAAAACAGGTTTTTATTTAACAGATTTTAAATAATTATCTTATTACTAACTTTATTTTTAATTCAAAACAATTTCATACAAAAAACTAAATTTCAAACTTATTCTTTTTAATCAAAGTGGCAACTCTGTTTTATCACTTTCTAAAATCTTCAAGAAAATTCAATCACTCGCGTTCGATTTATAATAATATTTTGGGATTAAACTTCCTCTTTTTGCTTTTTATTCACTTTATTTCACTCAGACAATGGTCCCCCTTTAAATCCCAACCCAATCCGATCGCGCGTCAAGCATACATACAGTCGGACGGAATTTCCAAACCCACTTACATATTTCGACTTCGTAATGTCATGTGTGATTGTTATCTCAAAAAAAAAAAAAAAATGTCTGCACTAATCCATAACTTGCCTCATAATCTAACTATAATATACAACCTATAATCGCTAGTACAAAATTATGAAGGATTTCTTTTAAACATGCACCGGACGACCGACGGCCTTATAATACTGAAGAAATATATCTTCCGACGGAGTTGTCTGTTCCTGCCTTTCCATAATATAGATACAGAATGCGTCGGCCTCATAAGCAAACCTCGTAACTCCACCCTTTACCGAAAATGAGTTTTAAATGCCATTTTATAGAAAATATAACAGCGCAGCACTCCATAAAATCTTGTATCACTCTTTAAACTCTAAATAAACTCAAATTCGAGTTGTTCGTAGCACAGACTACTCTGTTGTATGGCAGACCTCGTAACTTCAACAAAAAGATTTCTTGGAAAACCTCGTATCTACGTATGTATAATGCGTGGTAAGCAAAACCTCATGACGCATAAGATGGACCTAGCGGGAATAAACAAATAGTCAAAACAGCTTTGGAAAATGTTTAAAAATAAAGAATTTCTCATAGATACATAAATGAGAATTCTCAATATCTGTTCGTTGCTATGGGGCTTACAAATATAAAATTAATAAAAGCAATCTTTCCAAATAAAATTAAAAGTGTTACGTGTGTTCAATAGTCAGTTAATCCTGTGGACTGTAAAATACTAAATTGTATGTACCTACATCACCTTTTTGGGTTTATATTTGCTCCATTTCAAATCCAATTCCTTTTTTTGTTTAAAAACAATGATTTATATTTTTATTTGCTAATTTTCTTGGTTTACGCAGGCACAACTTGTTTCTCTTTTTATACACACAAGACACAACAATAATAATAATCGAAACCCAGAAAACATTAGCAACAGAAAATAAGCAATCCTTAGCAACAGAATACATTAAATTTAAATTAAAATAAAATTAAAAATACATAGTAGAAACTATATTAGGTATATAGTGTTTTGTTTTGTTCAGTTGAAGTTGCCGGCGTCAACAACTTGAAAGGTAAGATCTGTACCTAATCAACTGCAATAGAAGCAGTTAGAAATATGAAGCTCAAGCTTTTTGAGACCAAGAAAATTTTAGCTTGAGAACTGATTTTCTTTTTCTTTTTCACTCGTTTCTTAGACTGAAAATAAACATTGGCCCAAATATATGCTCATCTGCCAAAATTTTGTATTATGAATAGAAAATCGCCTAACCTAAATCAACTGGATTCCATTTTTCACAGGCTGGCGCTCTAATCCACAACTTTAACACTGTGGATATAGCGCTACAACTACAAGCCGACCTAATTAATGTTGAGTAAGATCTTGGATTGCAAAAAACTTAAATCGTCCTAGCAATAGTAAAAAAAAAAACCGGTTCGTTCTATGAGTCCACCATTAGAAAACTTTAAACTATGAAATCTCGTTGAAAACGGTTCCAAAATAAGATTAAGCACATTAAATGTCCTTGTCAATTAAAGTTTTACATTGGCTTCAAAACCAGAATGGAAATATCGATTGTTGACCTTAAACTATAAACAGTCCTGTGAAGTTAGCAAAACAATTGTTTAAAATTTAATAAAAAATTGGAGTTCCCGGTAGCAAACAAAGAGTTCTAGAGTTCCTCATACTTTTTTTCAATAGTTCTGGCGAATAAAGTGTTGAAATTCGAAAAAATCATAGTAGGTACCTATAATAGTTGATTCAATAGTTCTGGCGAATAAAGTGTTGAAATTCGAAAAAATAGTTTTTGTTGCTAACTTCACGCAGCAAGGACTTTTTTGAGAAAAAGAGTTCTGAGCATGTTTTTCAACATAAAACCAAGAGTTCTAGAGTTCCTGATGGGTTTTAGAAAGAGTTCTGCAAAATTGGAAAAGTTAGGGCACATTAATGTGCCCGTTGACTTAGTACCAAAAATTTTCAAAATCCAAAAAAATCAAAAAAAAGGAGTTCTGATTAGAGTTCCCTATAGCAAACAAAGAGTTCTAAACATTTCCCTAATAACTTTTTTTTCTAAAACTAATATTTCAAAAGTTATTCCAAAATTTAAGTTCCCATTGACTTTGAACAAAAAATTTTCAAAATCCAAAAAAATCAAAAAAAAGGAGTTCTGATTAAAGTTCCCTATAGCAAACAAAGAGTTCTAAACATTTCCCTAATAACTTTTTTTTCTAAAACTAATATTTCAAAAGTTATTCCAAAATTTAAGTTCCCATTGACTTTGAACAAAAAATTTTCAAAATCCAAAAAAATCAAAAAAAAGGAGTTCTGATTAGAGTTCCCTATAGCAAACAAAGAGTTCTAAACATTTCCCTAATAACTTTTTTTTCTAAAACTAATATTTCAAAAGTTATTTCATTTTTATTTATTTGGCACAGAATATTGTTAGGTACCTACATACATACATATATGTATTTATTTTCTCTTGTTTTATATTGTTATGTTCCTGTGAGCGCGATGATTGGGACGATCACGTCCCGTGGTGGTTGTTTTCATTTCATCATCTTATTTTTGGGACATATTCATAACGGGAATATTTATTTGATGCATACCTATACACTTACGCAGGTATATTCTTACGGCAACGGTGACGATCACGGTGGGTGGGGGTATTTTTTTTTTTTGCATAGCTATTCCATAATCTTTGATGATATATTCTTATCTTTATTGTCTTTTGAATGCGGAAATGATTTCACACAGAAAAATATTGCGATGTAAAAACAACGTGACGAATTGTTGATTTCAATAAAAAACACGAATTTTTAAATCATTGGATTTCATTTCCATTTAACATGTTTTAGTTCTTTTTTAATATTTCAAAACATTAATTTGAGTCTAAGTCCTGTTGATTTAAGATTAAAATCAAGTATTTAGATTTTCATTTCAAATTAAAACGTTTGCGCATAGTTTTAACTTGGAAAAATGTTGAAATAAAATTATTCATGTTTAAAATTAAATTTAAAAATATTTAATGCAAAAACACACGTAAACAACAGGATATTCACTCAATTCGTTAATTCAATTTTAAATCAACGTGCAAATTTTCCCGAACGAAATATTTTTAAATCATCAATGTTTCATTTAAGAAAATTTCACAACTATGATCATGACGAAATAACACGATTGAAGTAATTTCAACATTAAAATAGTGTTGAAATAAAATGATTCTCATATTAATTCCAAGTAAAACGAACATAACATTGAAACAAACATTTTTCATGTAAAAATAACAGGTTATTTTCGGTTGTTTCTTCCTTCTTCTTTTATAAAGACAGCTCCACTATACAAAATCAAAAATTTAAAAAGTCAATAAAAAAGGAGTGATTCCAAAAATAACTTTTGGAAAAAAGTATGTCTGCTATTACACGATGAGTCCAGGATCCAGGTGCATTAAACTTCTTCGAATAAAGAGAAATGTCAAATAGCTAGATTCCAGGAAATTCTTAGCCACGGAAATTACTTTCATTTAATACTGAATTGTATTAAATTTTGGTATTTTGCAGATAGAGAATACACATTCGGCACAAACACAAAACAAAACGAAGCATTGTTATTTTTAAATGAAATAATTTAGATATAATCCTACATACTTTTGATTTCCACAAAATTTTCAATAAGTGCCGTTATTAAAAAAAAAGAAAACACTAAACTAAACGAAATATTTTTATTTTTAAATGATATCGTTTAATTATAATCCTACATACTTTTGATTTCTACAAAATTTTCAATAAGCTCCGTTATTTTACGTCGCGACCTTAAGGAATCTCTAAGTAACTACTATTAAACTACAGGGTGATACCTACAAATAAAAATTACCTTGTTTTTTCCTAGTCCTAGTTCACATGCAAACTAATAATTTATGAGTATTGTGAATGTGTGGCGGGACATTTGCTAGATAAAGCGAAGAAGTAACAATAAATTTTAAATTGGTAAAAAGAAAATGAAGCTTTGATTAATTTAATGGGCAATTAGAAATATTAAGGGTATTCATGGACGTTTCATGAACGCCCTTTTCTGGAAATGTTATATACTTTGCCTTAACTCAAACAGCAGTTTGTTAAACGTCATTTAAGTCATTAAAGTAATTCAACAAATTTGTTGAGTTATTGAGAAAATGATATTTGATGTTGGAAATATTGGCAGCAAAAAATAAATTGTACATTTCTCAATTCGAATTCCTAAATAAATAAATTGCACGATTGGTAAGCTCTTACTTGCTTTTATTTCCGGTCACAGTTTTGAATAAAATTTGAAAAACATTAAGATAACTCCAAAGTTTTTTTCGATTTAGGTAAATTAACATTGTTTAAAAAAACACTTTAATACTTTTCAGTGGAATAATTTAAATTAAATTAATTAATAAGGTAAAAATAATTAAAAATAAAATTTAAAAATACAAAAAAAAATTTTCGAAAACACTTGAATTTCAAATTATTTTGGCTACTTAAATTTTCTTGAATATCAATTTTGATTGATATCGGTTGATCTGTTGTGTAAAACTGGTCCTTTGGGAGATACCATTTTCAGTACATCATCTTAATATATTTTTTCGCCAAAATATGCCTAATACTTACATAATAACAATATACAGCTATTTTTTCATAAAAATTTTTGGAGACGTTTTCGAGAAAAATCAACTTTTAAATAACAGTTATTATGAAAGGTACTGAGAATTTTTGAGCTAAAGAAAAATTAAAAAAAGTTTTCATGTTTCAAACTTAAGGAAGTTTGGCCCAACCGACATACTGACAGAAATCGGTCCTTAATTCAAATATGTTTCTCTATCACCGTAATATAATGTTTGATTATTATCTCAAGTTTCTTAATATGCACGAATATGCATAATTTGCATTATAGTACCTATAATCTCAATTAAAAACTGAGGAACGTGAACAAAGTAGATGGAATTATAGAAGACTTTGTTCATAATTATGACGGTAGCTGAGGGTTCTCGATTTACTGAACTGATACATTTTTCCATAATTGGGTTCAGCAGCACCAACATTCTGTTTTTGTAAAAATTTACGCCAAGACGTAGTTGCACAAAACGAAATAAAAATGAATACGGGAAGGAGCTATCTTAATAGTTGTAGCATGAAACAGCTATATTTCACTCACTTTGTACGTTTTATTACAAATACATACATCGACACACAACGTCAAACAGAAACCAAAAAGTATCCTATCATCTGTTTAATTTTTGTAATCAAAACAAAAACGATGACGACAAACAACTTATCAATTACAAACAAAAATAATAATACATTCGGCCCAAGATAGGCACACCCTGTATCATGGTTTTTGTATCAATATTGAATCGCGTTGAATCAACTTGAAGTCCACACGAATCAAAATAAATTCTCTTTAATTCATGACGAAATCGTATAAGAACATCATTACTTATAGTTGATTTCTACAAAAATTGAAGGATCCCGTTATTGCTTCCAAGCCAAGCCAAAAAATATTTCAGAAATTTCCATCAGTTACCTTTTAGTCGCTGTGCATGAGACATGTGCCATATCGTTTTAAGTTTCGGGAAGTGAAAAATATTCTTAAAAATATGGCTTCAAATGAAAGTTTTAATTTTGATGCGCAAATTGTGAACATTAGTGAAGTGCAACTTATTGACTGAAAGATGACGAGGGTAACATCGTGTTGAGTATCCAGGATAGCGAAGCGGAAAATTGTATGCATTTTTACACAAAAAAAACAACATTAATAAAGCAAAAAAATACCTAATTGGTGAGTTTTAAAAATTGCACATATATTTTAATTAGGTATCTTTGATAATTTTAATAAAAATATTTAAAAAAAAAAAACTTCATATATTTTTGTGTTAGGTTGAAATAGTTTTGAAGTACGCTTAGTGGGCTTTTTTTTACGCATGCAAAACCATACAATTATCCCTACAGGACAAGTAGTTTAGAAATTACAGCGCATTGTGTCTAACAATTTGAAGAATTTTTACACACAAAAATCGAATTGGTAGATATACCGTGCTGTCATTGCTTAACTACTTGTTGTGTAGGGGTGATTGGAACAGTTTTGAATCCTTAAAAAAGCTATGAAATTACTTTTGCGTGACCCTATACAATCATCAAAATTGATCGTTCAAAAGATGACAGGCAACAGTCATTTTAAACACACTATTCAACCGCAAAAATAACAATTTATCAAATTTCTTTTTTAGGAGCTGAAATAGGTTATGAAAGCTTAAGATTTCTGTCGAAGGAGGATATACAAGAAGCAATAAAACCAATTGGCTTGCGGGAGCGTTTTTGGGAGATGCTTTTTTTATGGAAAAGAGCTGAAGTATGTTTGCGTTTTTTAATTAACTTTAGTGGTTATTAACAGATTATATTTGTTTTGTTTTAAGGTTCCGAGATGATGACGATACTTTGTCCCAATCAATTGCCAGCAAGGTATAGTTTCTTGGTTAGGTAGCGAATCCAGTATAGTTTCTACAACATCAACGCTAACATCGATTCCAAAAGACTTGAGCTCGCAGCTCTCTAAAATAAGCAAGAAGGTAAGCTATTCTAATATTTCAACTTTACACAAAGTCTAACCACACATTTCTATTTAGATTCACTGGACTTTACTGACAAGGCAAACAAGCTAACGAAAAAATCAGCGTTTCCGATGCCAATGAGAGTTTCATCGTTCATCTAACAACAATCAACGATTATGAATGAACCATAAATTAGCTGGGAAATAAATACTTCACCCAAGGTTTGACCATCCAACTATTTTTAATTGTTGTAGGTTTGATTCTTTATGAATTAAAAGGGTTATACGTTTATATTGTTAAGACTCTTTTAAAATTTAATAATATTTTATCTAGCCTTGATGCTTGTTTTAAATTGATATAATTATTTTTTATCACTGGAATATCCAAAATGTTATTCTTTATTCAAGAACAGCAAAAAAAAAGCAAATTATTATCTCCAAATAATTGTAATGTCTTATTTAATTGAATATTATTTCAATAAATTATTAAAATTTTAAATGATTTCTATAAACGTATGTTATTTTTTTATGGAATAAGTTTTCTTACAGGTTTGGCTCAATAAAAGTGTAAGTATGTTTCAATCGGACTTAACTTATTTAATTTACAAAACATATATTTGTTTCAACAGGATTTTAATCTTATTTCAATATGATGATGATGATGATGATGCTGATTCATCTTGTAATTTGCCTTCGAATGCAATTTAATTTTGCAGGATTACCATGATGATCATGGTAATTTAATATAATTATCACGGTGATTCAATATGATGATAATGAAGATTTAATATGATGACCATGGTGATTCAAAGCGATGATCATCATGATTCTATATGATGATCATTGTAATTTAATATGATTATCATCATGATTTTGCATGATGATCATGGTAATTTAATATGATTATCATGGTGATTCAATATGATAATAACGAAGATTTAATATGATGACCATGTTGATTCAAAGCGATGATCATCATGATTCTATATGATGATTATTGTAATTTAATATGATTATCATGGTGTTTCAACACGATTATCATCATGATTTTGCATGATGATCATTGTAGTTTAATATGATTGTCAAGTTGATTCAATATGATGATAATTAAGATTTAATATGATCATCATGGTAATACAACATGTTGATCGTGGTTATTTAAAATGAAATCCATGCTGATTCAACACTATGATCATCATGATTCTAAATGACGATAATTGTTATTTATCATGATGTTAATCGTGAATCAACATGATAATCGCGGTGTTTTAACATGACCAAGCCTTGGTTTTTATGAAGAAGAAATCATTTCAAAATGACACGAATGCTCTATGAAGCAAAACCATTGGTAAAACATGTTGAATCATTATCATTTTAATTGATTTTACCTTGTTTTTTTTCTGTGTGTTCTTACACAAATCGGTGGGCGAGATGTTGTTGTTGTGACGGCGGCGGCACAGCTAGAAGGTAAAAGATACAACTACGCAGTTTGACTTCTAATTAATGAGTAATGACTGGCTTTATTCAATGACTTGCCTGTGTATAGTAACATGTTATGAGTATGTGTGTGTGTAAGCAATAATGGTATTTGATTGTTTGAAATACAATGCTATGTGTTCTGTGACAGTTGTTCCGGTGATGGTGGGAACTCTAATCAGAACTCTTTTTTTTTTTTTATTTTTGGATTTTGAATTTTTTTTGTTCAGTCAATGGGAACTTAAATTTTGGAATAACTTTTGAAATATTAGTTTTAGAAAAAAAAGTTATTAGGGAAATGTTTAGAACTCTTTGTTTGCTATAGGGAACTCTAATCAGAACTCCTTTTTTTTTGATTTTTTTGGATTTTGAAAATTTTTTGTTCAGTCAATGGGAACTTAAATTTTGGAATAACTTTTGAAATATTAGTTTTAGAAAAAAAAGTTATTAGGGAAATGTTTAGAACTCTTTGTTTGCTATAGGGAACTTTAATCAGAACTCCTTTTTTTTGATTTTTTTGGATTTTGAAAAGTTTTTGTTCAAAGTCAATGGGAACTTAAATTTTGGAATAACTTTTGAAATATTAGTTTTAGAAAAAAAAGTTATTATGGAAATGTTTAGAACTCTTTGTTTGCTATAGGGAACTCTAATCAGAACTCCTTTTTTTTGATTTTTTTGGATTTTGAAAATTTTTGGTACTAAGTCAACGGGCTCATTAATGTGCCCTAACTTTTCCAATTTTGCAGAACTCTTTCTAAAACCCATCAGGAACTCTAGAACTCTTGGTTTTATGTTGAAAAACATGCTCAGAACTCTTTTTCTCAAAAAAGTCCTTGCTGCGTGAAGTTAGCAACAAAAACTATTTTTTCGAATTTCAACACTTTATTCGCCAGAACTATTGAAAAAAAGTATGAGGAACTCTAGAACTCTTTGTTTGCTACCAGGAACTCCTATTTTTTATTAAATTTTAAACAATTGTTTTGCTAACTTCACAGGACTACTATAAACGCAGTGAACTTTTATATACTTACTCCCGATATGACACACTCAAAGTTTTTCGAAAATTAGTACAAACTAAGAAAATGGCTTAGCCTGAATCCTAAAAACTTTAATGTATCTCATAGATTCTATTGAAGATATAGATATATAATCCCTTGGAAAGTCTAAACAATTTCCTTATTATATTTCGAAGGTTATTAATGAATTAACAAAACCGTTAAAACCTGATTTCTGTAGGGTACCTGCATTTTGCATTTTTGGTCAAAAACTAAAAGCAAGATTTTCCCAAAAGAACTTAAAGGATATAACAAACAAAAAATCAAAATTGTAAGGGGCCAGTTATAGCGATACGGAAACCCAAACCGGAAAAATTTTCAGATGGAAAATTTTGTATGTTATAAATCGATTTTAAACACAAGTGCTACACTGATCGATGCTAAATAACTCAGAGAATTTTTTTTGCTAATAAAAGTTTCAATTGAAATAATATTTTTTGTTAAAAATGTATTTATTCATTTGTATGGTTCAATTTGGTTTTTCGCACCAGCTGATTGACAATTCCACCAAAATGGAACAAATAGGCTTTCCTGTTTCAATCCAATTGTTTTCGCTTCCCACTGGAAAGTGAGCTGTCAAAACATTTTTTTCGTTGTAAATTCTGCCATGAAAAGTTTTTCGTTGCAATTTTTCAACAAAATATCAGAAGTCAAACAGAGACGGAGGCACTGACCACTGACTTCTGTTTGACATTTATCAAGGAAATTGTTTATTCACATGCACCGAGCCACCATAGTGTCGCCAGAAACGCAGTGCGGTTATGATTTGTAATGTGTTTATTTGGTAAATGCAGATTTGTGGAAAAAGAATTCTTTTTAAATTAATTCATAAATAAATATTTTATTTTTTATTTATTTAGGAGACACATACAAACATAATTTAAATAATGAATTCATTAATGCATTTTTGCGCGAGTGAACAAATATATGTGAATTAAAATCATTATACAATGTATGTATACATAATATTTTTAATTTTCTAATTTTTTTATTGTTAATAAATTAAGAACGTCAAAAGAAATACAAATAACACAATAACAAAAACAGATCAAGTCTGTTGGAAATATAGATTTGATTTGATTTCCCTTCTAAAAGAAATTAAAACAGATTTGGTCTGTTTTTGTAATTGTGATATTTGTGTTTATTTTGAAGTTCTTAATATATAAATTATAAAAATATAAGAAAACTAATGATTTTAATTCACATTTATTTGTTCACTTGCGCAAAAATACATTAATCACTTCATTACACTCCTGAACCGTCTGTATTTATTTAAAAACATTAATCACTTCTACAAAAAAAAATTGTCCACAATGAATTTCACAGAATTAAAAAAAAAAAAAAAAAACAGAATTGACGCTTGGGAAAAGTCAAATTATTGAAGTATGTGTGCAAATGTGTGTTAAATTTGATCTGAAGTCAGATCTGAGATCAAGAAAAAAATTATCCGACGCACACACCAACATAAATCACACAAGAATGGATTCGCACTATAATTTGATTTAAAATTCTTTTTCTTGCTAACACTCACTCATGCTACCTCGTTTCTCCCCGAAATAAATATTTAGTAATTTTTTTTTCATCTTTATTGAAAATTTAATTTTTATACAGTGCAGGAAATTAGTACACTGCGTGCGTGTAGATAAACGCCTGTTTTGTGAAATGTCAGAGTGAAATATTTTTGCTGGCATCGTTTTCTTGATCGCTATAAACGCTAAAACCGAAAAAAATATTATTTTCATCTCGTTCCACCTTTTTCGGTTTGGTTTTCCGAATCGCTATAACTGGCCCCTAAGATTTTCGAACAAATCAGAAAAACAAACAAAAAACATTGAACACTGTTGGACTTCCAAGTAATCCACGATTTAATTGTGTCCAAAAATTGTACCAATTTAAACTGTTTGTAAATATTTTGGTAAGTACTATCTACCTTTCCCATTTACATTCCAAAAATATTTATCAATACGAATTCCACAGCCATGTCAACATTGATGTCAGTTAAAATGTATCTTATTGCAAAATTATTATTAAAGGTTCTCATTTTGTATCTACAATAACTTCAAAGCACATATAAAGATACCTACAATAGATCAAATATCAAACAATATATTTATACCGTTTCATGTCTGCAAATCCAAATAATAATTACAATTATAATTATTTATATAGTGTCTATCATTATTTATGGCTCAAACGTTTCCATACCACTTTAGATGATTAAAAATCCAATCTAAAGTTCACACGAATCGTGCTGACGAGGAATTCCAGCAATCAGTGCAGCAGCAAAATAGTGACAAATTGCACCGTTCTGTCATTAAAAGCATAACAAAGTCGCATTAACTGTGAGTGCAGCGCAGAGCACATTGCGGTGCAAATTGAGAAAGAAACGGAAAATCCAATTGGAAAAGTGAAAATTTCATGCATTTGTAACTGAAATCAGATGATTAGATACAAAATACAACAGCATTGCTATAATGTTGGCCTGATTGCGGCGCGGCGCGGCGCAGCGAGAATACCTTCTTCATTAGGCACACACTGGAATTACCCGCAAAAAGATCAATCTTAGAGATACCATTCTTCTTCGTATTCTTCTAACATCGTATATAGTATCTGAGCTACATTCCCCAACGACTCGCTCCATCCAGGTTGCTATTGCTATATCCTTCTTCTGCGACAATGGAGGAGTCCGCCGCGCCGTCCAGCGCTGGCGCACTTCACCAATAATGCCTAATCAAGTTTCCTTATTTTTTGTGTATGCATAAACCACTACTACACTACACTGGCACTGGCACTGGCACAAAAGAAGATACTCAAAGTGGGGAAAACAATGCCCAAAACTGGTTCCATGTATCTTTATCTCCACCGAACAGAAAAGAGAGACAAAAAAAGCAGAAAACAAAAAAAAAAAACATCCAAGGAATATGGGAACATCCCTTTTAGCAGCATCATCATTATTGCCCAGGTGTCTGATCGGAGATATTACCTTGTCAATGGCCACAGAACATCTGCTTGGGAATGCGCATCCATTCCAAAGTTTCTGTCTCCGTCTACGTCTCGGAGCCCATAAGCAGGCTCTATGGATCCATGGGCGGAGTCTGTACAAAGGAAGAACCACTCTACACAGGAACATAATAAAAACGAAGATTGTCCAATTACAGCGGATGTTGTGTCTTGTGTTGCTGTTACTGTTGCTATATTGCTGTGATGAGCATGTCCTTTTTTTTCTTCGAGAAATCGATTTTCCCGCAAGGAATGTGTCGATGTCGTTGGATTGGGAGACAATACGATGATGATGGGAAGTGGATGTTGCTTTTGTCACCCTATTTGCAAGTTTTCTGTTACCAGATAATGAGGTTATGCGGGTTTTTTTATGAGGTATCAGCTTTTGAGATGGAGGAACATCATGTTGGATTTGGATATACACGATTTTTTGTAAACATATTAAGAAGCAAGAGGGATCCTAAATAATGCTATAAAATGTTGGGTCATGATCATGAAGAAAAGCAAGTAAACGTGTATCTAATTGTTTTTTTTTTTCTTTTTTTTATGTAAAAGAGAGAAATTGGACATATGTATGTACATAATGACATAAATGCTAACGAGGATGAAAGGGTGATTCTTCCTTCTGACAGGTGACACACGGCTTTAGGCGAGAGAAAATAGAAAGTAGATCAATATTTATGCAGGAATCTGAGAGAAGCTGGAAGAAAATTATTTAAATAACCTAAAACTGCCTTGAGCTAGTAAACGAGGAAATTCAAAAAGGATGTAAAAGGTTTTGAAACAAGATAATTCTTTGGCACAATTTGAAAGTAATAAAAAAACAGGCTTAACATATGGGATTCTGACTTATTGATAGGTAGGGGAGAGTAGGGCTTTAAGTAACACTTTTTACGGAAACCTAATGTAGCTCCTATAGTTTTTGAAAATAAGATAAAATTTAAGAACCACGGTTCACAAGATCCAATAAAAAAGTTTAACAAAATCTGATATAGCGGAAAAAACGTATTGCTACAACTTACCCCTATAATAGTGCTAGTTGTAACATAGGCACAGGGGTAAGTTGTAACAAGAATTATAAAAAAATCAAATATTATTTTAACTTAATTATTATTTTATGAAAAGCTGATACAAAAAACATACCTAACTCTTATTTCGATTAAATAAAAACTTATGATAAGAATACCTATGTTTTTATGTAAAAACAGCTATTTTCAAAAATAAAATACGTTCAAAACAAAAATATGAATATCACAATTAATTTATCAAAAAAAAGACACTAGGAGGAATAAACTTCATCCGTGTCAGATTTCAAGTATACGACTACAAGAAGAGTTCCTTTAAAAAAACAAAAGAAAAAAAAAACAATTTTCGATCGTTGCTGTTCACAATGCTCTATAAAAAAAATCAAGGAGTAAGTGTTTATGTGTTACTATTTACCCCGTAAAAGTGTTACAACTTGCCTCAATATGAAATTTCACACGAAAAAATCACTTTACAAGAACCCGGATGTCACACATACATATAAGTTAACACGACACCTCACTTCCTTCCATTGAACCCTATTGAACCCTATCCAATTCCCAATTCAAATTGTAAACTCATTTTTATTTTGTCAATTTAGCAATTCTTTGTAAAAATAATATTCTTTAGAATTCTTTGCCAACAAAATTATATTGATTAAGCAAATTCAAATTGTAAACTTATTTTTTGTCAATTAAACAATTTCATGTAATACAAGATAGAATAATGATTGAAGCATTTCGCATTTTTGCTAAAGAAACAATCTTTGTAATTATAAATAGAGGTACAAATTAAATAAACTTCACTCTTTTTTAGTCAACAGCATAACAAAATTGTGTTTTTTTATTTTCGAGTTCATCTCACTCGATAACTTATATGTATAAGATATATTATGTACACAAAACCAAAACCCAAATAGATATTTACAAAAAACAACCATCGCCCTATCTCTTCCATGCGAGGAGGAGAACCAAAAATAAAAAAAAATTAAAAAAGTTAGAAACCTGTTTTTTTTTTTAAACCCACCACCAAACTTTCTCGTTGACGTCCAATTGACACCTGAAGTAGATATGCTGGCAGATATGAAAAAATACTCATTTTTCTCCTTCACGCAATTCCCCAAAGCCCCACTCTCCCTTAAGATGAAACAACATTAAGCCAACTGTCACTAAGTATTAATCTTAAATGCGGCAAAAGTTACAGCGCATTAGATATTTTTGACAAATCTGACGGTTTTTCTATCTTTAAGAGTAACGCTTCTTCATCTAAGCAAGTTTTTTGTTTAAATTTAAATAAAGGCTGATTCTTCAAAAAAAAGCACTGGACGATTTTGAATAGCTAAACTGCTTTGAAAATGTGCACAAAAATCCATTGAATTTTTCAAAGAGGAAAACAAAAATTAAGTCCGACATACAAAATAAAATCTTGGTGAATGTGACGAAAAATTTTTTAAGCTTAGCTTTTAATTTGTCTGTCAATACAAAGTCCTTCACTCAAACTTAAAAGAATAAACAATATTTATTTCGTTTTCGAAGTGGACATTTTGTTGGCTTTTCTCATAGGACGATCGATTTTTCCAATATTTTGACGGCAGCAAAAGTAAAAATTGTCAATTTTCGGTCAAAATAGACCATCTTCAAAGGGCCATAGCTTGGTCTCTATGGGGTTGATAAAACTACAGTCAGTTTTAAATTGATGCATATTTAATGGACTTATTTGCAATTTTGGATTCACACTTATCTAACTGGTCCACATAAAATAACAAAAACTCAGTTGGCTTTGCGATTTTAGCCTTTTTTTTTGTCAATTTCTACTGGCCTATTATTTAAAATCAGCGGATTTAATTTTACTTCATTCAATCTTAAATAAAGTGCACGACTGGGTCGGACAAAGTTGCTATAATTAATGTGTGACCACTGTCACTTGGGGTTTGAGATTTTGGAAAAACAGTAAGCAGAAAAAAAAAATCATATGAAATTTTATCAATCAATTTGAAAATCACTAGTTAAAATGTTTATTGAAAGAAATGATGAAAGCCATCTGATTTCGTTTACTGTTTGGAATTTTCCGAAATTTGTTTTTAAACTGAAAAAATTTTTAAAATGATTATTATTTCGTCTTTAAAAGGGCTTCTAAATTAAAAATTTCATCGAAATCTGTCCAGTGGATTACGAGAAAATCTGATTTAAAAAAAACCGGTTCTAAGGACTCACCGTTATAAGGCTTTTCCTGAAAAATCTATTCCAACCAAAACATAAAGATTACTCAAAAACACCATTCAGAAAGTTTTATCAAAATCGTAGGAACCGTTTTTGAGATGAATGAGTTTTTCATAAAGATCATAATATGTCAGGTAGGTACCTACCGTTAGTTTTGGAGCTACAAGAAAAAAATTCTAAAAAAATGTATCATATTTATATCATACCATTGAATTAATTTACACAACAAATAAATTATGTGTCAACTTACCCCAACAAATCTGTCTCAACTAACCCTGACCAACCATCTGGCACTAATAGGTCACTTTTTTGTCCCGAGGAATTAATATTAGTACAGCCTTTTGAGAGAGAGTAAAACTTGTCATAAAAACGCGTCGTTCTCTGGTGGCCGTTAGCGTGTCCCTTTATTTCCTGCAAATATCAACGCACACGCACAAGAATAGTGGAGATAGAGAATGTAGGTTTCTTGGAACCAACAATTTTCAATTATTATTTATTAATGAAAACATGAAGTTAATATTTTATAAGCAAATTTGATCATTGTTTTCATTATTTTATATCTAATGGATGCAATCTGAGAGCCCCTTCAATAGAATCTTTCTCAATTTTTAACAAAACGATTATCTCTTATTACGGTCTATTGCTTTTTTTGTAACCAATTTTTTTTTTGTTTCACTGGAAAAATATTTCAAAACCTTCGCTCAGCAAATATTTGCTAACGATTTCATTTTTGCATTCGTCGTTCTCCAATTCTCCACAATATGGCCGGTGGCCCATTAATCTTGGCGAATTCCACATAATCCCAACTGCAAGATCAAAGCAGAAATTACTTTATTATTACCAAACGAAAAATCCTTGTATGCCCAAATTCAAGCACCTAAATCAAAGTCTGATCGTGATTTCCGATAAATCGAACTCGAATCCCTTTGACTTTCTTACAGAAATGATGGAGGGGGGAGGTGGAGGTAGGCACAACACACAATTCAACGCAGAATCCCATTTCGTTGAATATACCCCGGGAGTTTTGGGCTTTGGAAATTATTCCATCTGCCCATCGGTCGATTGACCATGGCAACATATGTGTGTGGATATTGGTATAAGATGGAAGCAAGAAAAGACCATTGGTTCTGCGAATTCAAAGCTGGAATGGACTCATCAGGCATCGCAATCAGAAGGGATATGGCTGCTGCGGCTATATCTACGCGTCTTGGGTTGCGTTTTGCGCGTACCTATCCAGTCCAACAACATCGTCCGCCATGCTAAAGGGTTAGCCACGAATACCTTTCTGATTGCTTGATTTAGGTCGGATGTAACCACGAAGGGTCCTCCGATGTGGTGGTACGAGAGTTAACTCTTTTGGAACATGGACACTGTTTCTTTAGACGGTTTTATGTAGTTTTGTGTTTTTGTTTTAATTTTGTTTTTTTTTGTGGTTGCGGTCGTTGTTTTTGCACCTCGGCCCGATTTCATGGTCTCACCTTTATATGGTGCGGGAGTCGATCTCAGGCAGAGAGGCCGTGTTTTTGGTCTCCAATGTCTGTTGTATAGGTAAAGGTACCCGTGCCCATGGCTTGTGTGGTTCCTTAATCAAGATTTCAGTCTGAGCTGGGACAGATACATTTTATTTTCATGGCGGTTTTGCTGGTTTGTTGCGGGCTCTGAATTAAGCAGGGCCGTATTCTTATGTGTTCCGTTTTAAGGTTTGCTGTTTTTTTGCGTGTTTTTTTTTTTGCTTGGTTTTTGAAAGGTTGCGGCACGTATCGAGACATAAATTATTTATTTTTGCCAGAATCGATTTTGTACGCTGTCGTCTGGTTGATTCCTTTTTTTTTATTTCTTGGTTTTGTGGTGCTTAAGGCTTGGAACTTGGAACTTGTAACTTGGAACAGCCCCTTTCCTGCTTTATTCGCTGCTCTCAATTTGTGGTTTCTCGATTGGGCCCTAAGTGTGTTTATACCTGCGATGATGCTGAAGCATATTATGGGTTACCGCAGTTACCAACCACAAATACAGACATTTTGTGTAATCAGCTTTTATAGAAGGCCGCATAGAGAAGCAGCAGCAGGAGCAACAGCAAACAGGAGGAAAATTCTGTATAGATATGACTCAATGAGGTGGTTTCAGTTGTCATTTTAATGTCGACATTAGCTGGTTTGTTAAAATAGTTAAATTTTTCCTATGATGACTTGAGCATACAGTTTCCCAAAAAGGAAACGGTGAAGGAGTCTTATGATAAGATTGTTCCAATAATTTTTAAATAGTGTTCTTTTAAAATTGTTTCCTTTTTAAAAACAAAAAAATTGTACAAAAATAATTTATTTGCATCTTAAGCTTAGATTACTAATTTCGCAAAATCAATTTAAATTGCTCAGAAGAATATTGAAGACAGAAGAATCTAGCCAGCAAAATTGAAAGACAAATAGGACGGTGATTTGCATGGATAGGGATAAGAAAAGTGGAAGGTACAAGATGAGGTTGTAGTACCTATGGAAGAAAGTGATATTTTTTAATACTTCTGTTACCGGAACTTAATGGTTAAGTTTTGCTATGCCGGCATCAGAAAACCGTGCCTGGTTTTGAAACAATTGCATATTTGAAGCTGATTATATAAGATACCTATTCTAGTTTTTTTTTACATTCTGAAGCTGTCCCTACAGATGTTTTTCGGCCCTTTCTGTTAGGTGGCGATAAAAACTGAAATTCCAAATCACATCAGTCAGGTCGTGACCACGACAAGTGGAACCTTGTCGAAACGTGGAGTGGGTAAGTCCAAAAGACTTAAAATATTAAAACCTACATTTTTCATTAGACACGCTCACAACGGTATTAAAATTTGGGATGCTCAATTTTGTTTTTTTTCTAATTTGGAAAGTAATTTTGACCAAATTAGTTGGAAATGAGAAAATTTCGAAATTTGAATTTGCATAGGAAATTGGATATACATTGGAATTGAGTTTGGAAATTTGGTACGAAATTACCTTATAGTATAGTATTAAGTTTCATGATAAGCAATTAAATCAAATGTCAGTTTGCATCTTAAATTTATAATATCCGACATGACTTAAGAATAACAATAATGATTTCATATGCGAAATATGTAAGCAATATTTAAAACTTTCAGCTATTAACATTTTTTCTCCAACTACGTGAACGAGCATCATAATTTGGGCTCTTTGATTCTGCGGGAAATGAATGGACATTTTCCGCATCCTATACAAATTATCATATGCCAAACAGATTGGAAATTCTAATATTTTGAATTTGAACAAGCAACTTTCCGGAATAGTCTAGTAATGTTTGGTTAACGAAGTAATCCCCAAAATAACGCCTAGCAAATACAAATTGTCTGCATGATAAAATTACAAAAAAAGAAAATCCCAAAAAGAAATTATGCAAGTGGTGAATCAAGCAATAAAATCGCTTAATCGATTTTTGGGGATTTTAAATTTTTTGTTTGAAGGAATTTTTACCGCCTTTGTTTGATTCTTAAAATTCAAACTATGATAAAAATATATTTGTATACCTACACTATAATTGTGTCATTGTAATGAATACCATAACTCTAAACTATGCATTTTAAGCTACATCAATTTATGCAATTCAAAAATATATTGGAAAATTTCGGGAATTAATGAACAGTTTTACAATACCTTGTGGCAGAGTTTGAAGTGAGTCGGATTTCATGATGATACCTCATTCGGTTACTAACTCCAACTCCAATCGGTCTCCATTGACTGTAACCCTCTGGCCGGAATCGTTTTTAAAAAAAGTAAAAGTTCTTAAAGTACACCAAACTGTCAGATTTCTTAGATGTAAAGGCGTCTGAACAATGGCTGGAGAATTATCTAATCCAAATGTCGCAGATTTCCTCATTGACTTAGCCATTCAACGAAAACAGAGCTTCATCGATGAACAGAATTTTGTTGTGAAAATCAGGATCAACATCAATCTCGCTTTGAAACAAATCTGCATAATTTGCATGCGCTGTTCAGGCGTCAGTAGATTCATGATGGAATCGCAAACCAAACGAAAGATTAGCCATTAGATGACAAAATAGCTCAATGAAATCAGTATTGCCAACATTAAGTTCTAAATATATCTCTAAAAAATCACCCTTTGCAAAAAACTTACTCGTTGTTAGACTCCATTATTTTCATTTTCATGCTATATGTAGATCGGCTGGTGTAGTCAGTCTGAAAAATGATTCCTTGGTTTCTTTTCAGATAACGTTATCAGCAATATACACTACAGTCTTACTCCATCAAGGATTTATAGATTGTGCTCAAATTATTCGGAAATTATTTAGGTTGCTGTTGTGGAGCGACCATATTATTATCCATTCCTGCACTTCCGCCAGACATCTTAGTCATAAAGATGAAACAAACTCTTGTTTGTTTACACAATAAACCTTTTTCTACGTGTATTTAAAAACTAACTTGACAATGTGACAGAAAATATATATCACCATCAAATAGAAATGGGCAGCGAAAAATGAGGATTCACACCGTGTATCTCGTTCAAAATAAAAAAAAATTGATTGTTGGGTGCCATGAACTAGAGTCTCATGGTTCATAATTTTCAGAAAAAATTAGCAATGACTCTATTTTTTTAAAGATTTATCATCTCTTATAAGACTTTTATTGCAAAAGTGTCACCTCTGGAGCTTGGAACATTTTATTTATTTGGTATTTCCTTTAAGGGTCTTGAAACTCTTACTTTCAAGAGTCAACAATTCAAGCTGACAACGACCGACGCCGATGACGATGGTTCGCTCTTCACAAAACAAATAGAATAATTCCCAGAAATAGAAGATAAAACCTTTTCAAAATTTATATCTCATCCACAATCATAAATTTAAACCATTTCAAGACCTCCATATCCGAATTTAATCAGTTCGCAACTTGCGAGTGAGAGCCGTCAGGCAATATAATTAAGCTCGACGACCACCGACCTTCCGACGACGAAATGTGCGGTGACATTGGTAAAATAATTTCGTTGTAACTTTCCGAAGGTGGCAATGGGACTCAAATTACTTTAAACCCATTCATCGCCATCCATCATGGTGGAGTATGGAGCATGGCCAGGACAAACTTTGTCCAACAAAGACATATCACACGTCCGAGCATGAGATATAAATTCAAGCAAAAAAAAAAAAAAAACAACAAGATGACCGTTTAGGTCGGGGACCCGTTCCCGAGCAATGTTCTTAACAATTTAATTTATTCGCAAATCGCAAATGTTCAACTGCAGAAGTTGTTGTGATGTTTCGCTCGGGAATCCAGTGGTTTCCTGTTGCATTTGCCAGCATAAGGGGACAAAAACCGACTATATACATATATCTACCTACGAGCATCGAAGTCATTTCATCCTGAAGCAAGCGGTGCTGCAGAGGGCGGCTGCGGCGCGGCGTGCAGAGCTGCGAGTTCCTTCCCTGATGATGGCAAATGTGAAAATTAAAACATACGTGGTCGTTTATCGCGACATAATTGCAGCGCTGAATATCAGTGTTGGTGATCTATCAAGGTGTCCGTACATTTGCTGCTGTTAATTTAATATTTTGTTCCCCTTGCCCTTGTGGAGAGAGATGTATCGCATTTAACGTATCAGGCTGGAAGAGGGTCGTTTGGGCGAATCGTATTGAATTACAGACTTTAATGAGAATGATCATGAGGACGATGGCGATGATGTTAATGAAGGTGTTGAAAGAATGTGGATGAATTTCGGATGAGAATCCGAAAAGTTAAATTTTTCTTTAAGTAAACTTGTATGTTAAGAAACTGCTTGAAATAATGATTCAAAAAATTAAATGCTAATTAATCAAAAGGACTTTTTTGTCCGAGTTAAATTTTATAGTGACCATAAATTACATATTGATACCAACAGGATCTGGAAACGACTCTAATGATTTTGATAAAACTTTCGGAATGCTATTTTTGCAAGACAATCTATCTTTTGGTTAGAAATTTTTTTTCAAAATTTGTCTAATAACGGTACCTCTCTTAGAACCAGTATTTTCAAATCAAATTTTCTCGTAAACTATACATTCGATTTCAATAAAGTTTTGGGCAGAGGAAGTCATTAATAATTTTAATAATATGTCAAAATTTTCAAAAACTTTATTTTTTGATTTTTTATACTTTTTTCAAAAAAAATTTTGGTTTTCGAAATATGTTGGAAACGGGTATATTAATTTATTTTTAAGTTATTTTTTCAAATGTAAACTACAGATTGCCATATATTTGCATACTCAAATAAATTTCAAAATATTTTTTGGAAAAGTTTTTCAAAAATAACTTTTAAAAAAAAAAACTGGTCGAACGATTTTCAATATTTTTTTTTCCTAGATTAACATATAGCTTTGAAATTTTATTGCATACTTAGTTTTTCCGAGAAAACTCTTAAACTAATTTAAAAAAAAAAAGAATTTTCGAAATTATTTAATTTTTTTTAATACCCATATATGCAGCCACTACGCAATTGCTTATCATAAGAGCAAGTTCGTGCGACCCAGTCGTGCATTTTATTTATTCTTCACAGCTAAGTCATCAGATCAAACTTGTATATACTTATTATAACATTGCTTGGATAAGGATTAAAGAAGAGGGCATTGACTACCCTTAATATGGTTGAAAACATAAATATTAGGATGATAAGGAAGCATTTACAAGAAAATATCAAATCACATGGGCTTTGAAATTTTGAATATCAAAACGGAACGGTGAATAGAGCTATGTTTGGCATTCCACATTCGTGTTGTACGACTAAAGAACCACAAAAAGTTGTTTTTTCAAAAATTCTTTCTATGCCAAAATTCGTGTAAACCTACTATGTTCAGTTTATGATGAATGGCTATTCAAGCCATTTTAATATTCCTATTTCTTTCGGACCAAAACTGCATTTGCTTTGCTTCCATCAGCATCGCATTATCTTTATTAGCTGCCAATCATGAATTTACAAATACCGTTACTAGTTAAATACTATAATGAACTTGAAGGCACTTCAAATCAACTTGAAAACTGTATACCTAAGCTAATTTCCTTCATAATGTTGCCATTATTTCCTTCTCTCAAAAAGTACTCTTAGTATTCCTAAAATATTCTTTACTTGCAAGACTCATGCATTAGGCTGAGGTTGAGGTGGATCCACAGCTTCATTTAAGACCTAACGCATAGTAAATTAGCATTTCACGATTTTCCTACACCTTCATTAGTGGATCAAACATTGTTGTAGGTTTCCCATCGCATAATCCCAGAACCCTGAGTAAATACAGATCTAGGAATTTCACTATAGACATGCGTCAATTATGTGCACACACTTCCTTAGGTATATTAAAAAAAAAAATTGAATTACCTCAACGTCGAGATAGCGACCATTGCGCCACCACTCATCGTTGGACAATAACAATTTTCACATAATCTCATGCAACATAATAAATCCCATCGAAGGAAAATCCTCGCGATAGCGCATTAATATTTTATATCCCGATGCAGTGCAGGAACCCCGCTCTGCTGGCCACTTCCCCATCAAATCTTAAAACTATAGATAGGTTACAACGTGTAATAATTTTCTTCGATATAGCTTGAAGGAATGGTGCCCCCCTCATCCACCACACTATTCCCTGAATCCTCCAATATTTACCACAGCAACTTGTTCGTTGTTCCTCTCAGTTTACTCGCTATGTACCTATACTCTGTAATTTCCTCTTAACCAACAAATTGCTGCAAAGCATTTTAGCACTGCAATTTCGCGAAACGATCGCGCTTTTTTATCGCTTAATTTTTCTTTTTCGCATGTTGTTGCTGTTGCAGTGCAGTGCAACAGCAATTCCGCTCAACCGTTCAGTTGTCCAGCTAGCTCCCCTCATCATTCCGTAGGTACATCATCTTGCTTTGCCCATTGCCAGGAAAAGAGCTCTTTGGAGTGACCGATCTGCGGCCGCATTAACATTTCATAATGGCAAATTAAAACATAAATCGTGCGCGCCATGATGCTTTATAATGGCCATTATGTACTTAAGTCGTCGTTTTGTGGAGCAGTGTATTGTAATATAGAGGGGCTGTGGCGGCGGATGCGATGGAAGCAGGGATGCCATATTTGTGTCGGGCACTATGTTGCAGCTAGTTTGTTGTTATTATATACTTTTTGTTGTTGTTGCTGTTGTTAGTATAACAACTGTCTGCGTGGCATTGTGATTACCAAATGCAATGATTTAATAATCATCTCCTGTGGTGGAATGGAAAATGGGGCGGTATCCTTTGTGTAGCTGGACAGCGGTGCTTATTAAATAATTTAGTTAAGTACGTTATTAAGTGTTTCATTTTGTTGTTGTTGTTGTTGTTGTAGGTATAGCTCAATGTTATGTATGGGCAAAAGGCAAAGTGTCTTTTTAATCAAAGTTTTTGGTTTGAAGGCATGAAATAGGCACAAAAGCAAATCAAATTTGAGTATAAAAATCGAAATTATGTACCACAAATGGGTGGAAGATCAGATTATACCCTGCAGGTGTCTAAAGGTGGTATTATTCCAACAAAGCCATTTATTTTGTTAAGTATGTTAGGTACAGGAAATCATACCCAAGAGTTGTTTTTACCTCGCATTTGCTTTGCCCACATGCAAAAAAATTCGCTTAAAATTAAACTGTTAGGTGATGAATATTAAACAATAAAAAAAATTTAGGTTAGGTTCTAGAAATACATGAGTTTAACCTTTGTTTAAGGAGTAGGGTATAATTTTGAGAAACCCTTCTTTATGCAGGAACCCGGGATGAACTTAATTGAGTTGAAATAAATTATGGTTTATTTTTTTGGAACACGCAAAAGAATTTAACACACAGCAACTGTTCTTGTAACTTGTCGAAAACTTTGAGCATCGATACCATTGAGCATTGTATCAATTCTACTACAGTATTGTAATGGAACAGAATTCTGTACTTGCGAGTCTTATCGTTTGCGGCGCTAGCAACCCCATGTCTCATATATACTTCAGTAATTGCTCACTAGATGAGGTACCAACCGTTTGTATATATTCACTTCTATAAAAGAAGTGGTGACAGTATTGTGATGTAGGTACTTTTAATTTCCCGGCTATACTTTACAATGGCTGAACTTAACTTTACTGAGGTATTCGGCGTTTTACAATCGCAGAAGTTAGTGAGGCTTTTAAAAAAAAACCTTAAAAAAGGCTTGGTTGTTTTGGACAAAGATGGGTGATATCTTGCTCATGATTCTCATCTCCGGGCTTCAAATAGGTGATCGGATGCCTAAAAATGGTGGGAGAGTTACTTACTCCCGATGTATAAAGGGGAGAGGTGTTACACGAAGCTGTGATAATTACATCCCTACAACGAACACTTGACGTATTGGTGGACGTTTTGGAGGGAATTAGGTATCGTATAAGTCCATAGAGATTTGAATACGTTTGCTGCCGTTTTTGATCCATCACACTTGACTATTCCAGACATTTATTTGTATTCAACAGTGGTTCCAAAGTTTGAAGTTTGGATACCCGGAAAATATATTAATTAATGGTGAAACAACTCGTGCCGACGACATCAATCATTGCGTGAGGGTGCGGTAAAAAGAATGGTGGGAAAACTACCCAACTTCTGTAAAAGATTAATCCGATTAGCTGAAGGGTAGACTCTAAACCTCAGTTATTCTTTCGACAATACGTGTGAGGGTAAAATAAGAGCAACTGAGATGAAGATGCTTCGTATGACAGCAGGGGGAACAAAGACTCGATCATAAAAAGAGAACGAAATTCCGAGGAAGCCTTCACCTCAAAAAAAAGTGCGCACGTTTGGCTCAGTTGGTATTTTCACATTCGAAGGAGAGACTTTGAGAACTCTGTCAAAAAGGAAAAATTATACAACGATCCAATAAACTATTGGTCTAGGAGTAGCAGTCCTTAAAACTCCTGGTACAAGCAAATGCAGCGACACCGTTAACCAGCGACAATGGTAACCATTAAATCTGGGAGGTTTGCCGACACTTTTTGAGGTCAAGCCATTGAACATGACAAGCTGATCACTAGTGGGAGACAAGTAGGAGAGTTGTGAATAGATACTTATATAAAAATATAGTCATTCCATTTTCGGCTTCAAAAGTAAAGCTCAATGAAACATACACAGCGATTCATATCAATCAAATAGCCGCCTCGGGAAGATTTGCAGCATTCCATTCATTTGAGGTAATTTTTAAAAACTTTAACTCATATTTCGGGCGGTATCTCCAGCATGACTTGACTAATGTTAGTTTAAAATACGTTTAGAGTTCGGGTATAATTGGCGTAAGCACGGTTTTTTTTGTAGCCCCACAGAAAAAAATGTAACGTTAAGTCACGTCACCAGGAAGCTTCTTCCGCAATAAAGCCATAATTGGTCGTGTTGTGTGGCCTGCTATCTCGTCTTGTTGTCCGCCCAAAAAAAAAAAACAGTTATCACTCGACCATATCGCTCCGAATCGACTTGAACCATCTGCCTATTGGCATCTTCTAAGACGGACCAATGACACCTTTCGTCACTTTGTCTGGATGCAATAGCACCTCTTCGATCACTTGTGGGTTTTCCGAGCACCATGTGCTGCAATTTTATTTGTTTATAAGCCCAACGATATCGAGTGAGGAATGTGCCTCATCGCTGAAGAAAATCTTGTCCGAAAAATCGGTGTTTATTTTCTGTTATTTCAATACCCACTTTAGTAGTAAGTTTTAGTAATTTTAATGCGTTGTTCGATTTATAAGCGATTCAATATCGTAAACGGCAAACATTCAACTATTTTTATGACACTTCAGATGACAGCTGAGTTTGAGAGGTGTCAAAATATAGCGCTACCAACTTGAAACCACGAAATGAATGACCCTGCACTATTTGACATTTTTCGAAGTATTTATATCCGAATGTCGTTTCAACAGATTTTAGAAATCGAGTCTAAAAAACTTCGTTGGCTGTAAAGTCGGTTTACGGACAATAATTTTACTTGATAACCAGTTCACAAAACAGTTCATGTGTAGGTTGTATCTCTACAACCAACAACCACCCACCATTTTTGAATTTTTTGTTCACCCCTTCCCCCAAAACATCAACCTCCCACCCCCACATACAACCACCAACCAACAACCCACCATTTTTGACAACTTTTGTCAATTTTTCCTCCCGCCACCACACAATAAATCCCCCTTCCTTACAACCACCAACCATCCACACCACCTACAACCACCAACCAAACACACACTATTTTTGACATTTTCCTCCCGAACACCAAATCCTCCCCCTAATTCAACCACCCACTCCACCTACAACCACCTGCTACTCACCTACCATTTTTGACAATTTTTTCCTCGCCCAAATCAAATCAACAATCCCCACCACCTACAACCGCCAACCAACCACCCACTATACTTGAAAATTCCCCCAAACCATACCAAAATCCCCCCCATCACGAAACACCCATGCCACCAACGAACCACCCATTATTTTTGACAATTTTTGCCTCATCAACCTCATCTACCACACCAACTGACAATTTTTCCTCTGCCGGACACTACCCCCCATCACCCCACACCACCGCCACTGACAATCACCATTCACCAACCACTCAACACCCTCCCCTCCTACTTAATCGACTTTCTAGGCTATCAAAGTAGATATATAACGTGACTGTGACTGTGACTGTGACTGTGACTGTGACTGTGACTGTGACTGTGACTGTGACTGTGACTGTGACTGTGACTGTGACTGTGACTGTGACTGTGACTGTGACTGTGACTGTGACTGTGACTGTGACTGTGACTGTGACTGTGACTGTGACTGTGACTGTGACTGTGACTGTGACTGTGACTGTGACTGTGACTGTGACTGTGACTGTGACTGTGACTGTGACTGTGACTGTGACTGTGACTGTGACTGTGACTGTGACTGTGACTGTGAGTGGGACTGTGACTGTGACTGTGACTGTGACTGTGACTGTGACTGTGACTGTGACTGTGACTGTGACTGTGACTGTGACTGTGACTGTGACTGTGACTGTGACTGTGACTGTGACTGTGACTGTGACTGTGACTGTGACTGTGACTGTGACTGTGACTGTGACTGTGACTGTGACTGTGACTGTGACTGTGACTGTGACTGTGACTGTGACTGTGACTGTGACTGTGACTGTGACTGTGACTGTGACTGTGACTGTGACTGTGACTGTGACTGTGACTGTGACTGTGACTGTGACTGTGACTGTGACTGTGACTGTGACTGTGACTGTGACTGTGACTGTGACTGTGACTGTGACTGTGACTGTGACTGTGACTGTGACTGTGACTGTGACTGTGACTGTGACTGTGACTGTGACTGTGACTGTGACTGTGACTGTGACTGTGACTGTGACTGTGACTGTGACTGTGACTGTGACTGTGACTGTGACTGTGACTGTGACTGTGACTGTGACTGTGACTGTGACTGTGACTGTGACTGTGACTGTGACTGTGACTGTGACTGTGACTGTGACTGTGACTGTGACTGTGACTGTGACTGTGACTGTGACTGTGACTGTGACTGTGACTGTGACTGTGACTGTGACTGTGACTGTGACTGTGACTGTGACTGTGACTGTGACTGTGACTGTGACTGTGACTGTGACTGTGACTGTGACTGTGACTGTGACTGTGACTGTGACTGTGACTGTGACTGTGACTGTGACTGTGACTGTGACTGTGACTGTGACTGTGACTGTGACTGTGACTGTGACTGTGACTGTGACTGTGACTGTGACTGTGACTGTGACTGTGACTGTGACTGTGACTGTGACTGTGACTGTGACTGTGACTGTGACTGTGACTGTGACTGTGACTGTGACTGTGACTGTGACTGTGACTGTGACTGTGACTGTGACTGTGACTGTGACTGTGACTGTGACTGTGACTGTGACTGTGACTGTGACTGTGACTGTGACTGTGACTGTGACTGTGACTGTGACTGTGACTGTGACTGTGACTGTGACTGTGACTGTGACTGTGACTGTGACTGTGACTGTGACTGTGACTGTGACTGTGACTGTGACTGTGACTGTGACTGTGACTGTGACTGTGACTGTGACTGTGACTGTGACTGTGACTGTGACTGTGACTGTGACTGTGACTGTGACTGTGACTGTGACTGTGACTGTGACTGTGACTGTGACTGTGACTGTGACTGTGACTGTGACTGTGACTGTGACTGTGACTGTGACTGTGACTGTGACTGTGACTGTGACTGTGACTGTGACTGTGACTGTGACTGTGACTGTGACTGTGACTGTGACTGTGACTGTGACTGTGACTGTGACTGTGACTGTGACTGTGACTGTGACTGTGACTGTGACTGTGACTGTGACTGTGACTGTGACTGTGACTGTGACTGTGACTGTGACTGTGACTGTGACTGTGACTGTGACTGTGACTGTGACTGTGACTGTGACTGTGACTGTGACTGTGACTGTGACTGTGACTGTGACTGTGACTGTGACTGTGACTGTGACTGTGACTGTGACTGTGACTGTGACTGTGACTGTGACTGTGACTGTGACTGTGACTGTGACTGTGACTGTGACTGTGACTGTGACTGTGACTGTGACTGTGACTGTGACTGTGACTGTGACTGTGACTGTGACTGTGACTGTGACTGTGACTGTGACTGTGACTGTGACTGTGACTGTGACTGTGACTGTGACTGTGACTGTGACTGTGACTGTGACTGTGACTGTGACTGTGACTGTGACTGTGACTGTGACTGTGACTGTGACTGTGACTGTGACTGTGACTGTGACTGTGACTGTGACTGTGACTGTGACTGTGACTGTGACTGTGACTGTGACTGTGACTGTGACTGTGACTGTGACTGTGACTGTGACTGTGACTGTGACTGTGACTGTGACTGTGACTGTGACTGTGACTGTGACTGTGACTGTGACTGTGACTGTGACTGTGACTGTGACTGTGACTGTGACTGTGACTGTGACTGTGACTGTGACTGTGACTGTGACTGTGACTGTGACTGTGACTGTGACTGTGACTGTGACTGTGACTGTGACTGTGACTGTGACTGTGACTGTGACTGTGACTGTGACTGTGACTGTGACTGTGACTGTGACTGTGACTGTGACTGTGACTGTGACTGTGACTGTGACTGTGACTGTGACTGTGACTGTGACTGTGACTGTGACTGTGACTGTGACTGTGACTGTGACTGTGACTGTGACTGTGACTGTGACTGTGACTGTGACTGTGACTGTGACTGTGACTGTGACTGTGACTGTGACTGTGACTGTGACTGTGACTGTGACTGTGACTGTGACTGTGACTGTGACTGTGACTGTGACTGTGACACTTTTTCGTGCGTGCTGCCCATATATTCCAATTTATAAGACGTTATTATCAAGTCAAAAAATATTTGCTCATTGTAACTATAGAAGAAAATTGTAGTGTTTTTTGCTCCAGTTTATTTCATTTTCTCAGTCACCTTCATGATAAAAGCTAACTTTTCCCTCCATCCTAGCCAGTTCCCATTAATTTGTGAAGCACCAACAAAGAACAATACAATAAATAGAAACAACTTTGAACATAACCTTAATACGAATTCTAATTCTTTCAACACCATTTGATGCTTATAGCCACGTTGCTTGTACCTTACAACCTTACTACCTCAGCAGTCCGCCAATTGTTGGAACACTCTTCAACTTCTAAACAAACGATTTAAACTACTTACAGAAAGCCTTTGGCATGGCATGAGCTGACTAGCTTTATTTGAAGACCAAGTCGTGCAATGAAATTGAATAGGACATTGGAACTCTATTAAGATTTCGGAGCTGATTTGACTGTCACACACTGTCACCGCCGCGCCGCCGCACCGAGTCGCTACTGCCGACCGACGACAACAATGACGAAGACAACGACGAATGGAAGCCAAAATAATGGCATCGACTGCTCTCTAAAGTATAGAACCAACCATCATGGAACGAACCACATCAATGCGATGATAATGGAAGCAAGTGGCTGGTCGCCTACTTCATTATGGTTGCACAGGCTTAGATTACTGCTTTGCGATAGGCAAATCAATTGGAATCGTGTAAGAGACACTTTAGAGTGGAACATTTAAAATATTTCTAATTTGTTGCAACTTGACACTGCTCCGGGTACACGGGGTTCCCGGGACGGGGCGCGACGGCACAGTGCACAGGAGCATCTAAAAAAGGACGGCAAGTCTCATATAGAGGACAGAGATGCAGATGGACGACAATGCGATTCCGGATGATAGTGGGGTTGCTTAAGTGAGCTAAAATATACAGTTGTGGTCCATATAGTGATTCAATCGATGAATACATTGACATTCATTGATAATGTCACGTTTGAACGTCTCGAACGGGCGGACGGGCGGTCGGGATGTGTTTTTCGTCCTCTCGTGCTTGGGGCATGTGAACTGAACTTGTCGGTTGTCGTTTGCCTATAAGCAGATCGGTTTGGTGCTACTCGGGGATGTGACTTTATGGAGTAGATAAGTTATATACTTTCTGTTGAGACTACTCTCTCTCTATTCAGAGGTACGAACCGAGCCATATTTGGAAGTGTAAAAGTTAATTTGGGACAAATAAAAGTTCAGCTAATGAGGGCCATTAGAGGTCACAGGATGTATCTATAAAAACTTCAGAGCGCACATTGTGAAAGATGGGAATTAGTTTGGAACTTAAGGAGATCAGTTTTTGCTGTTTAGAAGATTGCAATGCTAATTGGATTATGGGGCAGAACTGCTGGTTTTTAAAATTCTTCAACATGCTAAAAGGAGGCTTGAGACTGCAAATATGTAATGAAGTTTTACACTTAAATATTTTAAAACCACAAAAATAGTGCTCTTACACCACAAAACATTTTTGCTCAAAAATTTTTAGTTTTTTGATTAAAAGCAATAAAACTGGAATTCAAAGAACGGGTTACATTTTGCCTTCTTAAATAAATTTGAGAAATTGCAAACATCAGAACGAAAATCTTGCTTCAAATGCAAAAAGTTCAAGTGGTCCAACTTACCCCACTAGTGGCACTAGTGGGACAAGCTCGGCCAGTAGATGGGGTACATTGGACCACTGCGTTAGAAGTAAGTCTATTAAAGCTGTTTAGTTTTACTTATTGAGATAAACATTAAAAAAATTATTTCTCTTTTCATTAAACGTCTTCCCCTATCTACTTTAGGCTTAAGAATTAATCTAAGTCTTTCTATTGGCTTCTTTCAATAACTTTTGTTTTTGAAAAAAAATTGTATCTAGGTTATATATATTTATTCAGTCACAAATGTCACTTTTAATTTGGAGCCCTTGAAAATAATGCAAATACTTAAAGTGCATGAAGTCGCACGAACTTGGGATTTAAGATTTTGGAAAAAAAGTTAACTGGAAAAAAATTATATGAAATTTAATAAATCAAATAAAAATCACTATTTAAAACGCTTTTTGGAAAAAATTACGTAAACCATCTGATTTCTTTTATTGTTTGGAATGAAAAAATAATTTAAAATCGTATTCGACCTTTTTTTTCAAAAAACTGTTTTAAGCTTTTCGAAAACATATTTTAAAATTTTTGTCAGAAAAATAACATGAAAAATAAATTGAACATGTCGTTTTCGTTCTTAACCTGTTTAAAAAAAAAAAAACTTAAAACGAAACATTTTGTAAAAAAATTAAGAATTCGTTTTATTTCCTTTTTAAAAGGGCTTCCACATTCAAAATTCGTCGAAAACCATCAGTGGTTTACGAGACAATTTAAAAAAAATTTTGTCCTTTTGGAAGTACCCCGTAATTAGACTTTTCCTGAAATTTTTTTTTTCAATTTAAACATAAAGTTTGTAAAAAAAAAACCATTCAGAAAGTTTTATCAAAATCGTAATAGTCGTTTTTGAGAAAAATTACTTTTTCACTAAAAATCGTATGGGAGGTACCGTTTATTTTAGAGCTAGAATGTTAATTCCAAAAACCCCTCTCTAGGGCGTAATAATAATACTGTGTAGCTAGTCTGCATCAGTCCAGCCGTTTAGGCTTTATGTGTTTTTTTTTTTTTTTTTTAGAAGAATAGAACTTTAAGTTGGTAACACTTTTTTAGCTGGCGGTTATGTTCGACATTTCAACATGAATAGACTGACTTCTGAACAACGCTTCCAAATTGTGCAAATTTATTTTGAAATACGTATCGCTCGAATTTTGTTTAGCGATGGACCTCACTTTTGGTTGAATGGATACGTCAATAAAAAAAACTGCCGTATTTGGAGTGATGACAGTCCTCAAGTGTATGTTGAGACTTGAGACATAGTTACATCCACAAAAACTGACTTTGTGCTTTCGGGTTGGTTTAATAATCGGTCCGTTCTTCTTTAAAAACGATGCTAGCCAGAACGTTACAGTCAATGGTGACCGCTATAGATCCATCAATTTATTGAAGAAACATGATGTGCAGGAGCTGTGGTTTCAACAAGACGGCACAACATGTCACACAGCGCGTGCAGCAATTGACATGTTGAAGGAAATGTTCGGTGAGCACATAATTTCACGTTTTGGTCCTGTTAATTGGCGTCCAAATCTCGCAATTTAACTCCGCTTGACTATTTTCTGTGGGGATATGTGAAGTCGCTAGTCTACGCGGATAAGTCCACTTGGAGGACAACAACGTTCGCCGCGTTATTGCTGATATACGGCCACAAATGTTGGAAAAAGTCATCGAAAATTAAAATTGGACTTCCAGATTAGACTACGTCCGAGCCAGCCGTGGCGGTTATATGCCAGAAACCATATTTAAATTAAAATCCCAGATGATTATCTTTCGAATAAAGTAAATTTCATTTTGAAATAAAATGCACGACTGGGTCGCACGAACTTGCTCTTAAGTTCAATAATTGCGTAGTGGCTGCATATATGGATATTAAAAAAAAAATTAAATAATTTCGAAAATTCTTTTATTTTTTAAATTAGTTTAAGAGTTTTCTCGGAAAAACTAAGTATGCAATAAGATTTCAAAGCTATACGTCAATCTAGGAAAAAAAAATATTGAAAATCGTTGGACCAGTTTTTTTTAAAAAAGGTTATTTTTGAAAAACTTTTTCAAAAAATATTTTGAAATTTATTTGAGTATGCAAATATATGGCAATCTGTAGTTTACATTTGAAAAATAATTTAAAAAAATCAATGTACCCGTTTCCAACATATTTCGAAAACCAAAAAATTTTTTGAAAAAATTATAAAAAATCAAAAAAAAAAAGTTTTTGAAAATTTTGAAATGCCATATTAATAAAATTATGAATGACTTCCTGTGGCCAAAATTTGATTGAAATCGAATGTATAGTTTAAGAGAAAATTTGATTTGAAAATACTGGTTCTATGAGAGGTACCGTTATTAGACAAATTTTGAAAAAAAATTTCTAACCAAAAGATAGATTTTCTTGCAAAAATAGCATTCTGAAAGTTTTATCAAAATCGTTAGAGCCGTTTTTGAGAAAATCAATTTTTGTCTTCAAGATTGTATGGCAGGTGCCGTTATTTTTGGACCTAGAGCAAAAATAAAAAATTTGTTATGAGGGACGGCCAAATAAATCCTAAATACCAAATTTGAAGCAAATCGGCCCACCCGTTCAGCCTCCAGAGGCGCGAACAGACATACAGACAGACAGACAGACAGACAGACAGACAGACAGACAGACAGACAGACAGACAGACAGACAGACAGACGGACGGAATTCCCAGACCCACTTTTTTCGACTTCTCCATCATCGTAATGTCATGTGTGATTGTTATCTCAAATTTTTATTTCTGCACGAATCCATAACTTGCCTTATAGTACCTATAATCGCAAGTAAAAATCATATTTGTTTCATTCCATTTCAAAGTTCTATACCTTTAAAAAAAACACCCTTCATAATAAATGCTAAAGTTAGTGTGTTTGTAAGTTTTTCACTCCTTAACCACTAAACCGATTTTTAAAACTCTTGCATCAATAGAAAGCTACACAATTTGTTAGTAACATTAGGCTGTAGGTACCTACCTACTTTGTTTCGATTTATTTAAAGATCCCTTTGAAAATTAAAACAATGTATCATATATCATAAGGTATCAAACAATTTCATTTAAAAATCATTATTTGACGTGCGCTGCCATTTCGTTTGACGTAAATATTTGACGCGAGCGAAGCCGCGTGTAAAAGCTAGTTTTAATAAATCTCAATAAAAGCAAGTTTTTGTTCCTTGTCTTAAATCTATAAGAATACTACATACTTGCCCCACACAAAAGCCAATTCTTCTCATGAGTTTATAACCGTGGGAACGTTATTTGTTCTCAACAAAATCAAACGTCTTCTATTCGTAAAAGTCCGCACAGTAAAATGTGTTTCACATCTCAAAACAAGAAGTTTAATTAACACTTTGGTTAACAAAATCAAATTTAAAATCTTTTATTGAATGTTATAAATTAATCCATCAGCTATTGCTACCTACTCAATTTAATCAACATTCTTAACAATTCTATTTCGTGCAAAAAAAAAAAAATATTTTTTTTATGAAGAATTATTACTTTATTACGGTTTCGATTTAAGATATTTTTTTTTTTTCAATCCACTTTAACAAATTTCCTGTTTAAGAAAAAATTAAATTTTATTGCTTTAACGCCCATAAATTATTAGTAAATCCAAAAACCATAACCGTATGCTAATGTGAAAGAAGCTGAAAATGTATCTGAAATATTTTTGTACGCCAGTATCTGAAAGCTAAAAAAAAAAAATTATTTGACAACGACGGACGTCGCGTCGACGCTAAGACTGATCAGAGACTTTATTGGCAAAAACTCCATAATTAATTTTGCCGCGACATCAGCGCGCATTTCAAGCCACAAATTAAGAGCTTAATATGGACACAACTTATTCCATTTGAATTAAAGTTAAATACAAAATGTATCTACACATCCATACAGAAGGTTCGTCGATTAAAGGTAAACAAAAAAAATAATTAACAGAAAGATACAAAAAAAAAAAAAAAAATGGCTGTGTGGTTTTATAATGATGTTATTGGCCGGTATCCCGCGGCAAAAAAGTATCTGTTCGTCATAAATATTATATCTTTAGTTTTGTATCGAACTTTTTGTGTATTCTTTTGGATTTCGAGCAAATTGCGATGAGAATAACAGCTTGAAAAATCCGAAAATAAAATCGTTAAATTATTGCATTCTACGTCTCTGGATGGTTGGTTGTAGGTATATAGGTACCTATGCCACATCCAGAGGCAACTCTTTGTCTCCATCATTGCACGTCGAAGAAGACCGCAGATTTGTTGTGATGGGATTGAAACATGCTTCGCCAGAACCCATTTTTAATTCAACGCCATCGCCCTCTGCCGCCTGCTGATGGTGCTGGCCCGTACCCTGGCCAAACCCGCTTAGTCTCATCATCATCATCGTTTTCAAGGGAATTTTAAATTGGGAGCCAAAATCTTCTTCCAGAATAGAATAAGAAGAAGAAAAAGATAAACAGATATACCTACTCTTTGGTCGTTATAGAACCTAAAAAGAGGTATCTACAGCTTCGATTTCAGGTTTCTAAATGTGAAGGATGAAGATTCAAAATGAAAGACGCAGAAAGATACTGGCCACCACCAAAAAAAAAAAACGAAATAAAAATCGACCCTCAACTAATCAGTGTAAAGCGGATTTTAATGATGGCCGAGCCCTCGCTGAGCCTTATTTACCGATTCCTATACCAGAACTGGAGTTTATTTCGTTCGTTCGTTGATTACCTAAAAAGGCCATGGAACACATAGAGATGTGCTGTGATGTGCTCTGTGCAATGTGCATGTCTATAGCTGATAGCCAGCCGCCTCTGGTTAATGGCAGACCATCAGACTCGGACTTGAGCTCGAACTCAATTTGTGGAATGTTTGCTTCCCTGCCTGATCTGGCCTGGCTCTGGACTGGATCTGGATGCATTGATACGTTAGGAACCCATTAGTTTTCTTTTTTTTTCATCTAAGGGGCTTTATATGTTAATATACTTATATGTTGTATATGGACAGAAGGGAGGGGTTTTGTTGTTGTTGTTGTTGTTGTTGCTGTTGGATAGTAGAGGTTTTGGTTCTCGGATGCATTTTTGGGCAAACGAGCAAATTATTATTCAAAAGATCTTTAGTAACAGTTGGATGCGCAATCGTAAATTAAATTGTTAGCTTTGGTGTTTTTTCGTTGAACGACGCGATGCGACGCTACCCGCTGTGTCTGTCTGTCTGTCTGTATCTATATCTGGCATTTTGTTTTGGGAATTTATGTGTGTGTTGGTTTCTTGTCCATAAGGGTTCCAAAATTAATGGATCAGAATATTTCATTTATATTCATTTAATTAGGGTCTTCACTTAATTTATTATGGTTTCATTAATATCTTTGTTTCGGGGAATAATATTTTTTGTCTGCTTTTTTTTTTCTTACCAAAAGAATTCCTGGAACAAGATGGTCACTTCTAAATTTTGTGTTTATAATGAATTCTGCTGGATTGACTGACTATATAGTTAATGGGGTTTTAATAATGCAGCAAACAATTTCAACACCCTCTATCTATATGACTCTGGGTATCCCTACCTGAAACTGAAACCACAACGCTTGAAGCTGAAGGGGAAGATTTTTAAAAATGGCCATCTTTGTTGAAGATGGATGGTTGACAGGTCTCGTTAAAAATGTTTATGTTTGATGGGATTGCAACAAGGCCTTAAACAAATAATACCTACCTACTCGAGTTCAACACAGATATCTTTACTTTCGGCCATGAGAAGAGAATAAAAGTTTATGTTTAAGGCAGACACATTAAGGCATTTCCATTTAAGATCCAAACATGTTTATGTAATAGTCATGTACTTAAACGAAAATAAAAAAATATTCTTGAGGTTTCCTCATGATCGGATGTGCCAAAGTTTTAGTACCTACCTATGCAACATACTATTTTGAAAGACGTACTTGTAATTATTATTACGCTCATATTCTTCAGCTTTAAGAATTATGTTGTTTGATACAGTCGATATTTCAAACCACGACGGTTTCTTAAGTTTGAAGAATTTTCCCTTAAATGTGTAGAATATTGCATAGAACTGTGCGACTTACAAATTTCGAAGGACTGCAAAGAACTATAAGAAGGAGCAAGAATATAAATTTATTTCATCTTTCTTCATATCATTCTTACATTCAAACTTTCTGTCAAAATATTTGTCAAAGCTGCAAGAAACTGGCGGAACCGGTACCGAAATACAAAACTATCCCAACAACAAACAAACTTAAACATTTTTTTATACAATAGTTGTTCGTTCAGTTCATTTTGGTTTATAAAAATATTCAAGTCAGTTTTTAATTTGTTTTTTTTTTTTTGTTGATACAGTCGATACCTACATATTTCGAACCACGACGGTTTCTTAAGTTGGAAGATTTTTCCCTTAAATGTGTAGAATATTGCATAGGACTGTGCTACTAACAAATTTCGAAGGACTGCAAAGAACTAAGAAGGAGCAAGAATATAAATATATGTCATCTTTCTTCATATCATTCTTTCATTCAAACTTCCTGTCAAAATATTTGTCAAAGCTGCAAGAAACTGGAGGAACCGGAACGGAAATATATAACTAGCCCAACAACAAACAAACTTATACATTTTTGTATACAATAGTTACAATAAAAAATATTCAAGTCAGTTTTTTAATTTGTTTTTTGCGTATATTATGGTTGGGCCTTTATGGTAAAGCCTTTACGTAGTTCACGTTATTTCGTTCAATTTTCCATATTTATTGACGAAGCTTTAGGCAAAACACGGTAAGGTCATACTTCAACAACTTGAAAATTTACAAATATGTCATGAGTTTTCTTTTTAGTTGTGAAAATAATTTTGAATTCGTACGATGCCTGTTCAAACAATCCGATTGCACACATGAGCTCGCCCAAATAGAGGGATTCAGAGGCCAAGATAGACCTCATCTTCGATGGAGCGACCAGGTAGAGGCAGATCTACGACTAATTTTGGAGTTTGAGATTGAAGACGGCACGGTATGGTAAAGATCGATCTGGCTGTAGAGATACATATATTAACTAACCAAGGGCTAGCAGCACCACACTCTAGTTGAGCCAACATAAGCAAATAAGTAAGTGTAAGTGTAAGTTATCAATTGGAGATTTAATCAGCTTCAAACAATTTTTCTTGACATTCAAAACCAAACTAGAACTTCTAGGACTTTGCGGAAGTCCTAGAAGTTTGATCAAGAAAACTATTTTTTAGTGAGCATCCTTTAGTTTGCCCAATTCGCAAAGAACATAGTTGGGAAAATGTATCCCAACATTGGACGAGGAGAGAATGAACATTCAAAATTGATTCTCATGTAAAGGACTTCCTTTGTGAAAGACATTTTTACTTTCCGAAATTTCCTTAAAACGGAATATAATGAATTGACTATAGCTATCTATTTTCATTTATTTAAAAGTTAAACAAATAGAATACATTTTTAAAATAATTTTGTTTAGTTCAAAATGGAGCTGACGATAAAGCCAAATCTTGAAAGTTTGTTTAAAACCGTTCAATTTCAACAGACCGTCGCGTCGTGGCTGTCGATATCTGTGGGCATCTGTGTGCCTTTTACTTGTTATTATAGGTACCTGCAATTTATGGATTCGTGCAGAAAAAAAAATTGATATAACAAAACAATCACACATGAATAAACGAGTCTGAAAATTCCGTCTGTCTTTCTGTCTTTTTTTTTTGGCAATCTATCTTTAAGTTGGAAAAGATTTTTCGGAATTTGTCTTATAAGGGGACCTCTCATAAAAAGTGTTTTTTTTTAGACGTGTGGTTTTCTTTCAATACTTTTTTCGAAGTTGGTCTTTTTGACAGCTGTCACTTGATTTATGCTCAGTTTGGTTTACCATTTCATAATGAATAGACTCACTCCCGAACAACGTTTGCAAATCGTGAAAATTTATCACCCTTTAGAACCCGAACTTTCAAATCGAGTTTTCTCGTTAACTATACCGTATATTCAGTTTTTCCGAGAAAACTCTTAAAATTATTAAAAAATAAAAGAATTATCAAAATAATAATTTTGAATTACTTGCGATTATAGGTAGGTACCTCCTACTATGAGGCAAGTTATGCATTCGTAATTTTTTTTAAATATTTACATTATGCAGCCTATAAGCAAATATCGTGGGACCCAGTGGTGCATTTTATTTGTATTACCTCGAATATAAAGCGTGTAACAATTCATCTACTAATCTTCGAACCTTCTTCTTAGGTGGGCTGTTTGTATAGTTTTAAGTGGATTCTAAAAAATCCATTTTTTTCTTACCTATTGTTATAAAAGCATGTCTGTCTTTCAATAAAAAAAAGAGAGACAACATTATATAACGCGTTCTTCCACTTGACCAAACTCCAGCTGTTGCCCCTAGCCCTGCCCATTTTCCATTTTATATCAAAAACTGTCGGCCAAATTATTATCCTCAAGTTTTTATGTTATTTCATTTATTTTCATCGCATCTGTGCATACATGCACACATCAAATAGATAACTATCGCATCAAAAAACGAGTCATCTATTCCACAATACACAAGAGCTCTGAGATACATTTCCTTCCTGATATCCAACCCTAACCAACAAAAAGAAACCAAAATATATTAAAAGCAAAAAAAAAAGAACTTCTGAATCAGCGCACAAAACCGACACTCTAATAATAAATCCCAAATTGCTTCCTTAATAAATCCCAGGACGAGCAGATGTTGCGTGAGTTATGTAATGAAGCAAATTACACAACATTAGCCACCACACAAGGAAGGACATCACAAAATGTGTCCATCATAATATACCCAGCAAAATGTCTCCGACCAACTCACCGACCGACCGACATCGACAGTGGATTAAATGATGTTGGCTCACCTTTTTTTGACTTTTGTCACCGCAATCAGATTTTAAAATCAATTGTTGGCCAAACAAACAAATAAAATCCTCGCATGCCTTTTGAAGAAGGATTCTCTTGTTTGCACCACACACACAGTTCAAAACATATCACAGACTCAGACCGCAGCGTAGCCATCATTAGTATAGGTATACTAGGTACTATGGTTACGGTAACGGGTGTCCTTTTGCAGCTTCTTATGCAGGCTGTTGCATTATTATAACATTCCGTTACATTGTCATATTGACAATGCACCATTGCAGTTGGTCTTTTTGTTGTTGTTGTTTTGCTGTTTGTTTGTTGCCAAAACAAAGTGAATTGAGAAAAGGCTGATTAGTGTACGCACTGCAGGACACGTGTATAATGCCTCATATGGTTTTTGGTTGGACAACAAAATAAAGCAGACACTACGCCAAAAAGGACAACAAAATTAAATGGTTTGACATATTATTTTTGTTTTGTTTGGTACGTAAACGTTTCGGTTCGGTTTGGTTTGGTTTGGTTTGGTTAGAGAAAGAATAAGGCTCCAGATCCAAATCGGTGAAGGCTAAAAGCGGAAAATGGGCTTAGTCGAACAGCAGACAACCAGAGTGTCTATATCTAACAAACGATTAAGTGCACGCAGGATGTTATACTTTGCCTTGAAGAAATATTGTCTTGTGTTATTTTTTTTTGTTCTTAATTTTTGGGTAAAATATTGTTTTGGCAAAAAATGTTTGCAAATGTTGCCAAATGACAGTCTAATATTTTAGCAAGTAATCATTCTGCCAACGAAAAATATGTTTTGAGTAAATACTGTTAGTCACGCAAAGTTGGATGCAAAGGTGCCTCTCTTGCCTATGTTCCAAAAGGGAAAGGTACATAAGGCACTTTGTGTTGTGTATCTTTAAAGCTGCCTTATGGTCGTTGCATAAGAGATAGAAGGTAATTTTCCAGGAAGACAAATTATCTTAGATATGCTATCGTTTATTATAAAATATATTTGTGTTCCCTTTTTTTTCTTGAGATATACATTTTATTGTTTATGGGTACGAAAAAAAGTGGTAATAGAAAATTACAGGTGTCGATGTCGGTTTGGAAGAAATTGCTTACTCCAACTTCTCTGCATCTATTATGTGGTTAGGTTGATTCTGTTTGCTTAAGTAGGGCACAGAGTGTCGTTTCTTTGAACTCTTTTAGGAATATATTGAAAAGTTGTCATGCCTTAGGGCTTTGGCGCATATGGTGTGGCAGAAACAATTAAATGCATTATCAGTAGACTTCGTTTTGTGGCTGAAATATAACTGAAATGTTGAAAATTTAGCTCAATTTGGTTTGAATACATTGATTTAGTGACTTGCTTCCAATCTTAAGCTGTATCTATCTACTATGTGTTGTGAATGTCAGTATACAAAATATGGAAAAGCATTTCGATAGGCTGGTATCTTTTAACAGCTTATTTGACATTCACGTTTTAAGGCATTGCTCATTATTGGGGGATCTAATAAATTCTGGAAGAAGTTCTTTGTATAAAAAAATTATTTTTTTTTGTGAATTTAATCTCGGATATGTATTTCGAAAGTTTTCGACAACAAGGCTCTTATTGTTGACTTTGTTTGAAATCGTTGCAACTTTTCAAGTACCTACCTAAACTTAATTTAGATTTTAAACTCAGAATCAGTCTTATTTTTTTTTTTTTTTTTTCTTGAGATCGTCTGAAAATTTCTTCATTCAGAAAAATATCAGGGATTTAAATTTATACAGAGAAGTATGATAAAAATCGGTAGAGCTTTATGTTTTGCGGTAAATAAAACTGAGTGACATATGAACATACTTTTAGAATATGCATGAAGTATAGATTAAACTTTTATACCCGTGTCACACTTCTGGTATCGATACAATAGTATTCGATAAAACCACCTTTGTGTAAGGTAAACCATGGTATTACCACGCGAGCAACATAGTATTTTAATTTTTTAATTGATACTTGGGGTTTCATCGTAGTATACGAATCTTTTTAACGACAGCAGCGACATTCTCGTAAAGTGTATTTTTTTAGAACTAATGTTTTGCTGCTTTGACAGCGAATTTCTGAAATCATTTGCCGTGGTTTGGTTTTATGTACCAAAAAAAGAAAAGAAGAAGAACAGTGCTGTCAACGTATACAACACAAGTGTGTTTCACCCTCTATGGTATTGCAATTAGCATGGTACGAGTATCTATACTATGGTATCAATACTAGCAGTGTGCCACAGCTATTAGGGAGAGTTAAATATTTTCTTAAAGACATTTCTCCTTAAATGCCTTCGCGTTTTTTTTCTCGTTTTTTAATGTTTTTCGCTAGAGACTATGGTTGTTCTAAAGCTCAATGGAAATTATTTTCCAAAGGGATTTCTATAGGACGGGAAGTAGTAGATATCGGATAAGACCAGGTGTGTAATAGATGAACATCGATAATGCCCCCTGCTCAAAATCCAAATTAAACAGTGACATTCAGCTGAGGTATTGCCACGTTGTACCTCCTTCATGTGGATTTGTTTCTCTAATTCCCAAATACCCAAAAGAAGTCGGCCTCTAATTGTATTAAAAACTATAGTTAGTTACACCCCGGTGTTTTCCAAGTTGGTTTCTCAAAAGCCTCTGGGTCAGTTCGATTTAGGATGGATATAGTCCTAACCCTGGCGAAAAATTCGCTATATAGGAAGGCATGAACTAGGAACTCTCTAAAAACGGTGCTGGAGTGCGGGTGTGAAGGAAAGATTTTGGTCGGTGGTTGGTCAGGTTACAGATGTTACGAGCATATCAGAGAATTAGTTCAGTTTAATGGTTGGTTTTGTGTCCATCTATGGAATCATAAGCCACCCCTAGGTGAAGTGTATACTTCCGAGAAGGTTGTTCTGCCTACCTTAAATTGTTTTGAAAAAGCTTGTTCATAATGCTACCTAAAGGCAGGTTGCTAGTTGGTAAGGGTATACTTTAGGTCCGTCAAAGAGTTCGCTCGGTTAGCGGGCTCAGCCTCGAAATATCTTCCAAGAATAATAGCCAGCACCTAGACAGGATGTTTGGTTATCAGACGGGTTTTCTGCCAATCTTTTGATTGTAAAGGCCAAAGAGGGGGGTGTTTTTGTAGAAGTAATAGGAATAAGTGATTTGTTTAGAGCACCTTTGTTGCATAGAGAAAAGTGATCAAATCTTTGATTCATTTATCGGATAGCTCCATAAGGTCTTAATAATAAGCTTCAAGAAAGTGACCCAGTTAATGAACGACAGTCTCCTCCTTTGTATCATCTATTCGAGATGAGCAGCAGTCGTTATTAGGAATAGCTTGCACTGAGACATGTAGAATATACACCTATCGGCGAGCGAGCACTTTTATGAGTCGTGGAAGTCACTGTCTAAAAGTTCTCCTTCACTCTGTCTCGGACACCGTCTATATTTTTATAAAATTGTATGTTTCTTTGTGTTCACTTAGTTGATAGAACCGAAGAAAGGGAAGGACGACCATGTTAACTAAGAAAAGGGCACTACACATTCATCGTTGCCACAGGTATCGGCCATTTTTTTTTTTTTTTAAGATTTAAAAGTTTTATCATTTGCATGTATGTAAAATTTAGTCTTGTTTTGTAATTCTATAATTTACTATTTTCCACAGCAGTGGATGTTCTGCTTAAGTAATTTTACTCCACCGTTTCAAAAATGAAACATTCTTTGGAAATAAAAACACTTTTTTCATTTTCAGATCCATTAAATCCTGCAATGAATTAATCAACAACTGAACATTAAACACAACGAAAATGTGATCATGTTTTCTTAATTACATTCGAATTCTTGATTGTTGCTTCTTCATTTTTTAATTCCAAAACCAGATTTTGTATTTCTTCTTTTTCTTTGATCTTTTTTAAACAACCAGAAACATATAAAAAAAATTCCCTTTCTTTTTTTTCTTTTTGTGACGGTATATATACTTTTTTTGTATATAACTACATACCTATGCCATCGCATGAACGTACATCAGATATTGAAAATTGATCGAGATTTTCTTTTTATTATTCTTTCAACTTATTTATGGTTTGGTAAAAAAAAAAGTCGTTGATTGGACACTTTTGTGTAGCATTGGAGACGGTTTCATTTTACTTTAATTTGGAACGAAAGATCGGTCAAAAGATACATTCAGTAAAACAACTAAATAACTTTTGCCACTTAATTTTGTTGTTGTGCTTTTAAATGTTGGATGTTTTTTGTTCTTAAACTGATGTTATGTGTAGTCAAGTTTTATTTTTTTCTGTTAAGAAGCAGTTATTGGCGAAGAAGTGATGATAAGTTAAGATTTGAAGATCGATCTTTGATTAAAATGAAATTTATTGAAAATTCATGTAAATGAGATATTTTTATTTAATAGATATTGCGAAGAGCACAGATAGTCATTTTAATTTACAAACCAGTTTTGTATTTTTATTTTGACTTAATTTAAGTCCTAAATGAAGTAAAAGCTTTTCTTATTTTCTGAAAATTAGATACTGAGTCAAAAATGTATCTTGATCCTTATTAATAGTCATTGTCTTGGAAAAGAAAAAAATGTAATAATATTTCTTAAACTAATTTAGGAACATTTATGTATGATATTTTAAGAATAACACAAATAAATCCTTAACATATAATATTTTGGTGATTTATCTCAACCTTATCGAAAACAAAAGAGTTGATGTTCGAACCTGAATTTATTACATTTATTGGTTTATAAAGGGTGATTTACATAAAATTTGATAAAAAGCTAGCTTTTCATAAGTTTAAGCTAAATGCAGAAGCACATTCTACATTTTTCGGATGCATTTAAAGATTATGCCTTGAATTTGAATATACTTTTGAAAAAAAAAAACAAGATAAAAAGTGAGTGTTACGAAAAATATTTTCTTACAAACCAACTGAACCGAATAATGTATTTGAATTCTTCAAAAAGAAAACAATTTCTAAAATGTTTTTAAGACACTGAAGTCTTAAATATATACTGAACAATCATTAAACAATTTTTTGTTCATATAAAAAGACGAAACTTTTCCTTAGCGATCAGAGACCAACCACATGAAATTTCCGATTTGTAAATCTCTGGAGAAAGAAATAAAGAACTTTTAGTTATCATTCTATTTTATATAATTTTAAATGCAACAAATTTACAAGTGAAGTTGTCACTTTGCCAATATTTTACTGTGGCGGCCATATTGATTTGATGACATCTGTCAAATTCATTGTTTTGAGTAACTTACTGATTTTTAATTATCATGGCAAGTATAAGACTTTTGAGCAGCATCCCCAATTTGTGTTCCTTAGCCCATTTTACGGTAGACATGATTGCCTTTCACAATAGACACTTCAACGTGTGGTGACCAAGTTTGAGACAACTGGGTCGGTAGTTAAGCAGTATGAGGGCAAGCTTTTTGTGGACACAAGCAATTAAGCCTTAAATTCCACGGTAAGCCTACACGCATACTGAATCAAATTGGGCTTAGATTACAGCTTTAAGATCTACCCTCAGTTAGATATCTTAGTACCAATTGTATGGAACATGCTGAGGCATGTCCACACTCCTTGGTGTGGGGCGAGGTATATCTAACATTTCACGCATCCAAGAATAAAATCCTTGGATGCCATATGTTTCCGCATTAAAAGTAACCACAGCCACCAAGATACACCCAGAAGGGGACCTACCTATAGATAGTCCAAGGTGACAAAACCCAGTGTCATGTAACACCAGAACTTCACCACCCAGGAGGGCCTATCCCCCGTGGAACCATAGCTGAATATAGCTTACGGTGGCGCTTCGCAACCAAAAGGTTACGTCCACATGAGCACCATCAATACTCAAGGCCTGGCAGCCAATAAGATATGTGCATTCAATCACTTGCCAAGGCAGAAAGAAGCAAATGGCCAGATGCGCACACCAAGAGCTTTCCTCTCTTTGCCTCATACAAGTTTAATTTTGCATACGTTACCGGTAAAGGAATCAATACTGCAAGGCAGCTGCAAATACTCACTCCTCTGCCATTTACAACAATTTCACTGCCATTTATATTGCTCCCGGGTTACCACGTGGAGGCCTACGATAGGCACGTCTATGTTCTCTTAAGTTCCAATTTCTATCTCAGAGCCACCTCCACTTCAAAAAAGTAATGGTTTAATAGAAGCCAGCTACAAAATATCGTCAAAACTAAGCCCGGCAGGTTCTCTAAACGCTAAGAGGTGCCGCAGCCTCAACGCTCTAAGTATCCTTCAACAAAGCAGAAGCAGAATGAGTGTTGCTATTTATATTTGCTGCCTTGGTTAAGCGTTCAAAAAATCTTAAGATAGTCACAGTTCCCTAGGTAGTCAAGCAGCCAAAGGAACGCCAGATCGGGCGAGATCAATGCAACGATCCGTGAAAGTGTAAAGCAAAACCAGAGGCAGTATATAGATTCTCGCACGCAAAAGAATTCGCCCTTACTCACACTTCATCTTAGGGAATACTGTGTCAGAACTTACGTCTAAGCCCTTACAAGACCCAACTGACCCATGAGCTCATGACCATAGAGCACCTTTCGTTTATACTGACTAGGCTTCAGAGCGTTTGTAAGAGGACATCAATTTTGACCAAAAAATCATTTGATGTTATATCTCGAAGAGGTGGCATGCATCGGCCAATAAGATCATGCGATTTGTTTCCACCAGATTTCTTCCTGCGGTGGTATTTGTCTAGTATTCTTTTCTATAGACACATATTATGCCTTTCATATGAAAAAAGAATTTTGTAGAACCATATATCCAGCTTGTTTTATTCTATTTCAAAATCTATCCACTCTTATTGAAAACCCCTTTATCTGGTCATTTTATGTCGTTTGGACAAAAATCTAGCTCTTCTCAAATTCTTCAAGGGACTACTTTAAATATAAACTTTTTTAACAATAATTGAAACAGGAACATTATGACTACACTTAACCTTGTAAAATAAACGTTTTTAAAGATTAAAAACATAGAATACAAATTATCACAATTTTCTGGATTTTAGCGTTGTATATAAAGTTTTTAAAAGCCCCACGTCGGGTGCCAGTTTGGTGTGTGCAACGTTTCAAAAAGAGCAAAAGATTGATTTCATGTTTGTCTTCGCACGGCCAAATTCGTGGGTTCTAGGTTTTTTTTTTTTACACTATTAAAGGTCTCTTCTTAGCTTTATTTTATCTCGTGTTGGGTGCCATTGCTTTGAGTCAGATTTTCATCACACGACTTTTCACAGATGAATGGAGGACGATTCATATCTGCTCTTATATGCGAAATTTGTTTAAAATGAGCTAACATAAAATATAGCATTTTAATTTGCACTAATTTAAGTCATAGAAATATTTATTAAAATTTTATGTGAATGTAAAAGTGATACAAGAGTTAACGAAAACCATTCTTATTTTAATAACTTATTTCCCGGCATGTTTATTATATGTAGATGTTAATTTTATACACACAAAATATACCTACACTTATACCTTTGCCCACTATAACCAGAAAATTCAAAACAAGATGAATCATTAAGAAAAAAATTGTAGCTCTATCGAATTTTCAAAATATATTAATTCTTAAAAGCATTCTTCAAAAGACCCAATTGGTTCCACATCAAGCCATATCAAATACTTAAAATTCATTAACATAAAATAACCAGCCTTTCACTGTCATGTCCAGATAAAAGAAATTTAATGGCATCGTTTCCATGCTTTCCAACCAACCAAAGAATTTTTTTTTTTTATTATTATTTTTGTAAATTTGTTCCGCCAACAAAAAAAAAAAAAAAAAGAAGAAAAAAACGGGGTGAACAACAGTTGCCGTTTCAAAAGTCATAATGAATTCGTTATCTTCACATTCACGGAAGGAATTGCGCGCGTTGATGATCCCTGAGCAAATACGTGACATGCCATAATGGCAAATGGTTTAGTGACACAAACATAACCAAAGAACCTTAACGGGAAGTAATTTATATAAAACGAAAACAAAAAGTCATTGTCGTGCGAGTATTTATGACCCAAGCACAATCCTCTTATTGTGCCAACAAAACTCCATAAAAAATGAACCCTTTCAGTCCTTGAACAACACGCATGCATAACGCAGCATATAAGGACCCGGGTATGCCAAACAAAAGCCAACTAATAACGTAATCACCACAGAATCAGCCAGCCACGACAATAATCAAAAACCCTTTTCCCATGCGGATTGAGCGTTTTGAAAAAGAATCAGAGCAGCAATATCGCTGAATAAAATGGGTTTGTTTCCCTGGGAATTGATATGTGACAAACAAATCCTTGGTGCGCTGCATCCGCTCATCCTTATCGCCCCATTCAACAAAAGACAGTAGTCAACAATAACATAATCAAAGTGTGAAGACACATGAGGGTTGATGCAAGCGTAACTATATCTCAAAAACAACCCCCAGATGAATGCTTTAAATCAACTGAATCCCGGTTCTCAAAATAAAATAAAAAGCTTGGGGTGTTAAACCAGAGCTATCTATGTTGCTAAGGAGGATGTTTATTGCTTTTTTCAAAACTGGAATCGACTTTAACAAATTGAATTAGGGGTTGAGTGTGATGCATTCATCACCAATGGGGTGTGGCTTGGTTTGAGTGTATTAATTCTTTTAAATGGATTACGTTAAGATAAACACGGTACTTAACAAGTTCTTGGAGGGTAGATTGGAGTACATGACAACATTTTCAGAAATAAAAAGAATTCATTATGAATTCATAATGGTAAGAGTCGTGAAATTGAAAATTATTGCTAAGAAAACATTAGGATTGAAAAGACATATCCAAATTAATTTTATTCCACTGTGAAAAATTTATTTTCCAACGTTTCAATTCCTATAAAATGTAAGAATTGATTTTGCTGGGAAATCAGAACTATAAATCAATAATAAATTAACAATAAGAATAAAACTATTATCTTATTTGGACAAGAACCCACACAATAAAATATATTGCAAAAGCCTCGCATTGGGCGCCATCATTGGGAGCCCCGTTTTCATGAGGAATTTGTTCTATATTTCAGACTGGTCGTTGCACAGTTAGTCTATAAGAATCTGCCCTGGTTCTATGGTGATTCAACCAATCTGTCCTAAGATATTTCAACGTTGGGCGCCATTGTTGTGCATCAGGTTTCTAAATGGATTTATATATTTGAAGTAAAAGGGCAGCTACATTTTTATCATAGAATTTGATGAATGTTTTTCTCATTACTTAAAAATACTACAGGAGGGGGTTTGCTTGTTTTGTAGATAATAAAATTACAAAGCAAGACAGTTATTGTAAGTAAATATTCAGTGATTACAGATTTCTGTATCTTTTTTCAGCACATCTTTCAAAATACTTATTAAGTATTAATAGAAGTTCATTCCATTTTGTTTATTACTTTTTTTAGGTATAGAACTTTTAAATGGAATAGAACAAAGATGATATTTTGAAATTGACATGAAATTTACTTTATTCGAAAGATAATCTCCTGGCATTTTAACTTGAATATGATTTCTGGCATATGATCGCCACGGCTGGCTCGGACGTTGTCTAATCTGGAGGTCCAATTTTCGATGACTTTTTTCTTAAAGTGGTCAATCGTCCCGGGCTTATCGACGTAGACTAGCGACTTCACATATCCATACGGAAAATAGTCAAGCGGTGTTAAATCGCAGGATCCAGGAGGCCACTTCACATGACCAAACGCGAAATTAGGCGCTCACAGAACATGTTGCGACGTCTTGTTGAAACCACAACTACTGGTCATCGTGGTTGTTCAATTCTTTAACGAAAAAGTCAATAATCACGGCTCTATAGCGGTCACCATTGATTGTAACGTTCTTCGTTTTTAGAGAAGTACGCACCAATTATTCCACCAACCCATAAAGCACACCAAATAGTCAGTTTTTGTGGATGTGACGGTGCCTCAACGTAGACTTGAGGATTATCATCACTCCCAAATACGGCAGTTTTTTTTTGAAAAACTTTTCGAAAATTATTCAACATTTTTTTTTAGTATGGCAGCTTCTAGCACTTTGTAGTTTTGATAAGAACAAATAAAATTGAAAAAAATTGATTTTGGAAAAAACAAAAAATAAAAAAAATTTAATTTTTTTTTTAAACTCAAAAAAAAAAACGGACGAAAAGACAGACAGAATTTTCGGACACACTTTTTTTTGACTTCTTTATCATCGTAATATCATGTTTTATTGGTAGAATTTTGTTTTACTGCAAGTAAAAATGACCGTAAAATAGACGTAGTGTCAGTACGTATTTCGATCAGAACCATGATTTTCAAAATAAATTTGCACAATTTATTAAAAATTGAAATGCCACACCAAACTAAAAGTAAATCACTTGACAGCTTACAAAATGGCCGCCAGTTAGAATAGTGTTGCCAACTTAAAGTTATATGCCTTTAAAAAAAACCACGCGTTAATATCATATTTGATTAATACCTCGACTCGAATTTTTTTATTGAATGTTTTAGAATACGGAGAATACGGATCACATATCTTTTTTATAATGTAGATCTTGCATTTAAAATTTAGTCTTTTTAGATAAAGTCAATATCTTTTTAATCGGTTCTTTTGTCTAAGATTAAGAGTGTATAAAGCAATAAACAAAAGCAATATGGGGAAGAACATTCAGCAAAGGTAATAATAGAAGTGAACCAGTCTATAAATATCACAAACTAGCTGAACCGGCGAACTTCGTACCGCCCCGCCAAAATTTATTAATGTATTGAAAATAATAATTCTTTTATATGCATTTAGTAAAAAACTTATATTTTAAAATTTATTACAAACAGTCACTTCATTTTTATTAATGTGTATAGAAGAAGAAGATGTGTCTCTTAGAAATGTCGGAATGATTTATATCAAAGTTCTTGGTCTTTTGAGGGCTTAGAGTGTTTGAAGCCTTCTTTAAAATCATTTTTAATTATTTTACTATTCACTAAAATGAATTTGACCAACGAACTTGCAAAGTAAGAAATCGGCAATAATTTGCTTCGAGTTTGACATTTTAAATCTGCCTTACATCCTTTTGAGCCAAGGACCTTAAGGCTCAACTTCTTCTTGTTTAAAACACAACACTGTTTAACAGAATTATAACTTCAATTTAATTTAATTTTGATGGAAGAAAGCAATCTCTTTCATTATAAACGCTTTGTTGTTAACATAACTATTCCAAAACAAACAGGACAGTGAAAGCTTCCTCCACATCTAAGCCCACAAACCCATATAAAAAACATAAATACTTTATTTTCGCAATCAGATAAGCTAAGCGTTTACCCACTTGCAACTCTGCAATTATCTGATTGAAAGTTACCCACTTCTTCGCTAGAAGGTGATAATTTGCTAACTACGCTAACATAAATAAAACGTGGTGAAATTAGAACAAACAAATTTGAACCAAACCCATCGGAGCGTGTAAAGCCCCACAACCAACTCTAACTCCAACAGATTGTATAATGCTCCCAAGTGCATCCAGCTTATCTTGGCCTTTGCGAATAAAAAATATAATGATGCTGCTCTCTCAACTGCAAAAATGGAGTGCGCCTCAATTTACAAGTATACGACTACTGGGTATGGACATGCCATCGCGCAGAAATCACACTGTATATGTATTATGTGCTTCCAAAAACCCGCTGTTACCCTACCTCAACCTAAAGATAATTCTGCTGCTGTTGTACAATTCCACTAGATTGCAATAAATCTGCTGCATGGTTAGATAGACGCTCTAACCACAGCTATCATCGCCAATTGCACGTATTCGTAGATTAGTCTTTTGGCCGTTTTATTTATGATTGCTCTGTGCAGTTCCACAGGCAGGGCACACAACATGCAGTATGTGGATCAGGCCCAGAATCTGTGATATTCTAATGCTTCACACTGACTCTGGCGCAGAGACCTTATCGTGATGATATTTGGAACGTTTTTTTTTTTTTTTTTTTTTTTGTAGAAGCAGAGCAGAAGCAACCAACTCTTGCTGATCTCACTGATTCTGATGCACAATTGGACAGTTAAATGATAATTTATTTGTTGGTTCGCAATTGATACAATCAGAAGTATGAAGAATGAGGCATGTTTGGATGTGGTTTCTTCCACGCTAAAGAAACAGCAACAACAACAACAACAGATATTAATGTTCATCTGATTCCATTTGTGGCAATTCTCGGCACCATACCACGGAGGAGTTCCCAACCTCTAAACCTCGCAGAACAATGGTTCGCCAAAGTTGTAATCACATTGTGTACACATGGTTACATTATTGCCATCGTCGTTGTTGTAGTCGTTCGTCGATGCCGCCATCAACCCAACCAAGTGCTCGAAATGGAACCTGCTCCGTGCTGCGCAATGCCATGCGGCTATGCATGGCTTCCGATCCAATGTTTGTTTAGATAAACTTAACGAGTGTCATTGTTGTTTAAGCGAACGCTTATGAGTTCATTAAAAATTCATTAACTTCAGGAAAAATAGGCTGATGTGCTATAGCTGTGCATACGATGGCGATGTGAAGTGATTAAACTGTTCCCAATATAGAGTTGGTTGTTGGTGGGAATTTTATCAGCCGACGCATCTGTGATTTGGGTGGTGAAGGGGGTTTTAATTGTGTTTCAACAATGGTTTTGCGATTCGTTAAGCATATTATATGCTATTTTGTTATGAAAACAAATTTTATTGGATTGTGTTCAAAAATTAGGCTAGAGTGAATAAATTCGTAGAACGGAACAAACAGCAGAGTGCTGATATTAAGATGCTTCGAGTTTTCAATCTATTGTTAGATACAGAGGGGTAAGATGCTAATGCATATTGAACATTCCACATTCTGCAGAAGAGCGCGGTAATCAAAAAGAGCATACTATAGAGCGAACAGTAATTATAGTAGAACTTATAGGAAAAAGTTAAAGAAATGTAAAATTCATCACGAAATATAGTACAAAGATCAGTTTAAAACTAAAAGTCGACACATTTATGAAAATATCTAACTGAAATCCCGTCGACGGTGAAAAATCTCACCTTTGAAAGAAAATAAGGTCCGTATCGTGTTCGTTGGTAGATGGTGATTTTGTCTGTTTCTAAAAATTACATTTATGAAACTAGAGACCATTTACTTTTCTTAAAAAGCTTTGAAATTAATACATAATAATTGAATTTAATTCAAAAATACAGTGCTTGGTTGGATCCCAGTATGGGCAGCCATTTTGCTTTACTTTCAACTGGATACCACGCCAGGGAATTTCGTGAGATAAATAACACCTAAATCCAATGTATCAACAAAGATTCTTTTCAATCTTTCTATTCTTTTGCTTTTATATGCTCTCATGTGTAAATTCATAATAGCCCCTTGGTTTTTTTTTTTTTTTTTTTTTTTTTTGAGGTATACAACTTATAGTTGGCAACACTAGTTTAACTGGCGGCCATTTTTTCAGCTGTCGAGTGATTTATTTTAAGATTGGTTTGGCATTTCAACATGAGTAGACTGAACTCTGAATAACGCATTCAAATCGTCAATTAACAAAACTGCCATTAACCTCCACAAAACCTGACAGTTTCGTGTGCTTTATGGTATAATAATCGGTCCGTACTTCTTTAAAAACGATGCTGCCCAGAACGTTACAGTCAATGGTGACCACTATAGAGCCATGATCACTGAGTTTTTTGAACAACAGTGATGTGCAGGAGCTGTGGTTTCAACAAGACCTCGCAACATGTTCAGTGAGTGCATAATTTTGCGTTTTGGTCCTGTGAATTCTCCACTAAGATCGTGCGATTTAACGCCGCTTGAATATTTTCTGTTTGGATATGTGAAGTCGCTAGTCTGCGCTGATAAGCCTAAAAGGATTGACCACTTGGACGGCAACATTCGCCGCGTTATCGCCGATATCCGGCCATGTTGGAAAAAGTCATCGAAAATTGGACCTCCAGATTAGACTACGTCCGAGCTAGCCGCGTGGCGGTTAAATGCCAGAAATCATATTTATAATGCCAGAAGATTATTTTTCAAATAAAGTAAATTTCATGTCAATTTAAAAAAATCATCTTTGTTTTATTCCATTTCAAAGTTCTATACTTCTAAAAAACAGCCTTTACAATGATGGAAAGCCCAAAAAAGTGTGTTGTGTGTTTTTTCACGTCAACCTTTAGCCTATACGGCTTGACGGATACTTTCTTTAAACTTAAATATTAATCATTACAATTTTGTTGAGTTTAAGTGATTTTGTCAAATTTGATTTAGGTAGGCAAAGTTCGCCGTTTTTGAGCAAATCCAGAATGAAAAACACCGTTATTTGAATGGTAAAACTAAAAAAATAAAGTGTACGACTGGGTCGCACGAAATTGCTCTAATGTGTGACAGTGGTATTGGGGCTTGAGATTTCGAAAAAAAGTTAGCAGAAAAAATATCACATGAAATTTTAGGAAATAGAATTCAAAATCGTTCGACAAGTCTTTTTCTTTTCCAAAACATGTTCCAATTTTCGTTTTAAGTATGCAAAACTCTAGCTGTTTGTAAAGTTCTTTACAGATTTTTTTTTTTAAATTTGAATAAACCTTATTAGAAAATACTAAAAATAAAAAAAATAGCTTTTTTTTAAACTCAAAAAAACCTTTTTTTGGAAAATTAAAGAAAAATTTAATATTATTTTGTGTGTAGGCTTCTAAGTAAGTATACATAAAAAATTCCAGCGAAATCCGTCATATGGCTTACAAAAAATCTTACTTAAAAAAACCGTTTCTATGAGAGGTATACCGTTATAAGACTTTTCCGGAAAAATCTTTTCCAACTAGAACACAAAGTTTACACAAAAAATAGGTATCATTCAATAAGTTTTATCAAAATCGTAATAGCCGTTTTTGAGAAAAATAAACTTTTTATTAAAAATCGTATCGTTAATTTTAAAGCTAAATGCTAGAATGCTAAACATTTTTTTTTTTTTGAATGCATAACTTGCCTTTTGCTTATAATCGCAAGTAAAAAACTTTGAAACCCGTTTTTTTTTAAACTGCTATATATTAAGTTTGAAGAAAAGCCGTCAATCGGCTTGGGCTGTAAGTTGACGTGAAAAAGTGCAAAGACGCACAGACAGACCGACTGACGGTATGGCGAAAATCACTTTTTACGGCTTCTCTATCATCGTAATGTCATGTTTGCTCTAAAACATATAGAGCAACATTAGAAAGTTATCCTTCGTTGTTCCAATGGAAAGAGTCATTGATTAAACGTCGTTGTCACATGCGATTGAGTGAGATTTAAAAAATGCGAGATTTGGTGATCTGCGGTTTATTTGATAAAAGGTACAGTCGATTCTAGGTCTTTAAAATAACATTTAAGATTAAGTAAACATTGTATGAAAAAACATTTATGTTGGGGCTTCTATTGAAGTTGAAGGACTTCTTGGCTTGGATAAACCTTTTTCAAAGGTTTCAATTTTTGTAATCATAGTCTTGCGATTTTTTGACTTATCTTTTTATTAAACTTGAACGACAATATTTGTGTTTTTACTTTTTTAAGAGGTTTCAGTAAAACTCTATTTTTGATTTTCTCAATCTAAGCAATTATTGCCAAAAACGTGATTTTATAGAACGAATAAAATACAAAAGTAAACTTCTTCAATTCAATACATATCGGTATGGCATATTGGATATACTCTCAAAGCCTATTAAAAGTTCATCGTTTACGATTCTGTTTTGATTTTATTTGGTGCACAAGCTTTATAAAAGATCAAGTTTCAAATGTCACCAATGAAGAGTCTCGTGCCCAACTATCTATTCCCAATTTAAAATAATTTCCAAATTGACCACGGGACTGTGAATTAATCCACAAATCAATGCATTTTATATGACAAAGTAGAAGCAGCCAAAAAATCAAAAAAAAAAAAAAAGATACATTCCACACCTTAAAAGTCATGATCCCCCTAAACAACACGCTTTTTAACAACAACTTGCATATTTAAAAATTATGTTAATAGAATTAAAAACTCTTCTTCATCCTAATGCCATGTTACAACAAACTATATAAATGTTTAAATAAACACTAACAATGCATTCCTCTTGTTTAAGCTCGACTTTTGGTATATTTAAGAGGATAAATTATCGCCCAATAAAAACAACCTCGATACACTTATTCTTTTGGAAAACACACAAACGAATTAATTCTTCCATCTAAATCCACATGTGTTCAAACAACTGTTGGATACATTTAATCAACATAATCCAAAAAAAAAAAAATGTCGTTGGTTTAATTCTTTTGTTCGTAAAAGAATTAAATTATATTTAACATAAGAAAATAATAAACTGAGAACGGAAATAAAAAGAAGTCACCTGTAGGCGTGTTTTTTTTTCAAATGCATTTTCCCAATAACCATCAAAATAGAACTACAGGAAAGACAAAAAAAATAAGAACAACTGGTTCCATCTCCAATCGTGCGTCGATCGTCTTCAACCGATCGACGACGCACCAAACGCTCCAACAGTTGTCGTCGCCATTGCTTACCACGGCCATTAAACACACCAAATGGCTTACACTATATTACCCATTTTACATGACCATCGCTGTCACCAGACAGGCCGATCAATAAATTCCAATTTTATTACAAAACGATCGTATCTAAGGGCGTAATGCACCTGTGATCGCTTCGGATCGGATCGGATCGCAACGAATTCAACTCGATCGTGATGCATTGTCCTGCATGTAAACAGGGAGTAAGTATAACAGGTTGAAAACGCCATCTTTTTAAATATGCCTTTAATTTTTTGTTGCTGTGCCGTGTGGTATAATGTCCCTAGATCGATATAAATTTTAACGATCACAATCAAAAGCGGTAGATAGGTATGCTCGCTGGCTGGAGACATCTGTGAATGATAAAAAACGATCTCGTCAGGTGGTGTAGCAGGATCTTCAAAGATTTGTATTCAAGGTCAGTTTATACAGCATCAGGAAATTAGAGCAGAACAATAATAATTGGTAAATAGATCCACGATCATTGTTGGTCTCTCTTTCTCTCTCTTTAATACTCGTATGCGATATGCCACCACCCGTTGTGCATAGCACATTCGAAAATCACATTCCTTTTTCTGATCTGATGGACATTGTACGTTGGTGGTCCCAGAAGGCGGCTAGGTTCAAAGCAGGCACCCCTGCCGCAAACAATCTATTAGATACACCACTGGACCTGTCGCATCATTGTCCAAGATACAAATCATCCGGTAAAGTGCCATCACCAAGATACACATCACACTGGATTGCCGCTGCCACTGCCGCTCCTCGTACATCACTATACACACACGTAACTAGGAGGCTCTCTGTTTTGACTGTCCAAAGACTGCGAGAGTATATTGAGCATCCCATGCCGATGCCCGACACATACTTGACTCCTATTTATAATCTGTCCGTCCATTGTTCGGTCTGTTTGGGCCTGCATTGTGTTTATTATTTGTTGCAGTTAAACGTCAAAATATTTTGTTGGAATGAGATGAGGATTAGCAGTCGGCGATGCGGCGAGGCTGACTGGGATCCTGGACCTGGCTTTAGACCACTCCGACACCAACCGGCCGCTTAGAGAAGACCATCATGTTGTTGTGCAGTGTCGTAATCCCCTAATCGGCTATTAGGGGATTTTTGTTTGTAATATGATGATCATAATGAGATGGCTTTGTTCGCCTGTTGTGTGAAATGATTGCTTCCTGGAAGTTGGATGGCGGATTGGCTTGTGATTTACAAGGATAAAATGATGTTTGGTGGGAGGATTTCTTGGGTTTATTTTTAATTTTTAAGAAAGGTTTCATTTTGGGAACAATATTCAACACGGTCAATTGGATTAGAGATTGCGTCTTATTGATGTGAAACTAAGTAGATTAGGAGTCGGGTATATGTTGCGTGAGGTTTGTTTTCACAGATTAGGTCAGACGAAAGGTGTCTTAAGTATTTAATCTAATTTTGGAACATTGATTTCAAAATGAGATTTCGTTTGTGTGCCTTCACAAGGATTTGTAAAGGCTTCATACAAATAAAATAAAAAAATATTTTCCAACCAACATCTTCGGAGGAGCCGAGGTCTAGTGATTTACACTCTTGAATATTGGGTGTTCGTTGATAACTTGCAGCAATGTGAGGGACCTTAAATTTAACAATTTATACCCGAACCCAAACGGTTAGCATACAAATGTATTCCCGGATCGGAGCGGCTAGTAGAAATACACTTTTTTCGATAAGTTTAGCTCTTGAAGGATTTGTCACTTTCCCACAGGGAGAACGTAACGGAATCCTTTTTCCCGTGTTGAACTCAAGTTAAAAATAAAACGTCTATGCTGTAATATACCTTTGACACATTAAAATGCTCTTCCAACATCTTGAAAGCTAACAAAGGTTTGGTGAACCATTGCCTACTCTACATTAGACCTGTTGGCCTCAAGCTTTTACATGCGTTGAGCTGTTGAATTGGACCGCTGACAGAAAATTGGATACAGGCATCATGCAACGAAAATGAAGCAATTTTGTAATTTCTAGCCACAGGAAACCCGGGATGCACAACTGTCGTCCGAGAAGATTGCGGAGTGGCCATCAGTCTTAAGGCTCTTCCGCAACCAGTGGAACTGATCGCGGGTTGCGCAGGAGATGCCGCGATTTATATGATATGAGGAAAAAATGTCAACAAAGGTGGAGGTATGAAACAGTGACTATAACTGCTCCATTTTTCTGCCCGCACAAAAGGAATATAAACACAGTCCAAAGAAAGCACCGGAACGCGGAGAGGCTAGTAAAGATCCTCAGTGACTTACCATAGTGTCTGATCTTAGCAGAACGCAATCTGCGTGGATGAGGAGTATTGTAAGTGCAGGCGACTCAATGTCATCGGCCACATATTAAAGATAATATATGTATAGCAATCCATCCATGACTGGAATGTCACGAACCTGGAGGATCCAGATGGACCTTATAGATCAGTTATCACTATGATCAAGGACTCGCTATCTTCCCTAGCGTCGACTCATGCTTTGATCAGGTTCCTTTTCAACCAACGATCCTATACGGACATGTGTCTGCTGTAAAGTGGGCTAGCACATTTTCGCAATATATAAACAACAAATTAAAATATACCTCGCTGATTTTTCTTGGATAGGCATTATTTTCCAAACTCTTCAAGGCCATTCCTTTTCATTTTAAATCTTCAATCCACCCATCAACCATCTAATTATTTCCAGATACAAATCTTCATAGATGAAAAAATTCAATTAGAAAACTCACACAACATCAATGCAACTACCACATCCTTACTCACAAGGACTGCTGTCACACAGGTGCATTTCTAATAGGGTACAACATATAAAATTGAAAACAAACCATTTATCTGTCCGAAGTCATTTTTCATTTCCTCAAGACATATCTGCCTCGATGATTCTTCTTTCAGGTATACCAATCTAGAGTTACAGTATACTATATCCCAAATCCTTTGATCCGATTTTATTGCGCCGCCTTGTTTTGTATCATCCCCTAAACAATTGCATGTTTCCCAAATTGAAAATTATTGCAGCAATATTGTGACAACAAAGGGCATCTCCTTACAAAAATAACAATCACAACATATTCCAACAGGAGGAGGAACCTGTATCTGAAGGATAATAGTTAAGGATACTTTTTTTATCTGCTCCTTAGAGTGTCCCTAGAGCAGTCCTTTTGCAATGGATGCACAGAACGCTGGACGCGGTATGTTGAAAAATAACCCAGAGGACAATTAACCGACATATTGGACTTATGATTGCGGCCAGATTTTTTGGGTGGTCTGCGACCAGTCTCACAGTAGGTGACCTCTTCTGATGCTTGCCGCCAATGTCTCACCCAAGAAAAGATGAATGAGCTGAGTGTCAAACCATGTGTGCGTGTGTTTTCGTAGAAACCTCTTAAAAAAAAATTACATTCTTGCTCGTATCTCATGCAAGCCATATATTTATAGTAAAGATACATTTCAAACTGCGATATAGACATTGGCCGCGCTGCGCTGCACCCGCTGCGGATATAAACCTATTTATTAACAAAATCTACTGCATATTGAAAATATTTGCAATTGGAACGTTTATATAGATACTTTATCATCGCCGCGCCGACGACTGAAGTTGTTTGGGGTGGCCGTTCCGTTCCGTCCAATATACTGGAGGCGATAATAAACCACGTTCCAAAGAGCATACTCTTAAAAGTATATACAGACACCAGCTTTCTCGGGCCAGCTTCGCGGCTTTTGCCAATATCCAAATCCAATTTGCATTATCCGTTGCCGTTCTCAGATATGACGCGATACTGGTCCATCAGTCAGCTCAGCAAGCGATGAAATGAAAGGCAGAAAGAGCGTTTGAGGGGAAGTGGTTGTGGAAGCGTTTGTCGATTTTAAAGTAAATTGGCCATTATTTAGTCACGAAGTGGTATAGGGTGGTGGCCAATTTGTATGGCTTTATGGGCTTCATAAATGGCGCAATAAAGAGTCCATCGAAATGTAAACAATTTCCACTTTTTTTTTTTTGTATTAAAAAAGGCTCACGGAGGTGCGGGAAATCCAATTAACTTAGCAATTTACTGTTGGTATTTGAAATGGGATTTTGTTTGTATTTTAGGCCGGCTTTATAATGGAATTCGTCAGTTCAAGTTTTGTGGGAGTTACAGTTTTGAGTCTTATGGGAAATCTCAGATAACACGAATGTAATTGAAAGTCAGACAAACTTATGTGTCTTAAGTTGCGAATAGGAAAATTTAATGGGTTAATAAAATCAACCTTTAATTATAGGATCCAAATCCAATAGATACATTTTGTTTCGAAACGAAAGATCACGAGTTGGGTGCTTTGCTTATCAGCGATTTAAAATGGATTAAGCTGTTGTATATTGAAGTTTGAGAAGTCAATTCTTACTTTTTGGGTCTATCGAAAGGTCAATTTGCAAAGAGTTTCGAAATTCAGGGCTTTTAGTTTAATATTTCAAATGTTTTATGTAGGTTGAGATTTAATTCAATGAATCACAGTGGTTTTTATTTTCGTTTTGTTATACGCTTAAATGAAAGCCGTATACGCTTTTTTATAGCCATTTTTCGGATTTTCACTTAAGCGGCTTTGAAACACTGGCATACCCTCACAACAACCAAATTGTTTCTGAAAACAAATTGTTTAAATAATAATACTCATTAAAGTATGAACATGTACATATACGAGTATTGAAGGGTGCAGGGAATTTATTCCACGGAAATCTGCTCCACATAGGAATTTATTCCACTTTTAGTGCCAATGTGCTCCACTTTTTGAAGTGAAATAAATGCCCACCCATAGTGGGAATTTTTTTAACTTTTCGGTGAGAAAGTGCTACACTTTTTAAAATGAAGTTGAAAATATTTTTATATTATGCTCAAAAAATTTTAATATTGCTCTCAACTCAATTTTGAAATAGGTACCTAATATCAAAATCTATAAGTCTTAACCTTAAGGAAAATATAACCAGTTAATATGTTTCGAGAGCAATATTTAAATTGATTTGAGAACAATATTAAAATTTTTTGAGCATAGCTAAGGTGAGAATATTTTCAAAAATCGCGCAATTTTTGAAAATGTTTTTACCTTAGCTATGCTCAAAAAATTTTGATATTGTTCTCAAATCAATTTAAACATTGCTCTCGAAACCTTTTAACTTTAATAGTTCGCGCTCTTCAATGTTATGCCCATATTGTAAAACAATTGTTCAAAGTTCACTGACAGTATTTTGGTAAAAATTGATCTAAGAGCAAAACGCTTAATTACTGTTAGATATCTTTTTTTCAAAATAATTTAGTTTTGAAAATTTAATTTGATACACTTGTTTCTTTTTTTTTTAATATATGATTTTTGTTATTGTAATTGATTTATTCAAAAACTAATTATTTAATAAAATAAATAAAATATAGTATTTTTGTTCCTTAAATTAGATAAATTGAATAAGTTCTTGTGTGGGAAAAAATTCCACAAAATTTAAGGTTAAACAAATTCCCACTCTGGGTGGGCACTTCACTTCAAATGGTGGAGCACATTCCCACTAAAAGTGGAATAAAGTCCCATATGGAGCAGATTCCCGTGGAATAAATTCCCTGCACCATATTGAAGTGAAGAATTTTACATTTTGTAGATTATTCTTTCTTTTAAAAATCCCATTTAATCCCCAAATAATGTTTAACTGAAACCTCTTGATTAGGTCAAAACACAAATATTGTCGTTCAGTTTTAATAAGAGACTGATCACAATGCATGAAACTTTGAAAAATGGTTATCCAAGCCAAGAAGTTTTTCAACTTCAATGGAATTCAAGCCCCAACATAAATGTATTTTCATAAAATGTTACCTTAATTTTAAATGTTATTTTAAAGACCTAGACCTAGAATTGCTCAATCGCATCTCGCATGTGACATACGACATTTAATCCTTCGATGAGGACATCAAAGTTTAACTTTCTAATGTATTTTTAAAAGAATTGGTTTCGTGCAGAAAAATAAATCGCACTACTGGGTCGTACGAACTTGATCTACTGTGTACTCGAAAAAAGTGGGTCCGACAATTCTGTCTGTCAGTGTGTGTGTCTGTCTGTATAGTAACCTACAGCCAAAACGGCTGGACCGATTTGCTTCAAACTTGGTACACCGTATTATTATGACGTCCTTCAGAAGTATTTTTGGAATTAGCATTCTAGCTCTAAAACTAACTGTACCTGCCATACGATTTTTTGTGAAAAATTAATTTTTCTCAAAAACGGCTCCTATATGATTTTGATAAAACTTTCTGAATAGTGTTTTCTAAGCAAATGATATGTTTTGGTTGGAATGGATTTTTCAGGAAATGTCTTATAACGGTACCTCCCATAGGACCGGTTTTTTTAAATCCGATTTTCTCTAAATCCACTTAACCAATTTCGATGTAGACGCCCTTTAATAAACGAAATAATAAAAACTCTTAAATTTTTCAAAAACATTTTTTTTTTTTTGAGTTTTATAAAAAAGTTTAAAAAATTTTGTTTATTTTTTGGTTTTTCCAAAAACGGTTTAATCATTTTTTTATAATTTTATTTTTCTGATAAAAACTATAAAGTTACGGAAGTAGGCATACCTACTCAAAAAAAATTGGAATATGATTTTGAAAAGTTTTTCAAAAAAAACCGTTTTTTGAAAAAAACTGGTAGAACGATTTTGAAAAAAATGTCCTTTATTTTCTGTAAAAAACGTTTAGTATGATTTTTTCAATGCTTTTTTCCGAAAATCTCAAGCCCCAAGACCATTTTAACACATTAGAGCAAGTTCGTACGACCCAGTCGTGCAATTAATTTTTTTTATTAGTCTAAGAATTTTCTCAGAAAAGCTACGTGTGTAATAAAATTTCAAAACTAAATGTCTATCTAGAAAAAAAATATTGAAAATTCTTAGGAGCAGTTTTTTTAAAAAGTATTTTTCTTTTTTTTTTTTGAAAAACTTTTCGAAAATTTTTTTGAGTGATTTTGAGAAAACCTGTAGTTTTTATCAGGGAAAATAATTTTTAAAATATCAAGCCACCCGTTTCCAAAATATTTCGAAAACCAATTTTTTTTTAAGTTATTAAAAATCAAAAAAAAAATTTTTAAGAATTTTGGAATTTTATATCAATAGGGTCAAAAATGACTTCCTAAATCAAAAATTTTATTGAAATACGATGTATAATTTATGAAAAAGCTTAAATTGAAAATTTCCGGTTCTTGAAAGGTACCGTTATAAGACAAATTCTATGCATGAAATTTTTTCCAACCAAAAGATAGACTGTTCTAAAAAACAGTATTCTGAAAGTTTTTCAAATTCGTTGCAGTCGTCTTCGAGAAAATCAACTTTTTATTTATAATTGTATGACAGGTAACGATATTTTTGGGCCTGCCTAGAGCAAAAATTAAAAATACATTCCGAGGGACGGCCAAACAAATACTAAACACCAAATTTTAAGCCAATCCGTTTATGCTATTGAGGTGCGAACAGACTAACGGTCCAGCTATATATACTATATACTAACTGACATATGATATTGAATGTTGTGCAACCACATCAACTTTCTTATTCCCGTTGGTTAATTGGAAAAAACTCCCTAGATTATGCATTTCATAAAATCCTTAAAAACTTCTTTCTCGACTCACAAACTTGCCCTTATAGATAGATATGCAAGCCCTCATATCGCAATTAAAACCCACACCTCTTCTCACACGCGAAATAATTTCACGTTAATTAAAAGCTCCTTATTTTAAATCATGCGTCATTATTGATTTACGTTTAAAATAAAGTGCGTTGGAAGCAAAAATGTTGTCCACGCAACATTGTATCTTTTCCCTGATACACATCCGCCAACCCAATTTTCACTCCTGACGCGATACGTGATCGTTATCACTCAAAATTTTCAATTAAAAATAAGACTCTACCGATGCGTTAAACATCAATTACCTCCCTGGGCCGAATGAATTAAAAAAAATAATTTTCATATTTACCAATCTACTATGTGCGGCGTGGTGCAGCGGCGCGGCGGGCGTTGCGTTGGTCGACGGCGACATTTCTGGGTATAAGAAAGGATTGAGTGCAATAATTAAGGCCGTTGGCAGGGAGCTGTTAATCAAATATTCACCTTCATCAAGACATGTTGCCTCATGTGAGTGAGTGCGCGTCGCAGGTGACCCTAAATACTACACCCGTATACCTCCTCATCTGACACATTTATGAAGGATTTATTGTTTTGTCGTTTCGTGTTCCTATCTTAACCGCATTTCACACCTCAAAGTCTGACTAATTAAAAAGACAGGAAAACCTCCTGTCTGTCTGGCATTTCGCACGGTGAGACAAATTAAATTTAACCTCAAAACTGCAGGATGCAAACCTCAAGGAATTGTATAAGAATAACCATAACGACAACAATATTTGACAACATAGCCATCAGACCGCAAAATTCATAATCCCTCCGAGGCGAATCAGGTCCTCTTTTTCGAAGGTAGATATAGTGTCCTTGCACCTGACTATTAAGAATATAGACTCTGTTTCTATTGCCAAAAACCCTTACAGCTATATACGGTATAATTAACTCGCAAAATCCAATTCGCCTCGAGAGTCCAAGGATCGAAGGAAATTTGTTCAATGTCCTTTGTTTTTGTTTTCGTGTTTGGGTATAAACTTTTGACAGTGTATAGGACGACTGACAAAGTGACAGGTACTCTCACTATCTCTTCCGCACAGCATGAGTCCTGCTGTTATCCCAGGTAGTAGGTTATAGAAGCTAATAAAAAATAGGTAAACTGTGTGTTGTTGGGCCAACATCGATTTGTTACGATAGCCGCTGCTGGTGCTGTCCATGTGTGTGGCCTGACCGATCAAAACACACCGGACCATGGTGTTGACTTCAAATGCGGTCAGCTAGCTGTCAAAACATTACGATTTATATTGTTCTCCCCGAGTCAGAGTCAGGAGGGCACACATCAACGACATATACAATATCAGGCGGCATCCTTGTTATCATTTGCGTCGTTGCGTTGCGTTTAGTCCTCTTGCTTGTGAGCAAGCCCACTATTTACGGGTATTACTTTGCCGATGCGACGATGACCATCATCAGGAACCCGAAAGCCGAAAGACATCGGGATGAGTCTTTGTGGGACAATATTAATAGGAGGACTTTGTTGTATATATTGTTGTATATGGAACACAGTATTATAGACGACCGACGGGTATTAAATGGGTACTTTGTCTGGGGTTGGGTTTTTTGTGGACTCGATTGCTGTCGGTTGGTGAGCTAAACATGGGACACAATGCGTGACACCATCTCCGCGTCATCGTCGTCGTATTATAGTGGAGTGCCAGTTTTTGTTATCGGGAACATTTAAGCCATCATTTTGGGTATTTATGGGGACTGCCGCTAAGTAGTAGTTAAGATAGATAGATGGTTGGGTTAAAAGGCTGCGCGGTGATAACATCGCAGCACACACAGGTGATGCGATGCCTAATTTATTGGGCTCTTCTGTGGTTTCTCTTTTTTTTTTTACTCTTGGATTTGGATTTTCCATCAGTAAGTGATGTCGCTGCGATGTATATAGTATCTGGGTATGTCCTCCTGGTTGGAGGCTTATATTGGATTTGATTGTCACTTTTTTTCGATTCTGATTGTGTTTATTGTGGGCGAGCTATTACAGAATTGTGTTGAGAAATTGTTGATTGATGAGGTTCCAAATCACTTAATGGGCTTGGACAATTAAACACAAGGCATTATGGCTTCTTAAAGGTGTCAATGTTAAAGTCGTTAGAATGCAGTCTTATTATTAACCTAACCTTTTTATAGTACCTATGGCTGTGGAGAAATTTCAGGGATAACATTTATTTTCTAAAAATAATGTGTCAAGATTTAAAAGAGAAAAGGTTTGGAGTTTTGTAATTGTTTGTTAGAGAGTTGTAATGAATCAAAAACTTAGTGACAAGATATAAATAAAAAATATTGCATCAGAGAGAAGATTTAGGATTTTGGGACTATACAAAGGTAAACTGTAACTTTAAGAAGATTGACTTTTATTGTAGAGAATATTTGGACATAATTTTAGGTTTAAGATTTTCAGGTGAATCGACACTATAGTATTTGAGAATTCTAAACCTTTATCTATAGGGTTACTAAGAAATCGAAAAATGATCTCCGTGGAAAGATACTCGTATATGCAGATATTACTAAAAGTTGTGAGCCCATAATTTCGAAGCTAAGCATAGTAGAGTTTCCCAGCAATAGATAGTAGTTTGCTGGTTGCTGAAAAAATCCAGCATTTGTTCATGGTATTTCTCCAAGAATATTGCAAAATGTTTTGGCAGTGTTTTGTTGTTTAAGGTTGTCGACGACCATTCAAAATTTTATTCCAGGACTGTTGTTTTCCTTAAAATCAGACAGTTATCAAACAGGATGGAACAAGCTGAAATTGCCTGAACTTAATAAAATTCATTCACAACCGAGAACCGTTGCACAATTTCGGATGATTCAGATTCTGCAACATGGTTTTGATCGATCTCACTTTCAGCTGTAAATTATGAGGTGGAGTTCCTAGTACATCAAGCGAGATAGGAAACTCTGTCGAATAGTTGGACACTCTATCCTCGTCTGACACCTTGTCAACGGATTTGTACGAAGGCAGTTCTCCAGCGTTTGGACTTTGAATTATGAAATCCTACTATCGACGTTTTTATTCTTCGCCGCTCGTATTACACGTCGAAATCTAAATTTTTAAAATTTTGTACAATGCCGAGGAATACTTTGGTGATGTACTCTTCTTTCGGGGAGGATGTAAACTCGCAAAAATTTACCGGGAACGATATTAATCCAGTCGAAACATCAACGGGAATTTGGCCATTTGGTATATATCAGCCTTTCGGGGACCCAAGTCACGATAGGGGCCATGGGAACGGGCCCCGTGTGGCCATATCTTAAAGACAGTATTGCTTTCAGATTCATTCAGGTAGCGTCAAAATCCTTATATTTGTGATAAGTTTTCATACCTTTTAGGAATTTCGTTCTCCAAATTTCTTTTATTTTTCTTAAGTTTTTTTTTCTTTTTTTGCTCGAAAATTATCATTGGACAAGTGGAAGCGGCAAATAACCAACGCGCCGTGCAAGAAAAAGCGTGTCACCGACCATACATTTTTACAAAGCACTTCCCCCGTGGAACCCAAACTAAGAACAATGGCACCCAACGTTTATAGTTGAATTGGAAGTACTATAAAAAGGAACGGTACCAAGAAGAGGATGACTTCAGTACGCCATTCCTGAGGATTCGGATTTGTTACGACTCCTGCAATTTCCCGTGCATCTGTCCCTCGCATACAGCCATAGAAAGTTTTCGGGATTAAGTTGAAAAAATATTAATATCTTCTCGGAAATTTAAGGAATGTTTTTTTTTTTTGTATAATATTTGAGGATTGGCAATGGTATTAGTTCATAAAGGAACATTTTTTTAAAAGTTAATTTTTGATGACAGGAATGAAAACTATGCAAGACGAAAGATATTATATATGTCTTTCAAATGTAATATCTTACTACAAAATCCTTTGTATACTTAGTGAGAAAAATTACTTCTTCGAACTAACTTACATTCACTTTACACCATATTCTTCTTGATGTAGATCAATTAGCTAAAGGCAACTGGAAGTTATGATTTTGCTTGAATAATTGATTTTACAGTTTACGTCCAACTGTAGCACTTGTTATCACCCTTTGCGTCCTTCATTCCGAAGTTAAACAATCAATTCAACAAATTTTCTTAAAACCAAAAACAATGATGATTAAAACACAAGTGTGGGATACTGAAAATATTGCTGATACTATATCATATTAAGGAATCCAGACTTCTCCAGTTGGCATATTTGCTTTTCCAAAACAGCGCTATGTTATACTTTTCCTTTGAACATAAATGGCAAAGATATGTTTTTACAAAATTGGTGATTTCATATTTATAAAAAAACTAGAACGCCATTCTTCACTTCTCCAAAGCACAAAAATTTTATGCTAAAAGTTCCAGAAAACGGAATAGGTATATATGATATTGTTTAGAGCCACTTAAGCGTTCAATTCATATATCCTTGGCAGTTTGATCCAGCTCTAAATTTTGAGTTTTGTGTCTCAAACAGGAAGCTAGCAGTGTCAAATCCCTATCTAATATCTATTAATAATATGTACCTTAAAAATTATCACATCTCAAAAACTATTTACAACTAAAAATATACCAACTCCTCTATTCAGATTATGTATAATGTAATCTTCCCTCATAGATGAATCAGCCCACCAAGCTGTCGCAAAAGCAAAATTGTTTTTTTTTTTTTTTTAACTTCCAAATAGCGAAAAAAACCGAATCACAATAATTTGTTTGACGATAAAAAAAAATCCCTAGTCACGTACTTCATAACTTTATATGAAAGATCGAAAACCATCTTTGTATAGTAACATCACCACCTCCCATCCTAGTCGCATCCTAACGTTCTGCATTGTGTGGAAATAAAACATTTCATACATCTGCCACCATCATCATGCATCGGGCAATTGGAATTGAAAAACCAAATCAGCAAAAATCAGGATAACAAGCTGGTGAATGGAATTCTTCGTGCGAGCAGATCAAGTGAACAACAATCCAAACCACATGATCCCACCATTAAACATCATCGAGGCTCACCACAACACATAGGTACATTTTCAACTATAGAATAGATACTCCTCATTTTTATTGAACTCATCCATCATCATTTCATTCTTAATCCTTGATTCGAAGATAGCTCTGGAAAAACTTTCTACCGCAACTCTAATTCCAGGTGATTATCACCAAGTGTTGCAACCTATAGCAAAGGCGAGTTTGGCATTATTGGTCCAACCATCAGACTGCTTGCTTATATAAATGTTGATGCCATTTAATCCCGAAGAAACATCATAAACACCCATTCCATGGAATTGAATCGATCCCGGATGTCGATGTGGTTGCCTTGCCGTTGCTATATCCACACAAAATGGCTGTCAACATGGAGTAACATATGCGATGTGTTGTTAATGGTCCTGTGAATTTTTCCAACAATCATCATTCCTCTATCCTGCGCGATAGCGCTATATTAGGGGTGGGAAAAAGCCACAATGATATATGATGAGTGCGGTTACCCCCGATTCACTGTGTGGCTCATCCATCCCTTAAAGAGCAGGAGCAGGACTTGGTCTGGGTTAACTAACAATAGCAACTCTGCGCCGCGTTGTGTGTGATGCGATGGCAGCCAGAGGAGGCGGGAATGTGTTCTTTGCTCTATGGCCATCATGCTGAACAGTGAACAGATAATATGATGATGACGAGGAGAACGATGATGATGAGTGTACTTTGCGGTTCTTCCATGAGATTATTAGCACTTGGAAACATCTGCCGCCAGCGATAAAAATGCTGCATCGTCGTCGTCCTCTTTGCCTTCTATTTTTTTTTTTTTTTTGTATAGTTGTGTCAGATTTTTCAAATTTATTACAACGTTTTTCTGACATCGCACATACAGGCAAAAAAAAAATACAACAACAACACATAAATGAGATCAAAAAAGAAAGCAATTTCGGTTCAGCATTTTTTGGGGTAAAAGATACAATTTTTTTTTTCAATTATTTCATCTTTGAACTCATAAAAGTGAACATTTGGGGTTAAGTGTTTCTTGGATCATGATCAAAGTAAAATGAAGCACTTTGTTGGTTAGTTATAGAAAAATAGAAACTAATGAACTATTAAACTAATTTAAGCATTTAAATGTTTAAATTGACTAAATGAGTTTAAAAATACAACAGCGAAGTCTTTGAGAATGGAATTGAAATTTATGGATTTTTAATAAACAATCGAACTCAATAAATTGGGATGAAATCTGTCCAATTTTAAAGTAGTTCTTTTTTGTGTGTATACATTTTACCACAAAAATGCTGGTTAATATTGAATGGGTTGAATCCATTTCTGACCTTTGATTGGTACTCTATTTTAAAGTAATTTATTGTTACATTTATATCATAAAATTTAGGAATACTAAGATTAAATGGTAAGACATTAAATTTGTATAGCAACCCGTATTTGATTTAATTGTTTTTTTTTTTTGTATTACTGACTAAAGCATTACTTTTAAAGTTTTAAAAAAATCCCTGGGAACTGTGGGTTGATTTCCAATATTTGATCATTATTTTAGGAAGGAATTCAACTCAAAATTTGAAAAGGAACTTTTTTATAATGTTTATATCTATTAACGACGTCACATGTTTCAATGTTTGAAATTTGTGTATCAAGAGCCTACATAACAACCACAAATTGAAATCTCAAATCTGGGAACCGATATTAATAATGCTTTAAACTGGAAATAAGGATTGGAACGATTAAACAAAATGTTCAGCAACCCATTTGAGTAATAAGCTTTAGGGGCCAGTTATAGCGATCAGAAAAACCAAACCGAAAAAGTTGGAACAGCACGAAAACTGCAGTTTTTTGTTGACCAGCGTTTAGCAAAGTATTTATTTTTGGCGTTGTCGGACAATAAAATTTTGGATAAAAATACCAACCAGACGACTAAATAAACATATTGTGTAGCAAAAAAGTTGTATTAGTGAGAGTGAGTCAGAAAAAAGAGTTTAAGTCCATTTATGGTGCAAAGCAATTCACACAAATTATTGTCAAAATGCGTTGCTGGTGACATTGGTACCAATTTTTCTGATTGAATTTCAACAAATTTCTGGTAGATAATCAGGTTAAACTATTTGTACCATTTCGATCGAAATTTTTGTCAGCCAGAAAAATTCTCTGAGTTGGTTGCAATCGATAAATATAGCATTTGTATTTAAAATCGAATCATAACATACTAAATTTTCCACTTGAAATGTTTTCTGGCTCCTTAAGCACCAGATAAAGAATTAATAGTTATTAGATATATTTATGCTTAAGTCTTACTTATTTCATAGTGAGTTGCAATCGTAACAAAAGAGTTGAATATTTATCTTTGTACTATGGTTGAAGTGAGTAACATAAAATGGGCCTACAAGTAACACTGTTTACTAAAAGCGATGAACCTCCTACAGTTTTGAAAATAAGTAAACAAAATTTTAAAAGAATGTTTAAGGTATACAATCCACTAAATCAGCAAAGTTGCCAAGTCTGCTCTTTTGACTGCACCGGGTAAGTCACAGAGAAAAATGTACCTTATAAAATAGAAGAAAAGTAATAAGATTTCTCTATGGTTTTCATCCAATAAGGAAGTCTTATTGAAACCATAGAGACAATCTTCTCAAAATGTTGATGACCATTTTATTGGATATCCACATATTTTTAAGAAGATATCTTATTAAGTTTCAATATGACTTCTTAAAACAATAAGAAAAACTTTATGAAAATAACGAGCAAATCTCTTTGAAACAATAAAAAAAATCTCATCGATTACATGTGAAAATCTTTTAGATACAATAAGAAGATGTTATTGATAGTATGCGACAATCTTTTAGAAACAGGAAATATAAAGTTTATTCTGATAGAATATGAATTTTAGGTCAATAAAATAAATTCTTGGTTAACAAAATTGTGTTTTGTTGTCTTATATTAAAAGCAAACTTTCATTCTGTGAATAAGGAAAATAAATTCATCAAAACGAAATAAAAATTAAGTTTATAAGAAAAAAATTCGTTGAGAATATAGAAAAAGGAATAGGCCACAAATATTGTTGATTTTTATTTCTTAGATGAAGAGTCTATAACCTTTTTCTTTGTCTGTTTCTTGGATCTCCTCAAAATCTTTTTCGTTCTTTTCTTTTAAGTAAAGCTTAAAATTTTAATCATAATGAAGTATTTTGTAGTGTGGTCAAAGGTGGGATGTCAAGGGAGTGGCAAACGGTGGAATATATCTTAACATGCTACTATTTTATTTACCCCAGAAAAATGTAACAATTAGCCTCGGAAACTAATTATAAGACACAAGACAGTGAACAAAATGTAAGAGAAATCTGAAGTAGCAAATGCACCCACATGTGGAAAGATACCCACTACTCACAATATTAAGCATATGTTCACAAAAATCAAAGATACAAAAAACTTGCCAACCATACCTGATTTTGGCTATTCCAAACATTTCTTCAGATGAAGACCAATAAACATTTGAGTTGGATATGTCGTTCAATACGAGGAAGATAAAAGACTTGTGGGTTCGATACGATATCTAGAATTAAAAAATCTAGAGCAAAAAAATATAGAATTAAAAAAATTTAGAAAACCAAAATATAGAAAAAGAAATCAAGAATGGATAAAATCTAGAATAAATATTTATTTTTGAGACAATGGTTACAATTCACTAAAGTAGTGCAGGCCATATTAGCCATGTGTTTATAATGTTAACAGATAATGCAGGTAAGTATAATTTAGTTCAGTTAGGCACGGTCTCTAAGCACAACGTAAGCAGACAAATATTAAATCGAGTAAATCAAAGGTAAACGAAAAATATATAATTTCTTTTTTTCTAGATTATTCTAGAAGGCGATCTTAGTAGATTTCGTTCACATTCTAGATTTTATCTTTCAAATTTTTGTTTTTGTAGATTTTGTCCTTTTTATATTCTGTCACTCTAGATAACGTCGTTATCGTCGTTAATTTGCTCCTATTTTTTAAGCAACCTGTGCCTTTTAGCTCCATTCTCCCCTACATTCCGTTGTTCTGTTCTATGTAATGGCGAGTTCACAATGTTTGGTCCTGTTTCGAGTCACTTGATTTTCCAATATTAAGAAAATTGAACTCTAATGGTGGAGTGGAAATCTTAATTTTTAAACAGATGTTGAAATGTATTGGATACAAGCTAAGTTGGGGTCAGAATACACTTTTTTATTTGCGGTTATAGGTTATATAAGGCAAGTTCTGCATTCGAAAAAAAAATTTTTTTTTTGGACAATCAAACATGTCATTACATCATCGTTAGAGAAGCCTAAAAAAGTGGGTCCGACAATTCTGTCTGCCTGTCTGTCTGTCTGTCCGTATGTCTGTCCGTATGTCTGTCTGTCTGTATAGTTACCTACAACCTAAACGGCAGACCGGCTTGCTTCAAACTTGGTACATAGTATTATTATGACGACCTCCAGAGGAGTTTTTGGAATTAGCATTCTAGCTTTAAAACTAACGGTTTTATGAAACAATTATTTTTTTTAAAAACGGCTCCTACGATTTAAATAAAGCTTTCTGAATGGTGTTTTTTGAGTAAACTTTATGTTTTGGTTGGAATTAAATTTTCAGGAAAAGTCTTGTAACGGTACCTTCCATAGGAACTGTTTTTTGAAATTAGATTTTCTCGTAAGATACTTGATTTCGTTGAAATTTTTAAAGTTGAAGTCTTTTTATAAACGAAACATGAATTCTTAAATTTTTCAAAAAAAAGTTGATTTTTTTAAATTTTTGGTTTTTTTTCAAAACCGGTTTGATCAATTTTTTTTTTATTTTATTTTCCTGATAAAAGCTACAAAATATAAAAGTTGGCACGTTAAAAAAAAAATGTATAATGTGTTTTCGAAAAGTTAAAAAAAAAAACTGTTTTTTGAAAAACGATTTTGAAAAAAAAAATTTCTTAATATTTTAAACAGTAAACGAAATCAGATGGCGTACTTCACTTTTTTCAAAAATACGTTTTAACTAGTGATTTTTAACTGATCAATAAAATTTCATATGATTTTTCCCTGCATTTCTGCAAATCTAAAACCCCAAAAAAATTCATGCTGCATGTAATATTAACAAAACTATGAGATTTTGAATAAAATAAAGCTTGTTTATGCCCTCAGAAGTAAAAAAATGTTTGTTTAAATATATATGCCAATGGTACCGTAGTGGATGTTCTGGTTGGTTGTTAAACACAAAGTTGTGAGTTTAAGCCCAGCCTGTTCAGCAATTTTTATTTATTCAACTAAATGTTACCCGTAGCATTTTCTTTCAGAAATTCTTTCCAATATTTTTATTCCTTCTCTCCTCACTTGCACTGGATTTAAAGCAATAGTTTCATGTTATTTGCGAGTTGTTTACAGATACGAGTATTTAGAGAATAATCGTTATTTTTCTTCCAGCCAGATGCATCAATAGCTATGACGGGTCCGTAATAAAACCCAGACTACATTTTCGATACCATAAATAGATGTTGAGTGTTTATCAACATTTCGTTTTATTTTGGGAATAATGACTAACTACTCAATTTCACCTTAGTGTTAATTAATTTGATTGGAAAATGGACCCATATAATAACAGTCATTTTGTAAGCTCAATTTCGAAAACCCAAGAATTTTCGTCAGCAGAAGGCTATTCTTAACCACAAAGAGTATCTACATTATAATTTCTGAATATTTTAATATCTGTATATTATCCATTATTCAGTGTTTCATGTAATTGCGAATTTAAAAAAAAAAAAGAAAAGAGAAATAAAGTTCGGTCCTCAACTCTTTTGTTTAAATTGTGTGATTATGGTATAAGAAGCTCTTTTCATCAGGATCTTTGAATACCTTTAAAATTTTATTTATAATCACTATTTTCTCTTACTTTAAATAGGTTTCCTAAACGCTGTTAAATTATTTAAGACAAAAACTACACAATTTGAGAGCCAAAGATATACCTTCAAATATATGTTTGAAAATGATAATAATTCTGATTATGCACAATATACAATCAACATTTCCTTTAAAACTAAAATAAATGTCCATGTCATGTTTACATCTCTCAATTTGAACCCCCGCCTGAGCTGAGCATAATTAATTCCATTTTTCCTATTATGACATCGAAGAATCACCATTAACGTTCAAGCGCCATATTTTTATGGTTTCACATTCAACCACAACCACTCCTTTTTGTTTGTTCCTCATCACCAAAATTTGTTCATGTTGACGGCATGTCTCAAAAAGTTATGTTCGTTTTCCCAAAAAAGAAAGACATATGAAAATTGCCTAAAATTTCATAAGGCAGCTATATTTTTTTCTATTCCTAGCATGAAACCAGCGTCGGTCGTCGCGTCAGTCGCCGTAGCCGTCGCTAACTTGTGTTCCGGATTTATATAAGGAAACAACATAAGCAACTCTGATATAATAAATTGTGGTTTGTTGAATATGTAGTCATTGTTCTTTTTTTTTTTGTATTTTATTCTATAACATAATTTATGAACATTATTAAGTAGGTATTTCTAGAATGCCTCCAACCCCCGGGTACCCCTCCCTCATTCCACAGTGTCGCCTTGTTAGAATTACCTAGCGTGACGCACGGAAATTCATTGTTTCCCATTTTGCTAGTTAGGCCATTAAATAAGTTCATTATGTTCAATGGTAGGGGTTTCTTATGGCTTGTACGATGACTATGACTTCCCTGGTTCCCTCCCTTCATCCTTCGAGGAAATAGTGAAAAATGAATAATTCGTTGTATTGGCCATTTTCTTCGAGCCACATTAAGCCAGCTCCTTATGATGGGGGAGCACAATTAAACTATACACGAGCTGAGAAAATTGAATGATTTAAATGTGTGTTAGTGTTTGTGTAGGTTTTTCATATGGAGAGTGGCCTGAACGGACTTGAGGGTTGGAAAATTAATACCTGTAAATAATTCATAAGGCTTTTATAATTTCATTTCACTCTGTCAAAACCACGCCACCGCCAGAACGACAACCACCGCTGCCACTGAACAACATTTATTTAATTAGTTTTCATATTGTTTTTAGTGTGCGGGATGTTAATAAGGACCTCATACAAAAACTAAGTTCTAATACAGGGTCTTTGGAGTTATTTCTTTTCTGATTCGAAACTAGATCGCGACATCGAACTGTAATTAGAATTTTTCGAAAATTTCATCAAACACATAGTTGATTGACCATAATTAATATGGGAACCAAAATACCACCCCTCGGTGATGAATAAGTTTTTAGGTTTGTTTTTTTTTGTTTGATGAAGTGGGGCACAATTAATTATCAATCAAGCAATTTAGCCTGTAATTAAACATGTCGCAAGGACTATGTTTGTATTTGTGAGACGATATTTTTAGGTTATTAAATGACCAAGAGTTAAAGATGTTAATCGACTTTTAATTGAGCCTCATTTGGCCTTATCGCTTGGTGGAAAATTAGATTTTCTCAACGTCAAAACGGAAGAAAATTATTATTAACTGATTTTTAATATGCAATTATTCAGGTTGTTGATGTTAGAAAACGCTATACTTTTTCAGCGTATTTAGTAAGAGAGAGTTTAATTTACTTATTCATTAAGTTCTTTTTTAATAACTTTTTTTTGTATAGATAAATATAACGAAGTCTTTAAGGTTGTATACGAAATTTGCTAGTGTTTTATTCCTAGAGAAACCAAAATTTAAACAATTAATTGTCGATAACACAAACACACTACGACTAATGATTATAGTCATGACTGATAAATATTTTTGCTAATTCTCTACAGTCTACATATATCGGCATAGTTTTCAAATGTACGATGGGTTAATAGTGAGTCATCATAAGATCCTACCTCAGGAATAGCGTTGGAAATATATGCTTTAACTGGGATCAATGATAAATTTGCAAGGCACAATTTAGTAACAAAATTTTGCACCAAATCTGGGAAACAAAAGGACTATACGAAAGGTTTATTCGTTGGTAAATTTTCAAAACAGAACAGTTAACGGCCTTGGCTCTGATAAAAGATTGGTTTCCCCTCCATATAGATCAGAGAATTCAAGCACCACTACGCTTGGTTAGTAGGCAGATTGTACGACACTAACCGTGTGCTGTTGAAATCTGTTGTATGTTCTTCCCTCCTCTGTTCTGTCTGTCGCTCTCTATCGTGGTATTATCGTGTGTTGTCTTCAGCCGATGGCCTTAGTTTCCAATTCATATGGGTAGTAAAAATGTCAATCTAAAAATCTAAATAAATCTAAATGCGACTTTGTCGCACGAACTTGTTCTTATGTGTGACAGTTGTCTTGGGGCTTTAGATTTTGAAAAAAAAAAATTAAAGGAAACAATCAAATGAAATTTTTTAAGCACTTAAAAATCACTAGTCAAAAATAATTTCTGGAAAAATTTAAGCAATCTGATTTTTTTAGTGTTTTGAGTTTTAAGAAAAAAAAATTTCAAAATCTTTCGACCATTTTTTTATTTTTAAATACGGTTTTTTTTTTGAAAAAAACTTTTTGAAAACATATTCCAAATATTTTTAGAGTATGCAAAATTCTAGCACTTAGTAGTTTTTATCGGGAAGACAAGACTTTAAAAAAATGTACAAACCGTTTTCGAAAAATAACTAAAATAACTAAAAAAAGACTTTTTTCAAAAAATTTAAGAACTAATACTATTTCGATTATAAAAGAGCTTTCTCATTAAAAATATCATCGAAATCCGTTAAGTGGCTTACGAGAAAATTTTATATGAAAAAACCGGTACTATCTATTACTACCGACTTTTCCTGAAAAATGTATTCCAACCAAAACATAGGTACAGTTTACACAAAAACCACCATTCAGAAAGTTTTATCAAAATCTTAGGAGCCATTTTTGAGAAAAAATAGTTTTTCATAAAAAATCATATGGCAGGTACCGTTAGTTTTAGAGGTAGAATGCTAATTCCAAAAACCCGTCTGTAGGATGTCATAAAAATACTGTGTACCAAGTTTGAAACAAATCGGTCCAGCCGTTTAGGCTGCAGGTGCCGATACAGACAGACGGACAGACAGACAAATAGGCAGACATAATTGTCGACCCACTTTTTTAGGCTTCTCTATATTATCGTAATCTTATGTTTGATTATCCAAAAAAAAAAAATTTTGCTGATGCAAAATAATCGCGAGTTTAAAAAATACATCCAATGCCAAATATTTCACATTCAAACCTCCAATTTGACAATCATACACATTTGCGCAATAACAGACAAATCGAGAAACAAAAATAGAATTAATTTACATAAAAGCGAACTTCAATAGTTTGGGATAATATGTGAAAGGAACAAACTAGGGGTGGAAACTATTATTTCCTTCCACTTTTTTTGTTTGAAAATCCGAAGAAAAACTATAATTTCCATCCTAACACATCAATAAACTTGGTCAATATAAACAATTTAATTTCTGATTATTATGATAGTTACCAAAACAACAATTTGACACATGACGATGAAGGAAAAATGTTAATTCAATCCACTGCTCATAACAATAATGATGATCTACAAAACACAGCCAAAGCCATCTTGATCATGATGATGCTTGAAATGGATTCCTCTTAAGTTCTTCTTCTAAAAAGATGTTTTTTGTCAAGCACTTATTAATTCCATTCTTAAAAATTTCACCGGAGAATTTTTCAGTAGCAGTACCCCATCTATTCACCAACTACCTCGTTGGCTTCAGCTTAGAGTCCTGAGACATGCTAAATGTTAGTACCTATACCTACTTCATGTATTACGCAAGCCTAATCTGTAAACGTTGCAAAAGTCGGACTATGGATTTGAATCACAAATGTTTTGTAACAAAAGGACTTACTTTGGATTTCTTGCATGTATCGTTATATGTGATCCTCTTGACATTGACTTCATAGATTTTTATCTTATCTGCTCCAATTTTTATCAAACTTGTCCAGTACTAGATGTCTAGTGAAGCGAACACGTTCTCCATTTGGAACAATTTTACTCTGTCAGTGTCAGAACTTTCAAAGCTTCGTTTACAGATGGAAAACCTTTTTCATCATTTGTGCTCGGTAATTGGGTTTGAATATTTCATTTAATATAAAATTTGCTTTTCTTTCCTAACAACTCAAATCTTAAACACGCAAGCAAAAATTATATTATTTTGTAACATTTGACATTTCCATTCCAAAAATATCATCATTCTTCCAAAATCACTTCGTCAATTTCATAAAAAAAAAAAAAAAAATTAGAAACCCAATTAACTCTGCGATTTCGGATTTGCACTAATACACCATTACATTACTATCTCAACGGTCCCATCTCATCAAACTGTGCTAAATTACATTCCTAAATCGGAATTCAATAGACCAAGACTACAACTTATACTCCCAACTGTGCAAGTACCGCCAATAAACCGATTCGGCATTCGTCGGATTATATAGCCACACTACAAGAGTCCAAGAAAAGCAGAGCATCCATACAACGCGCCGCTGCGCTGCCGCTGTGCCGTAAACATCCAATCCCCTTCCAATGAACTAACTTGCATTGGTGCTGCCTATAACCGCATCCCACTGCCCCACACCGACCGCACCGCGATGATGCCCGACCATCGCACAACTAGTGAAAACATCTAAACATCTATTGTCGGAGTAATGGCTAATGTATTACCACCAACAATGGACATCTCCCGACCAGCTGGAGAGCATAATAATAAGGATGTGATAGAGTAATACATTTGCTGTCAAATTACATGCGAAGCGCATTTAATGCAACAAACAAAGCAACAACTCCCAAAGAACATGAGTCGAGTTAAGTTGAGAGGAGGCGCGCATCGCGCACGGGAAACCAGATCACAGAGCGCACATCTCGCACAGCATCATAGATTCCAGATCGAAGATAGCTTTGGCAAAGCGCGCCCGCGATGGAATCTATCTGTGGGCAAGCTTTTTTTCATTGCCAGGGGTGTATTTGTACTTGTTGAAGATAATTGGATGCTGGCTTTCCAAGGGGCGCATTTTAAATTAGGTACATGAATTCCAAAACTCTGAAGTTTAAAGACACAAATCGTTATGTGTGGCCTCATAAAGAAACATAAATGGTGGCTTCCTGACAAATACTATGATTCCTTATACCTGACAGTTGTTGCCTGATGGACACCTGATAAGACATAAGAACCTTATGTCAAATCAGTTAATATACAACGTATTAAGCTAGGAATACTTGAATTGCAGCGGCATTATACCACGAGAGAATGTACATGAGTCTTGTGATATGACAACACCAGTGCGATTATGTCAAATTTGACGTTTTGACGTCAAAAAGATTGGTTAGTCTTGGTTACCGCATAATTTGACAATCGCTCCAAAAATGGCCCGTGGCGATTTGTTCCAAAAAATAATATTGAATACATTTTATCATTATGCTTCAAAAGACGTCTATAAAATCCTGACAGTGGACAAGTTATCGAACTCTACTAAACAACAATCGACTTTTGTTAGCCTTTAAAACGATCCAAATAGATGGATAGGACATTAGAGGAGATACCGTCGCACATTTATTTTGATTGTCTAAGTCACAATTCGAGGGAAAAGTTAGGGTAAACTGATGAGACTTCCTAGCGGAGCTAGTTCTTTCACCTATCAATTTAAAAGCCTGTTTTAAATTCAAAATGCGAGGTGCAAATGATGAATAATTAGACATGTCGCTACCGGATCACTTCAACAAACTAGAGTGGTCAGATCCGAATGGAACACTATCACTCGTTTACCAAAAGCGTTTAGATTAGTTAAAACAACCGCAGAAGGTGGATCATTCCACGATAATGCAAGCTCTCATAAATCGGCTGAAGCAGTTGCATTTTTGAGCATCCAAAGCATCGAATTGACAGGTCGTTGAAGATGAAACATTTAAAATAGGTATCAAAGGATCGCTTCTATGTTTCTTGTATCTCAGAAATCGCCCATTTTGTTTCTCATAACAAATTCGGACCTGCTCCTCCCCCTCCAGAATGGATCGCAATTGCGCAGCTAACTCGAGTTCTTATAGCCGTTGTTGCTGCGCTGCAATGCACCTCGCCAAAGCCGAACATGGGCATCCTCTTTGGTTGTTTATTGCTTGTCAGACATTTATTGCCTCGACGGATGCAGTTTGCAAAACGAAGCACCAACAAGAAGTGGTCCCAGGTCCAGATCCAGCGCTCCGCAATGATGATGGTTTGTGTGCGAGTTGCGAGCAGCTATCGCGGATTGTTGTTCTTGTAGTTGTATAGTTAGGTATAGCAATCGCATCAGCAGCTTCAATGCAGTGCAGTGGTGGAACTTTATCAAATGATATCGCAAATGCCTTAATGTGGCCTCTTAATCGATGGCTGCTGTTGCAGCAGTTACTGCTGCTGCATCATCAGCATCAGCACAACAGTCTATAAATGGAACACAACGACGAACAACTCGATGGGGAATCAAATGATGAGGTTAGTTTGCGAGAGTTTTTCAGTTCGCGCAGCAGCAGTCTGCGGCTTCATTGGCTCCCGATATTGATGATGGAACCTAATGCGGCTCTTATTGCTTCGATGATGATGACGACGACAACAACGACGTCGACGTCAACGAGTGACTGTTTGTGTGTTGTTTCGTTTGTTTTTTTTTTCGGTCCGATATTTATGATATGGTTTTTGTGTGTAATATGTTGTTCCGAAATGGTTTGCAATTTGGATTTGCTAAGCACTGTTTTGCTGGCTTTCCATCTAAATAATTTGTAAATGATTTTTATCGGATTATTAGATTGGTTTTTGCAATGAGAAATGGTAATTGATGTTCAATTGACGGTTTTCAAAATCATTTGCTTTCAAATTGTGGTTCAAAGATCGATGCAATAAGTTTACTGAGAGTTTAAATGTGATGTGGCATTTTGACTTCGGACATTTGCTTTGTTTCCTTAGGATCGTTGTGGGAACGAAATTTAACCCTATCAATTTTATTGCTGGAAAATTATATTTGATTCTCATTCAAATAAATGCATCATTTTTAGGTATTTCCGTCAGTATAGGTAGGTACCGAACTTTGGAAACGTTTTCTAGTAGATTTCGAGTAGGTACTAGTCAACGATTTTGTTTTGGTTCCGCTGTTTCATAAGATTTGTTCGATTTTCTTCTCAGGAATTCGTCTGGTGTCCTTGAACAGCAGTTTATACAAAAAAAAATTTTTAACTATGTGCACAACTCTATAGCACTAAATATTGCTCCTAACATAGGTACGATAGTTTTTTTTTTTTTTTTTTTTAAGAAATCGAAACTATCAATTTTTGCAAGGATTTCTGTTGACAAGTTGAAAATAAATTGTTATCTGAAATGATTGGGACGCACAACGCACGCCACCACTTAAACCACTACTATTTGTTTTACACCTAAAGCCATTGCTTTTATCTGCAACAACATAAGTTTTAGCTGTTAGGATACTGCTTTGAAAAAGGTCTCATTAAAAAAAGGAAGCCTAGAAGCCTCTTGTTCCCACTTGTTCTGTTAAAGGCTGGATGAGCTGAAAGTTCAGTTTGATTGTATCGGTCAATGAAATGTCACCATGACTATGACTAATGACTATCACCAACTGAACTCATACACAGAAATTAGAGCTTTGTTCGTTATAAGTTGTCCTTGGGTCACCACCAATCGTTTTCGAGTCGGTGCATCGGAGTCGATCTAGCTTTTTGCTAAGAAGAGTTGAAGTAATGCATCAGTTGTCAAAGTGACGTTCGCTGTCAATTATTTCTAACGTGTTGAAAACCCCAGGATTGTTTGACAACTTTTGGGGCTGTCATAAGAGAGCCTGGGTTGACCCAGGAATAAGCTCAAAGAACAGAGTATGTCTTTGTTGCACAAGTTAACAAACTGACTTCGAATTTATAAATGAAATTTATGAAACTGTTACATGGAACCATTTAAGGGACCAGGTACCTTAGAAAAATTGCCAATTAATAGAATGAACATGGACATACATGTCATATTATTTTGAAGAGAAATTTTAATAAAAAAACACAAATTTGGTGATAAAAATTAAGATAAATGCGATTGAGGAACGGATTTTTCATCTGTAAAAGAAGTAATGATTGATTAAATTGTCCAAATTTACAATGTCACCTTCGAAGCATTATCCACTTAATGCACTGCACTTGGTTCAAAACGTGCTCTGCTCGTGCGTCGATAAGATAGCCATCTGCAAATGTTAACTTGCCATTATAGGTACTATATAAGGCAAGTTATGCATTCGTAAAAAAAGTTCTTTCGTACAAAGTATACACATGTCAGAAGTGAAACTTCTTTGGCAAACTAATTTTGTTTTGCACCGCATCAACCGACCTGTACAGCTTCTTAAGGCCGCTTACCCGCCTAACATTTTGAATTTCTTTTTTTATATCGATTTTTAAAAAGTATTTTTTTTGCGTCTCTCACCAATTGATAATAGGTAAACGTGCAAGAAAAAGAGCTTCCATCCTGCTTTCCATCACTTTATTAAAATTTTAAAAATAAAGTGCATGACTGGGTCATACAAACTTGCTCTAATGTGAGACAGTGGTCTTGGGGTTTGAGATTTTGGAAAAAAATCAGGGAAAAAACTAAGCATATGAAATTTTATTGATCACTTAAAAATCAATAGTTAAAACGTTTTTTAGAAAAAATGAAGTAAGCCATATGATTTTGTTTATTGTGAACAATTTTAAGAATTGTTTTTTTTTGCAAAATCGTTCGACCAGTTTTTTCAAAACAGTTTTTTTTTTTAAAACTTCCAAAATAAATTCCAATTTTTTTTAAAGTATGCCAACTTCTAGCACTTTTTAGTTTTTATCAGAACAATAAAATTAAAAAAAAAAATGAACCGTTTTTGAAAAAAAAAAGAAATTAAATTTTTTTTTTAAACTCAAAAAAACTTTTTTTCAAAAATTTAAAATTTTATATTATTTCGTTTTTAAAAGGGCTTCTACATTAAAAATTTCATCGAAATCCGTCAAGTGGCTTACGAGAAAATCTGATTTTGAAAAAACCGGTCCTATGGGAGGTACCGTTATAAGACTTTGTCTGAAAAATCTTTTCCAACCAAAACATAGAGTTTGCACAGAAAATACTATTCAGAAAGTTTTATCAAAACCGTAGGAGCCGTTTTTGAGAAAAATTAACTTTTCATTAAACATCGTATGGCAGGTGTACCGTTACTTTTGGAGCTAGAATGCTAATTCCAAAAACTCCTCTGTAAGACTTCATAATAATACTATGTACCAAGTTTGAAGCAAATCGGTTTAGTCGTTTAGGCTGTAGTAACTATACAGACAGACAGACACACGGACAGACAGACAGACAGAATTGTCGGACCCACTCTTTTCGGCTTCTCTATCATCGTAATGTCATGTTTGATTGTTAGATTTTGTTTACGAATGCATAACTTGCCTTATAGTACCCATAATCGCAAGTAAAAATGAGCGAACTAGATCCATCCCCCCCCCCCCCCCCATAGCGAAAAGCTATCTACGTCACTGTTACTGGGAGTAGATTTTTAGATTTAATATTAATTCAAACAATCCTAGATTTATTGCTTATTCAACATCAAACCATTTATTTATAACAATAATGATATCTATTGCCTCTTAGGAAATCTAAGAATGACAGATCTGGTCTTCTTTCGCTGGCTCTATAGGGCAAGGCCAGTGGCGTGAAAAGTAAAAGAACAGCATATTGCGTTTGTGAGGTGTTTGTTAGACAAAGATAAACAACTCTGGTAACTACTTTAATAACACGAAGAATTTAAAAACAAAGTCATCTTTAAATTACGGGATTCTAAAACGGTTCTCGTAACACGCACACTGTCAGCAGGTATAACATAACTCTTATGTTTTTTATTCTAATTTGCTTTTTACTCAAAATAGAGAGAAATCTATCAGTAAAGTCTTCATCGGAGCTATTTGACTATATTCCAAGACGCAAATAACGCATACTGACTTTGTGTAAGATTTAATAAGTTAGAGTAATTAATTTTAGGGAACAATATTTTGCCAGAACGAACGAAAGCGATACTATAAAAATCATTGTATTGTATTGTATTTGTATTGTATTTATTATTCATTTTGTTAGGTACAGTATTTATCTTAATAAATTAAAATTAGAAGACTAAAAAGATTAATATAAATATAGAAAATTACATAAATGCATTACAAAAAAATTATTCTTAGGCCAAATAAAAGAAATCCAGAGATTTTACAATTATGTTGAAGTATTAAGATATATACAAAATTATGCAGTATATAGAAATTGTGATCTTCCGAATAACAAATTATTTTTTGTATGTACCCTAACAAAACAAAATAAGAGACACTCTATAGCCCAGCGTAAAACTAGAGCTAGTGGCGAATGCTCATCAAAGAAAATAGTCAACATACATAGTTGCGTGCAAGGTGAGAAAGGTAGAATAAAAGTGATATTTTTTTTTTTTTTTTTTTTTTTTTTTATATATTTTTTTTTTTTTTTTTTTTTTTTTTTTTTTTTTTTTTTTTTTTTTTTTTTTTTTTTTTTTTTATAAAATAATTAAATAATAAGAGACAATAAGTTTTCAATTTGAGTGTGATCATGACCAAAAAGCCATAATTTTACATTGTGAAGGAAAGAGGACAATACTCTAAGACTTCTTAAAGAGAAAGGCAATTTGTTGAAAACTGAGGGAGCTACTATTGTGAAAAATCTTCGAAAATGCATTCTATTATAAGAGGGGATAGTTACTAAGTTCCTGGAGTTAACTCTTAAATTATGTTGAGAATTACTTCTTATTGCAAGATATCCACTTCTAATAAAAAAAACTTTCAAAACTTTGAAGTAGTATAGATGTCTTAGAGGAAGAACTTTTAACTCCTGAAATAAAATGAAGCTATTATGAAAGCGGTTTTTTCTACATATTATTCGTACAACATGTTTTTGAATAATAAGAAGAGGATTAATTTTGTTTTTATAAGACCCACCCCAACAAGTAATTCCGTACTGAATTTTTGACTGAACAATACCATAGTAGATCATAACTAGTATTTTTTTCGAGCAGTACAAACCAAGAGTATAAAACTGCCTAGAGCAGCATAACAAATAATTTTTTAATGCGTTAGTGTGATCGGACCAGTTCATTTTACTATCAAGTAAGACACCAAGGTATTTGAAGGTCTTGACAAATTCTATCTGAAAGCAATGAGGTGAACAGGGGTTATTGAAAACAAAACTATCACAATCATTTACACTGCATTTGAATTTTTGGCAGTCAGATGAATGATAACATATATCACAGTCAACTAAACAAGTAGACCCTGATAAACTGAAGTACATAAGTTTTGTTTTATTACTCAACACCATTTTATGAACCGCAAACCAGCGTCTTAATATATCCAAGTCTGCGTTAATATCAGAAATTAAGTTAAGCATAGATCTACAGCCATATGCAAAGGCCTTATCATCAGCAAAAGCTGTAATTTTGCCTTTGAAATTCTGTTTAAAAATAGAATTGATGAAAATCAAAAAAAGCAATGGACCTAAAACTGAACCTTGGGGAACGCCAATACTAATATTGCATAAATTACTTGAACTTCCATTGATTTTAACCAATTGCTTTCTATTAGATAAATAAGAAACTAGCCAATTATAGATAAATCCACGCATTCCTGCATTGTTTAATTTTTTCAAGAGAATATTATGGTCAACTAGGTCAAAAGCTTTTGTTAAGTCAATGAAGAGACCTGCTGTAAATAAGTTACAGTTTAAGTTTTCATAAATTTCACTACAAAATTTAAGTAAAGCATCCTCTGTTGATCTATGGGCTCGAAATCCGAATTGAGATTCACTAAAAAAATTATTGTTATTTAGAAATTTCAAAATTCTTCCTTTCATCGCCTTTTCAAAAATTTTTGAGCAAACAGGTAACAGAGAGATAGGCCTGTAATTATTCATTACGGAAGGGTTAGACTTTTTGTGAAGGGGAATGACCTCAGCAATTTTGAGTGAACTTGGAAAGACACCACCGTACACACTTTTATTAAAAATATGTGCAAGGACGTCCACAATGTTGTATGCTATTTGTTTAAATATTAAGTTGGAACACTTATCATTGGTAACAGAACCTGATTTTTTAAGCTTTAGAATGATGAAAAGCAATTCGCCAGGCATAATAGGAGTATAAAAAAGACTATCTATAGAAACATTATCATTAACTATATCTTCATTAAAAACACAGCCATTTCTATTCCTAAGTATCTCAGTCGAAACATTCTCAGCAATAGAGATAAAAAATGTATTGAAGCGATTAGCTATTTCAGTGGTATCAGTAATTCTAATATTGTTATGTTCAATAATTAAGGGCTTATCCGATTGAAAACCACGATTTAAAATTTTGTTTACCACATTCCATTCACCTTTAATATTTCCTTTATTTTTGTTCAGTTCAGCTAAATAATAATTTTCCTTACAAGTCTTAATTTCTTTAGATAAACGTTTGCATACTTCTTTGTATTCTGTTTTAAGATGAGTATTATTAGGATATTTCTTACATTTTTTCTGTAACTTGTTTTTTTTGTTTACTTTATTCAAAATATACCCTGTCATCCATTCTTTAAGATGCTTGGACTTGTTCTGTTTAACAGATCTTATTGTACAGCTCTCCAAATAATTACCCAATTTCACCATAAATTTGTCGTAAGCGACTGATGGATCACTCTCATTATAGACACTGTCCCAGAATTCAAAACGTAAAAGCAAATTAAGCCTGGCAAAGTCAATTTTCTTAACTAAAACATCTGTTACATCAGTTTCATTAACAGCCAAAAAATCAAAATAATGAAGACTAGTCATGCAGTGATCAGTGATACCTAAATCAGCTAGAGAACTAATAGGTTTAACATTACGAGATAAACTATTCCGGCAGAAAATATGGTCAATACATGTCTTAGAGTTATCATCGATTCTAGTAGGCACATTAATATACGAATCCAAACCATAAGAAGCTAGTAGCAATAAATAATTATCCACATATTGGGTTTTAGAGAGGAGATCAATGTTAATGTCACCCAGAAAAATAAGATTTTTAGTTTTTTCATTCATCAACAAAATATTAAGCTCTTCAAGAAAGACATCTCTACTACCATGATGAAGCCTATAGACACATATTAAGCAGTGTTTTTCATTGTTTAAACTGAAAGATACCTTAATAATATCCGCAGAGACCAAATTGTTACTAGCAACATCACAATTATTAATGTATATATTTTTGACAAAAACACCTACACCACCAGCACAATAAGTATTGTTACATGAGGCAAAAAAAGTATACCCAGGAATTATAAAATTACCTTTCTCATTGTCAAAGATCCAAATTTCAGTAACAAAAACAAAATCAGGCTTATTTGAACATGAATCGATATGGAGCAATAATGAATCAAAATTTGCACGAAGACTACGGATGTTTTGTTGTATAATATAGAAGCATTTTGGGTAAACATGGTTATTCAGAAAAACACTTAACAAAAGATCATTATCAAAATTATATGACAACACAACTTCATCTGGATCAAAATTATGTACATTATCAAAATTCATAAAAATTAAAGATTATTTAAGTCTTCTAAGCTCTTGATTCTAATAGCTTTATCACCTTCTCGTTTCCTTATTAAAAGATTAGAATTTTGAAACCACAAAAATTTGTATCCTTTAGATTTTTTAACAATCTCAGCAGCTTTTCGAAGTTCTCTATTATGAAAAGACAGACTATTATTTATATAAATAGCACTTTTTTCGCTGAAATTATTCCCAAAAACTTTAGCTGTCAATTGTTTTTTGTACTCCACTGTTTTTCTCATAAGTTTACTCTTAGTGTTATGTGAGCAAAATTTAACGCACAATACACTTGTACGTGTAGGTGTAGGATAAGATTCAGCAGAAGAGACCCTCGGTTTGTTATTGTTGAATTTTTTTACGTATACACTATCAATTTGTTCTTCATTAATATTCTCATCCAGTCCATCGGTGAAAAGCTTAAGTGCTTTATCTAAAGCATTCGAATTATTTAAATCCGGAATTCCAACAATCTCCACAGTATTCTCCAATTTTAATTGCTCGAGCGAATTCACTCTAGACTGAAGAGAGTTAATTCTCAATTGCATTTCCTTCTTTTCCTCCTTTAGCTCATGCAGAGAAGACAGACAATCGAAATTTACCTTCTTTAGTTCTAATATTTCATTATATATAGCTTCTAAAGAAATTGATTTGAAGTTATCACACATAAGCGGTGGCGGCTGATGCTGTCGATCGAGCGGTTGAATGTGCGCAAACGCATCCACATCCACACCAGAATGCGAATGAGAGACAATGACGGAATTGGTGAAGGGTGTAACTTGGGAAGAGGGTGAAGGGAATAAATCAGCAGCAGCACTTATTGTATTTGATTTGGAGAGTCCAGCTATGGTAAAGGTTGAAGGCACAGCAGTGAATTTGGCGGCAATTGTGGTGGTGGAAGGAGGAGTAGCGGTGATGATTGAAGAGGTGGTAGTGGATGGAGGAGCAACAGCAGCAGCGACGGACCCTTTGGAGGTGATATATGCACTTGATGGTGAATATTTAGGCGCAGAGGTGAAGAGAAGTGATTTACGTCGAATTGCAGCACACATAGAGCAGCGAAATGGAAATTCTACGTCACTTTCATGTATGTTAACACAACGCGCATGAAAAAATGCAAAACAATCACAGCAATTCACTTTATATTGATCTTCGTCCACCTTATTATTGCAAATATTACATAAAGAAGACATTATCAATAAAGTCACTTAATCAAATTCAATGATTTTCTTATTATTCATATGCAAAGAGTTTTATTGCCAAATTTAGATTACTTAGATTTTAAAGAAAAGTAAAGAGCACAGATAAAGAACGTGTTCACCTCGCACGACCTCGTATCAACTGTGACGTAGAGCTATAATCGATTCGATTCATCGGATTTGTTCACATTTCAATTAAAACAAATAAATCTACGTTAAAATATCTGAGCAATCCTTCTGTCGGAATAAAACCTCTAACTTTATAATCTAAAAAAAAGCTTTAAAGCAAACATAAATATTTATGGAGGCATATTAAGCCGAAAGAATGCATTTAAATCTAAAAATCATTCTAAAATAAACTGATGACGATGAGGCATAAAAAGAGGCACACCCTGAGAATTAGACAAACCAATTCGTATAAAATAAACAGAGATCCATTAAATGTGATTCCGAGCCACATCACGTGTCAGCATATCACGCAACCAACGCCAACGATATCCTATGATAATAAAAATAAAAAGAAGACACACAAAACAGCGCCCTCATTATCCTTAATCAAAATGCATTAGCACATCGCTAATGGACCACAATTGACCTGGATATCATAAAACCCGATTGATATCGCACCAGCCAGCGTCCTCCTTCTATAAACTCCTTCTAAAATAGAATTCCTCACTATATCCAAATTAAAAACCTCTCCATTTTCGGTATCATAAAACCGTGTTCCGAGCGACTTTTGGGTGGTCCACTTTTCCGTAATACCCTCAATGCCAATAAACCATAAAAATTCAAATTAATATCTTTTGGTTGTATTGCGATTGCACACGCAACCAAGTAGCGCCATTAATACCAGGAAACATCTTTTCCCACGACCTTCATAGGTATCATAAAGAATCTCTCGCTGAGTCTCCTTAAGGCCAGGTACAGCGACTGAATTATCCTGATTTCTGGTGCAGCATTCACAAAGACACTCTTCGTGCTCATCCATTTCATGAATGCGGTGCGGTGGCTTTGAAGGATTTTCTTTTGTCACAAAATGCACAACAAGGACATCGTTATTGTGTCAACTTATATATTAAACACATAGGGACATCTCTGATGCTATTTTCATCCAATATGGTTATTTCTGGCTTTGTTTATGACGAGCCTTGATTTTATTGTTGACAAACTTTATCGGGTTTATATTGCTGTGCGAGAGTGTGTGTGTAATATCCTTTCAACATTACCGTTCGACGTGTTTACCTGTAGGTTGTGATTGTCCTTTATATTTTTGCCTTCATTGTGTTGGACCAATTCATTGCCAGGATAAATATTGTTGTCGACGTTTTGGTCGGTGCGCTTTTGTTGGTTTAAAAAAAGAGAGTATCCTTTTTTATTGGATGTAATGACTTTTTGGCTGGCAATGTCGTTAATACGAGATTCCATTGGACATTGTGTGGCTAAGTTGTGTTTGTATGTTGAGATAAAGGACAGGATGGTCAGTCCCTGAGCTGGTTTTATATAAGACTTTGAGTTGCAATTTTATTTAATCGTTTTTTGTGCCACTCTCGGGACATTGCCAAGTGACTTATGATCGCCTCAATGTTACTAGATAATGGTTTTAAGCGTTTTGTTCTGTTTTCTTTTTTTTTTGTCAATCGTGTGGTTGGATAAGGCTTTGATGCAAGCCGACATGACCTAAGTCGAGTTTGGAGATAGGAATTTGTAAGGATTTATTTTTAGTGTAAAGAAAGAAGGATATCAATAGAACCTGTCTATGATGAACAGTTTTAATAGGATGACAGTATTTCTGAATGAGTAAAGAATTGGAAGAGAAATTGAGTTTTTGTCAGGTCAGGTGGTTAAAAAGTGTCGCCAACAGTTCTCTTGCTATATTTTAAATACTGTTTTGCAAGTTATAAAGGGGTATGGTACAACTCACGGGTTTTTTCTCGCATTTCGTTATTTTGCTGCAGTCACTTAAAAAAAAATACCAAATGAACAATCATTTTTTACTTTCGTAGGTACAACAATATTTTATTAACAAAAAAAAAAAACCTTATGCAAATAAATGCATCGGTGAATTATATAATAGTGTGACGAATTAACGGTTTGCGAGATACTTAAAGTTGAAAACATTATAAGCCAGTTGTTGAAAACGCAGAACAAAAAAATGCGGAATAACTTATGCGAGTTGACATTTCAGCGAGGTGGACAAAAGGCGGAATGTCAATTTCCCAACTGACTCTTGCGAAATAAATGAAAAATATTAAGGCATGCGCGAGATAATTGTTTGCGAAATGAAATGCGAATTGTTATAAACATTTGTTCTTAAAAATCTTATGATGTAATCGATACGAATCCATTTAAGTTAATTAAAGAAATATTTGAGATTCATCGATATAAAGTAAATGGTAGCTTTAACCATAATGTAACGGGAGTTGTTTTTAGAGGTATAGAACTTTTAGTTGACAACACTAACTGGCGACCATTTTGTCAGCTGTCAAGTGATTTTTAGTTTGGTCTGGCATTTCAACATGAATAGACTGTCGTCTGAAAAACGCTTCCAAATTGTGAAGTAGTTAAGCGAATCGATTCCTTTGCTCTTTTTTGAAATCCTTGACTACCTGCTTTAACAAGGCCGTAGCCAGGGGGAGATCACAGGGGTTTGAGCTCCCCCCCCTTCGAATTTTTTTTAAAATGCATCTGTAAATCATACTTTTCCGCATCAGTATAAAATGTGTACTCAAATAATTATTGATTATGTTTAAAATTTCTGATTTTAGTTTTAAGCCGACGCAGAACCAACATAATTGTCTATGAATTTAGTAAGGTAACTCTGACAATTTTTAAATACAACCCCAACCCACACATATTTATTTTTATATAATAGGTTATTTTGACATTGGCAGCTGTTTTCCGCTCGAAATCTTGGAAAAAAGGCAGACCTCCGCGGAACGAAATAAGTCACTTTACGTTGGGAAATATTGAAATATTTCTAAAGTCTGTGCTGTGTGGGTCAAAAAGTGTTCAGAAGTTTTGGCCGAAATGAAGCATCCATCGTGCCTGCTGTATGCAATTAAGTGCACAAGGTTTGTGAGACTGGTATGCTTGTGGGCAACACTCATTGTCATCGTCGTCATCGTAAGGAGCGCACATACGAGGATGTGGCTGTTGTAGCCTAGAGTGTGCGACTCAATTTTTGACCATAAACTCCCCACCGATCTAAACAGCTTTACATTTCACGCACCAGCCGGAGGAGAATTCTGCACAAACTCGCTTACAAGGTCGAATTGACTTAGCAATTGATGACGCACGACCATCCACTTCGTTACCATTTCAGAATTTGTAGCTTAAAACAGCCTGAATTGGACAACGATTTTGGGCGAAAAATCATTTTTTTCTGACTAAAGCTTTTTCACCTCGGCGGCGGCTACGTTAACAAAAAAAAAATTACTCGAGAAACCAGCACATTGTTTTCGAAAAGCCAATGCATCCACAAAGAGTTACAGTTGGATGCTGATTGTAGAATGGTGGCATTTTCTTCGAAAATTGGACAGGGAACAACGTTTCGGTCGACGGTGGGCGTTTCAGAGTCGTAAACATGGCTTTTTACACTGTGGCACGCCATGCCAAACAGTCGATTCCACAATCGATCTTTTGCTCGCCAAATTCCCAAATCGTGTTATCAGCCATCTTTGGCGATGTCAATTGGGTGCCTCGGAGCTGCGATTTTTCCCATTTGGACTTTTTTGTAGGAAACCGTGAAGGACCGATGTTATGCCAACAATCCTGAAACGATTCTAGCACTTAAGGCCAATATCAGCAATCCTCGAGCTACAACCCTAAACCAGCACCAACAAGGCCATACAAAATTGGAGTGGCAGAATGCGCTATACGGTTTAATTTTGTCCATTTTATTGCATTAAACAAAATTTGATTTAGTCAACCCTTTATTTATTTTACAAATTGTTTTAATTAACTACAATTCAATTCAATTGAAATAGAAAAGGCAGTAGATTTTTCTTTTTTTTAAATTGAAGTAGGTTGAAACAGAGATTTTTAAAATGAAGCAGATTTCAGTATTTTGGTGATGGTGCGAAGTAGGAAGCAGATTTTAATTTTTTTTGATAAAAGGAAGCAGATCTACTTCAATTGAAGTAAAGTGGTATCGCTTATTAAGTATACCTACATGAAAAAATATGTATAGTATAGTATATTTTTATTTCCCTTCCAAATAAACAAATAGTGTCCTTGTGTGTATTAGTTTTCAACTTCGTTATTACACTTCAATTAGTTGCAACATTTTACCCGGTTCATTCCATGCGTTTCTATTTTCTCGTCAGTAATAAACAAAAAGCAATGAGCAACCCATCGTTGACTTTGTTTTAAATTTTTACTTATACATTCACATTTCCAATGCAAAATAAAAAGTCATTCACAAGCATAAGTAGAATGAAATTATACTCTGTTCAACATACAAAAGCTCTTTATTTATTTATTTATTTATTTGAATTCGTTACACACTAACGCGGTACATTCTTAAGTTAAATTAAAACTAGAGATATATTTATAAACTAGAAAAAAGTACCCGGCGTTGCCCGGGCACCCGAGGAAAGTCTTTTCATGCAATATCTTTTAAATGAAATTAAAAACCAAGAAATAATTTTTGTAAGAAAAAAGGTTTTTTATTTTTATTTTGCCAAATTACCTATGTTCGTTGAGTAAATAAAACAAACAGAGATGCTATTGTTTTTTAATTTCGGGTACCTTCAAATCTTATACTGTAATTTCGTTAGGGTAAATGATGTAATTTCCTAGCACATTTCCGAATAAGATTCGAAATTACACATTTCGAAATTTTCTCATTTCCACCAAATTTGGATGAAATTGGGTTACAACCGAAATCGAACATCCCTAATTTCAAAATGATTGAGTTTTCGACTTTCAGCTGTTCTTAATATCTTAGTGAAGAGAAATTCAGTAATTCAAATTGCGCTGGCATCAGAATATCCTGGAGTGCAAATTTTGAACCTAAAAGTTTGCAGAAAAAAATTAACACATGGTAACACTCACTCGCACCGAGGTTGATATAACATTTCCAAAATATCCAAGATGGCTGAGCTTATGAAATAGGCCAGAACAGAAGAGTTAAAATTTTACAATGACTTCGGGATAATATGGCCCAAGCTGTTAATTATTTGACGCAGATGATATTTTGGACAAAGGTTATCAATTCCGATTCTTTGTTCGGATTTGGACACCATGGTTGAACCAGGGGTTGCAGGTATTTAAAATTCACATATCGCACTAATGAGTACATTTATTGTATACAAAATCTATGGTTCTCTGATGATGATTTTCCACTAAGTTGCCCTCTGGTTCACAGCATTTGTGACATCTAGCATGTAGCGTTTGTGATAGAAATTACTTCCTCTTTATAATACTAAAATTTGTATAGCAAAGGTTTCGCTCCTAAGGACTATTTACATAAGAACTACGAACGATTTATAGAAAATCCGTTCATTACTGCCGACAACTGATGGATTTGGATGAAGCTTGACAATTGACTATCAATAGGCCTAGTTTTTGTAAAATGTTTTGAGTCACTTTTGTTAGTCAACTCCATCATTTGTTAGTTTTCGGGTTTCGCTATCGCAAACATCAACGCCATTGCACTGGTGTGTGCGATGTTTCAAAAGAATGAATTGATTCATATCATCGGAGGTATAAAGTAGTGTTAAGCAATAAAAGCGCATTTGGTCTCAAAATTTAATTAATAAATTAAATGTTGTTTTAATTTTTGAAATTACACCAGAATGGATGAACGGATCTGAATGAAATTTAGCACAGAGATAGATTATAGTCTGGAATAGCATAAGCTACTTTTTATCCCGGTTAAATGTATGGTTCCCGTGGGATAGATTTGTTTTAATTTTTGAAATCACCAGAATGGCTAAACGGATCTAAATGAAATTTAGTACAGAAATAGATTATAGTCTGGAGTAGCATATTTGCTACTTTATCCCGGTAAAATGTATGGTTCCCGTGGAATAGATTTGTTTTAATTTTTGAAATCACACCAGAATGGCTGAACGGATCTGAATAAAATTTAGCACAGAGATAGATTATAATCTGGTATAGCACATATGTAGGTTTCTTTTTATCGCGGTTAAATGTAGGTATTAAATTATAAAGCTATAAAAGAAGAAGAAGCTAGATGACGATAGACTATACTCCTCAAGCTACAGTCTACTTTTTGATCAGCTGAAACGCGAGCGAAGCCGCGGGTAAAGGCTAGTACTTCTTAAATACATGCAAAACCTTAGCAACTACTGCTACCGGCGCGGCGAATGAAAAGTTGGAGAGCAACAGACTCTTATTATACTTTCATGCATGTTTCCAACCAACGTTTGTTTACACATGCTTTTTGCTTTTTGCTTTCATAAATTATTCATTCATGTGTAAACCGCACAAATCACAGAAAAGGAACACGGCAGAAGTAAGCAAAACTAAACAAAAGGCAACTGCAGAAGTAAACAAAAACACACTAAACAAACAGCGAATAAGAAAAAAAGGAGAAGGAGAAACGTCAAAAATATTTGAGAAATATAAAATTTCTCATGATAAATCTAAGAGGTAAGTTCAAATATTATTAAATTAAACCTATTTAAAATAATTTATTTTTTAATTTAAATAGCCTATAACCTGGCCAGTGAATGGGGGAAGATCTTTGGATAAACTGCATTGCGAGGTAAGTGGTGTGTCGTCAGTTTATCTGCCATATACAGACAAACTGACACACAAACAAAATTACTCTTTTTATATATAGTAGAGATTGATACATATACATAAATCTTATATCTATGTATATTATAAATATTGAATACAAAATCTATTTTTAAAACAGTGAGATTTAACATTATCGTTTGTGGAATTTAATATGGCATAGTTTTTATTAAACATATTGATCAAGAAGAGGACTATTGGCGACGTAGTTGGATCTACTGAAAATATGTTACACAGAGGCAATTGCCTTCTTAGACTGGAACGACTAAAATTAAAATTAATACGACAAAGGACTGATGGGGCTGTAGTTGATCCATTAATTTACCCCACAATAAAACAGAATTGTAGATACTCACGATGACTTAAAAGGGATGGCAATTCTATCTAACCACGAAAGAAAACGCAAACAAAATCTCAAAAATCTTTTTTGAACGGGAGGCGTACGAATGGTCGACAAAAAAAAAGTCGACTGGATAAATACAAATCTCATCGACTGGCAAAATGTCGACTGATGTGTGATCGACAAAAAAATGTTGACAGCGTAGTAAGGAACCCATACAATGCACCCATATTCCAGCACGCTACTGATTTGAAAAAAAAGCTTCCTCATAAGACGCGTACTGCCAATTTATGTTGGCTAGAGTATAGTTCTGCTATACCGCTACGGCTACTGTGCTGTTAGGAAGAGAAAAACACACTCTGTTTTGATAGTTAACAATGTCTGACATAATGTCCGAAATAAATATTTCTAGTGGAGCCGCGGCCTGACCAGTACGAAAATCTGAGGAAGCCTTCACGTGGTCTTGAAAAAATAGTGCACCCCTACCAATCACCTTTATCAACGATGCGCAGCTGGGGATCGACTTTGATTTATACTATGTATAGATTTTTGAAAATTGTCCTCATTTGTGCTGGCAATACCTCGTTTTCAAACAATATCTAACTATAAAATAAGAAAGGTATGATATCAACTCTTGGGAGATTTTTTTTTTCTAATAAATTAATAATAAACTAGAGCACAAAGAAAGTTGGTTAGATATATCTTAAGCCTTGCTAATTAGAAGTGTGATATTTCAAAACAAATCAAAACGTATACACATTTAAAGCTGTAATACAAACATCGCATGATGTATCTCACTTAAGCGTTTTCGCACAATTACCTATCAAATAAATGGCCGTTAAAATGGCGTTCACATAATGATTACAACAATTAAAAGATAAATGTGTCTGAATAGGGGGATTAATTATATCGTGCACGGCTTTATAGCTCGTTAACAAGTGTTGCAGTAATATAGCCGCGAGTGTGTTAGTGTCTGCGTCTACATCGGCGCAGCGTTTTCGTCTCCAAGAAGCGTTAAATGAAAACAATTTTCTTCTCTTCACCGCAACAGACCATCATCATCATCAATATCAACATTCAACAGTATTTTGTGGGGAATTTTCTTTGAAAATCTCACCACATCCATCAGAAACCACGTCGCAAATGTATAATGAGGACTGTGGAAATGCAGCAATGTGCGCAGCTCAGTGGTCTGACGGTGTCCCGTCTCCAGCGCAGCGCGGTGTTCTCCGGTTGGTTTAATTCCAATTGCTTGGCATCAAAAAATATCGCCGAGAATAGCCGCGTGAACATTGCACTCGCATGTGGTTTTCTATGTGTGATTGTTAAAATAATAATTGTTAATTAAATTCAGTAATTCAATTTGCTATTTTTGCGCAAACATTAAAGAAATAAAGCCGCCAAATGGTTAAGTGGTGAGTGAGTCGAAGATTGTAATCAGGGAATTGGTTATGAGATAATTACTGTGGGTACTTATAGGTTCAAATTTATGCGTAAAACAGTGGTGTGTGAACTGAACAGTGAAACGAATACAAATTATTTTATTAAAAAGAAAATATAAACAATTACAGAGCAGTTTAATCACACGCTTGCTTAAATGGGATTACGAAAATTGCACGAAGAAACCGCCTTGAACTGTTTTTTTTTTTTTTTTTTTTTTTTTTTTAATAGATTTTTTAAAATGTTAACTAATAAGCCTTTCAACACTTTTTCTGTAGGTATTCAATTTTTTTATTTTAGAATTTAGAGTAAGGCGTTGGAAAACCATGTTTGGTGCAAACACGAAACGAACCGTGTTTTGTGCTGAATTTGTTTGGTCGAAACGGAGCCGGAGAAGCAAACTCAACCAGTTGATAAAGTTTCGATACTTTTTTCTGTTCTTAGATTCGTCGGCACAACAAAGGAAAGGAAGAAGCGTGTGAAATTGCATTCTAACTTGTTCCGTAACCTTTTTTTTGCAAGAAGATATTCGAAAAAAAAAAAAATACTACGACACGTATACTGAAGGAGCTAAGGCCCTGGTGGATTGCACTCAGCGGCGGATCTAGGATTTGTGCAAAGATGGGCAAAAGTCGAATTTGGCGACTACCACCATTTCATAATTTCATTACCATAGCAGTTTTGAAGACCTTTTTTTTTGCCTTTATTTCTTTCTTTTCTTTCTTCATCTTCATTTTGCTTTTGCGCCCGCGGAGGCTCACGCCCTATGCTCTTTCTTCATCTTCATAGGTGACAAATGACATTGATTTTTCACCCCCCAAAGGCTAACGCCAGGGGCAACTGCGCCCTCCCTAGATCCGGCGCTGGTTACACTATCAACCGATCATATGTATCATGATGTATACGTGTTGATATACTCTGCAGTAATGGAAGGGACATAATACGAAATTTCCCAGAGATCTTAAAATACGCTGTGGGCAGGTCGATTGGTAAAAATACCGACTAATCAAAATATCGACTCGATAAAAGGTCGACAGTGGCAGAGTGAGTGGCGCCGCATGCATGTGCACATCAATAACTTTGCCACTGTCGATCATTGTTGCGCCCCTATATTACTATGATTTAAAAATAATTTAAAAATTTTAACTGTCGATCCAAAAAGTACCATATTTTTTATCAGGATAAAAGTCGACATTATAATCGACACTTTTTCAGTCTACATTTTCATAAGTAGTCTGGATTTTAAACTGTCAATTTTTTTTTGTCGATCAAACATCAGTCGACATTTTGCCAGTCGATGAAAGGAGGATGGGCAAATTGGTCCAACCCACCAACAGAAACAAGATATACGTCGTTGGAAAGGTTTTGTCGAGTACATCAATCTTTAGTATGGGCATCCAGCTCTAAACAATGGGAGAGCTGAGATAATGGTCAAACTATGATGCATTTTTCAAAGTTAGCTATGGTTTGGTATCAATAACTTAAAGCAACAATATGTATGTCGTTGAAAAGGTGTCCACAAGGCGACAATTTTTTGCTATGGGCACTCAGCTCTATATCAAAAGGCATCTGACATAATGCACTTAATTCATTTCTATCTTCTGAGTAACTTAACATTGTTTTGGTAATATTAACCAACAGATATAAAATATATGCCGTTGGAAAGGTCTTTTTGGGTGCCCATATTAAAGTTTGATGTACTCGAGAAGACCTTTCTAACGATATGCATCTCATTTCTGTTGGTATGGAGGAAGTTAAGTACCAGGATGCACCCAAAAAAGAGTGATTAACAATATTTTTTATCTCTGGTCTGATATGGATTACAACTTGATGCCCATATCAAAAAATATTGGACTTGAACAGATCTTTCCAATGTCATTTTCTTTTGGTTGTTGATGGTAGAATAAGAAAATGCAACGGTGCAGTAGAAAAAGGGTAATTTTCAATGTCCATTATCTCAGCTCTCCCATTGTTTAGAGCTTGGTGCCCATATTAAAAAATAATATTTCTTCCAAGAATTTATAGCCAAACAATTTTAACATTAATATTAAGGAAGCCGTTTGCGTCAATATGATTCAAGATACTTCAAAACAATCATTTTCCCTGTTAGTGATGTTGAAATTGGAGATAGGGGTAACCGGGGCAAGTTGATTTCAGGGGCATGTAGATTTATACTGCCAATAACTCCAAACAAATACGATTGTATTCATGTTTCTTGTTGTGTTTGTAGTAACCACAGCTAAATTCTTTCATTGCCCTTATACCACAAAGCGTTGGTAAACTTTTTCTGGTACCAGGTCAAACAAAAAAATGACTTTTTTAGAAAAACTAAAAGATGCTCAATTTATGGAAGTTTAAATTGAATTAATACCCCACACACCTTAGTTATTTTTAAAATAAAAAAAAATGTACGCCGGAATCCCCTATAATCTCAATTGTTTTTAAAGTCTTGTTGGGTATTTCTGCCGTAATAGCTCTCGGAGTATAAAATTAAATTAAATTTGTTGTACCTAATTCTTTTATTTTGCATATTCGGACCGTTCGAAGTATAATAAAAGTTTGATAGTTTTTTCTTACCTAAGCAGTGTCTATTCGCACACAACAGTGTAACCAGTGTTGACACTTATGACAACTGTTTGAGCTGTCAAATTTTTATTTAGCTGCCAATTGGAGAGGAAGATGTCACGTGAGTAGGAGGCATTGATATTTTTTAATCCAGGTGAAATGGGCTTCCTATCTTAGCGTGACTACATTGATGGACCTGTTAAAATATCCAAATGTCATTAAAATGACAGATTGGCATACATCAAGCAAAGATGTGAATTGTGGCTTAACCTTCCTGGTACCACGGTAAAAACTAACTGGGTCTTAATATGAGAAAGTAGTCAAATAACATACCTAACGTATGCAGGAATCAAATACTCAAAATCCGGCTATCCTTCACTAACTTCTTGACCCTTCACATGCGGCCTTAGTTGTAAAGTCTATCTAACGCATATTTTAACATACCTACCAACCAAATCTCTTTGAATAAATTTCAACTCCTGAACAAACTGTAAATGGAAATTCAATTAACAACAACCGAATACACCAAAGTACACACTGAATACCGTTAATATACTCCCCTAACGAACAATTTTAAATTATTAACACAACAACTTCAGCATCGAGAGCCACCCTTGCACAGTTATTCTTGCTTAACACCAAATAATACACTCCAATTACAAGCAAAGAACACAACACAACTGTTTTTCCTCCTTCTTCGGGACTTTAAGTCCTTCTTTGGCTAAAAAAAAACAGCGGCGCGGGGCAGCGCGGCGTGTTGAAATTGTTTTTCCGCCCACAACTCGACCCTTAAACGTCTGAAGTAAACTTTCAATTTGTTGTGTTTGTTGCTTTTATTATCCTTGTTGTGATCTTACCCACATTTACCGCGATGCAACCCGAACTCGATTCCCGTGGATAGGGTGGTTGGCAATGGCCAATTTCTTCGATGGAAGAATGGGGTGGAAAGAACAACAAAGAAACTGTGGAAACAACCCTCATTCAATTATCGCTTATTCTCCGGCGCGGAGTGACGGCGAGTGGATGTGGATGCAAACAATGTTCCGTCTATTCTTTTTATATACTCCCGTTCTTTTTTTTTTTTTTTACCCTCCATAGCTTGAGCTCTGCCATGATATTATCTTCCTATGGCAGCCATTGTGCTCTGATTGGGGATGAACTCTCCATGAAATTAACCATTTTTGTCGATAGGACTTATAAAAGGATGGTTGTTGTCCTTTTATTTTCTTACTCCTTATTCTACAGTTGTTACAGTGTGTCTGTTGTGGAAGTGGATTGTTAAGATACGAAGGACTTCGTGGTGTTCTGCTCATCCTTTTTGTGCTATCTGATGGAATAATAATATTTCCCCCGCTGCCCTGGATTTTATGTATACTTTTCCTTAAGTGGAATCATGAATTGCGGAAACCGTTTTATTTTATTTTCCCCCTCTGTGTCTATAATAATCTGCGTGGAAAATGGAAAAAAGGATAAGGGATTGGATGTTTTGATTTTTTTTTTCACATATCTTGTGGTTAGGTGTTTGGGGGGCAAGAAGGTTGAAATTTATTATCTCCTGTTTTCAACATGTTTTAGTTAAGCAAACTGAATTATCTCAACAAATTCATGTGCTGTGAGTTGGAAAAGAAAGTGCAAAACAGGGTGATGGGAGTGGGAATGGAGTCGATTTTTGTTCAAAAAAGAATAAATACAGTTGTACAGGGTGTAGTTGATATGATGAGTCTGTAGAGCCAGAGCCACCCTTATTTATGTTTCTGTGGTTGGGATTATTTATTTTCTCTTCAGTTAATTAAAATCACTTCATAGATTGTTTTTATGTTGTCGGGTGGTGTATATTGAGCTCTTATGAATTCTTCAAGGAGATTATGAGGGATTAATGGCATGTGAAAGGTTGGATTTATTACCACACCATCACAACACAAAAACAGTAGTGGTGTGTTGAAAACGGTGAAATGGAAAAAGTTTAATTGATTCTTTTTTAGCATAATCATAATATGATACTTGTAATTTGAATTCTGTGTTAACTTAATAAGATGGTTGGATATTATCTTAATTTCTTCCACTTTTGGGTCTGACATGCACGGCAGATGGCATAATTTAAAGAAAAAACACATTTTAAAGTGTGAGGTACTTTATTATATAATGCCAAATTTACCTATCTTCGTCCTTATAAAATAAGGACACTTTAGTTATAAATTTAGTATAAAATAAAAAAGATTTAGGCTTTGTCTCTTTTGATACTTTTAATACAAGTGGTACGATTTGTATAGCCTATTCCGTAGAATGTTATTTTTGGTGTGGAGTTTGTTACATAGAGAAATAATACAGTTAGGAATAGAAAAGTATGTACACTAAACACTTATTGATAAAAGTCTACGTACATTTGTTTTTTTTTTTTTGGTAAATAAAGGATTTTTTTATTGTGTGAGAAATCAAAAAATTATATATTTCGATAAATTGTAATTAAAAAATTAATTAAAAAATTAAATCCTTCAGGAAAATATAAAAATCCGAGGAAATTTTGTTCGCATATTTTGTGAAGTGAAAGGTGAACGCCGACTTCTGTCAGTAGGTGTATATTCTGACTCAGAACCAAAAACCTACTCGATTTAACTATCCGCCCGTCATTCCGTCAGTCCGTATGTACTTTTTAGAGGTCGCTATTTTCTTTGGTTAAAGAGTAATTCTAATTTTTCCGCCCATAAACACGCCCATAATGTCCATTTTTGTTCAACAGCCTCTATTTGTTTTTTGTACAGTTACGATCAAAGCACAACGCTTAAATGTACACGCAAGCTATAACTAAATCTTCTCTAAATTAAATAAAAATATTTCAGTTTGGGGTGGCTGACTCCCACTGTTTCTTAAACACCTTCAATATTGTTTTTATAAGAAAACGATGCTTCTTTAGCGAAAAATCTTAATTTTTTAAAATATCAGTTGTACGTAAATATCTTGTATAAGAAATAAAAAAGTTGGTTTTGGGTGTGGCTAACGCCCACTTTTTACTAGAATGTATAAAAAAATTATTATTGCAAATAAATGGTCCTTATAATAAATCCACAAGCCTGAATTTGTGCGTCTCTTAAGCCCACTTTAATGAAAGAACAAAAAATAGTTTGAAAAATTTAAGGAACCTACCAAAAATCAGTTTTTTTGTTGTTCGTCATATGGAAAATATGTCTTTAATTTTTTTTTTTTTGTGAAAATTTTTCCATTGCGCCCACTTTAAAGAGCGTGATTTTTAAAAAATACTTAATTCGGGTAGAATAAACTCCTTACCTGTAACGGGTTAAACAGATAATAGAAATAATTCAATTCAAAAAAGTATTATTTCTGAACTTTGATTAGAATTTTAAATTGAAACAGTAATTTGAAAGTAGAAGAATTATAGAATTAATTGAAAAAAAATGTAGATACTATAATTTTTTTATTCAGCTTTTTAGTTAAACAAATCTTTGGGTTAATATTATTATTTTTATTATTACATTATTGTTACATATTGCTTAAATTTTTGCTTACCTCCTACTTTTTATTTATGAACTTATTAGAAATAGTTTTCTTCCGATCTAAAATGTATTATTTTTCAGACCTCGTCTTAATTGTACATAATAATAAATAAATTGAAATTGAATTGAAATTGATGGTTAAAAAAACTATTCGACTAAGCTGTAGTCTTACACATATGCCTAAAAACTAACTAACGATCAGTTTAGCACTCAGTTAATGCTTAAAATTTTGTTTAGCAATTTTTCAGGACACGCCCACTTTTAAGAGGTTATTTAACAATTTTTGTTTCTCTACGGGGGCGTACGAACACATATAGAAAAAAAAATGGAATAGAGGGTATCCAACAGTTCGTTACATAAAAGGATCCATGCAAAAGCTCTTGTATATGACATTTTGTATTTATAAATAAATCCCTGAAAATTAACACAAATTGTGTTTTGTTCTTTCAAGAATTATATATCTTTTAAAAGAACGCACCCAAATTTTCAGACAGATCTGTCAAATATTTTTGTTTTTTGAAATCGAATTTCGAGCACAGTACACATATTGAAGGTAATATATTGCGCAGGTTGTCAAAATCTGATCTGTCACTTTGGCAGCTCAAATTAATAATGGCGGAAATGAGAGACATGAATGTGATGTAAATCAACAAAGATGTACGGGAAAATAATTTGTTATTTTTTTAATTTAATACAAGCAACTCGAAAACCAAATAAGAAAATAAACAAATAATTTAAGTGTAAGTATCGATAGAATATATTGTGCTAATTTTGTATGTAATATTTTCTTATACATACATAATGTAGGAAAGCAATTAATTCAATTGGAAAGGGAAGGCTTTTTGAGAAGCAAGAAAAATAAAAAAAAAACCAGCACATAACTAAAAGCCGAAATGATAGAAGCCGAGGAGAAAGCTTTTTCAGCAGGCATCAAAAAAGCAAACGGGTTTCACCTATGAGAAAACCTAATACAGCCACCAGCGATTAATTCTTTTTACAAAGTGAGCTTTTTGGCTTACCAATAGGCTTTGATTAGCGTTTGCACAATTATTGGCCTGGCCTAGAGCCTAAAGATGAAATAACCGTTTATATGGAGAACCTGAAGATGCTGGGTGGTATGGATAACATTTTAAGCCTTATTTATGTTTGACGCACAAGTAAACATTATTAATTTCCAGATATCCTACTCTACTCAGCTGGATGGCTCAGAATACGGATTCCAGTTGACCGGTACTGCGTTTTCAAAGTATGGACACTAGAATGGCGTGGAATCGTCGTAAGGAATCCCGCATCCATAACAATCTAGGAAGAATCAAAGTTATTATGTGACATGTGAGTGCCTTTTCGGCGACGTATACAAAGACCCACTGCTTGCACACTTTTGTTTTGAAAATTTGAAAAAAGATGTTTTAATTTCCGATCTTTCCTTGTTTTTGATACAATTACAACAAAAAACTACACACCTCATATTTATGAATATTCTTTTTTTTTATTTTTTATTAAAGATATTCTAATTTTTATAAATGTAATCACTTAAAACACAATCAGTTTGAAAAAACCCACGAGATCATTTTCACATGAAAACAGGTTAAAGTGTCTCCAGCGGCCGCCATTTGTTTACTTTGACAGATGCGCAGTATATTGAGCACAAATGAAAACGCTAAAAAATATTACCTTTAATATGTGTACTGTGATTTTGAGTGCTTATTAAACAATATTTTTTGTGAGTAAAAATTATCACGCAAGCCAAACAAAGCTTGACAAAATGTTATGGAGACTCTTCACCATCGATTGGAACCCTTCACAACTTGTTTACTCATTTTCGGTGCAGTCGTTCAAGCACAAGTGACGGTCAACGTTGTGGTCACCCAATTCAGGTCACCACACCAAAAATTATCGGAAAGTCCATGGTTTAATAATGCACGATCGGAGGTATGCGCAAGCTTGAATATGTGACAGGATTATCAAACGGCTCAAAAAGATTTCCGCAAAATGGTTGCCACGTTTGTTCACAATCGACAACAAACGCAATCGTTTGACAACTTCAAATGTGTGTTTGGCGATATTCCAGATGAATTCGTTTCATAATCGTAGATGAAATCAAAAAATTGAAAAAGATGTAGAACGAAGTGTTTCGAGCTATAAATAGAATATAAAATGCGAATAATTATATTTCAATTTTATGGCAATAAATACAATTTATCTATGTTTTCTTTGATTTTATAGTTTTTAACCTCTGAAAGAAACACCCTTTACAATTTCGTTGAGTAGGTAGGTATTTCATTTTTTAAACCCAAACTGAAGGCGTAGCTTCTGCAAAGGGAAGTCACGCCAAGTTTTCTTCAAATTACCACTTTACATACCAGGCGTAGACCTAGGGACATCCAACAAGAAGAAGAGCCAAAGGCAAACATTAAACATCTATCTATCTGCATCCATGCCTCGCATACATTTTATTGGTTTACTTACTTAACATCGACATCCGATGATACACCGATACTATAAGCCTCCAAGCACATAATGAAGCGTCCAAACATAGATGAGAACTTGTGAAAATCCTAAGACCAAGCATCATCATCAATCTGAATGAATGAAAAAAATGATAACCTTAAAGAAAAACAATTTGTTCTAAGCTCCAGGTCCAGCTCCAGCTCCATCCAACTCCAGTAGAAGCGCATTAAAATACAAGTTCTGAAATAAACAAGTGTTAACTCGTTTCTCCGCATCCAATCCAAGGGTGGGTCCTATCCCATACCCTCTTCCCCATTTCGATCTCAGAATCTTCGAGACTGACCGGTTCAAACCGCTGTCACAAAAAAGATATATGTTCCATAAAATAAATACAAATTCAAAAAAAACAAAAAAAAAAATGGAATCTGAAAAATACCCAAAAAGAACCCAACAAAAAAAAAACAACGCCGACAAACTAATCAAAATCCCCGAATGAACATTCGATATAATGGAACGATCATTGGGAAAGAGATGCACACATGGTTATGTCCGTTTGAATCGTTCTTTCGTTCCGAAGGTATTATGTATACTTATATGTATAACCATCTTAGCAAGCATAAGCATTTTAGATATGTGGATACTTCCCGTCCATCCCATTCCCAGTACCCAAACCCAATCCAGGTATAAACTCATTAAAGAACATGATGAAGGGAAATAACCAGGCCCATCGGGTCCCTCTCCCTATACACATATATATTCCTCCATTTCATCATCAGTGCAGCCAGCAGCAGCCCAGCAGTCGGCAGTGGGATCGGTCGGTATCGGGATCGGGATTGGAAGGAAATAACATCAACAGGCGCATTAAGGACCGCCATGCTGAATTCCATTGCTCTGCCTTTCTGAAGGGCTTCATATTCAGAATCGTCGCTTATCGGTTGCCTATATAAAACTCCTGATGGTTACGAATGGGAATCCTGTTGGCGGCGATAAATGTCCCTCTTCTCACCGCACACCGTCCAGCGAATCGGGGGTCTCTTGATTGGATCTTTATAGCGCTGGTTAATTCCATGGCTTTGTGTGCAGGTATGACGACCCAACGTTAATTAAGATTATGAAGTCATAAGAACTTGGTCCCCGTTCTAATAGGCTCTTCGCTTCGCGATTGCTTGATGCAACTTCTTTCCGTCTCACGTCTCCCGAGGGAACTTAATGGCTAAAGTGCTTTTGGATGGATACATAGGTATACCTTCTTCATCGTGGCAACTTGCGAAACAAATGCCAGAGCCTGTTTGTACTCGACAACTTGATTTTGCAGCATTAACAAGATTAAATTATATTCTCTTCGTCGCTTCTGCCACAAGCCGAGCGCACTGGCTGCCATCATGGTTCAGCTTCAGCTTCATCTTCGGCTTCGGTGCAACTTCATGTGTGTATTTCTCAATTTAATATTTCCTTCGCCTTTCCCCCTTTTTTCAGGTCTTTGATGGCGGAAACGCCATAACTATTGCGATGGTATACGGCTTAGTTTCCGGGGAGAAGTATTTATTGCATTTTTTTTTAGCTCATAAGCCCTATGCCCTGATGAGAATAGTTTGATTGCAGATCAGATATTCCCAGCAATATAATTGCCAAGGAATAGATTATGGAATTTTTTAAGCAATTTAACTTATGGTTACTCATTCTTACAGTTGATTTTATAAAAAACTTAATTCTCAGCAGGATGTTGGTTTAGTTTTCCAAATGTCGTGCTGGCTTGCAGCAGCAAAAAGGACGTTAAATTAAATTCATTTTAGGTCGGTCTTTATGGGAGCGATGGGGTGCCCGCTTAAGAAATCAAGTGCTTTGTATTATATTGACATGTTTTTTATATTAAGAAAATTCCTTTGGGATTTATTTAATTAAATATATTTATAAAAGTCATCATGAGTTCATATTAAGCTTTGCATAAATTTAACAACATGGAGTATAGTTTTTGTAGCTGTACATTATTGATTGTGTGTAGGAGAGAGTGGGGCTACAAAATAATAAGGGTAAGATGTCACAGTTTTAAACACAGATTCTTCCTTTACGTTCAAATTTAAAAAGCAAAAATGTTGGTCTTTTCCATGGCTCACCTGTAGTTTATAATTGGATATCAAAAAAAAAAATTGTGGAGTGTTCCCCAAAAAAATTTGTATTTCCTTTTTATTTTAAACATTTGTTTTGTGCATGCATTTGTGTTTTGGTTATAATTTGGTGTAGTTATACGTAAGTGATTATGAGTGAAATCCAGTTTCTTTTAAAATGTGTTTTCTTAAGTCAAATTTCATGACATTTGTTGTAACATTTGTTGGGGTAAACTGTAAGTGGAATATAAAAACATACTCCGCAATGATTCAGGTTCACTTTGTCCTCGAAACTTTCTCTTCATCTTCATCTGTAGAAGAAGTATTATTTGTCATTTAAATCACGGACCAATAAGACCGCCAGCTCACTGTATGGTTTCTCTTTTTGCCTACAAGCTAAAAATCAGCTGATATGCCATTTATTTTGAGAGTGTGACGCTCTCCCTTGCTTTTAAAACCCATTTAGCAAACACACCTACAAAATAAATGGCATACGCAGGTATAGTTGCCATTACAAAATGCACAGAGAGAGATGTACACGTATTCACAAACTGGAAAAAATATTTCGAGGGTGTTTCAGGCAAGAGGAGTACGAGTTGGCGGTCTGTATATTGGTCTATGATTTAAATAATGACGCAAACTTATATTCCTATTTCAAATCTTTCTCCAAGTCTATTTATGTTCTTATACCCTATTCTATAGTATGGGTATATTGTATTTGGTGTGGAACTTGTAACACAGAGAAATAATACCGTTAGGTATAGAAAAGTATATATATTCTGACTCAGAATCAAAAGTCTAGTCGATTTGGATTTAGCCATGTCCGTCCGTCCGTCCGTCCGCATGAATGTATACTCTCTAGAGGTCGCAATTTTTGAGATTTGAAGATTAAATTTTGTCTATATAATTGTACAAGAATGTACAACATAGGCAACAAATAAATATTTGTTGCTGACCAGCACACGAGCGGCATGCCAGCCATAAAGTGGAGTCAACGACATCGGCTGCAGTCGCTCGTGTTTATTTGTAAACTATTATCAGTAGGCTATTTTGGCAATAATTAATTTGTATAAATATACACCAAATAAACTCATTATAAGTACTTAGTTTTTGTAAGAACTCAACATATAACAAGCTTTATATTTAGTTGCTAAGGAGCACTTAGTGAAAACAGCTTGTACAGTTCACTAGCAAGAATATAATTATCCCCCACCAGCGGTAAGGTGTTTTAATACTTCTGACTGAACATTTGGTCCTTCGAGCCGGATTCCCCGTGCTTATGCTGGGAATTGTAGGCGACCCCGAAGCATTTCATTTGGCTAGGTGTGATCAGTACCCCGGAATGACGATGATGAGACATATTCGATTTCCCTATGAATCTTAATATTCTACATTCGTCCGAGTTGGTTCAAGAGTAAAGCTAATTTCTTGAACCAGTAAAATCCACCCACAAACACGCCCACAATCAATGCATTAAATAGCATGCTTTAAAATTTCGCGCGAAATTTTAAAGCATGCTATTTAATGCAAGCCAAAAAAATAGCAAAAATGTTGAATGCCAAATAAAAAAGAGCCTTACAAAAAAATGCCAAATAAGAAACAGCCAAATATTAAAATGCGAATTCTATGAATGCGAACCAATAAAATTCTAATCGAACAATTGCTTAACAAAAATTGCCAAACAATCATATGCAATACGTATTTTGCTTAAATGTAAAATGCTAATCAAAAATATGCCAAATAAGGAATTGCAAAATGAAAATTGCCAAATGATACACTGCGAAACGATTTTTGTCCAAACAATTTTGACGAAATATAGCATACCCGTTCGGGAGCTACTATACAGTTCGATTCATACAAAAAACTACAAGCAATTTTAGAAGAAATATACTCGAAACATTTCAAAACTCTTTTCCTCAATCGCAATAAATCATGCAGAAGAAACTATGTAGTAGATTTTTTTTTTTGCATCCTAGTATTATTATTTATTTAAAAGCAAACTATTATGAACTAAATTTCAAAACTAATCAAAAACTTACTCTTATTTCAGGCAAAGAAGTGGTCTTGGAGCATGAAATTTTGGAAAATAAATGTAAATAAATAAATAAATGTTTTTAAGTGTGTGTATCAATTTAATAATCAAGCAATTGCATTTATTAGAAAGGTTATTAAATTCTCAACAACAACAAAAAACACAAACAAATGGTAGGTGAGTGGAAGATAACGGATATTTTGTCTCTTTCTTGCCTATGCTGTAAGAAAAAGTTCAGTTTTTTTGTTCACATGATAAGACGCACACATTAAATTGTTAGTTAGTTGCGATCTGTTACGTGGATTTGAGTTCGCTTCAAAGTTTAAGCAGTAAGTAGTATTTATACTATTAATTTTAATCCAAAATGTGAAAAAAAAAGTTTTAACCGCGGAAGAAAAAGCAAACATTGACGCGTTGCATTCCGAAGGGTTTTCCATGAGAAGTACTGCCAAAAAAATTACAAGCGCCGGACAAAAACCGTTTTTATACCTTAGGACAAAAGAAAAATTCTTAGAATCGTGTCAAATTCAACAGCTTTCACCAGCAAAATAAAAGAAAAAGCGGGGATAACTGCCAGCAAATCAACTGCTCGGCGAGCTATTTTGAGTGCAGACCATCTAAAACTAAAAAAAAACTAAAAAAAGCCCCCACTAATTGTCGTAAGAAAAGAACATAGCGTTTGGAATTCGCACGCGTTCACATGACGTGGAATACCGAGCTTGGAATATCGCTAAATTGGCGAAATGTGGTTTTTTCAGATGAAAACAAATTTAATTTGAATGGCTCTGCTGGGTGCAACTATTACTTCCATGATCTTAGAAAAGAGGAAAAGTTGTTGACACGTCACCATTCGAGGCAAGGAGAAGTAATGGTTTGGGGAGCCATTTCGTACTATGGGGTATTTGATTTGGTGTTCGTTTCCAACAAAATGACAGGACTTTCCTACAAAGCTCTTTTGGAATCAGCCTTCCCCGCTATGAAAGAACTGTTCGGACCTCAGACCTTCAACAAGATAATGCGCCAATCCACAACGCTCATGTAGTCAAAACCTTTCTTGCCGCCGAAAATGTGGAATTGTTGCCATGGCCACCTTATTAACCTGACCTCAATATAATTGAAAATGTTTGGGGATGGCTCACGCGTAAAACTTACGAAGGAGGTAGAGTTAATTGTCGCAATCAAAGAAGCCTTGGAAGACGATTCCTTTAAATTATTTAGATAGACTGTATGATTCACTAAAAAATAGAATTTTTGATGTTATTTTAAAACGTGGTGTTTCTACAAAGTACTGAAAATATTGAAAAAAACATTAAAACAAAAAAAACAAATAAAAGAGAAAAAAGTAAATTAAAAAGTCTATGTCTCATTTTTACTATCATTTTACAGATGCGTCTAATCATGTGAACAAAAAAAACTGTACTTTTCACAGTAACTTACAGCATAGGCAAGATAGAGAGAAAATATCCGTTATCTTCCACTCACCTACCATTTGTTTGTGTTTTTTTTTTTTTTTTTTTTTTGAGAATTTAATAACCTTTCTAATAAATGCAGTTGTTTGATAATTGATACACACACTTACAAAAAAATCAGATTTATGTAAAAAAAAATTTGTGCGTCTAATGAAGTGAAGAGAACTTTACATAGTACCTGAATAAATACATTGAAAACGAAAGTGTTGCTCACTAGAAAATTGGACTTAAAATGAAATTGTCCTAAGAGAGGTGCCTTTAAAAGACTTCTCCTTAAAATTTATTGTATTCCAACCAATTATAGACTATACTTATTCCTTAAGAACATTACTCCGATTTTTACTTGCGATTATAGGTACTATAAGGCAAGTTATGGATTCGTGCAGAAAAAAAAATTTGAGATAACAATCACACATGACATTACGATGATGGAGAAGTCGAAAAAAGTGGGTCTGGGAATTCCGTCCGTCTGTCTGTCTGTCTGTCTGTCTGTCTGTCTGTCTGTCTGTATGTCTGTTCGCGCCTCTGGAGGCTGAACGGATGGGCCGATTTGCTTCAAATTTGGTATTTAGGATTTATTTGGCCGTCCCTCGGAACAAATTTTTTATTTTTGCTCTAGGTCCAAAAATAACGGCACCTGCCATACAATCTTGAAGACAAAAATTGATTTTCTCAAAAACGGCTCTAACGATTTTGATAAAACTTTCAGAAAGCTATTTTTGCAAGACAATCTATCTTTTGGTTTGAAATTTTTTTTCAAAATTTGTCTAATAACGGTACCTCTCATAGAACCAGTATTTTCAAATCAAATTTTCTCGTAAACTATACATTCGATTTCAATAAAATTTTGGCTACAGGAAGTCATTCATAATTTTATTAATATGACATTTAAAAATTTTCAAAAACTTTTTTTTTTGATTTTTTATAATTTTTTCAAAAAAAATTTTGGTTTTCGAAATATGTTGAAAACGGGTACATTGATTTTTTTTTAAATTATTTTTCAAATGTAAACTGCAGATTGCCATATATTTGCATACTCAAATAAATTTCAAAATATTTTTTGAAAAAGTTTTTCAAAAATAACCTTTTAAAAAAAAACTGGTCCAACGATTTTCAATATTTTTTTTTCCTAGATTGACGTATAGCTTTAAAATTTTATTGCATACTTAGTTTTTCCGAGAAAACTCTTAAACTAATTTAAAAAATAAAAGAATTTTCGAAATAATTTAATTTTTTTTAATATCCATATATCCAGCCACTACGCAATTTATTGAACATAAGAGCAAGTTCGTGCGACCCAGTCGTGCATTTTATTTTTTTTTAAGTACTTGAAACCCTTTTCTGAATTAATAAGCATTTTTACTGACGATCATAATATAGGAAGTTTCATGAGCTTAAGAGCTAGAATACCATCCTTCCAAGACCTAATAACCACAGGGTGGGGCAAAAGAGACAGTGCAGTTTTGAAAGGCTATTAAAAAAACACTACGCAAATTACAGAAATTATATTTATTTAATTTTCTTCAATACATCATGCCGTTTTATATATCAAGTTTTAAAAACGACATCAGAAAGATGATGGCCGCCAGCAGCGATACATTGATGAAGGCTATTTCTGAAGTTTTCGGCCGCATTTTGACACATTTCTATTGGTATAGCACCAAATTTTCCTCCCGAATTCGTTCTTTCAGTTCTTCCAAGGTGTGAGGCCGATGTTAAAAAACCTTTTGCTTCAGCACCCAATTCGCGATTACATTACGGTGAGGGACGGTATCATGACGCGCGAGGTTAAAGTGCAGCCGGAAAGCAAGCTGAGTTCCGACTAAAGAACGACCATTTTAAAAAAAAAAAAATGTTCACCAGACCAAACCATGGTAATGACTGATAATGGCATGGCCCGCCTGACGAAATGAGACCACCACAATCACACTATCCCCATCATACGGGAAGCACCAACCTTTCAAAACTGCACTGTTTGATTTGCCCCACCCTGTATAAAGGTTTCTTTTATTTCCATTTATTTGTTAATATTTGAGAAATTCGCTAATCCATCAGATATCCGTTATATATACAATACATAGTTTAAGTCAAAAATTAAAAAAATGACAATACCAACGCGATTTCGAAAGTTTAGTCAAAATCAGAAGGGCAGTTTTCGATTAAATCAGCTTAAACTAAATTTATTATGTGGGAAATAACAGTTACAGCCCTAAGACTTAGACAAAATGAAAATCAGCTTTGGCCTCAATGAAATCACGAAAACGTGCAATAAACGGTAGTTCACCGAAAAATCCGTTCAATTGGGATGGGACACTATCTTTTCAGAATGGCTTCAAGCAAATATTTGAGGAAAAAGGGTTACTCAATTACTTATTGGAGGTTTTGTCTGCCCTCTACGCTCTATGGAAGCTGTTCAATTTGCATATCGAGTGCATAATCTTACCTATGCAAACAGCGTCATCTCTTTTGGGCCTAGAAATGTGATGTCTCTATTTTGTGCTCCCATCTCCAATCAATTGGAAGCTCTTGAGTTTATGTTAAAACAAAACTTACTCGATTTAGGCTAATCTACTACTAACAGAATGTTCGTGAAAATAAAAAAGCTTTGAATACCTTTTTTTATAGCAAAGTTTAAAACGGTTTCTGCAACTTAGCGTTGTCGCTTTGCATGGAGAAAATCATGATTTTCATTTCTTTTGGTATATCTCAAAACTTTCCAAAATCTATAAATCATCTAAAACAAACTCATGCATACTTAGCGCTCCAAATTTCTTGATTTTTTTGTTACAGATGATTGACTTCATCTTTACTTTACAAAGTTTGATTCATCTAGGCACAATCAATTGAAGCGCTCGCTGTGGAAGAAATATGAAAGTCCAGCCGCCTTTTGACTGACATGTTATTAAAATTTTGTTTAATTTAGGAACAAGGTGCGTGAACTGTCAATACTACCTTCTTGTCAGATACCTGACTCATTACATACCATGTTTCGAAAAAAGCATGACAAACATTGTAATTTTCAAGAAAAATTTTTCCGCATAAAATTTACCTTTATTGTCTTCCCAAATGGCAATTGCAAAAGATCAATTATTATGGACAACATTATTCGTGACAACAATTTCATTACCATTTTTTCGCATTTCGTTATGGAAAAGGAAGGTATAGGTTCCTATCCTTATATCCACTAACCGCAAAGTCCTTTTATACAAAAAGCCTTTGTATGCCAACTTACAACGCAGTTAATATAGTGCTCTATCTCAAGCCTTGTTTAAAGAGACGACAACCGTACAAAGTACAAAGCACTCGTATATCCTCAACTTAACCAATTCGATTAAAAAAAAAAAACACACACACACAAAACAACAACAAAAAACCCACCACGCAAACGAAAGGACAAGAAAAAACTCTTTGTTGTCCATTTTGGCGACGACGACGACGAGGAGACGAGGACAACAATGGATGATCACATTGAACAATCTTATTTTCATGTGCCATGTTCACCATATTGACAGAGGAACAAAAGCAGGACGACAAAAAAAAAAAAAAAAAAAAAACAATCCAAAAACAGAAATGGCCAACACCACACCACAGCGATCGAATGATCAGAAGCATCAGAGAGCACATTAATTCCAAGTTCCACCGACCGCATCGATTCGCATCCCGTCCATACAAATGTGATTTTAATGAATTCCATCGGTCCAGCCGCATAGACACTGTGAATTGGGAGCACTGCAACAGCTTCAATTGTAGAAATTCACTCCTCCAGGTCCACATTATAGCAGGCTGCGGGATAATGCTGACGCTGACGATGACGACGACGACTACGACAAAGACAACAACGGGCACATGAACAGAATTAAAAGTATATCTTGGAAGGAACTGATGATCCGAAAACCAAACATACATGATTTATCGCTTCGCTTTTCCAAAAGGACCTCAGCAATATGCGAGTAGGTTCAGTTTCAGGTCTTGAGAATATGCTGTAAATTAGAGATGGTGCACGAAAAGAAACGAACTGCTAGCATCACCTTCTTTCCATCCTCGCTGCGATTGTGCTCCGGCCATTTCGTGGCATGTTGACGCGCGAACATCACATCGTACATGATTCCAGCGAATGTCTATAACCACTTACTTTAGATGCACTCTCGCCCTGGCCAGATCATCACGAAGAGGAGCATCAGCAGGATGGCAGGGTGCGGAAGCAAAAACCAAAGAAGACGAAATTAAATGGAAATAAAATGCCCCGACATGTTCCGAGTGTAATGGACTACGGGACAGAACAAGGAGATGTTATTAGTTAAGTTGTCCTTCAACGAGCTTGCCCCATTATAGGCATGGGCTTGGGCTTGGGCTTGAGCTTGGGCATAGGCGAGTATCGTCTCTACTTCGTGATGGCATCATCATTGTCGTTGGTCCTTATCTCTATATATACCGTATGCATGGGCCGTCTCAGACTCCATTTCATGAGTTTTGCATGATGGAATCATCATTTGGGAACTTGTCAGTCAGCTTGTACATGTATGCACCACACCACTAAAACCTGGAAACACACACCACATGGGGCCGAAAGTATATGTAATTGGCCTGGCCAAAAAGTATATCAAGCCCAGGAGACCATTATATCATTAGGAGTCACGATCCAAGTGCACCCATGATGATGCTGCCATCCGTCCGGTTCAGTTCGGTTCGGGCCGTGCGTCGGATGCGCCGGGAGCACATCTTCACCTGATGATCGTAATTATTTCGTTCATCTCCACAACGATCTTGAGACTGGTTTCTGTTTTTTTTTTTTTTTTTTTTTTTTGTTCCAGTCCAGTTTTCTTATTGGTCTGGTTTGAGCGAGACACATATGCATATGGCCATCAGGAGGAGTTGTCCAGTCAGCGATTTTAATTATCACGCAATGGGATTTTTTCGAACGATAATTTTTTTCTTCGTTTCCCTTGGGATGTCTTATCCCAATCCCAACAACTTAAAAAAAAAGGAGGAAAGTGAGTGACCACCACTGCAAGGCTTAATTGACTGCGCGTTGAGGTAAACATATACTCTTCCTCGGTCTGGGTCCTGCAATATACTCGTGCGATGCGATGGTGGTGACTCTTTGCGGTTAGGCGATGTCTACTTTGCTGATCTCTGGGGCTGCTGTGGTCGGTGGTAATTACTATGCCACTTAAACTCCTGGACGATAACCATTTTTATCCGGTTTTTATTGGCAGACATACGGACGGATCAGACTGAACCGGACTGAACGACCTGAAGATGACGGTTGGTTTCAAGAAAGAAACCATTCGAGGAGCAAAAAAAAAAAAAAAAAAAACTGAGCACTTCAAGAGTAGATGTCGATGTCGGCCGTCAATCGGCTGGGAGATAACTTATTCGCACAAAAGCCGGCACAACGCACATGATTACCCAGACACCATCATCATCATCGCATCATGGTCGTTATAGCCGAGTGGCACTTTTCGTGATGACATGCGCTCCTCTATGCAGAAATTGTTTTTTTAGTTAACAGGTAATTAAATGCGAAAATATTGCAATCAACGGATAAATTGATCTTTTTAACGATGGCTGGCAGTGCTGTTTATCTATGGGAATCTCAATCTCGACAACAAAACGACTAAACGGCCTAACGACCGGCGACAACAAAAACGACAACGATAACGACGACGACGCGACGTTGAGAAATTGTTTAATTAAAAAATAACTTGGGGATGAGTAAGCGTTTAATTAAGAATAAAGATGGTAGTATGTACTTGGTTATTGATTGAAGACATTTATTTTTGAATTAAGATACATTGGACAGGAGTTTCAAAATAAGTACAGTTCTAAAAAATATTAATTAAATACAAATGTTTCACAGGAAGTACTTAATAAGTACAAAGCGAGTACAATGAACACAGAAAATTTCCCTTAGTTAAACTTTACATTTTTTCGAACTGCGTATACGCATGCACATTAAAGCGCGATTTAATCGCATTGGCAGCGAATAGTTCGACTCATGAATCATAATGATCTAATTCGCTTACGACTTTTGATTTCAAAATAGAAAACTCTTCTCTTCTAAATCTTGATATGGAGGAGCGTTATTCCATAAGCTTATACTTTTCCGGAAGCGAAACATTTGGAACGACAACGAAAATTCAAGCTTTGTTATAACTATTTGTACTTGGCGAAATACGCGAATATATCACAGAAATCGCACTGCGAATTAGGTATTGGTCAGAATGCAGCGCTTTTTTCTTAGTCGCTATAAGTAGGTTAGGTTAGGTTAAGGTAGCTGTCAGGAAACGGCGGTGGCACACTTAGACCAAATATTGGGACCATGTGTCATACTACATGGGAAAGCGAGGCACTACCTCACTAATTAGACGGTAAATATCTGTGCGAGTTAGATTACTGGTTTCGTTGAAGAAGAAGAGAGCAGGGATGAACGTGGGCGATGCTTTTTCGTCCTCCTACTCCATACGAGTTCTGAAGAAGTAAGTGTAGTATCATGTCTGCCTATAAGACCGTGTCTAGATATGATACTGAGTAAGGTACAGAGCTATGAAGGGATCTGGCCAAGAGATAACAAACATTAAGTGCGTTTTAGATTAATTTGTTTTGTAGCTAGACAAATGGTTAAGTTTGTCCATCTTAATTTTGTCTTATTTTTGGCGAATATTAAACTGCCATCTCCTTGAGAGATGAGCGACTGCAGCGGGTGGATATCAAAATTTCTTTGAGCCAGGATAAAACATTTCTTATCGCCAGAATTTCAGTGTGGAACTCAGTGGAAAAGTGAGTGATGTTCACATGCATGCGGCGGCGCCACATGCACGTAAACATCACTCACTTTGCCACTGTCGCGATCAGTGTTGCGCCCCTATTACTATAATTTAAAAATTTTAACTGTCGATGAAATCAAAAGACTTACATTTTTTATCAGGATAAATGTCGACATTATTTCCGACACTTTTTCAGTCGACATTTTCGAAGTCCAAATTTTAAACTGTTAACTTTTTTTTTGTCGATCAATTTTAAGTCGACATTTTGTTTTTGTCGACCATTCGTACGTCTCCCAATAAGCTTTATAAATGCTCTCATGTGAACACTCCTTAAGATCTACTCCGACTGAGTACACACCATCTGTTTTGCTATACTTGTAGTTATCCAATTAGCAGAAATAAAGTACATCTGCAACTTCTCACTAGATACCGTTCGTCCTGCATCTTTATATTACTTTTGAAATACATTTATACATATATGCAATGGCGACCACTATTATACATATGAACTGAATCCTTTCAGAAGAATTCCGCTTTGTCCCAAACGTGATCGTGATGGAATACAAACTTCAAACTTCAACTGCTGCAACTGCAGCTCGAGTTTTGTATACTATTTCAACTATAGATTTTGTACTACAGCTACAACTTTACACTTGTAGCCATGCTATACGAACTATTTAGATTTAACTTTGACAAAGCGCTACGTACTAAACCTGAATCTACACTATTGTACCCCAGCAGTATAGTAATAGTATGTAACATCAACCAATATTTTTTATTCGAATCCATGTCTCAAATTGTACCACTATTGGAATGTTGCAAAGTGCCCCATCTTAAAAAAATACAAAAATCGGCTCAACTTCTCTAAGCGGGGTCGGGCATGTGACTTAAACCATTCCTGTGTGTGCATATGGAAGGGACCTACGATTTAGGGGATTGTCATTTTTTCGCAAGAGGCAGTATTCCCCGGAAAAGAACTATATATGGTGGAGTCAGGGATCGAACTCAGATCACGGGGTACTAAGGTGCGTCATCTACGTTTCGCAAAAATTTCAATATTATGGTGTTTTCTAATACATTTTCCTGAAAAACTCTCTTTCAAGGTAATAATTAAAATTAGAAAAAATAGCACAGTTTTTTTTGCTGCCATTTTGACAAAATCATACTTAGGCAAAAAGTTTTTTGGTTTGTTATATAATTACGGTGTCCGAAAGGTCCTCGCAAATGGACCCTAACTTCTCACTTTCCCTACTAGACTTATGTATAACAAAAAACTCGAACTCAAGTTATGAGTTGTATGTTTTCTTGATTTTTATGTTGTACCTATGTTTAATGTATATTTCAAAAATATTTTAGTAAATACTTAGCTATACTTATCTATGGTTTGGTTTTTTTGCACAATTTTGAGTTTCGGGAAAAATGATTGCTTACGATGATTTTTTGCTTAAACTGGGGTCCGCTGTCAAAAGTACTGCATATTACGTGATTTTCCTTCATCTCTCCTGGTTTTGTTGGATTTTTTACGAATGCAACCCCAAGTAGGTACATACATACATATCGTTGAATTCTTGTACGCGGAGCAGAATCAACAATCAACTGCCTCGGGACTCGTTTCGTTCTTTACACTTTCACGGACAGCTTTGATGCTTTAGCCAATTATTCTGTTTCTTGAAACCTTGAGAGTATTGTCCGATCGTGCACACAAACGTAAGCAAAAATATGTTGTGAATTGAGATTCCTCATTTGCACATTTAGCTCGACGCTTAAAATTGTCATGGTCTAAAAAACTAAGACCAGGCAAATTAGCAACCCATAAAATAATATGGTCGCCAAGAATTGTCAAATTCTTCCGGTTAAGCATAGTTAAGACTATCTGACAGAAGGGTACCAAATCATATTTTTTCCGACCTCGGAAATTTTTATGGATTCACCCAAAAAAATAGTCGCTGTAAATTTTAAAACATGTGGCAGTCAAATTCACAATTAAGTAAAAGTTGTATATTTCACAGCAAGCGCGTTCACTTCCACAATAATTAATTGCAAATTTAACAGCGTTTGCTATCACTTTTACAATTAAACTGTCAAAATGACAACGATCTCTTGTTGTTAAATTGACAGCGCGTAAATGAACGGTAGCCAAACAACTCGATTTCGAATCCAGGTGGAGAAAAAAAAGGTTTAATACAAAAACATAAGCGAGAGCTACAGTACGTTTGCAACGAACTGTTGGATACCCTATTCCCCATATTTTTGTATGTGCATGCGTCTGCCTCCCGCAAACAGCCGATGTTTCAGAAACAAAATTCTTCTTTAGCAGACAGAAAAAAATTCAATAACATTAATTTTATGCGGTGTGATGTTCAATTAGTGATGGCACAATAAAAAAAAAAACGTTTTATTGCCAAGGCAATTGATATGAGCTCAGTGAAATTCAATTTTATTCTTGCAGATCGATTTGAACAAAGCAAGACAAAACTTAAATTTTTAAAAATTAGATTTGGAATGGAAATAGCGATTATGGGTGTTTTTAACAATTATTGGACCACACTCTGCTACGTAACCAAGGAATATAAATCCAAGTGTTCATCTGTTTACTTCAAAACTGCGACCGATAGTTAAAAAACGTTAAAAAAATTAATGCATTATACGACTTTTGACGGAAACGCCCCTTAAAAGTGGGCGTGCCTTAAAAATTTGAAGCACTAACTGCACTTTTTTCAGTATTTAGGCATATGTGTAAGACTACAGCTGAATCTAGTAGTTTTTAAACAATCTTACCTGAACAAAGGTATTTTACCAAAATCACGCCTTTAAAAGTGGGCGTATTGAAAAAATTTACAAAAGAAAATGTAGAGATATATTTCTCAAATAACGAACAGAAGGAAAAAGGTTTAAATTAAACATTGGAAATGCGTTAAATTCTTAAGGCTACGTTTTTCGTTCTTTCATGAAAAGTAGGCGTAAGCCACGCCCAAAATTCAAAAATTTCTTTTCATACACAAACCTTCTCGTTTCTATTAAGAGACGCAAAATTTTGGCATGCGGATTAATTATAAATACCGTTTATATACAAAAACAATTTTTTTATAGTTTCTAATGAAAAGTGGGCGTCAGCCACGCCCAAAATCAATTTTCTTGATTTCATACACAAGATGTTTATGTGCCAATAAGACCCACAAAATTTAATGTTTTTCGCTTTAATATAACAATTGTTATTTTATAAAAACCATATTGATGATTTTGTATGAAAAATAGGCGTAAGCCACGACCACACTGAAATATTTTTATTTGATTGGAAGAAAGTTTACCTAAAGCTTACGTGTGCAAAATTTTAGCGTTATGTTTTTGTCGTAACTGTACAAAAAAACATAATTTAATTTTATTAAATTGAGGTTGTTCAACAAAAATGGCGATTGTGGGCGTGTCTGTAGGCGGATTTTACCGGTTCAAGAACTTAGCCTTACTCTTGAACCAAAGATTATATATACCAAATTTCAGCTTTCTAGCTCAAAAATTGCGACCTCTAGAGAGTATACATACGGACGGACGGACGGACGGACCTACGGACGGACGGACATGGCTAAATCGACTAGGCTTTTGATTCTGAGTCAGAATATATATACTTTTCTATACCTAACGGTATTATTTCTCTATGTTACAAACTCCACACCAAATACAATATACCCATTCTATGGAATAGGGTATAAAAAAATCGGTATCAAAATAATTAAAAATTTAATATAATTACAAATAAAAAAAAAATTAAAAGAATACAAAAAAAATTTTTTTTTAAATGAGTTGAAAAGGTGTTAATTCGACAATTAATGCTTTTGTGTCCACCACATTTCTAGTTGTAACATCTACAACAGATGTTGTATTTTTCACAACGATTAGTAGTGAAATCAACAACTATGTCACTGTAAAATTGAAAACATTGGTTGTCGGGTCGATTATGACAATTAATGCAGTCGAATCCACAACGATTTTCAACATTTTTACAACAAATTTTTTTGGGTGTTGCTGCAAATGCTCGTTCGGTGCAAGTTCACTTAACTTGCTTGAGAGCCATCGTCATTATTTTTTCATGGAGCACGTGTTCGAACTATCCACACTCTAAAGATTTAATGCCTTTAATCCTTAAACAAATAGCTCTGTGAAATTTGTAACGAAACATCAAGTGGTATATTAGGTACCGAACAGAAACATCTAAGGAACCTTTACAAAAGTCTACATCAAATGTTCCTAAGGAAAAAAAAACAAAAACAAATTGGAAAACAGCAATCCACCCACATCATACCGCATTTTATGCACTCAAAACTCACCCACACACTCTCTTCCCCCAGCCCATCATAAAATCCAAGGGCAAAGTTGAGTCCGCATATACAATTTATTTTAATGAACAACACACACCGCACCCGCAAGAAGACATTAAAACGTTTATCTTCGAACACAAAATGGCTACGAATAGGTACTGACCCGTGTAATCGAGGTCTAAGTTCTCCTCCTTATGGAAGACCGTGTAGAGTATGCTGGAATCAATCCTTGGGGCGATTGCGCGCAGCTTAAGAATTGCCTTGGTAGAAATTAACTCCAGAAAAATGGCTCTTGCACCACTAGCACATAGCACATCGCACATCGCACTCCATGTCTAATGTCCATGTCCCAGGACGAGAGAGAGAGAGAACAAAACACCGCACCACCATTGTGGTATACGTTAATAACGTAATAACGTGAATATATTGATTTCATCGCAAACACATAAATTAGTGGCCAAGCCAAAGTAAAAGCCCCAAAGAACAAGGCGCAGCAGCACAGCATAGACTTCTTTTTAAATCCTAAAACGGTAAGGGACGACGCGACGCGACGAGGATGTGCGGATGAGGACGTGCCAGGCTAAATGGGCGTTTGTAAGTTGCACGTCTTTTGTGTTTTCGTTTGCTATTGCCCAGGATATGAGTGCAATGCTGATGCATGATGCATCTTCCTGCGCCGCACTACGTTTAACAACTGCGCTCGCCAAAGGGTGCTTTTGTGGTTCCGATACCAAGGTAGAAGAAGGTTCCTCCATTGAGCCCTCTGGGATGTGCATAAGTAAGTTATAAATAATAACTGGCGTGTTGTAAATCAAAATTATCAGTTTTGATGGTCAAGTTGAGAGTGTTCGCCTGCAGTTGAACTCTCTTGGCTTGGCTGGCGAGGTGGCAGTGGCTCATTGGTTCATACTCTGCTGGTTTGGTATTTTGATTGGACTTTTGTCTTCTTCTTTTCCTTCTCCTCCTCCTTCTCTTGATATGGAAGTCTGCAGACTTTATTCGATAAACACATGCGAGTTATAAAACACACCAAAGCTATCATGGCTGCCTCTTGATGGCCGTTTTACTGCTGCAGTCCGATGGTATAGAGTCTGTACGTGTAGTGCATATATGCGTGTATTCCAGGGACGTGCGCAACGATTCTATAGGTAGGTAGGTATTAATAATAATGTATATTGAACTCTAGAGTCAAACGTATGATAGGATATAATTAGGTAGAGTGGCTTGAACGCCACCATGCCGGCCAGCCCGGCCCGGCCCAGCCAAACGTAGAGAGCGCTCAGCGTTCGAGAACCCATCATTCCCACCTCGAACGGGCTGTATAATTTATCAGTTATGTGCGCAGTGCATAATCAAGTGATTTTCTTAAATGGAAACGTTTATTTATGCGCACAAATGCAGGATGAACGTAATAGAGATGCAGATGATGGAAAGTGTATACACGTTATACAGTGTGGTGCTAGTAGTGCCCTGGTGCTACATAATTTCAATTTAGACTCTCTCCTACCTCTACTATCGTATCTTCCTTCCTACTTATTGGTAATGTGAATTACAGAACTTTTGCATCTTGGAAATAATATATGATTGCCTTGCTGGAATTGGCTTTTGAGGAAAGTACACATCAATTTGGAAATGATTGAGTTAGATGGTCTTGCAATAACTTGAGTTAGGCTCTATAGTTTGCCGGTCGGTGGTTAGAACTTAAAGTGTGAAAAATGGCTTGATGTGCATTTCAAATCAAACGTGATTACGTATTATGTTTCGAAGAAGCAGTTTTTTTAGTCTTGAATCGGATTTACCATAATTATATTAATAAGGTTTTGATATTAAAGACTTGATCGACATACTGTTTGAATCATTTTGGACCAAGTTTGAACAGTGTTTTAGACATAAACCTGAGCAGATCCTACGATTTTGTACAATCTCATTTTCTCACAATTGGCACTGAAGGTATAACTTTTGAAGTTCAAAAAGTCTTGGAGTCCAAACATAATAGGCCTGATGTCGGTTTATTCACGTGAGTTGTCAAATTTGTGACAAGTATATACAAAATATACCTTATACACAGTATTATATTTAATAAACCATGAGCCCTGTTCTTCGACTACGTTCGCAGAAACAAACAAGAGCTGAGGCTGAACTATAATGGACGGAAACAAACGGAAAAAGTTAAAAACCGAACGAAACGTTGCCGTCCAACCAGTGAAATGAACACTATTTCCATAATGGATGGATTGCCGCGGAAGCATAACACGTATTTTCCTCTGAACTATAAGATGACTGTGACGTCACATACAATGCAGCATACCCCTCACTCTCACACTCATATCCATTACAGTCAGGTGTGAAATTTTCTTCCGCAAAGTGCGATAGCGAGCGCAGTTGAAGACCGTTAACTAAATAGATCGAAATTTGATGAAAGGGAGCAATCCGTTATTTCGGGCGTGAGATACGAATCGCTTGTTCTCGCACAATTACGGACTGGCCCGTTCAAGCCGTTCCGACTATTATATAGTTCAGACTTTATTTATTAAGATCACCTTTACGAGGCCACCCCTTTTTCAAAACTAATTCTTTAGTTATGCTAGGGCTAGGGCCCCTCTTAGTTTTTCCAAAGATTGATTTCTGAAATAAACATACTTTAGGAAAGTCAAATTAAAAAAAAAAAAGAATCTGTCTTTTGAAATATCCAAGACTTGCCCCAGGCTGAGAAACATTTCTTTGGAATTGAGTAAATAAACATTGAAACCAAAACTTTGAGATAATTAAGAGACGCCCAAGCACATAAGTTTTGTAAATTTGTAAGTTTGAAAACTGAGATTGTTGGTAATAAATAGGGGAAACAAACATTTAAATCCTTGTTTAAAAATCGTTCAACCAGTTTTTAAAAATACGATATGTTCGAAAAAAAATATTAAAAATTTCTGAGTGTGTAAAATATATGAAAGTTTGTGGTTTTCATTTGGGAATCTAAAAAAAATTAAAAAATAATTAAAAATAAAAGAAAGTTTATGAACATGAAAATGTTGTAATGCGATATGAATAGTCTAGCGACAGGTACTTCAGGTGGAAAAATTTCGGAAGTTAATGAAACTTGGGGATGTTGTTCATTGATAGTTAATTAACATTTGCCCAAGATTTTGACCTCAAGGGCCCTGTGGAAAAAGTGGTGGAATTAATTTTCGACCTTCCTCTGGTTTTCCCTCAATAATTGTTTTGTGATTTTTCGTAGAGCATTATTTCCTTAAATTTTAATGGGACACAAATGTTTGTATGTTTATTCGTTACTAAGATATATGGCACTTCGATAAACAGGTAATTTTTCAAAATGTCAAAATTTTTTGAAATTTACCTATTTATCGAATCTCTATAATGTTGGTATTGAATTGAAACATGCACAACAATTTTTGTACTAAAAAAATTGTTGGAAATTTAACGCTCTCCTCTTTTTACTTGCGATTATAGGTACTATAAGGCAAGTTATGCATTCGTCGAAAAAAAAAGTTTTGAGATAACAATCAAACATGACATTACGATGATAGCGAAGACGAAAACAGATGGTCTAAAAATTCTGTCCGTCTTTATGTCTGCCTGCCTGTCCAAACGGGTGGGCCGAATTGCTTCAAACTTGGTATATAGACTTTTTTAGGTATTGTACAGAGGGGAAATTAAAATTTTTTTTAGCTCAAAAAATAACGGTACCTGCCATACAACCGTTACGTTAAAGCTTATTTTTCTCAAAAACGGCTCTAACGATTTCTATTTAAAAAAATCAGTGTTGCTTTTTAGGTACGACCAATCATATGGCTGAAAAAAAAGTTTTAAAAAATGGCTAAGAACGGTACTTTCCATAGGACCGTTTTTTTTGCTTTCGACTAACTCGAAAACGACTAAACCGATTCTTTCGAAATTTCACACACATATAGCTGTAGGTAGCTCAATTTGTATTGCATACCAATTTTTTTTTTTTTTTTTTATAATGCACTCGCACTCAAAGGGTTATTAATACCTTTATAATGAATTAACATGTGCGAGCGAGGAAAGAATTTTTTTTAAAAAAAATAATATTTTGAAAACTGCTTATTAAATTTTTTTCTTAAAATTTTAAATAAATGTATTTGCTGAATACCTATAAACTGGCTTTTTTGAATTTTGTTTGAAAAATTTTTTCAAAAAGTTTTTCAAAAAAAACTTTTTTTCTCAAAAACCGCTCCACAGATTTTTATAAATTTATTCTCATAAATTCAAATTTATAAAAGAAATAAAATGGCGTACTTTTTTTTCAGCTCAAATTAGTTTAAGTATTTATTTAAGAATTTTGAAAAATTTATTTTTATCAAAATCTCAAGCCCCAAGACCACTGTCACACATTAGAGCAAGTTCGTGCGACACAGTCGTGCATTTTATTTCACAGGGTCCTCGAGGTCAAAAACTTAGCAAAATCTTAGTAACTATCCCTGAACAACATCCCCAAGTTTCATTAACTTCTGACCCTTCTCCATTGTATATACATTTTTATAGTAATTTCATAGACCATTTTATTTTAGTTCTGAACGTCGTCAATGGCGGCGCTAATTGTCTTATCTACTTTACATCAAATGTCTTCTATTGTTGTTGTTGCTTCCCATAGCAGTTTAGACAAAAACCACTAAAATTACTTTCCAATCAAAGCTTGTGAACGTCACCCATAGATGGCGCGAAAAACGCCTCGCTTTTTGGGAATACTATAGATTTTAAATACAATGCCCTTTTCTACATAAAAACCCACTTTTCCCGACCTGTCGACTGGACTTAAAGTTATAAATGACTTTCTTTTTACAAAAGAGAAATTTTGATTTGAAAAAACCGGTTCCTAATTTAAAAGAAAAATCCCTATAAAACCATACTAGCCAAAAAATATTTTGTCTTTGGAAAAAAGCATTATGAAAGTCTTATCAAAATCATTGTAGCCATTTTAGATAAAATACAATTTTTTTGTTAATGATAGGGCAGTCCAACGAAACTTTTTTTTTCTAATTTTTGGGTTAACACTTTGAGTTAAACATTGAATAATCGGGAGAAAAAATAGGTATATATTGAATTTCCACAATTTTATTACTTAAAATATATTTTCTGTTAATTTATTAATTTAAAGTGAAACTTTTTTTACATCGCCTCAAATTTGTTGGTTCACCTGTCGCATGTCGCAATATGGCGGCGCCAATTGCTCCCATCAGCTGACCGTGTAGCATTTATATTTTCACTCATTCATGCACGTGCTCCGTGTTATTATATGTAAAACCGGTCAACAAGTGAAAAATCAAGAATAGTGCGTAAAATATCGGACGATAAAATAATTTTAGCCAGTAAGAGAAAGCCAAAAGATTTCGTGTTTGCAGGGAAAAGAAAAAGCTCTTGGTGAGTTAATTTGATTTTTATAGTAGGTAAATTTATAAGAACGAAAAAAGTTTCACTTGCATCGTGGTTTCATAAGACCACACAATTTTGTTTTATGGTTTCTTTAAACATTTGGAACCTATTTTGAATGAAATTTTCTTGCCGCCATCAATGTTTTCCCTCAAAGTGATTTTTCCACCTACGGGGAAACAAAAAAATGTCTCCCTCCGGGAGACTACAAAACAATAGCCATATGGTTAATCGAATTCAAAAGAAGGGATCAGCTTACTTCACACTTTTGGGAACAGAGAAGAATCAATTGTCCATAAAAGAGCTAGATCGAAAATGTTTTGTTTTATACTTTGGAGCTCATGATTTTGGAAATTTTCAAAAAAAGAAGTACACAACACTATTTTTGGTAAATGAGGACTAGCTCAAAAACTGCTTTTGACGTTAAATCATCAGTTTTGAATATTTTTCCAAGAACTGCAAAGGTTCAAACCGGAACAAACTCAGCACAACAAATTCACACATTCGGTACCTACTCGTGCAGTTTTCGATTTTCCACCGCAACATTTCTGCTTTGATTTTGAATCTAATAGGTAGATTCTTGCGAAAATAAATTAATTCAACTGACTTACTTAATCGTAACAACACGACTTGTATTTCAATTTTTAAATGAATCTTGAAGTTTTCATAACCGTGATGCAAAAAATAGTGCCTTGAAAACATTTTGAGTTTTAAAGATTAAAATTTTTACAATTTAAAGCTTTTAAAGCGTTTAACTTGCGAGCGCTTATAGGTACATAAACATTTCACCAAAAACAATACCTATTATGCCCCTAAAATTTAAGTTGCAACATTCATATATTTTAGCCAAGCGTGCTACAAACAATTAAATGTGACCCATACTCGAAGACAAACAATGTTCTCCTTAACTTTTGGTCATTTCACGTTACGAACTCAAAGTAGGTACCTATCTGTTCCACTTCCAGTAATCTGCATAATAATCACTTTGAAGAAATAAATCGCAAACAGTCTTTCATAACTCAAAACCTCCCCCGTCCAATCAGTTGCTATATAAATATAGCTTTTCTAGGTTAGCTCTTAGCTCTTAAATTTTCCCATATAATTAAGCAATTTCTCAGGCCTCTATTTTTTTTGCGAGTCTTACAAAGATCGATACTGATTACGGATTACGGATACAATTTGTGGCAACAACTGCAGTGTTATTATATCCGAAAATCAGTTCGCGCAAAGCATTTTCATGATCCAAATATTTGAATACGTGTGCGCCCCCGAGGCTGTCGCTATACATCATTGCAACAAATAATAATGCTGATTGCCTCTTGACACGATTTTCACATCGATAAACAGAGGGAGCTACAAGGAAGAGCTATGATAATATGGCGTTTGCCATCGTCATCGCCATGTTGCCGTTACACCAAACAAAAAGTAAAAGAGCATACCCGACCCCCAGCCCCAGCTCCATCTATCGCGCAAGAGGCAGTGACAAATGAGCACAATTTACATTATTACATGGGAATTAAACAGACATTTCTGATGCCATCGGGTTAAGGGTAGGGGGGGAAGTATCAGTATCAGTATCGCGGAGCTGGTATCTTTCTATGTAGCAAAGCAATTTTGGGGCCATGAATCGTGTATTTCATGTCACAGTCACTATTATACAGCACACAACACACAGGCAGCAAGCAATTCCATGGAAGTATATGCGGTGTATCCATCCATGCGCTATGCCATTTCCAATTGAGCTATGTTCGATTAATCTTTTTGATTTATGTCCACGTGCGAGAAAGTAGCATGAACAAATGTCTCGATGGCATTTAATTGGGAATCGGGACTGCATGGGGGCAGCTCAGCCCCAGCCAGCCCCATCACCCAACCACACTCAGTAAACAAGCCAGCCATTTAGACTGGGATGTTTGGGCTTTAATATTATGTTCTTTATTTATGTATAGGTATGTGTTTGTGTTTGGGTACATTGCGGCATTCCTAATCCTGGGGCTGCGGCTGCGGCTGGGGTAACAGCAAACAGCGGTAAATTATGTTTGACTAGCTGTGTGGTTGTCAACAAGATTGCGAATCATACATAAATATTATGACAGACAAAAAATAATTGGAGGTCAATTAGGTTTATATAAATATGCTGGTCCGTTGTAAGTTCCCTCTTAACACCACTACCAACACCAACACCACCGCCAGCAGCACCATCGCTTATATACTATAAAAAGTCGAACTTAGGAATACCTGAATTGGCACTTTTGACACATGGTGTTAATGATGAAATGCAAAAGATCGTAGATTGTGGATAAATCGGTAGGTTTTGTAATAAAAAAGGATTAAGCATTAAACACATGTGGTGTTTTTCAAGGCGACAAGATTTATTTTTTAGAATAAGGAGATTGGGTATAATTAATTTAGGATTTAGGCAGACGCCACGTTAGCTTAATACAATGAAAGCTGATAGGTATGTGCTATCAATTGATTTCTACAAAAACAAATAAATAAATAAAATGTCAAAATAAAAGCTTCATTCATTTAGCATATGAAACACAAACACTTTGAGTACCATAACTCACGGGTAGGGGTAACTGGGGCAAGTCGGCTTCAGGGCATGAAGACTAACTGCCAATAACTAAATTAATTAAAATTGTATGCATGTTTCTTGTGTTCTTGGCAGAAACCACAGCTGCATTGCATGCTTAGTCTCACATTGTTTTTCGTCATCAGTTGTGGATGTAGTTCTGGAGTTTTTGCGAAAAACTATATTTTTGTCCGTAAGTAATATTTTAAATATCCTTTATTTAGCTTTTTTCTGTTCGTATTATTCAGAATACATATCATTATGTGTATGTGTATCGTGTATGACTAACTAAGCATGTTTGTTCGTTTAACTATCTTCGTAAAATACTTCTACAAAATACTGATAGTGCATGCATAGCACTTTTTGTTGTGATAAAAATGTGAATACAAATAAGGATGATGTCAAAATGTATAACAAATGGTTTTTTTTTTTTTTGAAAAAATTTAGTTTCATACTCAAAACTCTCAAAATTATAGTATAGTCAACGAGTCCCATAGCGTTTGTCAACTTACCCCGATATTGGGGCTAATTGGCCCGATGTGTTAGCATCATAATCACTTACGCCATACTTAAAACGTACTTCAAAACTTATATTTACTCGTTTTTATTTCTTATGATGATGTTTGGCGGTTATGATGTTTGGGTGACATCTGTCAAAGCTTCTTTTTATTATTCCAATAAAAAAATAAATTGTTGGCACAACAGCTCCAACCCGGGCCGGAGCCTATGACTTATACTCTCAATCATTTCTTTGTGTGCGTGGACATTTAGCACTGCCACACCTACATGGGTATGAAATTTTTCAAGAAACATTTTGTACCAAATAGTTTGTCACAAACAAAATCATGTTAGAATAGGGTATTCAACAGTTCGTTACAAATGTACGGTAGATCTTGCGTATGCTTTTGTCACAAAACGTCCAGTTTCCGACGAAGGTTCACTGTCCAAATGACGAAAAAGTTTAAATCAATTTTGTAAATAAAATTATTAGTTTTCCTTGGCTCCCTGAAATTACGCCACAGGAAATTACGCCAAAAAAAATCGAAAAACGCCCAAAAAACTCCATTCAATGTTTTGGTTTTTTTTTCCTAGTAAAAAAAACCCAAAAAGTTTGGCTTTATTTCAAAAAATGTTGGGTCTTTCTTTCGTGATTTTTCCCTTTTGAATTAAGGGAAAAAAGCCAAAAAAATTTAAACTGATTACGTTATAACTTTATAATAATTGCCACAATAAATAATTTGAAAATCCTCACATTGTTAAGAAAAAGTAGTTAAGAAAGATCCTTGCAATATCAAATCTTTTTACTTTTTTGGGCGTAATCTCCAAAGCCATTTAGGAAATCAATTTATATTTTTTTGGCGTAATTTCCATTTTTATTTTTTGGTCCTTTTTCCTAAATTGCGGCATAATTTCCATGTTTTTTGGCGAAATTTCCAAAAATATTTTGGGCGTAATTTCCTTTGGCGTAATTTCAGGAAGCCGTTTTCCTTTCCTTTTCTTCTCTTATCTTTTATACATTTTTCTTCTTTTCATTGAAAAATAAAAAATATCATAAATACTTTTAATTTTTTTTCAGTGTAGCTGCATCCAAAAACCATTCCTCTATTCAAATATATATATAGGAAGGACCCGAGGAGAAAATATCGTGCTATATAATGCTTTGCATAGAACTACCACCTCCTTGGAGGAATTCAATATAGCATACTATCTACGAAGCTTCCTAAGCAGTGATCGACATCATTTCCATTCACAAAATTTTTCGACAAATAAAAAGAAAAATAAAGGGAACGAAGGAATCTTAATCTGAATGTCTTTATAAATTAAAAGCAAAATAAGACCGAGTCGCCTTTATTTCACTTATGCAAAGTGTCAAAGTGGCGTTATTTTACATCACCATATTTGTATCTTAAAGGCAAAATAAGTTTACTATTATTGCAATTCCTTCAAGGACTTGATATTTAATCAGTGATTCAATGAGAAGTTGTTATATGAAAACCCATTTTAGAATTTCATTCCTTGAGACTAATTTGGATGAACAGATATTTCTCTAAGAAATGCATTTAATTCATGTGTCGATGAATCACGCAGAGAAAAAAAAACTAAACACAAAACTTTATCAACATTTTAAAAAGGAAATCTACTTTATAAATGAAAACTTATTTTAAAATTTTCTGGCGCATCAACGAGGTAGAAGTATAACAAAAACTTTTATTAGATTTAAAGTTTTAAGTTAATCTTGAACACGGCCTAGTGTTTAATTTTTTTATGTTTTTCTTTTGTATTCACGATTCACGAAAGAAAAAAATTAGGGCGATGGCCGTTGGAAAATATAATACTAAAACATTATCGCGCCTTTCGCACGAACAATAATTAAATTTAATTGAAAAACTAATTTTTGTTGAACCTTTAAAACCCGGTAACTTAATGATCTTTTAAAAAGTGCTTCCAACATACCTTAGGTCTATCAAATCTTCTTACCACACTTACCGCTTTAAGTCGTCTTTTAACGCATATAACATCGCGCCCGCACTTAAGGAAAAAAGAAGAAACATTTATTTTTTAATAGCTTTATGAAATACTTAACAACTTTTGCTTCTCTAAAAGATTTCGATTTGTCTTCCATTCAGTGGAACATTTCTGCCGAAAGATATTAAACCAAAATCCTCATTATCATCACTCCGAACGTGGGGCCATATTTCTGGTGTTGTTCAAAATGCGGTCTATGCACGGAAGCTAATAAAGAAGCCATTTTTTTTTTTTTTAAATTTCTATAATAACTCTTTTGCTACCGTTTCTTCATAAAACATAAGGTGTAACTGCCTTTATGGATAATTAGAAAAAAAAAATTCAATAATGGATTTAACTGTTCCCGCATGGTAGCTATATGAAAAAACAAGAAAATAAAAAACATAATTTCATCATTCCACCATTCCCCAACCAACCTGGAAGCGCCTTATAGAAATTATCTTTTAATGATACTTATGTTACGAGGAAATGGCTGCCATTGAGTATAATGATGGTTTTCTTAACGTCGCGTCCGTCCATCTTGAATATATCGCTCTATGGCAGGGCAGTGGCAGGGAAAACAAAACAAAAATGAGATGCACTCCTCGACCCCTACCTACAAGGAGTATACGACGTATATAATGAAAATTAAAAGGCATTCAATTCGGTGTTTTTCAAAAGGAAAAACGTGATAGGACCACCTCTTTTTATGTAAGTTACAACGTTTTTTTTTTATTGTGAAATTAAATTAATTTGGATCGCGTCATTAAACTCATTTCCATTTAATTAGCGCTAACGTAAAAGTGTTTTAACTTGAGTTGTTTCGGGCGATTTGGATCGTGTGTTATTTTTTTGTAATAGGCACCTACCTATGCGCGGCGTTTCGGTTGATTTGTTGCTTAATGAGTTTAAAAGAAATTAAGTGAAATGGCTATTTCGAAATATTTTTGAAGTATAGGTTTTATGTATCTATACAACCTTAGGCTAGGCGTACGCAATAAAGTTGAGTTAATAGGCCAGAAGTTTGTGGACCTAAGAATAGTTTCTTGCTTGTCGTTCGGTAAGCATATATACTTATTGCAACTCTAAGGTTCCTATGCCTTAAATGTGGAATTGTTTTTCCTACGGGACAACTTATAATGTAGATAAGGGTTATTAACATAGGTTTAATTTGGTTAAAACAATTGTTTTAATTGCATCTTCTTTTACACTTCAACTATTACCAAACATTAAAATTATATAGGGTTTTAAGCATAAATTGTGAAAAAAGCAACAATTAATCGAAAGCAAAAAAAGATGGGAGGGGTACTCTATTTCCTGCTTCTTGTAAGAGAGAAGGCAGTTTTCTCAGCAAGTGACTTTAGCTAGAATTTTCTTATTAAAATTATTATAATGCCACAAAATACCATAGAATAAGGTAATATTTAATATTATTTTAAATTATTTGGTTATATTTTACATTTTACGTTGTATTTTTTAAGGTATAATTTAAAAAAAAAGGCAAAATGAAACCACATCTTTTTAATCGAAATTCTTTATTGTTAATTATTTTCGATTTTACAATTTAAAACTTCCATCAGTTTTCCTTCTTCCTGTTTTTAAATTCTTGTATGCTTACCAATCAATTGTTCTGATAACTAAATATCCAGAGCCATAATAAAGACCAGGTTGTCTACGAATTACGAAACACCCTGAAAGTATTATTAAACGGCAGCGCACGTCAAAAAATAATAATTTTTAAAGGAACATTCTTGATACCTTGGGTTACATTATTGTAATTTTTGTAGGGATCTCTAATAGAGACTTAAGAAAGAGTATAGCCTATTGGATAATGGTATATGATATGATATGATAGTATGATATAGTAAGTATAGTAAGTATATAGTAAGTATAGTAAGTATAGTAAGTATAGTAAGTATAGTAAGTATAGTAAGTATAGTAAGTATAGTAAGTATAGTAAGTATAGTAAGTATAGTAAGTATAGTAAGTATAGTAAGTATAGTAAGTATAGTAAGTATAGTAAGTATAGTAAGTATAGTAAGTATAGTAAGTATAGTAAGTATAGTAAGTATAGTAAGTATAGTAAGTATAGTAAGTATAGTAAGTATAGTAAGTATAGTAAGTATAGTAAGTATAGTAGGTATAGTAAGTATAGTAAGTATAGTAAGTATAGTAAGTATAGTAAGTATAGTAAGTATAGTAATTATAGTAAGTATAGTAAGTATAGTAAGTATAGTAAGTATAGTAAGTATAGTAAGTATAGTAAGTATAGTAAGTATAGTAAGTATAGTAAGTATAGTAAGTATAGTAAGTATAGTAAGTATAGTAAGTTTAGTAAGTATAGTAAGTATAGTAAGTATAGTAAGTATAGTAAGTATAGTAAGTATAGTAAGTATAGTAAGTATAGTAAGTATAGTAAGTATAGTAAGTATAGTAAGTATAGTAAGTATAGTAAGTATAGTAAGTATAGTAAGTATAGTAAGTATAGTAAGTATAGTAAGTATAGTAAGTATAGTAAGTATAGTAGGTATAGTAAGTATAGTAAGTATAGTAAGTATAGTAAGTATAGTAAGTATAGTAAGTATAGTAAGTATAGTAATTATAGTAAGTATAGTAAGTATAGTAAGTATAGTAAGTATAGTAAGTATAGTAAGTATAGTAAGTATAGTAAGTATAGTAAGTATAGTAAGTATAGTAAGTATAGTAAGTATAGTAAGTTTAGTAAGTATAGTAAGTATAGTAAGTATAGTAAGTATAGTAAGTATAGTAAGTATAGTAAGTATAGTAAGTATAGTAAGTATAGTAAGTATAGTAAGTATAGTAAGTATAGTAAGTATAGTAAGTATAGTAAGTATAGTAAGTATAGTAAGTATAGTAAGTATAGTAAATATAGTAAGTATAGTAAGTCTAGTAGGTATACTTTTTGTTTTTTTAATAATTATGGATGCTGTTTTTTCTTACAAAATAAATTCAACTCTGATATTGACTTGCGATTATAGGTACTACATATAAGGCAAGTTATGCATTCGTCGAAAAAAAAGGTTTTAATATAACAATCAAACATTAACGGGTGGGCCGAATTCCTTCAAAATTGGTACCTACATAGATTTTTTTATGTATTGTACGGAGGGGAAATGGAAATTTTATTTAGCTCAAAAAATAACGGTACCTGCCATATAACCGTTACCTTAAAGGTTATTTTTCTCGAAAACGGCTATAACAATTTTGATTTAAAACAATCAGTATAGCTTTTTAGGTTCAATCAATCATAAGGGTGAAAAGGGTTTGAACAAATGTCTAAGAATGGTACTTTCCATAGGACCGTTTTTGTGCTTTCGACTATCTTCGGAACGGCTCAACTGATTCTTTCAAAATTTCACACATATATAGGTGTAGGTAGCTCAGTTTATACTACATACCAATATTTAAAAAAAAAGTATTTTTTTGTATTTTTAAAAGCATTTAAAAAAATAAAATTTGAAAATTAGTATTTTGAAAACCGCTTATTAAATTTTGTTTCAAAAATTATAAATAAATATATTTGCTAAATACCTATGAACTGGCGTTTTTGATTTTTTTTTTGAAAAATGTTTTCAAAAAGTTTTTCAATAAAACTGTTTTTCTCAGAAACCGCTGTACAGATTTTTATAATTTTATTCTCATAAATTCAAAATTATGCAAGAAATAAAATGGCGTACCTACATTTTTTTAGTTCAAATTAGTTTGAGTACATATTTATTTAAGAATCTCGAAAAATGTATTTTTATCGAAATCTCAAGCCCCTAGACCACTGTCACACATTCGAGCAAGTTCGTGCGATACAGTCGTGCATTTTATTTAACATAAAATAGAAGCTTATAATGAACATAAAGCTTATAAGCTTTCTTAAGAACTTATGTCTAGGTCAATTTTAAAGGCCTTATAGGAGCTATCATTTACAATCTCAAATCTCAAAACTGTTGACCTTGCGTAGGCTTATTTAATACAAAATCTTGCAAGCTATAACTTGTCCAATTGCCATTTAAAAGTTTTTTTTCTCAATATCACTTTGGATTCGGTTCAAAACTTGGATTAAGCATAAATGTATGAGACATACTTAAACCAGATACTTAGTCAAAGTACATGCAACTTCTTATACAAGACTCATACTCTAAAGTTCCTTCCATGTCAATTATTAAATAATTCGAGGGAATAATTAATGGCTCCCCCAATCGTATGCTAATAAAGATTTTTATTTTCTTGTCCATTCCAAGATTTTTCAATCAGTCTCACTCTATCAAAGTCTCCCATCAGTTTAATATATTCAAATGTTATTTCGCTTAATCAAAAGACTCCGACATGACATCTGGAATATGATCTGTCCTCATCTCCTCCAGAGTGCTTCATAAAAAAAAAAGGTCCATTTAAAATCAAAACCAAACAAAAAAAGAAACAAGTGATTATCAGTTTGGTGTATACGGAAACAAAATTTACGACTTAATGCTTATAAGAAAAATATAAATGACAAGAACGACAACGACGAGACGACGACCAAGTTTGAAGAAGATTCCAACTTGAAAATCACATCTCTGGCACAGGATCTTAATAGCATTTTAAACGCTGCCTCGTCGACGGGATGTGACCAGAATCACAAGAAACGACAGCCATTGTCATGTCAACCTTATGCTGGACGAAATTCAATTTTTCGAACATAATAAGCTCACCTTATATTCCCTATTCTCGTTTTAAGAATCAGATACATAGCTGCGTTCGGTATTAAAAAAAAAAAATGGAACCTTGTGAAGACCTTTTCTTTTTTTTTTTTAGTTTCATGCTAAGATTCGTAGTTATGTATTCCAGTTGATTGTCTGGGTTATTTTTGTTAGAATGTCCCCATCAGGTCCCATTGGATGTTGAGGACAGAAAATTAAATTTATTTTCTAATACCGTAGATTTAGAGCTCTGCCTTTAAGATATATTTTGAGTATGTACAAATAAAATTGTGTAGGTATCTTTTACATAACCAACCGGTTGAGGGCTTAGATTGGTTTCAGGTTTCTTAGAATTGTCGGAATGCCTACCAAATAATTTTATTAGAAATGTGATTTAATTTTTTTTTTTGGGTTTTTGTGGGAGAACCAAAGGGATCCCAAAAAATTAAAGAATACCTGACTTTTCCCGAAGATGATTGGGTTCTTGTAAGATTATATCTTATACTATACATATGAGGCAGAGAGTTGGTTCGGTAATTATGTACCTATGACAGAGGAACTATACCTAACTGGTGCCCTGATGGGAGATGTAGAAAGAAGCAATTTAGATGTTGCGTCCATTTAAATGATTCGGTTGGAAAAATGGAGTCTTCTTTAAATTGCTTTATGCTATAAGCCTGCTTCCATTAACAGAAAAAAAGGGATAATTTATTCAGTTATTTACGAATTAAGGAAACGAAATGTTCATTCTATATTCGTGAGAAGTAATATAGGTATAGGAAAATACAGACGGGGATATTTCAAAATGGAGAATGTTAAATATGTAATTCTTTCATTTCAAAAGATATTTTTATAAATTAGTGTATAATTTAATTTTTCATTTGATATTCCAATGGACCTTTCGAATCGAAGATCCGAATTCGGGAGGCTTGCCGACACGCTTTATGTGGAAAACCCGGCGAACCCCACAGAGGTGGATTACTAGTGTGAAGCAGATAAGTGGAAGCGTTGTGAATCATCTGAGATCATTAATTGAACGAAAACAAAGAGACGAAGAAGCCGATTCGAATGCAGACATTTGGGTACAGTATTAATGGATTAAAAAATCTTTAATGACCGTGAACCAAACTCAAAGTACCAAATCAGCAAGTTGGAAGGGGAAGCTAAAAATGAAGTCCAAACTTCTTGCATCTCAATTCATTGTCATCTTTAAGCAAACATTAATGCACGATGTGTACAGTCGGTCCTAGTGATACCATGAGTTTCCATCACAAGTTCTAAAGAAGGCTCTTTTGCACAAAAAGTAGTAGAAGAAGAATTACTGTTTGGATATGAAAATAAAGGGAGTTGATTTAAGAGGAAGGCAAAAAATGACCCAATTATAGAGCGCACGATTTAATTTAAAAATAAAACGATTTTTTTTTATCAGGAGTGGTCAAAAAACTGAAAGAAACCATATATGGCGTCAAATCGTTCTTGACGGCCAATTTATATAGAAATTTCGTTAGATATTGCATTGTGGAAATCGTTGCTCATAAATCAATTGTTTCATGCGCGGTGTGGTAGATGGCGCCAGCCGTCCCGCTAGCAAATGTGGCCACATGAACTCTGTCATCATGTTCCTGTAACGAATGTTGTTCCCAATCACTGCACTTCCGGACTCATTTTCAAAGAAGTAAGTTCCAATCACGGATCACGGCATCTGACCAAAATCCCCTCTAGACAATTGCTGGTTGTGGATGAATTTATTTTTCATGGATCCCATGCGTATTTTTTGGGCCAACAATTTGATAAATTTGGTTTCTTACGAACCCGGTCAGATAAAAATGCGCCTCTTCAGGTAAAGTTTATTTGTTTCGAAGAATTAATGTAATGAACTGAAGAAATTTTACGAAAACAGCAAAGGCCTACGTGCAGTAAATATCCACTGGGGCCATTGGATATGGTCCTTAGCTTATAATTATTGGGAGACATCGAAAATAAAACTAGCTATACCTAAAGCTAACTAAGCTGATCACACATCAACAACTTTTAAATAGTTAGATTCACAGCCATATTAATTTCTGTCACAAGTAACTCAATATATCTCAATTCACAGCTTGTTCAAAAGAACTATAGTGGCTTCTGTAACACCATGTGGATAAATTTTTTTAAGATCCTGCAAACTTTTCTGAGCTCCTGAATGACAAAAGACAGGTTACCTTATTAGATTCGCACCTAACCCCAAGGCACTACTCAAACCCTGATATTATTTTTTACTCTGTTGACGGCTTGGGGGACCGTGGAGCATCGCTTCATAAAATAAGTACCATTTTCACGCTTTTTATACGTCACTTTAGAATATTCATATTACTGGAGAATTCTTCCCAGAAACATCGCATCGGTCAAATGATGACCACATTACACATCATTCTTCAAGATTCTATCTATACCGTTGAATAATCCCAAGTTACAACCTATACCAACCTTCACAAGAAATGACGACTATACTTTGGAATCCTTTCCTAGAAAAAGCTAGCAGTCATGAATCTAAAAAAGCTCAGCATTGACTGAGCAACCGGTCAGCCAAATAGTTTTTCAGATTATGGATTTTCTTAACTTTAAATCTGTCGGCAATAGACTTGCAGACTTGTGGACGAAGCAAAAACCAGCCTTCTTTTGCTCAATTCAATTCACGATGCGATGGTTGAATTGATTCAATTCCTGTACATATTTGATACAATATATATGTATATTGAAAATAAAATGGTTGGAAATTAAAAACAAAAATTCTTCGTCTCGATAGCAGCGCCACTTTACTTGTCCAACTTTAGCTTATAGGACCATCCAGAGGGCGCTATGAATAGAAAACGAAATCGGTAAAGCCGTTTTGGAAATTTTTTAAATAACGCACTCCCAAATTTCATAAAACGCTTACCTGAAAAACATTTCAAATTTATACTTTGGCGAGTATTAAAAACTAAGGTGGAATCAGGGATTGGACCAAAAATTTTTCAGTATTCTTTTAGAAATTAATTTCTTTTTTTGAAACAATATTGATCAAGACCCTTCCAAGCCTTACCCATAGCCCTTTATTTGAATAGAGAATTGCTTCCCATAAATAAATGAAACAAAGAACAACAAAGCACCCCTTGAAACAGTTAGAATCAAGTTTTTTTTCCAAAATAGAAAAAAAAATTTGGCATTCGGTTATTGAATAAACAAAATATTTGTTCTTTTCGTCGCATTTTCCCCCAAAATAAAATAAACCAAAGACAAAGTTATTTTTGAACAAATAAAACTTTTTTAATTTCTGTCAAGAAACATATGTTTCCGTTGTACATGATTTCCCATCAGGAACATTTTTTAGTGATTGAAAAACTTTGGTGACACTCTACATGCAATGTTGATATATTTTTTGTTTGCTGTTGGAGAAAATTCGTGGAATGTATTCATTCACCTCACCTAGCTTTATAATTTTTTTGTGGGTGGAGGTTACAGTGTTATATTTGTTTTCGAAACAGTTTATGGAGGATTGTTTGTCATATAAAAACGATGAGCTGTCACTTACAAGCTTTGTATTGAAGCTGTTGTCTGGACTGCCTGTCAAACTTTGTAGCTTTAAAAGAAAAAGATTAAAAAACACACGTCACTGTTCAATGCAAATGAATTTAACAATAAACATGAAAATGGAACAATGAGGTCCGAAATCATCGCCATAATTACCATAATATGAATAATGAACGGTTTAATAATTCAAAAAAAAATTTAGAGCTTACACATAATTTATTTAGTGTTGACACCGCAGACATACATTTACAAACATTATGGTGTTTTCCATCAGAACAAAACAACCATTTTTGAGAATTTCTCGACATTCCGAAAAATCATAATTTAAAAATACGATACTGCTGCTCTTCTGTTGACATAATACAAGTTTGCACTGCAGCTCTTTTGTTTTACTTAACGAAGTGGCTACTTTCTCCATTTTTGAACTGTCATATGATCAGTCTTCATAATACAAATATCTGGCGGATATTGTTAATCAATTTACTTGGAATATCCGCAATTAAGTTACATCTCCAATTAAAGAAGCAAACTTTTCTCTAACAAACATAAATCATCCATATTAAGTTGGACACCGTTGACACATGTATCTTATACCACCACTGCCTCTAAAATCACAAAAACTAAATGCTTTTACGTCTACCTATAAGTATATCCATTTTTACTTTGACACAGTATCTGTTAATAGGAAAGTCAGTCCTATACAGAAGACTTAAATAAAAAATTAGTAAAATATTTAATAATATAATAAATTATAAAACCTAATAAATCTTCAACGTTCAATCGATAAGTTATGTTATAGACAACCAGTCTAGCCTGAGGACAAACTCAATCAAGATAATTATTATAAAAAAAAAACATAGACTTACATTCGCCGTATTGACTTTATAATGAACCACAATCGATGTGAGTTTTGCTAAACGGCTACCATATTCGGTTGGGCTATGGCATGAATGAAGTTGTTCCTAATTAGAGGCAAAGATTTTCATGTTAAATGCTTTTTTTTTTTAATAAATGAAAAAATATTTTACTTTGCTATTAAACGTAGCTACTACTAGTTGTACCTGGCATAAATGTTACTGATAGATTATAAATCTCCTCATAAGGCCAATGGTATTATGACGATTGCCTCAAGATGATTGTAATTAACTATTGCAACGAAATTACAAAAAAAAAATCTGAAGAATTCAATGATCTCCTGGAAGTGATTACATATATGTATTTATAAACTTTATTATTATTTAAGTATTTATTTAAGTATTTATTTAACAATACAATGAACCATTTATATTAAAAGGACATATTTCCTGGAAAAAAAACCAAGAAAAGTTTTTTTAAGAGGTTAAAATAAAAAGACTAACTACAAGTATGTCTTCCATTTTGAGACTCAAATCATGTAGTTGATCCTTAACTAAAAAAAAATATTCTTTCTTTGGTCTGATGATGATCACCATTTTAGTAAAGTATTTAATACCTGTGTAAGGCTATGTTATTTAATTAATGCTATTTTAATTAAACTTAGTCAAACTCTTAGTCATATATGTAGGTAAACCTTTCAAAACACAAATTTGCACCAACTGCCTACAGGGTAGATCCTGGAGAGCAAAAAATGTATGTTTTTTAAACCAAGTCTCTGTCTCTGTAAACTGAAGGCAAGATTTTTAGAATCTTTTCTCTATTTTATAATGTTAATGAAATATGTCCTATTTTATGTGATAAGAATAACTGCTTGAAGTTGGAGACACTTCTCCTTCGCAATACTTTGAGGCCGGTTTTATTTCGCTGATATAAGGGGGCAGTTTGCAACGAGCTTTTGAGGAAATCCAATCCAGCTCTAATTCGTCGTTCCATGAGTATCAGTTTCTACATTTAAATCCTAACCAAATTTCAGAAACGGTAAGTCTTTGTGTCGGTCTGTGTGTAGTCTCATATCTTCATTGCTTAATTCATTAATGGCAAAATGCAGATAATAACTGCGTCGTCTTTTCTTTCTTCTAATTTATAACGCGGGGTTATTTGATAGTCTGTTGTTTGTGTTTCCTTTACTTCTTTCACAAAAAAATTGGTCTTGAGGATACAAAGTTACTGCCAATAAATAGATGGTTAGTTTTTTTTTTTTTTACAAGTATAAGTGCGTTTTTATTAAAAGGAAATGTATGTACGGAAACGGTAAGGATCAGAACAACACACATAAGCGCATGATTTGTCGTTCCATGACTAAAAATCTTTATGTTAGACCTTTTGTGGTCCAGACGTGCAAGCTGTCCCTAGTGCAGGTCGTTATGAAATAAAGATTTTAATCAATCTAAGTAAAAGCTTAAATAAATTCGATATTATTTGATAAATTTGTACTTGCTCCAAGGGGCAAGTATTTGTTTCCCACAAAAAAATAATGTCTTAATATTAACTTGCGCGTCTGTACGCTTTTTACTTCACTGTCTGTTTGTCTTTCTGTTCAAACCTCTACATCACCGATTTACTTCAAATTTGGTTTTAAATTTTTATTTGGTCGTCTCTCCGAAAGCATTTCTTATTTTTGCTTTAGGCCCGAAAATAACGGTATACCTCCGTGAAAAAGAAGTTTAAATTGAGTGCTGTTTTGTTAAAACAATCAATTTTTTGGTTAGAATTAGAATTCGGAATTTGCGGAATACAATATTTTGGTAAACTAATACAACCGATTTAAAAATAACATTCTATGACTGTGTTTTTTGATTTTAAACATTTTGAAATACTGTGAATATAATTTTTGTAAGAAAATTTGAGTTTCAGATGAAAACTGAAGATTTATTTGTGTTGACATATTCAAAAAAAAACTAAATATTTTTAGAAAACATTTTGAAAAAACCCTTTTATAAAACGACTCCTACGATTTTCAATATCTTACTTTAAGATAGACTTTTAGTTTTGAAATTTTATTTCATAGTTGCTTTGTTTTTTGAAAACTTCAGATTGGTGTGTTTCCAAGAAAATCAGGTCATTACCTAAGTCTGGTCTAAAATTATATATATTCTCATTAAATTGGCCATAAGTTGACAAGGACCTATTGTGCTGAAACCTTCTCTGACACTTTTTTCCGCTATTTTTTTAAGGTGACAATTTTGTTTTTTTAGTTTAAGGTTTTTTTTTTTGTCCAGTTTTAGCCGAGGTGCTTACTATTGAAGTCAACTTCTTCGGTCCTTATGAAATTTGTTGAAAATGTATTTATCTTATTATAAGGAAAAATAGAAACATCATGTCTCTAAAAACGGCCATTAGTTCAAAATGAGGGATGTTAAATAAAAATGTTTAACTATCCATCTCCAAATGTTTAGATTCCAAACGCACTCTCCTACTTACTTTATATCTTTATTCAACTAAGAACGTTAGTTATTACTTAATAAAATACTTGTACTCCTAGAACAAGTTCGTGCGACCCATCAGTCGTGAGTCAAATTTGTTCTCTTCTCAGACTATGTCATCTGCATATATGTCAAATTTACAATGGTCGAATTTAACGAAACTTAACTATACTGCTTTTACATTCTTTCCTTTTCGACATTAGCTTTTTTCGTGTACTTTTTGTGCCAAAAAACGAAAACTGTCAAAATTTCTCAAATAAGCGAAAAATCTCTCTCACTTACTGAAAAGTAAAGCGAATAATTTTAGTGTAAATTCTTGAGAAACGTCAAATTCGAATTTTTTAATTGGTTAGCTCTTTGCGCAAAAGTCATCTGCAACAACAATGTTTATTTCATTCGCCTTTTACAGACTTCAAATTTTTACCAGATGAAATTTCACTGGGTCAAAACTAGAAAATAAATGAACGAAAGAATAATACAGCTGTCATTTTCTTTCGTTCATCTCTCAGTACACGAACGCTTTTTTGTTAATGTAAATGTATATTTGTATTATAATGCAAACTGTTTGATTTTGGTACGCGAACAAAGCTATTCTTATGAGTGTTTATGTGCCCTTTTTTAAAATATTCACAATTTGAAAAGCTATTAAAAAAAATGAGTAATAATGAAAGTAATTCTAATAAAAATGTACTACATTCATGCCATAAGTAATTATGTTCTTTCTAACTGATGTTAATGATTATACTTTCCTTATTAATGCGTATTTGATTACTGATGTGCTGATGATGAAGTAAGAAAAGATGCGATAGTCAGTGCGGACATAAGCCAAGTACGTATTCTTTTAACTGCAAGAAACATCAGGGAACATGGTTCTGGTATTCAATGTTGCAATCTTAACCGTATCTTTTCTGCACGAAGTCTCTTAAAATGGTTTCTCTTGCTGTAGTGCTTGTTTGTGAGATAAACACCATCTGAGCAGACCTTCATATATTTTGCGAACACCTATATGGAATGATTCAATCGCTAATGTAGAAAAAAAAATTCATAATCCTTATTCATGCGTAAGGTATGCTGTCATTGCAAGAAGAAAATAGTTGTACAAGTACATCTGTCGATCTACAATCAGCATGTGCTAAGTAGCTGTGTTTGTTTCCTTAAATGGTAGAATGTAGATTGTATGCTATGCATTTTTTGATAGAGATATTAAAATTTATTAGCTCAGATATTTTGTTCATTAACGGGTGATAGAACCGTGAATCTTTATACAGGGTCCGTCAAATGAAGTGTTACTGATTTTATGTTGGCATCACTGGCGACGCGGGAATATTTTTTTTTTTGTTAATAACTGTAAGAAGAATTACCGTTGTACTTCTGGCTTTAAAACTCAGCACCGTGTCATAAAGCTCGTTTAACGCAACAATTTCTTGCAGACAGTAGCCTCCCTACTCACCAGATTTGAATCCAATGGACTTCTCTGTATAGTCCATTGTGGAGGCTAAGGTGTCAACAAAAAAGTATACGAGTGTTGCAACATTGAACTTAGCGCTTCGTCAGCAATGAGCACGGATCCCACAGGGCCGCCTTTGTGCAGCGTGCAATTACTTCATCCAAAGGATTGATGTTGTCAAGAGGAAGCTATTTTGAGCAGTAAAACGGTTTTAAAAAAATATATATTTATTTATAGTGTGCACATTAAACTTGGAATGAAAAACTCTAAAAATGAAGAATTTATTGAACTTTGAGTTGGTAACACTTCATTTGGCTGACCCTGTACCTATATTAAAAAGATGAGCGTGTGCTGATAATGTAAGTAATAAATTTGCACGATTTGCAACAATTTGTTCAGGAGTAAGTCTATTCATTATGGAATGGCAGACCAAACTGAGCATAAATCAAGTGACAGCTGTAAAAAAGACCAACTCCGAAAAAGTATTGCCAGATTGAAAACCACACGTCAAAAAAAAACTGTTTGAAACTGACTTAGAGGATGAAGGAGTTGTTATTTTTAACTCTGACACAAAATGCGATTTTGCTTATCAATTGTAGGTACGTTTTAACCAACAACAAAAAAAAAAACGGTGATTCGAAACGGCGAAGTACAAAATTATACGGTGTAAAATGAAAACGGGGCTTTGCTATAAACGTGTCAGACCAATGCAATGTGACGACAAAATGGTTACTTGCCTCGGTAAGGCAGCGGAGTGAGGACTTAAAATAAAACAAATTGAAAGGCTTCGTTACAATTTCTGTTTTGCTTCCATGAAAATAAACTGTTTTGTCTTTCATGTACAAAATGTGGGCAACATGCATACAATTCTCCATCTAAAAATTCCAAAAATAACATGTTAAAAATTCTTTAGGTATCGCTTTCCCGAACCAGATTTCCCGTTGTTTGTAAATCAAAGTTTTCACGTAAGCTCTTTTGTTACATTTCCTTGGTCCACAAAATAAGGCAACTGATTCCATGATGGGTTTTGTTGTCAAAAAAAACTGTGGTCAAAGAAACTTGCAGGCAAAAACGTGTCTATAAATAAAACTAACCACAAAGTTCGTGGAGCGAGCCTTTAATCTAAAAAGGAAAAAAAAAGGGCCGCGATTATTGATAAAACGGTAAATGATTGGGATGCCAGACAATAGTGGTTCGGTCAATCATGTCTTTCGGTCGATATTGGTAACTTCAGTCTAAGCTACTGGATCGGTTTGCTTCAAACTAGGAACTTAGTGAATGAAGGTTTTCGGAATGAGCATTCTATCTCTGAATCTATAACCTGCCATACAACCGCTAAGGTAAGTCTTATGTTTCTCGAGAACTACTCGTATATGATTTTGATAAAACTTTATTATTCTATTTTCTAAACTGGAATGAATTTTCCAAAAAAAAATGCTGTAACTTTGTTTTTTTTTTTTTTTATAAAAAATGATTTTCTACTTAGCCACCTAACCGATTTCCATGAAATTTTTGATATCAGAATAATTTTAATTTAATGGTTGAATTAACATTGCGATTGGAATTTTCCAAAATCTGCCACTTTCGAGTATAATTCTATTGTTTTCCTTGAGCTTATTTCGTGACAGTTGACCTCGCCATATTTTCTTTGGTCTTCCAAAAGCACATTTAAGCTTATGGATTCTATTGCAAACACTTCTTTGATATGTTTTCATTAGGTTTCCTCAGTGTTTAGATCCAATCCAGCGCCACTTTCTTTGCTTGATGTCATGATCCACTTTTGTTTGTTCAGTCTGGTAGCCCCAGGTTCTCGCAAATTATCTTGACTTCACATAGGTTAATTATAGGTGTTCCCTCCAAGTTGTCTACAATTATTGCAAATGCCCAGCTTCAATAGCTTAATATCAATGAAACCTTTAACCTCAAAAGCTAGGTAAACTATTTCCATACGCCCTTTTATGATTACATTGGCACGAAATCAAACATGAAGTTAATCAAACAGTTAGCCACTGACCACGATTGCATGATCTTTCACTCTTCACATTGTACCTCTAAGTAGTAATTGTAACCCACATCATCCCACTAAGAGATCATCATCATAATAATCATGAAACTGATCGGCGGAACAGTGCAATTGCAAATTACTTAACAGAACCCACCCACCGCATCCGCAAATTACACTCGGAAACAATGCCTTGATTGCGATTTTCAAATTGCTGGTCATGCCACCCGCCGCCCACCGATGGTCGCATCACCCCGCCGTGCCGGCACTCGCCCATTTAAATGAATACGTTTCGATTACGGTCTCAATCGGGCATCCATATTATTATGGTCGATCAACAACGCGTGTACTTATACATATGTATACTGCGCGATCGTGTGCCGTTTGTGGTGGGTTTTCAATGCGCTTTTAAGTTGCATTCCATGATATTTGCAAAAATTCAAGACGCGAGTCTGAACTGAATGTCTGTCTGTCTCTCTGTCTGTCTTTAGTGTTTTGCTCCGAGGCAACAGAAATAAACGGAATGTTGGATAAAGGTCAATTCGAGTTGAGAGATGCACAACTGCTCATTGCACACACAACAATCTGACCAATCATCATTACATCATCAATCAGCAATTATCGATTGCAAATTGATGTTGATTGTGAGGAATATAATGATCTTGTTGGTTATTGTATTACCTGTGATAATCAACGCGCCATCGATCGATTGATCGAGACTGATCACTGATCGATGGGTGATCCGGTGACCACAGAGATTTCTCAGACCTTATAGGTAGGTTCATATTTGACAGATTGACGTGTGTGTATGTTATATTGTTGGTTGGTTCGGTTTGCCTTTGGGGGATTAGTTATCGTTTGATATCGATCGTTTTTGACAAGTGCAATTAACGAAAAGACGTTGCTCAGAAAAAATGATAATATTGGCAAAAATTAATTCTTTTGAAGCGAAATGAAAATGAAGCTGCGTGCGGTTAAAGTTGAACATGTGTGGCTATGATGACACTCACTACTTTTTTTTTATTCGATTTGCAATTGAGTAATAGCGAGTTTCATTCACGAAAAGAATTGCACTTTCTGTCAAAAGAATTGACCTTTTTCACTTTTGAGAGTTTCATTCATTCAAAAAGTGCAATTCTAGATCGATTCTCAACACGAAAGAATGCATCTCTAATGGGTTGGGAGAATCGATCTGAATACTTTTCTGTCAAACGTCAGATGAGAAATAATTTGTTATTTTTTGTTGTTTGTTGTGAAATTGTGCCAGTCTGTGATAAATATAACAAAAATAAACAAATAATGAACGAAGAACTTAATATGTACTTTAATTATCCAATTAATTATCAATTATCTAATGATTCCTTTTGTCCAATGACAAAGGACAAAAATCAAATGACAAAAAGTATAATTCAAATTGACATGGATACCCAAAACAAGTTTCATTCAAAAGGGCAATTCTCGATTTTGAGAACAATTCTTCCAAATTTGAATGAAACTCGCTATAACAATCGATTCGAAGCGTTGACATTTCATGGAAACTAATAGCGAGTGTCATTCACGGAAATAATTGCTCTTTCTGTCAAAAGATTCGATCTTTTTCACTTTTATTAGTTTCATTCATTTAAAAAGGGCAATTATAGATGAATTCTCAACACGAAAGAATGCATCTCTGATGGGGTGGAAGAATCGATCTGAACACATTTCTGTCAAACGTCAAATGAGAAATCTTTTTTTTTTTTTTTTTTTTTCGTTTCTTGTGAAATTGTGCCAGTCTGTGAAAAAAAAATAAAAATAAACAAATAATGAACGAAGAACTTAATATATGTATGTACTTTATTTATCCAATTAATTATCAATTAGCAATAATCCAAAGTCAGCAATTCCAATGACAAAAGACAAAAACCAAATGACAAAAAGTCAAATTTCCAAAACAAGTTTCATTGAAAAGTGCAATCTTCGATTTTGAGAACAAATCTTCCAAATTTGAATGAAACTCGCTATAACTCTTGGTCGTGTCACTCGCAAGCCTGATTCTAAAACGGTCATTGTTTCTTCCGAGAAAGATTCGAAACACCAGACAAACCTGTTTATATAAGTGACAAAATTATAAGCAACTGCTGACCACGGACCAATATACAGACCGCCAACTCGTACTCCTCTTGCCTGAAACACCCTAGAAATATTTGTTCATGTCTGTGAATACGTGTACATCTCTCTCTGTGCATTTTGTAATGGCAACTATACATTTATTTTGTAGGTGTGTTTGCTAAATGGGTTTTAAAAGCAAGGGAGAGCGCCACACTCTCAAAATAAATGGCATATCAGCTGATTTTTAGCTGGTAGGCAAAAAGAGAAACCATACAGTGAGTTGGCGGTCCGTATCTTATTGGTCCGTGCTGCTGACTTTATGCAAATGTCACTGTGATATTTATAACTTTCAAAATAACGAGACTTATGTGTGTTAAATTTTTAGTACATTTATAGCACTTTGCATTTGAGAAGAAGCGTCCGGAAGTCTTCTGACACCGTTCTATTGATACAAAAATGGAAATTCCGAAGATTCTGAGAAGAGAATTTCACTTCTTGATTTGAAGATAGAATCCACTCAAGAAGCACAACATTGCCAAAAGTCATGTGACACATTGTTGAGGTTTTGAATAGGAGGAACGACTAAATCAATTTGTAGCGCAAATCGAACTGCGCAGTGCCAGCCAGTTTGACATTTGTGAGAATGGTGGGTGCGAATAAACATTGTTTTAAAATTAAGAATACGCAATTTTTATTGTTAAATTGGTTTTTAGAATGAGTGGTTCCCCGAGTGAAGCCAACTTATTTATACCCACACAGATATTACCTTTACCTAATATAGCAATAATACTGACAACCATCACCCAAGACTTCGTGGAAATACATTCCTAAATGTCATTATAAAGCTTCAAGAGATTCAATCTATTTGATGATACCGACCACTTAAACTAACTTGATTGGGATTAATTGATTAACGAAAGGAAGCCCAATGAAAAAAATGTATACCTTATGTATATTTCAAACTGTAAAAATCTTAAGCAAATTAATTTTCGCTCCACAAACAAAAGCCCCCCAAGATTTATGATCCATCAGTCAAACAAAAAATGTGTTGTTTTCATGTTTTGACAGTTCTTTCACAACATGTCAGTTGAGTTGCGCTGATGTAGATACGAAACATTTTAAACGAGAGGAATCGTAAATCATCTGACATCAAGCATGATTGAAGGTGGTTAAATTAGCAGTTTTTTATTTTATTTTTTTATTTCATTGTTCCCCAATGGAGAAACCAATCTTGCAGCAAGCGCGTTAATGTGTGATCTCTAAATGGGCGCCTTTCTTGGTAATAAAGTATTTAAGTTGGATGGTTTTCAATTTGATTTTTATGAGCTTATATTATGGTTGGATTGTGGTTTCTGACAACTATAGAAATATCGCGCATACGTGAACAATAGACAATTTGTCGACACAGACAAATTTGTATTGCTACCCGACATAGGCAAATTTGTATTGCTACCCGTTGGTTGGGACAAAATTCGGCGGTAAAGATTAGAGAATTTTTTTCGCGGAAACCTTAAAAAAGATTAGTTTTTGAATATTTTTTCATCCATGTATTTTACGACTTAACACGAGAACCCACAAAATGTATGAATTAATATAGCTATAGGAGTTCATTTCTTCAATAAACTATGTATATATCAAACGGAATATACCAACAAGTTTCCACAACAAATATTTCTTTAAAAATAAATTCGTACAACTGTGAAATTTTTATATAAGTGGTATTTAAAATAGTATACTTTTTTTTGCAACTGCGGAAGTTATTTCGGGATTCTTAATCAAAGAACCTTAAAGTTCTAACCTAGACTTACCTTTATAAACTTAAATTCTTGTTCACTGATTTAGATACTTGAAACTTGACTCAAGAATAGTTTTTTCCTTTTTCCTTTATGGGGAAATAGGAGCCATTTTTTCTCAGGTTTTATGTGTAAAACGATGTTAAATACATAGATACTAATGTCTCTTCAAAGTTGTTTAAGTCGCTTTGAAATCATGTATAAAACAAAATGTACCTTCTGCCAAACCAGCGTTGTTGTTGTTGATAACAAATTACCTTTCAAGTTGTTAAAAACTTAACAAAATTATTTTGTAGATTAAAAAGTTGGTATGCAAATGCAATATACTTCAATAAACAAACCAAGTAATGTTTAGGCATTGTGTATTAAAATAAAATGAATTCAATGCCAACCTTTTAACACGTACGAATTAGTGTATCTTTTGAGCGTGCATTTATATTAATTTTAAGGGCTTGTAGAGTTGTAGCTTTGCTTTATAATCTTTTTTATAGCAAATTTTGTAGGTTTGCCGTTTATTCTAGACACGAACCTTTTTTGAAATTTTATTTTATATTATAGCAAAAGGAGTAGGTACATACGTAGAATGAATCGGTTAACAGAGAGCAAATACAAGAGCCCCGTTGATAAACTGTAAAGTACAAGGTACAACACACTAGCCAATGTTAACATTTCCATCAGTTTCCAACATACTATATATAAGCTGATTAGCTGTAAACCGTTTTTATGGAGGCGGTCTGTAAAAAGAAAGGTAAGACGCTTTATTTCAAAATTCACAGCGGCACACTTTAGATAATCTGTTCTATCATGGTTACCAATTGGTAAATTCCCTTCGATTTGTATGAAATAAAAGAATTAGAATCGTTCCGAATAATCAATCGGACATTGTTCCGAAAATAAACTCAAATTGTGCTATGGAATTTTGTGAACGTTGCGAGTTCATACGATGCAAGCTGATTAAATGTTAAAATCACAGCAACAAATTGATGTGCTCTTTGAATAATATTTAATTATTGTTCTTTAATATTTATTGACATTTTTTACCTATGGAATCCATTTTTGGTTTATAACAAAGCCACGATATACATAGTCAATTTTTCAAAAAACAAAAAAAATACATATTACAGGGATATATTAAGCAAATTATTGGAATACATGCGCACATCGACAGAGATCCATAGATAAAGATTTGGACTTACTTCAATTGTCAATAGCCTTCAGAAAAAAGATTAAAATGTGTCGACATATGCAGGCATTTACAAACATACATTAGTTATTGGAGTGTGAGATGACCAATTTCAAAGAAACTTTGCATATAGCTAATCTCGCACTTCCTCCTAGTCCTATAGTGAGTCAAGGCAGGGTAGTTATAGGGGGTAAACCTTTTTTACTTCTTACTTCTTATACGTGAATTTTCAAGGGTAAAATGATTGAAGGGTGAATTTATAATGGTGAATTTTCAAGGATGAAATTATTGAAGGGTGAAATCACTGAAGTGGAAATGTCAGAGGTGAATTTCCAAGGGTGAAATGATTGAAAGGTGAATTTCCAATGGCGGATTTTCAAGGGTAAAATGATTGAAGGGTGAAATTTCTAGGGTGAATTGACTGAAATGTTTTATTTCAGGCTGAATTGACCAGGGTGAAATTTCAGGGGTGAAATGACTGAAGGGTGAAATTTCAGGGTTTAATTTACTGAAGGGTGAAATTTAAGGAGTGAATTGACCAGGGTGAAATTTCAGGGGTGAAATGACTGAAGTGTGAAATTTCAGTGGTGAATTGACTGAAGGGTGAAATTTAAGGGGTGAATTGACCAGGGTGAAATGACTGAAGGGTGAAATTTCAGGGGTAAATTGACCATGGTGAAATTTCGAGGGTGAAATGACTGAAGAGTAAAATTTCAGAGGTGAATTGACTAAAGGGTGAAATTTCTGGGGTGACATGACTGAAGGGTGAAATTTCAGGGGTGTATTGACTGAGTGAAATTTCAGGGGTGAATTCAAAAGGGTGAAATTTCATGGGTGAACTGACTGAAGGGTGAAATTTCAGAGGTGAAATTTCAGGGGTGAAATGACTGAAGGGTGAAATTTCAGGGGTGAATATACTGAAGGGTGAAATTTCTGGGGTGACATGACTGAAGCGTGAAATTTCAATGGTGAATTGACTGAAGGGTGAAATGATTGAAGGGTGAAATTTCAGGGGTGAATTGACTGAGGGGTGAAATTTCAAGGGTGAATTTACTGAAATGTTTTATTTCAGGTTTGAATTGACCAGGGTGAAATTTCAGGGGTGAAATGACTGAAGGGTGAAATTTCAGGGTTTAATTTACTGAAGGGTGAAATTTAAGGAGTGAATTGACCAGGATGAAATTTCAGGGCTGAAATGACTGAAGTGTGAAATTTCAGTGGTTAATTGACGGAAGGGTGAAATTTAAGGTATGAGTTATGACCAGGGTGAAATGACTGAAAGGTTAAATTTCAAGGGTGAGTTTACTGAAATGTTTTATTTCAGGTTTGAATTGACCAGTGTGAAATTTCAGGGGTGAAATGACTGAAGGGTGAAATTTCAGAAGTGAATTGACCAGGGTGAAATTTCAGGGGTGAAATGACTGAAGGGTGAAATTTCAGGGTTGAATTGACTGAAGGGTGAAATTACTGAAGGGTGAAATTTCAGGGATGAATTGACCAGGGTGAAATGATTGAAGGGTGAAATTTCAGGGGTGAATTGACCAGGGTGAAATTTCAGTGGCCAATTGACTGAACTGTGAAATGACTGAAGGGTGATATTTCAGGGGTGAAATTACCAGGGTGAAATATCAGGCGTGAAATGACTGAAGGGTGAAATTTCAGGGTTTAATTTACTGAAGGGTGAAACTTCAGGGGTGAATTGACCAGGGTGAAATTTCAGGGGTGAAATGACTGAAGGGTGAAATTTCAGGGGTGAATTGACTGAAGGGTGAAATTTAAGAAGTGAATTGACCAGGGTGAAATGACTGAAGGGTGAAATTTCAGGGGTAAATTGACCATGGTGACATTTCGGGGGTGAAATGACTGAAGAGTAAAATTTCAGAGGTGAATTGACTGAAGGGTGAAATTTCTGGGGTGAATTACTGAAGGGTGAAATTTCAGGGGTGTATTGACTGAGTGGAATTTCAGGGGTGAATTCACAAGGGTGAAATTTCATGGATGAACTGACTGAAACTGGGGTGAATTTCAGGGGTAAAATTACCAGGGTGAATTTTCGTGGGTGAAATGATTGAAGGGTGAAATAACTGAAGGGAGAATTCGCAATGGTGATTTTTCAAAGGTGAAATGATTGAATAGTGAAATAACTGAAGTGTGAAAATTCAAGTTTGAAATGATTTAAGGATGAAATAACTGAGTGAATTGATTGAAGGGTTCAATAACTGAATGGTGAAATTTCAAGGGTGATATGATGGAATGGTGGATTTTCAAGGGTGAAATGATTCAAGGGTGAATTAACTGAATTTTCAAGAGTGAAATGACTCAACCGTGAAGTAACTGGAGGGTGAAACTCCAGAGGTGAGATGATTGAAGAGTGAAATTACTAATTGGTGAATTTTCAAGGATGAAATAACTTAATGGTGAATTTCCAACTGAAATTTCAGGGGTGATAATAATAACTGAATGGTGAATTTTCAAGGGTGAAATGATTGAAGGCAGAAATATCTTAATGGTGGATTTCCAAGGGTAAAATAACTGAATGGTAAATTTCTAATGGTGAATTTTCAAAGGTGAAATGATTCAAGGGTGAACTTCCAATGGTGAATTTTTAATTGACATGTCACCATAAATGATAATCATCCGGGATCAATCGTGTATGTATAGCGACGCACAGTAATCCATGCTTAATTGCATATTATAAAATAACTTCATAATTATAAACACTTGGGCCCACAACACAAACCGGGGCTTTGGATCAACAGTAATATAGTTAGATGGCATGCTACACCCCTGCTTGAACTCACTATGGGATTAGAATGTGCGAGTTTAGGTATATGCAGTTTTTTTTCGAATTTAAGGGAGAAATGCACGGAGTGAAATAACCAGAGCGAAATTTCAGGGGTGAAATTACCTAGGGTTGAAAATGCAGGGTTGAAATTTTCGGGGGTGAAATGGAAGGGGGTTAATCGCTTGGCCACCTCATTAATTATTTAATACATTTTTGTCTATGTTCGTCAAAGTTGTGACGCTTCGAATTACTAACATATTTTAAAATTCAATCTCTATCGATTGGAACAGGTTTAGCTAAGAAATAAGCTATATAAATGCTTAAAATATAATTTGTTCGCCAATTCGTACATTCGATCTCGTGTGAACACTCCTTCAAGTAGTTTTTACGTGAGAGCGACCAACGAATGGACGAATTTACGAACAAGTGAAATATCAAGCATTTATATAACTTATTATTTTGGCCTTAACTATACCAATCCATATAGAATGTATTTTAAAATATGTTTTGTTGTTAGGGAGGGCTTAAACAGCTCAGGCACTGCGGTATCTCGGAGATTCCTATTGTGCCAACTTAAAATATGTTCGTTTAATAAAAAAATCCGTTTAAATAAACTGTTATAGCTACGAATTATCAACGTCTATAAATGTTCTACATACCATTCACATCGCGACGAATGCACACGACACGGAGATGCTTTTCGTTGTTCACAAAAAAAAAAATTGAATGAAACGTCTACATAGGCACATTTTCCTCTATTAGTTGTCCGATGGTTGCTCTCATGTGAATAGTCGTTTAACTGCAAGAATAAAATGCACACAAATTGAAGAAAGAACGCAGAGATGTTCACGGTGTTGAATTTTTGCACACGTATTCACAAACACCTTTCCTTATAAACTATTCTACGATGTTTTGAGGCACTAGACAGACTGCGACACAGTCTAACGCAATCTCCAGGCTACTATAGCGGACATGAAGAAAATATATAAGTTGCCAGTAGTGCTGCAAGTAGATTTGACGGTTTCTGCAAGTTTTAATGTGCTTTTTATTGGTGTAGTTCGGTAAAGGTAATGATATTGAGAATGGAATTCGGACGCACTAAATTTTTGGGGGCGATGCTCCGCTTTATGTTCCTGAAAGTATTTTTTAATTATAAGTTTTAACCTTCAAGTTATACAAATTTTAATTCAATAAAACGTTCAATGACTCCACTGGGTGGGCTTACTTCATACGAAGCACGGCACTCTGAATAAAACATGTTAAAGCGCAACCAATAAAATCAAACACTCTTTGAAATCATTCTAATATTTTTCATAGTTTCAGTATTGTATTTACGAATATATTTCTTGCATATCGAACATCGTTTTGTTTTCTTAACGTTATGAGTTTTTTAAGTGTATATAATATTTTTGTGTATATATATATATATTTTTTTTTATTTCAAAGAATTTAAAACTTAAACTAGAACAATGCATGGAAAATAAATTAGGAAAAAAAAATATATAAGAAATAAAAAAATCTCGTTACACATAAAGAAAATTATACACTCCTATATTATATAGACATAAAGTTATTATTCTAGAAATACCAATTACATATAAAATATATTTATAAATATTTAATACACATTAGTAAAAAAAGAAAATTATAATATAAAGAAGGAAAAAGACTGATATATATATATCTAGATTACATTTAAAAATAAAAATATATTTCTGCTTTGCTAAGCAATTTTCTTAACTATAAGTACGTTATTATTTTTGTTAAGAAAATAAAATGCGCACAATGTTGATAAATAATGATGTCATGTTAAACAAAATAAAAAAGTAATCAAATATTTCTGAATTAATTTAGCGACTATATCGTTTAATCGGAGCTATTCCGAATAAGACATGCGTTTTTTTTTTTTTTTTTTTTTTTTTTTTTTTGATAACTTAAAAAAGTCTTCACTTGCTCGTATGCTTGTAGATTATTGTTCTGGTGTAAAAAAAAAAAAAAAGAGTTATGAAAACAAAAGCAAAACAAACATAAAATAAAAAATACTGTCAAGTAAAATCTCTAAAAAGTTTGTACAAAAATTTGTTGTTAAAATTGTTTGATCTGCCTTCATCTGGGTTGAGTGTGAACTAAAATTATTAGGAAATATTCATTTGTGTAGCGTAGCATCCAGTTTAAAAAAAAATAAAAATTACATTAAGTTTAGAACTTAAAACTATAAAAAGTTAGCTATTTACAGAACGGAAGTTGTTGTTGGTTTAAAAACAAATAATATATATTTTTAAAAATGTTTAAGACTAAATCTTTTTCTTTTTTTTTCTTCTTCCATACGATTTGGAATACGTTTGTTCTTGTTTATTTTTCGTTATCTTTTTTTTTTTAATTTGTTTGCCTTGCTTTACATTTTATAATTGTATTTTTTTTTTATTTAATTTATAACTAAGATTTGTTTTAATGCTATTTCTAAATCTTTTTTTTTATATTTGTGTGTTTTTTTTTTTATAAATACTATTTAAGCTTTCTAATCATTCGAATACTTTAGGTGATGCATTTGATATCATGAATGTTTGTTATCAGTCAGTTCAGCCCATCGGACTTCGAAGAATTTTCTCATGCCATGTCCTGCTTTGCCGACAGGTGAGTCATCTTCGTTAAACATTTCGCAATTGTCGAAGATTTGTCGCACATCTACGCAGAAATCTTCACGGGTTTTATAACTGAAAGAAAATTAAAATTAAAATGTTAGTATGGATTCAACTTTAAAGAAATGGGAGAATAATAATGACAAGAGTGTCCTACTTGGAAAACAAAAGTTAGAAATTTCGCATGGGAAGGCGTGAGGTCATCAAAGGATATGAATATCTTAGTGTAGCCTGTAGCGACCAACTTAAAAAGGTTCAACCTGAAAAAGCATATGTATAGCGAATTCTAAGAGCGTCCTGAAAGTACCTTGGATAAGTGTTATGAAATACAAAGCTGAAGAATACTAAGCGACCATGTGCTACGCAGGTGTAAAGAAGTGGAACAGCTTTTGGGATACAACAAACTTTGAGGCTACTGTATAGTATGGTTTACACCCAGAATGCAAATTGACTACATATTCAGAAAAATCGAAATAACTAGAAGACTATTGATCTCAAGAAAAATAACAATGCTGGTAGTCCGAAAGAAAAGATCATACTTTGAGGTTTGGCTAAGTTCTTAAGAATTTCACATTCATCTCAATATTAGGCGTTTTTCTTTTTTTATTCAGAAAAGAGCTCTGAACAGAGTTCGAGTACATCGAGCTCGCTCTGAACGTCTTCTGAAACAATTGTGATCAGAGCGCTCTGAACTATTTATGAAACGAATTTAAGCACTTAGCTGATTTTTTTTTCTCAATGCCATTTGAACAACCTGAAACAACCTAAAAAATGTTTTAACATATAAAATACCTTCATCGGCCATTTTAATTTTTTTTATTTCCAACCGCCACCAAGAACTTGTTTTGGTCAAATGAATTGGTTTGAAAGCGTCCCACTTTTGACGTTTATAATTATTTTGTTCAGATTTTAGCCCAGTAAATGAGGCATTCTATTTATTTGGAGCTCGTAGAGCGCACTCTGAACACACTCTGAAGGAGAAAAGAAATTCGAATTCTATGATCTGAAGTGTCTGAAGCAAAAAAGAAACACTTTTTTTTTTGACAACTCAGACTCTGCTGTGAACTTAAAGAAAAACGCCTATTGTAGGATGAATATATGGAAAAGCCAGCTCTATCGTTTAATTAGTTTGGTAATTGAAAAAAAAACTAGAAGATTAAGTTGGGAGAGCCAGAAGCTCGTTGGCAGCTAACACTTACTTCAACCGACCTAATTAAAATCACGAGTGGAATTACTTCCCCTGAACTACTTCCCGCACAGAAGCGGTTTTCGAGTAACTTTCGATAACCTTTGAAAGGAGGACATATTTTATTTTCTGGGTACATGTCATATTCTTGTAGAAACTAGAAGAAGCACCTTAGCGATGATGAAATAGTTAATATTGTTTACGCCGGGGGGGGGGGGGGGGGGGGATGTTCTGTGTAAATATATTAAGACAGCACTTAGCTTCAGAAAACACATTTTTGATGGACTCTTCCAAAATTAATTTTTAAAATATCAAAGACTCTACCATACACAATTCCAACTTCAACATTACTTCCACTGTCATATGGAACATTTTAAATCTTGGAAATTGCTTTTAAAAGGTTCGCAAAATGTAACCCTTTGGCTGGGATTAAACATAAAACTCTGAAAAAATTACTCGTATCAACTTACGTAAGCTGTTAGTTGAAAGATAAACTTTAAAGTTTAAACGAGTTTTTTAACACTTACGGAATTCTTACAACATACAAGTGAAAAGTACAATTTACATGTGTTATCTTGGCTTTTGAAACGCTATTTAGGCTGGGACCGGCCCTTCCTGAAGGTAAAATTTTTGAAAATGAGCAATTGAATCCTTAAAACATCAAGTTATGTTTTTACAGAATAATGTGTTTTTTAGAGAGATTTGGGAGATAGTGATTGAATTCACATTAAAGTACTATAGTGTGATATAACCCAGTTGGCCCCTAAAATAATCTTGAGGTTCCAAATCTTGGATCGGTTCATATCTTGCAAAATACAACTCTTGTTAGAATAGAATCAACTTGACGTACATTCGATGAATGTAGCCAAAAGCGATTGCTTTTGATCCGTCAGCACGTTCACCACAAAAGATTGCTTGGCTATGGGCTTCAGTTTCGGGAGAGAAGCTTTATACATAGACAAAAAAAATAATCATATGCATGATCTGTGGCCAAAAAGCAGAACTGTAGGATTTGGAGGAAAAAAACCAACATAACATTATTGAGGCGCTTCACACCTACAAAAATTCACTGTTTTTGTCAATTTCTGACTTCGACTCAATGACATGAATGTGGAACAGGAGTTGTTTAATCAGGACGGCCTACGGTGCAATCATAACTAATATTTAGCTGATTTAACTCAATCATTCGATTTCACTTAACATAGCTTGAAATAAGTGATAAAATGAAGTATCAACAACATTAAATATTTTTAGATATACCTGAAATTACCTTCCCCTAAAAATGGTCCAAAACCTGAACGAACTTCTTTGAATTTTCTGAGATCTTTTATCTAAACATTCTTAGCACTGATGATGAGGTGTGAAGTGAAAAGTGTTCTTAACCTACAACTTTCCAGAAATCCAGAAAAATAACTCAATCACCCTAACTTACCTTAAATCTTGAAGACGTTTTTTGATTGTGGATAGATCCATTGGAATCTTAATTATTTTACGATACGTTGGGAATTGCTTTGTATTCACAGGTAATAAAAATGGCCAAGAGTCTTCATGTAACTGGAAAGGTAGGAAAAATATATTCCATTTTATAAAAATCTCTCAGATTCCGCTCCATTAAAATTGAATTAATTTTACTTGCAGCAGAAAATATAAAAAAAAAGTTAAAAGAAAACAATTATTGATAAATTGCAAATGAACTCACCTCCATTTCCCCTAAAACAGTTTTGCAAACGGCTAAGTCCTTCATTAGCTTCTTCGTGGCATGTTTCTCCTTTTTTTCTTGTTTTAATTTCTCTTTAGCCTCGTTTATGACTTGTTGTTGCTGCTGTTGTTGTTGTTGATGCTGCTGTTGTTGTTGCTGCGGCTGCAGCTGTTGTTGAATTTGTTGCTGCGGAGGAATCAATGGAATTGGTTGCGATTGTTCTGATGGCGATGATACCATTTGTGTTGGTGGCGGTAGTGGTGGTGGCTGTGCTATTGGTTGTTGCATTTGATGTTGTAGCTGATGTTGATGCTGCTGTTGTTGTTGTTGCTGTTGTTGTTGTTGCTGGTGCTGCAGCTGCTGTGGTGGTGGCGGCGGCGGGGGTGGCTGATGAAGTTGTTGTTGCTGCTGCTGCTGCTGCTGTGGGATCTGTTGTTGCTGCTGAAGATGCTGTGGTTGTTGTTGAAACTGCTGCGACATCACTGGTTGTTGTGGAATAATCATAGATAGTTGATTGCCAATATGTTGCGGAGATATTGCATGTACCATTTGTTGTTGCATCGGGGACATAATCGGGATAGGATTGGGTTGTGCAGCAGCACACATACCGATGCCGAGTCCTAGTTGCGTTGCTTCCATGCTGATATCGACATAGTCATTATTGATAGCCATCGGCGTTGATGGACGTGTCATTTGTGTTTGGAACCGAGGAGCATCTACTGAATTGTTGTGATGTTCATCGAAGGACGTCGATGCTACTGAGTGTGCAGGACTGTTAAAAATAAAGTTATTATAAATCGATTTAAGATTTGAACATCAAAAATAAAAACTCACCTCAAAGGCGCCGCAATGGAGTTCATTGACTCATCGTGTGACGAGTTCAAAGACTGCGATGAATTGTGTTGCTTGAGTTCTTTGTTGGCAGGCTTTTTACTGGGACGTTTTTTCGGTGGTGGGGCTTTAGATATACAACCATGACAATACCACTTGCCTCGTGGTACCTTTAACAGTGGCGGTATATAACAATCGTGATGATATGCACGTGGACACAATTCACAGAAAATCATTTTACCCACTGGAGGAGGTCGATGACCGCCACAAACGATACACTTGCGCTCATTTGTCGCTTTGTTTACACATTCGTAGCAGTACCTTAATAATAATAATTAAAAAAAAAAAAAACAGCAACAAAAAAATTAATAAAAATATAAATTAATTTCAATGAACCTCGTCTTACCAATCTCCTTCAGGGATATTATCCATTTTCGGCTTAAAGCAATATGTATGATAGCCCTTGTCGCAACCATCACATAACAGCAGTTTATCCTCATTCTCGCCAGACGTGCAGAACTGGCAATTCTGTAAGTAATTGTTTTGGGAAATTGTAGTACGTTTCGTGCTTGGTGTTGTGGTTGTTGTTGTAGAAATTGTTGTTGGTGTACTAGTTTCATTGAATAATATCTTCGTATTATTGTGGTTAGTAGAAGAAGTAGGAGTAGTAGTAGAACACAACATCATCGTTCCAAGGGACACCACATCCTGACCAGTTGATGTCATCATTGTCGCCGTCGGCGTCGGGGTCATCTTCATCTTGTTTGGAGTTTTCATCATCGATTGGTCAAGGTTGTTGTTCGTGGTGGTGGTGGTTTTGTTTGCTTTCGAGTTCGAGGATGATGGTGATTTTGGCTTGGATTTACTTTTCGAAGCCTTTTTTGATTTTTTCGACGACGAGGAGGATTTTTTGTCAGCTTTTGGTGTTGTTTTCGTACTACTCTCCTTATTGTTAGGGGTACTAGTGGTACTGAGCTTACAACTTTCACCATTTTTATTCGATTTGGATTTCGATTTTGATTTTTTCTTTTTACTTTTATTAGGCTAACATATTTTTTTTTTTTTTTAATTTGTTTAGTTAATAGATTTTTTTGTTTGTTTGTTTGTTTAATGTTTAATTTATGTTATTTAAAGCCACAAGAAGCGATAACAGAAACAGAAAAGAAGTACCACATACACCAAAAATATAGAAAAAAAAATTTTAAAACACCATTTATGTATTTAAATTAGTAAGTTAATTTTGTTGTTGTTTTTTTTTATCGAATTATGTTTTTGTTTTTGTGTGTAATTGGTAATTGTAATATTAGCGTGCAGAAAATACATAAATGTTTTATTATGTAGAATTATATAAAATGTTTCATTTGATACGTATTTCGTTTTATAATTTTTAAATTTTTTTTAAGGATATCAGCAGGCAGGCAATATATATTTTTTTTTGTATAGCCACGTTAACATTTATAATTATTATATTTTTTTTTTTTCCAAATAAATTTTACATTAAATGCGGAAAAGAAAGAAAATAAAAAGAAAAAAATGTAATTAGTCAAAACATAGGAATCAGTATTAATTAAATTAAAGTAAATTACGTTTAAAACAAATTTAATGCTATAGGTGCAGATAGTTCTAAAACAACAACAAACATTTGTGAAAATTAAGTCACTTTGGAGATATATTTTTTTATACATGAATTGTGCTTTGAAAATAAAAATAAATACGGACTAATTAGGGATTTTACTTTGAAATAGGAAAAAAGGCTAATTGGCTGGGCTTTGATATTGTAAACATATTTTCAGTTTAGTTTCTTTTCTAACATGTCATTGATTTAACTTTAGGTCTGCTTTATGTTCCGTCTCAGAGCGAGCTGAGTCATTATATGTATTTACATACATAGTTTTTTTTTCGAGTGGCAACAGAAATAATCAAATTTACTTTCAAAAACACACGATGTCACTAAAACTTGGCAAGAACGCATACAAAACATTGCATATTTACCATTGTATGTGCTTTAACTTGAGCTTTCTACTTCCCTGCAGAAATTCTTCTGAATAATGACCAGACACGGTTAGCAAGAACAATTTGATGAACAAAATGTCACATAAAACGCTTCATTGCGTGTTGAGGGCATACTAGAACATTCTAATTTGGACATCGAGAACAAACCTTATTCGCTGTAGCTACGTTTGATTATTCGACACACAATCGATCGAGGCCCCAACAGTGGACGAAATATAAAGTTGGCAGCTCCTCAAATGCACTAAAACCTTATTGAAATTGAATTTGAAAAAATATTTTGAAAAATCAGTCATTCATCATCTTAACTTGGTATTTGTTTTCAATGCAAATAAGTCACAGTGCCGCCTTAGTTGTGAAAATATAATGGCACTGTCGTAGTAAACTAGGAATACCTATGGCCACTTAACACACTTTGACTCAGATTTCTCATTATTATAAATTCTATAACAGATTCTATTCAAAATAAGCAGAAATATCTAACTTAGAACTCTAACTTCAGTTCTGGATAAAAACAGGAAGAAAAACAAAGCTACAAACAATTTCAAAAAAAATAACCGACGAAGAAAGAAGTTTCATTCGTATTAATTTATTATGGATGCCCAAATTTTTGTCTTTTTTGAAGATCTGGTCACATAAACAGCAGTTTTTGTTTTGATAATATTAGAGGCGGATAAAGAATACAACATTCGTGAGGTGCGATTGAAGAATAAGTGCATATACTATAACTATAGTACGTCCGAAAAAAGGCTCGAGAATAAATTGTTGGGCATTCCTAGCGATGCGAGTTTTTATAGAAGTAGCGATAGACAAAATAGAGACACTAAAAACATTTTTATTATGTTCGAGCGAAACAAATGGGTCTGATATGCTTCCATTCCGATCCCATATCAGTTTTAATGCACTCTTCTTTATTCTGTCTAGGAGACACGAGTGGCTAACAGGAGAATTTGAGAATTATTCAAATTTTCGGTGAATGTGAGCCTTCTTTCGTCTAAAAAACCCAAACATTTTCTGGAATTGTCAACTCCGTCAAATATTTGTTCGTTCCAAGACGTTTGTGATACAAATACTAAGAACACACAATACGAACAGTACGTCAGAAATGGTAAATTAATAAGCGTATATTGCGTGAATAGTGTTCCAGTGCAATCTTTTATGAACTTGTCCCCCCTCCCTATCGTTTTTAACAAATTCTTGAGACGCAAGTGTGTAACACGAGCACCTGCCTAGATATGAAAATTAAATTCAAGCTAATGTACTCATTATAGTTTGTAGCCAGATCTAAATGTGAACATGTACATCGCCGAAGGATTTCGCTAAATTTTTTGCAAAGAACACAAATATGTTTTCACTGTTCATTCCTTCCAAGTTAAGTGGTCTATATTTTGAACAAACCGTTTTCGAAAAAACCAAAAGTCAAAAAATTTTGAAAATTAAAGAATTAATATTATTTCGTTTATAACAGAGCTTTTATTTTAAAATTTTCATCGAAATTCGTGAAGTGGTTTACGAGAAAATCTGATTTAAAAAAAACCGGTCCTATGGAAGGTACCGATATAAGAACTTTTCCTGAAAAATCTGTTCCAGCCAAAACATAAAGTTTACTTAAAAAACACTATTCAGAAAGTTTTATCAAAATCGTAGGAGCCGTTTTCACTAAAAATCGTAGGGCAGGTACCGTTAGTTTTGGAGCTAGAATGCTAATTCCAAAAACCCCTCTGTAGGACGCCATAATAATACTGTGTACCAAGTTTGAAGCAAATCGGTCCAGCCGTTTAGGCTGTAGGTGCCGATACAGACAGACGGACAGACAGACAGGCAGACAGACAGACAGACAGAATTGTCGGACCCACTTTTTTAGGCTTCTCTATCATCGTAATGTTATGTTTGATTGTCCAAAAAAAAATTTTTTTTTACGAATGCATAACTTGCCTTATAGTACCTATAATCGCAAGTAAAAAAGGAACTGCATATGGGCTACTAAGAAGACTTTATTCTTTATTCCTAATTTATTACTCATTTTAGAACTAATGAACTGAACAAATTTATCTTTCCTGACATTATCCGAAAACTTAGCAATTCAAAATGATAAGTGCAGCGAATTGCTTGCAATATTTTTGTGGTTGGTGTTGATTGGCTCAGTATCCCTTTCAACAAGAGCTTTGTTATTGTTCCTGAGTGGACTAAGCATTCCACTTCAATATCGACATCAACACAAAAACGCGCATGAATTTGTAAAACTTACAAGTAAGTTCCTTAATTTTTCTTAACTGTCAAATTTAAATGTTGACAGAACTCACAATTTCTGCCCAAAGAAATTTCTTGGGCTAAATCGGCAGAAAGGGGAAATGTTTTACTCTATCATGATTCATGAGCTCTCTCTCTTCTGCCGAAAACTATCGAATTTTTGTGTCATTAAACAGAATTTGGCTGAAATGCGTAAAAATGTGTTGTTTTCGTTAGAAGATGATGTTATTTCGTTTATAAAAGAGCTTTCACATTATAATTTTTTTTCCGAAATCCGTTAAATGGCTTACGAGAAAAGCTGGTTTGAAAAATATTCTTACTGGAAGTACCGTTATAAGATTTTCGTTTTCAACCAAAACATGAGGTTTGTAAAAAAAAACACCATTCAGAGAATTTCATCAAAATCGAAGAAGCCGTTTTTGAGAAAAAATGAGTTTTTCATTCAAAATCATATAGCAGGTACCGTTAGTTTTAGAGCTAGAATGCTATTTCCACAAAAAAAACCCTCTGTATGACGTCACAGTAATACTGTGTAGTTTGAAGCAAATCGGTTCAGGCGTTTAGGCTGTAGGTGCCGATACAGACAGACAGAATTGTCGCACACACTTTTTTTGGTTTCTCTATCATCGTTATATCGTATGCATACGATATACGAATGCATAACTTGCCTCATAGTACCTATAATTGCAGCTCTAAGCCCTTAGACCTCCTTACTTAAAGCTAAAAATGTTTTTGTAATATTTTAAAGATGAAAAAAAAACAGAAAATATGTTTACTTTTTATCTAAAGAAATTACTTTTAAGCCAAACCAATGAATGAAATTATAGAACCATCACACTTCTTGGGGAACAAAAACAAAAAATCAATGTTTCTACATTAAAAGCAAAAAATAAGCAACATTATCAAAAAGTTAGAAGCATTTCAGCACCCGGCACAACTTAATTATTAAATCAAAGAAGCAATTTAAGAATTATTTTTTTTAACTATCTACTTATCATGGATTAAGGAAAATTAAAACATAAATTATGAATTATCACTTACCGCTTTCATGATGCTCTTGTCCCAGGCGACGCACGATTCCAGCACATACAATGCCATGGCCAATTGAGCGGTGGTATGCGAACGTGATACTGCCTCACGCCACGTAACCAATCCTTTTGGAATATTCTCCTGGGGCATGTCTCTTTCGCTGTCGCAAACGCTTGCCGGTGAAGCAGCTCCAGAATTATCACCCGATGCACTTACAGAGCACGATAGCTGCTGTCCGCCATTATCACTGATATTGCCCGAGGCGTTCATATTAGAATTCATAATCTGTTGCCGCTCAGTGAACATGCTATTGTTTTCCGAAGAGGAGGACGTTGACGATGAAGATTTCTGATTTTGTTGATTTTGTGCGATCACAGCTAGGTGGGCGTCTCCTGTTTGACTGCCTAGTGGTGGTTTCAAATATCTTCTTTCAATCGCTGCCTCTAAGCTGGCAATACGATCACGTATCATTGGAATTATTGTCACAAACTCTTCCTCGGTTATGTCTTCTTGGTCGAGTGAGATTTCATTCTCTATTCGCGGTGGCAAAACCCAATGTTTGATCTGCATTGATGCACTTGCAATTTTATCTTCAAGAGCTTCGAGCTGTTCCAATAAAGCCAATTCAACACGCTTTGCAACTTTTGGATTCCAATCATTGGGTCCATCTGGCCGGAGTATTTTCTCTTCTTCGTTGTCATCTTCGTTAGTGGTCAGCGAGAACGGTGTCGCCAGTTCGATTTCTTCTGAAAGAATTCGACCTAAGCTTTGCTTCAATTCACGTTCTCGTAAACCCTTTTGATTGAGATTGTCCATAACATTTTGGATCATATCTAGAGTGTCCACTTTCCACCAGCCGTGGCGGTATTTTCGAGGAACAAAATTACTCTCTAGCTTCTTGGGAAACCCCTCCTTTTTTATCTGCTCAAGCAGACGATGTTCGTCCGGTGTCATTGAGAGAGGGGTTGGAATGTCGCATGTGATGTAGGCGCTAATGTTTCCCAATGACATGTTGGCTAAATTTTGAAACGATATCCCAGTTGCTTCATCGAGTTTCATTTCAATTCGACTTGATTTGAGTTCGGCACCTGCATCAGTTGTGTTAGCGGCTCCTACTTCGGCTTTCCCCCCGCCACCGCAGGTATCATCGAGAAAGGGAAAAAACTTCTGCTCCTTAACGTCATAACTGTTGTCATAGGAAGGGCCAACATCTTCTGCGGCTGCTTCTTTCAAAGCATGGGCTCTCAGCTTCTGCTCGACCATTTTTTCATTGAGGCCCGATAGCGAAAGAATAGTCTCATTGTCAAAATGCAAATCAACATTGCCATTCTCCACTGGCACGGTAAAATACTGAGCGTTGTTTGCAATGTCCCACCGATGACCTTGGATTTGAATTGCACTTCCACAATGGATGTTCGAGTAGACCCTCTGGAAGTATGGAGTCTCGCCCTGCAATTCTGTCGTGGTCAATGGCATTTCCCGGTTGACAATGGAAAACCATCGATCAGCCGACAAACCTGGAGGCTTCAGATCATCGCCAGGAATAACAATAACTCCATCATCTTCCTTCTTTATACTGACATCGGCTTCGGATTTGATTTCTCGATTGCTAGTATCACAGATATTCTCTTCGTTTTCTTCGATTCTGGCCGATGATGATTCGATCTTTTCCATGGCGATTTCATTCAAATCACCGCTGATATTTTGTGGAAGTGGCGCTGGCGGTGGTGGGGGTGGTGGAAGTAATTCAGAATCGTTTTTCAAACAACTCGTTGTATTTGGTGGGTTCGGAGAGAAGCTATCTCCATGTGGCAGCGGCGACGTCTCGTTGTTGCTCTCATCTACTTGCATGATTTCGTTTTCTGTGTCCAGTTTTGCAGGAACATCTAAAACTGGATGACTTATTTCGTCTTCTGTGATTTTCTCTTCATTATTAACTTCCTCAACGTCTTTCGAGGAGTCACAGTCTTGATCCTCTTTGACACTATCAACAGGAGTTTCCACCTTATGTTCACTTTCAAGGATTTCATTGAACTCGTAAATTTCATTCTGAGCCGACTCTAAAGCCTCAATGAAAATGCCTCCGGCTTTCGGAAGCTTCCAATACCGCCTCCAGAAACGATCTTGACCAAAGCAAGAAGCTCGTAACTGATTGGTACTCTTCTCTAAAGACTCCTTGCAGTTAAATGCAGATTTTATCATTTTCTCTAACTTCTTTTGAACTTCGTCAGCATTCATTCGATTGTCTTCGTCCTCTTCAATGTTGGTCATTTCGCTTTCTACGTCACTAAGATCTTCATCCATACCTACGTCAGTTGAAGCATCATCACATCGTGAATTGTTCTTTTTGTTGATCAACTGGCTTAGATCAGATGGAACTGATGCTCCATTTTGATAGGTCAAGGATTCTTCCAGTTTAGATTTGACTGGTGTATCCACACTGCTCTTTGATGGGCTATCGAATGTGATTTTCTCTCCAGGTGTAGATGGTGCAATTGATAAATCTGCTTTGCCTGCTTCTGTAATGTCCACCGTAACTACATCAGAATCGGGTTCCTTAGCTGTATTTGTATCAGTCAAAGGAACAATTTGGCAATCGTCTAGATCCATTTTTTCCGATTCGTCTTTGTTGCTGCTGTTGTTATTTGTTTCACCCTCTCCTCCTCCAGGAGTTTCACCACTCTCCAAAGCCGCTGCGGCTGATTCCTCCTCTTTACGTGCTAGCTCGTCTTGCTGCTGCTGTTGCTGTAGCTGTTGTTGCTCTTCTAATTGTTGTTGCAGTTGTAATTGCTGCTGTTGTTGTTGAGCAGCTATAGCAGCCATAGCAGCTTCCCTTTCGATTTGGGCTTTTTCATAAGCCTCTAAGCGAGTCTTTCTTATATGCAGTGACTTATATTTACGAATTTTCATATCAGTCATGTATTTTTCTTTCTTGATTTGTGCGCACGACTCAAGACTTCCATCGATTTGTTTGAGAACAGCTTTATTCATAAGCAAGTCATTGCAGAGATGGGAAAGGATTTGGGTTTTCTTCGTTGGATTCAAGGCTACAAATGGCCGATCTCTCAAACAAACAGACAGCTTCCACGTTTCGTTCTCATGCAACAGTTCATAATATTGCTGATTTTTGCCGGTTGTCACGTTAAGACTATCGGATTCCATTTGATGATGGTCTGGTATGCGTTTTTCTTTCTCTCGGTCAAGTGTTATTCCATGCATTTGACGGATCTCACCAGTTGCTGTTGCATACAAATATATTCGCAGAATTTCGGACACATTTGAATTGGTGATGTCGGCATTGCGGAGTGATTGGCCTAAGAGAGTTGTGTGTCGACCAGGATTCGGAATACCTGGGTCTTCAATGGCACAAACAAGTAAATGTGTCATTACGGAAAGTAGTTCTTCTTCGGCTTCAACATTACTATCAGGGACAAGGGCGTCGTGAAGATTCTGTAGTGTTGGCAGGGATTCCATATCTTTATTTTGGAAAGTTAATAATTAAAAAAAATTGTGTTCAACAATTATTAATAAATTATTTGCAATGTACTTACCAAAACCAAGAGTTTCGCCAAAATTGTGCAAAAACTCAAAGACCATCAGAAGATCGGCCATTGCTTGGCCAGGGAGTCGACAACCAGCGATTCTCTTCAGCCCTGGCAGATCGATTTGATCAGAAATTTCAGAGTCTTCTTGTGGTTTTCTAAAGACAAAGGAAGATATAATTTATTATTAAAGGACAAATGCCAAGAGGGGTTTCTCTACACAGGCACCTCGTTGTTCTTTAAATTTTGTTTATGAACGGAACGTGCAAGACTAAATTGAGATTATATGACGAAAACGGTCATCTTTAACACCACTGTGTCAAACATCACTCTATTCTGCACATTGTGTAAAACTTAAGAGATGGTATTGTCCGATACTCTACAATGTTCGAGTAGAGTATCGGACAATTCCTTGCTTAACAAAGGCATCGAAATGTTAGAGAAGAGTTGGACTAAATTTACCACTCTTCCAGAAGAATACAATCGATTTAAGCCAAGAAAACAAAGCAATTCTTAGCGTGGTGATCGCTTCTTTGTCAATAATGATATAACAAACTGGTCAAAATGCTCACCTTATCTGGTTAAGAATTTCAGCATCTCGTTTTCGAGCAGCTACTCTTTTTTCACGTAAGATCAGTCTGTCCAGTACCAACTGATGCTTCTTCTTTTCACGGTCTTCATACTTTCGTCGAGTTTCTAGCTGCCGAATGAGTGTCATATGCTGCCGACGTCGTTCCCTTTCCTATCAATTATGAAAATAGTTTTATCAAATAATTCATAAATCAAAAACACACCAAAATAAGTTATTAAAAAAAGTGAACATATTTGCAAATATGGTAAATAGTATCAAAAACTAGAATTTAATGTTAAAATCATGCACTATTGTTGTTAGGTTGTAGACTGATTGAATTAAAACTGTATAAAAGTATATTGTTTAAACAAATAATGTGTAATTTAATAAACTGTTTGTGTTTGGTGTGTTCTAATTGAATATTAAGTCAATATTTCGATTTTTAAAAGCGTTTTCATTTGTTTAAAGTTTAATATTTAGTTTTTTTTTATTCATACCAGTTCGACGGCATAGAGCAACTCCTTCTGCTTGTTGAGTTCCTGCAGATAAATCTGCGTGTAAGTTTTATATTCATTTAAGTTTTATATAAATATTTTAAGGACAGATAAGGAAAGTAATAGTAAAGCATAGTTTAATTTGTCCTATCATTTTTTGTTTAAGGTTCTTAATGACAGAGTTACGATCTAAAAATTTAAAGCAATAATAGATAACATTGAATCTGTTGGAAGACTTAGTGTAATGCAGACCTGTTTTGTTGCTTTTTTATAGGTGACATAGTGGCCAACAGAGAAGGACATTCACGTAAGACAATATTTAAAGCAAACACTTATGTAAAGTGAGGTAAACTAAATCCGACTGAAAAAATCGGTTGTCCGACAATACTTAAGGACATTCGTTTCACAGATGGAAACAGCTGTACTAACTGTTAAGAAGTATCCGCTACAATAATCTCAGAAATCATGAGAGAAATTAGGAGTTGAGGAGTCTTAAGACGACGACTTTGAGGGCTACTTGCACATCTTTAGTTGGAAGAAATAGAAGGACAGGAAAGATTTGTATCTAACACAGTACATTGAGAACAGGTGGTAGTAATCTGACCAAAATACAACTGGCGGAATACATTTGAGACTGGGACAACATAGGTGTGCCTAGATTGAAGCCCGAATGCACACTTCTAAGTTAGCAATCAAGCTCTACTTTAACTGAACACCTGCGATATGACTGAAAGAAATGGGTATCGTAGATAGTAAGTAAAAGAAACTGGTGTTTCCTTTTTCTAAGACTGAATGAAAGCAGGATTTACTACACTCGTATATTTCCAATAAAAAAAAGTCTTTCTTAAAAATTGTTGCGTTTTGAAATCATCATTTATCAGAATCAGAAGAATATGAAAATTACTTTTGAAACAAAAACAAAGGGTTTTTGAGAATCTTTTGGATTTTTTTTTTAAATCAAAACCTAAATTACACTTGCCATTCGATATCCATTTAAGATGATGTTTAGAATTTTGTTTTGAAAATCATCTTCAAAGAGAAAAACTCAAAATAAAATACACATTATTTAACAAAAAACTAGAAAATGAAACCAAAAAAGTGAAGAAAGGAATCGATATTTTAGAGGGGACAGAAAAACTATGCGATAAAGATTTTTGCTCAAACAGTCATTCGGATGACTTCAAAGTCCTGTTAGAGCAGCATTAAAGAAAAGCTAAATTTCTCCCTTAATATGTACCTGTATATGTTTAGAAAACTGGCTCAATCTTAAGCCCTTAGTTTTTAGAGCTAGACAAATATTTCCTTTAATAGCGAAGAAATACAAATAAAAAAAATATTTCTACACATCAAAGCCACCAATCTTAAGAATAATTCGGGGAAAACTTCTCACACAGACCACATTATTTGTGAGTTTCCCAATCTTACCAGAAGAGTACAGCAGCTTGAGGGAGTAAATAATTTTCTTTGTAAAGAAGATTATGATGATTTAGGAAAGCACCATCGTAGTCAACTTTTTCTTTTCTAGTGCTCGAATAATCCTGAAAATGGCCCTGTGAATTATTTGTCAAAGAACTAATATTTGCCACCTTATTAAAGCCTTGTTCGGTGAGCCCTGAAGTCACTTTGGCCACAGATCGTTTTTTGAATATCCTCAACTCGCCCTAATGAGAAAATTATCTGTTTTTCGAAACCTGGGGTCGCCCTGAAGTCACTCTGAAGACTATCTATAGGTATTTTGCTGGGCTGGACGTTTGCTGTCAAGAATTTCTTTTGTATTTGATTTTTCAATTAATTTTTTCAAAAGCAACTGGAAGAAATGCAAACGAATGCATTTATTTTAATAAAAGTAAATCAAAATCAAAGAAATTAAGCAAAATGGAAACTTTTGATGTTGTGGTTTGTTACAAATACATATTCAGTTTTTGAGGACGTAAAAACCCAAGATTTTTCGACAACTCATGGGGTTGTCAAGAAAACCGGTTAAAGTTCAAAAATGAAATCTTAAGTCATAAATCAATCCTGGCTAATTTTTGAGTTAAAAATTCGATGTCTTAAAACACACTCACAACTACAAGTATTTAAACATTTTAATATGGCTCGCCTTTAACAAACTATTTCAAAATATTTGGGACTTCTTTTTCTCGAGATTTGTTTCTTTTAGGATCATCAAGTCAAGTTTACCGAATATCATGCTCCCCAAAACAAACACAGTTAAAGCTACAAAATAAAATGTAATCACTCATTGAATAGTTTGCAATTCAAAAACACCATCAATATGTCGATGCGTGTCTCAAAATATAAACTATATGTCGCACATTTTACTGCAAGCAATAGCGTCATAACTCAAAAACCAGGTATTCCGAGTTATTAGTATAAAAGTTATTGAAAAAACATCATTTCTCAGCTTCTTGAACGGAAGATGAGACAGCACTTTTACTTTTGGTGCGTCATACAAAAATGTCATCGCTATAAAATTTAAAACTTAGTTCTGACGATATTGCAGCAAATGAGCGATTTAATGTACTATCAACACTCTTTACACTTATCACAGAAAAATAAATAAATTAAAAAAAAAAAAAAAACAGACAGAGAGCACAAAGGGAAGAAGGATTGTAAAATTGATTGGACTCTGATAAGACACACTGTTTTCATGGTCAGTTGCGATGATAAAAAACAAATAATTTTTGAAAACAATAAACAATTTATTGAAAATGGAATCCCCTATCGCAACTAACCAAAATCATACTAAATTTATACAGATATTGGCTACTACTAAGAAATGATTTTTTTACTAAAAGTATGGATGACTTAAAGTATGCAATACCTGTTCTTTAGCTAAAATAGCTTCTTGCCTTTTCTTTTCTTTTTCCTATAAAACAATAACAAACGAAACATTAGAATTGTTTTTTTTTTTTTAATATATAAATTAATTGAGAAAAAAAAATAGTGAAATCAAAAAGACTTGCTAGCTACATTAGAAAATTAACAAACCTGTTGCTTTTTTAGAATGTCTTCTTGTTTGATACGTTCGAGTTCTTCTTGGCGTTTTTTGCGAGCCTGTTAAAAATAAAATACATTTTTTAGAAATACATACATTCCTTGAGTTAATAAATTTAATTTTTTTTTAAAGCGATGTTAGTTAGAAAAAGAGCCACACCGCTCACCTCAATCGCCTGCTGATTCTTCAGCTCTTTCTCTTTTCTTTGCTGTTCAAGTTTTTCGTTTTTTTCCAAGCGTGCTTTTTCCTTATTTCTAGCTTGTTCTTCTTTTGCAAGCTTTTTTGCCTCACGCATTGCTTGTTGTTGCTTGGCAATCTCAATTCGCTGTTCAACATTTAATGTTTGACGAGTGAACATCTTCAAGTCCTCTAGTCGTTTTGCTACGTCCGCATCCGACATGCGAATGTACTCTCCATCATTGGCATATGGTGGAGGTGCGGGCTGAAGAAAGGATCCCACTATGGCTCTTGATGAGAAGCTAAAGTTATCTCGATTTAATTTTGACGGGTTTTTTTCCATGTACTGCACAAAAAAAAAAAAAAAAAACGTTAACAAAATAATTTCCAAACAATCTTTTTACAAAAACTCACCGAAAAAATCTGTCCAATCGTCTTTAACTTGGTGGAACTTCCTGGGGCATAGTAACACACATCACCACGAATCTGTCCAGCTTTGGTAAGACCTTTGATAATAGTCTCACGTTTCCAGCCCAATTCTAGAGGCGCTCTTAGTTCAGTAATGTTTATAATTTGCGAGTCTTCTCCCTCAGATTCTGAGAGGCCACTTTCGGCGGCTACACTTTCGGAGTCAGTGGATACATCAAGTTGAGCACTAGCTTCTGTTAATGCCTGACGAATTTTTTCCTGCAAATATATATAAAAAAAAAATATTCTTAGACCTTGTCACTATCCGAGCTAGTACCAAACAAACTTACAAAATCAGCACCTTGTTGCATCAGCTGCTGAGTGGACAACATAGGCTTTATTCCAACAGCTCGGCTCTGGGCAAGCAAGGACGCAACCGTATTTTTCTTCGGTTTTGACACTCCACGGCCCAAATTTCTGGGGCGTCCCTCCTTGTATTGCGGTTGGGAACGATCACTTCCACCACTGCCACTAGAGCTGCCAGATCCCAATGCAGCAGTAATTGAGCTAAGACTCTGCAAACTATTCGATGCACCACCTGCTGAAGCTCCGCCACTGCCTGTGCTAAGATTTAAACTACCAACAGTGGCTGCTCCTCCTCCCATACTAGAACTACTATAGTCGTTACTCGATGGCTTATTGTCTGGTTTCATGGACAGATTCAGAGGAGCATCAAAATCTTCAACTGCCGAAATAGAAGGAGCAGTTTTCATACTGAGATTCACTCCAGAACTAGCCATTCCCATATGATCAGCATCATGCATATCCTTGGATTTACTCGAAAGATTGTAAGCCCCATTAGATGTGATAGTTGGTGGTAGTTTGATCACCTCCACACGGTCAGCGTTGCCAGTTAGATCAGTAGCCATTCCACTGTTGCCACGATTGGACGATAATGTAGATGATGAACCACCACCACCACCTCCTCCTCCTTGTCCTCCTCCTGAATTAGCTGTTGAGGGTGGAGCACTCAAATGACCTCCTAGCGATGATGAACCAGAATTTGTTGCAGACTGCGTTGAACCAGATAGACCAAGCATCCCTCCTCCAACACCGCCAGTGCTGCTTCCACTACCAGATGATGATTGTTGTTGCTGGGCGGCATTAGCAGCTGCTGCCATGGCTGCATACTCCATCTCGAGACGTGCCCGCTTTGCTGGACTTAAGCCTGGAAATGCAAGCAAAGGATTTGATGGATCGAGTGATATTGTCTTTTTTCGGCCGCGATTTGTAGTACCAGGGATTTTCGGACCAACTATAGATGAGGTGTACTTGATTATTTCAGTATCGGGTGGCAATCGCACTCCCAGCAAGGATGGATGTTCACTAAAAAACGAAAATACAGGAAACAACAACATTGTTTTCGCTTTAGTTTCATCAAAGTTCAATTTTCACAAACAAACGTTATTATGCACACACCAAAAAATTATAAGGAAAGACAGTTATATTGTAATATAGAGAGACTACCAACACAAACAAAAATTTAATAAGGTAGGTTAGGTATAACAGAACATCAATGTGAACATCAAGGAAGCTTACTTTCCTTCCAGTGCAGCACTTTGTGTATTTCAACAATGGCAAAGAAAAGTATATAAAAAAAAAATATCACATAATGAACAATAATTGGAACAAATGTTTTAAGAGTGATTCATACTCGGCGCTGTCATAGTCATATCCTGATGGGGGATAACATTTTGTCTTTACTTGTACTCACCTCAAGATTCCGGACGGCATATAGTCCTTTACTTTGCCAGTATTGGCAGCGAGGCAGGCATTCATTGCGGCTTGTACACTCTGTTGGGTATTCAGGCCAAGATTACCAAGTTGCGAGAGTGAATTGAGGGCATTCAGTGAGTTGTTCTTCTCACGATCTTTGGATGAGTTGCCACCACCAAGGTTGCCACTGCCACCACCGCCACCACCACCACCGCTCCCACCGCCACTATTACCGGTGTTCGAATGCGAACCCATCATTGAATGGTGACCACCAGAAGAGCCGGTATTCGCTGAACCACCACCCATGTGATGATGAGATAAGGATCCGCTGGATGCTGATGATTTGTTGCCGGATAGACCTTGATGGGATTGGGACGAATGATGAGACGATGATGACTTTTTCGAGGATGATGAAGCTTGTGAAGAGGTAGCTGCTGTTGCAGCTGCCGCTTGCATGGCCAAAAGTTCCTTGTGCAATGTAACTGGGTCGTAGGCAGATGAAGAGGCCGGTTGCATATTTGCTAATGAAGACTTGCTATAACCAGAAGACTAAAATGAAAAGAAAAAGTGAGTGAAAGCAGGAATTAATAAAATTTAACTAAATACAGAAAAACACCTGATTTATAAGTCGTAACATGATTGAGTTTTAGAGAGGTGGGACTTGCGACTCTTTGAATTAATGTAGGAATTCGAGCTTTTATTTCTTTGAACTTCCTTTGAAGTTTCCAGGCTTTAATCGTTGTTTAACCAAAGCTGGAGTTGAGCAAAAGACCAGAGGAAGCGATAAGGCATTATAGACGCTGTACCAGAAGTGCTGGACTTCTGAAAATCACACCCGAGAACTCTCTAGCTTGATTGAGATAAAATAACTCAAGCAAAGACAAACCGCTGCAAGCAGATTATCGATACAGAGGTCATCAGCCATCGATTCTAAATTGATAGAAGGATTGCGAAAAAAAACTGCGTCATGGTGAAGAAAAAGACCAGGAAAAACTAGAGTGAGGACGAGTTCAGAGACGTTTCGCAGATGTGAAAGATTTGCAGAAAAGTGACACAGTCTACATCAGGATTCATTCGCTGGCAATTATAATGGAACCACATTAGTGGACTGGACAAGCAGTCGAAGTCTACCATCTGGAAATTTTGCTTAAAAGTTTGATGAGAACCAAGCAGGTGGATCTGGAGATGCATTGGTAACAAGCACAAAAAATTATGTCATACAATTGGAAACTAAACTTATAATTGTAGAAATAGGAGAGGTTTACAAACCTTGGCAACACTAAAAAAAAATCAAAAAAAATCTTGATAAGATAACTGATACCCCAGATACTATATTAAAATCCACGCAATTAATATTCTGGGTTTTGCTGAAGACATTGACTTGATTATCTCTACTCTTGCTTCAAGTCAGCAAACGACGAAACCATGCCTGGTTATAACGAAAACAAGACTATAAGAATGAGCTTTCAATTACTGAAGCCGATTCAAAATTCAGACTTTTTCCAAAAGATGCAGTGTAATTCACTTTATGGTCTGGAAGCCGTCTCATGTAGGTGAGAATGGACATATTTGTGTTAGTGTAAGCTAACCAAACAACATCAGGGAAAGAAGATACAAAGTTGAACGTGAAGTAAGGACGTAAACGAATTCAAAAAATTGACGTAGCTGTGCACATCCTCAATGTTATGATTAGAAATCACAGACGGCAGGCCAGAGATGAGATCCAGAAGACTACAGAAGAAGCAAGTTACTTGAATCTCATTAAAACTTAACAAAAAAAACATACTTAATAATAAACAATTATTTTTAACTCACAGGGTGTCTATAATCTGTTTGCTTTGAATAATTGGATTACATCGTTTTTTTCGAGGTTTTTATTTTTAATCAGTTATAATTATATGTAGGTACGTACTTGAATAAATAAATTCCGATTTAATCTGTTTATTTAAATATTAACATATTTTTCTGTTTTTAGAAACTCCATTCATTCATAACACGTGCATACATATTCTCAAAAAAAAAAAAACATAATTAGTTTTAGAATTAGAAGTTCGACAATAACCTATGTGATAATACACATAATACGCTTAAATACCCTTTTAAACTTTCAAAATGCCAGTGTTGGTATGCACTACAAAATTTTGCCCACCCAAATAACCCCACCCCGTCCATCCTCTAAGCCCTGACATGAAAATCAATAGAAATTACATATAATCCAGTAATTGAATAACGCACATTTGCAGAACCAAAAAGCGCAGATATCTTCCGACAACAAACTGATTTGGTTAACAAAAACTCCCACAAAAACCCTTTCCAAAACATACACACAAAATATTAGATGTACCACAAATAATTGCATATTTCGTTGCGAATTCAATACGACGACGATGTGAGGATGTGAGCAGGTTTGTGTCAAAAATAATTCAATAATGTAGAAAAAGCTGGAACTCTATATTATAATTATTCCTAATGCCACCTCCATACACCATCATCGAACCACGTTCGATTTGTATAAATTCGTTGTTGCATTTGCAATTTAAGATATTTATAGAGTTCGAAGGTTGGGAGAGAGGAGGGGGGGGGGGTGTATGTCGTTTCATAAAATTAATATAAATTTCAAATTAATCATTTCACATTTGGATAAAAGCAGCTAGCTATTGCACCTGTAATTTTCCGAATGGTCTATGGTCGATGGTGCTGTGCTGGTCAACGAGAGCCAAGCGTATTGGAATCACTCGGAATCCCAAATTAATATTTGTGATATTAAATGTTTATGCGGGAGTACATTACTAAACTCGCAACAATAATGTATTATGTATACATGCATATATGTACCACATATAAATGTACTGTTCATAATGTTAAACCAATGAAATGTATCGAATGACTGTCAAATGGTTTAATTTTTGTCGACAGCATTTTCCGTCACTTGGATAGTTGCACACAAATGTGAAGTGACATTGCATAAATTTTGGGATGAGTGCATCACAAATTTTAGCAGAATATTTTCAAAAAACACACGAGTAAATAGGTAGAGGCAAGTTTCCAAGCAAATATTTACAATGTTTTGAGTAGGTACATAAATGCACTTGAACAAACAACAAAATTTCCAAGAGGGTTAAAAGGTGGATACTATGTATTTAGGTATTTAAATGTCTTTTTTTAAAATCAATTTTATTATGACTCATTTTAGTTAACGAATCCTAGACCAAATGGAAAATTTTCTTGGTTGCTTTGAGAGCAAGATTCTCGGCGTGAAAGTCGGGCCGGTCTTAATCTTTGTAGTGTCGAGAAGTTTCAATCATGAACTGTATAGGCTATGGATACCGACTTAAACCAATTTTGTGTTCCTTGTGTAACCTAGGTCCACAATGGAGTTAACGCAGTTAGGGGCCAGATATAGCGATACAACAATGCGGTCCCAGTATCGACATGAAACAAACCTAGCACAGTTACCACAGGGACTCATTTTTTTAGGTCGACTCAGGGACTCATCCTTTTAAGATTTGGATCATTTTTTAAGTATAAAAATAAACAGTTTAAAATGGTCAATTTGCAAGTTCAAAGACTTTTATATCAATTTTCAGAACAAAAAATAATTTTCAAACATTGATGCATAGTGTGAACTAGGTACGCTTCTATTTACTTTCTTAGACGCTTTGATTTAAAAAATTGAAACGTTCCAATACAAACTACAACTTTTACTTTGATTCACTTATAGAGGCGCATTTATTGTTAGTTTATGAAATCATTTCAAAAGGACTAATTTATTTCCAAAACGACTCATTTTTTTAGCCTCTGGGACTCATTAAAATTTTAACCTGCGGTTACACTGAACCTAGTATCTCAAACGTCAAAGAGTCAAAAATTCACAATCGGTAATTTTGGATTCACAATAACAGTCGATTAAATTTCACAGTGATTGGAAAAGTGGGTACGCGCTATGGGCGGCTAGGTTACAAAACAAATCAGCAATTTCTATATCCGATTTTGAAATAAAGAGGCCGAAAAGATCATACCTTATGTGTGAGTGTGATCGCTAATCAAACTCCAAAAATGGGCTGTTTTGCTACTTTTGGGTGGGATCATGTTGTTATCTTGGGCATCAAAAAAGTCTAAAAATAATATGATCAATCTCGACGGTTAATATACCTTAATTTGGCTTTCAAAAGTGGCCGAGTTGATTTTGGCTGATTTTAACTGAGGTGAGGGAGATCCGAGATGCTTTCTTCTTTTCAAAATAAAATTTAATTTGAATACATACTCGTACATAGTTCATTGAAAATATTCAAAATGAAAAAACACACTATTATTATTACTATATTATTATTATTTGTTGTTAGGGAGAGCTTATACAGCCCAGGCAGTGCGGTATCTCTAAGATTCCTGTTGTGCCAACCGATGTGAGATTCTAGAGCAGTTCTGTTGCTCCAAACACAGACCAGAACTTTAAGATATTTAGTGGATGGAAAGTTTTGAGTTTTTCCAATTCTGCATTCTGTGAGGATATGCATAGATGTTTCTTCACTTTCGAGGCATAGACGGCAAACGGAGTCTGTTGCTAGTATCATTTGTGAAGGTGTTTTTTCAGAGGACAATGTCCGGTTATGATTCCAGTCACTGTTTTGAGAGTTTTCCTATCTAGGTTGAGTAGGAATTTTGAGGTTTTGTATGAATATTCTGTTACAATTTTTTTAGAACAGTTTTGACCAGGAGTTTTTTGCTGCATTGCCAACCAATGGCAATGAGGCGCCCTCTTTGGACATGGTGTCGGCCCTTTCATTACCATCGTATCCCTTATGTGCCGGGATCCAATGGAGAATCACAAAATTGAACCTTGCAAGTTCAGTGAGTATTAAGGCAGTCTCTTGGACTAGCTTGGATCTTAAGACACAGCTTTTAAGGCAGCATGGCAGTCTGAGAAGATGAATATTGTTTTATTTTTGGCGTTCGAGTCGCAAAGTATCCTCGCGCATTCGTTTATAGCAAGGCCCCTTGAGAATATTTGCATTTAATTTCAATACGAGCATTAACTTAACTTGACATATAAAAAGAAGAAGTTCCTTGGCCTTGTGCGTTTCGCCCAAGTATGAACGTCGGTGGGCTTATAAAGAAAATATCAGTCAAAAAATGGGAGCCATCTCTCAGAGTCTAATGACAAGCGCACATTCGTAGTTTTGGCGATCGTTCAGACGAGTGCCGTGCGCAGCATACCTTTATACTTAGTGTGTTATGTTTAGGACTGTGGAGGTACTGCCTTTTTCGAGGTGTGAAAAAATCCTTAAGAATAAAACTTACACCTCGACTATCCTTTAGGATCCGGCTAAAAATTGTAGGTACTTTCAATTCCTGCAGAGTATCAACGGAAACACATGATAAGGTTGAAAGTGTATGTTACTAGGCCATGACTCCCCGAAGCTGATTGTGCCACAATACGAACAGAGTCCAGCAGAGTTTCAAAAGAATCTTTATCTGTCTCCAAAACTAATTTCTTTAATGATGATATGTATTTTGGCAAACTTAAGCAACTTGTGAATTATTTTTCCAAATTTCAGAGAGAAGCTAGAATAACTGAACTACTACAAGCCCGGGAGCTTCACGAATCGTTGCACTTAGAATGTAAGTAACCTCCAATTTCCAAACTTTTTCACTCACACACAGTCGATTTTCGACCGTAATTGATTTTAAAACCTGAACCTTCCTCTTCTGATTGATTAAGTTACATTTTTATCAAACGCCGAATTCGAAAACTATTTTCACATTCAACTTGAGGAAAATCAGGTACATACCCAGTTCCTAGAACTTACATATATGTACATTTAATTTTATCCAAATAAATGTTGTCACTCAAAAAAATCACAATTGTATAGCTTACCTTATATGATGAACCACCACCACTGGAACCAGAGCCCGATGTTGGTGTGATTGTGGTTCCAGCACCCAGGCCATGCATACCAGACGCTGACGAGCCCCCACCGCTATTCATACTGTTTGAAAGATTTTGCTGATGTTGCTGTTGCTGCTGCTGCTGGCGTTTTTCTTTGCGACTCTTACTTGAACTCGATTTGCTATTGGACTGAGACGAACCACCGCCACCAGATACTCCAGCTGAATTGCTATTATTCCCACTGCCACCAGCCCCAGACAGACCTAATGCCGAGGGAAACGCAGAAGCCAAATCAGGATGAGGAAATGGTGACAGCCCTGATGCCTGTAAACGACTAAAGTAATCTTGCGCTGCCAGTTGGGCCACTGACCACCAACCTGAAAAAAATATATATCAAAGTCAATTTTTAAATTGGGTCAATGGAACATGCAAAAAAAAAATTATGATAAAAAGCTTTCATTTTGAAGTTTGAACAAAGATAGGTATGAGAGGTGGGAATATTCTCAATAATGAATTCCCCTTACAATACCGCAATATAGGTAATATCTACATTTTGTATCCCTGTGGGCTTAAACTCACTTGCTGGATGCAGACCTGCTAGACTTGCGGCTTGTGATGCAGCGACAGCCATTGTATTCTGATGATGATGACCAGCAGCGGCCGCAGCTGCTGCCGCCATTGAGTAGCGATCATTTGATGAACTTGGACTTGGTAGTAATCCAAGACCAGCGGCTGCAGCCGCATTAAATTGAGAGCTAAAGAGTGGATTTGATGCTGCTGCTGCAGCTGCAGCTGGATCTCTACCCCAATATGCTATAACAAACAAAAAAAAATCCAATTAAATAAAGTCAAATAGAATTTTTTTTTGTAACTTACCAAATAATGAGGCTGCGTCAAGAAGCGACTGGTCGTGGCCAGCACCTCCACCGCCACCACTCGAAGAGCCCGACTTGCTACCGCCGGACTTTCCATCTCCCCCATCGTTATTTTTATCCATGTTTTTCATTTTTGTTTAGATTTTTTGTTTTGCTTTTCACGTTTCGCAAAATAATCTCTTTTCCAAACTTCTAAATAAAAAAAAAATGTGCGTGTTTTTTTTTCAGAAGTCTTATTTTTTCCGAATGTTTGTCTCCATATTGGGACGTTTTTGTTGTTACATAGTTCACAGGTTCTGTTATTTGATTAGAAACTGCATTGTGATTTAATTATTATCTGAAACAAAAACAGAAAGAAAATTAGATAAGTATAATTTTGTTTGTGTGTAATATATTTAAATGGTATGGGTGGTTGAGAGATAACCAGATTAAAAAAGCAATACAAAAAAGTTAAACATCAATTAATTTTTCTTTTTTTATCTATGTAGATATTCCCCCTTTCGACGCACCACAGTGATAAAAGCCTGTGGTTAACTCTATCTGTCAATTTTCATACATCATTCAGAGCGAGACGACAATAGTATAATCAATTAACCCCCATTAAAGAGAGAGAGAATAAGTAAAAGGAAAGAAGGAGAAACTTTGGCGCCTCTATTTATTGTTAGTGTTTATTTATTAGTAGATGTGTGTGTTTTCTCTTACAGTCCACTTTTTCCAATTTTACAACACATTTCTCTTCTATTGGAATGAAATGAACTAAAAGAGTTAATTCCCGAAAGTGAGAGTAAATTCTCTTTGCGCAATAATTTGCTTCTCTTTTTTACTACAAATTTTTTGACTTTTACGATTTCCCCATTCTTCGGCTACACATTTTTCATTCATACTTTTTTTGCTTACTTGCTGCTGCACTAATACATAGCCAAAGGCGGGTATTTGGATTTTATTATGTAAAACGAAGTAATTGAGATGAGAGACAAAATAAATGGTGTTTTTTTTTTTGTAGGGTATTGTGTTTTTTGTTTTTATTGGCGTGGGTGGCTTGCACACTTGTAAATTATAATTTTTATCAAGAGATGGGGCGAGACTAGTCAATTAAAAAACATCAACAAGTTTTAACTAATTTTTTTTGTTGATTTGTCTACCACCTTTTTTTAAGCTCGTCAAAATATGCATAGGTATTATACCTACCTATATCTAGGTACAAAATAATCTATTTACTCGATGCAAAAGGAGATGTGCAAAGATTATTCGATGCAAATTATTATTGATTTTTAATTTTGATATCTCTAAGAACATTTATGTTTAAAAATATGTAGGTACATATTACTGAGGTTTTTTTTTGGATGAGGTAGGTACCTATGTCGGTGGGAAATCAGATTGACGTTTCAAGCATTGAATATTAAAACTATAGTTTGCCTATTTTACCCTCTGATGCCTCGAACTTGACTTCTAATAGCTAGACTCTGAAGACAGCAGTGGCCTCTAGCATGCAGCGTTTGCGGTGGCAATTAGTTCCTCAAGAGAATACTATCGTTTTTATAGTAAATTTTCAGAGGTAGGTAGAGAACTTCAAAACTGGCTAGGTGTAGCCGCTAAGCACATTTCACCCGTCAGAACTGTTGAGTGGGGGAAACCAGTATAATCAAAAAATGATACCTACGAATGAAATTTCCAAGAACATGTTGCAAAAGAATTTGTAGAGCCCCATGGCGGAATGGTTAGTTTTACGGACTGCCACACCGAATGTACTGGGTTCGATCCCTGACACCACCTAAGTTTTGGAGTGAAAAATCACCCTCACCCAGCGGAAAAATTTAGGTCTCAAAGAGCACACAAGAGATATCGAGACTTGAGAATGTAAGTCACAGGCTCCGGCCTTGTCTGTTGTCTGTGAGCTGTTATGCCAAACTTTTATTTATTTATTTCATTGCACGAGAATTTTTCCGGAAAACCAGTTTGTTTGGTCCAAACATTTTAATCTTATGTTGATGGTTTTCTGAGAAAAAGACATTTGTATGAAATAATATAGAACAAGGTAGGTATGCGAAACGATACGAAGCTTTGACAACAAGTTCATACTGTACCTATTTAAATGTATGTGTTTGAGCTTAAGATGTTATAAAAAGTATCCATTCTTACTTAGCAATCTAAGTATTTATTATAAGTTAAGCCAATATCGGTGCTTGTATTCAAGTTCCCTCTATTCGGTGGGCAGGTTCTTCAACCCGTGGACAAGACCTATGTATATTCCTGGTTCGTTTCTGCTTCAGCATCCTTGCCCTCATTGGCTTCACCTTTTTTTTGCAGTTCGGTTTTGTTGAATTGTTTAAAATGTGCCTTTTGGACTTGTTTTAAGTTTAAATGGTTATGCTCTGCTTACGTCTTACAAAGCAAAAAAAGATTCAGTGGCGTGAAATCTTTTTGTGGATAGACTTGAGTTATCATCTATAATGAAGGAACACATAGGCACCTAGCGTTTGAAATTTCATACGGAAAATTGATTGTGCCTAATACAAATTACGTATCACTTACAATCTTTTGGAAATTGACAAAAAAAAAACATTGGTTAAAAAAACACAAATGTATTGGAGGAGGAATCAAGATCAATGCGAATTGCATCGCATTACTTAGAAGGGATAGAAAGATAGCAAAGAGTTTTTGTTGTACAGTGGATTGAGATTTAGGTTTCATTTATTATCTCACGAAAATCCCATGGGTAGCGTCCATTTCAAGCTAAGGAAATATTGAAAATTTGCTGTCCAGGCTGGGGCTCGAACCCACAACTCAAGGAGCAACCAACCTCTACACCCACTGTAGCATTTCCATCCTTAATGCCTATAAAAATACTGCTTTCCTAGACGCCAGCTTAACACCAATTTATAAATGCCATGACTCACTAGAAAACAAACAGATTATAGTTCGAGAGGTCACTCAACTGATGATGAACAAAATCGGAACAAAAGGCCTCATTAAAATAGAAGTATATTCGTAGTTGACCATAGTTGTTGTCACCAAATTGACGAATTCGATTGAATTTAAACAAACATGTTTGGACAGCACTTAAATGAATTCAAGAATACTCTGTAATTTAAGTGGCTACTACTTTGAGGGGGGAGACTAGAACTAAAGAAATGTTCTCGATTTTCATCTAAAAATGGAAATATGTAGCAAAAAAATAACCAAAAGCCTGGCGAAAAAGGACCTCTCGTTGGGCTAATATAGGAACATAACGACATATAACATAATACATATAACCTTCCTAGTTCTTTAATGGACATTTGAAGATGGACTTCTTTTAAGAAAGCGGGAACTTATGTTACTCATGGAAACTAAGACTAAGACTAATCGAGGTCATTAAAAAGATACGATTTAGTTTTTTTAAGCTTATTTCGGTTTTAAAGCAATTTAAGTTACTGATGCTTCTTACAATGGAATTGATTTTGATTTCTGAAAACCTGGATCAAACATTTCAGGACGCACATATTATATAGGTACTCTTTCAGTGAGGAAGAGTACCTAAGTAACTTTGAATCTTTTCGAAAACTTAGTTGCTGATATTGATATGTAGGGGAAACACACTCCAAGGCTTGAGTTCATAGACCTTTTTCTCGACTTTTTGCCAATTCCAAATCATAGAAAATACCTACTTGCTCTAAGTCGACCTACATGGTGTCACTCATTTGCTTAGCAATTTACATAAACATAAGGGGTGGTGTCGATTTTGGCAAACACTACTTTACTTTAAATATCCAAGGCAAAAAGCTTTGCTCATAGGATTTCAAACTATGTAAATGTACATGTTTTAGCCTTTTTCAATGTCATCTGCATTCATACTATTCTTAAGGGCTATTTTAAAATTGATTGCAACTAGTACCTATAAGTACAGAGTCAAAGCCTGGCCTTAATTTAAATTCAACTAAGGGTGTCTCATCAGGTTTGGTCCCCGTGAAATATTAACTCTAGCCTATGAAGTTGGTTGGAGCACTCACAAGACGTTGTTTCATCAAAACCTTCACAATTTGCAACAGTTTTGTTCTTCATACCTAACCATGTTGCTAGAGAAAAACACAATTGTTGTTATGTCAGAAAAAATTTGTTTTTTGATTTTTAGTAGACTTTGAATTCTTTAATATTTACAAAACTTCCAATTTGACAGATCAGATCATTATCATGGAAATGAGTTGGAAATAGTAACATTATCGTAATTATTTGACACTTCAACGTGAGTTTAGGAACGCTGTTATGACGTCATATAGTTACAAATCGTAACTAATTTTGTTTAAAGGAACGCCTTTTTGTTGACTAAGGTTAGAAAAAGAACGCACCAAATATAATAAAATTTGCTTTTGACAGTTCGACAAGTGTCATTAATGTTATTTTCTAAGGTCTGTAGCGCTGCTAGAAGATTTTTAAATTAAAAATTCAAAGTTTAGGTTGCTACTTTCAACCTTTGCTTATCCAAAAAAAAAAATTGAGGCATATTTTCAAAAAAAAAAAAATGTTTTTTAAACAATCAATTTCTAAGGGGGTAAGTAGATCGGTTGAGTGCTTCAGTTTCAAAAAACTTCACATGTGTCGCAGACCCTCTCAAAAGTCAATTTATATTCCACCAATTATCAATTAAGTCGTCCTAAAAACAACTAATTAATACATTCATAATGGGTGGTATGCATAAAACTGAAGTATGTACTTACTTTAAGTAAAAAGATAAAGTAAATATTTAAATTTAAGTAAAAGCTCCGATTTTCAGTATTTACTTCGTTTCATATGCATAAAAAAAAGTGTATACTTTATTGCAAATACTGTAAGCAAAAACTTAATTCATTCAAGTAAATACTTAAAATTCATCGAAAATCATAGTAAATACTTTTTACTTGCGATTATAGGTACTATAAGGCAAGTTATGCATTCGTCGAAAAAAAAAGTTTTGAGATAACAATCAAACATGACATTACGATGATAGCGAAGATGAAAAAGTTGTTCTAAGAATTCTGTTCGCTGTATGTCTGTCTGTCTGCCTGTCTGCATGTCTGCCTGTCTACCTGTCTGTATGTATAGACACCTACAGTCCGAACGGGTGGGCCGAATTCCTTTAAAGTTGGTTTATAGAGTTTTTATTTAGTTTTGATTTAAGAAAATCAGTAGGTAAAGGTTTCGACCTATCATATGGTGGAAAAAAAAATAACCAACAATGGCTTAAAACGGTACCTTATCTATAGGACCGATTTCAACAGCTCATTAAATTTTTTTCAAAAACGATAACGATAAATATACGGACTTGCGGAGCAAACACGTTTATACTCTGCCATTCTTTTTAAAATATAAAATTTTCTTTGACTAATTTGATTTATATCACAACCATATTAGTATTAAGTATATTGTACCTTTCAAAACTACCAAAGGCAAGCAATAGTAGATGCTATATAATTTTCAAGTTGGTCGAGAGCAACTTGAAAAATATTCAGTATTTGCTGCAGACAAAAAGGTAATACTAGTTTTTATGCATTCCAAAAAAAGTATTTACTACAAAAATTCATCCGAGAAAAGTTAATGCTTTTACTTGAAGTAAATACTTAAATCTTAGTATTTACTCTATTTTATGCATACCGAAATTAGTATTTACTTAGAAAATCATCAGTAAAAGCATTTACTGTCTATTATAAATACCACCCAATGTGTATGTAATAGGATCCCATAAAAAAGTAATCGAGAATCATTGAAATTCCCACATAATCAACCAACCCGTTTTATTTACATTAATTAACAATTATCTCTAATAACATTAATTTATCATCTTATTCTCATACCTACATACCAAAAATAAAACAACAATAATAATAAAAATAATAATAATAAAAGAAGAAGAGAGCTTATTTAACAAAGCGCTATTTCATTTATATTACTCACTGTTCTACTAAAAGCGTAAACTCATGGAAAACCCCCATAGAAGGTCATTCGAAATCGAAAACACCAACAACAATAACAGCGACAAAAACAAACAACAACCAAAGTGTCATCCAACTTACCCTACTCTCCAGAGAACAAACGAAAATGAAGAATGGGAAAACAAAAAAAAATCAATTTTTGTTTGACATTTTCTTTTATGTGTGTTCATTGCTTTTTTTGTTTACTTTTCTTTCAAAATTGTTTTTTTTTTTTTTCTGTTTCTGTTTCTCCTTCTCGGAACTCTTCAATGACGACGATGACGAAGACGATAACGAGGACGACAACGACAACGACAATGCATAGTTAACAAATTAAAGAGAATAATTGCAACTTAAGAGAGAAAGGTCAAACTCGTATCGAACACCATACCACAACAAAAAACAACAACGAGTTGACAGAAAATTCTTTTTTTGAAGAATGGGAACAAAAGAAAAACAAAACTGACACCTCACATACACATCCAAGAGTCAGCCAGCCGTTTTAAAACTCACGCTCTTTCTCTTTTTCACATATACTCACAAAGCCACACACACACACAAACACGCATTGAGTGTAATTTTCAATCATTGAATTTTTTCATTTGACTTTTTTTTATAGAATTTTTAACTGTAACACTTTTTCATTTTTTTCTCTGCTTTTGAATACATTTTTAGGCTCAAGTTTGTTTTGTTTTTACTATTTTGTTGTAAATAAATAATTTAACACTATATTCCTTCGGGATTTTGCATATACAATCCACTCACACGCTTATACGATTTTTTTTTATTGTATGGCACTGATGGTGTGGCCCCGACAAAAAAAACTTTAATTCATTATTTTATGCACTTTACACACATTTTACGGCAAAAAAAATGTACTCCCATGAGGCGGCATCACTTAGTGGACAATTTATTTATATTTCCCGGTTGAATTTGTTAATATTTATTGATAATTTAACAGTTTTCACACCGCGATGTTGAATGGTAGACCGTCTTTCAAGATGGCGACGAATACGAAACGAAGTTGCTGCTGCTGGCTGGCTGGCTACGGCCACGGCGAGTATCAGCAGAGGGAAGCAGAGAAGCGCGAGAGTGGTGGTGGGGATTTGTAGTTTTCGTTTTCGCACAGAATTGTTTTATTTTTTCTTCTTCTCTTTTCTGATGGTTTCTCGTTTATTTTTTTTTTTTTTATTTTATGTGTTTTTTTTTTGTCTTTGACTCGATTTCTTGGTTTTGTTATTATGGCAGTGTGGCCAGAGTACAATTATTTTCTGTAAAATAAATACCTAAAGAGGTAAAGGTTAAAGACAAATAATTGACAATGGATAAAAATGCTCTTAGCTAGGATGGTATGATGATGGTGACACCGGCAGCGGCATGTGCTAGGGCCTAGGGGTGGGGCGCAATATTTGGCTAAGGTAAGACATTGGATTTATAGAAGATTTTAGAGGACAATCGGATGATACAGAATTAATACGGCTTATGTCAGGGTTAAGTTTAAATTTCGCATTTGCCGCTGGCAAAACACAGCAAGACCCTGTGACAGGGTTTCGAAGAGTATTTTCAAATGATTATCTAATGCCTATTCGGAAACGAAACTCCTTACATCTCAAGATTTGATTTTATTGTTATTTTTACTTGTTTTGATCAAAACCGCCGTACATTTAAGAGACTGCACTAGTCGGAATTGCACTGCAACGGAAATGCCCTAGGTACACGTTTTTTTACCAAACCGCACTTAAACTATAGCACACGGCAGTAGGAACAATTCAGTATTTGTTCCAGCTTTGGCCTTACACAGTTATGACTTTGACAATAAAAAAAAAATTACCAACAACAAAAATGCCAAAATATGATTTGCGCGCTTTTCTTAAACTCTCATAGTAGCAGTGGAACTGCTCTTCGGTGAAACTACGCAATATATACGGGAAGACTACCAATTATGACGTTTATTGTCTCCAAATTGCAGTTCGTTACACCGCATCGCACCGTAGGGCGATTTTACTCATACAAAGAATACCTGTAGTTGAATTGCAGAGTAGTTCCGCTGAAGTGCAGTTGTGCAGTTCCGCTGAAGTGCGGCCTTCAAAAAAAAACATAGAACTTCGTTTCATATCAGGAATACAAACATAGTAGTCCACTGCAAGTTTTTGATAATTTTTCATTTTTAGAATCTTCTTCACTTTTATGTGCAAGTGCCCCAATTTCATGTACCTACGATAACTAGAGTTTCTGTTAACTTTCAATTGACTCGCAACTGTACAGCACGATTAAAAATGAACCTGGATTCAAGAAATACATAACTTGAGTTCAGTTGATCCGTGGTTTAACTATAAATTTCAATTAAGTTTTCATACACTGTCCGAGTGAGGGTTTGTTGAGGGGAAGGTCAAAAAGTACTGTTTTATGATCATTATGGAAAAGCATCAGGATGCTTTAAAGGATTTACATTTTGTTTGTTCAATTTGAAAAGGCATTCTATAAAAAACCACTAGATCTGATGTGGGTCGGCCTCAGATAACTGAGTTATGAGTTAAAGAAGCCAATGTGCAGAAATAAGTTGTCCAGCTGGAGTCACTAAAGAATGCCAACTGAATTCGATCCAATTAATGCACCGACAACTACTATCAGTCATGAAATCGAATTTCAATACACTGAGTAAACCTATAGCGCAACTAGCTGAGGAAGTAGAGAACATCACGGCATCGACAGGTGGTGTGGGAAATCTGAGCGAAACTTTCCTTGAATACAGTAAGAAAACAAACAAAGAAGTTTTAATCCATAAGATGAGAAGTGAAGCGAATGCAAAGACATCGGTGATCACCGCCAAAATAATAGAGATCAAGCACCGACCAGTCCTGGAGTTTTCGGTGCTGGATGACCTTTACCAGAACCCTTTCATACTATGCGTAGAAAACATCACCGACCTGTTAAAAAACATTTCAGTCAAAGTAGGGTTTTCATTCGAGAACATCATACCTTTGATTTGAAGGGAAAAAACTTGTTAAGGTAACGCTTCCACTGCCAGACTCTTTGCGCTATGACATTCATTAAGTATACGCCTTGCCGACAGCCTTAAACGAATGATGGGATGTGGTTATTGATACGAATTTTAAATATATCGCGGAATCTGTCAACCACGACCTCTTTGTAATGCTAAATGATGAACAGTATTCACGATGATCCAATGTGACAATAGGAGACGCTGCAAAAGACAATGCGGTATGCCGACATGTGACCCCGGTACCCACATCAGGTTCTAGTGAGTGCCTAGTAGAACTCCTCCATCACACAGCTACGTTAAAAGTTTCGTGTAAATGACAGTACAGAACGAATGGCTATTCAAAGTAGAGGATTCTTTCGTTTTGAACATGAAGTGTACAACCCAATAATATTCCGCCACTCTCAACGGTTCAGGAATCCTTAAAATGGAGCAGCCATGTGAAGCCAGTACCAAAAGGTTTAAGCTCTTTCAAATTTTACTCTGAGGTCTCCACTGAATACAAACAACAGACAGAGTTCAGAAAAAAAGCGTTAAAATTGATAGGAGAGAGAAGCATTATGGAAACATTTCCGTCACTCGAACATCGTCGAAATGTCTCATGTCTTTCCTTATTTTACAGATTCTTTTACAAAAAATGCTCACTCGAGGTAGCCAGCTGCATTCCACCCCTTAAACATTTCCCCCGTAATACTCGTCTTGCTAGGAACGCTCATCAGTTTACACTTGAGCCCAATTTCGGACGTACCGTGAAATATAGAGATTCTTTCTTTAGCCGTACAACACGAATGTGGAATGGATTGCCTGGCACAATTTTTCCTTGCCATTTTGATCTTCAAACATTCAAGATCAATGTTCATCGACACCTCCTTTCCCTTCCTTCCTAACTTCCTATCGCTCGCTCTGTGACTTATCATTAAAAGGGCTATAACAAACCCCTTGAGCGCGTGTGCACTATAAAAAAAAAAAAAAAAAAAAAAAAAAACCAATGGTTGACCACTCCGAACTTATGCAAGCATTACAAGATAGTTCTTTTCCCGTCAGACAAGCAACCACACCAAAACTTCTTCAAAAACGGGTTGGCAACTATCAAAATTTTGCCAACATTCTAAATGAAGGCAAAAAGAGTATAATGATGGCTTAACATGATCTTGCATGCCATCATCAGCAAAATACAAAAATCATACAAACTAGTGTGATAGAGAGGTAAGACCGAAATGCAGACGTCTGCACGGATGCAGCCACCAATAACAAGAAATATCCAAATATACGTCAAAGTCAACTACTATTTTGTTCAAATAAACTTATTATGTTTATTAAACAACTACCTATATCCCGATAAATTTAAAGTTATTGAACAGTCTTTAAATATAATTTTTTAATTATTTATTTATCCACCGATAGTGAATGAATCGCTCCAAAACAAGTAGCACTTTGATTCCCTATTTACACGAACACTTCAAGTTTTTTTTATTAAATTATTATATAAAACACTTTGATACCATTTGAACTACATATTGTTAAATAGCAAAAAATTATTCAAAATTTTAAGCCGATATATTTTTTCGTTTAAATTTTTGGAAATCAGTTCTCGTTTTCTTGCAAAAATCACAAAGGATTTCGTTTAATGTCTCGGAGCTAGCGAGAAAGAGGTATATTACCGTATCGGTTACCTCTAAGAAAAAAAAAATGTCAAACAATAGTCATTTTCAGAAAATGGCGGTCTTAACACCATCCTTCAGAATAAATTTTGACGACTTCTTTTCAATAATTTAATGGTGAATTCCACGACATTTTCTCTAGATTTCACGATTTTTCTGGTTGCATGGAACATAAAATGAGATTGATTTTGTTTTTGTCATTGCGTGTGTGCCATGAACAGCTGAAATGATAGTCCACTTCTTCGTTTGATTGATATGCAGCAACATCTTTGACGACGGAATGGTTATCTGAGATTGAATCTAGAATGTTTTTTGGCTTCATGGAAAATGAAATGTGCTCGAGATCAGATCGAGAGTAGTTTTTTTTGGTTCCATGGAATTCAATATAAAATTTATTCTTTTCAGCCAAAGCAATAAATTGTTTGAATCATTATCAGGATCGTACATTGGCGGTGGTAGTAGAGCAACTGAACCTACTCAACCTTAAAAATATAAATCATAAAGATATCCAATAATGAATTTGAGCTGCAGTTTACTTCTACAAATATTTTTTGAATAAATGTTTCTACCTATTTAAAAACTTCATAATACTCTTGTTTCTATTATAGGGTTTTCACACCGAGCCGAAAACAAGATTTTCAGCTAAAAGTTTACGAAAACCTGAAAATCTTTCACACCGGACTTTTCAAATTTTCGTTTGACATTTCACTTCATTTTTACAACTGACTAGGTACCTATCAAATTTTAAAATGAAAATATTTTCGGCTACTGATTGATTTTTGTTGACGTTTATGCGCTTTTTAGGTGTGTTTGGAAAGAATCACAGCAAACTTAGGTGTGTTCGGAAAGAATCACAACAAACTTAGGTGTGTTTGCGTTTTTTTTTTTTTTTTTATAATGCACTCGCACTCAAAGGGATATTAATACCTTTATAATGAATTAACATGTGCGAGCGAGGAAAGAGAAGGAATAGAAAGATAGGAAAGAAAGGTGGTACAGTGGTTTGAGATTTTAGGTGATAATTATCTCACGGAAATTTCACGGGTGGCATCCAGTTGAAACTTGGGAAATAAATAAAAATTGCTGCCCTCGGCTGGGTTTGAACGCACAGCTCTTAGGTTGAGCAACCAAGCACTACATCCACTGTACCATTGCCACCCGCGTTGTATTTCAACAAGTTTTCGACAGGTTTTATATAAAACTAGTTGTTTTCGAAACCTTGTGTTTAGCAAAAATGTAAGGTAAAACTTGTGTTTTCGTTCAGGTTTTGGGGGTTTTCAACGAAAACTGTGTTTTCAGCTCGGTGTGAAAACCCTATAAAAATAAGTTTTAAAAAACATTTCAATTTGGAGTAACCTGCAGAAACACTCATATCCTTGGAACACCTGTAAAAATGAAGTTTCTCTTTGGAATTATTTTACAACTGCGAACATCGAGGGCGTTTCGTTAGCGACACGTTTTTCGTAGATATTGTACCTATATGGAAACGAAAAGCAACTAGCAGTTCATACCGACGTGTAAGACAAAGTCCATGCGGTATTTTCTAAAATACTTATTGTATTCGAAACGACCCCGCATTATAAATATTTTTACAATTGAAACACAAACGAAATTACATTAATTTTGATGCACAAGTTTGTTCCAAATCGTTTCATGCTTGCTTCCATTCTTGTTCCCTTGGCGCAAGTTGAATACTTTTAAAAAAAAACACTGCGGTCACACTGGTTGAGTTATGTATCGTTGTTCAAATTTAAAGTGCTGTTGTTGTTGTTGTTGTTTTGAGTTGCGAGAGTACACGAAGGTGGTGGTTTTTAAATGGAATCTTGTTAAAATGTTTCTTTTTTTTATTCTTTTACTTTTGTTTCTCTTATAATTTTTGTTTTTGTATTTTGCTTCAATTTATTGTTGTTTTATCATCGCGCATTATATTTATTTTAATTGCTGTCTACATGGGTACGAGCAGGAGGGGGGACTTCGTCATCATCGCCATTACCTTACCACACACAGTTCAATGAAACAACATTAAATGATGAGAATATGATAAAACTTTGAATGCTTGTATTTTTTTGTCTGTTTTGAGGTGAATAGCTACATTCATTTATTATTTATAAAATATGTAATTTTGACATGAAACAAGGACAATTTGAAAACCGCAATAGGGATCTTAGCGTAAAATACAAAACTATGGATTATTAATGACAAATATGAACATGGTATCCTATCCTTGGCTTGTCCATTATTCTCAGTTCAGTTTATAGATTTAATTCAACCTAGCTGCCTTGTTCTCTGATTACGTACGTATACGTACGCCAACGCCATGACAAAATTGGAAAATCGAAATTCGAAAACACGGAGCACGAGCACACCAGAGACACTTCTGCTGTTTCTACTTCTGCATGGAGGATATAATGTACCTATACAAAAAAAATATTCAGTAAAAACTTCAAGAGAAACACGATGTGAATAATACTGTGTATACCTACTGACACTGGGGGAAGAATGGGATGTCATTTATGATTGCAGGGAAGGTAAAGGAAGGACACACAAAAGTCGGAAAGAAGAATCTCCTTGGGAGAGGGAATCAAAATTGTGTATCTATCATTTTGCGAAGCTATACGGTACGGATACGGAGAAGCAGTCACAGTCAGCCTCAGATCCACATTCAACAACGAACCAACTTTGAGTTGAGTATTGAACACCCGATGCGACGCGACTGACGCCCCGACCCGGCCCGACGACGGACGGACGGACGAGATTTCAATTGTTGTGGCGCGCGTGGGGCCAGGGACTAGGGGAGACGTTGAAAAACATATATCTTACCTACACATGCAGGATAGTTCTATTCTTCAGAGGGCGAGGGGAACCAAATGAGAAGCCCTAAGGAAAAGTGCTGATAAGAAGACATCGAAGAAGAGAAACATTGCATGAATGTGTATCTTGTGGAATATGTGTCCAAGTCTACGGTGATTAAATGCGATACCTCTACATCTGCTCACTTATCAAAGTAAGAAGTACTCGTATATCTATGGATACAGGTTGCTTAGTTTTTCTCGAATTGGGCTAAAACAAAACATTGATTTTTGAAACTATGACAAGAAGGTGGGTAGGTATTTCAGAATTTTGATGGCTTTCAGATCAAAAATAAACCTTAGTTTTGATCATTGAGGAATACGTTAAAGAGGAATATGTTTCATCCATTTTACCCTCAATTTGTCCTTTTCTAATTTCTCCCTGGGCTTGGTGTCGGCACATGACACATGAGTTGCTAACATGTCTGCGTTTTTACACAGCCTTGTTATAATTCATTATAGTTGTTTGACAAGTCTGATTGTGGTTGAATGAAGGCACGTGATTGCCCTTTTCATCATTATTGCTCTATGGTTTTGATCAGGAATATACAATGTATGTTATAAGTTATGTTCCTTTCCATTGGAGGAAAGAAGCGTCCACAAGTCTTCTTAAACTGTTCCATTGGTAAACAAATGACACTTCTGATGATTCCGAGAAGAAGATTTCAAAGTCAGAATCCACTCAAGAAACAAAAATACAAATACATATATAACTCAAATTTCTGCCATAAAATAGATATTCATTGTTGAGTGTTTATTTGCATGCAGCATTGCCAAAAGTTTTGGTAATGTCGACAAATTGTTGAATCCAAATCTGATGACATAGCCGTCGAAGCAAAGCAACGAAGTTAGCGGTATTTATTACGTTGAACGAGTTATAATCTCTATGTGCCGCGAATCTTGCGGTGCACAATGGCAACACTTGTCGAACAGGTACGTGCGTTTGCGTTACATAATGACATTTTACAGTAGTCCCTCGATAATGTGAACTAATTTAATTAAAACAAGGCGTTTTCGGATTTTAGAGGTGTTCACATTCTTGGAACATTTTCTTCGATTTTAATTGACGGTTTGAAACAACTTTCGTATCTATAATAATAATGACATTGTGTCAAAATTGAGCAGAAACATTAACATTGATTTTCCGAATGTTTTCCTTCTCCTGTGGTGTAGGCTTGAAATCAATCGTCATTCATATTATTTTGGATTTGTGAATAATCATCGATGCCGATAAGACGCAATGTAAAAATTACAACCTTTATGTATTGTGACATTATTTTGACATTAAGCAGCTGTCTTTTCTTTATGAAAGAAAGCCGGATGAAAACCAAGTGACGTCACAAGTGCATCATTTTACACATCGTAACCTTTTTTTACTGACTTTTTTCTATAAATTTCAACAAATTTTTGTAGACAATGTCCTTTTTTGCGTACCTATTCGTAGAATTTTTGGAATCGTATGGAAACATCAGCGTAAATTCGTATCTAACAAAATTAAAAAAAAACAGCTTTTAAAAAAGCGCTGACCATTTTATAACCACCTGTCATGTTTCTTCTTTTTTTACCCTGTGAGTGTGTGTGGGACTTTGCAATCCTTACACCCTATTTTACATGAAAAGATTCTGCACTTGCTGGGGAAGAGAAATATGGGTCCATTGTTCAGAATTTATCTTAAAAATGGTCAACTTGGACTATACGGATGAAATCTGTTTTCTGCCATGAAATGTATAATAAACAACCTAGACGAGATGTGGTAATCTTTTCGGGTCGATTGACCTGAGGATAACAACAAAACAAATGTGTTACGGTTTCCAGTTGTTATGGTGTGCCCTGTGTGGAAATCTAATCAAATCGATCAGAATGAACGGTACAGCATCTAGTAAGCTGACTCAAAATCACCTGAGTTTAGATGGGGTAGCTCCGAAAAATGAAAGATATGAAGAACGAGGGGAATGACAAGCCAAAAATTCTTATTTTATGGAATGGTATGAAAAGCGGATTCAGAGTTGATATATAAAGGTAACCCCTTGTCCACATCGTATACGTTATCCATTTACCATGTCAATCGCGGGAGTCGATGAGTCGAGATGAATTGAAACCATAAGGGATGTTTCAGCCACCATTACTGTGATATGCTTCTCACTCATTAATACATGCACATGCCAAAATTTGCAATATAGGTACCTACATATAAATATTGTCAATTAAACTATAGCCAGCGTGGGTTGAGTGATGTTGTGTTGCACTGTTCAGTCCAGCAACATACCACAGAAGCAATATGTATGTATTTCGCGGAGAATGAACAAAATTCGAAGGACGGAAATCTGATATAAAAGAAAATGCAAACACTAACGTCCTGTTTGGAAGGAATACAAACTCAATAGCGCTCTTTTGTGAGATTGGGAAAGTCTAAGTCTGAGAAATTGCAAGCTTTTGAAGCCTTCTTTAAACGTTCAAAACAAACTTTATCCAACCTGCAATACGCAGTAGCTTGAGACAAAACGAAATTTACACATTGAGTAAGCCACAAAGGAGAAATCAAAGTTAAGATACCTTGCTGAATATGGAGAGAGATGAAGGAGGCCAAACCTACAGTGTTTAAGATAGAAAAAAGCCGTGCAAACAGCTTTGAAAAAAAGGTTTTTGAGGGAAACTGGAACAACAAACAGAATGAACAGGAAAATGGGACCGGGTCATTTTAAAATATGCATCAAGGTCCGTAAATATTGGAAAAAACTATAGAATTATACTTTTTTAACATCTAGAATTCCTTAGCTGCGGTTTATGAGTTACAAATACTTCATGTTGTTAAGTTTTCGAAAACAGTAGGTAGGTCTAGGTACGTCTTTACCATTTTGATTGTATTACACAATTTCTACCCCAAGAGCCAAGATAAACTGCGGGTAACAAGTAACAACATTTTCAACGAACAATTGAAAATGTAACAGTTTTCATTGTGACAAGTGGCGCCCTGATAAAAACCAATTCGTGTACTTCCACTTCACAAACAAATAATAAAAAACCAAGTGTGACGCGGCTGGCGTGGCTACAAGCAGGGTAAACAAATAATCATAAAACTAAACTAAAATAATGGAAAGACGACATGTTTGTGTACGCCTAATTTGATTGTCTTTGTCTGCATATCTTTTGGGCACCGTTCACACGGAACGCTAACCGACTCGTTAAATGATAAAATAAGCCAATATTTCGGAAACGATGTAGGGTACTTTGTTTAAGCCTCAGACATACAATACAGACCGCCAACTCGTACTTCTCTTGCCTTAAACACCCTTAGAATTTTTTCTTCAGCACGTTATTAGGTATGTATATACATCTCTGCCTTTTCTTTATTCTTTCGTGTACCTTTAAGTTCCAAATTAAAATGCACGGGTTAGCTTAAATAAGAGCTATCACATACTCATAATAAAATGCACATCAAGCTTGTAGGAAAGAGAGAAACCATTAAGAGTTGGCGGTCTGTCTCTGTATTGTATGTCTGTGGCTATTATAGCACCAACGATCGTCTGAACGGGGACGTTGACAGTGTTACCATGTGCTTCTGAAAAAAAAAACTGATATTCATGCAAAGTGACTTGAACTCAGACTACAAATTTGATGACGCCGCTTTGCGCAAAAAGCGTCATCTTGTTTACATATTGCTCGTGGGAGGTTTAATTTTGTAATATTCAAAGTCATATTGCTCATTGGCGGCCATCTTCATTGTGCACCTTACGACTCAATATAATTTTCATGTTTAAATTACCATTTCCAATGCCCAATCTACTTCAAAAACAAAACAAAACAAATCTTGCTAAATCAATGAACTTAATGATTTACATTAAGTGTGTTTATACATTCAAAAGCATAACTGTACACGTTCTATTATTATTATAAGAGGCCTACAAGAACTTATTTACACAAAAATATATAACACGAGTGCGACCATACAGATAATATCATGAGCCTAGAGGTTAATAACCTACCTATGCCTCCACCAGTGAGTAGTTTTACTTAATAGATATACAGATACAGGCTACAGAAAAAGATACAGATAGATATACGACGACGACGACGGAATGAAGTACGAAAAAAAGCCAGCAATTGTAGACGTTCCTATATGGAACGTATGGAAGAAGACGCGCGAAGTAGAGTGTGAAATCATGTGATTACTTCACTAAATTTATGATTGCGAAATGTCTGTTGGACAAACACACTTTACTGCATAAATAACTTCTGGAATTAAACAGAGATAGGTAAATTAATTATTATATTTTCGATGATATAAAAGGAGTTTTTGAATATACCCTCTGCAAGATCAAAAACTATGCATAACAAGGATCAAATTAATTGCGTGTTGATACTTCTTATTTTGTTAAAATTTCTAGCTTTGGAAGTTGGAAAAAATTTATTCAGCATCAAATGCCAACAGAATCTCAAAGATGGAGAACTACTGCTGAAATACTGGTCAGTGGTCAGGGATGGCAATAGTACGGTGTGTATAGTGCTAGAAGGAGTCGTGGGTTCAACCTATAGTGAGCTGGTTAGGTAGTAACACGCTATGAGTTTATATTTTTTGTATAATTTTACCGGCGCAGCGGTTGTTTTTAACAACAGGAAGTCTCTTCTGCTCCAGTTAACCTAACTTCATACATTATTCCCAGGGCATCAATTGTATTCTGGGAGTTCTTAATTCTACCATGCGCAGACGCTGAAGATAATACTGAGAAGGACAAGCTAGCATCCAATTGAGTATATTCATCACCAAATAGAGTTTCTCTAGAATGATCTCGCCCGTCAGAAATTACTGCCGTTAGTAGATTGTGTACAAGAAGTTTTCCTGCTCAATAATCATAACATCGTCGTCAAGAATCGGCTTTTACACTGGTTTGGGTGCTCAGTTGTATGTATTTTGAATTTGGAACTAAAGCTATTCTCCCTGGCTTGTTTACCACTTCATGGGCACGTGGCACATAATACCAACTGATGGGAAGGGAGCAAGGTAAGATGAATGGGGAGGGATGTAAGGATATTTGGATTGAGAGAGCCCTTTGATTAAGCTATCGCAATAGTGACACAATTTCACAAAAATGATTGGGTCCATCTTTCCGTCTTCCAACCATTGTAGTGTGTTTCAGGCGGAATAAATGTCGATCAAGAACTTTAAACACATCTGCCAAGGAAATTATGATTTGCTTTAAAAACCAGGCGGCACCAGTTCAATTCAATTGGATGCCAGGTCAGACAGATCACAGATCTTCCAAGGAAGTGTCAAACAAGGAACAACAAATAACCACTTAAACAGAATACAGTCACCGAGGTATTTCCATCTCTACATGAAGTTTTTTCATTATAGGTGTCATTAAAGGACATTGCCTCATGGAAGACTTGGCTTATTCTCAAAAAACTGGTGAAAGTTTTATTGACGAAGAAGAAGTGGAGTGAGTCTCCTTTGCACATGCCCTTCACTTTCGAAAAGTCTGACACTTTGTTCACAAGATTTCTTCTTTAACGGCATAAATAAAGGGATAAACTTGCACAGACATTAACTCTTTCGTACGCTTTGTAAGATGTCAAAGTTGGGTCGTCTTCAGCACTCGTTTTCAATCTGACCCAATCAAACTGATAACTTACTCGCTTTAAGGCGATCTCGCAGTGGAAGAACGCTAACATACTAAATACTTTCCGCATCCCACAAACTAACACGACAAAAACTTTCGAATTAGCACACCTACCAATCGTGGGAGGAAAATTCTTTTCTGGAAGACGAGCCAACCCATTTTTTGACACATGGTTAAAAAAATGAAGGGTGGGGGTGGTATTTACTTTTAACTCCATTAGACTAAATCCCAGTCTCTCTTTATGTCTTCCAAACCATTCTAAAGTGGTTTAGGCAGAATAAATGGCGATGAAGGAGGTTTTATCCCGGCTTAATAAAAACAGGACATCATCATTTTCTCGGATAGCAAAACTGTGCCTCTGAAATCTCTAAATTCCGTCACAATCAACTCCAAAACACCTCCCACTGTCAATCATCACTCAGAGAGATATGGCGGACAGTTTAACAATTCTGTTAGGCGCCAAAAAAAAAAACCAACAATCAAACATGACATTAAGATGATAGATCGATCAGTCAAAATAGTGGGTCCAACAATTCCTTCCGTCCGTCTCGTCTGTCTGTCCGTATTGGCAACTATGTACATCCTAAACGGCTGGACTGATTTGCTTCAAACTTGGTACACAGTATTATTATGACGTCCTACAGAGGCGTTTTTGCCATTAGCATTCTAGCTCTAAAACTAACTGTACCTGCCATACGATTTTGATAAAACTTTCTGAATAGTGTTTTTTGAGTAAACTTTATGTTTTGATTGGAATAAATTTTTCAAGAAAAGTCTTATAACCGTACTGTTGTGGTTTTAATTAATATAATAATTGAAATGAAATATACTTTGAGTATTTAATAATTCAGGTTTTTATTTTATTCAGTTTCTAATTGGATTCTACAAAGTGCCAAAAAACTCTCGTCGACGCGTGTCTTCTGACAGACATAAATCTAGGTGTCACTTTGACGTCTGCTGTCACTTGGTATTCAGGTCACAGGGTGACTCCAAGACACCACATTCCTCCCCTTTTAGTTTATTCCAAAACGTTCAGGCGCTTTTATCACTCGTCCATAACGGGTGACATTATCAGCAACTTGTTTTGCGGAGGTGGTGGGGGCTAAGATATCATCATTTGATTTAACATTTTGTTCCTCTTGCTCTTGTGAATCAGGTGTAACTACGTTTTCTGTTGTTGTTGATGGTGGCAGGGATGAGTTTTCTAGGGTTAAGTCTTCTCGCTGACGATCCTCAGTGTCATCACCTCTACATGGAATCTCAAACGTGTGGCTGTCGGTTAGGCTTTGGTTGTTGGTTAGGCGCCGTTTGATTTGATCGATATGACGGCGACCGATTTTATTATCAGTTGATTTTACTACATAGGAAACGGGACCAGTTACTTCGATAATTTCACCTTCCAGCCAGAGCGGTCCAATCGAATAATTTCGAAAATAAATAGTATCTCCAATCTTAAAACTTTTTACCTGACCAAAAGATGAATCTGGACTCACCGGATGTATCTGTCCATCATCCGGATGCATGGCATCTAATGCAGTTCGAAGCCTTCGTCCCATCAGCAGCTCCGCTGGTGTTTTCCTGTTGTTGTGTTAGGTGTCGTGTGTTGTTTAAACATAACACGTTGCAGTTTGGTCTGCAAGTCTCACTCTGACATGGTCTTGAGAGATGTCTTTAAGTATTGAACCATACGTCCCGCTTGTCCATTACTGGATGGGTGGTATGGAGCCGTTGAGTTGTACTTAATACCATTTACAGTATAAATCTGCTGCATTTCAGCAGACACAAAAGCCGTACCATTATCTGAAATAATTCTTTTGGGTTGGCCATGTATAGCAAATACCTCACGCAATTTATTTTTCACTTCGGGCGATGACATATTGCGTACTATTTTTACTTCAAGCCACTTTGACATAGAGTCAACTATGACCAAAAATGTATATCTCTGGAATGGTCCAGCAAAATCTATATGTAAGGTGTTCCATGGATCTTCTGGGGGCTTAATAAATTGTCGTGTTGCAGCTGGTGGATTTCCTTTATTTGTTTGACATTGGTCACAGCGTTGGACTTCTAATTCTATTTGCTTATCAAGGTTAGGCCACCACACATAGCTACGGGAATAGGCCTTTATTAAATTGATTCCCGGATGATAACCATGAAGAAGTTTCAAAATTTGTTTTTGATATGTGGGAGGTACAACTACTCTACTACCCCACAAGATACAGCCCTTATGAGTAGAGAGTTCCGTCTTTCTACGGATAAACGGAATAAGTTCTTCTGAACTTTCAAAAATTGTTGGCCATCCATGTAAAATTAACCGCAAAACTCTTGACATTACCGGATCCTTTGCAGTCTCTCTAGCTATTTCAGCCGCTGCCACTGGCGGATTACTACGCATCTCCAACATCAATATGTCAGCCGGACCATTTATTGGAGCGTAAATTGACGATGGTAATGGCAAACGACTCATACAATCAGCATTTGCATTCTTTGGCCCTGGTCTATACTCCATTGTATAGTCATAAGCGGACAACAGCAGGCACCAACGTAACATTCGGGGTGAGATAATTAATGGTATTTGTTTACGTCTATAGGACATATTTTTTTAAATCAGATTTTCTCGTAAAGCACTTGACGGATTTCTATGAAATTTTTAATTCAGAAGTCCTTTTATAGGCGAAATAATACTATTCCTTAAATTTTTCAAAAACAAGGTTTTTTCCAGTTTTTATTATTTCAAAAACAGTTTCATCAATTTTTTTTTAAATTTTATTTTTCGAATTAAAACTTAAAAGTGCTGAAATTTAACATATCAAAAAGTCGAAAAGTTTTTCAAAAAAAAAACCAGTTTTTGAACAAATGAGTCGAATGATTTTGAATTTTTTTTTCCCTGAAATTCAAAACAGTAACAGAAATCAGATGGAAATCTTGTAAGTTTTTAGGGGTAAGCACCTAAACTTTGTGGTATCACAACAGTCTTTTTTTGGACTTAGTGTGTCAGCTTGTTCTAACTGACAGCCACCTTAACCCAACCTTACCTAACGGCCCTGCTTTGAACTAAGTGCGTCAGTTTTTCACATAAGCTGATAACCACCTTTAATACAACCTAACCAAGCTTACCATTTTGTGGTCTTTGAAATTGTAACTATCAGTTAAATTAAAAAATCCATCTGTTATGAGATATTTTTTCATAGATAAAAATCAAAGGACACTGCTTAGTTGCTACTACCTACTTGATGAGAAATTTTTTTTCCTCACACCAGCTCAGTAAAATATTTTTCAAAGCGGTCCAGTGGTCCAGTGGTCACGCGCTTGCAAAAAGCAATCAACAAACAAAAATTATGGACTTTTCAAGATAGCACAATGCTAAGGATTAAATAAAAAACAATTCTGCTTCCTTCCATTAAAAAAAAAAACAAAATCCATTCCACCCTCATATTGTTCGGTCTGTAAAACCCTGAATTAGTTGACACTCGCCTGCATATTTTTTACATCCACCATATCGTCCGCCGTATCTATACGTAGGTATAAGAGGAATTATTGTATATTGTGGATTGCGTATTTTAAATTATGTATCTATGCATGTATAGTGGCAGCAATGTGAAGTGCATGCCATGCAATCCATATCGATTCTATACAACAAAGCCAACGTTCATTTGGACAGTATGTAATTAAACTACCATTTTATATAAGTACGTTTGCGAGTAGGTCTCTGTACATAAACGTAGATTGATAAAATGTACATACCTAGGTAGGTATATACGTGGTGAATATGGATTTCGTTTTCGATTTACAATATTTAATGTTGGAAGGAAGAATAAACGTTTTTATTTTTCATCAGTTTTGTATACCAAACCACCCACCACCCACCCGCCACCCGTACAGCGAGTGATGTTTTTGAAAATTGTCATCAATATCAAATGAAGGGGTGAATTTCAAAAATGCTATAGAAAGTTGGAACAAACATTATAGAATGGAGGGTTGGTATAGAATTATAAGTTAAATTAATATGCAACCCTTGTGCCCGCAGTGTTTTAATTTTAATGAAATGAAATTATGTTCTATGTTCTTGTTCCTGCTGTCGAGTGTTGAAGTCCATATTTTTTGGGGGACAATCGCCAATGGTCGATGTTTTCATATACCTATACGAGTATCGAGTACATACGTACATATGTTGCAAATATCAGGTTCCGATTTCAATATTGAAATTAAATAAATTGTTAAAGGACAGGAGCACTCCACTAGCACTCATACGTACAAGAGTCGAGTCGAATCGTGTGCAGCAGGAGCAGGAACAGGGAGCAGCAAAACAGCGATACTTCAACACCGATTCACAGGAATATACCAACCAAAACCAACCAAACTCAAAATGAGAAGAGGACATACAGAAAATTATTTTGCTGTTATAGGTATGTGATATAATAAGGGAACAATACAGAAACAGGAATAAAGGGATAGGGACACCAGCACGACACACGAATTCATTTGAAATGGGGATTTGTAAATTTTTTTTTTGGTTGTCCTTTGCTCTTATTGTTGTTGTTGGCTGTGATCTCCTCAGTATAAATGTCTCTTTTATTATCCTATACTGTTCTCTCACTCACTTTGCCACAACCTATACACAAGCACGAAAATATGCCCGAAAGAAAACTATACAACCGCAAGGGAACAGAACATCCACAGTGAGGCGAGTACGAATTATACAAACCCGAAACGAAAGCCGAAACCAAACCCAGGTCCGTCCGTACTCCATAGTGTAAGGTGGTAGGTAAAAGGTAATCCCAATCCCATAAATATACACATGATAGGATAAAAGGGAGACGAAGGGAGACCATATTGAAGAAGAAGAAGAACAAGAATAAACAAACAAAAAAAAACAACATCGTTTTCAGTACACATCTGCTGTATGATAGTAGTTGGACTTGGACACGTTCCACAATGCAACGAAATGGAAACAGCAAAACTATTCCTTGATGTATTACCAAATAATGCAGGAGCCAGGATCCAAGAGCCAGGAGCCAGGAGCAGTGCCTCTTGATAACTCTGTGACGCTGACGATGTCTGTAGTCTCTACCTATACCTTTCTACTTTCTACTTTTAAAATGGAAAAGGGAAGAAAATTGAATAAAGTGTTTTGTATATGTATACGAGTGTATCCCGACTCGTGTACCCGTACTTTGTGAATTGGGTGGACGAATGAACATACACAAACAAACACAACGGGGTTATGCTGCATTCACTATGCGCGCAACTAAATATATTTTGGGAATGTTGGATTGCATGAAAAGTGGTGTTTCAGTGTTCGGGTTGGGGTTCGGGAACAAAAATATACCTACTATACGATATTTAAGTAGATATGCATTTTTACAATAAAGGGAAACATAAAAACAATGAGGAACTCAACATTGAAATGTTGAAATGAAATAAATGAAGCCTTGGATGGCATTGGCAGTAACGTATAGATAGGTATCTTCCTAGTTCTTTAGACAGGATATTTGTTCCTACCTTTCAATTACGAGTATGTAGTGTGTACATTCTGAACACATATTTATATTAATTTTTTTGTCTGCATAAAAGAGCGTTCAACTCCAGAGTTGGTACCTACTGGTTAAAGTTTAAATAAAAAATAAATTGCAAGAAAAAAATTCTCTCCTGGCTTCATTTTTTTTTTCTAAATAAAAAGAAGCACAAAAACACACCCATTTTAAAAAATACAATAAAGCCATAATTGGACGTGTTATGTAACTTGTTTCCCCGCCTTGTTGCAACCACGTTTCGTTCAAGTCATATACTCTTCAATCGCTACCGGCCAAAAAAAATCGGGTATCATTCGACCATATCGCTCCGAATCGACTGTAACCGTCAGACCCTTGGAACTTCGATGAAATAGGAACCAATGACACCTTTTGACGATCATAAGACACACCAAACAATCTCTTTGTCTGGATGCAACGGCGGCACCTCTTGGACCACTTGTGGGTTTTCTGAGCCCCATACGCGGCAGTTTCGTTCGTTTCCATACCCACCGAATGAGAAATGTGCATCATCGCTGAAGAAATGTTGTTCGAAAAATCGGTGTTAGGTGTCTGTTGTTAAAACTTGTTCCAACACCCACTTTTGTAGTAAATTTTACTAATTTTAACGCGTTGTTCGATTGTTATGCGATCCATTATCGTAAATGTCAAACATGTAACTAATTTTATGGCATTTCAGATGACAGCTGAGTTTGACAAGCGCCAAATGTCAGCGCTACCAACTTGAAACAACGAAATGAATGAACCTGTATAATTTTTTGTGAAATTTTCTTAAGTCCAAATTGATAGATATGAAAACCCTATTAATACCCTTTCCCCCCAAAGCATATTACTCTTTATTCTTCAAATCCTTCAGAACCGCTATTGAATTGACAGCTATTTATCAACGAATAAAATAAATTTCTCTAGGACCGCTTACTCCAAAAAGATAAATCTGTGGAGTAATTTAGTTGTCTCCTTTAGACGTGTGTCTAACCTACTATCATCGCTATTACTGGCAATCAAAAAATATGCGATATAATCAATAAAATGTACCCCAAATTGCATACTTTCCGGGTTTCTTTTCATTTGTTTATTGCTGCAATGAATTATGTTGAATGGAGACAAGGACTGTCAGCTAGGTACGCAGGTCGGCAGGTGGGTTAGATTTATAATGTGCAGACGCAGACGAAAAGGGTTTTATTAACTTAATGCTAGGTAAATTTGTTCCAAGAGGGAACAAACTATCAACCCTTCGTGAAGAAGTTAATAAAATACAATCCTAGCTTAATAATATGAATGTGATTGTGAAATTGTTTGTTTGAATGTTACGCATTCACGCTTGAACTACTAAAACCGATTATCGTGAAATTTTGTACACTAGTTTTCGTATGGGTACAGAAAAGGTCATAGGGTATCTCTTATAACGAAAAAAAGATACTATTTCAGAGGGATAGCGACACCAGTGACTAGGCTTATATCGCGCTGTACAGCGCTTAAGGTTCATCGTTGTATCTTTTTTTCTCTCGAATACTGCAAGGGACTTTTCATCCGACTGGGAGATGCAGCGACTCCTTGTTCCTTTCCGATATGGCTTTATTCCTCAATTGATTAATTAGCCAAAGTAGTCAAATTCGCTGGCTACCAAGTCTTCGGTCAGTAAGATGCGACATTATTTTTTGATGACAGCATATACAGCTGCGGTCAAAATAATAGTAGTGTATACTGCAGGTATTGGATTATTGAAAAAAAATATATGCTTTGGTTTTTTGAAAAAATATTTGTTATAGGTATGCGTTGTTTGGTGACCGTATAGCACATTATCGCGTAATCCTTTTCCACAGTGTAGCACAATTTTGGATTCATCGGACTACAAAGCATTTCTCGGTAGGTAGGTAAATGCTTTTTAGCGAATTTAAGCCTTTTGGTTATATTTTGCTTTGATAGCAATGGCACTTTTCTTGGACTACGAGCCGCCAGCTTTTATTTCTGTGGCCGATGCAAATGGGTTTCGCCTTGAATATCTAACAACCTTCTTGACTAATCTGGTAGTCATTACAGGTTTCCATCCGCATGTTTCAGAACGGCAAACAAACTGAAATGCATTGTGGACCATCATAGGTGAATAACCGACTAGATTCTGCACTTTAACGTAGCTTTTTCCATCCGAAATCAATTTTTCAATAAGAATACGCAGTCAGTGCTTTCCGCGACCCATCACAAATTTAATATTTTAATCAAATTTAAATCACAAATTTAAAAAAAAAAGTAGAGAAAACATTAAGTATTTACTTTTCTATAGCTTTTTGATATGAATTTAAAGCTTATTCACTTCTTTTCGTGGGATCTCTGCAAACACTACTATTATTTTGACAACGATTCAAACTGAAACTTACCAAAAAAAGAACAACAAACAAAAGCATGGGACATAGGTAACGGTGGTTTTTAATTTGCTCTCTCTCTCTCCAAATTATGAATTATCAACAAAATAGAACAAATATATAACAAACCACGAAAATTAGACACTTTTACAATATTTGCAGGTGATTTGGTAGTACACAACTGTACTTGGTCTTGTAAAAAGTCGCCCTTTTGCTTGCCGCTGCCTCCATGGTAGCGAAGACATCGCTTACCGCTCGATTTATTCTTCCTTTTCACGTCAATATCGTCAGCGTTGTGTTGATTTTTTAAAGAAAGTAGCTGGTGTACTGTCCTGGGTGTGTCGTATTACATTTTCAAGCGTAATGTTGAAACAGGTGTAGGACATTGCATATAACCTTGTCTAACCCTCCGGTGGTGTCGATATGGTTTCCGTGGAATCCCTACCAACTTTGACGGAAAAGTGAGCATTCCCTCTAAATCAGGTCATGACACGATATAATTCTTCCCTGTTTGCACTGTCGTAATCTGCTTTGAATTCAGGGAACATGTGTTGGATATATGTTTAATTTTTCGTTTTAAATACTAGAGGATCTGGCGCAATGTGAAGATGTGGTCGATTGTAGATTTTCCAGGTCTACATACTATACTTAAGCCCGGAAACAGTTTATTAATAATTCCTATACGTGGCATTCTCTTCGGGTCTTTCTTATTTTAAAATTAATTAAGTCATTCTTTGAGGATGGAGATTTTCCAGATGATTCAGAAGCTTATAAAAAGTTGGGTGGAAGAACCCATTTACTTTCACCAATTAGTAACTTCTTCCATCTTCAAAATAATTAAGTATACTATAACAAGATAGTTTACAGTATTGGGATACAGCTGGAAGTATCTGAAATAGAGGCTTCAATAAAGCTTTTTGTTTATAGAAAAAATGTAACATCGGCTAAAGACATATGAATATATCATTTTCGTCATCTTCTAAGACACCCAAGTTTTTTAATCAAGCAGTAAAAAAAGAAATCATAGCTTTCTGACGAGGTTTGTGTAGCAGTTAAGTATAGTTGGTCACCATTGTAAGGTGTAAGAAGCATTCAAGGTACTGTAAGGCTGACGAAATAGGAAACTGAGCTTCTTTGTGTCAAGTTATTTCACACTCTGAAAAAACACGCTTGTAAAAAACGCTTCGTCTTTTTGAAAGCAGAATGGATAAGAAGAAGGAGACAAAAGCTAGTAGGCTGTCTCCAGAAGAAGAATTCTGGTACAACCTTCTCAATAATACAATAATATGGCATAATACACATATTACGTATAATAGTTTCAAACGCTTCAATCGAAACTGAATGTAATTCAACGATTCAAATATTTTTGATACTATCAAAATGAACCCTCATATATGTACAGTACATAACATAAAAAGTCACAATGTGCTGCAACACTAATTTAGACGGACGCATTTTATGTGCAGCGAAAGATGAAAACACAACCACATGTGACTTAAAGCAAGGGTTGAATTGACTTGCATATGATGTCCGATTCATCCCCTAATTCTTGATTATGTTTATTTTGAAATGAGCACCCTCAAGTACACGCATGTTTAAAATCATTAAACAAATTTTTTTGTCGAAGTTCCCCTTTTAATTCTTTGGTACTTCCAAATATTGTGTCTTTACAAAGTCTATGATGAAATTAATAACGTAGGTATTCAGGTACTCAGCGTTTTCGAGAGGTCATTTAGAAAATGGTTATGATGGAAGCCCAGTGATAAAATTGCAACTTCAAAACAGATTAGTTTAACATTTGAATGAGCCCCGATACACTACGAGTACACCACGTTACAATGACTAATTGTTTTTGGAAAATGGATCGCATTGTAGACACCTGCTTCCATTTGACATAGTTATTTTATTTTATTAAAATCTTCACAGGTTTGCATTTTGGGACTTGGCCATGTAGTCTTGTCCAACAAATTTTGCGAAATCCGTCAACTAGTTTCTTTGCACAAAAACTAGCCTAAGCTATGTTAATTTGATACCGAACGAAGTATTAATAACCTTCTCTTTTCTTTAATAGTTCTCCTTTTTTGTTTCTTCGTTTTTTGTTTGTGACTATTGGACATAAACACTAGAACCATCTAGATATGTTTCTTCAATTAAGGATTTAAAAATTTATTCTCTCTCACAAAACAAGTCAAGGGAAAAGAAAAGAAAACCACTTCTCGAATTAATTCACTCACAGGACAAACAAGTGATTTTGAAAGACAAAATTGTGCAAAATACAGAAAAGGACCAGTTTTTGGCGTACCTTAATATTTAGATCCTAGGCAAAATCGTCCAAAAAAATACCAAAAAATGCTGAATACATTTCTTTGTAGTTTCTTTTTTCCACTACTGGCACTATCTGCATATTTCATTTCATTTCATTTCCAAGTGCGCGGGAAAAGCCATTTCGAGCAGAAAATTTAACGTATTGCTCCGTATTTTGGTAAAAAGTTTCGGCTGATTTTATCTTCCAAATATTTTTTCTGTTGAACGAAAAAGAGAAAACCTGCGATACCTGGTGACAGGGGCTACGCAGGAAAAATTTGGGATTTGAACGGTCCAAAATGTATTTTAGGGCATGATTTTGGGTAGTATATTTTAAGAAAAAAATCGTTTAAATGTAAGGGCCTGTATCCAATGTTGACATAGTTTTTTGGGGATTTAAGAAAAGGCTTACTTGTATAACCCGACTTCCTGACTCACGTTAACGGTAATTGCGCTATTAGTACGAATGGTAGAAACTTCGTTGAGGAATTTATTTTTAAGAGAAATAATAGCCTTTAAAAATGCTTTTAAATGAATTTTATATCTTGTTTTAAGATATCTAGTTTCTAGCTTGTTCCAATTTTCTTTCCCATACAAATTTTTTGACTTTCGTCTCGATTTTCTTCTGAAAACCCGTAACCCGCGTTTCAGTAAAAAAAATTTTAAATGAACGTAACAATCATTTTTGAGTATGCCAACTTCTAGAACTTTGTATTTTTGATCAGAAAAATAAAATTAAAAAAAAATAGATTAAACCGTTTTTGGAAAAAAAAAAATTAAATTTTTTTTTAAAAACTCAAAAAAAACTTTTTTTGAAAAATTTAAGAATTTAGCTTATTTTGTTTATAAAAAGGCTTCTACATTCAAAATTTCATCGAAATTCGTAAAGTGACTTACGAGAAAATCGGATTTCAAAAAACCGGTCCTATTTGAGGTACCGTTATAAGACTTTTCCTGAAAAATCTATTCCAACCAAAACATACAATTTACACAAAAAACACCATTGCTTTATCGAAATCGTAGGAGCCGTTTTTGAGAAAAATTTATTTTTCACTAAAAATCGTAGGGCAGGTACCGTTAGTTTTAAAGCTAGAATTTGTATTCCAAAAACCCCTCTGTAGGACGTCATAATAATACTATCTACCAAGTTTGAACAAAATCGGTTGATCCGTTTAGGCTGTAGGTGCCGATACAGACAGACGGACAGATAGACAGACAGAATTGTCGGACCCATTTTTTTCGACTTCTCTATCCCTTCAGTGCACACCTCAAAAAAAAATCACACCATTGCACACGTGGGGTCTGAGAGGCCCGTAAACACAATTTTATGAGCAAATGTAGAAATAATTGAGGAAACTGAAATTTTATACATTCGTTTATAATATTTATTCAAAATCAATCTTAAAACTAATAAAAACAGAGAATAAAACATAAATATTTTGTACAGTAATATCAAATGGGCAACAATAGTGCGCATGTTGGAGGCAAATGCATTTGCCGCATTTGTCGCTGAAGTATCGACTCTTCCTTCGTTTTGTACAGAATGCACAATCTCTTCTTCAACAGGCAGCAATCCAGCAAATTTTCTCGCATTTGAACGAGTTTCAAGTGGCAAATGTGAATGTATACCTTGGGCCTATTAGGCCCGAAGCTCTATTTAGTGAAAATCTACTGAACTTATTACAGTTATTTTTGTGTTCGAAGATACATATCGACGTTGTAGGAAGGTAGATGAAAGATTATTTTATTTCCAAAGACGGTTCCAATTTTATACGTATTTTAATTTTCACTTGGGCCTGTCAGGCCCCACGTGTGCACTGAAGGGCTATCATCGTAATGTCATGTTTGATTGTTAGAATTTTTTTTTACGAATGTACCTATAATCGCAAGTAAAAACACTCTTACAATACAAACGCTAATTTCTAAATGAAAATTAAATTGAATTCATTATTTAAATTCATAATTTAATTTATTTCAGATTTTTGTTTTAACCAGGCATTTATTCATGTTTTTTCGGTTACTATAGGATCTTCATATCAAGACCCACCAAGAATATTTAAACTACGAAAACTGTTTTTTTTCATTGTAGATCGTATACAACTAGGTACAAAATTGTTGAGACAGCTACGAATATTGACATATTGTGCTCTATTGTTCTGTTCTAGTCCTGAACCATTTAATTTTAATTTTAAGAACTCTACTACAAAAAATCGACAAACTATAGTTTCTGTACACAAATAAAGATAAGTTGTTTGTGTATAAAACCACAAATCTGATTCCACTTATCGCTGATTCACAATAACATACATTTGGCGTAAAAGGTGTGGTACTGACACTTGTGAACTAATTATTGTTCTTAGAAAGATAACGTTTCAAACTAAAAAATAAATTTTGTTATCTTTAATTCTAAAACAAGACTGAACAAAAAATTTGATTATTCTATTTTGACGATATTAAAATGAGTTAACAGCTATGAGGTGATATAGACTGATAGTGATAGCGTATTTGGGCCTTCTGATTTGATAACGTTTAAACTCAAAGCGTTGTTTATTGGTTCCTTATATAAAAATAATATCAACTGTTTATTGCTTTTTTATTAACTCTTTCTACAGACTTGGTCACTTGATCCAAGAAACTACAAACACAAATTTTTAGGATATGCCTTGTTCAGCGACAAATGCTACCAGTCTTTGTGTGGACCTTTAACGTAAAAACAGCTAGACACGTGAAATTTCTGAAATTTTTCAGATTGTTGAGTGCAAAGAGAATACTTACAACATTCATCGTAGGAGTATTAATTTGATATTTCATAGAAGCTTGATATCCATACAACTTGATTCTAGGATGTCAGAAGAAATTCCGAAACACGGCTGGGCGGATAGGGTAGACACAGACATACAGAGCATAAGTCATGTTCTTCATTGGATGCGACCTCCATACCAACAAACTTTAGATCCACGATAGCTAACATTACAAAGATGGTTTTCCAAATATCTGACAGGTCAGTAAGTGGGGGTCAGTTGGGGTGCTCACGAGCTAACTGTGGCACATAATACAGGAACACACCAAAACTTCACATATAATTGAAGAAGCAAAAACACTATATTGTATCATTTACATTGATCTGTTTTGGGGAATTGATTTCCAAATGAACAAGCAAAGAAGTACCCTATTCACAGTAGACCAATCGAGAAGATGTTTCTTCTTTTGTTTATTTTAGCACACAAGAGACCATTCTGTTTCAGACGCAAACTATCAACCCAGCTTCTGTTATAATCAGAGCCGCATCTCCAACTAGGCCCCATCATAGGGGCTCAGCTAGCCTAGGAGCCTCAACCACAGGCCCCAAAAACCGCGAGAAACAAAGTCCAGATTGACTAATTCAAGGGAAACGAGACAATTTATGTAGTTATTTATAAAATTAAATTGGTTAAATTTTAAATTTCCAAAATTAAATTTTTAATCGTAAATTAAATTATAAAGTTGGATTTCAAACATGCCACGTAAATATAAGTAAGCCTTTTAAAAGTCCATATCACACATTCGTACAACGTTAACTATATTCATTTATTTCTATCACGATACTTTTTTGTTTTTGGTTTACCAACTACACCCCCAGCAGACCCATTTTCAATTCAGTCATCCCTTGTTCACTGGAGATCAAGAATTTTCCAAATTCTAAGTTAAGCAGCTTTAGTACAATTATTAAAAGCATTGTGCCATCCGTCCACACGATTTTTTTCTATTTCATTTAAATGGGTTATAATTTCAAATCAACTGAAAATGGGTAGCATACGCTTCGCGGGATCAAGAGATTTTATATCCCTTTTTCGGGTATGTCCACAGTTTTCTGAATGGATGGTAGATGAGTGGACCACTTCGCGGGATTAAGGGGTTTCCACTCAGTTCGATTAGGTAAGGTAAGTGTGCTGACAGATGAGGTTGTATATATATCTCAAGTACCTAGAATAATTGGGATACCCTGGGGGGTTTTGGGACCTATAATCATGGGACCTATGGAAAACCGATACACTTCCTAATCTTTTTAAAGAGTTAATAAATCTAAGCAGGTTTAAGCAGGTGCTAAGTTTTTATTTCTTTTTGTGGTATCCCAGCTTCTTTTGCCAATTTTGGGTTTGGCTTAACCGGAGGGCACTGTTTGCTGCAGATTCTTACAAAAAGAGATCTAAGACCTTTGGATTGCCACAATAGACAAAAAGGCACCATCGAGATACCGCAGTGCCTGAGCTGTATAAGCTCTCCCTAGCAATTAATCTAGGGTGTCCATCATATTTCTTTAAAAAAGAATATTATGTTCTCTTTTTTCGCTCAAATCTATTTTACACTTTCTTTTTCTTTAAATATTTATTTTTTTTCCACTGATTTTCACTAATGTGTCTTTTTTTGTTCCCATAATTTTTAAATTGATTTTATGCAATAAAAGAATAATCTTTATTATTTTAACACATGTAACCGCTGGTTTATGTGTTTTTCTTCGATCTACTACAAAATTTAAGAGACTCTTCTACTTTTTACTTGTCACCTGGGGATGGCTGACAAATGTCAGATTCAAATTTTAATGTTTTGAATTATTTTTTTTACTGCGACAGCGACAGCAAATGAGGAAGTTTAAAGCATAAAACATTAGGTACTGTTTATTTAAAAAAAAATGTGAGTTAAAAGGACTGTTCAATTTAAATTAAGCTATGCATTAGAATCTAATTAACCCCAGATGGACACCTTAAGTCGTCGCTTGCCACCAGACCGAATTTGCAGATGTCAGCATCGGTCTCACTATTGTCGTATATGTACATAAGCTACATGATAATTTGGATAGAAAGCTATCATTCCCTTCTTGGTTCTTTCTTCGATTTTGAGATTCCTGTTCAGCTTTCTGCCTAGAACTACGCCAAGGGCCAAGGTCTTTGGTGTGATATGACAGGATAAGTGGAATCCCTTCTTTTGAAGGAAGATTAAAAACAAGTAATTTTTTTTTTTTTTTTGTAAACAGAGGACCAGTTCTGACTTTTACAAATTGTCCGCTAGCCTTTATCTTCTTGACCAGGGGTGGAATCGGCTAAGGTGATTTGTGATAAGTGATAGTCACAATCAAAAAATCGTCTGGCTAAGGAGATTGTCACGTGTGACAGGTTTGAACCAAGGACAAGGTTCCTTCATTTGTTCACTAATAGTGTAAAGAAATTATGCTAGAGGGTATTTTTTTAGACGTGTGGTTTTCAAGAAGAAATAAAACGCATATCATTTAATGTTATTGCCAAGAATTTAGCTTTATTATAAAGAAAAAGGTTTGCCATTATTTTTTAAAAATGATTTCGGGCAAGTGGCCGCAACGGCTGGCTCGAATAAATTCCTGGGCGATTATTATTTCGACCGAAAATTGGACAGCGCGTTATGCGTCGTGCGAACCGAACCATTATTTTGGTAATAGATTTGCACGATTTGCAAACGTTGTTCAGGATTAAGTCTGGTAATTATAAAATGGCAAACCAAACTGAGCATAAATCAAGTGACAGCTGTCAAAAAAGACCAACTCCGAAAAATTTATTGCTAGATTGAAAACCACACGTCTAAAAAAAACACCCTTTACTTTGACTTCACTTTTTCTAAGTCTTATAAGAACTTCGTTAACCACGAGTACTTACAGGAAGAGAGGGTGTCTCTGGGTGTTGATACTTTAATAAGCGTTCCTTCTAGCTCTGAGTCAATCTGCGTTAGTCTGTTATTAAGTCTGTTGTAAAAGATAGAGTTCAGTTGTTTGTCTAAAGTACGGACAAAGGAAACCTAAAAGTATCTAGATATGTTTCCACATACATATATACCTACCTACTTATAGGAACCTACTCTACCTACACTAATATTTATATGATAGCCATATAAAGATATAAAAATAGCTCACAAATGATTATTAACATAACGGTGCCTAATTGATTAACCCACAACTTGTCAATAACAATCTAGGTAAATATAAAAAAAAAACACCAAAACAGATAACACAGCACACTACCTACATTATGTACATAAAATTATTATATACGAGTATGTACTTAGCCGTACTACCTACCAACTTTATGCAAATGAAAATGGAAAAAACTAACAAGTGATGAATGACTAATTTGTACTTCTTCCGTCACGCTCTAATTTCAAAAAAAAAAAAAAAAAAAAAAAACTGTTCTTCTTTAAGTTTAAAAAGTATCTTTTACCATCCAAGTATCCATCCATATACACTTAAAAAATATCATAAATCAAATTCTTAAAAACAAATCAATAATAAATATCAACTTTTTTTGTTTCATTTAAAAAATAATAAATACCACAAAAGCAGAAAAAAAACAACCAAATTGTTTTGTGAGAAGGAAGATATTGAATGATTTATATAAAAAAAATTGATAAACGCAATAAAAAAAACAAAAAAAAAACATTATGAAAGCACAAACATACCCATCACCACTCCATTATATGGCGCTGTTTTATTTTTTTTTTATCCAATTATAAAAGCTTGATATTTGCAAATCCGGAATATGAAGGTATAAAGTAATTCACTATATGTACCTCCTATAGCATTAGCTAGCTCACTTGAAATGTAACTTGTATCTATAGGTAGGAGCGTATAGGTGTAGCACTGGCAATATTGTGAGTAATTTTTTTTTTAATAAATATCGCACAAAAAATCACTTCAAAAACTAATCTGTCGCCATGAATTACACAAAAATTACATAAAAATTTTTCAACAGAATAGGTATCTCATCATTTTACGTATGTTTTATAAAAGCTGCAAAACAACAGATACAATATTTATATATTTGAGTAGGTAGGTAGGTATATGACCATCAACTACCGACATCGAACGAGTACACGACAACGACAACGACGACGCACATTTCAGAGATTAACTTTTATATCTCTTATTTTAAACATTATTTTTCACATCATCCATCCATCGAAATCACTCAAATTTTTAAAATCCAAACATACATTTATATAGGTATAGATAGATTAGTAGAGAGATATTTAGATACACGAGACTTTAATAAAATTTTTATCGTCTTCGGTTTGGACGTTTATTTCGCATAAGAACTCGCTCGAATTGCTCGACAACGACGAATATAATAGTGAGCGCTGCGCTCGCTGGCTGGTTTAATACCTTAAAACCTAACCTAACCTCTCAAGAAAAATGTAACAAATTAAAAAATAATTCAAACGAATCAACATTTCAAGGAATACCAACAAAATTTACTCAAAAAAAAAAAAAGAAGAAAAGACAAAACAAAAAAAAAACAAGTAAAGAAATGTACTGTATCTAGTTGGATTGCGCGTCTCTGAATTCGAATCCGAATCCGAACACCGAACCGACGAAAACGAATCTAAAGAAGTACAAAACTCAACTCTAAAGATTTGTATATTTCAAGTGTGCATGTGACACAGAGGGGCAAACACCATCATCATCATCGTGTTGTAGTGGTGATCTCTCTAGTTCCTTCTCACTTGCTCTTGAGGTCGCTTTATTGGTTTTCTTTAATTTATTCTGACTTTTTTTTTTTTTTTTTCTTTGCTGTATTATTATTATTTTATTCGTTTTGCACTCACACACGATTAAACGAGATACGAGAGACAATTTTTCTTTTAATTATCGATTAGAAAGTGCAAAAGATACAAAGATACATCCATAAATACTTGGTGTCTTATTTTTTATTTTATGAACTTTATCAAATCCACAAACCGGAAATAATTCATTCGATGCGGGAAAGAATACAGAACAAAAAAAAAAGTTTAATACTATATTATAGATTTTTCCTTTGTTCTCACGGCACGGCGGATGGTGGGCGGCGAGCGGCGTGCGGCGGGGACGGGGTGTCAATGGGTTAGGTTAAGAGTTGAACTAGGAGCATTATAATATGGTTTATCTAGAACAACTCTTGGTGTATATAATTTTCTTCTTCCTTTCGTCTGGAATTATCGAACTAAACTAAACTACCCAGCGAGCAAACTATATGGAAGTCATCGTTGCCGCATAGCAAAACAACAGTCAACGAGTCGAAGTCAGAGTCACAGCAGTCACAGCAGTCAACCCACCGAACTTCGAATACTGGCAATGGCAACGAAGCAGTGGAACACCACTATCATTGCCGCGGTATGGCAGTTGCAAAGCACAGGCTACAGGCAGCAGCACCAGCAATCCTGTCCCAAGCTGGAAATGTGTATATTTCTCTCTTTCTCACGCGCGCAGCACTCCTAAAGCAAACCACTTTTATATTATCTTCATAATAATTTTTTTTTCTGTTATTGTTCCGATTCCAATTCGATGGTGGTGACTCTCTACTGTACACACAAAACACAAAATGACGATGACGACGACGACTACTACTTCACAGATACAAAACTCACAAAAGGTACAAAAACGCCACCAGCAGCTACATGCTACAGCAGCACCCCGAACTGAATACGATGTACGAGTACGTACCGTACATACCTACATACAATATATAATATTATGTATGCCTCCACCCCATGCCCATCTCCACACGAACGAATATCATCATCATCATTGGTTTTCCTTCATAGACCATGTATGCATCGAATGAGGTGCTCGGTGCTCGCACTCCCTGTTCCTCTGTCCTGATGGTCGCTGGTCCCATTCCCAGTCCCAGTCTCAGTCCCTGTGCATGTGCCTGTACCTCTGCCTGTTCCCTGTGCCTGTAGCTACTGCTGGTTGCTGTAGCTGCAATCCTTTCTGCCCACCCGCCCGTTCGTTTGTCCATCCACCCGCTGCTGCCGCACCGCCTTACATCTAGAGCTGCTGCTGCTGCAGGCCTGGTCTCTACTCTGGATGATGCATGCATAAAAGTACCTATGTTTCATGTGTAATTTATGTTTCCAAAGAAGGAGGAGAGGGCAGCAGCAACAGCAACAGACCGGGTGAGCTGAGCTGAGCTGAGCATGAGCTCAGTTAAGCCCCAAACTACAGCTATAGGACACACAGCACATCAGCTATAAGCAGCATAAAGTGTTGGGAGTGCAAGTCGTAGGTATTTTATGCTTTAAAAATTGTTTTCTTGTCTTTTTTGTTTTAAATTATTTTTTTTTGTATTATTATTATTATTTTTTTTGCATTTGTTGGAACATGCCGATGGTTCTTCTTTTCAGTTAGTCAGTCAGTCAGTCTGCAGACAGTTTGTGTTTGAGCAGTTTTTATATTATTTTTTGATACCAACCAGCCGATCCAAGCCAACAGCCCCAGCATTAAACAGTTCTACGAGCTACGACTCACCATTTGCCATATGCCATTGCCAGATTCTTCAGAGAGGGATAAGAGCAATTTTATAGAAGAATTCGCTCCTACGTTGAACTTCTGCGAATTGAATGAACAACTGAGCAATGAATTATTTTCAGGAAAAGAAGAACCTATGCGAAGGATAAGTTGTAAAAAATAAGGTATTCAAATAAATTCAAGGAATTGTTAAATGTTTTGATAGGAATATTCAAACGAATGTTTCAGATGAATTTATCAATCAAAAATATGGACACTGTTCCCTTCCAAATTCTCTTCTTGGTTAGTTCCGCTATTTATCTGGGTTTATCGGTAATAAACCTTGGCCAATATTGTTCTAGTGTAACCACTGGAATGATTTGTATCTGATAGAGTACTTAGACCTACCTATAAATGCACTGGATTTTGTTTAATTAATTCTAATGTTTCCCTTAGCGCGTACTCAAAGGGTTAATAGGGTATCCTTATCATGAATTAACACAGTACAGGCGTTTGGGAAGGTTAAATAGAAGATTGAAGGAGATACCGCTGCGCCATAATTTTGAATGATTGTACATCGCAATGGAAGGGATATATTCACCATTCGTGTCGTGCGGGTAAGAAGGAGTCTTTACGCTCAAAATTACGTCCGAAATGCATTGAAAAGCATTAGTACCTACATATTACGTTTTCAGTGGAGAGATGCAACTGGCTTATTCCTTGTTCATATAGTTAATTCAAATTGGATTTCATTCGTATCGTTACGATAATGCGGAAGTAGAAAAAATTTTGTGTGAAAATTCTGTCCGTCTGTTCGCACTTCTGCAGCCTAAACAGATATTACGATTTGTAATGTGTATTTTTTTTTTGAGTTGGCAACACTATTTTAACTGGCGGCCATTTTGTCAGCTGTCAAAAGATTTATTTTTACTTTGGTTTGGCATTTTAACATGAATAGGCTGACTGACGTCTGGAATCTGGATACGAATAAACAAATCTGCCATATTTTGAGTGATGATAATCCTCAAGTGGACGTTGAGACACCGTTTCATCCACAAAAACTGACTGTTTGTTGTGCTTTATGGGTTGATGGAATAATTGGTCCGTACTTCTTTAAAAACGATGCTGGCCAGAACGTTACAGTCAATGGTGACCACTATAGAGCCATGATTACTGACTTTTTCATTCATCAATTGGACAACCAAGATGTGCAGGAGCTGTGGTGTCAACAAGACGGCGCAACATGTCACACAGCTCGTGCCACAATTGATTTGTTGAAGGAAAAGTTCGGTGAGCGCATAGTTTCGCGTTTTGGTCCTGAGACCGCTTGACTATTTTCTGTGGTGATAAGTGAAGTCGCTACTCGCTAGTCTAGGCCGATACGCCCGGAACGATTGAATACTTGGAAGACAACATTCGCCACGTTATTGCCGATATACGGCCACAAATGTTGGAAAAAGTCATCGAAAGTTGAACCTACAAATTAGACTACGTCCGCGTCAGCTGTGGCGGTCATACGCCAGAAATCATATTTAAATTATAATGTTAGAAGATTATCTTTCAAATAAAGTAAATTTTATGTCAAATTAAAAAAATCATCTATTTTTTATTCCACTTCAAAGTTCTATATCTCTAAAAAAAAAAACACCCTTTACTTGGTACTCAGTACATTTGGCAGTTTCCCCGTTTTGTGTTTTTCATTTACACTCTTGTTTGGAAAGTAAAAGGACGTCACATATACAAGAAGTTTGGTTTTCTCGAAAACTGCTTCAACGATTTTGACAAAATTTTCTGGATGCTGCTATGTTAGAACATCAATGACCATTGTTGTTCAATTCAACAAGCTGCCAAAGTGACAGATCAGATTTTGACAACCTGGTGTGCATTTAGCTCTGTTTAAAAATTGTTTAAGCGCACGAAGAAAAGGCGTCACTAGATTCAACAAATAAAGTCAAATTAAGTGGCTGAAATACACAGGAAAAAATTCCGATAAAGCTCTAGTTCCTCAGCTCTCAATTCTTGCGGCAATTTTGCTCCGAAAACCTTCTGTTCCACGACGTAACAACCATTGTTTGGACCACACAGAACAAACCCTTGGTGTTGGCTTTGGGTTGGTGTCGTCTTCATCTGAACTACTATCCAATATGCGAGAATTGCCATCTCCAACTTTATTTTTGTAGTATGACATTAATATAACTATATTATTTTTAATTTTTATTATTTTAGCGAAAAATTTCACAAAACTCACGTAAATATTTTCTAGAGAAAAAACAGATACAATCGTGATTGTTACTTAATTTATAAATGTCCTGAAACGTTAAATTTACTTTTAACAATGCCCTTTGTCAGCGCGGCTTCATTCACCCCAACTGTCAAAATGGTCTTGTCGTGTAATGGTCATAGATATGCTTGTCATTGCAAGGACACCGGCTTGCAAGACTAACAATGACCAACTTGCTGGTCATTTTACTACGGAACAAAATATGTACTGTCCAATCATTTAAATTGTTCTAATTGCCCTTAAAGGATAAATAATTGCTATCTTCTTGAGTTGAAATCAGCCGCGTGACGTCATAAAAACATAATTTGTGTCTAGTCTAAAATTAATTGGTTTTTAAAGATTCAATTAAAAAAATGTAAAATATCGGTTTTTAGTTTCTGAACTTTTGTATTGAAAATACCAAAATAAAATTTGTTCTGATTATTTAAGCTTTTCAATTTTTTAAAAGTCACATGCATACAACAAATTGAAAACAAGACTGATTGATTTGGTTGGTATAGGTATACTATGAAGGATTGATAAATAAGCCATTTTTTCACGGGATCCCACGGGGAATATGTAGAATGCCATCTATAGTGTGGGTCTTTTACGCACACCTATCTGTTAGCATTTTAACACCATATCCACTGAACGTTGTCGTTCAAATTATTTCGCCAATATTTAAACATGGCGATGCGATGGCGTCCAATACTTTACAGTAAAGCTAGGTTACAGAAATATTTGAAATATGTATTGTATATCTCTTTTAGTCTTCCTATTAGCAAAAATAAAAATTGTGCATCAATACTTATTACATTAAAATTTTACGCGGGTTTGGACAAAAGTGTTAAAATAGAATAATGTTTGGTCCAAATGCTTTTGAAATACAGCCTTTAATACAAAATTTATAGAAACAGTAGATATAAGAACTTGAACATAAGTTACCTTTCAGAAACATTGACATATTATGTAGTTCTATATGTACAAGAAAGTACCTATCCTAGGATAATCCATGTTTTCGTTATAAGAGTATCAAAAGAATTTTTGGTTGAACTCAAACTCAATACTTAAACTATACTAGCTCCTTTTGTAGAATGCATAACAATATAAGTTTTTATAAAATGCATAAGATCATAAACATTGGTAACTCATTAAATTTAATGAACAAAGATACATTCTTCTATATTACAGCCATATCATAGTGACCGATTAGAAGAACATACTGATTGAAGACCTCATTTCGTTAATGATATCCGTACTAATATGTATACGATTTCGATAACAAACTAAAGGGCATTATGCATTAAAGATATTGTTTGTATAAAAGACGAATCCTCTTTTAGACCTGTCTTTCTGCTATTAAAATCAAAAAATTGTTGTTTGTTCGGCATTCAATTATGGAGCTAACCAAAAGAAAATAATACCCTAAAAAAAAGTTTTTCAAAAAAACATAAAATGCTCAATTGGGAAACGGGGGCACAACACAATAAGAAGTACATACTGAGTTGAACCATGACCTATGTATAAACAAATCACTAAAAAGCGACCTACTTGACGGGGTTGAAATATGAATGTGATTTTTAATTTTATTTTTATTTCTGTACGTATCCGTTCGTTACTTCCGTCCGAGACCGAGTACATAGTGTTTTATATACCTAATTAAAATCTTCATACCATACCTTCTCTAAAAGAGCAACTGAAATTGTTCAAATGACTTTAACTGAGCGTTGACGAAGAGTCATTATCAACTTAAGTTTCTAGATTATATACATATATTTGTATATTTACCACTGACTCCAACCCACTTAATTACTTAGTGGCAGATATTCCAAACACCTTTCAAAGTTCAAACCAGAATTGTATCTCAAAACATATATATGTACCTTTTATCTTATACATACAAAGAACTGCAAATATTTTAAGTTAGATTTTTCCAGATTAAAAATCATAGGTTGCTCAAAAAATTGTATGCTGATTCCACTTAAAGCCAACGCACCCTCCCATCTGTTCAGTATGGTGTTTTAATTGTAAACAAAAATACAAACACAGACAATGAACAGATTTAAGATAGCAAATCTAAGATCCCTTAATATTACAGAGAATGATATCCTAACTGCGTACTATCTTGTCTTCAAGGGTCTAATTGCCAACCTTTTTTTTAAAATCAATTGTTAAACAAATTTGCTTGCACCTCTTCACAAAATGTTATATCCTTCTTTGTTAAGTAGTGTCTTTGAATAATTAACTGGAACTACTTTCTTGTCACTACAATTCACAATTTCACAAACCATCTGTCAAAATTGCAGGCCTAATGTGAAGCTGCAGGTAGTGTCCAAACTTTTCTTTCAAAAGAAAGATGCTCTGTTATACGTAGTTTGATTTTATCTGAGTCCCAATATTTGAGTTTGCAAGCACAAACTTCAAAAATGTCTGCTTATGTAACATGACTTAACATCATAATCAAGTCGACTCCGTTTGGAAAGACTGGGATTTTGACAGCGAAGGTAATCAAGGTATGCATCTTGTAGCAAAAGTAAGCTTTCTTAAATTTAAACTACACTTTGCGGAAGTCGTTAATGAGTTACTATATGAAAAAAAAGAAAACAATATGATAGTATTGGATCTCTTCTTTCCAATTGTTTTGGAATTCCACAAGAAAGTAATTTGGGCCACTCCTGTTTCTTCTACTTATTTATGACTGACCTAAGTGTTTTTAATTCTACTGACTTTTGATTTGCAGATGATTTCAAGCAACAAAAACTATTTCAAAATGACAGAAAATCACTTCATTCGTACAACAACAGAAAGTAACAATTTTTGTTAAAAATGTCTACCTGGCGTTGTGTTCTGTCATAAGGCGTTTTTCTTTTTTCATTCAGAATCGAGCTCTGAACAGAGTTCGAGTATATCGAGCTCGCTCTGAACGTCCTCTGAACAAAATGTGTTCAGAGCGCTCTAAACTATTGATGAAACGAATTTAATATTCCATTAATTTCCTCTTCTCATGCCACTTGAAAAACCTGAAAACAATTTTTTTAACATTTAAAATACCTTCGGCGCCCATTTTAATTGTTTTTAATTTCAGCCGCCGCCGCTTAAAAAATCTTTCTATTAATTGAATTGGTTTGGAAGCGTCTCACTTGTGACGTTTATATTTTTGTTCAGCTTTTGCTAAGTCTGCCCCATCTATTTATTTGGAGCTCGTAGAGCGCACTCTGAACGCACTCTGAATGAAAAAAGAAATACGAATTCTTAGCTCTGAACACTCTGAAGCAAAAAAAGAAACACTAATTTTTCTTTGACAACTCAGGCTCTGCTGTGAACTAAAAAAGAAAAACGCCTATAATTTGAAGTATTATTGTAGTAGATTTTTGCTTTAAGCTATGACTAGCTAAACACAGCTAGGAAATCGGTTATGAATAGGTGCACCCATGATACAACTACTAGAGATAACGCCTTCCAGTTTTCATTGTTGATTTGGACTGCGCATCTACGTCATAAGAACACCTGAAGTTTGCGCCTTCTCGTTTTCGCCTTCCAGTTCAACTTTTGTTTCGTTCTACTCTCTATACATTCCACACATTTACATAATTTACATGTATATAGTATGTCTATTTATTTGTGCGCTCTACGTCATAAGAACACACGGAGTTTGTATAGCATCATACGCAATGCCATATCTTTAGTAGTTGTATCTGTGTTTGTTCTAAAAAAAAGTCAAGGCCCAACCATAATACGCGAAAGAAAAAGTAAGCAAGTGTCAAAACCGAACGAAAAGTTTCCTTCCGATTTGTAAAGTACATCAGTTGCCCATAATAGCCTTAAAAAATAAGAAGAAAGAAAGAAGAAGAATACCTTTTAGAAACAAAGGAATGTCAGATTTTCGTACGTAATGTACGACTCAAAGCGTACATTACGTACGAAAACGCAAGTGAACGAAACTTGCCGAAACAACATGTCATTTCGGGTTGGGTATACAAATCGCATGTATTTCTACTGTTTCCTAAGTCAACGTACGTAACATTCTTCAATTATGGTTAGTCCTTCAGCTTAACATGTACCTAGATTAGTAAGTCACAACTTTAGTAAACATCTATGAATAGGGCCCATTAAAACTAATGTTGAGAATGTTAAAACTTGCATATTAATTGAATTAAAAAAGAAAGTGAAATTAAAGTGAAAACAAGTTGCTCGTCGCGAATTTCAATCAGACTGCTACAAATTATTAAAACCTATTTGCGTTCCACATATACCATCCACATCGCAACGAACAAATTATTCGCGCACGACTAACCTCAAAATCTCACTGTTCAATGGTGATACACGGACATGAAGTTCGTTGTTCGCAACGAATAAAATAAATTGCATGTGAATGAAATTTCAAAATGGATGAATGGTCGCTTTCATGTGAATAGGCCTTTAAGGTTAAGGGTAAAAGAAAGTTAAGAAAGTTTGAACAGGTGGCGCTGCAGGAGCAAAATTTCGTCTTTCAGTTCATATTCATCTATTTTTCGAGTGAAATAGTTTACATTTACGAAATTTATCATTGCGAATTCATTACGTTTGACAGCTAAGCATAATATTGTATATTTGAAATTACAAATGAACGACGACCATTTACAATGAAGCTGATTAAAGGTTTGTGCCAGCCACAAATCGTCAAACTAGATTATGTATATAAATATATATTGAATTGTGAATTGGATCGTGAACGTGCTTAGGTAGGACACGATAATTTTGCAACAACAATTTAAACTGTTATGCACTGGAATTGATGCAACATTGTTGAGAGGTGAAAGAAGGGCACATTCAGCACAGAAGCTTCCGTTAAACCTGTAAATACATGAAAATGGCAAAATTGTTGAAAAGTTGTAAATTGATCATATGGGATGAGTGCACGATATTGCTATAATAGCGAGATGATACTGCAAGAGGGTGAAGTGTTCTCCAAATAACTGTAAGAATCGGAAAAGGACTTATCCCGGTAGATACTTCCAGTGGTTTAATATCGATTCCACCTGCTATTTGACAATTCACTTCAACGAATGTTGAATTCATCCCTAAAGGTAGTTCCACACTATCCCACAGTGTAATACAACATGTCAAAAATGTGTGATGAAATAGTTGTATAATAGTGTGGAAACAGAATATGACAGCGCAGATCTCATACGATTTGACATGTGTTTAGATCTGACATTTTTTTTTAGGATTGAATGTAAAACCATCACACATTCCTTCACATTTTGTTTGGCATGTCGTACTACACTGTGGGATAGTGTGGAACTACCTTAATGTATAATCTACGCTTGGTCAAAATTATCGTAACTACGGCAAGGATTGTTTTCTTTTTTGGCAGCGAAAAATATTGATGTCAATGACTTGAATTGGACACTTAAACATCAAACTCCGGGAGAACAATCGATCGCGAAGAAAACGAAGACAAAGTGGTCAATTCTTAAGTGGAATTCGTAAACTCTTTGGAATTGGCTGGCATGCCGGAGCAGCCTCATAATTCGCGTCTTAAAGTTGGCGTTATCATTGTGCTAAGAAATCTTCATGTCCGAAGCTATGCAATGGAATCCGACTGATTTTAATGGGCAGACTAGTTTTTTTTTTATAAGAATTAAATTTCAACTGTGCATAATACTGTAAAAAACTATTAAAATCTGACAAGTCAAAAAGACGACAGCAAAGCAAATAAAACTTTTATTTTACAAACTTTTTAATTTACCTTTTCAAACACATCACAAGATCATTGTATTTCTCGTCTTATGTTTCTCTATCTAATACCTACAGCATGAATCTCAGAATCTGTGTAGCTATATCTATGTATAAGATACATATAATGTATATTTGTTTGTTTGATATGAAAACAAACATTATAAAATAGATTAAATACATTTGATACTGCTGGAAGTACTTTATTCAAGTGAACAAAGTGCTCAAACACTGTCATAGTCATCATGGAATCGGAATGTGTTGACAATAATTGCCTTTCTATACAAACAACAACTCCAGTCTGGATGGCCTAACGCCTAACGCCTAAGTAGCTGCTTCTGTATCTAAATTGATTTAAAATTTTTGTCTCTTCAATAGAACGTTTAACGCTAAACTACTAAAGTATCTCAGAGATCGAGATCGAGATGGAGAGGATAGACAGACAGTGTAGTGTTGTGCTCGCTCACTTTATATAGGTATTGCTCATAGTTTAGTGTATTTCAAGTTTATTGCCCTATTAACATGTAAAATCCATCACTAAAGCAAGATCTTGCAGCAAGAAGCTACATACATAGCTCTAGAATGTGCTGAACTATTCCTTTGGCTCTTACTTAATTATATTCAGCGTACCTACTCGTATAGCTAGTTACAGAATACAGATACTTTTGTGTGTTGGATTTGCATTTGCATTTTGTATCAGAATTCAGAAATATATAGAAACGACACACCATCTACAATCAAACAGTAACAGAGGATGGATTTCTATCTATATGTGTCTCATTTGATAGACTTATAGATACATTTTATTACACCATGTAGCTTGGATATTGCAGCAATAAGCAGCAAACTCTACTCCGTCCATGCACACAATGTTCTTCGTGCTCGTTCCTTCCTATATCAATCGATGTACAATTGCGCTCTTTGCTCGCAATTTATTTGAGAATGCTTTGAATTCAATTTGTTGTTGTTTCTGCAGTGTTAGGGTTCGTCTGTAATGGAAATGATGAGCAGCGGTGGTGGAGGTATAATGCGGTGAGGTGACCTCCAGGATGTATCTTATGTGAAGGGGGTGCGCGCTTGGCGTTTGCAACAGTCATCGTCACCAACTACAACGATTGTCCCAGTGCATGCCGCTCTATCTGAAGCTGACTCTGAATGTCGTCAACAGTATCGTCATCAATTTGAATTCAGTGAACTGAATCTATAGTGTGACATGTTGGTGAATCGAACAAATGTCCACAACGAGCATCATCCAGCGTTACACTTACACCTCAAGCAGAGCTCACCAGGGCAAAAGGTACACGATAGACGGTACCATCGCGCATTCCTATTTTGTGTTTCGTCTTCGGCATTACCATCATCGTCATCATCATCATCATCAGCGCAGCGCGTTGCGTTGGTTGTATCTTTTGCCTCGTCATTTTCAATTTTATCTTCAAGATATACGCGAACCCAACACACGAAATAAAGTGTGGTAAGAAAAACATATACAGTCAGCGCCAAGCCAACAATCAAAAAAAAAAAGACTATGACGAATTGACGAGGGGGAACTTAAACGAAGGTGTAGGGGGCGGACAAAAATGAATATCTTTTACTTTATTTTTTTTTTGTATTCTTTGTTAACTCGCTCTCTTTATATCGCTCTCTCTCTCTCGGTGTTTCTCTGGATGTGTGATTCTTGGTTTTATATGTGTGGTGCCCTGCGCGCGCTATCGCTATGTGCTGTAGCTGTGCTTGCTTGCTTTCTTGCTGCTTGCCTTTTGAGATGTCCATAACCTCGAAGATTTGTTTTCTACACAACATCTTGAAGCCAGTGAGATACTTTAGGTGTATAATACCACATTTTAGGGTAGAATTTTACAAGCAATTCAGCGGTGTGGTTATTTCTTGGAAATACCTCAAGATTGTTGAGATTTAGTAGCGGTTTTGTAGGGAATCGGAATATTGAAACGAATCTAATTGGAATAAATAATTTTTGTCCGAGAACCTATTTTCCAAAGATTCGAGTATAAAAGGCTGACTAACTACATTTTTTCATAGTTTAATCAGAACTTTGATTATACAATACAGATATAATAATGCAATTCATAGGAGGTAGATATACCTATATCTATCTGTTATAAGGTGACGCAACTCTGATTAAATCGATTCAAATTCAAACACAAACAATTAACAGATGGGTAGGTAGGTAGGTACATATTACGATTTGCCTCATTTAATGTTCAATTTTTAACCCAAACATAAATAAATTGCACAATTATTATTAATTTTTGTAACTGATTCATCCATTCAAAACTACTCGGCCGGACAATGCTCTGGTCGGTTTTTTTTTTTTGTATTTTTTTTTTATTTCGTCTGTCTCTGGTCTCCCTCGATATCTTCGATTTATTGTATACCCGTTGCCGCTATCTCACTCATGCACTTATGAAATTGTCGTTGGATTTCCAGTTGTTAAAGATAGGTACTTTTTTTGCTTTTGTTTTATTGCTGGTTATCCGTTTTGTGACGGTCGGTCGGGTCGGTTCGGTGGCACAAGGAATGTGTGTGTGCACACTGAAGAATATGAAAATCATGCACAGTGACACAGAACAGTGTTGTCGAATTTGGAATATAATTATGTCTAGTTACTACGAGCATTTAAAAAAACACTAGGTAGGTAGGTATATACCTAACTGTTATACCTAGGTATAGGTGCCTATAGTGTAATGGGAAACTATAAATACCTAAACAATTTGTAAGCAAATCCGTCCATCTTTGAAGGGGTAAAAGGATTCTGTGTAGGTACAAGGTAGGTATCTACGTTTCGGAAGGATATTATTTGTCAAAGAACAATGAAAACGGCTTTTTTGTTCAATGGTCAGCTGGAGTAAGCGAATGCATTCATTTGTAAATAATTAAAAAAAAATTAAAACAAGTCACATGGGTATTGAAAGCCATAAACTTTGACAAAGAAGAAAATAGAAAAGTAAAATGTCATAGCTTTAACCATAGACTAACTTATAGGTAATAAAGACAGGCCGCTTCATAGAAGAAAAAAGGGAAAAGGAAGGAAGGAAAAGGGTATCAGGTAGTTAGTCTATGCTTTAACTCAAATGAAAATATGGCAAATATAAATTTCCTACATGCACAAATGTACCTACCTACGAGTACATACATATACATATGTAGGGAGTATGATACCTACTGTATTTAACAATTTTTGGTTTTGCAGCCAAATTATTTTCAAATCAAAAATGGAAACGCAACCCTCAAAAGAGCAAAGATGCAAATGTGATGAATAAAAAAATATAAAATTGCAAGTAGGTACCTATGTATAGGTAGGAGTAGGTACACAATCCGGAATGACCAAATATTTTTAAATACCAATATCTCGAACTCCTATCAGTCGAGGTTTGAGATATGAAAGCCAATCACTTCAAAAAGAGCTTGCATTGAGAAAGTCAAATTTTTCGGGAAAACCATCACGTTTTTATTCAAAAATCGAATTTCGGAAATGAATTTCCTGTTGCATTGTTTTGCTGCTAGGCTAGTTGGAATTGGAAATAACTCTTACAGTTACATATAGGTACCTACCTATAAAATATCTTTTAAATGTTTTGTTACTGCTTGGGTGTTGTCTAAAAGATATTGAGAGAACTAGAACATTCTAAATTCTAATAATCTTAAAAATTTTCTTGCGGTAAGGCAAGTTATGGGATTTGTGGAAAAAAAAATTGATAACAATCACACATGACATTAGGTACATACAATTATGCAGAAAGTCGAAAAAAGTAAGTGTACATTTTGTTCGTCTATCTGTCAATTTGGTTGTCCCTCGGACTTATCTCCTACGATTTTGACATGTTTTGGTCCGGATAGATTTTTTCAGGAAAAGTCTTATAACGGTTACCTCCCTCCCATAGGACCGTTTTTTTTGAAATCCGATTTTTTCGTAAGCCACTTGACGAATTTCGATGAAATTTTTAATGTAGAAGCCCTTTTATAGACCAAATAATATAAATACTAAAATTTTTCAAAAAAAAGTTTTTTTGAGTTTGAAGAAAAAGTAAAATGTTCATAAATTTTTTTAAAATTTATTTCTCTGATAAAAACCACAAAGTGCTAAAATTTGGCATATTAAAAAAAAAATTGAAATATGTTTTCAAAGTTTTTCAAAAAAAGTGGGGCGTAGCGAAGCTTACAAAAGATTTTTAAGTGATCAATAAAATTTCATATCCTTTTTTTCCTGCTTTTTTTCAAAATCTCAAACCCCAAGACCACTGTCACATATTAGAGCAAGTTCGTGAGAGCCAGTCGTGCATTTAAGTTTTTTAGATATCGGGGTAGGAACCGAAAAAAAGTTGATCTAGCAGTTCTCTGTCTAAAACAAATGACTAGAGCGGATTGTCTTCAGATTGGGTATGTGAAGTGCTGTGCATTCGAACCCAAGACTCTTCATATATGTATACATATCTTATATATCTTTCTCACTCTGCCACAGAAGTTCAAGTTTCTTAAAACTTTAAATAAAAACAGTTCCCATCGTCAAACAATAAATTTCTCTCATAGTTAGGTAGAAGCTTTTTGATCTGTATGAGTATCTGCTTAAAACAGTTGTTATATAGGTACCTACTTTATATTATCACGGTATACTAAAGGAATGGATGAATGATACCCTCTGGTTAAGCTGGCGGAGACAGTCCCTTGCGGTCCTCTGCTTTAACCAACAAACCCAGCAAGCTAGGCCGGTCAATAGCCAGTGGACATAGCTAACGTATTTTTAATTAACTCTCAGGAAAGTACCGACTCAAGCGGCGTTAGGCAGAAACTACTGCCTAATGATAATAAAAGCAACCCACTTCAACCCCAATTTAAATCCAAAGCTCTACCAAAATATATCGTTCTAAACAACTCAGAAATTCTCCACATTACTGGCAACAATATCGAGTGGACATCAGGCTCTCTAAATGGAAAATCAGAAGCTTTCCATTTGTTCTCCAACATTCTTAATCAATTTGCAGTGGTCCATAAAATGTACAAAGTTAACAAGAACTATATCGTTGTGCGAAATCACAAGTTTTTTTAACGATTTTTTAAGTCCCATAACTCAGAAAATACTAATGATAACAATTTCAGGTAAGGGGCCTGTGCTTAACCATTTGAATTGTATACCTATACTAAAAATAGGGTACCTATACCTTGTAGGTACCGGAGCTTGATTACACGCTACCGTCCCCTTTGATTTATTTCTCTAGCGCGCGTAAATAAGTTGAGTTCAATAATACAACCGTCTTTATAAAGTTTAACAAGAGTTGGGTTATATAATCTTTTAATCACTTTTATCATCTCTAAATGATTTTCGTCAAGAAAAAAAAAATTAAAATTAATCCTCAATTTCAGATTGAAGCCGACAGCACTGACAAAATAATAATTGATAGGAACGGGCAAAGGGTAGACAGCAGCAGATAAAGGCAAAACAAAAAAAAAGTAACTGACGACAATCATATCGAAATTATATGTAAAAAATGTAATCCACTTCGCATTTCCATTTTCACATTGGTAGCTAATGCTATAGATAGGTGAAGTGTATCTGCGAGTACAATAAAAGAGGCAAAGGTACACGTATCCACCACTTTTTTCTTCCAAAAAAAATAATAAAAAAATAAAGATAGGTAAATTCCAAGTGGTAGGTTGGTAGTGCAGATAGGTACCTACACCTACCTACCTAGTCGTGTATCTATATGAATAGGTAAAAAAAAAAAGTAAGAACCATCAACCTAGGGTTAAACCAAATCAAACTGAGTAACTTAAACTTACCACTTTTTTTTTTAAATGGACGCACAGGTAATCCCATCATTTGCATTTTAAATAAATTAATCCACTTTGATGTACTTTCGACTCGAGAGAGGTGATGTGGATCCTATTTGTTTTTAAAACAACAACAATCACACAAAATATTGCGTGTCACCTCACGGACTTACGGATGATTGAATGACTGGCTTCCTAACTGACAGACAACCGCGATGATGGCAACAATGACGAGTAGACGTTGTATGACGACGCCAAAACGGCCAAAATGCGCTCAAGGCGAACCAATTGACCGACCAACCGACCGACCGACGCAACGACGACGGATCGTTGAACAATCACATAAAACCAAAAACAAAAAAATCTATGATATGTACGACGAGCTAGGTTCACAACGTTTATTGTATCTTTCGCTATAATAATACGTATATGAGTATCTATCTATATTATAGAGTCCACACACCGTCTTCATCTACAAACTACAACTTTTCTGCTTTATTGCTGGCACTGGCACTTTTCGCTTTGTATCTGTCTCATAAGAAATGAATTCCACTGTAACTATACCTACTCTTCGGTCGTCGTAGATATATATTTTTTTTTTTTGTATTTCTCATAAAATTAACAAAACAGTAAAAAGATACACTTTATCCGGCTGCGTTACAGTTAAACGAACTGATGGATTCGAATTGTGTGTAAATTCTTTTATGATGTCGCGTTATGAGAGCAGCAAATTATTGTATCTATAACTGTATGTATATACTTCATAATGATTATAATGGATTCGATTAGTTTTTTTTTTTTTGTTAATCACTTTTATAAACACAGAAAGTTACAAGTTTGTTTTGAGATAGGTACATTTCTATCAATCAAGGATTACGATTTTGAATCTTGAACTTAGAACAAGGTGCTTTTTTCTTTGTAATTTATTATTTAAACACCTGACCGTTATCGAATTGTTCAGTCCTGTTTTACTGTCCTAACCCTTGCGAGATAAAATTTAAACTGAAAAACAGGGAAGAGGTCGATGGAAATGAAAATGGAAGTTGGTTGGTGTTGGTGGATGGAATGGAAGTATCCTAAAGATACACTCTTCTCTGCGGCAAACGGTAACGGACAGACACAAAACCAAACCAAAACCATATTAAATGAGCACTGCACGACACAAATGAAAACGTTGAACGGAACATCAACATCAACATACAAACAACCCACGGGTACGGGCGGGACGTGGTTTCGGAACTACGAGTCTACGAGCTACGACTACGACACATTCACAAATATAAAATGCGAAGAGAATCCGAATCGTCGTTCCTATCGTCGTTCGTCGTGCATACATATATAACACAAATACATTCACACAAAAGCTACAGCTACAGATACAAACAATTTTATTGGAATTGGAAACAAAAGAAAAATACAACAATCGCTCTCTTTAGATAAATACGGTGCGGTGAATATGTCAGTTAGATACATGGTTAATGGCATGGGCAAAGTTGCATTGCGTCCTCTTCTTCTGTTCGTTCGGGTGAATTTTATTCACTAATTCCCTTTTTTTTTGTTATACCTACCTATCTGTTACAATTTATTATTATTATTGTCGCACAACAACTGGATTTTGAATTAGATACCTACTTAATTTTTGATGACTGTACGAAATTTTGTATTTAAATTTTTATTTGAAATCACCAGACCAGACCATCACCCTTGGGAATTGGGATTTAAAATTTAAGTTGTTAATTTTTGTGGGGAGTAACCAAATCAAGTGGAAAAATGTTATACGGCTTTGCAGGTGCGATTGCGATGACTTCTGAGGAAACGCTGTTTAAAAAAAACTATACCTAGCTATTAAAAATATACAAAAAGAAGCATACAAAATGCCTCATTATTATACATATTATTAGACAAGACCAAGCCATCGACATCGACTTTTCTGATTGCTGTTTTGCAGTCGTAGGGATGGTAGGTATACCTATACTTTTGAGGAGGCCCTACAGCACAATCAAGACGATATCCTTTAAAAAAAACCTTATTGTATCTCATAGGTAATAGATAGGTCCCTATACCTCCTAAAAAAAATTAAAGGTAGGTAGCTACCACATATTGTTTTAAGCCCTAAACCATTGTTTATATAAAATCTTACTATGGACAGTGGCGGATAAACCGGGTCGAAAGGGGTGGCCTGTCACGGACGTCCGGCTTATCGTGGGGGGGGGGGGGGGGGGGGAATGTCCAATCACTATCACCTCCATGACATTGATCAAAAAGATTCTCACTTGCCACTTCATCCATCCATTATTAATTCTGTTTATTAATGAATTAGGCACTTTTGCACGCAAAACCCGCAACCACAACTTTAACATTTGAAGATTAATTTCATAATGATCAGTTTTATGGGGTTATGATACCTATACATACATAGGTACCTATATTTTTTTTTTTTTTTTTTCTTATAGAGTTAGGTAGGTATTTAACGGAGCCTTAGACAATACATACATACCTATGTATACTTGATTTTTTATTGCGATTATAGGTACCTATGTACCTACTACATATAAGGCAAGTTATGCATTCGTCGAAAAAAAAAGTTTTGAGATAACAATCAAACATGACATTACGATAATAGCGAAGACGAAAAAAGATGGCCTAAAAATTCTGTCCGTCTGTATGTCTGTCTGTCTGTATGTATAGACACCCACAGCCCAAACTGGTGGGCCGAATTGCTTCAAACTTGGTATATAGACTTTTTTAAATATTGTACAGAGGGGAAATTGAATTTTTTTTTTAGCTCAAAAAATAACGGTAGGTACCTGTCATACAACCGTTACGATAAAGCTTATTTTTCTCAAAAACGGCTCTAACGATTTTGATTTAAAAAAATCAGTGTTGCTTTTTAGGTACGACCAATCATATGGCTGAAAAAAAGTTTTAAAAAAAGTCTAAGAACGGTACTTTCAATAGGACCGTTTTTTTTCCTTTCGACTATCTCGAAAACGACTTCACCGATTCTTTCGAAATTTCACACATATATAGGTGTAGGTAGCTCAATTTATATTGCCTACAAATAATTTCAAAAAATATTTTTTTGCATTTTTAAAAGCATTTAAAAAAAAAAATTTAAATTAATATTTTGAAAACTGCTTATTGAATTTTTGTTTTTAATTATAAATAAATGTTTTTGCTGAATACCTATGAACTGGCGTTTTTGAATTTTTTTTTTTTTTAAATTTTGATCAAAAAGTTTTTCAGATTTTTATAAATTTACTCTCATAAATTCAAATTTATCCAAGAAATAAAATGGTGTACTTTTTTTCAGCTAAAATTAGTTTAAGTACATATATTTATTTAAGAATTTTGAAATTTTTATTTGTATCAAAATCTCAAGCCCCTAGACCACTGTCACTCATTAGAGCAAGTTCGTGCGACCCAGTGGTGCATTTTATTTTATTTGCGATTATAGGTACTATAAGGCAAGTTATGCATTCGTAAAAAAAATTCTAACAATCAAACATGACATTACGATGATAGAGAAGTCGAAAAAAATGGGTCTGACAATTCTGCCTGTCTGTCTGTCTGTATCGGCACCTACAGCCTAAACGGCTGGACTGATTTGCTTCAAACTTGGTAGATCTGGGAGTAAACTTTAGCCCAGACTTGAGTTTCACGGAACACATCAACTTTATTGTTAAAAAAGCTAATTCCATGTTGGGATTTGTTAAAAGATGGTCGAAGGAATTTCAAAATCCTTATGTAACCCTAGCATCGCTACAAATGCCCACCAATTAAGTCTTGAGCCTAAAGACCGATGTACTGTTAAGTTTAGAGACTTATTTTATGGCCGCACTACAAGAACTTTGAAGGTCTTACCCGGCTCAATGTGATATACAGATACTAAAATATAATTTGCATTGCTGTTTCCTTTTATTTCTTATCCAACTTTCCTATACGCTCGTACTGTGTAAATTCACGATAAGGATATTAATAACGAAGTACCCTGTGGCAAACTGGTAAATGGATCAGAGTGCAACGCCAAAGGTTTTGGGTTCGATCCCTTGCGACGAAGTGACAAATTCTTCATGAGTATATCTTTTCATTAAAAAGTGCTCCTCTGCTAGCCGTTCGGATTCGGCGGTAAATTGAAAGTCCCTTCTATTCTTGCAGAACATCCACGTACACACATCTATGGTTGAGAGTGTAAGTGCCAGACCACGTGTCCGCTTGGAACATTAATATCCCTTTGAGTGCGGTGTGAATATAGAGTAAGTGTCGCACAAATGGCTCAGGTTGGTAATATGACCCACTGTAATATTTAATGAATAAAACATACTAGGTATTCACTGAACTAACCGTTCAAATCAAACACATTCAAATCGGCATAGCAACATTGTGTTTTGGAGATAGTAGTTGATTAGTGTTGGGAGTGCATTTTGTTAATTTTATTCGTTTCGTTATAATTTTAAGGACTTTTGTATCAAAATGTTTGGAAATTAAATAAGTTTTTGCGTTATGTACAAAGTGTTATCAAATGTGAAATTAAAAATTTGATTGCAATTAATTGATTTTGTTAAAAATTAAAAAAGTAAAATTGTCATAGTGTCGATAACATGGCCCATTCCAGGTTTTGATGTAAGCCAGTGGACATTTTTGAAACATGGTTTATATACTGCATTTTTGTTTTTGTTTTGTTTTAAGGAATCACATCATGGCTGCCAATGAAAATCACTATTTTATACATATGTGAATTCTGCATGCCTTATAATCACAAAATATTTAAAAAACATTGTTTTACCCTGGTCCATATTTAAAGCTAAGGGGGCCATATTACTGTTATAAGTTAAAGAAAAAAGACTTTCAAGTATTCTTAACTTATTATAAAAGAGGACTTTATTGCAAGGCTAAATGTACAAGACTGCTTTAAAGTAAATTACTAATTAATAATGGTAATCATAAAGTAGTATTAGTGTGTCTATGTGTAACTATAATACTTATGCTATTATAGTTGACATTGAACATGAGATAAAGTGTTATGCAAAGCATATACTTTTTAACTGTACTTTATACAACAATTACCATCAGTTTTTACTTGAGATATAGGTACTATAAGGCAAGTTATGCATTCGTAAAACAAAATTTTTTTTTTTGGACAATCAGACATAACATTACGATGATCGAGAAGCCTAAAAAAGTGGGCCCGACAATTCTGTCTGTCTGTCTGTCCGTCCGTCTGTATCGGCACCTACAGCCTAAACGGCTGGAGCGATTTGCTTCAAACTTGGTATATAGTATTATTATGACGTCCTACAGAGGGGTTTTTGGAATTAGCATTCTAGCTTTAAAACAAACGGTACCTACCATACGATTTTTAGTGAAAAATTATTTTTTCTCGAAAACGGCTCCTAAGATTTTGATAAAACTTTCTGGGTAATGTTTTCAGGAAAAGTCTTATAACGGTACCTCCCATAGGACCGGTTTTTTGAAATCCGGTTTTCTCGTAAGCCACTTGACGAATGTCGATGAAATTTTTAATATAGGAGTCTTTTTAAAGACGAAATAATATAAATTCTTAAATTTTTCAAAAAAAAGTTTTTTTGAGTTTTTTAAAAAAGTTTAAAATTTTTTTTATTATTTTTTGTTTTTTTCCAAAAACGGTTAGCTCAATTTTTTTTAATTTTATTTTTCTGATAAAAACTAGAAAGTTCTAGAAGTTGGCATACTCAAAAAAAGTTTTTAATATTTTTTCGAAAAGTTTTTCAAAAAAAAAATTTGAAAAAAAAATTCCTTAAAATTTAAAAAAACAAAATAAATCTGATGGCTTACTTCATTTTCTCCAAAAAACGTTTTAACTATTGATTTTTAAGTGATTAATAAAATTTCATATGATTTTTTCAATGCTTTTTCCGAAAATTTCAAGCACCAAAACCATTTTAACACATTAGAGCAAGTTCGTACGACCCAGTCGTGCACTTTATTTTGTTAAGTTATGAAATGAAATTCCTTTAATTCTTTGTTACTACATAAATGTGATAACTTTTTGTTATGTTTGTTTTTTCAAAAGTTTCTAAAGACTGAAGTAAAAATGATTTGTAACACTATTTACGAAAAACATAAGCTTAATAGGCTTAAATGTATAAATTTATTTAAGAAAATGTTAAGGGCGGGCCATATTTAGCGCACTCACTCTAAAAATAAATAAAATATATATATATAAATTTACCTAAGACGACAATTTTTGTCTTCAAAACAATAATTTAAAACTGCTCTAATCTTTCCTAAAAAAAACAACTGCCACTCCTACACACCTTGAAGAAGGATATCATAAAACCCACCCCCAATACAACACACGCTTTCAACTAACCTAAAGCATTTTTATGAAATTTTGTTTTTGCCTAATTAGAACAATCAAATCTTCGAGTGCTGGATAAGATTCCGAAATGGCCTCAGTTTAAAACAAACACCAAAATCCTTTTGAAGCAAAAGCGAATGAAATGAAAAATTTAATTCAAATATGAACACCTTGACTACTTCATTAATTAACATGCTGTATTATGACTAATACCCCCCTCCCCCGCCCTCATTTATTAACCAACACTTTTGGCCATTTCATTATTTTTTTTAGTGACCTCAAAAACTATTTTATAAGGAATTTTCCCGGAACAACACAATAATATTTTCTCGTTCTCGCACACATCACCAGAGCCAGAACCAGACACACATAAGTGAAAATCTAAGCGTAATAATTTATGAGGTATGCGTGACACTAATTGTTCATCGTTCACTGATAAATTAATAATGTTACAAGGCAGGGAACAAAAAAAAAATGTTGTGTTAAATTTTTTATTACCCTTGCTCACTTAATTCATAAATTCATAATATTAAATAAAACTTAAACAAAATTTATTATTCAACACATCACACAAAAGTGAGGAATTATTAAATTAAAACTTTATAGGTATGTATCTGTTGTATAGGTAAGAACAACTATCTATAAATAACATACTAGGTATTTATAAGATACTTAAAGTGTACCTACCTTTCAGGCCACCGCCACTAGTCCAAAGATATTTTATTAAATTTTATTTCCTCTTTAAATTGTATCGTTTTTTTTTTTTGCAATTTAATTTTTTTTGTGTCGTATATGTACTCGTAGTTGTATCTCTAAAAATCACCCCGACCGACACTTTCGTGCGACACTCGCAACCACTTCACATGCATGCATAGGTAATCCAATAAATTAATTTTATATATATTTTTATGTATAAAAAAAATCCAAAACATAAAAAAAAAATAAGTGGAAAATCAACTTTTTCACTTTTATTTCATGTTTTTCCGGCCCAACTATTCATATACCCTTCCCCCTTCCGCACTTCACTTTAGTTCGTTCATAGGTAATTGTGCTAAAGTGGCGAACAGAGCGAAACAGAAACACCACACACCAAACCAAACCAAACCAAACCGAAGACCGAAGACTAAACCGATCCGAACAAAACCGAATCCGAATAATATAATGATGAAAACGTTTCGCGACGCGACACAAAGAAGTTAAAAAATAAAAGAATCAAATCCAAAACTCGAATTGGAATTGGAATCGTAATAGATATACAAAAATAATATTCAACCAACCAACCGAACCAACAACAGCCGGAACTATCCAAATCCTAAGAAATACACTCGAATGTAAAATGTTGAAGTTGAATGTTTGTACCTCCTATGTACATACCAAAGCAAAAAGCAACCTATGAGCTATGAGATGGATAAAAAGAAAACACCGAAAATAGAGCGAAGCACTGTTGTATCGATTTTCCAAATCCAAATCCACCACCAAATAATAACAGTCACATCCCAACCGAATACGAATCTGCTGAATCTGAATCTGAGTCAAAATGCCACTATAATACTCAAATCCTGTAAACTTTAGTTAAACCAAAGTATCTGTCGGATTAATTCGATTTAAACACCAAACCAATGTATCTTGGAATTATTTTCACAGCGAATAGAATTATAAATTGAAATTTTAGTTTATTTTTTTTTTGTCAAAAATTTCCAATTTACTCGTTTGTGGAACATGGAACTTGCAAGAAAGATATTTCATTTATATTGTTTTATATCCAAGGAGTTGGCTCTCTCGAATCTCGATAGGTATCAAGTTTTTCACTTTAACGACTGACTGACTGGCTTCTTCTGGTCTGTTCTTCTGGTATCTCATCGTTGTCGTTGCCGTTGTCGTCATCGTAGTTGTCGTTGTCGGTCGGCGCGATTTTCTGTTGCTGGCTATACTTACTTAAAGTGATGCAGCAGAGGGAGACCAAAGACCGACCAGAGATTGGAATTGAGACGAAGACTGTGACACAACGACTTTAACTTCGATGAGAACGACGACGACGACGATGGCGATGGCGATGACGATGACGACGGCGGCGTAAGAGCGCACATCCAGCTTAATAAAAATAATAAAATAATAACACCGACCTGAGTTGTGCTGAGCAGCTTCAAACAAAAAGCAAAAAAAAAAATACAAGAAAAATAAATAAAACCAAGAAAATTCGCACACGAGTCGGTTCGAATCAAACAATTACAAAACTCGAACGAAATAAGAGATCCGTGGAAGTGGAATGTATGCTCGGAATCATATACGTCGCCGTCGGTCGTCGTCGTCTTACCTTCCTTCCATTTTGGTATATCTGAAACAGCGACGACGCTCTCATTCAGTCACTGGTACTTGGTTTTTGTTGGTTGTTGGATAGTGTCGTTTAGTATCAGTTGTGTTTCTGTTTCTGTGCACTGGCTTGGTTCTCTTTCCCCAAAAGAACACTTCATTCCATATGCCATCAGCCATCCACTCCAAGAGAAATAATATCGAAATCAAACTGTCACTACACAGTATACCGACCCTCCTGGCTATACCTACTCCTTGTCCTTCGTTTCTGCCTCTGTTGGTTGTTTTATGTGAATATGGACATGGAGCTGATAATATGCCAGTGGAGTCATTTTGTGTTCTCCTCCATATTCGATGGGTGTTGTACATTGGTAAGGTTGTAAAGGAGTAATACACACACTGTGTGGTATGAATGGAGTAAAATACAGCACAAATTGGCGAGGTGATTCTCCTGTTCGTATAATGCCCCTGAAGGTGACAGCCATGGACTAACACAAAGTACCTACCATGGAAAACTTTTATACTACCTATTATAACTTTTATTAAAACAAAGTATAACAAAGTGCAGTAATGAGGTACATATTGGTGTGATTCCGCAAGGATTTGGGAAGCGTTTCAGTATTTTCTTTCGCATGAAATAATATCGGAAGTCAGTTTTTCTTTTCAGGATACAATCTATGTTGGGGCGCAATTTGATTGCTATTATTTAACGAACAATTTAAATTTGGCGCCACAATGCTAGAGCGGCTATATTTGTTCTCACTCTACTTTCATTGAGATTGATTTAATAAACTAACTTAAACTTTATTTGTTCTATCAACTTAAATTTTATTAATACTTTTTAACGATTAAATTGCAGTTTTGCCCCACGTTGGGCGCCAAATGAACGATGAGAGCTTTTTTCCACTACGACGCGACGGTTTAACAAGAAGTGGACTATTATTACGATTCATTCTATGTATGTTTAAATACAAACTTTTGGCTTAAAAAAATATGGCCGCCCTAACATTGGTGGCAATGTAACACAATGCTGCACACAGAGGAATTGAGAGAAATGAAAAATGTGCCAAAATGGCATGGAAAGTTTCGGACACAATCAAATCCCCTCTATGTAATCTCAAAAGCAAAGTGATGGATGCAATCCTATCAGAAGCAATCACGAAATGGACTACTTTGGACACGTGTGCGATTGCAAGAAAACTCTGTCCCAAAGTTCGACAGAAAAAGAACAGATACAATTTTGCAAAGATACAAGAAAGTTAGTGCGTGCTAACTGACTATGACATGATTATAGATACCACGTCAAAAAACTACGTTATGACAACAGACCAAAACAGACCGCCAACGCTTACTCCTCTTGCCTGAAACACCCTCGAAATATTTGTTCGTGTCTGTGAATACGTGTACTTCTCTGCCTGTGCATTTTGTGATGGCAACCATCCCTGCGTTTGCCATTTATTTTTTTGGTGTGTTTACTGCTCCCATTTAAAAAGCAAGGGAGAGCGTCACACTCTCAAAATAAATGGCATATCAGTAGATTTTCAGCTTTTAGGCAAAAAGAGAGACCATACAGTGAGTTGGCGGTCTGTATCTTATTGGTCCGTGGTTATGACTATGACGAGGACGAGCATGAGGATATAAATAACGCAACCCCTCTGTCACGCAAGTGTCTCTGTAATCTACCTACAATATTTCACCTCGAAGAGTTGTTGCATCAGAGCCGATCCTTATAAGTTCACAGTGGGAACCGGATCAGGCTGGAAACCCCATAGGAAACGAAAACAGAGATATGTAAATTAAAATGGGCCTATATAAATCTAAGTGTGGTGTAGAAGTGGAACTGGCTTCCTTCCATCAGCCCGCAAACCAAACTTAACCTTACTAAAATTTTTAATGTTTTAGTTTTTACTAACGATTCCAAAACAATATATTTAAAAGTAAAGGTGGGATTTTTTCAGACATCCTGTTAAAAATTTGTACATTGTCTTTCAACCGGATAAGTTTGCACTGTTTGGAGTAGCATGCAGCGGCGGTTCTAGGATTTGTGGAAAAGGGGGCAAAAGTCGAATTTGGCGGTTTTGGAGACTTTTTTTTTTTTGCTCTTTACTTTCAATATTCTTTTTTCATCTTTTGGGCCCCCTTAGGATCACGTCCGGGCTTTTTCTGTCTCTCCAGCCCGCTCAAAATCTATCCTGCCGTCTCCAAGTTGTTGAGGTCTTCCTCTTCCTGTTCGTTGCATCGAGGATGATATCTACTTAGGCATTTGACTCCCTCCTTCAAGGTGTTGAAGACTTTACGATTTGGAACGGTGATGTCCATTCGCTCTACATGGTCCAGCCGTCTAACTCGGATGATGAGTCATGACCCATCTGTACTCCGCTTCCTTGGTTCTTCTAGAAAGGGCTTTATTCCTAGATTACTTAGCCCAAAGAAACAGCGATAAGAAAGATTTATTCGCTATGTATTCTTGCCATCACATCAATGTCGTCAGCAATTTGTTTAAGATTTTGCCATCACAATATTGAAACAGCTGCATGGCAGTGCGTCATCTTGGCGTAACTCTCTGGTGGTGTCGAAGCGTTTGGAAACTAGTCAGTATGAATTTTGAGGTGGCCATATTCATTGTATATATAAACTGTAGTACCTACTACCACTTGAGGTGCGCAATCTATCGACGAAAAACTAAGCTCTAGAATACCATGGGAAGCAACAAAAACAATTAAAATGGTGGAAATTGTTGTTGTTGCTTCCCATGGTATTCTAGAGCTTAGTTTTTCATCGATAGATGGCGCACCTCAAGTGGGAATACTATAGTTTATATGCAATGCCATATTGAACCTATTTCTTCGATAGTTCCAAAACAAAAGTTTTCGAAAGTTCTGACTACTCAATGCAAATATCTCAGTCACCTTTTGTTCAGTTTTGTCGTTGATACTTGTGCCTACTGCAGAAAGGAAATCTTTAAAGTTACCGCAAATGGTCAACTAAAGTAAGCTAAACAGGCCTTAACCGATGGTTTAATGATTATGGCAGTCACATGGATGACAACCCTTTGGGAACTCACATGATTCGAATGGGCATCAGTACATCTGAGTCATGCACAGCGTAGATCAAGATGAAGAGACGGAAGATATTTTCACAGTTGATTCGAGTCCCGGAAGAAATTTTGTACAGAATTTGTTACATTTCACTTAGGAGAAATTTAAGCATAAATTACAAAATAATGTTACCATAATGTAAAAACCAAAACGATTCACGATTAGTATGGCTCCTTTAAATCTTACATCTCTGAAAGTGTATCTGAATAATTTTGTATTTAAGGAAATCGATGAAATAAATACACTTGAACTTTTTTTTTTTTAATAAATCTAAAACGAAAATTCAATAACTTTTTCTCTGCGTAGATTGTGTCTCTGTACCTACGTATATATATCGAGCAACAACTTATCCTTGCTCTTCGACTAATCGATAAACTCATATTTTAGCTATTCTCCATTTTAAACATAGGAATGGTTGACAACATTGATGTGGTAAAGTGCCTTCATTGTATTTATATGTATACTGTGGCGTATACGTAACTTTATTTTTAAGCCTTTTTTTAATAATCTTATAGCTGATGCGATACGTCCTAAATGGAAAAGTCAATAGCTTTGGAATTTCGTGAATTCATGAATAAAAGACGTAGCATCTGTGGTGAATTGTTCATGTCATCCCCTTTGAATTATGATGAGCCTTGTAGAGGAACACAGTTACTTTTCTTGATGTTAACCTTTAAACATTTTTGTAGTTCGGGTTCCAATAGATTTGGCTTAGTTGCCAGATTTGCAGGTTATTTAGCAATTGAAAACTAAAAATTAATTCTAGATGTTGTAATCCATTATTAATTAATTGGAATTATTTGGAAGGTTTTGTACATCTCGCACTCGTACATTGCAACAAATTAAACCAGCGGTTCCCAATCCTTTTTATGCTGCGACTCCTTTTACAGAATGAAATTTTTTTGCGACGCCCTTCTTAAGGAAAATAGCTAATTGTAAGCCAAGACAAAATTTTGAGTATTTTATTTTTCACACCAATAAAGGAAACTCTAAAGATTGAAGAACACTACTTCATGAAAATTATAATCAATTAAACCGGAGCTGAAGTTTTGAAATAGCTACTGTCACTTCTTTTTGTAGATTAATTTGTGATCTGTATTTTGGCTTGATAACTGCATATACAGAAAAGCCATGTTCACACAAGTACGAAGCGACGCCAACTTAGCAAGCCGTAAAAGTATCTTTAAAGCTTTAGTTCTGATATTGTGGGATGTTCTTGTGATACATTACTCCAAAAATTAAAAAGTTTGTGTTTTAGGCTCGTTAAACAAGATAGTTTCAAAAGTTGTTCTTCCTTGGTCATTGAAAGTTCAGATGGGGAAGGGGTCAGTTGGGATGAAATTCAAATTCAGTGGTATAGTTCAAGATTCTCCGGAAAATATTTCTCGGAATGGGTGCTCAATGTCGTCAAATGTTGGACCAAAATCAATTATAAACTTGACATTGGATCTGAAAAGAATTTTCGTGCAGGAAGCTTTTCATAACAGGAAAACTGTTCGTATTTCCTTGTAGCAGCAAACTTTCTTTTGAAACGCCGCAATTTTGTCAGGTATTGGCAGGATATGCATTTCGTTTATTTGGCCATTTGTATTAAGAAGTCAGTATCTTTAATCCTGTCTGCGTCACAGTTTTCGAAAAATCTTGCCATCACTAATCCTGTTTTTATGAAGTTTACCACTTTGATTATTATATCCATGGCAAGATTTAATTCAAGTGATATATTTCTTGTAGCCAGAGCCTCCCTATGTATGACACAATGTGTTCATGAGATAAATAAGAGTTCAGGGGTACGGCCCCTACGGTAGTGCCGTATCTTTGAATTAAACAATATAGCTATGCAATCAAACCACAGTATACTAAAGAATTTCAGGTCTAGGATATCCCCAATCTAAAACATCAATTTTTCTTGCTTTGCAATACATATTATTCTTCTTGTAGCTTTACTCTAAAAACATTTATAATTTTAATATTTTAAATTTAAAGGAGAGAACCACATGTCGTTTCGTCGACGTATGGACCAATGACGCCGCCGCACCGCCACCGGTCCAAAATTCACACTTAAGCTAGATTTTTGAAACTTTACGAAGCCAAGTCAGCTAACAAACGGCATTATTAATGGCCATACACTTTTAGCTGCTGGGTCAGGTTAACCTTGTATGTGTGTATTCCTAAGTACGGATACAATACTAGTTTATTTGGCTGATTGATAACTGAACCGGTCGTCTCAAATTCGAAGGGCCACCACGTCTACCGTAAAATGGGTGCAATGCGGTTATCGCTTGCACTAACTAACCCTAATTTTGATAAATAAGTTTTATCGTAGGACAAGGACATAAGTCCATAATTCAATTATGGAACTATGCCCCACCTAAATGGGACAAAAGTCCATAATTATTTATTTTTCTATCAAAATTAAAATTTGATTAAAAAAGGGCAAAAAAAAAAACAAAATTGTTGGGTAATTGTTATTCCTTGAGCTTTCTTATAAACAAAACACCTAATTCATAGGTAATAAAGAAAAACCACAAATAAAAGTCAAAGATTGTAATAAAAAAAATTATTAAGGTATACAAATCGACATCAGAGTACAAATTTGTAACTAATAGGAAACACATTAAAAATGTATGCGGATTTTTAACAAATTTTTTTATTCTAGAAAATCAAAGCAAGGAATAGATGAATAATTATAAAGAATTGGTTTTTCGAGAGACCAACCAAATAAAAGTGAAAATTCGGGCGAAAAATCAATCTTTATTAATAAAAAATTATTCATATCTATTCCTTGCTTTGATTTTCCTAAGTGGGACATAAATCCATTATGGACATATGGTCCAGGGAGTTATGTCTCTACCCCCTATGCAGATACCCTTCTTATAGCATTTTCAAGAATAAAATAAAGTGCACGACTGGGTCGTATGAACTTACTCTAATATGTTAAAATGGTCTTGGGCCTTGAGATTTTCGCATAAAAGCATTAAAAAAATCATATGAAATTTTATTAATCACTTAAAAATCAATAGTTATAACGTTTTTTGGAGAAAATGAAGTAAGCCATTAGATCTCTTTTGCCTTTTTTGAATTTTAAGAAATTTTTTTTTTTTTTCAAAATCGTTCTACCAGTTTTTTTTTTTCAAAAAACGGTTTTTTTCGAAAAACTTTCCGAAAACGTATTCCAAATTTATTATCATATTAATTATTATTATTATGATTATGCGTGTTTTTTAATTTAATAAATAAAATTAATTTTAAATTTTTCACAACTTGAAAACACGTTCTTTTTATTTTACTCAGATGTAGATTTCGGAAGCTATGCTTCCATCTTTAGTGAGTTTTTAAATTTGTTTTGAGAATGCCAACATCTAGAAGTTTAAAGTTTCTATCAGAAAAGAAAAATTTGAAAAAACCGTTTTTGAAAAATCCAAAAATTAAAAAAAACAACTGTTTTTTTTTTTAACTCAAAAAAAGTTTTTTTTTTGAAAAATCAAAGAATTTATTTTATTTTTCCTGAAAAATCTGTTCCAACCAAAACATAAAGTTTACTCGAAAAACACCATTCAGAAAGTTTTGTCAAAATCGTAGGAGTCGTTTTTGAGATAAATTAGTTTTTCATAAAAAAATCATATGACAGGTACCGTTAGTTTTGGAGCTAGAATGCTAATTCCAAAAACCCCTCTGTAGCGATACAGACAGACTGACAGACAGAATTGTCGGGCCTTTTTTTTAGGCTTCTCTACTATTTCTCGCAATGTTATGTTTGTTTGTCCGACAAAAAATTTTTTGTACGAATGCATAACTTGCCTTATATAGTAGGTACCTATAATCGCAAGTAAAAATGCATTTATTGAAATTTAAGGACAGGAAAGCGTCTGTCGAGACTCGAGAGTCGAGGCAGCTTGTATGATTATGGAATTTATCACTGGCAACTTTAATACCTAACACTTCACTTGCAATATGTGCAATCGCATGTGAGTTTTTCTTACAGAACTTAATACACGTAACCTTACTACGAGAATTTTAATAGACGGGGTTTAGTGTCGGGATTAATTAATATATAAAATCGAATTTATAAATAACAATTGAGACAAACATTTAACGCTGAACAACAGTCATGACCCTAATAAAAGGCTATAGTTATTCGAAGGCAGAAAATCTGTTTGTGTGTTTGCTGGAACTTTAAGCACAAAAATGTTCACATTGCAAAATTGATTTGTAATGTGCTTCTTCCGATTTTTCAAATTGCTGTAGTAACGCTGCTATGCGATATGTTTCTGAATAAAATTCAATTAAAATTCTATTTCTTTTAATTTCATCTAAAGTGGTTCGTTTAATTTGATTTTCCAGTACTTCACGTACCTACAAGTGTATGCAATATGAATTTCAGAATTGTGTATAATACTCGTTGAGTGTGGTATTCTTACATAATTAAATGTATGTATGTTTATATTTGTATATTTTGAACAGTGCAGAGAGTCATCATTCTACCAAAATAAATGTTGTACTCGTAGGTATCGATTGGAACAACAATCATTAGAAAACTCTTTGGTTAGGTATTTGTACTCTTGCACAGCCAGCATCACATCGATGTAAAATGACTTTTATCTGAAAATGAATTGTGCATTGGTGTATGATTTATCAGAGACTCTGCTCTCAATATTCTTTTTGTTCAGCGATACGCCATACCTACATACAGTATGTATGTATCTTTTCATTGCTCTGATATATTTTTGGTTGGGGTTTCGATATTATCAATTTCACCAAACAGATACCTAGATAGATAGTTTATTGAAAATTCCCATATAAATCGACCGTTGCATGGTTCCCCAAAAAAATTGTGCCAACCATTCTCCTGAAGTGTTCAATGCTCCAGCTTATTCCTCCCTTAAACAAAAAACAAACAACAAAAACCCCCCTATACCACAAGCACAACTAACAGGCCCAAAGCAAAGCCCATCAATAGATTTAGTCCAGCTTCAGCGTTCCGTTCAAAGCAAAGCTCTACCATCAACGTAATAAATATCAACAAACAGCGCTATACCGCAGCCGCTACAGATGTCTCGAACTGAACTCGATATGTGTCGCTCTAGTCTCCATAAATTCTAAAAATCCTGCAAATGAGTGAGTTCGGAGTTCACTTCAGAGTGCAGTGTGGAGGCTCAGGCTCAGGTACTGGCACAGGCTATATAGCATCATCAAGGGCTGCCGCTCCGCATTGTATATTGTCTTTTTTTTACCTAAACCCATAGCTAGTTGCGCTAATGCCAGATTCCGCTTGGTATAGTGTCTCGCGGGAGTGTGTTGTTTTCTCTTACGATCCGATGCGATGCGATGTGAAATGTGATGTACCTAATACAACACTCTAACTACCTCCTGCGCGCACTCTATGCTATTGGAATCGTATTTAAATTTGGGTTGGTCCACATTGTGATTTGTCCTTTTGTTGTGTTTCATTTGCTTTTATGCTCCCCATAATATCCCATCCGCCATCCCATCCCATCCCATGATATCCCAGGACTAGGAGCCAAATGGCACTATGGCAGTACTCTGTACTCCTGCAGCAGCTTACTCTACTCCTCACTGAACTTGGTTGGTTTCGTTTTTTTTTTTTTTTTTTCTATTTCATGTCCTGTGTATGTTATTTTGGTGTTCCTTCTCATTTACTTATGTATGCGATGAGGACGAGGACGAGGACGAAATATATTTTGAAAACGGTTTCAGTTTGTTTATTGATTTTTCACATTTATATGCGAAAGGTATGGAAGAACAACTTATGATGAAGAATGGAATTGGAATTAAAGTTCCTTTTTAAGGGTTAAGTCATTTCCTTTTTTTTTTATTTCAAACAGAATTCCACCCCTGGCATTTAATTTTAGCACCTTCAAAAGTCTTATGTAGATATATGTATGTTTTTTTTTTGTATATGAAGTGGGAACAAAAAAAATACAACCCCCTTTGAAAACGTTTTTTTTTTCAGGAAATTCGGGTATGGGTTTCAATTGCACAAGTTATACAAAGTAAGTTGTTGCGATATAAATATAAACAATTTCAATTACAAGTAGGTAATTGCTGAAGGACAATTTCTTGGAACAATAGATTTTCAAAGATTGCGCTTTAAATATACAATTTCAATGAAGGTAATACTTGGAACACATTTGAAGAGGTTTTATTATTACGTTGTCCCAAGGATTCAAGGAGAATATTTAATTTAAATTACTAAAAATAGAATTATTTATGTTTAAAATTTTAAAATTTTTCTTTCTCCGGCTCGTCACCTCCCTTTATGAAGAGTAGAATTTTATGTTTCAAAATACATAAATACATATGTATATGAAATTCCAGACTGATTGTAGTTCCTCTTTTTTTTATTTCAATTTTTTTGTATGTGCTGGTTTCCTTTTTAGATTAATTTTGGTTGATTTTTATTTGGTAAAACTTTTCGTGTACCTTAGTATGTGGGGAATATTTTTAAGGTTTTTGGTAGTGAAAAGTCAGGAGCTTATTAAAATAAAATGCACGACTGGGTCGCACGAACTTGCTCGAATGTGTGACACTGGTTTAGGGGCTTGAGATTTTGATAAAAATAAAATTTTCAAAATTCTTAAATAAATACTTAAACTAATTTGAGCTGAAAAAAAAGTACGCCATTTTTTTCTTGGATAAATTTGAATTTATGAGAATAAAATTATAAAAATCTGTGGAGCGGTTTTTGAGAAAAAAATTTTTTTTGAAAAACTTTTTGAAAAAAATTTAAAAACGCCAGTTTATATGTATTCAGCAAATACATTTATTTATAATTTTAAGAAAAAAATTTAATAAGCAGTTTTCAAAATATTAATTTTTTAATTTTTTTTAAAAAAAATGCTTTTAAAAATACAAAAAAACATTTTTCAAAAGTATTGGTATGCAATACAAATTGAACTATCTACAACTATGTGTGCGTGAAATTTCGAAAGAATCGGTTGAGTCGTTTTCGAGTTAGTCGAAAACAAAAAAAACGGTCCTATGGAAAGTACCGTTCTTAGCCATTTTTTAAAACTTTTTTTTCAACCATATGATTGGTCGGACCTAAAAAGCAACACTGATATTTTTAAATAGAAATCGTTAGAGCCGTTTTTGAGAAAAATAACCGTTAACATAACGGTTGTATGGCAGGTACCGTTATTTTTTGAGCTAAAAAAAAAATTTCAATTTCCCCTCTGTACAATACCTAAAAAAGTCTTTATACCAAGTTTGAAGCAATTCGGCCCACCCGTTTGGGCTGTAGGTGTCTATACATACAGACAGACAGACAGACAGACCAGAATTTTTTGACCATCTTTTTTCGTCTTCGCTATCATCGTAATGTCATGTTTGATTGTTATCTCAAAACTTTTTTTTTCGACGAATGCATAACTTGCCTTATAGTACCTATAATCGCAAGTAAAAAAAAAGGAATTCGGAGTGGAACATATTAATCTTGACTCAGTTGAATAAATAGTTTCTTTTATTTTTAAATTTAAAAATGACGTTCATTGTCACAATAAAAGGACATTAACAAACTTTTCACTATCCCAATTAACGTTTTGATCACCCACATCCACTTTAAAGTCCGACTATTAATATTGTTATACGGCATTTTTATTCGCAAAACAAAAGGAGGTTGGACAATGCTCTATCAAAACATATACATACATATGTACTGTACATATGTATGTACATTGTACAACCTTATCGGCTAAAACGATCTTTTTAAAACGTGGTTCTAAATGTTCTTAGAGTATCTTATAGATACAATTAATTAAAATATAACTACTTGTCAACGATTGTATTGCAGGAACGATTAATTTTTTTTTAATTAATTTTATTTCAACCCTTAAATCAACCTTAATTCTAGACCTAAAACTTTTAAAACCAGCCGCTTGAACGTATAAGCTCAAAAGATGAGTCCATTAGAACAGGTCATAGATCTCGTAAGACACTCCTTCTCAAACACTCGAATTCTTTCCATTTGAGATGGGGTAACGTTGAACCACACAGGGCACCCATAGGCAATCATCGGTCGGATGAGAGCCATGAGCCAGGTCACTCTTAATCTGCTATCAAAACGGAACGGCTGCTATATGTATAAAACAGCAGTTTTGTGGGAGCAAAGACTCCCCTAGTGATTCTAAACAGGATAGTTTCGCATTTCTGGAAATTGATTTTTAATTTCCAATCGAAGTCACGCTGTAAGACAATTCTGAATTCTGGTGACCTCGTCTTTTGGACCCGTCTTGTACGCTGGAAGTTCATCGGCACACGCAATCGCATGAGTCGGACAACCTATCAGGTGTAAATACTAAACAGGATCGGAGAGTTCACCTCTCCTTGCTGTAGATCTTTTTTAACATCAAATGTTGTTAAAGAAGTTAGATTCTACATCGGCACTTTTGACAACAAAATTGAGCATAATATCATGAAGAATATTCAACAATACATCTTTGCTTATGTCACCAAGTCTGGTCAGCTTCATAAAGCCCCTCTAACCAAAACCAAGGCAGTGTATTGATTCTTAGCTTTGTTCCATTCGACATCAGATGTCCATGTATGTCCAATAATGTTTTTGTTCTCTGCCAACTTAATCAGAGCTCTATTTAGAACTTTTTCGAATTCCTTATTGATACTTGGAAGAAGCGACTTGTCGACCGGAGATTTCCCGGATTGGAGCTGACCTTTCCTTTTTTTTGGGAGAGGATGAAACACAGCTGTGTTCCAAGTCGTCGGATAATATAAAACTTGATGCGCAAATGATGTGGGATTTTTAGAAGATCATTTTTCTGAGACGGATCCTTTTATTTTACCACATGGGGGATGTGGCATTCGGAGATTTATCTCCAAAAAATTTCTTTGTTTTATTTGTAAGTTAATTGAAAAATCTCTTATTAAAGGTGATACCACACCCTTCGATGTCATAAATAAACAAACTGTCAATTGTCAAATTGTGTATGGGAAATCTCTAACAATAAGCCTTAAAAGATTTTCAACACGAATTTCTATTGTAAATGTGGTAAGAAAGGTTATAGTGGCATTTAAATTGTGTTCACTCAGGTGTTATGGCAGTTGTGACAGGATTGTGGTTTGTTATTGCTTTTTCCGGCTGTCCTCAAATTTGAGAGCCGCTAGCTTGCAACAATAGGGGCGTTCTTTAAAAGTGAATCGTATGATTTACAATATTTGTATTACACAGTGAACAATTTTATTGAAGTACCTACATTTTTTAATTGCTCGCTATTCCACCATAGTGGACCACAATTCACAATTCAAAGTAAAATTCAACAAAAGAAATAAACCAATACGATCAAAAGGGTTGGAAGAGGTAGCTATATGTACCTATGTTTGATTCGAAATAGGTAGGTATGTATGAAAAGAAAAAATGTTTAACATATGTATGTACATAATTTTATAAGATTTCTCACAGGGGGCCGGTATTGGCATATCAAGATCCCTACCAACTTAACCAAACGCTTTTAATTTGTATTCAATCTTTGTGATCGCCTTCAGCGAAATATAATATAAAGTGAATACGTTCCACATAGCTGTGGTAGCCGTGATATTATGGTAGCCTTATTTGTACTTAGTGTGTCCAGAACATGGAGATTGTAGGTAGGTATATTGTTCCCTACTTTGTAGTAAAATAATTCACTTCAATAGTACCTATCTACTAGCAATCTTTGCTGAAAAATCTTTGACAAAACACATATGCCTTGCCTACCTCGCATCGTTACATATAATTTTATATATTCCATCCCAATCCCATATCAGTACAAAAAACGTTCGTTTAGCAAACTAAATAAAAATATTCCATCTTTTAAGCCAACTTCGGCAGGCAATCTATATCTCCAGCCAGCAACACTCCACTACCGCTGAGCTGCTGCCACCGCCACCGCCGCCACCGCCACCGCAGTCTGTTACTTTTATATTTTTACAACACATATAAGACAGGTCATTTATCTTTAAGTGATGAAGCAAAAGAAGTCAAAGCAAAGATTCTTCTCATGTATGCATATAAATGAAGAACATACTTTCATACAAACGTAGTATCGAAACAAAAAGATACATAGCTAGATACTTTTCGTTCAAATTACAAAGAACTGGTTCGCGGTTTCGCGCAAAATGCTGTTGTTGCTTGCATTGCAAAATAAAATGCGAAATGCCGCTGCATGCCGTGATCAAGAAGTGAATACTACAACGTTGTCGTCCGTCTGGCCAGGCCAGGCCAAGCCAATAGCCTCAGCCTCAGCCTGGCCAGACCTCTCAAGTCTCAGTTATCGCGTATCATTATTAAGAAGAGATGCCCTTCGAGAATAATAAAAAAAAAAAGTAGAGTTCAACAAAATTTCAAACTGACGACGAGGACGACGCACCTTTGGGCTTAGGTTAGCCCGATATCGTCAGCATCACCGCAGTGATAGAATGGATACGTGAAAATTGTTTACGAAAGAATTGTTTTTTTTTTTTTTTGTGATCGGCTGTTGCGCTTGATGAGAGGTTTGAGGCGTGTAGTGCCAGCCAAGAATTTGTCCATGTGGCAAAAATTACTTAAATGCCGAGTAATATGTTGTATTTAAACTAAGTAATAGGTACCTACTCTTATGCAATTATATACATAGTAATGAAAAAAAGTCCATTATTTTGTGGGGGAATATTTGGTCGGGAAAAAATAAATAAATAATAGCTATTCCCCCGGCTGACGTAATAATCGTGTTTTTGTCCCTTAATATGTTTGAATTCAAAGAAAAGATACTTGCAACTTAAAGTTTTTAATTAACCGTTGATTTCATTTATTTACATCATTACCTTTATTATTGATTCAGTTTTTTTGATTTTTTTCTATGTAGGTATAGGTATAGGTACCTACATGGCTACATCACCTAACATACATATAATTAATACATATATGTAACAATATGACATACAAAAAATAATGTCGAAATCGGTTGTAAACAACGAGCATATCATATAACCTAAAGTATTGGCTAAGGTTAATTCCAAACAAAAAGCTTTTAACGATATCGACTAGGTATAACGCATTATAAATGTTTAATAGCTTTTTTTTAAAGGAAAATGGTGGTTACATACCGTAGCAAAAATATGATTTGATGTGTGACAGTAGTCTTTGGGCTTGAAATTTGTATTTACAAAAACAATTTAAAAAGTAGGACCTAGCTATGTAGGGTAGAAGGGGGTGCATTTGCCAGGATTTAGGAAAATTGTCCTTACAAACAGCTTTTCCGTGGTTTATATTTTTATGATATTTAATATGTACCTTGACGTTGTTATCTTCACTTTAAAGTATACATATATTTCATCTTAATATCTCAATTATTTCTATTTTTAATGATTTAACAAAAAACAAAAAAAAAGGATGTGGCAAAGCCTCCCCAGTAGGGAGGGTTTACCAGGTACCTAAATATCAAATTTAAAACAAATAAAAATACTTATAATTATAATAACGTAACAAAACAGATTTATTCATTCATATATATTAATATTAACTTAAAAGTGTATACTAAGTATACGACTTTTCTTAACATGTTCAGTTCATATTTAGTATTTGAAACCTTTTATTTATAGTTCACAGCACTTGGTCAGGTTTAAAATTAACGAAAAAACAATAAGTGAGGTTATTTAAAAAGTAATAAATAGATATATTTAAAATTAACGGCTGCATCATTTAGTATTGTAGGTATATTTAATTTATGTTGAAAACGAAGGTAGCAGCAGCACGAGATGTTCCCAGTGGATGAAAGGGTGGTGGTAACTTTAATTATATTTGATTTCGGTCAACGCCCGAATTATCCTCAATAATCCTCAATAATAGAATAGGCTTATAAAAAGCGGGTCCCTTTTGTTTTTTTCTCAAAAAATCGATTTGAAAAACACTTCCGCTCTTAGAAGTTATTTGTCCGACGTACCTTACAAGGACGAAGGACATAGTTTCTAGTATATCGTCTTCGCGCACCCGATTTTTCTCCAACTCATCACTGCTCTGATAGTTGTGATCACTTTTTTTTCAATTATGTGGACTTATCACTGTCAGCTTAGCTGAAGTGATCATTTTCTTCATCAGAAGAAATCGAAGCAGATCTTTTTGTACTGCTGTTCTCATTTTTCCCTCGTCGATTTCTGGGCGATTGCCCTTTTTGGCAGCATTTTCTGAGCTGTGAGCTGAAAAATAGGAAGAATAGGATAGAATAGGGCACCCCCAAAGTGGCTTTGCCGTTGGTAAATGTAACACATGGGGTGAATTTACCACTGGTAAAAACAACCCATGGGGTGAATTTACCTCTGGTAAAAGCAACCCATGGGGTGAATTTACCACTGGTAAAAGCAACCCATGGGGTGAATTTACCCTCGTAAAAGCAACCCATTGGGTGAATTTACCACTGGTAAAAGGAACCCATGTGGTGGGTTTGCCAATGCAAATGCACCCCACAAAGTGGCTTTGCCAGGCAAAGCCACCCCAGAAACAAGTGGCAAATGTACCCCACACACTGTTCTTTTATAAACTTTTCCTTGTAAGCCACTAATATTTATCACTTCTACATACTACACTATATATATTTATAAAAGATATTTATATCTAAAATTCACATAGCACTATAAAAACTACAAATTAACGACCACTATTTACCTTTTTTTTTTGGTTCGAGCAGACACAAAAAAGCACACACGTCCAACTTGGTTGGTGTCTATCTGACAACTGTCAAACTTTGTGGGAAGTTTGCAATTAGAGATGTGAAACAAAAATCGATTTTTCGATATTTTACACTTTGTTGGTTTGACCGAAAAACTGAATTGGCAAATGTACCCCTATGGCAAATGCACCCCCTTCTACCCTATGTATGTCAAGACCAAATATGACAATCGCTGTTTCTTCGGGTTAAGAAGCCATCTTTGTAGCAAAGCCATCTCTCAAAGGACCAAGAAGACACTATAAAAACAAGACCCTAATTCCCTAATCATTCCAGTCCTGCTGCATATGGTGTAGAAGAAGCATGATACAACTAAGCCAGATAGCGCCCGCCCGCCGCGCCGTTTCGTTTTATTTTTCTTTCGTTTACGTCACAGAACACAGAGACACATCACCTTTGCATTTTTGTTTTTGCTTTGTTTTGTCCCCTTCGTGGCTCTACTTCACGGACTCACATGAAAAACAGAACAGCGCTATCTCTTTTAGTTGTATCATTTTATAGGGCAAATTATATGACAAACTGTACGGGCTAGGCAGCGACATTGACGGTTAAAAAGCAGAAAATACAGCGGAATGTTCAGAATATCGGCGAAATTGCACCAGCCCGCGGAGTCTTCAATTCCAACTCTAAGGGCCAACACAGGACTGGAAACTGAAAGACCCCATCTTAGGTGGCACAATCAAGTGGAGCACGACCTCAGCCAAGTTGGTTGGCGTGTGTATAAATGGAGGTAACTAGCTAGGGATAATACTTGCTGGCGGATTTGGTGGTTAAGGCCGTGTTTTGTCAACAATGAAATGTTGCAAAATGCAGTTTTTTAAAAGCGATATCTATACTTCAATTAGGGCGGGTATATGATGGAGTGGAATAAAAAAAGCTGTGGGTATTAACAAAATATATTTCAATAACCTGCTGCGACTTCAGTAAACCGGCCAAAATTGTGGATCTCTTCCAATTGTTATAATTTGATAATAAAGTTCTCTCATTTGGAGACGGTCTTCAACCATGTAAAACTTGTCATGGTGTTTTGGCATCAGTAGGTAACCGAATAGATAATAAACAAAAGATTTGACAGGTGTCACGAAACAACATGGCAGCCACAGGCTATCAAAATCTATATCCTCGATAATCAAAAAACATTTATAAAGATTCTTTTCCCAAAATAAGTTAAGTTTAGCTTGCACTTGAGCTTTTAAAAGCTTGTGTAAATCATATTTTTACTTGTGACTTTTATTTACTAGCTTGTAAGAAAATCAAAAATCATCGGCCCTGTCGCATCACCGAGAAGTGATTTGGATTATCCAAAAGTCATTCTAAACCTAGAATGTAAGACTACAATTAGATATGTATGTCCTTGAAAAAGTTTTTGGCTCAAATCCACTCATTATAAGCTAGCAAAGATTCAAGATATTCTTTCGCCTACTGGTTGGGCTTGAATCTTATCTGAAGAATCACCGTTTCCATATCAATATCTTAGCTTAGACAATTGCATTCAATCCCTTAAACATGTTTCCGTTGCATTATTTCATCATAAAACACACTTTACGAATGTTGAATGTCTTACCGGGCTCCATTTTATGTTTCGATATTTCACCAATATCTCCTAAGTTTCTACACTGAGTCTTCCTTTTTCACACTCGCACTGTATTAAAGACTTCAAGGATATGCGTAACCAATTAAATGCCTACCTTAAAATTACCAAACACGCTAAAATGTCATTTAATGCATCTTTCAGGTAGCAAACGTTGAGTGTATGGAAAGGTTGTTTGAAGACATCTTATTCCCAAATAAATTTTCAGTAGGTACCTATGTTTTTCAATTCCTGCACCACAAAGGAGTGCAAATCTACATCGAAATCGAATGTTCCATAATGTGAATAAGTTTATACCTAACATAAAATTAAAAGAAAATATTTAAGAAATTTCAATAAAAGAGTCCTCCTAGTCCTAGTCCTCTGATGCAAGGTATAGTATCTTATTTTAAAAGTATCGTGGCATTTAAACAATTTTCTTCCTTCCTCTTGTTCCTCCCAAACGTTGGCGTTGTTGGGGCTGTGGTCATGGCATCTTCCACACTAAACCTCAAAGCGAAAAAACGAAACATTTCAAAAAATTGCCGCCGATGTGGTCAAGTGGAATGAAGGAACATGAATGCTAAAAAAAAAAAAAAAAAAAAACTATAAAAGGGGAAACAAACTCAACAACAAAACCCTTAAAAAAAGCAAACGAAGAAGGTCATACAATTGAGAACCGCAGGGTTGCAGGCGTGCAAGGCAGGGTATAGTCTTTTTTCGACTTATCGTTTCATCAAAGAGCGAGAATTTATTTTATAACCTAGCGAGATGCGTGATGTCTTTTTATTGTTTTTTTTTTTTAAGTTAAAAATTCTTGTTTCTCCACTCCAAGACATTCGTATCGGATTCTTTTATCGTAAAAATTACGACTGGAAACAGTTAAAGAGTGGGTACCCCTTGTTTCATTATTGCTTAAACCTAAACCTTAACTCTACAAATGCAATATAATGTACCTACATAAAAGACAAGAATGAGAGTTCAGGAAATTGGGGCTTGGTGCTGGCCGCTGTGATGATATATCAGGGAGGGGAGATTTCTTCTGCCTTTTTTTTTGTATAAACGAAATGAGACATAAGACTCCATCTCTATTCAAACAAGGTTTATTTCTTTTGCTTACTTCGACAATATTTGTGTATTGTGTTGGATCTTGGAACTTGTATGTTCTAGCCAAGAGAATGCGCGCTTCCTATGTGGTCATGCTCCTGTCGTCTAGTTAAAAGAGAAAAGGTAGCACAAAGAGAGTGTCTCTGACGCTCCACTCCAAATGATAATACCTAAACGCTAAACCTAAACCTATTTCACAAATTTTATTGGAGCGGAATTCCTAACACCGAATGATGAATTTGCTAAACAATTTCCTCCCCCATGTTTCCATAAAAATCGTTAAGGCAAAAAGTGCTTAGTTCAACTCGAATACGGTAACCAACTGTGATATTGTAATACAAAGTGAGGTGATATTACTTTGTATGGTAGGTTCCTCTTCCTATATCCAACCAGCTATTTCTATTTCGCTCGCTGGGTTCTATGAGCTATGACTCAGGAATATATACAGATTCCAGAAGTGTATTAGAATTTGAATATTGTGAGTCTGAGTAGAGGATATAATTTCGGGGTTCAATTTTTGGTTTTCTGTTTTGTAGGTAGACTAATTTATGGAACTCTCGGTTTTCGTATAGTGTATGTAGATTATGCTTTGCAGTCTTTAGTTTCTGATTATGCAGACGAATGTTTGGAGCCACACCTTCAAGCATTATAAACTATTATGAAGCTAGCTAGAACTTTTGTTCTTATATGGTTGCGTAGGGTAGGATACATGATATTACGATGATAGAGAAACCCAAAAAAGTGGTTTTCGCCATACCATCCGTCGGTCTGTCTGTGCGGATGTGCGTCTGTAAGGATGTATGTAGGTACGTCTTTGCGCTTTTCACGCAATGCTACTGATGTCCAGTTTTGTATGTGAAACATCTATTAGTGCACCTAGGCAGTTAAAACGATAGTAATCGTTACGAAAAATGGCATGACGCTCGGACGCCATCCGGCCAATCAAATCTTTGATAGCATAGAAAAATAAACGAAGTCGATAAAAAGTGTGACTGGAAGGTTTTTGGGTGGTTGTAGCTTGGGTGGGTGGTAGTGGAGAAGGGGGTTTTCGGGGAGGGGGGTTGTTTGAGAAAAATGGTTGGAAGTTGGGGGTTGGTGAGGGTTGACAAAAAAAAATTGACAAAAATAGTGGGTTGTTACTGGTTGTGGGATTTGGTTGGGTTAGTGGTTAGTAGTGGGAGGGATTTGGTGTGGCGGGGGGGGGGGGAAGGGGCGAGGAAAAAATGTTAAACATGGTGGATAGTTGGTTGGTTAGTGGTTGTAGGTGGGCTGGATGTATGGTGGTGGTAAGATCGCGGCTTGGGGTTTAGAAAAAAATTGACGATGAAGTTTTTAAAAATGGTGGGGATTACTTGGGAAGGGGGGTTGGGCTTGGATGGTGGTGGGCTGGTTATTTAACTATAATGCTGTGATGCCATCCGGCCAATCATTTCTTCCCTAACGGCTAAGCTACTGTTACAGAAACCACCCACATTACGTAAAATAATATTGCGTAGCTCTGTTACAAATATTTACTTTTTTTTCTATTTATAAAATGTACCTATTAAATTGTATTGTATGTAAAAAAATAATAAGAATAATTCATCTGCCGGGCGTCCCGTGACGGCCAAGTTTTTTTTTTTATTTTATTTTAGCCCGGCTCAAACTGGTACCTTTCAAGTAACGGTTTTTTTCGTTTTGGATTTCTCGAAAAGGGTTCTAACGATTTTGGTTAAACTCAAAATTTAACAAACCTAAAGCAATTTTGATGAAACTGCGTTTTTTCTTGGCTTCAATGTTCAAAACGAAAATCAGGTTTGAACGGCTTGATCGAATTCACTCAAACTTTGTCTGGCATAGTTCCTTACAGCTTTCTATTAGATTACATTACATATTTTTCAGTTACTCTTTTTTAAATGGCAGCTCCCATACGACGAGCCCCTAGGTTTTGGCCAAATTTTAATTCTAATTTGCTCAAAAACGGCTCTACCGATTTTGATTAAACTTTGTATGTAATATACATAAAATGCTTCGAAGAAGACTAAATTTTTAGTTTTTGGGTACAAATGATAATAACGGAAATTAGTTTTAACAGTTTTATTAATTTGGATATAAGTATGGGCATTTATATCATTTATAAACACGAAATTTTGTGGGTAATACTTGTAGGTACATAAACATTTTGTGTAGATATGAAATCAAAACAAATTATTTCGGGCGTGGTTGACGCCCACTTTTCATTAGAAACAATAAAAAAATTGCTTTTGCAAATAATCGGTATTTTTAATGAATCAGCAAGCCCAAATTTGTGAGTCTCTTACTCGAAAGTAAGAAGCTTGTGTATGAAAAGAAATTTTTCAATTTCGGGCGTGACTGACGCCCACTTTTTATGAAAGAACAAAAAAGTTAGTTTTAAAAATTTAAGGTGCATATACCAATTTTCAATTTCAACCTTTTATTCCGTTCGTTATTTGAAAAATATATCTCTATATTTTTGTGTTAATTTTTTCAATAAGCCAACTTTTGAGGGCGTGAATTTTTTTAAGATACAGGTAAGATCGTTAAAAAACTACTCTGTAGTAACTACAGCAGTAAGTCTTAAGCTACGAGCAGACGGCATATGAAAACCCGCAAACGTTTGCGACTCTGACGTCACGTAAAAACTCGCAAACATATCGCAAATTCTATCCCCACATCAGTGCTCGCAAACATGCGTATAGGGGTGTTCACACGATATGCAAATTCTGTCCCAAAAGTCGCAAATGCATTTGCGGTCAAGGTGTCGCATATCTGATCGCAAATGTTTTGGTCTATATGCGAGGTGTTCACACGATGTGCAACAATATCCGCATATTACCAATTTCCAGTCATATGCAGGTTTGCGAACATTTGTGAAACTTTGTGTATTGGCTTGGGATTCTTGACGTAGCTATAATCTCGAATATTAAAAAGTGCTATAATTAATTCAAAATGTCGAAACAAAGTGGGCTTCTATTGCTATTTTGGCATTGGATATGCTAGAAAATGAATTCCGAGAAGAATTGAGTTTAAAAAAAATTAAACGGGTTCGTAGTGTGTGGCCAAAAAATTGGCTTCTACATCGCCAGACGGAAGGCTTTTGCGCAAAATAAATTGATGCTGGAATTACGTTCTAATGAACCAGAATTATATCACGGTTTTGTTCGTATGTCGGCTTATCAATTTGACCATTTGCTTTCCTTGGTATGACCGCGGATTCAAAAAGCTGATACAAAACTTGCGATCTTGCATTTCTGCCTCAGACCGACTAATGCTGACTCCGGTTCTTGGCTACAGGCGAGAATTTTCGGCCTATGCAATATCTTTTTCGCATTTCAGTCAATACCATCTCAACCATAATCCCAGAAGTGCTCGACGCAATTTATGAAGCGCTTGTCGTGGATTATTTGAAAGTGAGTGCTTTCAACAGTTCTGCTCTCGACAGTAGTACAACTTTTATTGACATCTAGAAAAAAAGCACTTGTGATCTCTGGTGTCAACGAACGGAAACCGAAAACAATAATAAACTTTCATCAACTACCCATTTTAATAAAAATTTTTTATCGAAATTTGTCTTTTTATTTTTTTTTTTTCTCAATATTCTCCTTATAAAACAGAGAATTTCAGCTGATATTTGCTCGCACATCGATGCATTTGCAATGTCCTGTTTTCGTGTAGTTGCAAATGATTGGGACGACCGCAAATGCTCGCACATGGCTGCAAATTGTCACAATTGATTTGCAAGAGTGTTCACACGATATGCAAAAAAGTCGGAAACTAATGTGCGACTTGGTTGTCGCACATCATCCGCACATGGTTTGCGAGCATATGCGGACTGTCCCAAAGGGGTGTTCAGACGATGTGCGACCAAGAATCGCAAATGATGACGTAAAATTGACGTCAGAGTCGCAAACATTTGCGGCTTTTATATGCAGTCTGCTCGTAGCTTTACACATATGCCTAAAAATTGACTGATGATCAAAGCTCAATTAGTGCTTTAAATTTTTTTTTATAAATTTTAAGGTACTTTAAAGGGGCGTTTTCATCAAAAGTCGTAATATGCATTAATTTTCTGACGTTTTTTAACAATCGGTCGCAGTTTTGAAGTAAGAAGATGAACATACTGCTTCGGTTTGTATACCTTGGTTATGTAGGAGAGTGTGGTTCAAGAATTGTTAAATACGCTCATAATTGCTATTTCCATTCAAAACCTAATTTTTAAAAATTCAATTTATGTTTTGTTTTGTTCAAATCTATCAGCGAACTTAAATTTTAACGTAACTAAGCTCATGGTAATGGTTTTGCCTTGTCAATAAAAAGTCTTAGCTTTGGGTGTGGCACACGCCCTTTTTTTATGCGCTGGCAGTTATAAGACATCGGACACATAAATTTAATTGTTTCCTGTCTGCTAAAGAAGAATTTTGTTACTGAAACTGGAACAACGGCTGGCTGCGGGCGGCGAACGCATTCACACACAAAAATATAGGCTATCCAATAGTTCGTTGAAAACGTACTGTAGCTCTCGTTATATGTTTCCTAATCAGATTTTCTCGTAAATCACTTGACGGATTTCGATGAAATTTTAAATGTGGAGGCCATTTTATAAATTAAAGAATTTTATGTATAATTCTTAAATTTTTCAAAAAAGTTTTTTCGTGTCTTCCAAAAAATAACGAATTTTTTTTTAATGTTTAGTTTTTTCCAAAAAATGTTTTTTCATTTTTTTTTAAATTTTTTTTTCTTGATAAAAATTAAAGTTTGGAATATGTACCTATGTATATGTTTTCGAGACATTATTATAAAAAAAAACGTTTTTTGTAAAAAAAATGGTCGAAGAAGTTTTTTTCCTTAAAATTCTAAACGAAATCAGATGGTTTTACTTCATTTTTTCCAAAAAAAAAAACGTTTTCACTAGTGATTTTTAAGTGATTAACAAAATTTCATATGATATTTTCTCTGACAACTTTTTTTTCCCAAAATATCAAGACGATGACCACTGTCACAGATTGGAGCAAGTTCGTGCGATCTAGTCGTGCACTTTATTTCTTATTCTTTCTGAGAACTTAAGATAGAAAAGACCAAACAACGACTGGGTTATATTTAGTTAGTCTTACAAAATACCTTAAGTGTGAATTGTTCCCAAGTCTTAGAGCCTATACTGTGTTAACTGGTCAAATATTCTATAATGCGAGAGATACCATGAACAAAACTTGAGACCAATCAGTCGACCCTAAAAGAATCGATACTGGATCCGTAGGACATCAAGGATAAGCCGATACCACGTTTTGCAATCAATTCCATTCAAATGGATAACTTGAATTATTCTTTAACTTTGAAAATTCCAAGCCAACCATTTCTTGTTGATTCTAGACTGTAAAAAACTAAAGTAAACAAAAGAGGGAATAGCTTTCTTTGATTCAAGGAACAATCATAAAATATTTTTATTTAAAAGAATAATAATAAATTTTAATTAAACAAACTACGCTGGCCTTGGACCAGGTTTTCTTCTCCATTTTTTCTTGGCCAGCAGCTCCTTTGCCTTTTCTTTCTTCAAAGTCTTATCGTAGTATTTCCCACTTTTTGTGAAGAATTTCTGTTCACTTCGCATCTCGGCCAGTTTGCGATTCTTCTGCTTCATAATATTCTTTTTGTTTGCTGATTTCTTTTTGCCTCCTTCGGATATCTGTACTTTTATCTTACGTCCCTGCAGATCGGTGTTGTGGAGTTGAAAGGCTTTTTGGAAACTATCCACATTGGCCATTTCGACAAATGCAAAACCTCCTCGGCGTTTCTTGGGTATGCGAACACTTTTGACTTCTCCTGCTTGACCGAAGTAGTCTTCTAGATCTTCTTTCACAGTATCGAAATTGAGATTGGTCACATAGAGGACATATCGATTGGCTTTACTGGCACCACGCATCAAGGATGCCAGTTGGTCAGTTGTGAGTTTCGTGGTGGGAATATCTGATTCTTCGTTTTCATTATTTTCCATGTCCTCGTCGTCATCATCATCAACATCATCACCATCGGAAGTACCTTTAGCTTCACCTTCATTATCAGAATCACCACTAAAGTCCTTCACATCATCTTCATCATCCTCATCATCGCTGGGATTAACATTTTTCGTCTCGACATAAGTGCCATCGAAAATTTCTTTCCTCTTTACATCGTCGAAATTCCCTAGCAAATCGGCACTATCGTCATTTACTTGTTTTCGAATTTTGTCAGGACGAACAAATTGTTCAACTTCGTAATCACTGCCACTTGAATCCGTATCGTCGGGACTCATTTTATTAATTTTTTAATTATGTTTTGCATTTAAATTTAAAAGTTTGATATGAATTCTTTACAAATGGATTTTGTTTTGCTTGCGAACTGTCACACTGACAGATGACAGCTGACAGCACGTGGTGTTCATTTATAAAAATTCATCGGCTACGGGCTTGCAGCTCGATGAATTCTTCCTAACATCCCTACTGCTCTTTGCACCATCTGTGCGTCAGTTGCATATACATCAGACTTTGGCTGTACAAGTGTTCACACTGAGCACATTTTCTGCTTGACTTTTCGATAGATATGTACCTACTGCCTTTTATTTGTTTAGACATGGACATAGATATTTTTCTGCGTATTAGTTTGACAAATTATTTTTGATAGATTTAAGTGGCAAGTGTAATTTTTTGAATTTTGGATTGATAGTTACCATTTACAATTACATTGATTTGTTTAAATTCTCGCCGCTCAAAATTCACTTAAAACATATTTGACGAACAAAAAATCATGCGCCACCTAGTGGTGAAGCAGTACAACTCAGTTTAGTGTAAAAAAGCGAATTTTTTATTTATTTCTTAAGCTTAGTACTCAGTTCGCGCTAAACTAAATTTTATCTCTACAATATTTATCTCTACACACCTTTGCTAAAAAGGCGCGCTAAATTTTGAAGTTGGAGAGATTAAAGATACTATAAGGCAAGTTATGGATTCATACAAAAAAAATTTTGTTTGAGATAACAATCAAATATAACATTACGATGATAGCAAAGACGAAAAAAGATGGTCAAAAAATTCTGTCCGTCCGTCTGTCTGTCTGTATGTTTAGACACCTACAGCTCAAACGGGTGGGCCAAATTGCTTCAAACTTGGTTTATATAGAGATTTTAAGGCATTGTACAGAGGGGAAATGGAACGTTTTTTAGCTAAAAAACGGTACTTTCAATTGGATCGTTTTTTTTGCTTTCGACTATCTCGAAAACGGCTCAACCAATACTTTCGGAATGTCACACATATATAGGTGGAAGTAGCTCAATTTATACTGCACACCAATATTTTTTTTTAAATAGTTCTCTGTATTTAAAAAACATTAAATTAAAAAAAAATATTAATACTTAAAAAACTGCTCATTAAACTTTTTTTTTTAAATTATAAATATGTTAAAGTATTTGCTGAATACCTATGAACTGGCGTTTAAGTTTTTTTTTTTGAAAAATGTTTTCAGCAATTTTTTACAAAAAACTTTTTTCTCAAAATCCGTTCCAGATTTTTATAAATTTATTCTCATAAATTCAAATTTTTCCAAGAAATAAAATGGCGTACCTATTTTAAAGTTCAAATTAGTTGAAGTATTTATTTAAGAATTTTAAAAAATTAGTTTTTATCAAAATCTCAAGCCCCAAAACCACTGTCACACATTAGAGCAAGTTCATGCGACCCAGTAGTGCATTTTATTTAATATACCTACATTATGTAGCCACTTAGCAATTATCAAACAAGTTCAAGAGCAAGTTCGTGCGACCTTTGCAAGACCTTCTGACAACTGTCAGAATTTATCTTGTGAAATAATGTGTTTTACATTCTTTCGCAAGCTAAATTTTGTGGAGACTTTTTTCTTAGCCGTTAGCCCGACACCTGGAATTTAGCTTGAAGTGAGTACTACTCAGCTAAAAACCCAAGCTAAAATTTATCTTGGGTGGAAATTTGTATGGAAGATACATTTTATCGCGATCTGAGTACTAGGCTTTATATGTAAAAATGTGCACAATAATATTTGCTGTATTTGCTTTCATTGTCTTTAAAGAATAAAATTTATTTTGTTCTAGGTAGCATTTTATATAATCTGTAGTAATATCACTTGGGAGTTTTTAGTATTGCCTTGATCTGCCGCTTAAGTGCGCTGCTGAGGAGCTCATTACGGTCCATTCCTTTTTCACTAATAATGTGAAATGAGTTAATGCCTTGTGTTATATAGAATACAATGTAGCTAAAAAGAAAATGTCAATAAAATGTAATTTTTGTCTCGACGTGTTGAATTTTTAAATAAAAATTACGTTTTGATGGTAGTTTCTAGTTAAAGTATGTATATTATGCTATTTCTACTATGTAACGTTACAAAACTCGAAGATGGCTATTCAATGTATCAACTCAGCATAGCTGGGTATTTTTCTGTATCACGGTTTTGATCGATACTTCCTCCGCCTCCGTTCATTAAGGGTTCATAATATGACAGAACGGAAGGGATTGCTTTAACTCACTATAGTTGGCCCTTTAAAGTTGCAATGAAGAAAAATCGAAATAAATATTGTCCTCGAGAATGATATTGGCTTTGTTGTTCTTATAAAAGGAAAACAAATTAGATACTTATTAACTTACCTCTTTGGTTCTAAGGGGCCAGTTATAGCGATACGGAAAACCAAACCGAAAAAACTTTCAAATGGACAATTTAGTATGTTATGGTTCGATTTAGAACACAAATGTTACACAGATCGATTTCAACCAACTCAGAGAGTTTATTTTGCAAATACAAATTTGAATTAAACTTGTACTTTTTGTTAAAAACGAAATTTTTTAGTTTTCTTTTATACGTATAACAGAAAAATAAATAAATACATTTTTAACAAAAAGCATTTGTTCAATTAAAATTATAATGAACACAAAATATTCTCTGAATTGATTGCCATCGATCAGTGTAGCATTTGTCTAAAGAATCGAATCAGAACATACAAAATTTTCCATCTGAAAATGTTTTCGGTTTGGTTTTCCGTATCGCTATAACTGGCCCCTAAGAACCCTAATGGGATCCTTTAAATAAAACACATTTGAATTTGAATACGTTATTTTTTTTTTAAATTTAATTTAACATAATTTATATTGAATACAAAATATCAGTAGTGAGTTAAAAAAAACTGAATTAATAGATAAATATAATGATCTGTTCAAGTGGGTACAATTAATTCAAACAGCTTACAAAACAATAATTATTGTAGTACTTATGTGTATAACAATTTGTTATTGAAACTTGAGTCACATCAGTTGGTTTTAAAAAATTTCTAGTAGTTCTAAGTAATTTTAGTAATTAGTGTTTTAATGTTAAAGAACTATGGACACAACAAATTCAAAGAGATGAAAACTATTTTATTTTTAGAAAGATATTTCAACAAACAAGATCAAAGTTTTATGTCTTTAAGATTTTTGTTCTGTGTGAGTGCAGTTTCAAAAATACTAATATCTATATGTGCGTATCTGTAGCACTGTAATTTAAAAGAACATAAGCAAAAATCAAAAGTATTATCATATTACCGCAATATACAAAAGTTGGTGTAAGAAAAAAAAAAACATTTCCTAAAGGAAACATAGATCGTGTTGTTTTTTTTTGTACCTAGCGCCATTGCATATATAAACTATAGTATTCCCACTTGAGGTGCGCCATCTATCGACGAACAACTAAGCTCTAGAATACAATGGGAAGCAACAACAACAATTTCCACCATTTTAATTGTTGTTGTTGCTTCCCATGGTATTCTAGAGCTTAGTTTTTCGTCGACAGATGGCGCACCTCAAGTGGTAGTACTATAGTTTATATATACAATGCTAGCGCTTACCTACATTTTTAAATCGAAGCTTAAAGGCAGTGTGACGATAGAAAAGCTTAAAAGCAGTGTGACGAATAGAAAAGCTGTGTGTGCCGATAGAAATGTTTAAAGGCAGTGTGACGATAGAGAGATCAACAACGATCAACAACAAAGGGTGAGTATTTAAGTATCTTTTTTTATAATTTGAGTTGAATTTTATTATTGGTAATACATATTTTAAGTCGTGAAATATTATTGTAGATACAAAGAAATTAGTATATTCAAACTATTTATGGCCACAAAAAAATTCAGGCACAACTTAATGACCTGATCAATTAAGCAGAATTTCATAAAAAAGAGAAGAAGGAACAACAACGTCAGATCGGACAACTAACTGAATTACTTCTCTCAGAGCTTAAGCAAATTTTAAACTCTGAGGTTTTTGGCCTGAACAGTTTTCAACTTGCTTCGCAAAGGGGTAAATTCACGAGTTTAGAATCATAAGACGCCGTTCTGACGGAATATGCAAAAGCCGTCAGGATTTTAAGTGAAAACCACGCGAGAGAAATAGAAAATCTTGAAAAGTCGCTTGGAAAAAGTGAACATTTTCGAAAAGAGGCTGAACAGCGACTTCAACAAGCGTCAGAAGAAGCTAACCAGGAAAAAACGAACTGACAAGTGAGTTAAACAAAAGCTTGTCAGCACAGAAGGAGCTAAAGAGAAAGAAGTAAAAGGTCAGAAATATCTGATTTTTCTAAGAACCTACTCCCGTTGTTCTCAGCGCATTCACCAAGCCAAGCTTCTACACCTTTTTCTAAGACGTTCATCAGTAAGGGAGTGCAAACCCCAGTTACGGAACAACCTAACTCAAACTTAGGTCAGGAACTTGCGCAGGTGCTTCAAGTGCCAAAACTGACAAAAATAGACACCCCCTCTCTATTAACATAGATAATACCATGTCGTACGAAGGTATTTCAAAAGTTATTGCTCGTATTGTTCCTCAGTTCTCAGGCCTACGAACGCCGGAACTGCCTAATAGAGTTTACGAATTTTTAAACGCGTGTCAGCTGGGTTTCAAGTGCCTGAAAGACACTGACGAAGATCTTTACGTTTCTTTATTAACAACTCGACTTAGAGGTTACGCGTTTGAACACAACACTCCGAAGACTCTGAAGGAACTTGAATCGGCATTAAAAAAGGCGTACTTGCCAATTACGACATTAGATGCCGTACTGATGGAAATAAAACAGTCCCACCAACTGTCAACAGAAGACATTCAGTCTTTTGCAAAAGCAAGGGGAATCATCAATTCCTCATTTAAACCTTGCAATATATCAATAAAAATAAACTAACTATCCCCCTACCCAAGGTAAGGTGGTTATTTTATTGAAATAGAACTTGTGTCATTTCATAAACAAGTGGTACTTGCCAATTACGACATTAGATGCCGTACTGATGGAAATAAAACAGTCCCATCAACTGTCAACATAAGACATTCAGTCTTTTGCAATTCGCCTCTTGTGTCTTCAAACAAAAGCAAGGGGGTCCATCAATTCCTCATATAAACCCACAGAATCTGAGGGTCTGATAAAGGAGTTGATGAGGTCAGCTGTAGTGGCGTTTAAAAGAGATCACAGTCATCCTTGTTTAAGTCAACACCTGCGTTAACGTCACCGGAAACTGAGGTTCAAAAACTTGCTGAAGTGGCACAACAAACGTCAAGAGATACCAAAGTTTGCCTCTACAAACACATCCTCAAAATTATACCCCTCACTTTCAGAACTTACATAACCAAACACCTACACTGCACTTCCCACCATTGTTCCAAGACTCCCCCACCCCAGCAATAGAGAGCCAACTAGGACCACAAATTCAATTGTAACATGTGGATTCTGTGGAAAGATAAACCACACTTATGTTGACTATCGCATAAGAAAAAGAACACCATATTGTGACACTTGCGAGGACTACGGGCATAGTCAAAACAGTAGTTGTCCCCACTCGCAAATACGAGTTACACGGACAACAAACCAGAAGCCCAGAGCTAAATGCAAGTGGTGTTCAAGGTTGGGGCATGTGGAAGACGATTGTTTCTCTAAGAAGAATTATCTAAAAGAGCAATAAGCATTCGTTTTGTTTTGAGTGAGTGCTGTTCAAAGGTGAATAATTTGCTTACGTTTTGGGCAGATTATGGTAGGTGTTTCATTTTCAAGGTTTTTAAGTTTTTTCCCCAGTATGCTATGACGAAAGATAAAAACAGAGTTTTGTACACATTTAGGAATCTTCGTAAGCATGACGTGTTCGTCGAGCTGCCTATGTTATTAGCTAAGAACGAGAAGGTTCATCTTCTGGTAGATACAGGGGCAGACTCGAGCTTACTTAAAAGAAGTTCTATACAAAATGCAAACTCTATAAATATCCGAAAAACAAAGCAACTGGGTGGTGTATTTGGCGGTGTATTCACAACACTAGGTACAGTTAAAACCACCTTATTTTTTCCAAAGAGATTTTTTTACAAAATGGAACGTAGTCGATGGCAATGATATACCTGCTGACGGTTTACTGGGTCGTGATATCCTTTGGAGTTACACAATCATCGACGCAGTTTCCAAAAGAAAAACTTTCTTCGGTGCAAAAAGTGAGGTTTTAATTGAATTACCGTTTAAGTATTGGCCTTCGAGTCTGGGTTCAATTAAAAAGAGAATTGAACTCTTCCCGAACGAAACGAATAAGAGGAAGCACAAAAACTTCTTAGCCTAAAACAGGAGTATAGCGCAAAAGAAGAAGAATTTTTTAGGATAAAGATACTGCTTTAGGCAAAAATTGCACCTTTGCCGACATCAGTAAAAGAAAAAACAAGGTAATACAAAAAGAAAATATTTACAATTCTTTTCAGCCACACATACGTCAGCCTTTAGGCTAAAGAGCATTAGCTGCCAGGGCTATACAAATCTGCAATTCCCCGGGGGAGATAGTTAGAAAACACCTTCTGATCCCCACTTGCTCATACATAGTATGAGCAAGACTCTTTTTTATTACAAGGTTTCGCCTACGGCCGTGACGGTTCCGCTCACCCCCCCCCAAGCTCCTCAACGGATTTCCCTGGAGGAATACACCTTGATTTCTAAAGTGGTCAAACGTTCTACACAACATGAGTGACACCAAGAAGTCCCAGCTAGGTCGCCAGAACTGGGAGTCCGAAGCGAACAACCTAAACGAACGGTCGTTTTACTTTAACATTTTAGCGTTTTCTTTATTTCAATTAAAAACAGCTTTTTTTTCTTCGCACAATGCAATTGTTTAACTATTTTTTTCGAATAATTTAAAACAGCTCTTTTTTTCTTCGGTTTGGTTTATTCGAATCGCGTAAAAAGTAAATAACCGGCTGCCCCAAAATGTTAAAGTAAATAAAAAATATTTACATATAATAATGAAATTTATGGAATAAAATAAAATAAGACAAATCAGTTTCTGGAAACCTGGCTTGGATTTTTAAGGGAGGAGGAATGTTATGCCTGTTATATTTCATGTGTAATATTGCATGGCATAACACTCCCACAAGCCTCTGAGGAAAGTTAGCTTTCATTTCACCAATACAAATTCAAAGGGAATAAAGGTGAAAGAATGTAAGCTCATATACAAGACGTACCAGCGTTAAAACAACACCACATTATTCCTAAGCAATTTTGACTTAAGCGGAGCTCAGGCGAAGTCTATACTCTTTTCGCGAAAGCCAGAGGGTCCCAGCCAGCGCCAGCAACACGGTAGAAATTAAAGATCACATCAACATGAACACCATCATTTAGCATTGATGTAAGATGGTTCAGAATTAGTAGGATACACAAAATCCAATATCCAATTCCACATCCACAATTTTGCATTGTAACGTTCGGAACTCAGATTAATCATACACAAATCCGTTGACAAGAAATACTTACGAGCAGTTCGTTTCCGTCCATCCCAAATACCAACAAATAATGTCAGGCATTTGTGATGAGCACGACGTCAAACGAAAATGACACCAAAGATAATCAATTTAAGGAACGATTTTAAGTTGAAGTTGAAAAACTCAAAATTGGCGAACATGTTGACATGGTTAACTTCATCATGCCAAAATCATTGAATGTCACATACATTTGTGACAGCTGAAGTCATTAGACCATTTTTAAACATACTTCAAAACCATCAGTGCAGTTCCACCGCCCCCACCCTTAGGAAAATGGTTTTTGAAATTCAATTAAGAAAACATCGCTAGAAGTTCTCATTGGTCACTACAAACGGCCGAGCAAATCAGTTATCAATAATGTGAAGGAATTGTTTTTGTTACACATACCAATGCAACTTTTGGATTTCACGAATCTTTTTTTTTGCTTTAAAACATTTAAAAAAACAAAAAAAGTTAAAACTTGGTATTGGTTAAAAAGATTTAGACTTTGTCTCATTTTCTAAATATAATTGTGTAATCAGTTTAAAAAAAGGACTGCAGTAGAAATAAAGTAATGATAAAGGCTTGAAAGTGGTCAAAGGTCAGGAAATAATTTAAATATTCCACCAAACTGGCCTATATCTGAGTAAGCATCAAAAGTCAATGCAATGTAATGTCAGTATATCGACAAACCATTGACACACATTAATTCATCAATAAATAATTAAGGTAGAAATTAAGAATGTCTGCAATCCAGTGTTCCAATAACTTACTTATTATTCACTGCTTACACATAATAATTAAATTAATGACGATGAGACATATTCGATTTCCCTATGAAGCTTAATATTCTACTATTCATCTCGTATTCTTCTCGTATGTTGTAAATGGACAACATCTCGCATCTACCAGCTGGGTTATGTATCGAACATATGGGTGAAGCTAAGGTTCAACAAGGAGCTCTTAGAGTTGAAGTCAGCTATGCGATGAATATTACTAGAGACAGAGAAAATGGTCGAAACATGTGAGCAAGCAGAACGTTATGAAGAAGAAATCCATTGTTCAATGCTAGTAAATCATGTTCGTGAGAAGCAGATCAGTCGACTTTGATAACTAGAAACTCTTGAAGATCCCCAAGCATTGAGAAAGAAGACAAGATTGCTTGGCAGCATGTTACAAAAAATATTTAGTATGAACGATGGAGTTATGCAGTCTTAAACACACTTCAACAAAACCAACATAGCCTCTTACAAGTCACCGCAGCACCAGACAACTTTAATGCTTACAATGACAACTCAAATTTGAGATATAGAATCTGAAATTAATTTTAAATTACAAAAATTATTGAAAAACTTTATCAGGTTACGACCGAACTAAATTAAGGCAAAAGGATCGATATACAAATACTTAGTGCCTACCATATAGGCCTGGGACTGTTAGAAAAACTAGAATCTAAGTACAGTAATCTAATTACGATAACTTTGCAGAGGGCAGAAATGCTAAAAAGCATTACACCTGGGGAGTTAATGTCAATTCTTCGAACAGCGTCAAGGCGTTTGCCACCAACTGTTTAAATACTTCCAAAGCCATACCCCAGAATGCTGTCAAAAAGGAGCGAGACTCACATCGCCGCTCAATGGTTTCTTTCATTGATCACGAGGGCAACGTTCAGCATAGTTAAAATATCAATATCAATACAAATAAATAATAACACAAACGTTATTCCAAGTTACCACGGTCAGGCATTGACCCACCACATGCCTCGTCATAGGAAACCAAGCTACGCGCATGCATGGGAGGTGAATGTCCTAAGTATAAGAAAACTGCAATTCAGCAGTTTAGGTTTAAGAAATTAATGTAATTTAAACTTTAAGATATTTTTGTGTGAACTGCAATTCGGCAGTCTTAACTTTAAGAAAAGTTATATTGAAACATTAGAGGGTAAGAAATGAAAAAGCAAAAGACAGTTCAATTTGAGCAACGGTAAAAGATAGTTGTAATAAATCTTCAATTGAATATCAAGGAATTGTTTTATTTCGAATAAGAACCTACGAAGGTTCCAGTGGTTTAATTTTTTTAACATTTCACGGAATAAATTCCTTTACTTTCCAGTTATAACAAATTCCATCATCCATCATAGCTACTGATTATAACAGCCAGACATATTTTGAGTTGTCAGAAAGGGAACTCCTACAGTGTACAAATCAGGAAACACACTAATTTATACGTGCTCCAACGGTTATAAGCAAGATCGACACAAATCCTAATTGCATTAATGACGAGATTTATCAGGGAAACGACAAAACTGCCTGTGAATACACCGAAATAAAAATAGCTGGAATAGTATTGAAACACGTATATCAAATGAACACGTGGTTATTTATTGCAAAAGAAAGAACTACAGCAGAAGTTATATGCAACGATATATGTATACATAAATACATAGAATTCAAAGATGTTGGAATAATTCAAATAAGTAATGGCTGCATAATTAAAACAAAATGTAACGTTCTGACAGCAGAAATTAGAGATACAATCACTCTTAAGGCATCATGCAATCAGCCTCAACTTCAATATCACGCAACTGAATCTAATAGAACGTCCAATACTTTTCCATCTGCATCATGAAGCCATTCTCAAATCAGCAGATCATTTCTCTACAATTATCCATGAAGAAAAGGATATGTCATCAACATTACTAAGTTTAAAAAACCAAAGATTCCCAGCCGCAACCATTGACGACTGTAATACCTGAAGCTGCACAAAGAAGATTCGAGCTGACCAATATATACCATCGTCATCCGTCATATTATATTAGAGGGCCTACAGCCAAGAGGAACTCTTCCACCCACTCCGTTGCCAAAACCAAAAATATTTCATCTTTAAAGTTAATTTTCAAAATAAAGGTTTTAAAGCAAGGGTATTTATTAACCCCTATAGTAGGGCATTAGGCCAGGCATCCAGGGCCTAGAACAGGATTTCCCTGTGCTAGGAAGATACCACCACCACCACTAAGAAGATCTGTATGGAGGTTTGCCGAGCTCACATCTGCAGCACACTCCAGAACGCCATCAAGAGGATCCGTCGTCGTCGATTTTATTTCTTAATCCGAACTCAAAACGAGTTCAAAGCCCACAGACACTACGCAGCAGTTTTTGCAAGCACCATCCTCTAGGGGTGGGTGTAGGGTACGATCAGCATCATTTTAAGGAAATATCGGTGCAGAACCTCATCTTAACGTCCCACTGATGGTGGTTCTGACCACCTTATGCTCTGTGGTTGTATGAAATATCAGACATTAAAAGTCCGAATACGCCACCAACTAAGGAAAATATACCAGTTGGTGGCGCCCAAAATTGGTGTGGATAAGTGCGGGCCTGTTTGGGAAGAGCAATACAGAAACGAGCATGAATCCGTGTGCGAAAAAAGGTAATAAACTCAGTTAAATATTTAAACATATTGAAAGCGCCTTTTTTTTTATTTAAAAAAAAACAATATTTTATGGAAAAGAATAAAATCGAAAATGCCATAGTTTACAATGACCTTTCTGTCTTCAACGAACTCCTGAATAATGAAACTCTTATTTAGACGATTACATTATTGTTCCTCGTAGGCTGGTTAGGTTAGAAATTTTATAACGCTGGGAACTTAAGCCATCAAAGTAAAGCTGGCTAGGTAGAATAGAAACCCAAATTATCGAAGATTATAGAGTAGCGGCTAACACAGGGTCATCCAAAAGGATTTGAAAGCTGGAAGTTGCAAGCCCTCCAGCCAGCGCAGGGGTTGAGCAATAAACTCAATTTGGAATACAAAAAAGATATTTACATACATTTTTTTGTCGTTTGTAATGCTCCCGGATCTTCAACAGGTCCGGAAAATAAAAGTATTGAACAGTTAATCAAAGAGTTCATTTTTTCATTGTATTTCTAATACCTACTTACAAAAAAGATCCATCTAGAAATGTCAGATTCCATAAATGACATGCATGCGAATTAGAAAATTTCACAAAATCCACATCTGAATTTTATGGTTTCTCTAAGGTCTAAGAGATATATAGATACCTCTATTTCTGAATATGTAAGCATATCAGAGTGGAAACGGGTTGACCATTTCTCAACATAAATGTATTCGTTGGTTCCAGGAGATCCAAATCATCCTTGCAATTAGTTTGGAAAAGATAACTGAACAAGACAAGAATACTTTACTCAACCACTTATCATTTATCTTTTCAGAAAATCTTGTTTTCTAATTTATAGTTGCAATTTTAGTGGCATGTGGGGGAAGCAACGGTGATTCTACTCATCATATATGGAATACTTCAGGTTTAGCCTTTATTTTTAACTCTTCAAAGGGCATATCACGTATGGATTCAATGTGGCTAAGGAACTCAAACAAATGCAGTTAAACAAGACGTCCGCATCTGGAATAACTAAAGAGAACAAAGAATTCCAGGCTGTCTTGTCCACGATTACCGAAAAAGAAACTATAACCCAATACTTTTTCAGATCATTGGAAATCATCCAGCCCTCTGGCTTTGTGTCAAAACCTCATTGCTGGAAGTATAAGATTTCTCTTCAATGAGGTTTCACCACGTATTGCCACAAGATAGGGAAACAAACGCCAACATTTTTCGTGAATTATTTGGTCAGCTGCCAAGTTTTGATCGAAAACATGGACGATACATGGACATACGTGAGATGTGTTAAAACTAAGTTAATATTGATGAGCCGAACTTTAGTTTTTTTTTTCTTGAATTTGTTGTGTCTACGTTGTATTATTTTTAAATAATTACCTATATTATTTTATTTTAAAGTTTTCTTACTAAATAGGTAATATTAAGTTTTTGCTTTAAAAACTACTCTAAGACAAACAAAGTCATAACTTACATTAAAATACATTTTCTGCTTGGCTCTTGATTTAAAGTTAAATGTGTTAAGCAGCTCAATTTTTTGCAATTAGCTGTAATAAGAAAAAAAATTAAATTTACAAATATTCAAATATTGGGACTAAAGAATGTTAATTGAAAAATGTAAGTAATAATAAAAGTAATTAGCGCTAATTAATGGAAGACACAAATGTAACCAATTCGAGGAAAGCAAAGGGAGGTTTATCATGAGAACGCACAGGAACGTAAGAAAAGTGGATTAGGTGACCAAGACCATAATGTTCTTGGTATTCAGAAATATGAGCGTAGTCTTACCAAATTTTATGGCTTCACCTTGAGTACCTCTTGAGGAAAATTTTAAATTAGATTATAATTACCAAAACAAAAAGGTAAGTTCTATAAGTAACCTGAGTGTGCATAATATCATGAGCAATTCTTCGATAACAGAAGTACCTGGGTGGGAAAACCTAACAGGTCTAATTTAACTTATAAACCAGACTTAAGGAAATAAAGAGAAAAGAGAGAGAAAAAATGTTCTAGTTCAATTATTTAATAAGGCAAAAGGATAGAAAAAAATGCACGATTGATCTACCTAACCTTGCTTTCATCTCCGATGCTACACAGAGTGTCATATATCTGTTGGTACCACCCTGGATAAAATCCATGAGTTCCTAAGATTCTTTTAAGTCGAAAAACTGGAACAGTAATAGTTTTTTTTTTTAAAGAAAAACCACTTTTTTGACATATCACAAGCTATATTTATGTGCTTTGGACTTTTATGTTTTATGTGTATGTTTATTTTGGGAACGAAATGTGCCCAATAAAGCCTATTTTCAGTTGTATTATTCAAATTAGAATTATTGAAACTTCAGTTTTGGGGTATAACTTAGTTCATCTCTACGGATAACGTCTTCTGTTTTCCGTTTATAAACCTACTGGCTTTTTGTGGGTGTCCTACGGAATCCCCCAAAAAAAATCCCCATCGACTAAAATCCTAAAAAGATTAAATCCAACTAGCTAATATTCCCACAGACATAACACACATGAACTAAATCCCCAAAGGAAACAATATTTTTAGCCAAAATCCCCACGAAATCTTCAGATCTTCACTGTCCGTGTACAATGTATAACTACTGTAGTAATTTACATATTAACACATTAAGAATTAAAAGAAAACTTTTTTTTTTTAATTTTGTCTTTTCGTTTGAGAGAAACCTAATTTCAGCTGCATTATTGTGACATATCACTTTTATGACTAACTTATTACTAATTTTGAAAATGTACATTATAAAGAATTTTATATTTACTCTTTGTGTTTACATTAAGTAGTGAGTCAAGCGATAAAATAGCATGCTTTTGGAATTTTTGCCCTAGGGATTCTCTAGAGATTTTTTGCTGCTGGGGAATTTGTTCAATAAATGTGAAAAGTAATTAACATGTTTAAAATGTGAAATTTTGTATTCTTGGATGTCATAATTTTCATTCCGTCTCAACGACTGAACGAATTTGAATTAAATTCGGTAGGTAGATGCATGAGGCAAGTATAATACATACATATATGCCATCAAAGGAGGTATCTAATTTTGATTTGCTTTGCGTTGGATTCTACTTTTTATTTAGAAAATTAAAGTATCCAACAAGTTTTCGGTAAAATAAAATGATCGGAAACTATTTAAATTCAAAATGTCCTCCAAATTGGCAGAGCCGTCTCCAAAGAAACAATAAATTGCATAAACATGGAACCTTACTAACATTCATTTAATCGATTAAGTATAAACTGACAACAAATATCAAAAAAGGAAAAGAGAAACCTGTCGTACTTAAGGTCATATTTTTCATTTTCCCCGAACTAGATATGCTAGTTTGAAATATATATGTATGTATATATTTTTTTTCAAATTAACATACCGATATCGATACACACACATCTTATTCCGCGAAAAGCGGATGAAAATGAATATAATTTCGATCTCTAAGATATCGGTCCGCAGTTTTCATCTCTGTCGCTGTCCCTAATCGCTAATGAGAAATGGAATCCTAGTATTTTACCTGGACCCTACCTCTGGAGGTGACAAAAATATGTATAAAATCTGAAGGAACATTCTACCAGGATGTCAGTAAATAAACAACTGTTGAACAGATTACCACACCAAGAAATTTAACTAGACAAAACGAAGTTTCAAAATGTTACCAAGATATGTGGAATTTATAATAATTCAACTGATTTATGAGTAAGTTTAACTTTTTTTAAATAAATATTAAAAAAATTATTTAAATATTAAAAACATTTTAGGCGATCAAGGAAACACAATCTTATGTTGACCAAGAGGAGGAGTAAGCCTAGTGGGACAGTGGCGGTTGTGGCTGATTGGGTTAGTATTTTTTTTTTTAAATCATTTTTAGTTAATAATTTTACTATAAAATTATAATTTTTTTATACTTTTGAAGTATTTTAGAGTTCTTGTGAAAGAAAGAGCTGCATTAAGACCCGGAACTAAAGAACGCTACCGAGAATGGAAAGTTTACACTGGAGACGAAAGTCTGTTTACTGTGGATGGTCAATTTTACGAACAAGTGTATGTATTCATGGGATTAGAGACATGTCACTGGATTTTCTTTAGAAAAGAACCAGTGCACGTTAGGAAAGATGGCAAAGCCCCACTTGCATGCTCATACTGCGGATGTTGTATATTTTCTCAGTTCCCAAGGATAATAGAAAATGTTAAAGAATGTATAAAACTAGAAGACATCCCTGATGAAGATGATGGGAGAAAAAATATTTTATGATTTTAATTAAATATATATGTATAAGTAATAAGCGTTTAAATAATGTTTTTTTTTTTTGAGAATTTTACAAATTGAATCACATTAAATTGTTCAAAATATTGTTTGTGTAGATTTGAACTCGTCGTCCACTTCCAATTTTACCGCATCAAAACTATTTAATAGCTTACTAAGCAAAATACAAAATTATGGGCAATTGTGTAAGAACATGAAACTTTTAAGTTAATTGCGGCACTGTCAAGCTTTTTCACAAGGGAAACAAATACTTCTTTCAGTCTAGGGAAGGTTTAAACCTTCGGGATCAACAGATGAAAGAGAACACTTTATATAGAAAATATGTGGCAGCAGATTTCTTTGCGAAAGACAAATATTGTCTGTCACTATACGAAATTTATTCAACAATTTCATTGTATCTTGCATGCGTCAACAATTCCACAGAATTTAAAATGATTAAAAATGATTTACTTAATTTGAGTGATCGCTGTCAGTGATATGTGTCAAAGCACAATCTAGTAAGTTCCTCGAAATCCACTCCGGCTTAAACGCACACATATCAGTGATATGTGTCAAAGCACAATGAAATCCACTCCGGCTTAAACGCACTTTTATACTATCAAAATCAAAATATCAGGCTTAGGGTAAACGACAATGTGAAATTTTGTATAACAAAGCAACTTTAAAATTAAATAAAAACACATGCTTCTATAATTTTGTACTATCAAAATCACTCATTTATGTACGTACCTTCAATAAAAAAAAATTATTTCATAAAGAAAATTTACTGGATATTAAGTTTTATATTCAAGAAAACTTTACTTCAATTTTTAAAGTGATCAAACTAGACACCTTCAAAAATAATAATTAAACAATTTTGTTACCTTGAATGAACAGTTTCCATTAACCATCGTTAACCGATGTACCCGAAGGTAAATGCTTCGGGGATGCCTTCATTTTAAATTGCGATTCACTTTGAAGGAGTCTGTAAGAAAAACTTGTCTTAAATGATCGACGAATTACATTTAATTTATCTTTTACCAATAGACTGATCCGTTATGTCAAGAATAAAGATTTGCTTTCGTAGTAGCGCATTTCCCAAGTTATTAACATGTCTTGTGGTGCATTTGAGGTGTTTAGTTCAAAGCCCTGATAACACCCAATAAACTCCATTATTTCCTGCAATAGAAAAGATACTCAATATTAATAAAAACATTTCTTTAAAATTGAAACTCATTGAAAAGGTAACCAAAATGTAAAAAATTATTAAAAGCATTCTGAACAAGCATACTAAGATACTTGCCTTTTCGAATTTAAATAAGATAAATTCCACTTTTGAATTTAAGACACTGAAACGATAAGGAAACACTGTTTAATCGCATTTGATGTTAACACCTGTCCCAGTCCCAGTTCCCAGATGCAAAAAGATAGATTCATTATTAAAAATAAAAATGAGAAACTACTTGATGCCTTTTCACAGCAACTATTCATTTAGATTTGATTCTTGAAACTTAGATACAAATATGGTGTTGAATTTCCTGACATCGCAGCACAAATGTGGAAGAAAAAGGTTTTCATTTCAAAGTGTTGGCTATGACTGATCTGGTGTTTTCAAGATACTTTTGATTGAAGTGTCGAAGAAGGCAGCGGAATAGCATATGCACTGAACAGCGTGAACTGAAATGAAACCATGTTTTCGTCAACTCATCAATTCTCCTGAAAATAATATTATTTGTATTAATAAGAAATTGCAGTAATGCTAAAAGGTTATTGAACTGGGAGTATAATTGCTTACAATAGAAGTTCTATTAATGCAATGTATGTATGCATTCGTAAAAACAAATCCAACAAATGCGCAAATTTTTTCTGTTTATTTGAACTAACTGGAGTGATTTGCATGAAGCAGACTTAACTTGGTAACTTGGAGAAAATTCTTTAAGTTTTTAATTTGGTGTCTTAACAAATGATAATAAGTTACGACAAAAAAAAAACATCCAAATCAACTTATTTAATTATTTAATTTATAAATTTATTTTCTTTTTAAAACCATCTTCTATTGGTTTAAATATATTTGTTAAAAGGTTAAATTTTCTTGCGGTTAGGTTAAATATATTTGCTTTTGGGTTAAAGTAATTTGCTAAAGGGTTAAATATATTTGCGTTTGGGTTAAACTTATTTGCTTTTCGGTTAAACTTATTTGCTCAGTATGAAAATACAATTACATAAATTGAATTGAACAAAACTAAGTTTTAGTATCAACAAACTAAATATGTATAATGTATTGTTTGGTTATATTTGTAAAAAAAAGACGAGAAAAGGCTTTCCCAAAATATTTAAAGACTAAGAAATAAATAGGTTCAAATAAAGTCGATTAGATGGAGAACAGAGTAAAATCGTACTTAGTTCTTCATTAATCTCTCACATCACGTTCCGTTTTCAATTAAACCCACGACATCTATGTTGAAATTCTACATCAAGAGACGACGACATTAATATACATGGTAAATAGTAACGGGGCTAATATTGATCCCTTAGGGACACCTCTGCACAGAAAATATGGTGAACTGGAACTCGTCCCTAAGCCTGCACCACAAAATATGGTGGTCTAAGGTTGCAAAAACTTTTGAAAAATCGGAAAGTAACATGGTCAACTTCTTCCATGCTCGGTCTTATATATGAAACCTGTCTTGCAGAGCTAGGATTAGAACAAACTGAGGTTGATATTGGCGTACAATGTTATTCTGATCCAAATATTTACACAACCCTTTCCAAGTACTTTGGATAGAAAAGCAAAGCCTCTATACTAGCCCACATTCAGTTCGGCTTTTCGGAAAAGGGATAATTTTTCCTCGTTTCCAAGTGATGGGAAAAACTCAAGTCATTAGTATCCATTCTATTAAAGATCTGCGATATGTTATTTAAAGTGTCTGGAAGAGTCGCCTTCAAAAACACTGTGTGAATGTGATTGAAATCAACCAAGAAATCAAATCAAACGATAAGGGGGAAGAAAAGCTTTTATTCTGTTCATAACAGTCAATTTATTGTTCTTTTGCTAACCGATACTTATATCTTTTGATTTTTTTCCAGAGCTTATGACCGACTAGAAAAGAATTTAGTCGAGTGTAAGAACAACCTTTTTTATTCCCACATCTTAAGTACAATTTCATTTCTAAATTCCTCAAGTCTTAATCATTTCCAACTTTTATTTCAAGTGCAGAATCAGGTTTTGACCCTGAAAAGACAGCCCCCCCCCCCCCTTAAGACCGAACCTACTAACAAAAAGGTTTTTGGTTCTTAAATGTCAAAATATATCAAAACTCAAAGTCCTGAAATACAGCATCCCATAAAAACAACATCTTGATTCACATACAATTTCAAATTACAAAATTATAAAACATTAGGATTGTTCGATTTGAGATTTTCCAGTACGAGATACTTTGATTTTGGACTTTTTTTTTAACTTTAGTCTTACAAAATTCGATTGACAAAAAATAAAATTAAATAGCCTCGCATAAAGTATGATGCCGAAATAATTGTTGTTGCAATCAAACAATGCATACATACGAAGTTGCAATTATGTTCCTGAAGGAGCTGCATCTGGTGGAAGCATGCGCGTTTCGATTTAAAGACACCGGGCAGGCACCAATCCATGTAACAGGTATCTACGTAGACATATCAATTGACTCTGGCAAAATAGCATCTTTTGATGTGCTCTTTATATTTCAATTAATACAGCTTCAGTTAAAAATCATCCGCGAGTGAAGTCAAAAGTGCTGATTCAACGATTAAGCACAAAATTCTTTACTTTAAAATATACCCTTCATTGAATAGCTGTAGAGCAATAAATAATTCAGACTATAATATAAGCAAATAAATCAATAAGTAATTTAATTGTGAAAAAAGGTAGGAAACAGTTAAGATTGTCTGAAGAATTTATAAACTTCAACTATTCATGGATGTTTCTCAAGCATTCTTATGTTTTTTTGTGTATTTTAATATGCACGTATAGCTCCTAACTGAGGATTATAAAAAATGGAGTGATAAAATTTATTAGAACTACGTAGGAATATATTTTGTTTCTTGTTTCATACCTTTGAACGAAAAATTTGTATTCGAACAAAAGTGGAAAAATTATGATACAAGGCGAAAAATAAGGTTTCCTTGCACATCCAATGAGCCAATAAATTTAAGCAACCCCATATGAAATGTTTTAATTTTAAAATAATTGCTTTCATTCATCTTCATAGCTTATCATTTTATTTAGTTGTTTGTTAACTACGAAAAACTCACTATGATTTTTAATTTCTTCCCAAATATATTGGTCACCAAGGCGTATACTTAATATAAATAAAATACGAGTATAAGCTATCATGTGAGTGTGCAATGTCTCGCGGCGTTGTGCTAGGAATATTGGATTACCACGCCCATGTCGCTTTAAAAAAAAAAACAAAAACAAAAATTAACCCAAAATGCTCACTTTATCTTAATACCTACTGTTGGCACGGCTATATTAAAAGCAAGCCTTTGGAAATTGTCCAAACTGATTATTGGGGTATTGAAAAACAAAGACACTTTCCTCATTTCGCACAATAAAAACATTTGATTATATATTTGAAGCACCCGATATTTTTATTTTTAAGGGAACATTATCGATGGTCATGCCACCAAATATCTTTATTTTTTTTATCAATTGGTCATTCAATTAAATTAAAATTAAAAAAAAATTTAATTAATGATATTAAATTGATTTCAGGTTCACCTTAGAGGAACAGCAAACAAAAAACAACATGCCAGCTTACGAAAGGTTCGACGTTTCAAAATCTCATCGAAAGTGGAAACAATTTATTAAAACAAAAGTAAAAAATATTCTTAAATCATTAGACTTGAGAGCTTTTGAAATAGTTTATTTTAGCTTGAAATAGTAATCAAAATGTTTATAAGATATCAAACATACATACATATGTAAATCAGGATCAGAACATTTTAAATTATATTTTATTAATATTGGTAGTTACTTTAATTTAATCTTTTATATCTACTTTTACAAAAACATTTAGCAAAAATTATTACTTATCAGAAATAAAATAAAAATTGAAATTTATTGTGTATACTGTTTACTTTAGAAATTATTGAACAGAACGCAATCTTATTGAATGCATTATTTCAACTGAATGCTACAGTGTAAGATTTAAGAACCTTTAAACGGGTCAAACCAATATAGACAGAGATAGTTTCTGAAACAAGAATTCCGATCTCATTCGTTTCATTTCTAATTCCTTTTCTTTCGGAGTCGTTGAATTACAGCAGTCTTGGAAATCATCTTTTATTAAAAAAAAACTCACTTTGAGGATGAGTTATCATAATCAACTCTTCGACTTTCATTAACAAATTTTTGTGCACATAGTCTTCGCAATTCAGGTAGTTTGGTAATTTAATTTACATCATCGAGAACACTTAAAACGGTCAATATTTATGTAGAAGATATAATTTGTATGTAAAAAAATAAATTCTCGTAAATAATTGAAGTTGGGAACTGCAACACTTTATTCATGCTCTATGTTCGTGTTTTAAGTAAAGTTGAAATGATAGATAACTATTCTGCAAAGTCGTTTAAGTTTCGATTTATCTTGGTTTTTATTTTTCACTTATTTAAAAAAAAAAACGCAACGTATAAAGTGGGAAGAAACAGATGTTTAACAAATAAAAAAAAAATAAGGAAGTGCGAAGCAATTACAACGTTTTAGTAATAATAAATAAAAGTTTAACATTTTATTTCTCTCTATAATTATTATCATCACTAGTTGTGATAATATTTGTTTAAAAGATGGTTATTTCCATGCTCTTAAAGCATACACAGTGGATGATTTAAATGTTGCTCGGTACAATTAATGCGCTTTTTTTAATTGTATTTTTATTAATTACGAGATGTAAGAATCTTTATTTATCTCAACAATGAACATATAGGGCTGTATTCATAGACGTATCTTAAACTACTGCATAATTGTAATCAACCAAACCTGGAGTTTTAAGCTATTGTTTAGATGACCTATGATTAGGACTTAACCTGGGGTCTAACTATAAAAGTGGATGATGTTGTGTTTTAGTAATTTCTAAGCTACTAAATGTCGTACACTAATAGAAAGACGTATAGAAACTTTTGTCTGCCACAAGTAAGTCGATACAAATAAAATACATTTTAACAAATAATTAATTCTGAAAATACGATTTTGGCAAAATGTCAATATTGTCTAAATTTAAAGGAGATTCTGGAAGACATAGATTTGTTGTATGAAATTGTATCAACAGCCAGACATAGAAAAAGATATAAGGCACGGTTCAATCCGTTCGAGTTAAATGATAAAAATTTTGTTCAATTCAATATCGATTCGACAAAGAAACAGCAACATTTATCATAAATTTGCTCAATATTGAAGAAGCACCTGTCTGTAATTGCAAGAACAAATTTTCATCCACCAGCTCTTGATAATGAACCCTTGAGTTCGAAACGCTTCGTGGAATATTTAAATAAAGTTGTGTTAAAAGTTTTAAATAAAATCTAATAAAATAACAAACATTTGTTTTTCCATCCACAAGTAAGGAACTTCATTTTGATGTATTTTTTGCAACATTTATAATTTTGATGTACATATGTATATCTACTTCTTCTTTATTTAAATCAAAAACAATATTTGAAACGTTAATCTTACATTTCGGCCACACTTTCATTCGAACAATAACAGAAAATAACAGTTTTTGTTAAAAATGTCTGCCTGACATTATGTGCTGTCAAAAGTTGAAGTATTATTGTAGTAGACTTTTGCATTAAACTATGACTATATAAACACAGTTAGAAAATTGTTTATGAATAGCAGCTGTGTTTATCTAAAGAAGTTGAGCTGACCAACATGTAGATTAATAAGTCACAACTTTAGTAAACATCTAAAGTCCGGTTAAAATATGAGAATGAATAAATGAAAAATGTGAACTACATATACATATGATTCTTTTTACAAACTTATATTTAATATATTACTATTAATCTACTGAAACACTGTTATTTTCTTCTCAAGTGTTTAACTTTAATGAACGATGATAAATAAACTGATTTAAACTAGAACGTTATGGCTTAGACCATGGAAAGTACCATCTGCCACTAACTCCACCCCCTGGACTTCGTGCAACACGACGAGTAGATTCAAGACTTCCAAGAGCAGTTGCCATCAAAACGACTAAAACCAGCAATGATAGTTTGAATGATGTCATTTTATTTGGCTTAACCTTAAATGATGACAAAATAAAAGAAACTAATAACTTGCTGAATAAGATTAATTAGCTTGATATACAAAAAAAAAATCCCTTAAAAAATGTATGCCAAACATCTGTGCTAATAAGAGTGACTAATTAAATTACTGTAACTGATTACCGCCAATTTTACAAATGTTTTTTTTTCAATACTGTAGATTTGGAATCGAATATTTAATTATTCAATCTTTAAAATAAAAACATTTCAGTTATGGTTTGGGCCACACTACAATATAACACATATATTTCAGACAGCAGCCCGAGTGGCCTTGAGATTTTATAAGGAAAATGTATTAAACATATAAGAACCATTGCTGTGTGCTTTGAGTACACAGTGGTGCACTCAAATGAGTAGCTGAAAGCGAATTACTTATGTCCGCTGAACAGAGGAATTTTTTGGAAAATTTTTGTTTGAACATTTTTTGGGAAATTTTTAGCTGAAAGTTCTTATCTTCCCGCTTTCATCTTTAAATGCTACTTTGTGAAAATAGTAAAGAAAATTTAGAAATTAGAAGTTTGTGTGTTTAAGAGTGTTCATTTTCCCGTTGTAAGTAAAACTGTCCCTCACAAAATGAAAAGCAGTTTGGAACCCTTTCCGCAATCAAAATTCCCTAACGAGTCACAAAAACAACTTTAATAAAGTTCAATTGGTATTCATGGTAGAATCATAATCACGACGGAAAAGATTACAACTTAGAGCAAGAGTTGATTCGAAAGTATTAAAATATAGCAACACCAGTGCATATACATATGTCAAATTTGACATTGTCATAGTAAGGTTTGACAGTTTAAATAGTAATCGTTTTCAGAGAGTTTTGTCACACTAGTGGTATTTAGTGTTGATAACAGTTTTTCTAATATTCATATTGGTTAAAAAATTGTGCTACAGTAAAAATCGATGTTTCAGTAATATTGTCATGAGACATAATGTACCATAAGAAAAGATTCGTTCACATTAGATATCGCATAATTTGAAAATCGTTCGAAAAAGGCTGCTGTCAGTTGATGCGCACATTAAACCGAAATTTAACATCAATCGACTTTACTTGCCTTTTAAGATAATCCATAAATCTAACAAAAGTTGTTCGAACGAAGCACTTTGAAGATTTTTTTTAATGTGGATTCTCCGCGGAAGACGAATCATTCTCAACCACGATATACATCGGCTGACAGAACGACAGAAGTCCATTTTGAGCATTGAAAACATTGAATCCAGTCCTGACTTTGCATTGGCACAAATATGGGCTCTTCTTATTTCCATAGATGGTTTAATTTGCAATTCAAGAAAATTGGTTCAAACGCATGCAAACGCTTCTTGATCTCTATTGAGAGTATTTTGAAGAAAAAAATTGAGCCCATTAGGCCCATTTCAGCCCATTCATTTGATTTTCATTTTTATTTATTTAAATTTCCTTATTGTAGTTTTCCCGCAGACATAACAAAAATGTACTTATTCATTAAAAAACAACTCAACTACTGTGACGACAAGCTATATCACTTTCTAAAACTATACAAGTCTTACACACATAAAAAAAAAACTAAGACTTAAATATCTATATGTTCCACAGAATTTGAAAACCAAGATTTCAAGTGCAGATTTATTTTGAAACATTTTTTTAAAAAGTTCAATATTTCATTATAACTTTAACTTTACATTTGAATTCTACACTCTACGATACTTTGGTTCAATGTATTCAGCTTTTAGACTGATCTTGTCTTATTCATCCAAGGAAACGTCCATCTGCCACTGACACCTCCACCTGGACTACGAGCAACACGAGAAAGAACAGCATTTTCCAGGCCTAATTCTTCTACTACAGGGCCAGCTGCAGGTATTGCTGCACTAATAGCAAACGCCATTAAAACTGCGAAGGCAATAAATGCCAATTTGAATGAAAACATTTTGATTTGCGCTTTTTTTTTTTTGAATAATAAACGTTTTAATGCAAAATAGAACTGATAGCTACTCCATGCGATCTCTAACTTTTATACTTAAAAGTAGGTGTTCTTTTTTGGAACGAGCAAGTAAGTCACAATGTGGGCTAATGAAAGTGAGTGATACATAGATAGAATCAATTTGACTAATTGCATACACTTGTTCAAATGTTTTTATTTGCTTTTTAGTTTATATTAACAAGTCTTAATTTAGGATTGATTAAGTATTAATAAATAATTTATTTGGAGTATTCATGATGCTTCTTAAATAAAATATTTGATGTTTGATTGTAGAAAAAATAAGACAAATGTTTATATTATGCTTGTCACCCCAAATGTGACTCATGTTTTATTTGGAATAGACCAAAGTCGTGGTCTTTACTTTTAATTTTTAATAGCCTCCTTCTCAAACGAAGATAAATGTACCCCTATTCTTTGCCTTTTCGCAGTTTCAAAACTATTGGTAAACTTCTCAAACTACGAATCTTATATACAGAGTGGCCCAAAAGAAGTCATCCATCCGATGTTGTTTGGCTCTCTTTTTTTCTAAATAAAAAACTTCGATTCTGTTTTTTGATTATGTTTATTTGAACCTTAAGAATTGTATTGGTCAAGTCGAGAAGATGATATCGGCCAAATGGGCGCCGTCACAATTGATTGCTCGTTTTATGGCATTTTTCATCACTTCAAAAAAAAAAAAGGCTTAAATGATTAAATCGGGCGATCTTGCGGGCCAGTGCAAACCGCCAAAACGATGCGACCCAGGAACGCCGCCTGCAAAATATCGGTTCAGGTCGGTTCATGTATCGCCCCATGGCTTGTTCACTTGTATTCTGCATCTGTCTAGTCCACAAATGTCAAAACAGATTTGACATTGGCGGCCATTTGCAAAAATGACAGCAACTTCCAATAGGGTGATTTCTTTTGGCCCACCTTGTATAACTACGAAGTAACTACAAAATGATACAAAATTTCGAACGATTTAAAAACTGTCTTTTTCGAAAATACGTGTTTCAAAGAGATGGTGTTCCTTCTTTGTTTTGTTTACTTTGACATTGAATATTGCATGTTAAAATGTATGGGAGAATATACGAAATCCCATCAGTCACCATTGTGGAGGCTAGGTGAGACCTTAATGATTCTGTCTTTTTCTTTTAAAAAACATAAAAACTAAAGCATTTCCTATACATGTACGGGTACGCATTCATTTTACTTAGTAGCTCAGTGTATTTTTCCTAGAAATTATGTTGTTCTACGTTGTTTTGCTTTAAAAAAATGATTTATTTGTCAAAATACAAGTTTAGACTTAAATGATTGGCACCCCACGTTGGGCGCCATTTATTTTATTCTTCGTTTTATTGCTTTAAAAAAATAACTTTCAAGACAACTGAAAAACAATTTTTGAACTTAAATTAGATATAATCTATACAAGCACTACAGGCGGTGTCAGCATTTTCTCATTCAGGTAACGTTTTACCTGACGGTATGAAGTTAAGCTCAGACTCTACGTTAGCATAAAGGATGGTTCTGTGCTATTTGCTTATTGTTTTTTTTTTTTGCTGAGTCACCAGAAATTGGTTGGATTTCATTTATATAAAATATAGCATTATGAAGACAAAGTAATTACTGACGCAAACAATTGCTTCTACGGGCCTGAAAGTTATTAATAAGCAATTTGCAATAATTCACTCATATTTTTCACTCCTACATACGAACTTTGGTAGCTAGCCGCGGCCAACTGTCCAGCAAGTTTTGTTGCCAGTTGGTTGTAGATTGACTCTGAAATTGTATTCAAATATGTATATAAATTGTGTTCCAATATTCAAAGAAGTGATCATAACAAAACAAAATGGAATATGTTTTGTGATCAATATTTGAACTCGCTCTTTTGTATGTGTGTTGCGGTTTGTGGGAATACCTATTTCAGTTTTGACCTTATGCTATTATATTTATACCTGTTCTTTCCTTGAATTTTAACTTAAAGAAAATTGCAACAAAATCTTCTATGTATGGAAGGATATCAAAAGAAACTAGCAGTGAAGGAAACAAGGTTGCTGTAACTGCTTTGGTATTCAAATTCTAGTATTATCATTAAGTATTTTATATTTTCTTTTAGAAACGAATCCTGGTGAACGAGAGGTCACGACCGTAAAATGACACGATAAGAGTACCGTTGCATACAAATATACAATGGTGAAGGTCATCAAATGATACCTGTCGATCGAAACTGATGTCTTTATCCATCGATCAAAGGAAAACTGTGATAAATTTCATAATCGAGAAAAGTAATTACTTTTCGCAGTTTTTCGCATTAGTTTTCAAAACTTTGTTTAAGAAGATGAACCTCTTTATCGACTACTTGGAATTTGCAACAAAATTTTCCTTAACTTTCAAATTAAAATGTTTGTCTGCAGACATTAATGGTGTCATAAACCAAATAAAATATTCATCGCGTTAAATGAATTTTTCATTTACTAGTTTCCCTTTCACTAACCAAACTTTTTTCTTCCCAATAAATCCTCTAAAGTCATTCTCGTTTTCTATAATCTAGTCACACAACATCCATTGATTCAACACATCCGTTTCCGATGAATGATTTAATAATTTAAAAATAAAGTCATGATTCACAAAGCCAATCAAGCAATAAAAACAACAATATTTATTCTCATGCCGTTTTATTTAACCATTCAAATTGCGCACAAGATTTCAACCAACAAAATTTCTAAAAACAAAGTCATTAGTTTTGTATTCATGTTTAACAAATGCCAAAATTTTGTGTACTAATTTTGAGATATTTCCCAAATAAAGTAGAAAATTTAGGTTCATTTTTATAAAAGTATGATCGCTATTTGCTTAAATTGCTCATTGTTTTTTCAAATAAAAATTCTTAACCTAAGGCGGTGTCTCATCTCAACGAGCAATATTTCAAATCCGAAACATACTTCTTAGCACTCGAACTATTGAATGAAATTATGTACATACGTATAAGTTAAGAAATTTTTTTTTGTTATCTTCTTCTTCTTGTGGATTTAATTGCTTCCAAAATCCGGGGATATTGATTAAAAATGCAGCATCCACAATATGAGAAAGGAATAACCGCTGTTCCTTCCAATCGAATATGATTTCTGTTCTTTTTGAAAAATATCCAATACCAAGCTTCGGCTCCAAGGAGAACATAAATTTGCTCAAAAACATAATCGTCAATCATAAAAAGATCCTTATCTCCAGAAAATATCCTCCATTCTCGAATGCTTAGTGGAGAATCAGTTTGGCTCAGTGCATTCATTTCCTTTGTATAAGCTCGTCGATACTAAGAAATAAATTGTATTGTTAATAAAATTTATCATCTTGGTTAAATCTTTTAATTTTCTTAAATTACCCAATCTTTTACTTGTGATAGGGTGCTACTTGGTCGATCTCTTCTCCGAGTCATCATTAAAGGCTTATCCCTGGAAGTCCTGCAGATGAATAAAAAGAATAACATTAAAATACCAATTTGTACACTCGTGTATATTTTAACTTACGTATAAATCAGATGAATAATAATAAATTCTGCATATTCTGGAACCATTATGTTATAATTTATATTTTGCAGAAGTCACTTCTTCAATATTTCATGCTGTTTTGTAATGTGAAAGATGTTCATCCCTTGTACTAGTTTATGTACCAACTGATCTCATCTCATTTCGGAGAGCACAGGTAATAATTTTGGAATTAAATTATCCTTAAGTAATTAGGGGATGGGCAGGAAAGAAGGCATTTCCCATTTTTAAATATCAATCCAGTCATAAATACATTTATTGCTTTCTTGGAACAGAAATAAATTAGGAAAATAATAAATTTTAAGATCGATGGAAGGACATTACCTATGTAGTTTAACCGCCAAAAACAGAATTATTTTGAATCATTGTACCTATAAATAATATTAGTATGGTGGTGTATATCTGGTGAATTTTCGAACGACTGCATTTCAGTTTTCAATTTAAAAAAATATATATTATTTCTGATATGAAATATCTTAGGAGGGAGTTAACCAGTAGGACACTGGTTAAACTACATAATGTCCTTCCATCGATCTTAAAATTTATTATTTTCCTAATTTATTTCTGTTTCCTAGTTCGATTACAATATTTTGGAAAAATGTTTTACGCGGGCACGTCTAAAGTATAAAATTATTGTTTTACAGTATAGCGATCAAACTCCAATTTAATTTTTTTTAAAGAAAAAGGACCATCAGAAAGTCAAAAACACGTATGAGAACATTATCATTTGCCGTGGCCCTTTTCTTTCATCGATAAATCTGTAAGTTTTTACCATAGGTACTTCTTGTTTTTGAATCTTTTTTTTAAATTTTTACTTTAGTAAGAAATTAGTAAAACGATATGTTTATAACTCAAATTTATACAGAAAAACGGAGCATGCTTAGTACCAGTTGTACAATAGTGGTTCAGCACTGAACCTCGTTTTTTTAAACTCTTGATCCGTGGAACAACTTTATTTAATCCACGGAAATCGGCGGGTTAACTCTTGAACCACTCTAGAACCACCGTCTAAACTTCAATTATGTACGCAGAAACCGAGGTAAATCGTTTTTAAATTTTAATCCGAGAATGAACCACGATTGTACAACTGGCCCTTAGAAATTTAAAGTATGATGGCTACAAATAAAACATCCAACTTCATATAAACACTGTTAGTTCCAGAGGTTAAATATTACTCCTAAAAACAAAGCCTCAAAAAAAGTTTTTATCATTGATCTTCGTTAAGTGCCATCAAAATTGTAGATAATTATGTAGCCTCACTGAAGCACAATTCCGTTCTTAAAACATCATTTACTAAATAATCGAATTAGCAAACACCCTGTGTTAGGAGTATTTCTGTCATTTCATAGTTTTTCCGCATGGTCACTAAAAACAAATTCTTGAATGTCATTGGTGCGTTCTTTTTCTAACCATAGCCAACGATTGTTGTTATGTCAAAAAAAATAGTTGTAGCTTGAAATGTCATTGTAAGGATTTGTTGGGTTTTTTACAAACCCTTTAGGAACGATAAGTTATTCGAATTTGTTAAACTGTCAAACGACCACTTTTAACATTGGCGAAAATTTCATTTTATTCTTTGCTCTTGATCACTCTAAGGAAATAAAGACGTTCTTCCTGCTCAAATTGAGAGTTTGTAATTTTATGGTTTGATTTGTAATAAAGACTTCGAATTGCTTAATACAAGACGTCCAATTTGACAGACCAACAATCTCAACTCAACTCATATCATGGAGGTGAGACTTACTTTAAAGAGGCTTTACATGGAGCTGCAAATGCAGACGAAAACGCAACAACAACCATCATAGTGCAGACGATGAAGATGAACATGTTCGTCTTCACTATAATTTTCAAGCTGCATCTATAATTTTACTATAATCTGCATCCATGAAGACGTCTGCATTCCCTCTCTATCACACAAGTATGATTTATTGATTTTGCATCCCCTTTTTTTGCAGATCAGGGCTTGCAGCTCCATTTAAGGGCCCTTTAACCCCATTTTTTCAACAGAGAGACGCGTTAATAAAATGCACACCAACTGTATTGTGTGTTTATTTATATACTAGATTTTACCCGCGGCTTTGCTCGCGTCAAATACGTCAAACAAAATGGCAGCGCACGTCAAATTATTACTTTTAAGGGATATAATAATGATACCTTGCGTTACATTATTGTAATTTTTGTAGTGATCTTTTATTGAAATTAAAAAAAAATTATAGCCAATGTTGCTCACTGATAACGTAGCCTTCTATAAGTAGAAGAATGGCACATTCTTTCCGTGCAGAAATTCAAATGTCGCTTGGAAGAAATGTCGTGTAGTGTCACGCAGTTCTCGCGATAAATTAGTTAGCATAGGTCCATTTTGTTCTGTTTGACACATCAACTTTCTCACCTCATGACGTACAGTAGACTTTGGACATTGTTACAAAATGTATGGCACTTCTACTTTTGATTATAGCACAACACGGTTATATGTCAAATTAGACATCTTCAAAGTATGTAAGCTTATGTACACATTATCAGTTTATGAAGCTTGTTTTTGTGGAAGTAAATTCAATTTAAAAGATTTTGTGACCTTTAGTCCAAATGCATTTCGCCCAGGTACAACAGGTATCAGTTTATTAAAACACTTAAATTATTATTAAAAATGTTTAAATTATGTATAAATACCCTGTTTTATATAAAAGTCAAGTGAATACGAATATCAAAATCATCTAGTACAAAATAACTAAGTACTACTTCACTACGGAGACACTTCTGTTGAAAACATCAAACATTCTTGGCGGCAATGGGAAGCGGTCAAATGATACGCAGCTGTTATGAACCGGTTCGTTTGTTTCAGATCAGACAGAAATATAATATCAAATATAAAATGAAGTTCAAAGGGAGGAGGTCTTATTTTTCGTTTTCTTCCTATTGTTTGTTAATAAATTAGTTTTAATAACTTGTTTTTCTTTATATTTATTGCACTAAATATGAAGAATCAGTTGCCTTAATGTTAAAGCAGATTAAAACAAGGTACGTTTCTAAAATAATATACATTCTTATGTTCTACGTTCTTTTACACCACAACTAAGCTTGAGTTGGTTGCCGGTGAAAAAAGAATAAATATTTTGTAAGCAATATTTGCAATTACTTCTTTAATAAATAAATATTTAATTATAAATAATGATCTTTATTCGTGGGAGCATTTTGTAATTGTTAAAACCACATGTCCAATATTATGTATGTCTCGTTTGAAAACTAGTTATCTGTTTAATTCCCCTTTCGCAGAAAGTTGCATTCTTTTCCGAGAATATTAGGGAATAAGGACTCGCCTTTTTACTTGTCTTAGCAACACATGGTTTTATTATTGCATGTCTGACGCCTTTTTCACCTTGCTTCCATGTGCTTTTATGCCTGCTCCAATTGTTAAGGTCTACTCTCTACTGTCTGGCTTTTCTTTCTCCAATTATTCTGCCTTTTACCTTGAGGATTCGATTGGAAAGACTGCTTTGCTTTGTTTTTGGCTACCATACCATATCTTTAGGAAAAGTTCTCAGAGTTAAACCATTCTCTTCTAACTCAATAACTTTTCGTTGTTGGTTCGTGATGGTGTGCATTATTTTTTTTTTTTTTTCTTTGGCGGCAATCCTTAAACCAGTCGCTTCCCTATACCAGTCGCTTCCCCATTTTGTTCACAGGCGAAAAGGTTCAAATTCAGACATTCACCGAATAGGTAGGCGAAATGACTTAGAAGTGTTCACATGGGAGCGATCAACGAATGAGCCAACTGACAAACACATGAGATTTAAATCATTTATATAGCTAATTTCTTGGCTAATTTTAGACCAATCGATAGAGATTCAATTTTAAAATGTTAGTTTATCATAAAATAGTCAAAAAGCAGCTACTTCAAGTTCCACATAACATCCACATACCACATCGCAAGGAATAAGCTATTAGAGAGCGACTAACCTCAAAACCTCTGTTCAATTGTGATGTTGTTCGCATGAAATAGAAGAAAATTCCTATGAATGACACGTAAAATATTGGTCCTTTTGTTGTTCGTTGGTAGCTCTCATATGAATCAATAGTCTTTAGTTTATCGCTTTTCTTGTAGATAGAGCAAACGATGCTGAAGTTCCATTCGTCAAGCATACTTTCATCCGAACAGATTATACGATAAGTAAAAGTATGCTACCTACTTACAAAGTAAACTCTTTCTTTTTCTGCTTTGAAGAGCTCGGCCGATTGCAAGCCGCTTGAAAAGCTCGGTTCCATTTTAGTTTAGGTTCATCTTTTTGCAAATCGAATGGATTATTCTGTCTGACAGAGATTAGTTGGTTGCATTTGCAGTTTCATAGTCTGCAGCACGGACCAATAAGATACAGACCGCCAACTCACTGTATGGTTTCTCTTTTTGCCTACAAGCTAAAAATCAGCTGATATGCCATTTATTTTGAGAGTGTGACGCTCTCCCTTGCTTTTAAAACCCATTTAGCAAACACCTACAAAATAAATGGCATACGCAGGTACCTATAGTTGCCATTACAAAATGCACAGAGAGATCTATTGTACACGTATTCACAGACAGGAAAAAATATTTCGAGGGTGTTTCAGGCAAGAGGAGTACGAGTTGGCGGTCTGTATATTGGTCCGTGGTCTGCAGTTCCAAATTCTCAGCTCGAGATTCCTAAACTTGTCCTTAGTATAGTGCCAAATGCTGGCTTTAATCTATGTTTCAACCTTACCAAACTTCATAGAACTGCTAAACTCTAGGCAGCAATTTTACTATATTCCCTCAGCTTCAACTGTATGCCAAAAATAAAATAATATACCCTAATTTCCAATCTACTGCACCAAAAAACCTCTTTCCTATCTTTCTAATTCTTCCAATTAGTTCAATGAAAGATGCATTCAAAAGATCTTATGCCTTAAGGGCTAACCATAATTGATGAATGGTACGTACGTTGACTTACGAAACAGTAGAAATAGGTACATGTGATTTGTATACCCAACCCGAAATGACTTTTTGTTCAGCATCGGCAAGTTTCGTTCACTTGCGCTTTCGTACGTTATGTACGCTTTGAGTCGTACATTGCGTACGAAAATCTGACATTCCTTTTTTTCGAAAGGGTATTCTTCTTCTTTCTTTCTTCTTATTTTTAAAGGCTATTATGAACAACTGATGTACTTTACAAATCGGAAGGAAACTTTTCGTTCGGTTTTGACACTTGCTTACTTTTTCTTTCGCGTATTATGGTTGGCCCTTTACAGTCAGTCATGAAGGAAATTTTCTAAAAAAAATTATAACAAAACTAGAATTGATACTTCAGTGTTTTGACATGGTAAGCATGGACATAATGTAGTTGCTTACTTGCTTAAAGTGGCGGTCATGACAGTCCATTGTGGACCACATTTTCTGCTTTTTGACCAGGTATAGGTAGTCCTCATATAGTTCGTCATTGAATCTTCTCATTCATACTCAATTGATACACACAGGACCGAATATCACTAGAAGAACCTTTCTCTCAAAGCACCCAAGCCGCTTCTCATCCGATTTTGTCAGGGTCCACGATTCTGCCCCATATAGGTACAGCAGGAATGGGATGATAATGCTCTTTTATAGAGTCTTCTTGGTCCTTAGAGAGAGGGCTTCTCAAGTGGAATGCACGCAATATTACAAGGACTGTCAATTACATATGTTTCCTTAATTTAAAAAGATGTATGTACTGTACATACCTATTCGTTTATTTAGTATAATTTACTATTTGCTTACATTTAAGATGATAGTTGAATTTTTAGAAAAAAGCCTAACAATGTCTGCCAATGAGCTGACAATTAATTGTGAGTTTAGAGTTTAGACGGTTGTAAGATTTTTGGGATAATTTTTCACTGACAGATCAGACAATATTGTCATATCTTACAATCGTCTGTACGTAGCTTATGATATGATTTAAACTTAGTGTTGTCCGAGCTTCTTGAACGGGGTTAGACAAGACAATGCCAATTGCCAGCCAGTCGATATTGTCGTCAGAAATAGGTCTGCAGGCCAGCTCGCAGGACAATATTATGACAATTGTCTTGTCCTGGAAACAGTTGTTAACATGGAACAATGGTTGTCTTGTCTTATTGTCTTGGCCTCTGCATTGTCTCATGTGAACCCTGCTTTATACAAAAATTCCTCTTCTTGAACTTTTCCGTTCTGTGAAAGCGGAGCTCGAAGCGTCGTTGTGAACTTATAATTATTAAGAGCTACTACATTGGTGACCTTGATACTCCAAGTATCCCAAGATACCACACTATCACAATCTACAAGGTGTCCCCGACCCACGGTAACGTGCCTTACAACAGACATTCACACACAGTTAAGAAGATATCCCCCGACCAACGGCTAGACAGCCCTATCTGCCCGCTTAATTTTTGGCTCTGCGAAATTTAATTTGATTTCAAGTGAAAGGTTTTGCCTTCAACCTTAAATTTTGATTTTATTTATTTTATTTCATCCAACGCAAGCTCTGAGAAGGAAATTCTCTTTATTGACCTCTCTTCTAATCTCGCTCAAATGAGTGGTGTAAAAAACTGCCTGCAAAGACAATTAGACCTTATTTTCTCATCTGACGCTCAAAACACTGAAGTTATACAAAGTCACCATATCCTTTCAAAGATCGACAGTTATCATCCCTCACTTTTGCTTTTGAGTGTGATTATATCCAACTGTACTCCCTCACGTCCCATTCATTTAATTTCCGTAAAGCAAATTATGATAAGCTTAACGACCTTTAACGAATATTAACTTTGATTTCATCTCCAACGACTCTAACATTGATGTTTTGATTGCCACCTTTTATGAACAGATCCAAATTTGTTTTTCTCAATCCATCCCTCTACTGCCTCAAAAGAATTTTACCTCTTCTCCATCGTGGTATACTAAGGAACTCCGCTCACTTAGGAATAGGAGGAATAAACTTTGGAAATGGTACCTTTCTTCGAAGTCGATTCATGATTTCAACAATTATGTCGCAGTTTTTAACAACTTTTCCAACTTGAGCGAGTCTGTATACGCCAGCCATCTAATCCAAACCCAATCGGTTATTATTTCGAATCCAAAACACTTTTTTAAATTTATTAACTCAAAAAGAAAATCTGATGGTTATCCATCAACACTTAAATACAACAATTCCTCATCGTCCGATCCAAAATGTATTTCTTACCTTTTTGCCGATTTCTTTGGTCAAGCATTTTCTCCTAATGATACAGAGGTTGATGCCTTAATTCCTTAAACATATCCCTGACCTCAGTAATTAATAAAATCCACCTGTTGAAGAATGACTTTTCTTCGGGTCCAGATGGGATTCCTGCTGTTGTTCTTAAACACTGCGTCTCCAATTTAGCTCAACCACTCACTGATCTCTTCCAACTTTCCATTTCTCAAGGTCTGTTTCCAACAAAATGGAAAGACTCTCTCATAATCCCAATTCACAAAAAAGGATGTAAAGGAGATATCTCTAATTATAGACCCATTGCAAAACTTTCCTGCATACCCAAATTATTTGAGAGTTTAATATACGATATTTTGCTTCTTCACTTTTCTCACCTATACAGCATGGTTTTCTTAGCGGTAGGTCTACAACTACCAACCTAACTGAGTTTATCTCCAATACCATCTGCTCCTTGGAAGCTGGTAATGAGGTTGATGCGATGAACGTGACTTAGGTGTGATATGTGATAACCAACTCAATTTTCGAGCTCACTATGATAATATTATTAATAGAGCTAACTCTTCTCTAGGTTTCGTAAAACGCTGGTCGAAAGAATTCTCTAATCCCTATGTTACCAAGTCTCTGTATGTCACATTTGTTAGACCTCTTCTTGAGTATGCCTCTGTACCACCATATTCACAATAAACGTATAGAAGCTGTTCAACGTAGATTCATTCGCTTTTCCTTGCGTAGTCTTTGTTGGAACAACCCATATAATCTTCCTCCTTACGAAAGCCGTCTTAAATTAATAAATTTGCAAACTCTTAGTAGACGTCGCGATAATGCCGATATACTCTTTGCACACCAGCTTTTGAATGGAGTCATTGATAGCGAATGTCTTCTCAATAAATTTAAACCGAACACTCGGAATCATCATTTGAGGACCATTCCCCTCTTCTTTGTCCCTTTCCATCGTACCATGACCAAAATGAACCAATTACTAGAATAATTCGAAAAGTAAATAATTCCAACATTTTTGACTTAAACCTATCTAAATCCTCTCTCAAACTAGCTCTCCAATCTTAATTTTCCTCTATCCTTTTAATCCTTATCTTTTTCTTCACCTTAGCTCTAAGATTAAATTGTTATTTAGTCTTAAGATATTATGTGCTTGTACTAAGCGAAATAAATAAATTCTTATTAGCCTTCACGATTAACTTGTCATTATTAAGAAACACTACAATTGACACATTTTGGAATTATATTTAATAATTTTACTAGCTATTTCTTTGAATTTCTTAATCTGAATAATTTGTTTAATTTTTGCAGTTTTCGCTACTTCTTCATCGACGAACAACACAACAGACTTTTGAACTTTAATACATTCTTCAGACAATAAAGTCTTACATTAAGGAACATCGCGCCGTTGTTGGCGGTAAGTAAGATCAAAGTTTTAAATCCTAATTTTTAAATTAATGCGTTGTTTTTTTTATTATTTTAGAATCTAACATTCCACCTTCTCGACCATCATAATCGCTAATAACAACAAATGAAACATATTCAGTGCGCGAGTGTGTTTTTAAATTCAATCTCGGTAATTCTTGTTCGACAGAAAATTAATTGACAAAACTTTTTTAGAATCATGAAAACCAAAAACAATAAAACTTATCATACAGCTGCGGTGGCTGGTCTCAGCGTATTCAAAAATTACAAATTAAAGCAAAAAAAAAAAAAGAAAAGAAAAACAATCCCACATGTAACCAACATTTTCGAGTCAAGTAACACTGACTGATGATTGAGAAGATTCACAAATGTGAAGAACCAAAAAAAGTCTAAGCTAAAAAAAAGTCCAATCACAGTCTTTCCTCATCGATTGTATTGAAAGTTTTTATAATGTTGTAACTTAAAGGGTCTGCAAGATTTCGCAGCCATAATATTCATCAAAAGTCAGCCATATTTTCGAATTTGAATAGTTCTTGTGCCAAGAAATGCATAACATAAACCTAGCATTGTCGCGTTAAGTAACTCTCTAAATTTAATTGCCAGTTAATAATAATTAAAACTATTTAATCGAGATAACCATGAAATCTAGTGATATTGGAATAATTGCTCATCTTTGTGACCATCAACAATGACAAGGAAGTTTAAAATGCATTATTCCATCAAAATTTCCTCATCAATAATGGAAAATAAAACAACCAAGACGCAGCCTCACGTATGTTTTAGATATTAAGAATTATTTAATTTATTTTTAATTTTAGGATAAGTAATTGGCACATTTTTTTTTTTTTTATATATTAATTCATTTATGAATAGGACATTCGAAATTTATAGATTTTTTTAAATATCCTTGTAATTTTATGTTGGCACAACAAATCCGTATAATTTCAAACAAAATACTGGGGTTTCTAGTATTTAAATAGGTATTTCGTTCTAGAAATGTAATAGTACCCACTTCTTAAATTTAAATGATTCTCTAGTTAAAGAGAACTGCATGGAAGCTGACATTGTGTATTGCTCGTCTGTTAATAGAATGGGGTCTTTTGACGTTTCAATGGGTTATCGTTTACTAGCGTTTCGAATCACGCAAAACTAACCTCTTCAAATTCCAATTTATCTTTATACTTTGTAACGCTGCATACCAACCAAATGTATACATTCAACTTCAAAAACTAAATTACGTAACGGTAAATCTTTAGAAGTGTAAAGAAGAATTTTACTTATAAATTCATTTTAAATCTCTATACACAAAATATGCATAGACTGGAAGGTTGGCATCTCCTGTAATCCGTCTTCTCGGAGGTGTACTTGTAGGAAATTAAATAAAACCCAATTAAGAATTCTTAAAAGAAAAAGATGATGTCCATTTCAATTATGGAAATTAACCAAAAATGACAATGAAAGGAGATGTGTTCTTTATGGATATCGTCAACGGAAGCTGTGACTTCGTACCCCCACTCACGACTACTGACCTACAGTTAATTATCCTCAAACACCTACCCTTTTCACACGCTTTGATCATCTCTAGTTCGTATCAGAAAATTTGGTAAGATTGTAGACTTCCAAGTGACTGGCCAACGTTTCGGCCACTAGAAGCAACAACCACCTTTGCATCTAACCACAAACGTACACTGGTGTTTGACAAGTTTTGATGTTCTACTCGCCTTTTTGATTAAACACAGACACCCCCCAACCTATCTTCAGTGAAGTACTGTAATGGAAATCAATTTGAACCAGTGAAAACCAGCCCAACGTTGGTCGCCATTTCTGTGATGGAAATCTATTTGAAATTAATTATTTTGCGTTTTAAGATCGATATTCAGAATCTCCTGTATATAAAATATAATTTTGAATATCGAACATATATTGGTAATAATAATAAAATTATTATCGCTGTATACTATAATGAAAATGAAATGGAACTGCGACTACAACTGCACATCGTGCTATAAAATAACACAATGCACAATTGAATGATTCAACTGTAACGTACAAAATTACAAATAACACGATACATTATGCCACCTAATGAGAGACTATAAAATACAGCTTCCCTCAGACCCCATCTGCAACGTGAAATTTGAAATAAAATAGAAAGAAACTACTAAACGCCGATACACCAAACAGAAGGGAAACGATCGTCGTTGTGCACAAACGGGATTTCTAAAGGCAGACCAGATGACTTACCTTTCACGGTACACTGTCGGTACGCCAAGAGTTGAATACTGTAAGAAAAATAACCTACCACCATATACACCCGAGATGCATACCCAGAATCCGTCGTTCCTCACCATATGTACACCGCGTACCACTCATCCCCAGATGACAGTTGTCATAGCGACAGTAAAGGACCTCCCTGATGCTCGTCAGAGATCTATGACACTTCAGGTCATCCTGTCAGCCATCCTTCGTTTGTATTTTCTTCTATTTCTCCTTGCCACTCACAGAACTCCTAATAATTTACCTTCTTCGATTCATGACTAAGATCTCTTTGATTACCTCTCCATATCAGTTTCTACCAGAAGAGAATGACTACAAGACCTCAGTATCAACCGTCAAGCAACTTCACTGATAAACTCTCTCTATGGCCATAAGTCCAACTAGTGTGTCGAGCAGGAGATACAATTGGGTTGAGATCAACCATCGCAGTCGATTCGCACGCAAGCACGCCCAAGACTAGCTCAATTGGGTCGTGTGATCTTGCTTTGGGATCTGTCAACGTTGTTACCTCTTTTAAATAGTGCGAACCTACAGAGTTTAGTTGTTAAAAACTCTAAAAAAAAACTGAATATTCTTCGCTTGGGGCCTGATCAACTACGCCTGGATTTTTATTGAAAGATAAAATTGGAAAGGATTGCCTACCCAATTGGAAAGTATTAAGCAAGTCTCCTTAGAGAATGACACGATAAGTGAGCCTTCTTAAGAAATCAATCTTCTTAGGTGACAAAGAAGATAACGTTGCTGGGCTCAGTCAGCTTATCGTACGTGATTATTATTGATATCGCTGACCAGTATGGTATGTCAGCACATACTCACACTCTTATAAATTTGGGGAAGGGAGTAAAGATGTTAATACTACCCCCTACGGCATCTAAACCCACCCATGAGGAAATATCCAACCACCTCGGATATCTTCCACCATCGATCCTAAACGCCAAGTGGATCCAAAACTCCACAAAAATATTTACTAGGACCCCCTAATATGATAAACAGACTACCAGAAAAAGAACTGTCTATACCATAACACTACAACAAGACATCGACCTATTCACTACTGGAATACTCGACCAAAATCAACACAACACTGAGATGGAGATAAACTATCGTCTCTCATCTCTTTATATTTTTTTTTTTTTTTTTTTTTTCATGATTTTTGAACAATCAAGATGGACGGTATTCCGCGTTCTGTGGTGCCTACAATGGGGTTGTGTGTGTGCTGAGTGGGTGTTGTGGGTGGAATCTGTTGTTTTATTTAGTGTTTCTCCACTTGCAGTTTCTTGTTACATACATACATTGGAAATAATGGGTGAGTTCTACTTTCTTGTATTTTTTAGTGTGTTTAAGAATCTGAATAATCATATTCTCCAATTCATTTGGGACTTTTTTGTCTTGATAGAAAAGTAGAAGTTCTTGCTCGGAGAACCCCTCCGTCTGAGTGGAGATTCTCAAAGGTTTTCCGCTTATTCTTCTCGGGTGAAGTTTGACTCCTTCTTCTAATCTTGACATGTGTTTGGACAGATTTTCTGGTTGTCCCTTTATTTTGTCAGAGATCTGGGGACCCTTTGAAATTCTCTTTGGTCTCAGTCCTCTAGATGTGGACTGAGTTGAATGCTTTATAGATTGAGAAACAACTCTTGATGCTTCGATTGTATTGGGTGTTGCCTGTATAGTTGTTGTTTCTATTGGATAAGAATAAGTATTAGTTTGATCATCTTCCATTCTATTTATACCTATTAACCCTATCTCACCTTCCACAGTTTCAGAGTATTTGATTAGACTTCTCTTCTCGTTGACAAAGGAAACTATTTGCGCGATAATTCCTGTCAATTCATCGTAACTGTAGGTTTCTCTCACATCTGGGACAGTGACCGTGAACTCACCTTCAGCTTCTTCAATGTGGACTGCCAGTTTCCTCTTGGGACTTGTGTTTTCTTCTTCAGATGCATCCGCCTCTCTTGAAGCTGTTTGTTTAGCCTTCTCTTCCCTCGCAGCTCTGAAGTAATTTCCCAGTTGTGTGTCTTCGTCCTCTTCTTCCTCCCCATCAGATGTCTCCGGTTTTGGAGATTCAGCTTGCTTTGTCTTTTTAGGATTGGTCTTTTTTGGTTCCTTTGATTTTTTTGGTTTCACTGCTTGAGTTATTTCCGGGCTCTGGAGCCGTCCTCTTCTTCCGGGAGTTTTGGATCCTCTTGGACCTGGAAAAGGTTCACTATCTATAGTAGAATCACCATCAAAAGTATATGCATCATCAATTTTCAATTCTGCCACACCAGTTCGATTAGCTTCAATTTCCCTGGCAATGTCAGCTAGTTCCGCTCGATGGGAGGGTCCCGCTCTGCCTCTGGCTTTGCCTGTGTCTCCTTTGTGTGCCATGGTCTGTAATATTGTTACCCTTATGTTATCAGCGTTTCCATTAGCACCCGGGATGAATGTCCAATCCCTCCCCACGTACTTACTCAAATACCATTGTATCTAAATGAAAATTCTGTAATGACCAACGAAATAAACCACTGTCTATACGACAGCATTAAAAACACTACTAAACTTCTTTTCATTCAAAACGTTATAAACTCAGTGAATTTTATTTAAATTTCTCTTAAAACTAAACAATCTTAGATATACTGAAACCTAAACCAATAGTTGATTGTCTTTATTAAACCTAAAATACTCTTTAACAAATTATCAAATTGATCAATGAAAAGTTTAAGCTGTTTCTTTTGATTGCAAATCGCGTTAACATAAATCGACTGAATCGTATGTGAAGCGACTTCTTAGCTTCATACGAGTTGATATTGTCGTTATCTTTAACAAAAAAAGTTGGATACGCCGAAGAAGAATGTACTTGGAGTAACATCAATCTTGGCTCGCTTCATCACTCTCCTTGGAGTGGAATCAAAAAAAAAGTTATTAACTCAACTATCTTTGAGTTTTTTTTTAAATTCCAAATTGTGTGATGTTCTACTCAAAATAAAAGTTACTGAAACTGAACAAATGTGAACTAGAATAAATCAAGTCACGAAACAATACTACCATTGAATTCACAATATGAACATGTACGAAACACTGAAACGATGTTTTAGAAAAATTCTAACGAATCCCAAAAAAAAAAAACATGAGACGTGAGCCCAAGGGTTTATGTTTTTAGAAGCAGACCAGGGAGATAGTAAGAGAAAAAGAGTAATATATTATATGTTATTGATAGTAAATATGGTTATTCAATATATTCGAATATAGTTTAAAAATATGTTAATAATAAACAGTCGTAATGGAACAGGAGTGCACTCTGGAACCAGACGCTGTAAAGTTAAACATCATTAAGTATAACTATGACTCTACGTTTGTAACCATAGATATGCCATACACATATGAGACTACTCCGTGTCAAAAAAGTATCTTTCCCTTCTTTGAAAGACAAAATACTATCTTTTCTTTCCCAGGATACTATCCTGAAGATAAATGTATCTAGTAATTAAGTGATCGATATGGTAATCACTTTACTATCAACGTAGTTGAAATTCTTTGGGTATTATTCAGGACAAATAGTCACGACATGTATACATATGTACATACACAAGTTTACAATTAAACACAGTGGGTCTATGGATAAAGACCTTCAATCTCCACCGAGAGAAAAAGAATCTCTTTAAGGAGTAACGGTGAGAAGACCTTAAAGCCTTTCAAATGGATACGGAACAAGTTATTAAGTTAAAGTGATGAAGAAAGTGGGAACTAAAAAGTTCAAAAAAAAGTGTCTAGTATAATCAGAAATAATCTGCTAGACCAGTGTAATTAAATCAAAAATTTGAAATCGAAGAGAAGTGGTATCGTGTAGATTCGAATACGGACAGGACAGACAAAAAATTAATTCATAGAAAAGAGAAAGGTCCTTAAGGACAGTGAGAATTGTAACCTTGTACAATGAATGAGGGGATACGTAAAGTATCGAGTACGCGAAACGTCTAAAAGTTTCTAAACACCAGTGTAAAAGTAAAATTCACATTCACTTCACTTATGTAATTCAGCAGGAAACTACCAGGAAGTCTTCAGTAGACTTATTCCTAGAATTTATCTTTTGTTTCAAAAGAAAGTATCGCCGTTAAGGCAGTGAACACACAAGTAAACTTATGTTACTTTGAAGTTCGTATGTAATTAAATCTTCAGAGATAAAACTTTAACTTTTTCCTTGCATATCTATCTATCTATGTAGAAAATGAAAACAAATGAATCTTAATTAAAAGATATTTAATTCACTTTATTAATCAAATTATTAGGTTTGTAAGAAAAGAAATTATTTTAAAGTACAAAAAAAAAAATTAATTCACTCTGGCTTAGTTTGGTCTTTCTCGTTCGGCGTCTGCGTACAATCTATCTAAGGACAAAAAACACAAATTTACACAAAACAGGTTATATATAAAGTTTCACTTTTAGTAAAATCCTTTCAATCAAATGTTAATATAAATTATTCACTTAATAATAATAATATCTAATATATATATAAATATATGGAAGTAAATCTTAAGCAGGAATGATTTCAAGGTGCCTTCTTTTCGCACCGTCTATGCGTAGCTCCACCGTCCGTGGGCGTATGGACGTCGCGTTGTGTCGTACACAACCAAGAATAGTGCTCCGGAATAAAAATCGTTCGGGTGACGATAAAGATAAAGAAAGAGTAGAATGTTGCAAGAATAATACAAAATGTTGCTTAGAATGTCATATAATAAGTAATGAAATAAATGTTGAGTTGAGGTGTTGCTTGGAAACTGAGTGGAACTGGTTGTATATTACACCTATACATACGAGAAAAACCATTTGTACTTAAATGCATAGGACAATAGGAAAAGCAGTATTTTTGTTTAAAACTTTGTACCTATATAAAAGCTATGGCGACGGGGTTTGTATTTATAAATATGTACATAGATAGATATTTTTCAATTTAATCATTGTAAATCTAGTGTGTATATACAAAGATTTAATAAATATGTACATATGTAGTCATTGCCCTATTTCTAAATACGAATCCTGTCGGCAGCTGATCCGTTGACCTTCTTCTGTAGGTATTTGATTTCCCATAACTTTTTCTCGAAAAAGTAAAAGAAATGCAACTGAATGCATTTATTCATAATCTGATGCGATGAAAAAAGATGGTCTAAAAATGTTGTCCGTCTGAATGTCTGTCTGTCTGTATGTAAATTATATTTTCTGTAGATCTTTTTGATTTTTAAAAAAAGAACTTTATTAGATTTATGAACTACTGTGCATTCGGGTACCAGGCTTAAGACTAACTTTACATTTTCAACTTAAAAGATAAATTATCCTAATATTGATGCAGCGATCGCCAACACCAGAAATGATGAATCGACGAACGGTTGCATCTTGCTGTAATCTAATATTTTTAATATCATCGATGGCAAATCGATGAGTGGGTATCTGGATGCGCAGATATCGATGAGTGGGTGTTTGGATGCGCGGATGTTGTAACTTTAGATGGGGATATAAGAAAATGATTTATCCGCATTTTTGGGTGGCATTTTTATTTGTGGTGCATGATTATAACTTGTTTAGACACCTACATCCCAAACGGGTGTGCGAAATTGCTTCAAACTTGGTATATCGACGGCTTAGTTCACAAATGTGTTAAGTGCTCAAATTATAATTTTACATGAGATGATTTATAAGATTTGGATAACAATATATTGATTGATTGATATTGATGAAAACCAAAGGACAATAAATAAAGTCTATAATAAAGTACAAAACATAAAAAAAAATATTTTTTTCGAAGATATTGGCCTCCAGATCTTAAAAATCACCTCTGTAAAACGGAGCACTTAACACATTTATGCGCTAAGCCATCGATATACAGTTTTTTGGGTATTGCACAGAGGTGAAATTGAAATTTTGTTTTTAGCTGAAAATATAACGGTACTTGCCATATAACCCTTATGTTAAAGCTTAATTTTCTCAAAAAAAAGCCCAAACGGGTGTGCCGAATCGCTTCAAACTTGGTATAGAGTTTTTTTTAGGTAGGTATTGTACAGAGGGGAATTGCATTTTTTTCGCTCAAAAATAACCACCAATCATACGGCTGAAAAAAGTTTTAAAAATATCTAAAAACGGTAGTTTCAATAGGACGGTTTTTGCTTTCGCCTATGAACTGGTGTTTTTAATTTTTTGTTTGGAGACAAATTTTTCAAAAAAAAACTTTGTTCTCAAAAACCGCTCCACTGATTTGTATAAATTTATTTGCATAGATTAATATACCTACTATGTAAATTTAAGTCTTTTCCACGTGACCCATGAGGTAGACTTCAACGGGTTTTTTCCTCAATCCTTAAAAAAATAAATAAAAATACTATCATATTCACAAAAATATTAAATACATTATACATATATGGAAAATAAAAATAAATAAATAAAAGTTAAAAAATTATTAAATCTTAAAATCTAATTTTTTTCGGTTTTTGTTTTGTTTTTTTTATTTTTTCTTTGGTTTTTTTTGTTTGTTTTTTTTTTTTTTGTTTTTTTTATTAATATAATATAACTAGAAAAATACCTTAAATACATAAAATGGCATTTGCATCACGATCCCCAGTATCCGATGGTTTGGACAAATCCGAACCCAGGAATCGTGACACTGCCTAGTTTAGTTAAATTTTTCTTAAATAAACTTACTAACTACAGTACTTAAATCTAACTTTTTTTTTTTTTTTTATTAATAAAATATAATTTTTTTAATAATAAAATATAATGTAAGAAATTAAACTAAGATCAAAACAAAAAGAAATGAATACTTAACTATAACTTCAAAAAACTTTTTTTTTATTTAACTTTATTCACACCATGAACACGCGCGGGACTTAATTTCTTCGAAATTCGAAAGCTTACGTTTTTGAATTTGATTTTTATTTCACTATCAAATTCTTAATATGTATCACAAATATTCAATCACAAATAATTAATCACTTAACGGCACTAAATCACAATTTATTTCATTCACTTTCACTTTTTTCCCGTAATCCTGTTTCTGTCCAAGTCCATCGATGAAGGCCGATTCAACTAAAGCATACATACTTTAATGGCCTTTAATTAAAAAAACACTTCAGTTTTATTTTTGTTTTATTTGATTCACTAACTACGTATAACGCGTCCGCTTGGTTTCGAAGTAATAATACGACTGGATTGAGAACTACTCAAACTTGTTTCACACCGGTAGTCCTTTACATTCTTTTCTTCGTATTTTGCCTGTTACAATACATACTACCTAACTTATTAACAAACGAACTTATAAAAAGAATATTTCATCTAATTACCTTAAGGTAACAACAGGTGCTACCTTAAGGGAATTAGGAAATGAAAACTTCATTTTATAAGCCCGCCAATCTGACGGGCGAGCTAAGTCAATAGACCCGCCCGAAGATTTTGTTCTAAAATTATAAATACCTAAGGCAACATTTATCATATTTCTAGCAGCATTGACGTCACGATCCCAAACAGTTTTACACTGTTTGCACGTTTTGAATCGATGGTCGTGACGCCGCCGCTGCTGAACTAATCTATCAACCCTTGCATGCCTTGGAGGATCTACTAATTTGGAAAAACACTTTGAGCATGACTGCGTCGTCAAATACTCATCTACATCGATTACGCGGCATTTATCCTTACGGCGGAGAAATGCTTTTTTTAAATTATTAAATGATGGTATTAAATTCCGACCATATCTTTTACCTTCTCCTAAGGAACCATCTCCAAAGCATACTAATGTTTTCTCCTTACTTTTATTTAAATCCAATAACTTATTAACTAAAATATCTATCGCTCGACGACTACTTATATATGAACTAATCTATCAACCCTAGCATGCCTTGGAGGATCTACTAATTTGGAAAAACACTTTGAGCATGACTGCGTCGTCAAATACTCATCTACATCGATTACGCGGCATTTATCCTTACGGCGGAGAAAGGCTTTTTTTAAATTATTAAATGATGGTATTAAATTCCGACCATATCTTTTACCTTCTCCTAAGGAACCATCTCCAAAGCATACTAATGTTTTCTCCTTACTTTTATTTAAATCCAATAATTTATTAACTAAAATATCTATCGCTCGACGACTACTTATATATGAACTAATCTATCAACCCTAGCATGCCTTGGAGGATCTACTAATTTGGAAAAACACTTTGAGCATGACTGCGTCGTCAAATACTCATCTACATCGATTACGCGGCATTTATCCTTACGGCGGAGAAATGCTTTTTTTAAATTATTAAATGATGGTATTAAATTCCGACCACATCTTTTACCTTCTCCTAAGGAACCATCTCCAAAGCATACTTATGTTTTCTCCTTACTTTTATTTAAATCCAATAACTTATTAACTAAAATATCTATCGCTCGACGACTACTTATATATGAACTAATCTATCAACCCTAGCATGCCTTGGAGGATCTACTAATTTGGAAAAACACTTTGAGCATGACTGCGTCGTCAAATACTCATCTACATCGATTACGCGGCATTTATCCTTACGGCGGAGAAAGGCTTTTTTTAAATTATTAAATGATGGTATTAAATTCCGACCATATCTTTTACCTTCTCCTAAGGAACCATCTCCAAAGCATACTAATGTTTTCTCCTTACTTTTATTTAAATCCAATAATATATTAACTAAAATATCTATCGCTCGACGACTACTTATATATGAACTAATCTATCAACCCTAGCATGCCTTGGAGGATCTACTAATTTGGAAAAACACTTTGAGCATGACTGCGTCATCAAATACTCATCTACATCGATTACGCGGCATTTATCCTTACGGCGGAGAAATGCTTTTTTTAAATTATTAAATGATGGTATTAAATTCCGACCATATCTTTTACCTTCTCCTAATAAACCATCTCCAAAGCATACTAATGTTTTCTCCTTACTTTTATTTAAATCCAATAACTTATTAACTAAAATATCTATCGCTCGACGACTACTTATATAAGAATCCCAATTTAAGCGGCAATAATTTTTTTTACTATATAATTTTTGACTTGCAATGAAAAACTTTAATCTATATTTAATGTTATCTGAATTTGAATTTGTATTAATTGAACATTTAGATGAAATATTGGAATTCAACTTCCTATACTCTAACAATTCTTTTTCTAGCTTACCACTAATCTGAATCTTCTTCCTTCGTCGAGCTCTTTCTTTTCCCATTTGTTGCTTATATGTGGCCGACTTCAGAACAAAATTTGTTTCTGAATTTGTTTCCCTGTCCAAGAAACAAGCGCCCACATAGTTCACAACGCCTGGGTCAATACCTAACAAGTTGATGTTGTTGCTGCTGTTGATGTTGTATTCTTCTTTGTTGCTGTTTTTTTCTTCTTCGGTATTGGTTCCGATGTTTGCGCTGTTGCTTTCCTTTTAATTGCTTTCCTTGGTCCTGCGTTGTCCACGCTAATCCTGACATATCTGTTCATGCCAACGGAACAATCTATGCCATTCGTTGTGAATGTCATACCAAAAGATTTTCCGTTTTTGGGCTCTATTTTCAGTGTTGACGCGTCGAGGTCTCCATACACTGCATGATCCACATCGAAATATTTCCACCAATATTTCGGAGTCGATGCTGAAAAATCTGCAGCAGTTGCGTTTTTAAGCAATCCTGTTGCTCTTAACAGCTCTCGCAAAGCCTCGCCACCGTATCGCACGTGTTTCCGTCCCGGTTTGAAAATGGGAAAAATGTTGAAGGACTTTAGGTTCCGTCCGGCGAACCATTGTCCCAACTTGAATAAAAAGGGTATCAATGACCACCAGTCATTGTCCAAATTAATAAATTTCTTTTTGGAATCGAATTTAAATTCTTCCAAGAATGCCTCTACTTCCATGCAGGGCTTTTCCGTATAATCCTTTTCAAACAGTTGAGCTTCTACAATATCAATCCATTGATATAGTTTTTTTTTTTCTTCTCTGTTTTCTCATACAAGTATCGTGCAATGCGTTTGATGAGATGTACCGAAATACAATTCTTCATCGCAGTCTCATGCTGCTTCGCTATTGCCTGTATGAGATAGGAACGGTGCGAGCCATTATATATTCTCCTGTTTTCTCGAAATGTGAAGTATTCTTCATTTTTTTCAACACGTTCCTTCGGTTGTTTTTTGTTTTGCAAGTGGTAATAAAAGTCCAATAAATGATTGTATGTAAACATTTTTGGAAATTTATCACCATCTTCGTGCAAAATTTGTATGTAGTGGAAATGTACGTACAGCGAGGCTTCGATGCACAAATCGGAAATCTCCAATACGTCTTCAACGATCCTTTTCTTTAAAACGTCATCCCGGCAAAACGCATTGAAACCCATTTTCACGGTATAGGTTTCAATGCGTTCTTCTTTTGTTGACTGCGAGAATCGCTCTTTTTGCGGAAGAGTACGATTCTTGCAGAGCTTTGACGACGACCGACAATGATCCGTCCCGTTACACTTTTTACACAACATTACTAATTTGTATTTATTCACTATCAAATTCTGAATATGTATCACAAATATTCAATCACAAAAAATTAATCACTTAACGGCACTAAATCACAATTTATTTCATTCACTTTCACTTTTTTCCCGTAATCCTGTTTCTGTCCAAGTCCATCGATGAAGGCCGCTTCAACTAAAGCATACATACATACTACCTAACTTATTAACAAACGAACTTATAAAAAGAATATTTCATCTAATTACCTTAAGGTAACAACAGGTGCTACCTTAAGGGAATTAGGAAATGAAAACTTCATTTTATAAGCCCGCCAATCTGACGGGCGAGCTAAGTCAATAGACCCGCCCGAAGATTTTGTTCTAAAATTATAAATACCTAAGGCAACATTTATCATATTTCTAGCAGCATTGACGTCACGATCCCAAACAGTTTTACACTGTTTGCACGTTTTGAATCGATGGTCGTGACGCCGCCGCTGCTGAACTAATCTATCAACCCTTGCATGCCTTGGAGGATCTACTAATTTGGAAAAACACTTTGAGCATGACTGCGTCGTCAAATACTCATCTACATCGATTACGCGGCATTTATCCTTACGGCGGAGAAATGCTTTTTTTAAATTATTAAATGATGGTATTAAATTCCGACCATATCTTTTACCTTCTCCTAAGGAACCATCTCCAAAGCATACTAATGTTTTCTCCTTACTTTTATTTAAATCCAATAACTTATTAACTAAAATATCTATCGCTCGACGACTACTTATATATGAACTAATCTATCAACCCTAGCATGCCTTGGAGGATCTACTAATTTGGAAAAACACTTTGAGCATGACTGCGTCGTCAAATACTCATCTACATCGATTACGCGGCATTTATCCTTACGGCGGAGAAAGGCTTTTTTTAAATTATTAAATGATGGTATTAAATTCCGACCATATCTTTTACCTTCTCCTAAGGAACCATCTCCAAAGCATACTAATGTTTTCTCCTTACTTTTATTTAAATCCAATAATTTATTAACTAAAATATCTATCGCTCGACGACTACTTATATATGAACTAATCTATCAACCCTAGCATGCCTTGGAGGATCTACTAATTTGGAAAAACACTTTGAGCATGACTGCGTCGTCAAATACTCATCTACATCGATTACGCGGCATTTATCCTTACGGCGGAGAAATGCTTTTTTTAAATTATTAAATGATGGTATTAAATTCCGACCACATCTTTTACCTTCTCCTAAGGAACCATCTCCAAAGCATACTTATGTTTTCTCCTTACTTTTATTTAAATCCAATAACTTATTAACTAAAATATCTATCGCTCGACGACTACTTATATATGAACTAATCTATCAACCCTAGCATGCCTTGGAGGATCTACTAATTTGGAAAAACACTTTGAGCATGACTGCGTCGTCAAATACTCATCTACATCGATTACGCGGCATTTATCCTTACGGCGGAGAAAGGCTTTTTTTAAATTATTAAATGATGGTATTAAATTCCGACCATATCTTTTACCTTCTCCTAAGGAACCATCTCCAAAGCATACTAATGTTTTCTCCTTACTTTTATTTAAATCCAATAATATATTAACTAAAATATCTATCGCTCGACGACTACTTATATAAGAATCCCAATTTAAGCGGCAATAATTTTTTTTACTATATAATTTTTGACTTGCAATGAAAAACTTTAATCTATATTTAATGTTATCTGAATTTGAATTTGTATTAATTGAACATTTAGATGAAATATTGGAATTCAACTTCCTATACTCTAACAATTCTTTTTCTAGCTTACCACTAATCTGAATCTTCTTCCTTCGTCGAGCTCTTTCTTTTCCCATTTGTTGCTTATATGTGGCCGACTTCAGAACAAAATTTGTTTCTGAATTTGTTTCCCTGTCCAAGAAACAAGCGCCCACATAGTTCACAACGCCTGGGTCAATACCTAACAAGTTGATGTTGTTGCTGCTGTTGATGTTGTATTCTTCTTTGTTGCTGTTTTTTTCTTCTTCGGTATTGGTTCCGATGTTTGCGCTGTTGCTTTCCTTTTAATTGCTTTCCTTGGTCCTGCGTTGTCCACGCTAATCCTGACATATCTGTTCATGCCAACGGAACAATCTATGCCATTCGTTGTGAATGTCATACCAAAAGATTTTCCGTTTTTGGGCTCTATTTTCAGTGTTGACGCGTCGAGGTCTCCATACACTGCATGATCCACATCGAAATATTTCCACCAATATTTCGGAGTCGATGCTGAAAAATCTGCAGCAGTTGCGTTTTTAAGCAATCCTGTTGCTCTTAACAGCTCTCGCAAAGCCTCGCCACCGTATCGCACGTGTTTCCGTCCCGGTTTGAAAATGGGAAAAATGTTGAAGGACTTTAGGTTCCGTCCGGCGAACCATTGTCCCAACTTGAATAAAAAGGGTATCAATGACCACCAGTCATTGTCCAAATTAATAAATTTCTTTTTGGAATCGAATTTAAATTCTTCCAAGAATGCCTCTACTTCCATGCAGGGCTTTTCCGTATAATCCTTTTCAAACAGTTGAGCTTCTACAATATCAATCCATTGATATAGTTTTTTTTTTTCTTCTCTGTTTTCTCATACAAGTATCGTGCAATGCGTTTGATGAGATGTACCGAAATACAATTCTTCATCGCAGTCTCATGCTGCTTCGCTATTGCCTGTATGAGATAGGAACGGTGCGAGCCATTATATATTCTCCTGTTTTCTCGAAATGTGAAGTATTCTTCATTTTTTTCAACACGTTCCTTCGGTTGTTTTTTGTTTTGCAAGTGGTAATAAAAGTCCAATAAATGATTGTATGTAAACATTTTTGGAAATTTATCACCATCTTCGTGCAAAATTTGTATGTAGTGGAAATGTACGTACAGCGAGGCTTCGATGCACAAATCGGAAATCTCCAATACGTCTTCAACGATCCTTTTCTTTAAAACGTCATCCCGGCAAAACGCATTGAAACCCATTTTCACGGTATAGGTTTCAATGCGTTCTTCTTTTGTTGACTGCGAGAATCGCTCTTTTTGCGGAAGAGTACGATTCTTGCAGAGCTTTGACGACGACCGACAATGATCCGTCCCGTTACACTTTTTACACAACATTACTAATTTGTATTTATTCACTATCAAATTCTGAATATGTATCACAAATATTCAATCACAAAAAATTAATCACTTAACGGCACTAAATCACAATTTATTTCATTCACTTTCACTTTTTTCCCGTAATCCTGTTTCTGTCCAAGTCCATCGATGAAGGCCGCTTCAACTAAAGCATACATACATACTACCTAACTTATTAACAAACGAACTTATAAAAAGAATATTTCATCTAATTACCTTAAGGTAACAACAGGTGCTACCTTAAGGGAATTAGGAAATGAAAACTTCATTTTATAAGCCCGCCAATCTGACGGGCGAGCTAAGTCAATAGACCCGCCCGAAGATTTTGTTCTAAAATTATAAATACCTAAGGCAACATTTATCATATTTCTAGCAGCATTGACGTCACGATCCCAAACAGTTTTACACTGTTTGCACGTTTTGAATCGATGGTCGTGACGCCGCCGCTGCTGAACTAATCTATCAACCCTAGCATGCCTTGGAGGATCTACTAATTTGGAAAAACACTTTGAGCATGACTGCGTCGTCAAATACTCATCTACATCGATTACGCGGCATTTATCCTTACGGCGGAGAAATGCTTTTTTTAAATTATTAAATGATGGTATTAAATTCCGACCATATCTTTTACCTTCTCCTAAGGAACCATCTCCAAAGCATACTAATGTTTTCTCCTTACTTTTATTTAAATCCAATAACTTATTAACTAAAATATCTATCGCTCGACGACTACTTATATATGAACTAATCTATCAACCCTAGCATGCCTTGGAGGATCTACTAATTTGGAAAATCACTTTGAGCATGACTGCGTCGTCAAATACTCATCTACATCGATTACGCGGCATTTATCCTTACGGCGGAGAAAGGCTTTTTTTAAATTATTAAATGATGGTATTAAATTCCGACCATATCTTTTACCTTCTCCTAAGGAACCATCTCCAAAGCATACTAATGTTTTCTCCTTACTTTTATTTAAATCCAATAATTTATTAACTAAAATATCTATCGCTCGACGACTACTTATATATGAACTAATCTATCAACCCTAGCATGCCTTGGAGGATCTACTAATTTGGAAAAACACTTTGAGCATGACTGCGTCGTCAAATACTCATCTACATCGATTACGCGGCATTTATCCTTACGGCGGAGAAAGGCTTTTTTTAAATTATTAAATGATGGTATTAAATTCCGACCATATCTTTTACCTTCTCCTAAGGAACCATCTCCAAAGCATACTAATGTTTTCTCCTTACTTTTATTTAAATCCAATAATTTATTAACTAAAATATCTATCGCTCGACGACTACTTATATATGAACTAATCTATCAACCCTAGCATGCCTTGGAGGATCTACTAATTTGGAAAAACACTTTGAGCATGACTGCGTCATCAAATACTCATCTACATCGATTACGCGGCATTTATCCTTACGGCGGAGAAATGCTTTTTTTAAATTATTAAATGGTGGTATTAAATTCCGACCATATCTTTTACCTTCTCCTAAGGAACCATCTCCAAAGCATACTAATGTTTTCTCCTTACTTTTATTTAAATCCAATAACTTATTAACTAAAATATCTATCGCTCGACGACTACTTATATATGAACTAATCTATCAACCCTAGCATGCCTTGGAGGATCTACTAATTTGGAAAAACACTTTGAGCATGACTGCGTCGTCAAATACTCATCTACATCGATTACGCGGCATTTATCCTTACGGCGGAGAAAGGCTTTTTTTAAATTATTAAATGATGGTATTAAATTCCGACCATATCTTTTACCTTCTCCTAAGGAACCATCTCCAAAGCATACTAATGTTTTCTCCTTACTTTTATTTAAATCCAATAATTTATTAACTAAAATATCTATCGCTCGACGACTACTTATATATGAACTAATCTATCAACCCTAGCATGCCTTGGAGGATCTACTAATTTGGAAAAACACTTTGAGCATGACTGCGTCGTCAAATACTCATCTACATCGATTACGCGGCATTTATCCTTACGGCGGAGAAATGCTTTTTTTAAATTATTAAATGATGGTATTAAATTCCGACCACATCTTTTACCTTCTCCTAAGGAACCATCTCCAAAGCATACTTATGTTTTCTCCTTACTTTTATTTAAATCCAATAACTTATTAACTAAAATATCTATCGCTCGACGACTACTTATATATGAACTAATCTATCAACCCTAGCATGCCTTGGAGGATCTACTAATTTGGAAAAACACTTTGAGCGTGACTGCGTCATCAAATACTCATCTACATCGATTACGCGGCATTTATCCTTACGGCGGAGAAATGCTTTTTTTAAATTATTAAATGATGGTATTAAATTCCGACCATATCTTTTACCTTCTCCTAAGGAACCATCTCCAAAGCATACTAATGTTTTCTCCTTACTTTTATTTAAATCCAATAACTTATTAACTAAAATATCTATCGCTCGACGACTACTTATATATGAACTAATCTATCAACCCTAGCATGCCTTGGAGGATCTACTAATTTGGAAAAACACTTTGAGCATGACTGCGTCGTCAAATACTCATCTACATCGATTACGCGGCATTTATCCTTACGGCGGAGAAAGGCTTTTTTTAAATTATTAAATGATGGTATTAAATTCCGACCATATCTTTTACCTTCTCCTAAGGAACCATCTCCAAAGCATACTAATGTTTTCTCCTTACTTTTATTTAAATCCAATAATTTATTAACTAAAATATCTATCGCTCGACGACTACTTATATATGAACTAATCTATCAACCCTAGCATGCCTTGGAGGATCTACTAATTTGGAAAAACACTTTGAGCATGACTGCGTCGTCAAATACTCATCTACATCGATTACGCGGCATTTATCCTTACGGCGGAGAAATGCTTTTTTTAAATTATTAAATGATGGTATTAAATTCCGACCATATCTTTTACCTTCTCCTAAGGAACCATCTCCAAAGCATACTAATGTTTTCTCCTTACTTTATCCTTACGGCGGAGAAATGCTTTTTTTAAATTATTAAATGATGGTATTAAATTCCGACCATATCTTTTACCTTCTCCTAAGGAACCATCTCCAAAGCATACTAATGTTTTCTCCTTACTTTTATTTAAATCCAATAATTTATTAACTAAAATATCTATCGCTCGACGACTACTTATATATGAACTAATCTATCAACCCTAGCATGCCTTGGAGGATCTACTAATTTGGAAAAACACTTTGAGCATGACTGCGTCGTCAAATACTCATCTACATCGATTACGCGGCATTTATCCTTACGGCGGAGAAAGGCTTTTTTTAAATTATTAAATGATGGTATTAAATTCCGACCATATCTTTTACCTTCTCCTAAGGAACCATCTCCAAAGCATACTAATGTTTTCTCCTTACTTTTATTTAAATCCAATAATTTATTAACTAAAATATCTATCGCTCGACGACTACTTATATATGAACTAATCTATCAACCCTAGCATGCCTTGGAGGATCTACTAATTTGGAAAAACACTTTGAGCATGACTGCGTCGTCAAATACTCATCTACATCGATTACGCGGCATTTATCCTTACGGCGGAGAAATGCTTTTTTTAAATTATTAAATGATGGTATTAAATTCCGACCACATCTTTTACCTTCTCCTAAGGAACCATCTCCAAAGCATACTTATGTTTTCTCCTTACTTTTATTTAAATCCAATAACTTATTAACTAAAATATCTATCGCTCGACGACTACTTATATATGAACTAATCTATCAACCCTAGCATGCCTTGGAGGATCTACTAATTTGGAAAAACACTTTGAGCGTGACTGCGTCATCAAATACTCATCTACATCGATTACGCGGCATTTATCCTTACGGCGGAGAAATGCTTTTTTTAAATTATTAAATGATGGTATTAAATTCCGACCATATCTTTTACCTTCTCCTAAGGAACCATCTCCAAAGCATACTAATGTTTTCTCCTTACTTTATCCTTACGGCGGAGAAATGCTTTTTTTAAATTATTAAATGATGGTATTAAATTCCGACCATATCTTTTACCTTCTCCTAAGGAACCATCTCCAAAGCATACTAATGTTTTCTCCTTACTTTTATTTAAATCCAATAATTTATTAACTAAAATATCTATCGCTCGACGACTACTTATATATGAACTAATCTATCAACCCTAGCATGCCTTGGAGGATCTACTAATTTGGAAAAACACTTTGAGCATGACTGCGTCGTCAAATACTCATCTACATCGATTACGCGGCATTTATCCTTACGGCGGAGAAATGCTTTTTTTAAATTATTAAATGATGGTATTAAATTCCGACCATATCTTTTACCTTCTCCTAAGGAACCATCTCCAAAGCATACTAATGTTTTCTCCTTACTTTTATTTAAATCCAATAACTTATTAACTAAAATATCTATCGCTCGACGACTACTTATATATGAACTAATCTATCAACCCTAGAATGCCTTGGAGGATCTACTAATTTGGAAAAACACTTTGAGCATGACTGCGTCGTCAAATACTCATCTACATCGATTACGCGGCATTTATCCTTACGGCGGAGAAATGCTTTTTTTAAATTATTAAATGATGGTATTAAATTCCGACCACATCTTTTACCTTCTCCTAAGGAACCATCTCCAAAGCATACTTATGTTTTCTAGTTACTTTTATTTAAATCCAATAACTTATTAACTAAAATATCTATCGCTCGACGACTACTTATATATGAACTAATCTATCAACCCTAGCATGCCTTGGAGGATCTACTAATTTGGAAAAACACTTTGAGCGTGACTGCGTCATCAAATACTCATCTACATCGATTACGCGGCATTTATCCTTACGGCGGAGAAATGCTTTTTTTAAATTATTAAATGATGGTATTAAATTCCGACCATATCTTTTACCTTCTCCTAAGGAACCATCTCCAAAGCATACTAATGTTTTCTCCTTACTTTATCCTTACGGCGGAGAAATGCTTTTTTTAAATTATTAAATGATGGTATTAAATTCCGACCATATCTTTTACCTTCTCCTAAGGAACCATCTCCAAAGCATACTAATGTTTTCTCCTTACTTTTATTTAAATCCAATAATTTATTAACTAAAATATCTATCGCTCGACGACTACTTATATATGAACTAATCTATCAACCCTAGCATGCCTTGGAGGATCTACTAATTTGGAAAAACACTTTGAGCATGACTGCGTCGTCAAATACTCATCTACATCGATTACGCGGCATTTATCCTTACGGCGGAGAAATGCTTTTTTTAAATTATTAAATGATGGTATTAAATTCCGACCATATCTTTTACCTTCTCCTAAGGAACCATCTCCAAAGCATACTAATGTTTTCTCCTTACTTTTATTTAAATCCAATAACTTATGAACTAAAATATCTATCGCTCGACGACTACTTATATATGAACTAATCTATCAACCCTAGAATGCCTTGGAGGATCTACTAATTTGGAAAAACACTTTGAGCATGACTGCGTCGTCAAATACTCATCTTCATCGATTACGCGGCATTTATCCTTACGGCGGAGAAATGCTTTTTTTAAATTATTAAATGATGGTATTAAATTCCGACCATATCTTTTACCTTCTCCTAAGGAACCATCTCCAAAGCATACTAATGTTTTCTCCTTACTTTTATTTAAATCCAATAACTTATTAACTAAAATATCTATCGCTCGACGACTACTTATATATGAACTAATCTATCAACCCTAGAATGCCTTGGAGGATCTACTAATTTGGAAAAACACTTTGAGCATGACTGCGTCGTCAAATACTCATCTACATCGATTACGCGGCATTTATCCTTACGGCGGAGAAATGCTTTTTTTAAATTATTAAATGATGGTATTAAATTCCGACCATATCTTTTACCTTCTCCTAAGGAACCATCTCCAAAGCATACTAATGTTTTCTCCTTACTTTTATTTAAATCCAATAATTTATTAACTAAAATATCTACCGCTCGACGACTACTTATATATGAACTAATCTATCAACCCTAGCATGCCTTGGAGGATCTACTAATTTGGAAAAACACTTTGAGCATGACTGCGTCGTCAAATACTCATCTACATCGATTACGCGGCATTTATCCTTACGGCGGAGAAATGCTTTTTTTAAATTATTAAATGATGGTATTAAATTCCGACCATATATTTTACCTTCTCCTAAGGAACCATCTCCAAAGCATACTAATGTTTTCTCCTTACTTTTATTTAAATCCAATAATTTATTAACTAAAATATCTATCGCTCGACGACTACTTATATATGAACTAATCTATCAACCCTAGCATGCCTTGGAGGATCTACTAATTTGGAAAAACACTTTGAGCATGACTGCGTCATCAAATACTCATCTACATCGATTACGCGGCATTTATCCTTACGGCGGAGAAATGCTTTTTTTAAATTATTAAATGATGGTATTAAATTCCGACCATATCTTTTACCTTCTCCTAAGGAACCATCTCCAAAGCATACTAATGTTTTCTCCTTACTTTTATTTAAATCCAATAACTTATTAACTAAAATATCTATCGCTCGACGACTACTTATATATGAACTAATCTATCAACCCTAGAATGCCTTGGAGGATCTACTAATTTGGAAAAACACTTTGAGCATGACTGCGTCGTCAAATACTCATCTACATCGATTACGCGGCATTTATCCTTACGGCGGAGAAATGCTTTTTTTAAATTATTAAATGATGGTATTAAATTCCGACCATATCTTTTACCTTCTCCTAAGGAACCATCTCCAAAGCATACTAATGTTTTCTCCTTACTTTTATTTAAATCCAATAATTTATTAACTAAAATATCTACCGCTCGACGACTACTTATATATGAACTAATCTATCAACCCTAGCATGCCTTGGAGGATCTACTAATTTGGAAAAACACTTTGAGCATGACTGCGTCATCAAATACTCATCTACATCGATTACGCGGCATTTATCCTTACGGCGGAGAAATGCTTTTTTTAAATTATTAAATGATGGTATTAAATTCCGACCATATATTTTACCTTCTCCTAAGGAACCATCTCCAAAGCATACTAATGTTTTCTCCTTACTTTTATTTAAATCCAATAACTTATTAACTAAAATATCTATCGCTCGACGACTACTTATATATGAACTAATCTATCAACCCTAGCATGCCTTGGAGGATCTACTAATTTGGAAAAACACTTTGAGCATGACTGCGTCGTCAAATACTCATCTACATCGATTACGCGGCATTTATCCTTACGGCGGAGAAATGCTTTTTTTAAATTATTAAATGATTGTATTAAATTCCGACCATATCTTTTACCTTCTCCTAAGGAACCATCTCCAAAGCATACTAATGTTTTCTCCTTACTTTTATTTAAATCCAATAATTTATTAACTAAAATATCTATCGCTCGACGACTACTTATATATGAACTAATCTATCAACCCTAGCATGCCTTGGAGGATCTACTAATTTGGAAAAACACTTTGAGCATGACTGCGTCATCAAATACTCATCTACATCGATTACGCGGCATTTATCCTTACGGCGGAGAAAGGCTTTTTTTAAATTATTAAATGATGGTATTAAATTCCGACCATATCTTTTACCTTCTCCTAAGGAACCATCTCCAAAGCATACTAATGTTTTCTCCTTACTTTTATTTAAATCCAATAACTTATTAACTAAAATATCTATCGCTCGACGACTACTTATATATGAACTAATCTATCAACCCTAGAATGCCTTGGAGGATCTACTAATTTGGAAAAACACTTTGAGCATGACTGCGTCGTCAAATACTCATCTACATCGATTACGCGGCATTTATCCTTACGGCGGAGAAAGGCTTTTTTTAAATTATTAAATGATGGTATTAAATTCCGACCATATCTTTTACCTTCTCCTAAGGAACCATCTCCAAAGCATACTAATGTTTTCTCCTTACTTTTATTTAAATCCAATAACTTATTAACTAAAATATCTATCGCTCGACGACTACTTATATATGAACTAATCTATCAACCCTAGCATGCCTTGGAGGATCTACTAATTTGGAAAAACACTTTGAGCATGACTGCGTCGTCAAATACTCATCTACATCGATTACGCGGCATTTATCCTTACGGCGGGGAAATGCTTTTTTTAAATTATTAAATGATGGTATTAAATTCCGACCATATCTTTTACCTTCTCCTAAGGAACCATCTCCAAAGCATACTAATGTTTTCTCCTTACTTTTATTTAAATCCAATAATTTATTAACTAAAATATCTACCGCTCGACGACTACTTATATATGAACTAATCTATCAACCCTAGCATGCCTTGGAGGATCTACTAATTTGGAAAAACACTTTGAGCATGACTGCGTCATCAAATACTCATCTACATCGATTACGCGGCATTTATCCTTACGGCGGAGAAATGCTTTTTTTAAATTATTAAATGATGGTATTAAATTCCGACCATATATTTTACCTTCTCCTAAGGAACCATCTCCAAAGCATACTAATGTTTTCTCCTTACTTTTATTTAAATCCAATAACTTATTAACTAAAATATCTATCGCTCGACGACTACTTATATATGAACTAATCTATCAACCCTAGCATGCCTTGGAGGATCTACTAATTTGGAAAAACACTTTGAGCATGACTGCGTCGTCAAATACTCATCTACATCGATTACGCGGCATTTATCCTTACGGCGGAGAAATGCTTTTTTTAAATTATTAAATGATTGTATTAAATTCCGACCATATCTTTTACCTTCTCCTAAGGAACCATCTCCAAAGCATACTAATGTTTTCTCCTTACTTTTATTTAAATCCAATAATTTATTAACTAAAATATCTATCGCTCGACGACTACTTATATATGAACTAATCTATCAACCCTAGCATGCCTTGGAGGATCTACTAATTTGGAAAAACACTTTGAGCATGACTGCGTCATCAAATACTCATCTACATCGATTACGCGGCATTTATCCTTACGGCGGAGAAATGCTTTTTTTAAATTATTAAATGATGGTATTAAATTCCGACCATATCTTTTACCTTCTCCTAAGGAACCATCTCCAAAGCATACTAATGTTTTCTCCTTACTTTTATTTAAATCCAATAACTTATTAACTAAAATATCTATCGCTCGACGACTACTTATATATGAACTAATCTATCAACCCTAGAATGCCTTGGAGGATCTACTAATTTGGAAAAACACTTTGAGCATGACTGCGTCGTCAAATACTCATCTACATCGATTACGCGGCATTTATCCTTACGGCGGAGAAAGGCTTTTTTTAAATTATTAAATGATGGTATTAAATTCCGACCATATCTTTTACCTTCTCCTAAGGAACCATCTCCAAAGCATACTAATGTTTTCTCCTTACTTTTATTTAAATCCAATAACTTATTAACTAAAATATCTATCGCTCGACGACTACTTATATATGAACTAATCTATCAACCCTAGCATGCCTTGGAGGATCTACTAATTTGGAAAAACACTTTGAGCATGACTGCGTCGTCAAATACTCATCTACATCGATTACGCGGCATTTATCCTTACGGCGGAGAAAGGCTTTTTTTAAATTATTAAATGATGGTATTAAATTCCGACCATATCTTTTACCTTCTCCTAAGGAACCATCTCCAAAGCATACTAATGTTTTCTCCTTACTTTTATTTAAATCCAATAACTTATTAACTAAAATATCTATCGCTCGACGACTACTTATATATGAATCCCAATTTAAGCGGCAATAATTTTTTTTACTATATAATTTTTGACTTGCAATGAAAAACTTTAATCTATATTTAATGTAATCTGAATTTGAATTTGTATTAATTGAACATTTGGATGAAATATTGGAATTCAACTTCCTATACTCTAACAATTCTTTTTCTAGCTTACCACTAATCTGAATCTTCTTCCTTCGTCGAGCTCTTTCTTTTCCCATTTGTTGCTTATATGTGGCCGACTTCCGAACAAATTTTAATTGCTTTCCTTGGTCCTGCGTTGTCCACGCTAATCCTGACATATCTGTTCATGCCAACGGAACAATCTATGCCATTCGTTGTGAATGTCATACCAAAAGATTTTCCGTTTTTGGGCTCTATTTTCAGTGTTGACGCGTCGAGGTCTCCATACACTGCATGATCCACATCGAAATATTTCCACCAATATTTCGGAGTCGATGCTGAAAAATCTGCAGCAGTTGCGTTTTTAAGCAATCCTGTTGCTCTTAACAGCTCTCGCAAAGCCTCGCCACCGTATCGCACGTGTTTCCGTCCCGGTTTGAAAATGGGAAAAATGTTGAAGGACTTTAGGTTCCGTCCGGCGAACCATTGTCCCAACTTGAATAAAAAGGGTATCAATGACCACCAGTCATTGTCCAAATTAATAAATTTCTTTTTGGAATCGAATTTAAATTCTTCCAAGAATGCCTCTACTTCCATGCAGGGCTTTTCCGTATAATCCTTTTCAAACAGTTGAGCTTCTACAATATCAATCCATTGATATAGTTTTTTTTTTTCTTCTCTGTTTTCTCATACAAGTATCGTGCAATGCGTTTGATGAGATGTACCGAAATACAATTCTTCATCGCAGTCTCATGCTGCTTCGCTATTGCCTGTATGAGATAGGAACGGTGCGAGCCATTATATATTCTCCTGTTTTCTCGAAATGTGAAGTATTCTTCATTTTTTTCAACACGTTCCTTCGGTTGTTTTTTGTTTTGCAAGTGGTAATAAAAGTCCAATAAATGATTGTATGTAAACATTTTTGGAAATTTATCACCATCTTCGTGCAAAATTTGTATGTAGTGGAAATGTACGTACAGCGAGGCTTCGATGCACAAATCGGAAATCTCCAATACGTCTTCAACGATCCTTTTCTTTAAAACGTCATCCCGGCAAAACGCATTGAAACCCATTTTCACGGTATAGGTTTCAATGCGTTCTTCTTTTGTTGACTGCGAGAATCGCTCTTTTTGCGGAAGAGTACGATTCTTGCAGAGCTTTGACGACGACCGACAATGATCCGTCCCGTTACACTTTTTACACAACATTACTAATTTGTATTTATTCACTATCAAATTCTGAATATGTATCACAAATATTCAATCACAAAAAATTAATCACTTAACGGCACTAAATCACAATTTATTTCATTCACTTTCACTTTTTTCCCGTAATCCTGTTTCTGTCCAAGTCCATCGATGAAGGCCGCTTCAACTAAAGCATACATACATACTACCTAACTTATTAACAAACGAACTTATAAAAAGAATATTTCATCTAATTACCTTAAGGTAACAACAGGTGCTACCTTAAGGGAATTAGGAAATGAAAACTTCATTTTATAAGCCCGCCAATCTGACGGGCGAGCTAAGTCAATAGACCCGCCCGAAGATTTTGTTCTAAAATTATAAATACCTAAGGCAACATTTATCATATTTCTAGCAGCATTGACGTCACGATCCCAAACAGTTTTACACTGTTTGCACGTTTTGAATCGATGGTCGTGACGCCGCCGCTGCTGAACTAATCTATCAACCCTTGCATGCCTTGGAGGATCTACTAATTTGGAAAAACACTTTGAGCATGACTGCGTCGTCAAATACTCATCTACATCGATTACGCGGCATTTATCCTTACGGCGGAGAAATGCTTTTTTTAAATTATTAAATGATGGTATTAAATTCCGACCATATCTTTTACCTTCTCCTAAGGAACCATCTCCAAAGCATACTAATGTTTTCTCCTTACTTTTATTTAAATCCAATAACTTATTAACTAAAATATCTATCGCTCGACGACTACTTATATATGAACTAATCTATCAACCCTAGCATGCCTTGGAGGATCTACTAATTTGGAAAAACACTTTGAGCATGACTGCGTCGTCAAATACTCATCTACATCGATTACGCGGTATTTATCCTTACGGCGGAGAAAGGCTTTTTTTAAATTATTAAATGATGGTATTAAATTCCGACCATATCTTTTACCTTCTCCTAAGGAACCATCTCCAAAGCATACTAATGTTTTCTCCTTACTTTTATTTAAATCCAATAATTTATTAACTAAAATATCTATCGCTCGACGACTACTTATATATGAACTAATCTATCAACCCTAGCATGCCTTGGAGGATCTACTAATTTGGAAAAACACTTTGAGCATGACTGCGTCGTCAAATACTCATCTACATCGATTACGCGGCATTTATCCTTACGGCGGAGAAATGCTTTTTTTAAATTATTAAATGATGGTATTAAATTCCGACCACATCTTTTACCTTCTCCTAAGGAACCATCTCCAAAGCATACTTATGTTTTCTCCTTACTTTTATTTAAATCCAATAACTTATTAACTAAAATATCTATCGCTCGACGACTACTTATATATGAACTAATCTATCAACCCTAGCATGCCTTGGAGGATCTACTAATTTGGAAAAACACTTTGAGCATGACTGCGTCGTCAAATACTCATCTACATCGATTACGCGGCATTTATCCTTACGGCGGAGAAAGGCTTTTTTTAAATTATTAAATGATGGTATTAAATTCCGACCATATCTTTTACCTTCTCCTAAGGAACCATCTCCAAAGCATACTAATGTTTTCTCCTTACTTTTATTTAAATCCAATAATATATTAACTAAAATATCTATCGCTCGACGACTACTTATATATGAACTAATCTATCAACCCTAGCATGCCTTGGAGGATCTACTAATTTGGAAAAACACTTTGAGCATGACTGCGTCATCAAATACTCATCTACATCGATTACGCGGCATTTATCCTTACGGCGGAGAAATGCTTTTTTTAAATTATTAAATGATGGTATTAAATTCCGACCATATCTTTTACCTTCTCCTAATAAACCATCTCCAAAGCATACTAATGTTTTCTCCTTACTTTTATTTAAATCCAATAACTTATTAACTAAAATATCTATCGCTCGACGACTACTTATATAAGAATCCCAATTTAAGCGGCAATAATTTTTTTTACTATATAATTTTTGACTTGCAATGAAAAACTTTAATCTATATTTAATGTTATCTGAATTTGAATTTGTATTAATTGAACATTTAGATGAAATATTGGAATTCAACTTCCTATACTCTAACAATTCTTTTTCTAGCTTACCACTAATCTGAATCTTCTTCCTTCGTCGAGCTCTTTCTTTTCCCATTTGTTGCTTATATGTGGCCGACTTCAGAACAAAATTTGTTTCTGAATTTGTTTCCCTGTCCAAGAAACAAGCGCCCACATAGTTCACAACGCCTGGGTCAATACCTAACAAGTTGATGTTGTTGCTGCTGTTGATGTTGTATTCTTCTTTGTTGCTGTTTTTTTCTTCTTCGGTATTGGTTCCGATGTTTGCGCTGTTGCTTTCCTTTTAATTGCTTTCCTTGGTCCTGCGTTGTCCACGCTAATCCTGACATATCTGTTCATGCCAACGGAACAATCTATGCCATTCGTTGTGAATGTCATACCAAAAGATTTTCCGTTTTTGGGCTCTATTTTCAGTGTTGACGCGTCGAGGTCTCCATACACTGCATGATCCACATCGAAATATTTCCACCAATATTTCGGAGTCGATGCTGAAAAATCTGCAGCAGTTGCGTTTTTAAGCAATCCTGTTGCTCTTAACAGCTCTCGCAAAGCCTCGCCACCGTATCGCACGTGTTTCCGTCCCGGTTTGAAAATGGGAAAAATGTTGAAGGACTTTAGGTTCCGTCCGGCGAACCATTGTCCCAACTTGAATAAAAAGGGTATCAATGACCACCAGTCATTGTCCAAATTAATAAATTTCTTTTTGGAATCGAATTTAAATTCTTCCAAGAATGCCTCTACTTCCATGCAGGGCTTTTCCGTATAATCCTTTTCAAACAGTTGAGCTTCTACAATATCAATCCATTGATATAGTTTTTTTTTTTTCTTCTCTGTTTTCTCATACAAGTATCGTGCAATGCGTTTGATGAGATGTACCGAAATACAATTCTTCATCGCAGTCTCATGCTGCTTCGCTATTGCCTGTATGAGATAGGAACGGTGCGAGCCATTATATATTCTCCTGTTTTCTCGAAATGTGAAGTATTCTTCATTTTTTTCAACACGTTCCTTCGGTTGTTTTTTGTTTTGCAAGTGGTAATAAAAGTCCAATAAATGATTGTATGTAAACATTTTTGGAAATTTATCACCATCTTCGTGCAAAATTTGTATGTAGTGGAAATGTACGTACAGCGAGGCTTCGATGCACAAATCGGAAATCTCCAATACGTCTTCAACGATCCTTTTCTTTAAAACGTCATCCCGGCAAAACGCATTGAAACCCATTTTCACGGTATAGGTTTCAATGCGTTCTTCTTTTGTTGACTGCGAGAATCGCTCTTTTTGCGGAAGAGTACGATTCTTGCAGAGCTTTGACGACGACCGACAATGATCCGTCCCGTTACACTTTTTACACAACATTACTAATTTGTATTTATTCACTATCAAATTCTGAATATGTATCACAAATATTCAATCACAAAAAATTAATCACTTAACGGCACTAAATCACAATTTATTTCATTCACTTTCACTTTTTTCCCGTAATCCTGTTTCTGTCCAAGTCCATCGATGAAGGCCGCTTCAACTAAAGCATACATACATACTACCTAACTTATTAACAAACGAACTTATAAAAAGAATATTTCATCTAATTACCTTAAGGTAACAACAGGTGCTACCTTAAGGGAATTAGGAAATGAAAACTTCATTTTATAAGCCCGCCAATCTGACGGGCGAGCTAAGTCAATAGACCCGCCCGAAGATTTTGTTCTAAAATTATAAATACCTAAGGCAACATTTATCATATTTCTAGCAGCATTGACGTCACGATCCCAAACAGTTTTACACTGTTTGCACGTTTTGAATCGATGGTCGTGACGCCGCCGCTGCTGAACTAATCTATCAACCCTAGCATGCCTTGGAGGATCTACTAATTTGGAAAAACACTTTGAGCATGACTGCGTCGTCAAATACTCATCTACATCGATTACGCGGCATTTATCCTTACGGCGGAGAAATGCTTTTTTTAAATTATTAAATGATGGTATTAAATTCCGACCATATCTTTTACCTTCTCCTAAGGAACCATCTCCAAAGCATACTAATGTTTTCTCCTTACTTTTATTTAAATCCAATAACTTATTAACTAAAATATCTATCGCTCGACGACTACTTATATATGAACTAATCTATCAACCCTAGCATGCCTTGGAGGATCTACTAATTTGGAAAATCACTTTGAGCATGACTGCGTCGTCAAATACTCATCTACATCGATTACGCGGCATTTATCCTTACGGCGGAGAAAGGCTTTTTTTAAATTATTAAATGATGGTATTAAATTCCGACCATATCTTTTACCTTCTCCTAAGGAACCATCTCCAAAGCATACTAATGTTTTCTCCTTACTTTTATTTAAATCCAATAATTTATTAACTAAAATATCTATCGCTCGACGACTACTTATATATGAACTAATCTATCAACCCTAGCATGCCTTGGAGGATCTACTAATTTGGAAAAACACTTTGAGCATGACTGCGTCGTCAAATACTCATCTACATCGATTACGCGGCATTTATCCTTACGGCGGAGAAAGGCTTTTTTTAAATTATTAAATGATGGTATTAAATTCCGACCATATCTTTTACCTTCTCCTAAGGAACCATCTCCAAAGCATACTAATGTTTTCTCCTTACTTTTATTTAAATCCAATAATTTATTAACTAAAATATCTATCGCTCGACGACTACTTATATATGAACTAATCTATCAACCCTAGCATGCCTTGGAGGATCTACTAATTTGGAAAAACACTTTGAGCATGACTGCGTCATCAAATACTCATCTACATCGATTACGCGGCATTTATCCTTACGGCGGAGAAATGCTTTTTTTAAATTATTAAATGGTGGTATTAAATTCCGACCATATCTTTTACCTTCTCCTAAGGAACCATCTCCAAAGCATACTAATGTTTTCTCCTTACTTTTATTTAAATCCAATAACTTATTAACTAAAATATCTATCGCTCGACGACTACTTATATATGAACTAATCTATCAACCCTAGCATGCCTTGGAGGATCTACTAATTTGGAAAAACACTTTGAGCATGACTGCGTCGTCAAATACTCATCTACATCGATTACGCGGCATTTATCCTTACGGCGGAGAAAGGCTTTTTTTAAATTATTAAATGATGGTATTAAATTCCGACCATATCTTTTACCTTCTCCTAAGGAACCATCTCCAAAGCATACTAATGTTTTCTCCTTACTTTTATTTAAATCCAATAATTTATTAACTAAAATATCTATCGCTCGACGACTACTTATATATGAACTAATCTATCAACCCTAGCATGCCTTGGAGGATCTACTAATTTGGAAAAACACTTTGAGCATGACTGCGTCGTCAAATACTCATCTACATCGATTACGCGGCATTTATCCTTACGGCGGAGAAATGCTTTTTTTAAATTATTAAATGATGGTATTAAATTCCGACCACATCTTTTACCTTCTCCTAAGGAACCATCTCCAAAGCATACTTATGTTTTCTCCTTACTTTTATTTAAATCCAATAACTTATTAACTAAAATATCTATCGCTCGACGACTACTTATATATGAACTAATCTATCAACCCTAGCATGCCTTGGAGGATCTACTAATTTGGAAAAACACTTTGAGCGTGACTGCGTCATCAAATACTCATCTACATCGATTACGCGGCATTTATCCTTACGGCGGAGAAATGCTTTTTTTAAATTATTAAATGATGGTATTAAATTCCGACCATATCTTTTACCTTCTCCTAAGGAACCATCTCCAAAGCATACTAATGTTTTCTCCTTACTTTTATTTAAATCCAATAACTTATTAACTAAAATATCTATCGCTCGACGACTACTTATATATGAACTAATCTATCAACCCTAGCATGCCTTGGAGGATCTACTAATTTGGAAAAACACTTTGAGCATGACTGCGTCGTCAAATACTCATCTACATCGATTACGCGGCATTTATCCTTACGGCGGAGAAAGGCTTTTTTTAAATTATTAAATGATGGTATTAAATTCCGACCATATCTTTTACCTTCTCCTAAGGAACCATCTCCAAAGCATACTAATGTTTTCTCCTTACTTTTATTTAAATCCAATAATTTATTAACTAAAATATCTATCGCTCGACGACTACTTATATATGAACTAATCTATCAACCCTAGCATGCCTTGGAGGATCTACTAATTTGGAAAAACACTTTGAGCATGACTGCGTCGTCAAATACTCATCTACATCGATTACGCGGCATTTATCCTTACGGCGGAGAAATGCTTTTTTTAAATTATTAAATGATGGTATTAAATTCCGACCATATCTTTTACCTTCTCCTAAGGAACCATCTCCAAAGCATACTAATGTTTTCTCCTTACTTTATCCTTACGGCGGAGAAATGCTTTTTTTAAATTATTAAATGATGGTATTAAATTCCGACCATATCTTTTACCTTCTCCTAAGGAACCATCTCCAAAGCATACTAATGTTTTCTCCTTACTTTTATTTAAATCCAATAATTTATTAACTAAAATATCTATCGCTCGACGACTACTTATATATGAACTAATCTATCAACCCTAGCATGCCTTGGAGGATCTACTAATTTGGAAAAACACTTTGAGCATGACTGCGTCGTCAAATACTCATCTACATCGATTACGCGGCATTTATCCTTACGGCGGAGAAATGCTTTTTTTAAATTATTAAATGATGGTATTAAATTCCGACCATATCTTTTACCTTCTCCTAAGGAACCATCTCCAAAGCATACTAATGTTTTCTCCTTACTTTTATTTAAATCCAATAACTTATTAACTAAAATATCTATCGCTCGACGACTACTTATATATGAACTAATCTATCAACCCTAGAATGCCTTGGAGGATCTACTAATTTGGAAAAACACTTTGAGCATGACTGCGTCGTCAAATACTCATCTACATCGATTACGCGGCATTTATCCTTACGGCGGAGAAATGCTTTTTTTAAATTATTAAATGATGGTATTAAATTCCGACCATATCTTTTACCTTCTCCTAAGGAACCATCTCCAAAGCATACTAATGTTTTCTCCTTACTTTATCCTTACGGCGGAGAAATGCTTTTTTTAAATTATTAAATGATGGTATTAAATTCCGACCATATCTTTTACCTTCTCCTAAGGAACCATCTCCAAAGCATACTAATGTTTTCTCCTTACTTTTATTTAAATCCAATAATTTATTAACTAAAATATCTATCGCTCGACGACTACTTATATATGAACTAATCTATCAACCCTAGCATGCCTTGGAGGATCTACTAATTTGGAAAAACACTTTGAGCATGACTGCGTCGTCAAATACTCATCTACATCGATTACGCGGCATTTATCCTTACGGCGGAGAAAGGCTTTTTTTAAATTATTAAATGATGGTATTAAATTCCGACCATATCTTTTACCTTCTCCTAAGGAACCATCTCCAAAGCATACTAATGTTTTCTCCTTACTTTTATTTAAATCCAATAATTTATTAACTAAAATATCTATCGCTCGACGACTACTTATATATGAACTAATCTATCAACCCTAGCATGCCTTGGAGGATCTACTAATTTGGAAAAACACTTTGAGCATGACTGCGTCGTCAAATACTCATCTACATCGATTACGCGGCATTTATCCTTACGGCGGAGAAATGCTTTTTTTAAATTATTAAATGATGGTATTAAATTCCGACCACATCTTTTACCTTCTCCTAAGGAACCATCTCCAAAGCATACTTATGTTTTCTCCTTACTTTTATTTAAATCCAATAACTTATTAACTAAAATATCTATCGCTCGACGACTACTTATATATGAACTAATCTATCAACCCTAGCATGCCTTGGAGGATCTACTAATTTGGAAAAACACTTTGAGCGTGACTGCGTCATCAAATACTCATCTACATCGATTACGCGGCATTTATCCTTACGGCGGAGAAATGCTTTTTTTAAATTATTAAATGATGGTATTAAATTCCGACCATATCTTTTACCTTCTCCTAAGGAACCATCTCCAAAGCATACTAATGTTTTCTCCTTACTTTATCCTTACGGCGGAGAAATGCTTTTTTTAAATTATTAAATGATGGTATTAAATTCCGACCATATCTTTTACCTTCTCCTAAGGAACCATCTCCAAAGCATACTAATGTTTTCTCCTTACTTTTATTTAAATCCAATAATTTATTAACTAAAATATCTATCGCTCGACGACTACTTATATATGAACTAATCTATCAACCCTAGCATGCCTTGGAGGATCTACTAATTTGGAAAAACACTTTGAGCATGACTGCGTCGTCAAATACTCATCTACATCGATTACGCGGCATTTATCCTTACGGCGGAGAAATGCTTTTTTTAAATTATTAAATGATGGTATTAAATTCCGACCATATCTTTTACCTTCTCCTAAGGAACCATCTCCAAAGCATACTAATGTTTTCTCCTTACTTTTATTTAAATCCAATAACTTATTAACTAAAATATCTATCGCTCGACGACTACTTATATATGAACTAATCTATCAACCCTAGAATGCCTTGGAGGATCTACTAATTTGGAAAAACACTTTGGGCATGACTGCGTCGTCAAATACTCATCTACATCGATTACGCGGCATTTATCCTTACGGCGGAGAAATGCTTTTTTTAAATTATTAAATGATGGTATTAAATTCCGACCACATCTTTTACCTTCTCCTAAGGAACCATCTCCAAAGCATACTTATGTTTTCTCCTTACTTTTATTTAAATCCAATAACTTATTAACTAAAATATCTATCGCTCGACGACTACTTATATATGAACTAATCTATCAACCCTAGCATGCCTTGGAGGATCTACTAATTTGGAAAAACACTTTGAGCGTGACTGCGTCATCAAATACTCATCTACATCGATTACGCGGCATTTATCCTTACGGCGGAGAAATGCTTTTTTTAAATTATTAAATGATGGTATTAAATTCCGACCATATCTTTTACCTTCTCCTAAGGAACCATCTCCAAAGCATACTAATGTTTTCTCCTTACTTTATCCTTACGGCGGAGAAATGCTTTTTTTAAATTATTAAATGATGGTATTAAATTCCGACCATATCTTTTACCTTCTCCTAAGGAACCATCTCCAAAGCATACTAATGTTTTCTCCTTACTTTTATTTAAATCCAATAATTTATTAACTAAAATATCTATCGCTCGACGACTACTTATATATGAACTAATCTATCAACCCTAGCATGCCTTGGAGGATCTACTAATTTGGAAAAACACTTTGAGCATGACTGCGTCGTCAAATACTCATCTACATCGATTACGCGGCATTTATCCTTACGGCGGAGAAATGCTTTTTTTAAATTATTAAATGATGGTATTAAATTCCGACCATATCTTTTACCTTCTCCTAAGGAACCATCTCCAAAGCATACTAATGTTTTCTCCTTACTTTTATTTAAATCCAATAACTTATTAACTAAAATATCTATCGCTCGACGACTACTTATATATGAACTAATCTATCAACCCTAGAATGCCTTGGAGGATCTACTAATTTGGAAAAACACTTTGAGCATGACTGCGTCGTCAAATACTCATCTTCATCGATTACGCGGCATTTATCCTTACGGCGGAGAAATGCTTTTTTTAAATTATTAAATGATGGTATTAAATTCCGACCATATCTTTTACCTTCTCCTAAGGAACCATCTCCAAAGCATACTAATGTTTTCTCCTTACTTTTATTTAAATCCAATAACTTATTAACTAAAATATCTATCGCTCGACGACTACTTATATATGAACTAATCTATCAACCCTAGAATGCCTTGGAGGATCTACTAATTTGGAAAAACACTTTGAGCATGACTGCGTCGTCAAATACTCATCTACATCGATTACGCGGCATTTATCCTTACGGCGGAGAAATGCTTTTTTTAAATTATTAAATGATGGTATTAAATTCCGACCATATCTTTTACCTTCTCCTAAGGAACCATCTCCAAAGCATACTAATGTTTTCTCCTTACTTTTATTTAAATCCAATAATTTATTAACTAAAATATCTACCGCTCGACGACTACTTATATATGAACTAATCTATCAACCCTAGCATGCCTTGGAGGATCTACTAATTTGGAAAAACACTTTGAGCATGACTGCGTCATCAAATACTCATCTACATCGATTACGCGGCATTTATCCTTACGGCGGAGAAATGCTTTTTTTAAATTATTAAATGATGGTATTAAATTCCGACCATATATTTTACCTTCTCCTAAGGAACCATCTCCAAAGCATACTAATGTTTTCTCCTTACTTTTATTTAAATCCAATAATTTATTAACTAAAATATCTATCGCTCGACGACTACTTATATATGAACTAATCTATCAACCCTAGCATGCCTTGGAGGATCTACTAATTTGGAAAAACACTTTGAGCATGACTGCGTCATCAAATACTCATCTACATCGATTACGCGGCATTTATCCTTACGGCGGAGAAATGCTTTTTTTAAATTATTAAATGATGGTATTAAATTCCGACCATATCTTTTACCTTCTCCTAAGGAACCATCTCCAAAGCATACTAATGTTTTCTCCTTACTTTTATTTAAATCCAATAACTTATTAACTAAAATATCTATCGCTCGACGACTACTTATATATGAACTAATCTATCAACCCTAGAATGCCTTGGAGGATCTACTAATTTGGAAAAACACTTTGAGCATGACTGCGTCGTCAAATACTCATCTACATCGATTACGCGGCATTTATCCTTACGGCGGAGAAATGCTTTTTTTAAATTATTAAATGATGGTATTAAATTCCGACCATATCTTTTACCTTCTCCTAAGGAACCATCTCCAAAGCATACTAATGTTTTCTCCTTACTTTTATTTAAATCCAATAATTTATTAACTAAAATATCTACCGCTCGACGACTACTTATATATGAACTAATCTATCAACCCTAGCATGCCTTGGAGGATCTACTAATTTGGAAAAACACTTTGAGCATGACTGCGTCATCAAATACTCATCTACATCGATTACGCGGCATTTATCCTTACGGCGGAGAAATGCTTTTTTTAAATTATTAAATGATGGTATTAAATTCCGACCATATATTTTACCTTCTCCTAAGGAACCATCTCCAAAGCATACTAATGTTTTCTCCTTACTTTTATTTAAATCCAATAACTTATTAACTAAAATATCTATCGCTCGACGACTACTTATATATGAACTAATCTATCAACCCTAGCATGCCTTGGAGGATCTACTAATTTGGAAAAACACTTTGAGCATGACTGCGTCGTCAAATACTCATCTACATCGATTACGCGGCATTTATCCTTACGGCGGAGAAATGCTTTTTTTAAATTATTAAATGATTGTATTAAATTCCGACCATATCTTTTACCTTCTCCTAAGGAACCATCTCCAAAGCATACTAATGTTTTCTCCTTACTTTTATTTAAATCCAATAATTTATTAACTAAAATATCTATCGCTCGACGACTACTTATATATGAACTAATCTATCAACCCTAGCATGCCTTGGAGGATCTACTAATTTGGAAAAACACTTTGAGCATGACTGCGTCATCAAATACTCATCTACATCGATTACGCGGCATTTATCCTTACGGCGGAGAAATGCTTTTTTTAAATTATTAAATGATGGTATTAAATTCCGACCATATCTTTTACCTTCTCCTAAGGAACCATCTCCAAAGCATACTAATGTTTTCTCCTTACTTTTATTTAAATCCAATAACTTATTAACTAAAATATCTATCGCTCGACGACTACTTATATATGAACTAATCTATCAACCCTAGAATGCCTTGGAGGATCTACTAATTTGGAAAAACACTTTGAGCATGACTGCGTCGTCAAATACTCATCTACATCGATTACGCGGCATTTATCCTTACGGCGGAGAAAGGCTTTTTTTAAATTATTAAATGATGGTATTAAATTCCGACCATATCTTTTACCTTCTCCTAAGGAACCATCTCCAAAGCATACTAATGTTTTCTCCTTACTTTTATTTAAATCCAATAACTTATTAACTAAAATATCTATCGCTCGACGACTACTTATATATGAACTAATCTATCAACCCTAGCATGCCTTGGAGGATCTACTAATTTGGAAAAACACTTTGAGCATGACTGCGTCGTCAAATACTCATCTACATCGATTACGCGGCATTTATCCTTACGGCGGAGAAAGGCTTTTTTTAAATTATTAAATGATGGTATTAAATTCCGACCATATCTTTTACCTTCTCCTAAGGAACCATCTCCAAAGCATACTAATGTTTTCTCCTTACTTTTATTTAAATCCAATAACTTATTAACTAAAATATCTATCGCTCGACGACTACTTATATATGAATCCCAATTTAAGCGGCAATAATTTTTTTTACTATATAATTTTTGACTTGCAATGAAAAACTTTAATCTATATTTAATGTAATCTGAATTTGAATTTGTATTAATTGAACATTTGGATGAAATATTGGAATTCAACTTCCTATACTCTAACAATTCTTTTTCTAGCTTACCACTAATCTGAATCTTCTTCCTTCGTCGAGCTCTTTCTTTTCCCATTTGTTGCTTATATGTGGCCGACTTCCGAACAAATTTTAATTGCTTTCCTTGGTCCTGCGTTGTCCACGCTAATCCTGACATATCTGTTCATGCCAACGGAACAATCTATGCCATTCGTTGTGAATGTCATACCAAAAGATTTTCCGTTTTTGGGCTCTATTTTCAGTGTTGACGCGTCGAGGTCTCCATACACTGCATGATCCACATCGAAATATTTCCACCAATATTTCGGAGTCGATGCTGAAAAATCTGCAGCAGTTGCGTTTTTAAGCAATCCTGTTGCTCTTAACAGCTCTCGCAAAGCCTCGCCACCGTATCGCACGTGTTTCCGTCCCGGTTTGAAAATGGGAAAAATGTTGAAGGACTTTAGGTTCCGTCCGGCGAACCATTGTCCCAACTTGAATAAAAAGGGTATCAATGACCACCAGTCATTGTCCAAATTAATAAATTTCTTTTTGGAATCGAATTTAAATTCTTCCAAGAATGCCTCTACTTCCATGCAGGGCTTTTCCGTATAATCCTTTTCAAACAGTTGAGCTTCTACAATATCAATCCATTGATATAGTTTTTTTTTTTCTTCTCTGTTTTCTCATACAAGTATCGTGCAATGCGTTTGATGAGATGTACCGAAATACAATTCTTCATCGCAGTCTCATGCTGCTTCGCTATTGCCTGTATGAGATAGGAACGGTGCGAGCCATTATATATTCTCCTGTTTTCTCGAAATGTGAAGTATTCTTCATTTTTTTCAACACGTTCCTTCGGTTGTTTTTTGTTTTGCAAGTGGTAATAAAAGTCCAATAAATGATTGTATGTAAACATTTTTGGAAATTTATCACCATCTTCGTGCAAAATTTGTATGTAGTGGAAATGTACGTACAGCGAGGCTTCGATGCACAAATCGGAAATCTCCAATACGTCTTCAACGATCCTTTTCTTTAAAACGTCATCCCGGCAAAACGCATTGAAACCCATTTTCACGGTATAGGTTTCAATGCGTTCTTCTTTTGTTGACTGCAAGAATCGCTCTTTTTGCGGAAGAGTACGATTCTTGCAGAGCTTTGACGACGACCGACTATGGTCCGTACCGTTACACTTTTTACACAACTTTACTACATTTTTTGAAGTCATAGTTGATTGGTTAAAATACTCTAAACTCTATATAAGTAAGTTATATAAATAAATATAAAAAATATAGCAGTAAATATAATTATATTAAATATAATATAATAGAAAAATAGGGAAATGAAATGAGATGAAAATGAAGCGATATGTAAATGAAGCGATATGTAAATGAAATGAAATAAAAATATGAAATAAAAATGATATTTAAAATTACTGTCCTTTGAAACAAGTTGCCCTTCCAGTGCAGTACCTGTAAGTAAAAAAAAAAATGGTTGTCCTAAATATGAAATGTAAATTAAATTATATTTGTGTAAATGAGGTCTACAGTTACAGTACACTTGCAACAAACTGTTGAATACCCCGTATTCAAACATGAGTTCGTTGTGACAAACTATTTGGTACCAGGGGTGTAATAAACATTCAAAACCTTTGATTTTGTGTTTTTATAAAACTAGAAGTAAATGACGGTGATAATATAAAGTCCATTCTGATGGATTTTAAGATATAAACAGATATATAAAACTTTTGTAGTTTCATGGTTCACAGAAAATTCAAAACACGTTTCTTATATTTACTTACGTACTTACTTAAGGTGGCACTGACAGTCCATTGTGGAGCACGGCCTCAACCAACATACCCCCATATAACATATTTTTTTAAGATGGCACTGACAGTCCATTGTGGACCAAGGCCTCAACCAACAAACCCCCATACTACATATTTTTTTAAGGTGGCACTGACAGTCCATTGTGGACCACGGCCTCAACCGACAAATCCGGTGTCCATATAAATAATTAATTTTCTACATCTAATGATAACTTTCATTCTCATGATAGCATTGAAAAACAAGCACATGAAAAGATCGATAATTCTTACAAACTATATATTTATATGGGCACTGCCCAAAAACTACAATCAACATCTTGAAACCTGTGTATCACTAAGCAGCCACAAGAGCATTAATGCATACCGCACAGCTCGCATTCAAAACATTGTTGCCGAAGCTGGACTTCCCATTCATGAACAAAAACAACAGTGATCTTTAAACTTATCGCCAATTCATTTTCAAACAACTCTATTATCAACAATGACATCGCTTCAACATTAGAACACACAAAAATCAGACATATTCCTTCAACCATTGCCAATGTATTTAGTAGGTACGTCAAAAAAGAATGACATCCCTACAGAATGTCTGAAGCAACACAAACAAGCTTTCCCATCGTGGAACATTGAATAACCATCCAATTCCACCAACAGCGTAGTATTTAGACTTCGCATCAGTCTTCACTGCTGCAGCACTCGCAACACAAGAAGCTACGAAAACAACTCACTATGCCAACATACACAGATTGCAAAGCCTCTCTCTATCCAAATCAACTTCTAATACTCTGAACACCACCTTCACTCGTATTCGTCTTGGACACACTGTATATACCAATCAACATCTACTAAAACGAAAAACCCACCAGTTTGCATATCATGTTACAACATATGACACCTACTTGGCGGAAGCACATACCTATGCAGTATCTCCTCACAATTCAATACCATCCTACACAGCAATCGAACAATACGATATCCTCAACACATTTGATCATGACACCATATCAAAAATCCACAACTATTTTAAACAAAGTCAACCTTTTCATATTAATTGTCCTATTTTAAAGAACAAGCTTCTATTACATCAGGGCAGTTCGCTTCTACACATAGCATATTCCAATACTACAAAGCAATCCAACTATAAAACTGCTTCCTCTCCCAAACCAATCATTACCGACCACACTTCAAATAACAAAAAAATACAAAACCAAAAAACATTCAATACCAAACCAACGGAAATCATCATTACAGCATTAAATTTTGAGCTCGCAGCTCGATTCTGATTATAAAACAACACATATAATTTGAATTTTCAAAAATTTGATTTTGAACGTAAATGGCGATTGTAGGTGTATCTTAACAATCCTTGAATCAAACCCTGCTCCGTAACAAAGGATTACATAAACAAATTTTGCATCTTTTTACTTTAAAACTTTTTATATAATATACATACACAAACGATATATTAAAATCTGTCTTCAAATGAAATTGTTTCCGCAGTAAAAAAAAAAAACAGACCTATAATTAGTATTGAATTCCATGAAAGTAGGTATGTACATACATATAAATGTATATTCAAAAACTTAACGTTTTCATTATAAACCTTTCATTGATTTTGATTCAATCTTTAATCTTATAAACATATTCTGCAGCAGCCATACCATGTACCCAAACCATAAATAACATCGGTGATAGCCGCTGTGCGAAATAAAAATATCACTATTGTGACCCAAGCATTTTTGACACTTTGTCAAAATGACATTGAAATTGAAATTCATTTGTTTACATTTTGTGTTCTAGTTTCTTGGAGCTTATTCGTGTGGAAATTTCTTTTATTTTCAATGAAGTATAATTTATTCGCGAATTAAATAGCTTTGTTACAGCCTCGCTACGAAAGTACAACGTCCACGTCCTTCAAACTATGGAATGAATAGTAGTTGTGAATCCCAGGCAGAATCCATTTAAAATAAATATTTTTTGTGGAGTCTCCAGTCTCGCCAGGATTCATACCTACTCGTGATAAAACTTTTTAAATCACCTGTCTGACAATAAGGCCTACACTTGTGAAACATTGTGTTAAAAGAGCACAGAAGAGATTTTGTTTGCTCCATTAGTTTTCAGAATGAGTGGTTCCCCGAGTGAAACCAATGGAAAGTGCTATAAATTGTGTTAAAATTGAATAGAAGCGATTTTGCTTGTTCCATAGATATTCAGAATGAGTGGTTCCTCGAGTGAAACCAATGAAAAGTGCTATTACTCTTTTGAAAGATTTATTTCAAAGCAATTTTAACAGAGGACTTCCCGTCACTTATGACTCCCGAGTATACAACATCGCCTCCTAACAGTGTATTCCAGTTGTCGCCTAGTTTTATATCACTTAACAACAAGTGCAGGGAACACTCATTCCCGTGAAAACTCAGTTTAAATTCAAAATTTCACAGCGTTGATGCAAAAGATTCAAAATGGTAAGACCAGTAGGACTTCCATGCCAAAACTACAACGCCATCTATTCTAAAACAACCATCGGTTAGTAGTAGCGATCAAAACACAATCAAGCAACCAGGACTTTTCAAAGGAATCATTGACGGTACACGGGAGCGATGAAGAAACAGCAGAGAATTATCAAAAACAGAGAATCTGCTTCCTTGTCACGAAAGAAGAAGAAAGACTATGTCGTTGCTTTGGAATCACACATCAATGACTTGGGAAATCGATGGTAACAAGTCTTGGCAATCCTAGGGCAATCAACGTACATAGCTGTATCTAATAAGAACTAAAATAAATTCTAGTCAATTCTAGTGCTCTTGAGATTAAGATTTATTGCCAAAAACATGAAATGATTAAATTTATGTACATTGTACAATTGTACCTATGTTTGTCATCATATGTAGGTACCTATTCGAGTGCCAAACTGATTATATCATGAGTCATGAATGTGTTCCAAATAATTTTATACACAGCCCATAATGAAGACATTTACCTTAACAACAGAGCATACTCTCATCTTCAAGTTATCATTTAAAGATAACCAAATTCTTGTGAATTCATTTATGTAAGTACGCAATAAAATCTCAGCCTTATGTCGCTCTGGCTTCAGAATTCAGATACATTGTCGTCTCGAAATGATAAACAGAAATACCTTATTGTGCTTGAAGGTGGCTTTACATGAAGATGCAAGCCATGATCTGAAAAAAAAGAGGATGCAAAATATATAAATCATATTTGTGTGATAGAGAGGGAAGGCCAAAATGCAGACGTCTTCATGGATGCAGATTATAGGAAAATTATGGATGCAGCTTGAAAATTATAATGAAGACGAACATATTCATCTTCACCGTCTGCGCCTTGATTGTTGCTGTTGCTTTTTTGTGTGCACCATAATTTGTTGCAGCTCCATGTAAAGCCACTTTAAATCGTAAGAGTTCTGTACGCAGCCGGTGGACAAACAATGCACAAGTCAGTTTTGTATCACTCAAGGTGGCTTTACATGGAGCTGCAAGTGCAGACGAAAACGCAACAACAACAATCAAGGCGCAAACGGTGAAGATGAACATGTTCGTCTTCATTATAATTTTCAAGCTGCATCCATAATTTTTTTATAATCTGCATCCATGAAGACGTCTGCATTTTGGCCTTCCCTCTCTATCACACAAATATGATTTATATATTTTGCATCCTCTTTTTTGCAGATCATGGCTCGCAGCTTCAAGATGATTCCTGGTGAGGTGGCATATGGGTTGGAACGTTTAGCAATGTGCATACAAGTTGTAGATAATGTTTACAATATAACTTGGAATGATAACGGTGAAACTTGCAGAGATATTTTTAAACAAAGAAAATATGAATTTTCTTATCTAGCGTTAGATTATTATGATACTAAAGTGGTACAGCAGCAATTTGAAGATACGGAAAAAATATGTATGTATGTAAGTTCCTAGCGTATGTCGTTGCAGTTGTTATTTTTTGATTGCCTTTCAGAAGAAATACCATCGAGAATGCAGAATGTAGCTGCAACTCAAGTTAAGAGCTGTATTGCCAATGTTTTTAACAAACATAATGTAAAATTTACATCAATGGAGGTTTTAAGCGGCCCACAGACACCACACATGTGCGCGCGCATGTGCACCGAAACTGTTGCTTGATTTCGCCACACACTGCACACTTAATCGTACACACTTTAGTTGTGAAAGAGATTTCCAAGGAAAAAAACATTTTAAATAAATCTTCCGCACTCCTTACTCAATCACAATACGATGCAAGCGCATCCCCATACACATCACACCGATCGAGACACCGACACCAAAAATCAAAAAGTTTTGATTTTTAGTCGGTCGCGCCGAAAATCGGTGTGCGCACCATCCCACAGACAGCACACATTTCCTCGCACCGACACATGCGCGCGCACAAGTGTGGTGTCTGTGGGCCGCTTTAGTAACTGCACGTCGCATTCGTGGAGGAGAAGGTGAAGCGTCTTTGTCAAAGTATATAGCTATATTTATTACACATGCTGCATATTTGGCAAAAGCTGATTTGGCAACATTGATAGTAAGTGTTTCCAGAATTACAAGGAGTAATGGGTGGATATTATGCTTCTTATTTTCAAGGATAGAGAAATAGTGGAAGCTATAACCACTATAAGCCAATCGGTTTGGGAATTGGAAATCAACAAGATTATGATTATGTCCTGTAATTGTTCTTTTAAAAATCAAATAAATAATTCTGATCTTAAAATCATTATTTTTACGTGTTTTTTCTACTTTTTCTATGAATAAATACACATTTAATAATCAAAGATAAAGATTCACCCTACCTTTTCTTATTTTGCAAACAATATAATAATAAGAATTAATTATCAAATACATACAAACTTACTTGACAAATCTAAATTTTAATTAGGATTTTTTTAGATGTCCTAGAATTGTTTGGCTGCATATATGCTCTATAGTCTGTATATTTAGCTTAAGCACCACACTGAGTCACTTCTCACTTTATTTTGTATAGGTATTGTATTATTTTTAATATTTTTTTATGGAAAATGTTAAAATTTATACTTTCACAGTAGACAAAATCTCACATTTGCTCGCAAAAACCTTAACGGCATTTTCTATTTCTTTCCCCTTTTATTTTGCGCTTTTTTTCAATCCCATGCCGTTCCCGTCAAAAAAAAAAAATCAGAATCAACATTCTTGCAACACAATGAGAATAGAGCAGGGAAGCTTCAAGTTCTGGCCGTGGGGAAAAAGAACTTGTTAAAGAGCTGAAAGTTTAGAATTCTGAAATATTCATTGTAATTTTGTAGATTTTCGTTTCATTTTGTCAATTTGTCTGTCATGTTAATCTGTTTCTTTGATTATTAAATTACATACCACATCCATGGCCATGGTAGCGAACAGTTATCCAAAAATATCTACCAAAGAAGCAAGGGGGTTTCGGTATACAATTGTACCTACGTTTGGTGCAGCGCGATATTTTGCAAAGACCCACGCTAACGGCCTCTAGAACAAGTCCCGTGCCCAGCACATGTCATTCAATCGAAGAGCGACAGTGCAAGGGTTTTCAGCAGTCAGTCGCGAGAACCCACGAGGAATTCTGTCATTTTGAATTGTGGATTATTTAGTGCATTTGCGTGTGCTGAAGTTTTTTGTTATGGTGTTGAGAAGTCGAGATGTTGGTTGGAGTGTAGCAAAGATGGTGGTCGTGGCATTGACTATTTAAATTTTAAGAGGTCGTGCTTTCGTGGGATCACGTTTATGATCAGTGAGTTGTCAATGTCGGGTTATTAAAATAAGTCTTAGAAAAATACCTACTTGAAGTCAGACAAATTGCGACAACTGTCAAAAAATCCAAGAAATATTGGAAATACTTAAAAAAAGTAAGTTTCAGGAATTTCATGAAAAGTTTAAGAATACATTTTTGAAGTGAAAACTTCTTTAACATCGTTGTGATTTGAAACTCGATGACATGGAAACGCGACACACTAAGACAAACATATTTATCTATAGATATTAACCTGAGAAGGAATGAGAAAAGATATAGAAATGCATCAGTGTTTCTTATAATCATCATCTGCGCCACTTTGTCCAATTTCTTGTAGCCTTCTCCTTTTTGACGGAGAAATTAAATTCATCTTTAAATTGGGGACTTATATTACTGGTTCCTCTTTTACTACACTCAGAAAAAAAAATTGTAATATCAAGAATTTTATACTTTGGCCCAACAATTTTCGTACTTTGAAATGAACCCAAGTACTTAGAATTCTTAACTTAAGAATGCAAGTGTTGAACGTGCAGCAAGAACTTTTATTCTTGATTTAAAGATACAAAATGTAAAAACTTCAAGAATTTACATTGTTGCCTCAAGAACGAATTGTTAAAAAAGCTCAACAATTAAAATTGTATGGCCAAATACTAAAATACTTAAAATTTCAAGAGCGAAAATTGTTGCGAGAAAAATGCATTGTTAATAAAAACTAACAACTTAATAGTTGGATCAAGAACAAAACATGTCAGACTTTTAAAACTTTAGATTGTTGACCCAAGAACAAACTGTCAATAAAAAATGAAAATGAAATTGTTGGCTCAAATACTAAAAATGTGAGATTTCCGGAAATTGTTTTGCTGAAAATTGCTCATCAAATCATTTTATATAAAAATGAGTAGGTTTAATTTAAACTTACCTTTAAAACACCCCTTGGCTTCAGTAAACAGAGAATTTCTTCTTCAACTAAATAAAACATATAGCCAATAAAGCAGAAAAAACGCTAAAAGTTTTCTAATGTAACGAATTTCATATTTTATTTTTTATATTAGCCATACTTAAAAATAATATATAAATAATGAATTAAATGCAAAATAAAGTATTAATAAAAACGAACAACTTCTTCCGAGTTATTTAAAGTGACACTCCTTACACACGTCGAAAAATTGACAATATGTTTCATATAAAAGCAATTTACATTTTGCTCTATTTTATATGCCTGAAATTGTTCTAGATACAAACATCTGTATAATTGACATATTAAAAAAATATTTTTTTCTGAATCCAAAAAGATGTTTAATATTTTTAATACTAAACTTTCAAATTTGACAAAGCAATTAATTTTAAAAAGGTTTCCTTTGAAAATCAAACTTTTAACATGGCTACCGAAAGAAAAATGTGTGCAAAGATTAAGGTAATACGGGAGTTTAGTTAAATTAATAGGCAAACAGTTGCAAAATTTGGAAAAATCGTCCTGAAAAAAAAAGGTTTTGTAGAGTCGTATGTGAGAATTGAAGAAAGCTTTTTATTAATAAAGTGTATGGAACATTTATTCTTGAATTTATAACGTGACAATACTGCTTAAAAAATTGATGTTTTGCTTCAAATCTGAAGCACCAAACATTTTTTAATGGACCAATTTCTTTTATAACAGTGCTGTAGTGTACCATAAAATGAAATTTGGGCTTTAATTTTTCTTTAAAAAAATTTACATACTCGTAGAAGTTGTTGTGTTCTTCAATCAAATTATCAAGTTTTGTTAAAACAGCTGAATTGAATTCGTCAAGAGTTACAATATCAATTATTTTTATAAAAATTATTAAAAATTGGTAAACTGTATCTGTATTTGGAATCAAGTCTCCAATGATGAGCAAAACAAAATGTAAAAATGTTTTCATTTCAGCTGCGTTCATTTTTATATTGCAATTTTTAATTTGTTTTCCATCAATTGGACGACTTATATTACCAATAAAATGGGAATCATAGGGAAACATCTGCTTCCTATAATTGAATGCGTCTAAAGAAAAATATTAAAAACATAAAATTCTTTCAACCTCTCCAAAGACTCCCCAATGACAAAAATTTTTGGCTGTAAGTTAAGTTTTTCCGAAATAGCTTGGAGTTGCAGCTTACCAAGTGCACAAACATATCTTTTTGGGCATCACAAATCGATGGTTTGCAAGTTTTGCTTATCCTTGGCGGAATTAAGATGGTGTGCAACATATTAAAAAAGAAAAAGTTTTTCGAATCTGAAAAAGAATTTTATTAGTAAAATTATTAAAATGTATTTATGACTGTAATTACCGGCACAATGCTCGGGGGAAACCATTTTTTTATACATTTCAAGAAAGAGTTTCTCTTTAATTGATGATGAAAAAAAAACCTTGTTTGTCCTTTTTTTCTAACTCGTTGAACTTTTCGAAGAGTTTATTAGTTTTTCCCGGATGTAATGTGTTGAAGTCTACATTTATTAGCTCTTCGGCATTTACGTCCTTATATCGTTGCCATGCAGTTAAATATGAAGAAATTGGATATTTTTCTTCTTTCATTCTCATTTTAGATGTTTCTTCCCACAAATATTTTGCGTTTTCAGGAGAGTTATGAAACAGAAATTCTTTTTTCTTTAAAAACTCTTCGGCTTCAATATTGTCATTTTCGGAAATAGTATCATTTTCAGTAGCTATCTTTTCTACTGCAGACGAGTCAGCTTTTCTCTTCCGATTGTATCCAACGTTAAAGTACCTGTCAAAAATTTTTCCTGATGGTTGCTTTCCGTTTTCCCGCGGAACGTAATATGTACGTTCGTCTTCATTCGAAAATAATTTTACTATTTCCTTAGCTACTCTGTGCATGGTTTTTGGACACATTTTTAGACCATTGTGATGAAAATGGTCAACAATGCATCTAGATATGATGGTTTGATCAGTGCTGGATAGGTTTGGCATTTCTTGGTACGCTTTAATGATATCGTTTCCAGAAACAGTTTTTTCCAATATTTCTTTAATATTAAATTCGATATTTGTATTGGTTTTTCCTCGAAATTCGAAAACATTTTGGGAAGACGTGGAGGAGCTGGCATGTAATGTATCCGATGAAAGCCATTGTGATACCATGGAAAGTGTTTTGTCACTCTGGCAGCATGGTATTAAGTCGACCTAAAGAATAAAATAAAAAGTATTTAATTTAAAAAAAAAATGTATGTATGTTTTTAGATTGTTTCAGTATGTAGGTTAGGGTGGAATAGGATTTCCGTTTTTTTCTTCTTATCAAGCTCTTCATTGGGAATTAGAATCTTCAGAGGACAAATAAATTTTGAGATTTTTTTCAGATTTTTAAATTGACATTAAGACTTCCGAGCATCCATGTTATAAAAAAAATTTACTTATTAATTGTTTAAAAATTCAAAAACCGTTGTTTAGGTAGTTGATTTGTGAAATTTGGGGTTGATTTGTGAAATTTTTCAAAAACTGAAGTTTTGAGCGCTTAAAAAAGTATTATTCAATCAAATTTGGTGAATTTAATTAGCTTTGGCCAATTTGCTAAAAAAAAACAACTTGAATTGAAGTCCAATAATAACTTTACATTGAGAAAAATTTAGAAAACGCGTTTAAATTTAAGTTTCGTACCAGAAAACAGCAACGAATTATAATTAATTATTATCGACAGCTATTATGTACATACTTAAATATACCTACCCATAAATCAACAAAAAAATTTAAGAGTTAGGTACAGTGTGCGTAGACCACGCACCCACTGGAGGGTTTATACGTATTGCATAGGTTCCTATATTATTTCAAAATATTAATTCGTACTTACATGATTAGCTTCCCTCCATTTATTTAGACCGTGTCTAAATTTTATTCGGTCCGCCATAAGTTCTCTTTTTTCGAACACATTTTCAATGTCATGTCCATTAAGAATTTTGATTACATCAAAAGAAGCTATGCGGCACTCATCTAGTACAGATATCCCGTCGCAGGATAATCCCCAACTTAAAAAAAGTTCTAGGGTTTCACCTTCGATATAATTTATCACTAATTGTTCTTTTTCGTTTATTTTTATTTTTTAATTTAATTGTTTTCCACTTTTAACACTCTTGTACGCGCCGACCGCACTTTTATTTGTTAAATAATTGTTTTCCTTAAATTTTTTTGAAGTGAAACTTCTTTATCGGCGTTGGAAAAAAATTTATCGTCACATTTTTCGGTTACGCGTCACGTTTTTTCGTTACGCGCAATCTTTTTCTTGTTTTGATTCCATCACTGCACATAGCCATGGAGCGAGAGTAGGGAGCAAGCGAGTCAGAAAGACCGAGAGAGAGAGAGAGTGATATAGAGCTAACGTCGCATCAGGCATCACGCACAGTGCCATGGGGAGAGAACTATAGGTTAGGTTAGGTTAGGTTTGTTTTATAATAGCACAAACTGGTTCTGCATATCAGCTGTAGGAAGGTCGGCGGCTGATGGTTAAAAATAGAATGGTGGGTAGCAGAGACGGTATGCATTATTTGTGTCGTAGCAGACAAAACTGTTTCGTATAACCACTGTAGGCAGTCACCGCATTGTTCCCAGATTGGTTGTTTTTCCCGCCAAAATGGTTGGAAAAAAACTATTTGGTGGGTAAAGTAGTGGGAAAAAAATTCTTGGTGGTTTGTATGGTTGGAAAATTTCCGATTGGATTGTTATTTTATGGGGTGATATTATTTTAAGGATAATTCAGTACGACATAGGTACATATGTAGGTACCTACATACATAAATATTAAAAAACTATTTTATCAGCAAAAATAAAAATATGTACAATTAAGGCTTAAAGTTTGACTTACAAAAAAATAGTAATTGAGCTCAGTAAGCATTTTTTACAAAAAAAAAAAACTAAGATTTTTTTGTTGTTTCCCGAAAACCGAATAATGACAATTGTTATTTTTATAATCTAGGTAACTAATGAAAACATACAAGACATTAATTTCATTCCATAAGGGTATCCCTACACGAATAAACCGTTTTGCAATTCCAGTTTCAAACTGGTGCTAAATCGATTGAAGTTAAGCTGAATAGTGTACTTTCAATACTTAATTACATTCGCAAACTTAACGAGTTGACTTTAATGCGATCAAATTGACTACGGTTTGAAACTGGGATATCAAATTTTTGACACAAGTGCAAACGTGCGGGTCTAAGGTTTTTTTTTTTTTTTTTTTGAAAAATGCATTGAGTAGGCTTTTAGTGTTAAACTTTCTTTTAAACAAAATATGGTGTTTTTTTTTTTTCCTACAGTACAAAATTAGTGGGATTTTATTTTGAATTCGGTGAGATTTCTTATATTTCATCTGGAATCATTGGCAGGCAGGTCGTTGATGGTTTTAAATTGGCGGGTAGCAGGGATGTGACTTGGTATGTGGTTAAATGAGCGCTGGAAGGTTGATATGAAAAATGTGATGTGTATAATATTAAATGTGTTAGGCGGGTAAGCGGTCTTAAGAAGCTGCACTGGTCGGTTAATGCAGTGCAAGAAAATAAAAATTAGTTTGCCAAAGAAGTTTCACTTCTTACATGTGTACACTAGTACACGCACACATTTTTTTTACTTTAATTGTCTTCCCTTGATTGGAAGTGTGGGAAATCGTAACAAGAAACAATATATTAAATTCTCAGTTTAATCATTTCATCAGCTCAAGTGGATACCTACTTTTAAAGCCAAAGCGCAAGTGCGCACGAACAGAAGAGAGAACAAACTATAACAGCAAGCGGTCGGTGATTCGTACGATTCTCCATTTATCGACCAATTCCAGTCAAAGCGTAGTTATAATCGGCCTCATGTTACAAAAAATATACAAATGGATTTTTTTTTTGATCCCTATATTTTTTGGGTCGCTGAATCCGAATCTGAAGAAATCCAACAAAATTTCCTATTGCGTTTTGAGATATCCGCGAAAAACCGCGAAATTTTTGCATTTTTTTCGGTTTTTTGCTTATATCTCGAAAATTATGCGTCCTAGCTGAATTTCACCATCTACAAAATTAAAGACCATTAAATTTCCTAAAAAATTCATATACATTGTTGTTTATTTCTCAGGTGTACCGTTAGCCCGTTAGATCGCGTTGAAATTTCAACATAATTTCCCATTTCTGTAAGAAAAACAATATTTTTTACATATGAATTTTGTAACGGTTTCGGAAGGTACTTTTCATATGTAAAAAAAAAATGTGTGCGTGTACTAGTGTACACATGTAAGAAGTGAAACTTCTTTGGCAAACTAATTTTTATTTTTTTGCACTGCATTAACCGACCAGTGCAGCTTCTTAAGTCCGTTTACCCGCCTAACACATTTAATATTATATACATACACATCAAATTTCTCATATCAACCTTCCAGCGCTCATTTAACCACATACCAAGTCACATCCCTGCTACCCGCCAATTTAAAACCATCAACCACCCGCCTGCCAATGATGCCATATGAAATCTCACCGGATTCGAAATAAAATCCCAATTTTGTACTGTAGGGGGAAAAAACACCATATTTTGTTTAAAAGAAAGTTTAACACTAAAATCCTTCTCAATGCATTTTTCAAAAAAAAAAAAAACCTTAGACCCGCACGTTTGCACTTGCGTCAAACATTTGATATCCCAGTTTCAAACCGTCAATTTGATCGCATTGCAGTCAAGTCGTTAAATTTGCGCATGCTATTAAGTATTGAAAGTACAATATTCAGCGTAAATGCAATCGATTTAACAGCAGTTTGAAACTGGAATTGAAAAATAGTTTATTAGAGTAGGGATAGCCTTTAGAAATGAAATTTAAGTCTTGTATTTTTTCATTACTTACCTAGACTATAAAAATAACAATTGTCATTATTCGGTTTTCGGGAAACAACAAAAAATTCTTAGTTTTTTTTGTAAAACATGCTCGCTGAGCTCAATTACTATTTTTTTGTAAGTCAAACTTTAAGCCTTAATTGTACATATTTTTATTTTTGCTGATAAAATAGTTTTTTAATATTTATGTATGTAGGTACATATGTACCTATGTCGTACTGAATTATCCTTAAAATAATATCACCCCATAAAATAACAATCCAATCGGAAATTTTCCAACCATACAAACCACCAAGAATTTTTTTCCCACTACTTTACCCACCAAATAGTTTTTTTCCAACCATGGCGGGAAAAACAACCAATCTGGGAACAATGCGGTGACTGCCTACAGTGGATATACGAAACAGTTTTGTCTGATACGACACACATAATGCATACCGTCTCTGCACCCACCGTTTTATTTTTAACCATCAGCCGCCGACCTTCCTACAGCTGATATGCAGAACCAGTTTGTGCTATTATAAAACAAACCTAACCTAACCTAACCTAACCTATAGTTCTCTCCCCATGACACTGTGCGTGATGCGACGTTAGCTCTATATCACTCTCTCTCTCTCTCTCTCGGTCTTTCTGACTCGCTTGCTCCCTACTCTCGCTCCATGGCTATGTGCAGTGATGGAATCAAAACAAGAAAAAGATTGCGCGTAACGAAAAAATGTGACGCGTAACCGAAAAATGTGACGATAAATTTTTTTCCAACGCCGATAAAGAAGTTTCACTTCAAAAATATTGTTTTTCTTACAGAAATGGGAAATTATGTTGAAATAACCTTACCCCAAATCACCCCCACTTCCAACATCACCCCCAACTACCCATCCCAGCAATCAACCAACCATCTACCATTTTTGACAATTTTTTCCTTATCCCCTCCCAACACCAAATCCAACCACCCACCCCACCTATAACCACTTTCCACTCACCCACCATTTTTGACAATTTTTCATCGCCCCCAACCAAATCAACCACCCCCACCACCGCCAACCACCCAACCCACCTACAACCGCCAACCAACCACCCACCATATTTGACAATTCTCCCTCAAACCATACCAAATCCCCCGCAGCACCCATCCCACCTACAGCCACTAACGAACCTACCATTGTTTTTGACAATTTTTGCCTCACCACCCACACCAACTATAACCACCAACCAAGCATCCACCATTTTTCTTCTGCCGGACACTACCCCCCCCCCCCCCTCCACCTCCACCACCACCACCACCACTTACAATCATCAACACTCCCTCCTCCCACTTTATCGACTTTCTAGGGTCTAGGCTATCAAAGCAGCTATATAACGTGACTGTGACTGTGACACTTTTTCGTGCGTGCTGCCGATTTATTAGACGTTATCACGTCAAAAAAGAAATTTTAATGAAAACAAGTTGTTCGTCGCTAATTTCAATCTGACTTTTACGAACTGTCAAACCCCATTCGCGATCCACATCGCAACGATTAAATTATTCGTGCGCGACTAACCTCAAAAACTCACTGTACTTATACGGACATGACGTTCTTTGTTCGCAACGAATAAAATAATTTGCATGTGAATGAAACGACAAAATGGACGTTGGTCGTTGGTCGCGCTTTCATGTGAATAGTCCTTGATAGCGAACTGCAAAGTGATTGCTACGATACGAACTGTCAGTCTTTTCGAGTTCCACATACCATCCACCCCAAAATCTAAAATAATCGGTCATTCGTTGTTGCTTGGTCGCTCTCATGTTAGTCCTTATTAAGTTGGAACAAACAAACAGACAGACGTTTTAAAAATTGCTTTTTTTGTTATAATATTTAGATTTTACAAACAGAGACACTCCATTTTTATTTATGTGTATATGTAAATAGATGTTTATTCATCGTGTTCAATATCATCCAATTAAAGTAATTCTGGTGAAGAATTTTTCAAAATTATAAATTTTTTAAAGAAAAGCGATGAAATCGTCGTGGATAACACCATTAGAAATCAACTGCCGAATATAGCTTTATTTGACCTTAATTTTCTTATTTCTTGCGGCCGTGGTTGATCGCTCTTCTTCATCCTCGGATCAAAATTTAAAAAATATTTACCCATCAGTTCCTGTGTACATAATTAAAGTTTAGACGGTTTTTCAAGAGTTAGTTAACCCACCGATTTCCGTGGATTAAATAAAGTTGACCCACGGATCAAAAATTTAAAAAACGAGGTTCAGTGCTGAACCGCTATTGTACAACTGGTACTCACCTACTCATGCTTTTATGCTATTCAAAAAAACACGGTGAAAAATGACCATGCACTGACAGCACAAGGACACATTTTCTGTGACGTCAGAGTGTCATTGCAATGAACATTTACAAGGACCGTCTAATGTCCTTTGTTATTACCAAAATAAAAATAAAACCTGGCTATTTAATAAAGTTATAATTTTGTTTTCATCAGTATTTCTCAGAGAAAAATATTAAATTTTCTATCAGTCCTAAATTAAAAATATATGTAGTTTTGTATCATTTCTTAAATATATAGTTACAAATAAATATATTTACTTTATTGTAAAAACCAACAAACTTATCTTGTTCTAACGCTTCACTTAATAGTTTAACTCCAGAATGGATAAGCGAAAAAAGCGAACATCCATCAACCAATACCTTATGTACATAGAATTGCTGGAAAAAGATCCAATTTTTCATTCTGGAATTGCTCCATGCGATGCAGAACCCAATTATTTGAATAACAAATGGAAAGATCTATCTGCTAGACTCAATACCTGCCCCAATGGACCACAGCTTTCGCCCGAAGAATGGAAAAAGGTTAGAAATAAGAAGTCTTTAAAGAAAATTGTAAACATAACATTGGCTGGTTTATTTTAAGCGCTTAAATGATTGGAAAAGCCACACTCGCTGCAAGTACCGTCGAAGTATATCTGGCGAAAAAGATATCGCAATGTCACCTCTAGAAGTTAGAGCCCTAAGTCTGTTTGGTAAAACTCCAGTTTTTAATATTCTAGTTAAATCATTTTCACCCAAAAGTGTGCTTTCAGCGAGCACCCCGCAGGCTTTGGCTATTGCTTCGGTAGAAAGTACACGGAATATTCCACCAGCTGTAACGCCAGACGAACCGCCACCAATCGTAGAAGTAGAACCACCAATAGAAGCACAACCTGCTCCTGCTGAACAGCCGCCACAAATTAACTTTGACACAAGTGCGTTAGAGTTGCAATTAAAGCGTATTGCCGACATAAAAGCGGCAAAGCTAAGATTCGAAATTGCAAAGTATAAGTTCAACAATCCAGGTTTTGAATATTCGACTGACGTTTTATAGTACAACTATACTATTGAAGTGAAACTTCTTTATCGGCGTTGGAAAAAAATTTATCGTCACATTTTTCGGTTACGCGTCACATTTTTTCGTTACGCGCAATCTTTTTCTTGTTTTGATTCCATCACTGCACATAGCCATGGAGCGAGAGTAGGGAGCAAGCGAGTCAGAAAGACCGAGAGAGAGAGAGAGAGAGTGATATAGAGCTAACGTCGCATCACGCACAGTGTCATGGGGAGAGAACTATAGGTTAGGTTAGGTTAGGTTTGTTTTATAATAGCACAAACTGGTTCTGCATATCAGCTGTAGGAAGGTCGGCGGCTGATGGTTAAAAATAGAATGGTGGGTAGCAGAGACGGTATGCATTATTTGTGTCGTAGCAGACAAAACTGTTTCGTATAACCACTGTAGGCAGTCACCGCATTGTTCCCAGATTGGTTGTTTTTCCCGCCAAAATGGTTGGAAAAAAACTATTTGGTGGGTAAAGTAGTGGGAAAAAAATTCTTGGTGGTTTGTATGGTTGGAAAATTTCCGATTGGATTGTTATTTTATGGGGTGATATTATTTTAAGGATAATTCAGTACGACATAGGTACATATGTAGGTACCTACATACATAAATATTAAAAAACTATTTTATCAGCAAAAATAAAAATATGTACAATTAAGGCTTAAAGTTTGACTTACAAAAAAATAGTAATTGAGCTCAGTAAGCATTTTTTACAAAAAAAAAAACTAAGATTTTTTTGTTGTTTCCCGAAAACCGAATAATGACAATTGTTATTTTTATAATCTAGGTAACTAATGAAAACATACAAGACATTAATTTCATTCCATAAGGGTATCCCTACACGAATAAACCGTTTTGCAATTCCAGTTTCAAACTGGTGCTAAATCGATTGAAGTTAAGCTGAATAGTGTACTTTCAATACTTAATTACATGCGCAAACTTAACGAGTTGACTTTAATGCGATCAAATTGACTACGGTTTGAAACTGGGATATCAAATTTTTGACACAAGTGCAAACGTGCGGGTCTAAGGTTTTTTTTTTTTTTTTTTGAAAAATGCATTGAGTAGGCTTTTAGTGTTAAACTTTCTTTTAAACAAAATATGGTGTTTTTTTTTTTTCTACAGTACAAAATTAGTGGGATTTTATTTTGAATTCGGTGAGATTTCTTATATTTCATCTGGAATCATTGGCAGGCAGGTTGTTGATGGTTTTAAATTGGCGGGTAGCAGGGATGTGACTTGGTATGTGGTTAAATGAGCGCTGGAAGGTTGATATGAAAAATGTGATGTGTATAATATTAAATGTGTTAGGCGGGTAAGCGGTCTTAAGAAGCTGCACTGGTCGGTTAATGCAGTGCAAGAAAATAAAAATTAGTTTGCCAAAGAAGTTTCACTTCTTACATGTGTACACTAGTACACGCACACATTTTTTTTACTTTAATTGTCTTCCCTTGATTGGAAGTGTGGGAAATCGTAACAAGAAACAATATATTAAATTCTCAGTTTAATCATTTCATCAGCTCAAGTGGATACCTACTTTTAAAGCCAAAGCGCAAGTGCGCACGAACAGAAGAGAGAACAAACTATAACAGCAAGCGGTCGGTGATTCGTACGATTCTCCATTTATCGACCAATTCCAGTCAAAGCGTAGTTATAATCGGCCTCATGTTACAAAAAATATACAAATGGATTTTTTTTTTGATCCCTATATTTGTTGGGTCGCTGAATCCGAATCTGAAGAAATCCAACAAAATTTCCTATTGCGTTTTGAGATATCCGCGAAAAACCGCGAAATTTTTGCATTTTTTTCGGTTTTTTGCTTATATCTCGAAAATTATGCGTCCTAGCTGAATTTCACCATCTACAAAATTAAAGACCATTAAATTTCCTAAAAAATTCATATACATTGTTGTTTATTTCTCAGGTGTACCGTTAGCCCGTTAGATCGCGTTGAAATTTCAACATAATTTCCCATTTCTGTAAGAAAAACAATATTTTTTACATATGAATTTTGTAACGGTTTCGGAAGGTACTTTTCATATGTAAAAAAAAAATGTGTGCGTGTACTAGTGTACACATGTAAGAAGTGAAACTTCTTTGGCAAACTAATTTTTATTTTTTTGCACTGCATTAACCGACCAGTGCAGCTTCTTAAGTCCGTTTACCCGCCTAACACATTTAATATTATATACATACACATCAAATTTCTCATATCAACCTTCCAGCGCTCATTTAACCACATACCAAGTCACATCCCTGCTACCCGCCAATTTAAAACCATCAACCACCCGCCTGCCAATGATGCCATATGAAATCTCACCGGATTCGAAATAAAATCCCAATTTTGTACTGTAGGGGGAAAAAACACCATATTTTGTTTAAAAGAAAGTTTAACACTAAAATCCTTCTCAATGCATTTTTCAAAAAAAAAAAAAACCTTAGACCCGCACGTTTGCACTTGCGTCAAACATTTGATATCCCAGTTTCAAACCGTCAATTTGATCGCATTGCAGTCAAGTCGTTAAATTTGCGCATGCTATTAAGTATTGAAAGTACAATATTCAGCGTAAATGCAATCGATTTAACAGCAGTTTGAAACTGGAATTGAAAAATAGTTTATTAGAGTAGGGATAGCCTTTAGAAATGAAATTTAAGTCTTGTATTTTTTCATTACTTACCTAGACTATAAAAATAACAATTGTCATTATTCGGTTTTCGGGAAACAACAAAAAATTCTTAGTTTTTTTTGTAAAACATGCTCGCTGAGCTCAATTACTATTTTTTTGTAAGTCAAACTTTAAGCCTTAATTGTACATATTTTTATTTTTGCTGATAAAATAGTTTTTTAATATTTATGTATGTAGGTACATATGTACCTATGTCGTACTGAATTATCCTTAAAATAATATCACCCCATAAAATAACAATCCAATCGGAAATTTTCCAACCATACAAACCACCAAGAATTTTTTTCCCACTACTTTACCCACCAAATAGTTTTTTTCCAACCATGGCGGGAAAAACAACCAATCTGGGAACAATGCGGTGACTGCCTACAGTGGATATACGAAACAGTTTTGTCTGATACGACACACATAATGCATACCGTCTCTGCACCCACCGTTTTATTTTTAACCATCAGCCGCCGACCTTCCTATAGCTGATATGCAGAACCAGTTTGTGCTATTATAAAACAAACCTAACCTAACCTAACCTAACCTATAGTTCTCTCCCCATGACACTGTGCGTGATGCGACGTTAGCTCTATATCACTCTCTCTCTCTCTCTCGGTCTTTCTGACTCGCTTGCTCCCTACTCTCGCTCCATGGCTATGTGCAGTGATGGAATCAAAACAAGAAAAAGATTGCGCGTAACGAAAAAATGTGTGTTTCACTTCAATAGTATAGTTGTACTATAAAACGTCAGTCGAATATTCAAAACCTGGATTGTTGAACTTATACTTTGCAATTTCGAATCTTAGCTTTGCCGCTTTTATGTCGGCAATACGCTTTAATTGCAACTCTAACGCACTTGTGTCAAAGTTAATTTGTGGCGGCTGTTCAGCAGGAGCAGGTTGTGCTTCTATTGGTGGTTCTACTTCTACGATTGGTGGCGGTTCGTCTGGCGTTACAGCTGGTGGAATATTCCGTGTACTTTCTACCGAAGCAATAGCCAAAGCCTGCGGGGTGCTCGCTGAAAGCACACTTTTGGGTGAAAATGATTTAACTAGAATATTAAAAACTGGAGTTTTACCAAACAGACTTAGGGCTCTAACTTCTAGAGGTGACATTGCGATATCTTTTTCGCCAGATATACTTCGACGGTACTTGCAGCGAGTGTGGCTTTTCCAATCATTTAAGCGCTTAAAATAAACCAGCCAATGTTATGTTTACAATTTTCTTTAAAGACTTCTTATTTCTAACCTTTTTCCATTCTTCGGGCGAAAGCTGTGGTCCATTGGGGCAGGTATTGAGTCTAGCAGATAGATCTTTCCATTTGTTATTCAAATAATTGGGTTCTGCATCGCATGGAGCAATTCCAGAATGAAAAATTGGATCTTTTTCCAGCAATTCTATGTACATAAGGTATTGGTTGATGGATGTTCGCTTTTTTCGCTTATCCATTCTGGAGTTAAACTATTAAGTGAAGCGTTAGAACAAGATAAGTTTGTTGGTTTTTACAATAAAGTAAATATATTTATTTGTAACTATATATTTAAGAAATGATACAAAACTACATATATTTTTAATTTAGGACTGATAGAAAATTTAATATTTTTCTCTGAGAAATACTGATGAAAACAAAATTATAACTTTATTAAATAGCCAGGTTTTATTTTTATTTTGGTAATAACAAAGGACATTAGACGGTCCTTGTAAATGTTCATTGCAATGACACTCTGACGTCACAGAAAATGTGTCCTTGTGCTGTCAGTGCATGGTCATTTTTCACCGTGTTTTTTTGAATAGCATAAAAGCATGAGTAGGTGAGTACCAGTTGTACAATAGCGGTTCAGCACTGAACCTCGTTTTTTAAATTTTTGATCCGTGGGTCAACTTTATTTAATCCACGGAAATCGGTGGGTTAACTAACTCTTGAAAAACCGTCTAAACTTTAATTATGTACACAGGAACTGATGGGTAAATATTTTTTAAATTTTGATCCGAGGATGAAGAAGAGCGATCAACCACGGCCGCAAGAAATAAGAAAATTAAGGTCAAATAAAGCTATATTCGGCAGTTGATTTCTAATGGTGTTATCCACGACGATTTCATCGCTTTTCTTTAAAAAATTTATAATTTTGAAAAATTCTTCACCAGAATTACTTTAATTGGATGATATTGAACACGATGAATAAACATCTATTTACATATACACATAAATAAAAATGGAGTGTCTCTGTTTGTAAAATCTAAATATTATAACAAAAAAAGCAATTTTTAAAACGTCTGTCTGTTTGTTTGTTCCAACTTAATAAGGACTAACATGAGAGCGACCAAGCAACAACGAATGACCGATTATTTTAGATTTTGGGGTGGATGGTATGTGGAACTCGAAAAGACTGACAGTTCGTATCGTAGCAATCACTTTGCAGTTCGCTATCAAGGACTATTCACATGAAAGCGCGACCAACGACCAACGTCCATTTTGTCGTTTCATTCACATGCAAATTATTTTATTCGTTGCGAACAAAGAACGTCATGTCCGTATAAGTACAGTGAGTTTTTGAGGTTAGTCGCGCACGAATAATTTAATCGTTGCGATGTGGATCGCGAATGGGGTTTGACAGTTCGTAAAAGTCAGATTGAAATTAGCGACGAACAACTTGTTTTCATTAAAATTTCTTTTTTGACGTGATAACGTCTAATAAATCGGCAGCACGCACGAAAAAGTGTCACAGTCACAGTCACGTTATATAGCTGCTTTGATAGCCTAGACCCTAGAAAGTCGATAAAGTGGGAGGAGGGAGTGTTGATGATTGTAAGTGGTGGTGGTGGTGGTGGAGGTGGAGGGGGGGGGGGGGTAGTGTCCGGCAGAAGAAAAATGGTGGATGCTTGGTTGGTGGTTATAGTTGGTGTGGGTGGTGAGGCAAAAATTGTCAAAAACAATGGTAGGTTCGTTAGTGGCTGTAGGTGGGATGGGTGCTGCGGGGGATTTGGTATGGTTTGAGGGAGAATTGTCAAATATGGTGGGTGGTTGGTTGGCGGTTGTAGGTGGGTTGGGTGGTTGGCGGTGGTGGGGGTGGTTGATTTGGTTGGGGGCGATGAAAAATTGTCAAAAATGGTGGGTGAGTGGAAAGTGGTTATAGGTGGGGTGGGTGGTTGGATTTGGTGTTGGGAGGGGATAAGGAAAAAATTGTCAAAAATGGTAGATGGTTGGTTGATTGCTGGGATGGGTAGTTGGGGGTGATGTTGGAAGTGGGGGTGATTTGGGGTAAGGTTATTTCAACATAATTTCCCATTTCTGTAAGAAAAACAATATTTTTGAAGTGAAACTTCTTTATCGGCGTTGGAAAAAAATTTATCGTCACATTTTTCGGTTACGCGTCACATTTTTTCGTTACGCGCAATCTTTTTCTTGTTTTGATTCCATCACTGCACATAGCCATGGAGCGAGAGTAGGGAGCAAGCGAGTCAGAAAGACCGAGAGAGAGAGAGAGAGAGTGATATAGAGCTAACGTCGCATCACGCACAGTGTCATGGGGAGAGAACTATAGGTTAGGTTAGGTTAGGTTAGGTTTGTTTTATAATAGCACAAACTGGTTCTGCATATCAGCTATAGGAAGGTCGGCGGCTGATGGTTAAAAATAAAACGGTGGGTGCAGAGACGGTATGCATTATGTGTGTCGTATCAGACAAAACTGTTTCGTATATCCACTGTAGGCAGTCACCGCATTGTTCCCAGATTGGTTGTTTTTCCCGCCATGGTTGGAAAAAAACTATTTGGTGGGTAAAGTAGTGGGAAAAAAATTCTTGGTGGTTTGTATGGTTGGAAAATTTCCGATTGGATTGTTATTTTATGGGGTGATATTATTTTAAGGATAATTCAGTACGACATAGGTACATATGTACCTACATACATAAATATTAAAAAACTATTTTATCAGCAAAAATAAAAATATGTACAATTAAGGCTTAAAGTTTGACTTACAAAAAAATAGTAATTGAGCTCAGCGAGCATGTTTTACAAAAAAAACTAAGAATTTTTTGTTGTTTCCCGAAAACCGAATAATGACAATTGTTATTTTTATAGTCTAGGTAAGTAATGAAAAAATACAAGACTTAAATTTCATTTCTAAAGGCTATCCCTACTCTAATAAACTATTTTTCAATTCCAGTTTCAAACTGCTGTTAAATCGATTGCATTTACGCTGAATATTGTACTTTCAATACTTAATAGCATGCGCAAATTTAACGACTTGACTGCAATGCGATCAAATTGACGGTTTGAAACTGGGATATCAAATGTTTGACGCAAGTGCAAACGTGCGGGTCTAAGGTTTTTTTTTTTTTTGAAAAATGCATTGAGAAGGATTTTAGTGTTAAACTTTCTTTTAAACAAAATATGGTGTTTTTTGCCCCTACAGTACAAAATTGGGATTTTATTTAGAATCCGGTGAGATTTCATATGGCATCATTGGCAGGCGGGTGGTTGATGGTTTTAAATTGGCGGGTAGCAGGGATGTGACTTGGTATGTGGTTAAATGAGCGCTGGAAGGTTGATATGAGAAATTTGATGTGTATGTATATAATATTAAATGTGTTAGGCGGGTAAACGGACTTAAGAAGCTGCACTGGTCGGTTAATGCAGTGCAAAAAAATAAAAATTAGTTTGCCAAAGAAGTTTCACTTCTTACATGTGTACACTAGTACACGCACACATTTTTTTATGTTGTACCGATCGCATTTCACAAGACAATGATTTCCACTTCCAATGATTTGCACTTCTTCTAAGAGAAAAACAGTTAGGTTTGCAAGAGTTTAAGAATAAATTGTTGTTCCAAGAACAAATATTTTTTTCTTGGGTAAAGAATTAATTCTTGAAATCAGATAATAATACAAAAAATTTACATTTTCCATTGTTATTCCAACTTTTTATATTCTTGATAATAATTGTTAACTGAAGAACGAATTGTTGGCTCAACAATTTGATTCTTAATAGGATATTTTGCCAGTAAAAGTATTTAAAACAAAAATTTTATTCTTAGGCTAACAATTTTTCGTTTTTGAAAATATTTAAAAATGTTTAAATTGTTTTTTCAAGAATTTTATTTTTAAATTGACGATTTGATTCTTGAAAAATCAAAAATGAGTTCTTGCTTCAACAACTATTTGTTGAGTCAACAATTTTTAAATCACAATGTTACAAGAATGGAAAATTCTTCGGACAACAATGTTTTTTTTTTCTGAGTGCACCTTACTGGTTCTGTGCAGCACTATTAAGACTAAGTTTAGCTTTCAAATATATTTATTTTTCATTCCTTTTGAAATATTTATTTTGAACTACTTATTTGTCGGGTTTCTCTTCAGAATTCAGTTAAATCTTTTGTGGACTCATAATTTTGTGGAAGAGACTTATATAAAAGGTCAAATAATTTCTGTTTTGAACTTAAAAAAAATGATTTCATCCGTTTCCAGGTCAAGATGAATTCTAAAAAATTTATTTATGCTTCTGGTGTGCAAAATAGATGAGGCTACTCTTCATTTCGATTTATATAAAACTCAATCTACACGATAGTTTTATTATTCTCGATTTCAAATTATTTTTGAAAAAACCACAGTCGATAATTTAAAAATATTAATAATTAAAATCCAGCGCTTCAACAGTCAAACGCAAGAGTTGAGGCACGAACCTTAGCTAATTAAATGTGTGCCGACAAACTAATATATTATTTTATAACAAATTTGCATCTAATTGCTTAGTGTTTCTTATTAGCTGTGGTTTTTAATTAAGTATTGTCGCCGGCCACCGCTATCATAATTGCTATATTTAAACCTCTTTCATAATAAATAGAAATTTTGAAATTTGATTCAGCAAAATATGTTGCCTTGAGTTAAACTCCTTTTAAACATCTTGAAATGTTTGTACTTTTTTTTGCAAGGAGAGCTCTCAATGTGAATGCCTATATTTTCAATAATGAGATACAACTTATCCCAAGTGTATTACAACCTTTAAAAAAAGCGTTACCAAAATAATTCGTAATTCAATTAATTAGGTGACCTTCAGTTAACGAGAGACAACTTTCAGAGGCTTGTCCTCTCATCTCACAACAAAAAAAAAAACCTCCTCAAAAGTGTTGCATAAGTAACAAAAAAATCAACAATTGACCAAGCAATTTATTGATACAAAATTGACAAAGGAAAGACAAAAAAAGCCACCAAAAATGTCATTAACAACACATTTTCAATAGATCCCGCTTCTATCAACAGAAATGAAAAATGAAAATTATACCAATAACAATAATGGACGACTGACAGCTATAAATGACTTCAAAATGGCCGCGGGGCTTTAAAAAAAAGTCTATGTCACTGATGTAAGTGTAAGCTTGGTATAAAGTAATATTTATCATCAAATCGACTTCACAAGTTCGCTGTGAAAGAAAGTTTTGGTGTAGACTGTCTAATTACAATTATCTTAGCTCAAGCCAGCCATTATAACCACCACGTTGTTGTGTCCAGGTCATGTACAATGCTATATGATCTAGCTTCTTTGTTTCACGTAAACATACTTTTCACGTTAGTATGAGTGTGGGATTCTTATATCCCTCGCTCAATTTCGCTTCACAAATAAGTACTCCGACTCTCGTTAACGTTACAAAAATGGATTTATTATATTAATTTTACAAATAAGTAGTTAATTAAGTTTATTTTATAGGAAGAAAGGGAGGTAAAACGGACGCACGGCCAAATTCACTCTTCTATACCTCAACGTTTTAAATCAACCGCGACTGCTCGCTTGCAAAAAGGAACTGATACTGATGTCTGTGGCTGAAATAGAATGGTCGCACTTTCTTTCATTCTCGGTCGGTTCGTTTTTTGTAAGTAAGTCGTATTGTGTGTGTGTCTGGGTGTGTCTTCGTCGTTCGTAGTCTAGGGGTACTGTAGGGGGTTTGTGGATTTGCCCAATCCCACATGAGTATGCCACACGCTTTCGATTGTTGATGCCCACAGAACAGTGCAATGATGTGGACTTTGATTCCATCATCATCAACTTGGAGAAATACTCTGTCTATGGTCATATCACAAAGCACTTTTATGTGATATCCATCAGTCTATATGATGGGATAAGCCTGATGATGATGATGATGATGAAAGGAAAAGACATAGATCCAACAACATAAGATCTATCCATTGTAACAATTGACTTTCTCGAAAAAGATATTAGATCGGCTTTGTGGATGAAGTCTGAGGCATGAAGACACAGGCATTGTGTCAGTTGTTTTGAAATTCCAAGTTCTTGTTGTTGACAGCTCTTTTTTTGTTCTTAATTGATCTGACAGTTTTCACTCTCTGTGCTCTACTGATCTTTTCTGATATGGTTTTCGTTAATGAGACACAACTTATTCTAAAATGGAATACATTATGACACTGCACAAAAGCCTTCTTAAACCGTACATTTCGATAAAAAGCAATGCTCGGTAACTTAGGATGTTGTTATTTTTAAACTTTACTTATTAAAAGCATAGTTCTGAAAAACTTCTAATTAAAAAGAAACTATTATGTCGTTATGGACTTTTAATTCTTCAATTGCTTTTAATTAATGTGTGAACCTCTAATTTTGTCTTAAATATATTTAAGAATAAATTTTCGATCATTAGGTATGCATAAGGTCCAAATATTAACAACAAAATTATTAGCTGTAAAATTTGTTTCTTAATGACAAAACACAATGTTTGGAAATTTAAATTCAACACAATACCGCAGTATAGTGTACTCTACCCTAAGTGTATTATTTATTCATCTTCAAAATCTATTACCTTATTAAAAAAAAAAACCTGAAGAAGAACAGATTATTAAAAAAAAACGATAAAAGAATATAGTACACTCAGGCGTATGCGTACTTTCCCGAGTTTATTTTATTTAAAACAATTCATCCCTGTTAAAAATAATTTCAAACTTTTAACTTTTTAGTTATGTTGCTTATGTACAGGTTTTTTTATTGCTTTGTTTATTTTTTTTAATGAAAATATGACTAGTCCAGTCAGCAAGAATTTTCCAATTTTTTTCTCGTGCTCTTTTGTACAAAAAAACTGGCATATTTCATTTGTCTAAAATTTCTTCAAGCCATGTTTCTATAATCTTCTCCTGGTTTTGCTTATTGCTGAAATTATCTTCAAAGATTTTTTGAAAACTTCTAACAGTTCCTTCGAAACTTATCGATGGAACTGTTAGTTTTCCAAACTCTGAGCCGGTTGTTATGGTATCATAAGCTCTAAGCTGTATAAGCATTGTTTGCTCTCTGGCTGGGTCCGTTTCCGTTCCATTGACCAGGAAATGAGAGCAAATTTCGCATTTAAGTTTTTTCTCTAACTTTTGTGCTGCGAATCCAGCGTAATATACAGCAGCTGCTGTCTGCAGTTGCTCAGAGCACTCAATAGGCTGATGGCTTTGAGGATCAGACACCATGTCTTCTGGCACTTCATCGCATTCCATGTCTTGCGGGTCGTCTTGCTGCAGGATTTCATCTAACGGAAAGTTGTTATCCTCTTCAAATGGCAATTAATTGTTTAATAAATTGTCTTCTAATGGCTTTTTTAAATCAAATTCTTTTTCATCATCCAATTCTTTTTCCGTTTCAGGCTCCTTTTTCTTTTCTTTTTCAATTTCCTTTTGTAAATTCTTTTCAAACTCTACTATTTTTAGCAAGGATACCGCTCCAGCATCCTCATATCCAGAGTACTGAGCTGAGCTTAGATGCTGGAATATAATCTGCTTGAGATTTCGGATAAATCTCCAAGCCGAAGGGTGACTATCGTAAGAGCCGCCATTGCACCGCAACATGGAGAACAAGTTTTCTGCTACATCAGTATTAAGATGTGCCAGCAAAAAGTAGCTTTGCTCTTCATTTTTAAAATGTTCCCACATTTTGATGATTCCTACTAACGTCTGCTTCAGTCCTTTAAAGCAGGATGGGATGGCACGCGGGCCTACTGATCGCCACGTTGAAATCCAGCCAATCGCTTTTTTTAAGCAATCTAAGGTGTTGGTAGATGCCGAAAGAGCCTGATTGTTGGGGTTTCTGGAAAAAAGTTGACCGGTGTTGAGGTTATCAAAAAGATCATTCATCTTTTTGATAAAATTGGCTGTTGCCAAAGCAACTGCTTTTTGTTCAGGTCTAAACAAGTTTGTTGTCAGTGCATACATTATTCCTGTATATACATTCTGACTGAAAATCTGCGTCGCCAACTTCACCTTCATTTTTTCAAAACCATTTGGGTTAATATGTGCTCTTGAGAGTTTGAAACAGACCTGAAAGTCTCCTTTTGAGTCTGCTTCAACCAGCATCTTAATTATCCCAAAATCCACTTTATCGCTTCCAACATAAATTATGATGGGTGGTTCAGCCATATATTTCTCACACTCTTAAAAAGGTGTGGATAATCATGGAGCAAGTAAATTCTGTCCTGCTCAATATCCATATATGGCGAACCATTATAAAGTCCTGGTGCAAGTTTTATATATGCCGATACATTCACTGAGCCTTGGTCGCAACTTGTAGCGACAACCGTGAGCCCACATTTTATAACTTTTGTTATAATTGCCACGATCATTTTTGACACGATGTCTGAATTCGGTGATCCCACGTAGTAGACAATCGTCTGCTTCCAATTTGAATTTAATCCTCTAAGCGTGAACACAAGAGCTTTAGAGGCTATTAAATTGCTCCTTCCATACTCCCCAAGGTCGCTGAAGCCGTAGATAATGTCGTCCTTGATGTTGTACTCAAGTTCTTTTTTAATTGCCATTTCGTCAAATATGAGTACACATTTTTTGTCCATAGCGCTCATGCTTTTTGCTTTATCTGACAGCATGTCCGACATACGGGTGGTGAATCCAGTCAGAAGTCGAATCTTTGAGTGCCATTTGTAAATCGTACTTACCGCTGGCATCTTAAAATTTACTTTTAACATAAAAGTGTAGCAGGCTGGGGACTAGGGTGGTCCAGGCTCATATAGTGAAAAAAATAAATTCAAATATAGGTGTCGCCACCCCCTTAATTTGTTACACCTACCATTCTTATTATAAGTGCAAAATTTCAGCCCTGTATCTTATATACAATGGGGTGCTCATCGAATAAGAAGTTTCTGACAAAAAGTTCAGAATTTCAAGTAAAACACGTAGTTTAAGGTTTATTAATATTACAAGTATTTTAATCAAATAAGTATACGAAGTGTTTAAATATGAACATAATATTAATCAATCCTTCAGAACTATGTTTGCTAACTCCTTTTTGGATATTTCAGCAGAAACTATTTTTCTGTTTTGTTCAACGATGTGAAGTAAAAATTGCTTTTCTTCTTCATTCTTAGTTAGTATCGTATTGTAATCTTCAAAAAGTTTAACACCTCTCTCCGCTGTGTCATTAACGACACGCTAATTTTTGATGCAGCTTTTGCCGTGAAGGTAGTCAACATTGTCATTCCAAGTCTCAGGAGGTAATTGCAAGAAAGAGTCCTTTATATCAAGAATTGAGAGCGTTGTCAACGTTCTGTGTGTTGCAAAAACTTCTAGTGTAACCTCTGAGGCAAGCTTAGCAGAATCACCTCGTCCTGAACAATTACCGCCATTAGAATTGATTTTTTGAACAATGGCCTGTTTCTCACCATCAGACAGATTGTCAGAAAACAAGGAAAATGCAACTAGTTCATCTGACAAATACCATAAGTGACGCTCTAAGACACCCCTAGCTGCTATACCGATTTCAGAATCAATGGACTCGTACAATTTTAAACTCTTCCAAAGTTGTAAGTCATTCAATGGTGCATCTGCTGCCAAAGGCGCTTCGATCCAAATTTTGGTGTAGACAAGCACACCAAAACTAACAAATCTAATAATTTGTTTTTCTTCTCTCTTGGTTAGTTCAAATGCTTGTAAATTATTTCAAAAGAGAAAAATCTTCAAAGCATACAGCAATTTTGCCATCCAACGAGCATGATGTATCGGACCTGGAGCGCGCCAATGCATCTTTGCAGGTGGTTTGTTTAAAACAATCATGGTGAGCTTTATTAGCTCTTCGTAATCATCGCGAACTTGTTTCTCTCCAGATAGAGCAGTTCTTAGACTCGCAAGAGTATTTTCAGAGAATTGTTCTGTGTTCTTATTGAGTTCAAGACAATCGTAGTGCTCCTTCGGTAATGTTTCCCAAATATCGCTGAATCTTTTGAAAAGTGGGATTTGAGGAGAGCTTGATGGCCCAAAACACAAGGTAAATATTTTTGAAAGCATTATTTCAAATACGTGATGACGGCAAGCAAGCCACAAAAGTTGACGTCCTGTCTTTTCTTCTAAAAGAGTGCAAGCTCCCTTTTTGGCACCGGTGTTCGAAGCAGTAGTGTCAAAACTCATAGCTCGAACTTTATTTGTGACATTCCACTGTTGCATTGTGTTAAAAACAGCGTCAGATATTTGATTCCCCGTTCCTGCAGTTAGTTTAGGTACTCCTAATAGTTTTTCACAACCATAACCAGAAACAAGAATCGGGAGGCGCTCTACTTTCTTCTTACCAGTTATATCGGGCATTAGTTTGCCGTCCCAATGAATTACTAAAGGAGAACTAATATCACAGTTCTCTTTTATATTGGAGTTGTATTCGGTTCTCGCTTTTTTTCTTGCACGTCGAATACTGCTGCGAGATATTGGGAGTGAAGCAGGATTGCATTGCTTCTCGATCGGTGATCTTGTTACGATCAAGCGCACTGGTAACATGTTGTGTAAATATACGAGACCCACTGGTAGACGGTTCAACGCCACAGGAACTAGAAGCACTCTTGATCTTTTTTGTTACAGGCACAACAAACTCATCTTTTGACTTATCCTCTAATGTGCTAGCATTACTAGAAGTGCTACTGAAGCTGCACTCAAGTTCTATTTTTTGACTCGAAACCACCGGAAATGAAGCATCACTTTTAGCAGCTATTTCTCTCAATTTTTCAGATCTTTGTTTCCGTTTCAAAGAACGTTCTTTGACCTTTTCTAGTTTCTTGTCGATTAAGGTCATAATCATCTTCCGTTCTTCTCTGTGATCGATGAGAAATGCTCTATCTTCCGCAATTTTTATGAAATTCATAGCGCTAATTAAAACACTTGTTTCTTACTTTTAAAATTAAACAATATTTATTTGGAACTATGTCCTTTATTATTGAAATACTTTTTACTAATTCTAAAAGGAGCTTAAGGCTACTATGTAGTTACAATAAGACTATTGATAAATTCATCATACAGTCGTATTTATATACTTTTCTTATCTATCTACAAGGAGACCCAAGCGTACAATCGTCTTGCTTGATAATGAAGAAGAGATAATATTCCAACATTGTATACAAACGATATTATCTCTTTTACATATGTTATCATTGTAGCGTTGTGTGCAAGATTGTACTAGAGACTAAAGATATCATTGAATACAAATAATGTTATCTTTTTTCTCAATATGTTTTGCTATGGATACTTAACTCCCCCCCTTGTTAAACGAAATCGTCCCGATTTTTCGACGCTATTTTTAACATTTCTCTTTCATAAGTTTTGTTATATGCGTCAATCTTTTTTTGTTTTTGACGATCTGTTATACATTGTATAGTTTTTATCATTACGTACGTAAATGCTAGAATAACAATCAGTGTTACAATTGTGTATATAGTTGATAATATCGGTTTTTCTTCAAAAGGAATAATTAGTTTTTTTAAAGTATCTATGTTATCGAATTTGTACATTGTATCTTCTTTAATTATTTGGTCGATGTAAGACTCTGAATTATGATTTCTTAATATAACTTCTTTAATTTGCTTATGCATGTTTTTGTATATTTTATCGTCTAGATTTATAGTATTTTCATAAGTAACTAAGTTTATACCATTAATTGTTTGATTATTTAACTTATGCTTACCGCTTAATAACATAACACCGGATTCAATTTCTAAGTCGTAATCGTATTCTTGTTTAATGTTGCATTTTGAAGTTATATTCTTTAAAAGTGGAATAAGACAATTTTCTTCTTCAAAGTTAATTTCACAAATGTTTTTACTTAGATGATTTTGACAATTTTTTGTTCTTAAATAAGTTTGGTTACATAAGGCAATTGTTTTATCTGTAATGATTTTTCCATGTTTTGAATTTAAAGGTGTTACTTTATACAATTTACATGATTTAATTAGAACTGGATATTTATATATTGTGATGAAGAATTCATCAGTTCTAGCTAATAATATTTTAGAGTACTCAAGTATATTTATTATGGGTACTTGAATTATTTCATGTTGAATAATATTTTTAATGTCATCTAAGTCTAGGCTTTCTGATAAATATTCATTATTTTTTGCTGCATTAATTGTTCTGGTCAATAATAATAATTGTTCGTACACTTGTTCTATTACTAAATGTTCTTTAAGGCTCTGACCTTCGAATTGTTGCAAAATTTGTTCAAATCTAGAATTTATAGTTTTTTGTTTATTATTGTTTTCTATGAGATTATTTATACTCGTTTCTATGTTAACTAAGTCATAATGGTCAGGATTACCAAACACATATTTGAAAGCTGTTCCTAAAAAGTTAATTGATCTAGTATGCCTAGTATGTTCTTGTAATTGGTCTGCTAAATTCTTAATTTTACTTAACCAAATTTTTTCTTCTTGTGTAGGTTGATATTTACTAGTTACGATATTTACGTAAGGTTGAAATATCGAAGTCAGGTTGGTTGCATGTAACAAATAAGTTTGTTCTTTGAATAAATACACGTCATCTGTTTGCGTAAGTATAAACTTCTTGTTTAGTAACTCAGTTATTTGAACGTTTCCTTGCCCTTCTTGACTCTGTACAATTCCTAGTAATGTTAGGAATATTAATATTTTCGTCATCTGAAAAATGATAATTCTTTATGTTATCCTTGTGAATTTTTATTCCTTCTTTAGAGATTACAGTGTCTCCTTTATCTTCTTCTACTATTCTTGTTATGTATCTGGCGTTAGATTTCTTTCTAAGACCTGTGATTCTTACCATTATCTTATCTCCTTTTTTATACTCTCTGTGTCGAGTTCCTTTATTTAGACGTTCGATCACTTTTTTGGATGCTGAGTTTAGTTTATTTATTATAATTTCACTATTGCTATATTTATTTTGATTAAAGAAAATGTCTCTAGGTTTCAAACCGGTAACTGAGTGTATAGAATTATTTAATTCACGCACTGTTCTAAATATTTCTTCGATAAGTCTTGTTTTATTCTGAATTGTGAATATTCTAGACAGTTCAGTTATTGTACCGTTTACACGTTCTACTTGACCGTTCGCTGTCGATCTGTATACTGGAGTTTCTACTTTAGTTATGTTGTATTTCAAACACATTTGGTTCACCATTTCTGTTTTGAATCCCTTCTCGTTATCTGTCATGAGTCGTTCACATTTTGGGAAATAATTAGATAAGACCTCTTCCATAACGTCGTACAGTCTGTTTCGAGTTTCGATTTCCCGAAGGATTGTATATTTAGAATACTTATCTACTGTTACAAGGAAAGTATACTTGTCGTTGAAGTATATGTCCATATGAATGTGTGTTCCCACATGTGTTGGTATTTCTGAATTATTCAGAGGTTCTCTGATAGGTTTTCTTTCATATTTTCCAAATAGACATGCTATGCATTTTTTGTTGAAACTCTTTGCTTGTTTATTTAGATCGGGCCAGTAATATTTCTCTGAGATTTCTTGTATATTGTTACGTAACCCTCGGTGTGCTCTTTCGTGAGTTACCCTTACAAGTTTTAGTTGTTCCTCCAAATTTGTCACGTCTTGAAGTTTTCTTGGTGTGAATATAAATCTTACTAGTGGGAATTCTTTTTTTATGTTTTCACCATATTTGTATATGTTTTCAAATTTCGTATGCAAAGCTACAATCTTTTGGGGTTGTATAACTTCTTTCATCTGCCTTAGTAAAGAGTCTTTGTCCTTAAACTTTATTATGAGTCTTATTTTGTTACTAAAATAGATTTGTGTTTCGATATTATTTGTTATATCTTCAATAAGTTCGAACTGTGCAGCGTATGCATTAAAAGGCTGATTCACAGTTTTTATTATATCATTAGAAGAACTTTCAGCTGAATGTGCTGTTTCTATGGTAGAAGTATTTATGCGTTGACGTGATAATGCGTCAGCTACAAGATTTAGGTTTCCTGGTTTATAAACTAATTTTGCTCCAAAGTCTTCAATGATTCCCTTCCAACGTTTCAGCTTTGTGTTGGGATTTTTTTCTGATACAGAATATATAAGGCTCTGGTGATCGGTATATATGGTTAAGTCTGCTATACCATATATGTAGTTTCTGAGTTTTTGTAAGGACCATATGATCGCTAATAGCTCTTTCTCGTTTGTGCTATAGTTCTCTTCTGTCTTACTCAGTGTTCTTGACAAGAAGTGTATAGGTTGCTTATTCTGACTTAGTACGGCTCCAATAGCTATGTTGGATGCATCAGTAGTAAGCTCGAATGGTTTACTATAATCCGGTTGAAAAAGTTCGACTTGTTCTTTCAAATAATTTTTTAAAATTCTAATCGCTTCTAATGCTGAATCATTCAGATTTAACTTAATATTTTTACTTTGTTTTTTGTTTACTTTACCGTTATCTCCTCGTAAATATAATGTCAGGGGCTTGGCTATGCTTGCGTATCCTTTTATAAACTTACGATAGTAACCTGTAAGACCTAAAAATCCTCTCAAATCCTTTACCGTTTGTGGGACTGGAAAATTTTCTATAGCTGCTATTTTCTCAGGGTTCGTAGTGATTCTACCATGTCTGATTATGTGACCTAAGTATTCTACTTCTTCTTGAAAAAACTTACTTTTCTCATCAGATATTTTTAATGTGGCTTTATTGAGTACGTCGAATACTTGACTTATGTGCTGTATATGTTCTTCCTCAGATGAAGAATATATCAATACGTCATCAATGTAAACGTGTACGAATTTACCTACAAAGTCTCTCAAAATGTCGTCCACGCATCTCTGAAATATGCTTGGTGCATTTTTGAGCCCGAAAGGCATTCGTTTAAAATGATATTTTGCGCCATTTATAGCAAAAGCTGTTTTTTCTTTATCATCTGCTTTGATTTTAATTTGGTGGAAACCTGACTCCAAATCTAACGTTGTAAAGTACTTGGCTTTACCTAAATTTTGAATTGTCATGTTGACATCCGGAATGGGGTATCTGTCTGTTACAGTGTGAGCGTTAAGTTTTTGGAAATCAACAACCATGCGCCGTTTTGGTTTTCCTTTTTCGTCCAAACCTTTTTTAGGTACTGTCCATATGGGACTGTTATAAGGACTATGGCTTTTTTCTATTATATCGTCATGTAAGAGTTTCTGTATTTCTTTGTTTACGAATTCGTTATCTGCTATGGGATATGGATATTGTTTAACATAAACCGGATTATCATTGGTCGTCCTAATGCTTGCTTCTATAGTATCTGTAAAGGGTAACGGTCCTATGCTGTTATTAATCTTCATCAGTCTATCTATGTCTGCTTTATAAATATTATTTTCCCCAATTATGTAATTAATTTTCTGAATAGATTCGACACTGCTTATGGTAGTTAGAGTCATATTACTGAAATTTATTTCCGCGTTTAAAACTTTAAGTCCTTCATATCCTAATATCATATCAAAAGACTGAATATCCTCTAATTCAAAAAATGTTATATTTTTCTTTAATATCTTAACTACTTTCTTTGTATCTACCATAGAATAACCATGCATTGTTTTTATTTTTATAGGTTTAATTTTAATTTTTTCGCTAGAATCGCATTTTCTATTAATGTAATTATGGGTTGCACCAGTATCAATAAGAATTTTATAAATTTTCTTAGAACTAGTACTAGTTAAATTTAAGCAGGGCAACCCGTCTACTAGTTTAAATGATCTATTCTTATGTTATTATTTACCATACATTCCGTTTCATCTGCTTCTGCATATGTACTGCTGACATCGTCTCTGCGTTGTTGTCGGGAGTTATTTACTCTCTGCTGCTTGAAGTTCTGCTGATAAGATCGTTGCGGTCTGTTGTGTGTGTTGAAACTCCCGCTGTGTTCACGTTTCGCTGGTGGATTATATACATCGGGTTTGTATTGATTCCAATTTTGTCGCTGTGCATGTACAATTTGTCTCGAGTTTATCTCCATCGGCTGTGGTCCGTCATTTCTCTTGAAAGGGTTTAGGCGTGGTCCTTGATTGTGTTGCTGCATATTATCGTATTGCTTCTGGGGTTGATAATTCGTTGTTTGGCTCGAATAATTTGGTCTTCTTTCGTTTCTGCGTTCATGTGGCATATTTTTGTGGTGCTTATCTTGAGTGAGATGTAAATGCCTGTGCACATTATCATGTTCTATTCTGCGAGCAATTGCGAATGCGTGTTCTAGATCATTTATTGTAGCTGAATATAATGATCCTCTTGTAAAGTTGTCACTCATACCATCAATGAATATACGAACTGCGTCGTCGTTAGCATTTTTAATTAGTCTGTCGATTATATTCGGCGGATCACCTGACATAGTGATTTTTGATATTATTAAATTGAGATTTTTATTTATCTCGTCGTGGTATTCAGACAGTGTGCTTCTTTTTTGCGTGATGGCTTTCATCATGTCTTATAGCACGTATAGAGGTTCTTGATTAGAGTACGTATAATCTAATCTGTTACGTATCGCCTCAAAATTAAAAATTGTGTTATAATTAGTTAACACATTCGCGGCTGCACCCTGTATTTTACTTTTCACTATAGTCAATGCTGCTGCGTACTTACTGTGTGTTTTGAAGTTTTTAATGCTGTCCATTAATCTGGATGCTTCTTCGCGCCACGACCGATAATTTGATTGATCGCCGTTGAAAATAGGTAGGCTTTTAAATGCGTCTAACTGTATTTCACTACCATCTGTATATGTGGTTCTTATTTCCTCTAGCACAGGTATGTTTGGTACTATGCCTAATCCAGATTTTACTTCATTTAGTTTTGTTTCTAAATTAGTGTTTATTTGATTTTGGTTAGTTATTATTGCTGCTAACCTTGCATTCTCTGTGCGTGTGTGCTCTAGGGTTTGTGTTACTGTGTTGCACCTGGTTTCTAAAGCTTCTAATCTTGCCATTAATACTGCGAGTTGTTCCATTTTGAACTCGTGTCTGTTGTCGTCGAATTTGTGTGTTTTTTTCCTCCACATATACACTTTCACTGAATTGCTTTGCTGCTTCGTACGAAGAAGCTATATTTGTACCTGCTATGCTAGGTAATTCTTGTAACCGGTAACGCGAGTGTTCTGTTTATACTAGATTTCACTACTTGTTCCCGAGGTCCGCTCGATTGAAGTTAAAAAGTATATTTAACCTCCTGGCAGGATCGCCAATTAAAACACTTGTTTCTTACTTTTAAAATTAAACAATATTTATTTGGAACTATGTCCTTTATTATTGAAATACTTTTTACTAATTCTAAAAGGAGCTTAAGGCTACTATGTAGTTACAATAAGACTATTGATAAATTCATCATACAGTCGTATTTATATACTTTTCTTATCTATCTACAAGGAGACCCAAGCGTACAATCGTCTTGCTTGATAATGAAGAAGAGATAATATTCCAACATTGTATACAAACGATATTATCTCTTTTACATATGTTATCATTGTAGCGTTGTGTGCAAGATTGTACTAGAGACTAAAGATATCATTGAATACAAATAATGTTATCTTTTTTCTCAATATGTTTTGCTATGGATACTTAACTCGCTTGCATGGGCAATATCAAAAAGTTTGTCTAGATCTTTTGTAAACAGAAACTCTCTTTTTCTTTGTGCTTCAGAATGTCTTCCTCTATTTTTCTTCAAAAGCAGCCAGTTCTTATGAAACTTAATAAGTTTTTCAACGTAGTGATTTTGTTGTCTAGTCGGAATACTAGATTTACTCCATACTTCAAGAAGTTCTTCAGTAAGTACTTGCGCGGCTGCTTTCACATTTTTTGATTCATTTAACATTTTTTGATATCGGAGTAAAACTTGCCGAAGAGTAGGAAGTTGGTTAAGCCTCATCAATGGCTCAACATCCCGAACCCCAAGAAGAAAAATTTCGTCTTTTTTTCAAGTAGATGAACACATTTTATTACACTGATTCACTTAACAGTCTACTTAATAAGTATGAAAATTGTGTGCAAGACTCTTTTAGAGTTTTTTTTAATATCTATTCACTAGTTTAACACACGAAACTGTCCTGTATCAAAAATTAAAAATTAGGCACTTTACACAGAAAATTCAAAAACAAACACTTGATTGAGCAGCCCTTTCTACTTGAGCTATCTCGTTGAAATATTAGTATGTTATTACTATATGTATACATGTAACAAATTCACGGGGTGGACAAATTAAAAATATGAAAAAAAAAATTTTGGACCACTCTACTGGGGACTTATAAAAAAATTTGAGGAACAAATCTTTTTCTTTAGTTCCCCAATGTCCTTTTTGTTTGTGGAAGAGTTGTGCTAACACAAATGTACGTAACTCGTCTGTAAACGTATCCATGTAATCCTCTACACTTCTTCTAAATGTCTTCGCCTCCGTTTTCTCTTTCCGTGGGGTGCGAAATATACGCTGAGGCGGCCCGCGTCTATCATAGACTATTCGGGTAGTTCTCCGTTCGAAGAAGTCTTTTCGTGGAGAACCAAAGAACAATTTTTTTGGGGAAGGAAACTGGGATTGGGAAATCGTGGATGTCGTTGGTAGCACTGGTAAAGTATAGTCCCGTACATAAGTCTTCTCCGTGCTTGAAGCTAAATTTTTCAGCGACAAAGCTGGGCTGCAACAAATAGGAAGCTGCTCAGCAGCTAGAGACCCAGACGTTATCGTTGAGGTTGCACCGTCTGGGGTTTGCGTACCTTTATCTCTTTCGGTGTAGTCTTAGACATCTGTGACAAACATGACTCCATTAAAAGGCGAAATTTTTCGTCAGTCACACTATCTGTGCAATGACACACCGATAAAGAAGATATTGGCACTGCAAATTTTGCCAACCATTTCCGTGTTGACTGTACGGTGATATGCTTAGCATGGAAATGCTCTTCGCATATGTGAGGGTTTTTGGGCAAACTTGTAATGTTCGCGTGCCTCATCCAAATCTGCCGCCTGTAGTCATCCGGAACCCTGAAAAAGGAGATAGAACCTAAAATTTTTTGCTTTTCCCCACAATTTTTGTAGGCGCAAATAACCATATTTATTTTTTATACGTACGAAAATTAATAAAATTATTAAATTATAAAATTAAAAGTTAAATAATAAAAATAGTAAATAATAGGAAGGTATATAAAATAAATAATATATGTATATATAAATTTAAAAATAAGAAATAAATGAATATACACTAAATCAATAAATATGAAAAAATATAGTTTAAAAAACAAGGTAATTAAATATACCACTTTAAATACACCAGCATCCAGCAACACAACAGAAATATCTTGAAATTTCTTTTTAGGAGTTTGAAAAACTTGAAAGTAATTTAATTACAATCGAGGAGGGGAGCACAAGTAATCAGGGGCAGATTTTTTTTTTTTTATTATTATTTGTATGTTGACAGACAACACAACGCACACGGAGCACCAACCAGAACAAACACAGACTTCTTAAACTTTAGGAAAATCCTTCAAATTCAAAATGTTGAAAGAAGCACAATAATTAAAAAAGGGACCACTAAAAACGGGATAACTTCAGGGACAACACAACGCACAATGGAGAAAAAGTATTTTCCGGTTAAAAATTTTATAGGTATTATAATTATAAACCAACTTCAAACGCACTTTCAAACAGTAATTTATGGTTAACACGATACCGAGCACAAATTAAATAGTAAGTAGCTTTAAGAAAAACTATATTTTAAGAAATTCCGATATTATTTTTAAATTTCAATATAAAAACCAGAAACAATCGTAATTCGTATGTAAATCAAATTAATGACTGATTTAAAATAAGCGGGAAAAGTTGTTTGGTAAGAAACGTTGACTATATACAAATTCTCACACACCAACACAATCACTCACTTCCCAATAAGAAATTCACTCAATAACAATTTCAGCTATGGAGGTTAAAACGGTGAAAAATCTGCAAAATTATCTGACGTACTGCTATATGGTTGCCACCTCTTCGCATTTATGCAAAATTTATTAGGGTTTTTTTAACTTTCAAATATTTTTTTAAAACTATTTCTTAAGATGAGAACAGAAAAAGAACACAAAGGAAAACGATTGTCATCTAATGAAATACATATAGGTATTCATTGTAATTTTTTTCAGTAAAATAATGAATGCTGATCTCAAGAAAAGCGGCAATCAAATAAATTACTGATTGCAATAAATTAATTCTCACCCAGAGAAAAGTCGGTGTAAAATTAGCCTATTTCGGGGGCTGATTTCACGTTATCCTAACGCAATTTTGAGCTTGCTTAGAAATAGGCAACGATAGCCTATTTTCCTAAGGTGATTTGAAAATCTTCAAATTTACCTTATCCCTAACATAAACCTTACCTATTTTACTTATTCCCTAAGGTGATTTAAAAATTTCCCCTCCGAAGTTTAACTTAGGAAATAGGTAGATTTTACCTATTTCCTAACATGACTCACTTTATTCCTTGGGCAAATTTTACATATTTGCTAATGCAAATTACCTTATTCCTAAGGCAAATTTTACCTATTTCCTAAGGTAAATTTTACCTATTTCCTAAGGCAAATTTTACCTATTCCCTAAGGTAAATTTTACCTATTCCCTAAGGTAAATTTTACCTATTTCCTAAGGTAAATTTTACCTATTTTCTAAGGTAAATTTTACCTATTTCCTAAGGTAAATTTTACCTATTCCCTAAGGTAAATTTTACCTATTTCCTAAGGTAAATTTTACCTATTCCCTAAGGTAAATTTTACCTATTTCCTAAGGTAAATTTTACCAATTTCCTAAGGTAAATTTTACCTATTTCCTAAGGTAAATTTTACCTATGTCCTAAGGTAAAATTTACCTATTTCCTAAGGTAAATTTTACCTATTTCCTAAGGCAAATTTTACCTATTCCCTAAGGTAAATTTTACCTATTTCCTAAGGCAAATTTTACCTATTTCCTAAGGTAAATTTTACCTATTTCCTAAGGTAAATTTTACCTATTTTCTAGGTCAGCTGAAAAAAAGTTGTTTTTAAATAAAAATACAATTTGTATTTAATTTTATAATAGTATATTAAAATGTATTTATTTTTAAATATTTATACATATATTTTATACTTTAAGTAAGTAATGCATTAAAATTGTTGATTAATGTTTAAAATAAAACTATTTTTACAATTTTAAAAAAGTAATGAATTGTTATCGTTTATCAATGTTGAAACATAAGGAATTTTTTTTGCATTAAGAAAGGAATGAATTGAGGAATGAAACGCAACTGTCTACTGTGAAATTAATATGACTTACCACTACATTAGCTGGATTCAGTGCACTGCTCCCGTTGTTGTAGATGATAGTATAGTTGAAGTTATATAGCTGGTTATGTTTATGTTTCTATGATGAATTACTCCCTCCGACATTATGTCGTGGAGTGCCGTTGAAATTTTAAAGTTGTATCTTGAATGAATTCAGGTTAAGTATATTGATTGTTGTAAATTTGGGTGGAATTTTCTGATTAAGTTTGATTGGAGTACTACTTGTAATGCTCTTTGGTGTTTATGGAAATTTCTAGGTCGGATTCAATCATGAACTGTCCGTGTAGATCTCTTGCTTGATCTGAATTATTGACAATGGTCTATGACCTGATTGATCGGTCTGGAAGGTGGTAGGTATCTGTTATTAGTTCTCATCTTATTAGTTTAATTTCTTTTAAGTTATCTATTCTATTGTTAAAGGTAAGTATACGTATATATGTATATATAAAAATAAGATATAAAATAAATGAATTGTCTTAATTGGCTAAAACTTGCGGTTCCTGTGATTATAAATCCTTAAAATTGGTCGGATATATCAATATGTTGATGGTTAAAGTTGATACCACGATATGTAGAGGGGTTCTCTACACAAAGTGTCGCTTTTTATTTCAGGTTCTTGAAGTGTTGTTTCGACGCTGCAATAGCACTTGTTTGTGCAGATATTTTTGCGTATGTACGCCTTTACGTTTATTGGAAAATGGCATGCGGGGTTACAAACCGCATGTGGTTTTTCTATAACGCCTTGTCGCATGCGTCCGCTCGAAGTACGTTGGTTGGAAAATACTGGTGTTTGTTGAGGCACGTTGCTAGAATACGCACGTATGTACATATACGTTCATATGCCGAACAATGTGTGGCATGCGGTATTACAAACCGCATGTGGTTTCTTGTAACGCCCTGTAGCATGCGTCCGTTGAACTGATGCAAAGAAGATAAAGCATATGTGTCGAACGACGTATTTCTTTTCTCTTTTTTGTTCTATTTTATTTTAAGACTTTATTGAATCCATCGGCGAGAAGAAAAAACTACATATTAAAACGTTATGGAGTGACGTGGACCGAGAGAAGACAAGCTGTTCATATCGTCCATCTGATTGTCTCGTGTTCCACAGTCACTCAAAAAAAAATTAGGTATTTTTTTTTTCTTCGTCCTCGCTAGGCTCACCAGGAAGTGAAGTATGCCGTCGTTCTTGAATGCTCCGTCGGACGAGCTGGAAGTAGAAATAACCACCTAACGAAATAATAACTCTGACATTTTTTATTTGGGAAACCTTCAAGAAAAAAAACCCAATTTATTCGATGCTCACTCAACGCTTGCTCGCTGTAGACTAACTAACAATAATATGTACATATTAAACCGCTCGCAGGCTGGCATGATTATAATATAAAGATCATTTTTTAAAGAAAAAGTATTGTTGATTGCTGTATTGGTGGATATCATGATATGGGTCCAGAGCTGTCTTACAATACTCCTAAAAAAAAATATCAATAACCTTACAATACCTAAATATAAATTCATCAGAGAGACTGTAATTGTATTTGAAAAGAGAGAAATATCAATAAAGTTTATCTAAGCGGTATAATAGATTTCCTCTTTACTATAATTTAAAATTGAGCGACAACAAGTATGTTGTCGCGTATCTCTTTATTTCTTTCAACACCATAAAATCTCAATGAGTTTCAATTTCACTCTTAACATGAAATATTTTGAATGTTATATCTAAACATTTTAGCAAATTTGAGAATTTCTACAAAATGCCATCATAATATGTATAAAAATGTTCTAAATTTTTCAGGTCATTACCTATCGCAATAATTAATTGCTGCAAGGTGAGTCCTTTGGTTGAGTATTTTTCCCTCAAGGTATCTACCCCATCCTTGAAATCCGAATTTTAAGTACAATAGAGAAAACAGGAATCCTGGGCATCTTTTATTGTCGGCTTCCATTTATATTTTTTGGCATCCTTTCTGCCAATTGATATTAGTGGGGGCTTCAAGACGACATGAAGGGACGATAAAATTAAAAAATCGCGTGAATATGAAACAATAATAATAAAGTGAAATTGTTATTACTCAATTATTAATAATAAAAATAACTTACCAATGTGTCGGTTGATTCATTTCCTCTTCCCAAATCCAGAAATTTAAGAACGTCAAAATAACACCAGTTGCCACTTTTTTTAGTTTAAATTTTTTTCAATTTTCTTAGGAATTGCCCCTTCAAATTATGTAGTTTTCTATTTACTTCTGCTGCCTCAGTGTTGAACACTGGGGCTATTGCATTTAACGCATGGTTCTTTTTATTTCTATCTTTATATTCACTCGAAGTGTAGTCCCACAAAACACTATTTTGTTTTTATCACTCGATCAAATCCAAAGTTTCGGATTTAGTCCACACTTTAGGAGCCATGACTCGCCCAGAAGTAACAACTCAACAAACTAATTGAGACGACGAGATATACAATAAGAAAAAAAAATCATCTTACCTAAACTACCGCTCAAAAGTATTTGCCAACCAAGGTTTTAGGCTGATTAAAGCACAATTTAATACAAATTGATTTATTTTTATTAATAACTTTATTGCGTATGAAAAATTAAATTATTTAACAACAAAAACTCCAATATAACACTTTAAATTTTCTTAAATTTTGGCTTCATCAATATACCGATACCCACCCTTTGCCTTAATAACCTCAGGACACAGTTTAGGCATCCTGGCGCTCAATTTTCCTAAATAATCAGGGCCTATTTGACGCCACTATTTCTGCAGTATATCCCAGAGATGTGTGGCAGAAGTTGGCCACTCCCTTCTTACCTCTCTGTCCAATTTATCCCAAAATAACTCAATTGGATTGAGGTCAGGGGATCGGGAAGGCCAAGTCATGACTTTCACCACTCTTTTTCGCTGCAAGTCCTTTAAATAGCCTTTACACAGTTTGGAAGCATGTTTTGGATCAGTGTCCTGTTGGAATATGAAGTTTCTACCGATTAAACGACGACCTGAAGATGTAACATTTTCTTGTATTATTTTTGTATAGCCCTCTTTCTTGAGAATTCCTGTTATTTTTATCAAATCGCCGGTTGCACCTCCACCAAAACAGCCCCAAACCATAATAGAGCCTCCTCCGTGCTTCACTGTAGGCACGATACAAGCATTAAGCAGTCGTTCTTTTGCATTTCTCCGCACAAATACCCGTCTTTTCGAACCAAAAATCTCAAATTTTGACTCGTCGCTCCACAAGACTTTTTCCACTGTTTTATTGTCCAAGTTTTGTGGTCACGAGCCCATTGGAGCCTTTTTATCTTGAACTTGAAGGCTTCCCGAAATTGGTAACCCTCTTTGACTTTGCGTGCTTCTTGAATATTGAGCAAATTAATGATATATGTTGCTGTTTCCTTGTCGAAACGATATCGTTGAACCTTTTTTTTATAATTTAACTGGAATGGATTAAACCGTGTCTTATATTTTTTTGCTTTGTCTGGCTGGTGGCACAATTTCATACCACAAATCTGTCTTCCAGAATAAAAAAATCTGCTTCAATTTCCACATCTATTGACATTTTGTTTAAATCTTAGTTTCAGACATTTGTTCCAAGTATTTTTTACTTGCTCTAGCTTCGTTACAAATGGCTTGACTCAAAGAGTTTCTGGTCGAGTTTCTGGTTTCGTTGTCGGTGCTTAATATGCTTATTAAAGTTACTAAAAACTCGTAAGCATTCCACTTCAGAGCATGCGTATCTTTTAAGGTCCTTGTGGCAATTTTTAAAATGTGCACTATATAATACAGACTCACATTTTACTTAAGTCATTGTGTATAGTTTGAATAGTTGCCATGTTAATATTTTTTGAAAATATTGCCCATACAATTTTAAACACAAAAATAATTATCCATCGGCGGCAGTGCACTGGAACCTTTAGATGTCTGGTAGGTACGCTATGTTGCTTTACTTTACTGATGATCTTGTTGTTGTTTTAAAATGATGACTGGGAATGACGTGATGATCTTGCTGGTGTTGTAATATAAACTTTGATTATGTATACAAATTTTTATGATTGATGCTGTGAAATATGAGGGTCTTGAACGGCCGGCAGTGTACTATTGTTGTTTTGAGCCTTCACTGACTACAGGGACACATATAAATTTCCTCTTTATTGGATATGATAGAAAATTTTCTCACGAAACGGGTTGATTGTTGTGAGGTAGCAATGAAATATTCACAACTCTCTTCATGAGAGTTTAGATAAGGGTGTCTTGAGGACACAAAAATGTATTAACCTGAATGGGTGTAGTATAGAAATATTGGATTAGAATGACTTCAAAAACTGTTCTTATAAAAAAGCTGTGAATGGAAAATATGTGACTGCAATAAGGATACTTAAGGTCATGATAAATGTCAGGTAGGAATTTTCCTCGGAGATATTTTGTTTCTATTACGTCGTTAAATTTCGAAGTTCTGTAATGCTGGAACTGATGATACCACTTGGTATGAGGGGTTTCCTCAGCCAGGTGTCGCTTGAATTTGATTTTTCTATTAATTGGTACGTATGATCTTTCGACTTTGGTCGAGGCATGCGGAATTCGTCACCGCATGTGGTATTGAAGCAATCACTAGATACCTTGGTCGTTATCGCCTTAAGCAAACGCGTTCTTGAAATTTAAACTTTGTATTACTTCGTCGTATTCCTCCTCAAATAAATTTCTAACAGTACGATGTGGTTTACTGTAATTAGCGGGACGGATGTTACGGTTCTTATACCTGTGCATATGTATATAGGAATAGTTGGAAAAGTATAATAAACACCACAGATCGATTGGTCTTTTGCGTGTGAACCGGGAGGATTGTCTATGCAGAAATCATCGAAAAATATAATAAACGGTATAGTTAATTTATTTTCAAAATTCTGTGTCTTTTCCTTCCAAACTTGTCCATTTATTCAGCTCTTGTAGGTACCAGGTGCACAACTATTCAGCATGTTTGTATTCTTAAATGTTTCATGTAAGACATTTTTCGATTGAAAGAATTGTTGGATTTGAAAATCGAAGGGCATGATTACTCCTGTAGCCTTATTAGTATCTAATGTGGGGGCGTTGTTAACAATTACTTCACATACTTCTTCATTTATAGTTTAATACAGAGGTTTTTTAAAGAAACCTTTCGTTTCTAATTCTTGTATTAATTTGTATTCTGTATTGACAGACTTGAGATCTAGTAAATGAATAGCAGCAGCCCTATTTCTTTCGGTTTCGATTGAATACACAAAAACCATTTCATTTTGACTTAAAGTTTGTAAAAAAAAAAACAGAGATTAAGTTCAACTTGGAATGGAAATATTTAATAAAATAAATTAGTTACGCAATGAGTTTATGAGACTACTAATATTTGGGTTTGGTTAATTGGGGTAACTATAAAAATAGGTCTCGATAAAAAAATAAAAGTGTTTACCCTCTTTTGGGTAGTTAAAATTCATAACATGAAATATTTTGAATGTTATATCTAAACATTTTATCAAATTTTAGAATTTATACAAAATGTCATCATAATATGTATAAAAATGTTCTAAATTTTTCAGGTCATTACCTATCGCAATAATTAAGGGCTGCAGGGTGAGTCCTTTGGTTGAGTATTTTTCCCTCAAGATATCTACCCTGTATACTTGAAATCCGAAATGGAAGTACAATAGGTAAAACAGGAATCCTGGGAATCTTTTATTGCCGGCTTCCATTTATATTTTTTGGCATCCTTTCTGCCAATTGATATTAGTGGCGGCTTCAAGACGGCATGAAAGGACGATAAAATTAAAAAATCCCGTGAATCTGAAACAATAATAATAAAGTGAAATAGTTATTACTAATTTATCAAACTATTTTGTATAAAAACTTTTTTAGAAAAAAGAACATTTGAAAATAAAGTGAACGACTGGTCGCAGTGTGTGACAGCTCATCACTTAAAAATCACTAGATAAAACGTTTTTTTTTACTTTATTCCGGACGACACCGCCACTGTGAATTACTCCTACTACTCTACACAATAGCGAAGCAATCATCTCTGCAACCACTATCCCTTCTCGCCTTACTCTATTCTACCCTACGTATGATTCCGTAACCTAACGCATGATAAAGTCAATCATCTCTGACCTTAGCAACCATCGTCGATCCAAGGAGCTGACATATAAAGGTCAATTATCTCTGACCCTCATCTTCACCCGAGGAAGCAATCTCCATCCTTATGCTTTGTTTGTCCAGGGTAGGGAGCGATCCAACCCCCTCCGAACCTATGCTCTAGCAAACCATGATAGAGAAATATCTATAATCTATAAAATATGTCCAAAACGATCTGATCCAAAAATATTTCAATCAGAAGACCACTCTTAAGTTTTTCACTTGATTTTCATAATTTTTATTAAATAAAACAAAAAAAAAACTTAAAACAACTAACCTTAAAATTATATAGATCTTATTAGGTAAAAATAACGTATTCTAAAGAGTAAATTCTTAACTATAACGTACTCTAACCTTCGGGTACCTTAATTTGACGATCTTAACACAAATAAAAACTCAAATTTTATTTGTAAAAATCAATTTGCAAACAGAGACACAATTTGTGCTCTAGGTTAGTATTACAAATAAAAACAATTAATTTTTCCTCGAATTTCTTTATTTTTAATATCGTACTGTGGTTGATATTGATTTACATAAAAAAATGTATACGGTTGTTGTTCATCACGGATGTAACTTTTTCAACCTCGTTTGGTTTATTCTTGATTTTTACTATTTATACAGTTTTATCTGAAGTGCATTATTTCCACACCTCACTGTGTTTCTCATATAGTATGTACGATTCTCAGTATTTCGTTTTATCTTTATATTTATTCTCAAGAGGGCACACCTAACATCTAATGATCACAGGTAAGTCTCAAAAGACAATAAAGGATCTGGTAAATGAGCGATTATCTCTTTAGTTCGCCTATTGTTTGTCTGACTACACTGAACCAAATCCTTACGTAAATATAATTAAAAAATTCGTTGAGCCAATTATAATTGTGATAATTGTCCCAACGAAAGGGCCTTCATACGTTGATGAAGCGCTTCATCAAATAACGAAAACTGTCATAATTTTATGAAATTCTTTCATTAAAGTTTTTGAACAATAATTAACGATTTTCTACATCAATTTATGAATTTTTTTCATTAACTAACGTATAATTTTAATAAAACTACGATTTTTTACGTTGGGCCAATTATTTTTCTTCATTGACCAATGCAAAATTTTTTATTGGGCTGATTAAATTTTACATTATTTAACGCAGACAATTAATTGATTTATGTTATTTTTCATTAGTTGACGTACTTTTTGATTAACTGATGCAAGATACTTTCGTAAACTAATAATTTATTAATATTTTCATGAATCAACGTAAAATATTTTCGTAAGCTAACGAAATTTTTCATTAAATTTACGAATATTTTCATAAGTCAACGTAAAATATATTCGTTAGCTAACGAAAGTTTTCGTTTAATTTATGAATATTTTCATAAGTCAACGTAAAATATATTCGTTAACTAACGAAATTTTTCGTTTAATTTATGAATATTTTCATAAATCAACGTAAAATATGTTCGTTTGCTACGAAATTTTTCATTTAATTTATGAACAATTTCATAAATTAACGTAAAATGTATTCGTTAGCTAATTATTCTTTTTGTCAATATATGTACTTACTTTTTTTCGTAAGCTTACGAACCTTTTCATTCAATTTTCTTTCCTAAATTTTGGAATAAAAACCTGAAATTCAAAAAAAAGTGAAGTGAAGCGAAGCGAAGTAACCAATTAAAATAAAAAAAAAACATTTGTTTTAGTAGTTTCAAACTTTTAATATAAAGTCTAAAATCATTACAATTCATTGCCCAGTAAGGCATTTCTTTGATTTGGTTTGTTACATTTAATTTTGTAGATATATCCTTGCATGAAATTATAAAAATTTGTACACGGTAAGGGATATTCTAGGTTAAAAACATGAAATATCTTAAATAATACATCAACCCCTCTTAAAAAGGAGGTAAAGGTGTACCTTATCCCATCAAAATAAACGAGAAATTCCCTTAGGGATTTTATATCCTCGCCAATCCCTATGAGGAAGGGCTGAATATTGTTTCCTCTCGATTTGAGGTGTTGTATGTGCTCTTCTATTTCTTGGTGACCCTTGCAGCAGAACATAAATGCTTCCTGCGAGTCTTTGATCGTATATTTTATTGTTGTTTTTTGGCTGCTTTTATCCTTCAGGACAGTTTTCTGCGTGGGAATCAGGTACCCATGCATCAAATTCATCACCACGTCTTTAGAATCTGAAAAAAAAAAACAGATGAAGAAAAACAAACAAAAAAGTTAGAATATTTTAAAAAACAAAAATTGTTTAGACAAAATATAACAAACTAAGGAAATGGTACTTACTTTCTTCGATTTTCTCATTAGTCCAGTCCTCAAGAAGGTGAACCATACGCCTGTCTTTAATGTTTTGGTCCTTAGCCAAAAAACTACCAATTTTTGGCCTATGATCCGCCCATGTATCTAAAAGGGAAGTCGCCATTGGATGCAGCACTTTGAAGTCGAAGTCGATCTGTTTTTGAAGAAAATATAATAAAATAATTAAAATATGCATATTAGAATACAATTTGCTTGTATTTAAATATAAATAATAAAAATAAACGCATATTAAAATACAATTTGCTTTTATTACCAGTCGAAAACCAAGTGGCTTCTTATAGCCCGGCCATTTTTCCAGGGCGTCTGATGTTGATGCACAGGACTTAATTTCTATGAGGCGAAAGTTCGAGCATGCCTGCCAATTCCTATCGTATTCTTCCGCATTTAGGTTGTCGAATTTAATCGACCTGATAGCTTCGTCTGCGTTTGGTTCTGGATCTTGAAATAGAAAGAATTGAAAGTTATAATTTTATTATTTATTATATTTGTATATGCAGCCGTTACCTAGTTGTTTTTTAGGAGCATCTATAGAAACTGACCTAGGCGACTGCCGAAAAAGTTTCTTGTTGTTCGCATATTTATTGTAGATTCGACCCCTGGACGACGTTCTGTAGTAATCCTGAACACAAATTATAAAAACAGAAAAATGTTAATAGAGGAGGATATATTAAATGAATATAGAAAATATTTGTATAAATAGAAAAAATAATTACAAGACTTTCAGTTGGAAGTCTTTCCACAATTTCTTTTTCGATTCTCCGACTATCCCTTAGGGAGAAAATACATTGTTTTTCTTCAAAGTAGGAAACGATGGTATTAATGAGGAGTTTCCTTTGCTGTGTACACACAGTAGGTAGGGTGTTTATATCACTTTCAGGTAGTTCCTTTATAGTTTATATACTTTAAAATAACTACGTATCCAAATTTGAAGTGTTTCTAACAATACAGTTGTTATGGTATGTATCCTATATATATGTATCAATCAATGTAATAAAGAAAACTATTCTTCAACTTTATTCTATATCGGTGAGTATTCACTCAATTCGGACGGAAGGTATGTATATATATATCTATATATAAATTATGTGTTCACTTGTTTGGAATTGGAAAAAAAATATTTTTTCTTTTTTTTTTATGGGTGTGAACACCCAGATACCTAGCTTGCTACCTTGAATTGTGTCAGTCACTCCTGGTTGATTCCGGGAATTTGATGTATTGTGGGAAGATACGAGCGTCAGCTTATTTACTGCGCTGACTGGTGCAGTCTCGCTGTTTTGTGGAAATATGTGTCGCGCGACTTATGTTTTACGTGTCCCGTTTGGTTTAAAAAAAAACAAAGTCTTTTTTTAATTTGGGCCACAGGCCATTAATACTTTATTATTCACTTTTAATTTTTACAAAGTTAATCGAAAGGGACCCGCCGTCTATAGCGTCGCTGCGATCACCTTTTAATACCGTATCAATAAGCTTCGATTCACCAATTGGTTCTTCGTTGGTCGATATTGTAGCTTGAGTTGTTGCTTACACTCCGTCCATGTAGTTGGATTTTCTGAAGCTAGATAGTTTTTGGCTTCTCCAGTTATCTTCTCGTTATATATTATATGGAAGATTTGTATGGCTTCCTGTCCTTGGTAATTGCTTAGAAGCTGGTCGATGGTTGCAATAAATGATGGTAGGGTACCTTGCTCCCCATTAAACGGCTGAATATGTTTTATCTCCCGCTTCACTGCTGTCTGCCAGTTATTTGCCACATTTTGATTGTTTAATATTTGGGTTAATGTTATTAAACACTGCTCCATTTTTGTTTCGTTTTAATAGATTCACTTCAATTGACACTTAGATTATTAGTAGGTTTTGCTCTTTATTGCAAAGTTACTTTATTATAATCGTTCGTTCGTTCGTACTTTCGATTTATATTTAAAAGACACTTTATTACAATCACAATTGGTTGTTGGATTGTAAGGCTTTTTTTAAAGACACTTTATTTCAATTTATCGTTTTCGTTTCACTATCCTCCAGAATTTACTTAGAGGACTACCGACTGCGCCACTTATGTTTTACGTGTCCCGTTTGGTTTAAAAAAAAACAAAGTCTTTTTTTAATTTGGGCCACAGGCCATTAATACTTTATTATTCGCGTGTTGCTTGGGGTCGACAACATATTCTGTTATAACTCCTCCCTTCTTAAATTCGACTGTCCTCAGTCGACAAATATAATATTGTAACTTGCTTTGGGGATGCTGCTACACCAAAACAAAAGCGACGCGAAAATTATTATTATTATTATTTTTATGCTGAAACGAAACTAAAAGACCGCGACTTTGGATATTCGTATCCACAAATAATAATTTCCCAAAAACGAATGAAGAAAAATTACAAATAAAAAAAAGAAAAGCACAAACGGAAGTGCATGCGATATGGTTAAATCCTCGATTGAAAATGACACTTGGTTTACAAGGTGCGTTCGATTATGTGTAGCAATGACAGCATCCAATATGTGCTGTCAGATTGGTTAGCTCAGAAAAGGGTTGGTTCGATGATATGTAATTTTGTTGATCGAACATCAAATTTATTCGATTAATGCAATTGATCTAAAAATGATCAAAGATAATTTAATTGATTGCCACAAAGGGGCGTACTTACATATAGTAAGTGAAAAACGGGCGCCAGAAAATTTTTGAGGAATTTCCAAACCTAAATTAAAATCAACGGTGCAACAACAAAAATAAATGAAATGAAAAGACAAAAGTTTTTACTCCCGAATTGGGATTTTAAAATTATTTATTGGTTTGGGAAACCTTTATAATATAGGGATAAAACCCAAAATCTTTTCAAACAAATGTAATTTGACAAAATGGAGTTTAAAAAAAAAAAAAAGAAAATGGACCGTTACTACTGAATAGATAATGAGAAAAAAAGTCACGGGTCCCGTAAATCTTCCGAACGAAAGCCAAACGATAAAATGTATATATGTTTCTTGGTAATTTTCTTCTCGAAGAAAATTAGCATGAAAAGCAATTAAATTACTACAACCTGGATAAATCAAAGGAAAGACTTAGCTTTATTTTTTTTTTTTCTGATTGCCTTCTGCCAACTTCTCCCTCCTTATTTCTTTTCTCCTGCTTCTTGTCACTAATTCCTCCACAACTTCAAAATATCAAATTTTCTTTTTCCAGATAATTTTATCACTTTTAACTCTTCTACACTTTACTCTATAACCAACTCTTGAAATTCTTTCTCCTTCGAAATCAAAACTTTTCTTTCTTTTTCACTTTTCTCAAAATTGAAAACTTTCTTTTTTGCTTGCCAAACTAGAAGTGGCCTTCCAGCATTTTCTTGCTCCTGGATGGTCTCATCTTGTTTTCCAATTTATCTGGTTTTCAGCCAATCATAGACGGCGGAATCTGATCTCGTCATTACTCAGCTATACTACATAGGCAGTAAGTGAACAGAGATGGAATCCGACGGTCTCGCTTACTCACCCTCTCTCATCAATTGTGCGTCGTCATCATCGAATTCGCCGGCAACCGGCGGTTGGCGGGAATTCGATGGACGCATTCACCCCTCAATCAAGTTTTCGTATTTCGAAAAGAAAGTTTTGACGAAGAAAAGTAAAATCAAATACATCAATTGTGGAGACTTTAGAGCGAAGCTATTCGTAGTCTTCCCTATACTGGAAGGAGAGTTTGGCAGAAATTCCTATTCGCGAATGATTAACTTGTTTGGCTTTCGTTCAATTAGGGGTGGGTTGAGGGGTATATAAGACTAATAGTTAACCTTTTACATAGATACATTGAGTTATGGTGGGCCCCTTGGCCATACGCTGCGTCCGTCGATGCTACGAACCCTTCGTAGTTGGTAGAGGTAGATGGCGTCAATGAACTCTTCTTCTGTCTTCGTAGCTTCGTCATTGAGATTGAGGATTAAGGTGATCGTAGTTTCATAGATGTTGTTTTCAGACCGCCTGTCTGATGGTTTTCTACGATTGTTTTTCCAAAGTTGGTTCTCCGATATACTACAAATGTACCTGTTTAAAAGAAAAGAAAAGAAAAGAAAAGAAAAGAAAAGAAAAGAAAAGAACGGAAGGAACAAGAAAAGGGAGTTTTGTCGTACCCATTTTTGTTGCAACTATTTTTGCATTGGAATAATCAAATATTTGGATTTCGGCGGCTCCTTGGGAAAAGAAAAATAACACTACTATGATTTTGTCCATAATCATACTGGTATACTGAAGCGGCTGGCAGCAGAACTGTCTCCTTTTTGCTGGTGTGGCAGCTACTCGGGGGCCTTTAATTTCTTCAGGGAGTCTGCTTCACTTTTATATCAATTTTAATTTTACCGCACTTATATTAATTCAGGCTTAATTAGTATTTACCGCACTTTTTATTAATTCGGGTTGAACTTTCAACTGCATACGGTTGCTATTGTAAATGATTTCAAAAATTTACTTCTGCTTTTTGTCAATTCGCTATTCTTGCAGATGTGGGTGTGTTACACAAGCTGTGTAACATTGGAAAACTGTCGGCAATTATCAATTAAAAACTCATTTATAATTTATACTTGAAGGAATAATTTCTTTTATTATAGTCTCTTATAAATTATATATGAAAAAGTGTGTTTTTATTTTGGTTTTTTGCTAGGACAAATTAACGTGTTTATACGGCGGGCACTTTACTACTACTGAAATTTAAATATCTTATCGACCATCAAAAAGATACAAATAAAAGAGACAGATATATACTTTAGAGTATAGTGTTTTCTTAGTGGTGCCAAGTCTCCGCAACAGGGTGGTATAGGGTTGAATGAATTTGGTTATCACTTTGGTTGACTTTACAGATTATATATATATGCGTGACTTAATGGAAATATTCCACTATATCTCACGATTCACTTCAAAGTATTTTTGGGTAGGGACAATAATTTTCTTTTTCAAGATTATTTTCACTTTCACTGGTACTGTTTCTGTTACTTTTTCTTTTCAGGTATTTTCTACTTAGGCACTTTTGTGATGGACTTTATATTTTCAACCACATTACGTTATGATAGAACAGGATTTATCTTTTGGTACACCACGCTAGATAGGAAATACAATATTTTTAGTTTATCTAATATACTAAATATCTTTTTATAAATTTCATAAACTATAATAAATGATACTTAAGTTCCTTGGTGGTTTTCTCTTGGTGTCTGTAGATGTGCTGGTTTATTCCAAATTGTATGCCGCACGTGGCAAATACCGATGAGCTACAATCACATGGAATGGTCTCCTGGTGGCTATGCCCCAAGACATTCAGATTGTGCTGTTCGCAGTTCAGAAAAACGTGCTTGTTGTGTTGCTTTGGGTGGACTTGGATTCGGGTCTTTCTAACTCCTTATTGGGTTAGATGACGGCACTCGAGTTCTGTGTCCTCCAAAGTAAAAAAAAACTTAACTTGGATAAGTCCGTGTGACACTTTTTCCTTGAACTGGGATACGTAAGTATCATCGTGACACCAAATGCCACAGTCAACTTGTGTGAACGTTGAACGTGTTCTGCATCTTGTATTAGGTTTTGCAGAACGTTCAGTCCTACAATTTTTTCCTGTAGATTTCTTAGCACGTTAAGTGCGAATTATGGAGAACAAGTGATTTGCATGTACGTAAAGTACGTTCCTAAAAATTAATATTCTCTTGGATATGTATAAATTGGATTGGGAATTTCACATTTTCTCAGCTGAAGTTGAGGCGACAATCGGTCGCGTTAGAGAAGTTGAGATGAAATGCCAATTGGGGAATTTTCGAAATTCCCTTGGAATTTGATGAGTCGTAGTGGTGGTGGATCAGTTCCACTACTGGTGCATTATTGGTGGTTGTATGTCCTCATCGAAATGTCATCCTTACAAGGTTCGGTTGAGGCAAGAAAAAAAAATTAAAAATTAAGTATTATAGGTATGTATACCAAAACAACATACATTATCCTTCTTCCACTGCCTCAATCCGGCTTGAAATTTTATCTTGTCCCCAAGATAGCTGAAATCAAAATTGCCGAAAAATTTGTCGACGTCTTCCATTTCCATTTTGTCTATTATTTCAATAGAATTCACCCCATAGAGCTTGAGGAACGCCGATACGGAATCGCTCAGGCCCCAAGACACAAATAGTCTTTGTGTCTCTTCTATATCCTCCTGTCTCCAGACCAAACAAGGAACACTGATCGCGCTTGCTCTTGTATCGTTTGCATCACCCATTGTTTTAAATGTAATGTACTTCTAGAAGAGTCGGTGAGAGGAATGGTTCAATAGGAATCGTCCCTGTCCACAGAGGACCTATAGGAGAGTGAAATCTTTCGTACGTATCACCCTCCGACACCCATTTCCGGTCATTTTTTTTTTTAGTTGTTTGACATCGTGTCTGTGAAAAAATGTGAAAAACAACAATACAAAACGACGAGGTGAGTTTTGTTTGTTTTGACATTTCATTTTTTTTTTGCTTGATGACAGATGTAAGTAAACAATTTTAGAAATTATTTATTTTGTTCTCAAAATAAATCATTTTATGTAATTATTTATAGTTTGTGGCGTGATAAAATCGAATTCCACATCCAGGAAATGGCGACCAGGACCGAAGCAGTATCTTTACATTTGTTTGGCTTGGATGTATCTTGGAGAATACCTCCAATCGCCGTTTGTGATGAAAACTAAGAAAAGGTAAATTTCTACAATCCTTATTGTGTGCAATTTTATTTGAATAATAAATTCATATTAATAACTCTAGAACACACAAGCAATGGTGCAAAGAACTTAAGAAACTAAGAAGAAAAAAAAGCTGTCAAAGGATTGCGGACGAACGAAAAAAATTTGTCACCGAAGGTACTTCTACTTTTAATTATGATTGCACATTAATGTACATATATCAATTTTTTTATGTTTATTAAGAATCCGCCAAGTTAAATGACCCAAATTAGTAGTAGTAGAAGAAGTAGTAGAATATTTTTTATTTCAAACTTAGTATCAAATATTTTACAATTTTCGATTTAAATTAGATACATATTATGTTCTTATACAAGTACAAAATACAAAACTTACGACAATGACAAAAGTCGTCTGTCGGGTAACATTATATCAAATAATAGCTTAAGTCAAGATTGTATTATACTTTATTTGTGATTAAGAAAATTATTATTGGTTAAATTCCCTAATAAGTTCATTACGATATGGTAATGCTAGAGTTATATAGCGTGTGAGCCTTTCAAAATCGGTACTGCTTTCACCATTGAGTATATTGATAATTTCAACTTCTGTTAACGAAACACTCCCAAAGCAATTCAACCTGAATTCCCTTAAGCCTGGACATCTACCTAAGAAGTGCTGGATATTCTCTTCTTCCCTCAAGTTGCACACTGTACATAGAGACGTTTCGTTTTGCACAAATCTGTTGCCATTCAAAAGAATTAGGTCGCATCTTGCCTTAAAAATCCAGGTAATTTTGCTGAGTTCGAAATCATCGGTGATGTAACGTTGTCCTCTTGAATGATCCAGATGTTTGAAGATTCTTGTACTGCTCTCGGATGCCCTCCGTTGGTTTTCCCTTATGCCTTCCAATTTCAGCTGTGTCAGTAGATCTGAGGTTTTTTGAATAAATCCACCATGAGCAAAGTCTCTTTCATCCCAACATAGGCCAAAGCTACGCCCAAGCATGTTTACCTCTTTTACCCAGAACAGTTTTTTCCTTAAAAGAATTTTAGTTAGTTGGTGTGGTAGTCTTCCTTCACTGTATTCGAACATCGTTTTTGCTAAATATCTCAGATGAAGTTCAAGGGTATAGTAATGACCGTCTTGCGCTCCTGTCTCCAGTGATAGTGCATAATTTGGAGTTGATGAAGGTAGTTTTAAGATTCGTTTCAAAAAATAGCGCTGTAATTTATCCACTTCTTCAAACATTCCAAAACCCCAAACCTGAGCCCCGTAAGTCTGGACGGCTCTACAAACAGCTTGAAACAATTTCCACTTTGCACTAAGGTTTATGTTTCTTTTTGCCAGAAAGCTTTGCCACGTCGAGTTTATACTGCTCTTCGCTGCACTATTTCTGTTCTCTACATGCTTTGAAAACGACATTTTCGGTGACAGTAAGACTCCTAGGTATGTGTAATTAGAAACAATACGTATGGTTTCTCCATTCAATTTCCAATTTTCTTGGCAAGATAGCCTCCCACCATTTCTAAACACCATGATCTCTGATTTCGATAGGTTAACTTCTAGGCCCCATTTCTCGCAGTACACTTCAAGTCTCGTTATCATCTGCTGTAACACCTTGACATCATCCGCCAGAATAACCATATCGTCCGCATACAGCAGCAATCTTATATTGAGTGAGTCGATATACAGTCCTCCTCCTAGACTTTCATGCAGATCGTTTACATATAAAGCAAAAAGCAATGGCGAGAGCAAACATCCCTGCTTAACTCCAAAGAGTGTCTCAAAGTATTCGGAAAGCTCTTTTCCTGTCCAGACCGCAGATTGAGTATTGGCGTATATTGCTTCTATCAGATTGACAAATTTAGTCGAAACTCCCATGGTATGGAGCTTATAGATAAGCAATTTTCTCGAAACTTTATCGAATGCAGCCTTCAAATCCACAAAAAAAGCGTATACTTTCTTTTTTTCTGCTAGCTTCAGATGAACAATTGATGCCAGATTATAAATGTTATCTACAGTTGAATATTTTTTTCGAAAGCCCGCCTGAAACTCTGTCAAGATCTCATTTTGTTCCACCCACAAGTTCAGTCTCTCGTTGAGGACTCCCATCATAATCTTCGCAACACAGTTCATAAAAGAAATGCCCCTGTAGTTACTGGGTTGATTTATATCACCTTTTTTAAATATGGGAAAAATAATTGTTTTGCAGAAAGCTTCTCCTATAATGCAGTCATTCATCATCCCACTAAAGGCAACCGCCAGAGCTTGCAGCAAGTCACTCGTTGCATTTATGAAAAATTCATAGGTAATCCTATCCTCCCCAGGTGCTTTGTTCAACTTCACTTTTTTTAAAATATTCTGTATTTCTCCCACAGTTATATTCTTATCCAAATCTCGATCCTGTGATAGATAGGGTACGTAGAGAATAGCATTTTTAAATTTCGGTTTAAGGCAAAATTTAATAAAATTGTACACCAAAAGAAGTTTCCTTTCAGATTTTCCGCTTTATCACTGAAAAATCTGAAAGGAAAGTTCTTTTGGTGTACAATTTTATTATATTCAGTTTTAAACCAAAATTTAAAAATGCTATCATTAGCACAATTTAATGTAGATTACAAATATGTATAAACCATATCTTTGAGTCAAACCGTTTGGAAAAAACAGCACATTCCAATTGCATCTTTTTGTCAAAGATTCGATAAAAAGTCAAATTCTTTTTTTTTTTTTTTTTAATTGTGTATTTTGGTCAACAATTTTTGTTTCTATATTTAAAAATAAATAAATACATTATATTATATTATCAATTTGTTTAACAAATCAATTTAATTATTGTGCTATACGCAATGAGTAATAATAATTGAGTTGAAAATTGAACTCTTTTTGAATTCGAAGAACTTCCGCTTCTTTCACGGCAGCAGTGGCTTCTTGTTTCTTTTGCTGTTCGTGGAATTTCTTTCTGGCCAAAAGTTATTGACGCAACCAGAGTTCTTCTTGTTCTAGGTGTTCTTGTTCGAGCTCAAGTTTTTTTCAGTTTTTCCTGTTCTTGGAGCCATTGGAAGTAAATCAATAAAAAAATTTCGATTGATTGTAATGAACTTAACAAAAACTTCGTAACCTTAAACTCTTGTGGTTCTGAAACCGGAAGCGTTGAGCTAACTGAAATGCAGGATGACCGATTTCTTTTTCCATCCTTTTTCTTTTCACCTGTTGATGAATGCGATGTTTTGGAAAGTCTTATAGCTATTAAATCCAACTCTTGTGGAGCAGATGGCATGCATCCAGTTTTTCTAAAGGCCATACTTCCAAATGTACTCAAATACATAACTTACATTTTCAATAATATTTTAATGATGAGTACATTTCCTTCTGTGTGGAAACAAGCAAAAATTATACCAGTTCCCAAAAACCGAGAGAGAAATGATTATCGACCTATAGCTATATTACCATTTCTCTCGAAGATTTTGGAAAAACTTATGAGCAATCAAATTAGGACCTTCATTACAAACAATAAATTGATTTGTATCAATCAATCAGGCTTTCGACCGAAACATAGCTGTACTACAGCCTTAATCGATGTTGTTGAAAATATTAGAAGAGATTTAGATAACAATAAAGTGACTATATTAACACTCTTAGATTTCTCTAAAGCATTTGACACAGTGAATCGTTTTATACTTTGTCAAAAACTTATTGATCATTTTAATTTTTCTCTTACATCAGCCAAGCTTATTCTCTCTTACTTAACTGAAAGATCTCAGGCAGTATTTGTCAACAATGTTTTGTCAAATTTTCTTCCGTTGTTGAGAGGTGTCCCTCAAGGCTCTATTTTGGGCCCTTTACTCTTCTCGTTTTATATTAATGATCTTCCGTCTTGTCCGCTTAACTCCTCGGTGCACATGTACGCTGATGACGTTCAATTATACAATAGTTTTGAACTGGGTATGGTTGAGAATGGTGTATATGAAGTCAATGAGGATTTGAAAAAAATTGTTACTTGGTCTTGCAAGAATGATCTCTGCTTAAATGCAAATAAAACTAAATGTCTTGTTATCTCAAGAACTACAATTGACACTTCATACTTTCCTGAAGTATTTTTGAATAACAATGTTATCGAGTTTGTTGATTCCGCTAAAAATCTCGGCCTCATGTTTAACAAAACACTTAGCTGGAACACTCACATCAAGATAACACTAGGCAAAGTGTATGGAGGTCTTCGTTTGCTGTGGACATGTCATCAAATAACTCCTATGAAAACTCGTTTAATTTTGGCAAAAACTATGTTAGTACCCCTTATGCTTTTCTGTTGCGAGGTGTATAGTAACTGTGATTCGGAACACAGACGGAAACTCAACGTTGCATACAATAGTATAACACGATATGTTTTTGGTCTTAGGAGATATGACCATGTCACAAGTTTCTCTAAGTCAATGTATGGTATTTCGCTCGATAATCTATTCAAATTTAGAACATTAACCCTGCTTCACAACATCATACAAACGCGTCAACCTGAATATCTATATAATAAGATACTTTTTACGCGTTCTGAAAGATCCTGCAACCTTATTCCAGTACGGTGCTCATTTCTTGTATCTGAGCGGCAGTTTTATGTGCACTCTATTCGTTTGTGGAACTCCCTCCCTCACTCTATTAAACTTATTAGTAACCCGACCTTGTTTAGAAAAATGCTAAGAGAATTTCTTTCTTAGCCCAGTATGTAACTCGTGTTGAGAATGGTGATGATAATGATGATGATATTTGCTTCTTTATATTGTAATTACTTTTTAATCTTTTCTTTCTTTTTTGATAATATTGTTTTGTTAATTTTAATGAATTCATTTAACAAATTGTTTTATATTTTTTTTCCATTTTAAAATACAAATCACGTTTTTTTATTATACATAATAGTATATCGATACTGAAATGTACTCTAGTTTATAAGATATTGTATCTTACTGAGTAAATTATGATTTAATAAATGAAATGAAATGAAATGAAATGAAATTTGGGTCATTCAACCGGGCAGATACCTTTATATAAAAACATAAAAACAAATGGATAGACAAAGGCACATAAATATACAATCATAATTACGAGTAGCAGTATAACTTCGGTGTCGTTTTTTACGTTCTTCCGCAATCCTTTGACGGATTTTTTTCCTTCTCAGTTTTTAAACTTCTATTCCTTGTGTGTTCTAAAGTAATTATTAGGAATTTAGTATTCAAATAAAATTGCATATATAATTTGGATTGTAGAAATTTACTTTTTCTTTGATGAATCTTCAGCACAGAGAGGATCTTGAAGTCTAGAAAATGAAATGGAACTTGGTTTTGCTCACACATTTTTCGCATAAGATATGTACTGCTTCGGTCTCGGTCACTAATTCCTGGATGTGGGATTCGATTTATCACTGCAAAATTCATAAATAATTATAAAAAATGATTTATTTTGAGAAAAAAACAAATAATTTCTAAAATTGTTTACTCACATCTGTCATCAAGCAAAAAAAAAAAATGAAATGTCAAAACAAACAAAACTCACCTCGTCGTTTTGTGTTGTTGTTTTTCACATTTATTCACAGACACGATGTCAAATAATAACAAAAAAAAAAAACTGGAAATGGGTGTCGGAGGGTGATACGTACGAAACATTTCACTCTCCTATAGGTCCTCTGTGATTTATATACTTTGCTTTCAAAAAAACAATTCACTTTTTTACTTTTTATCAACTTGAAATTAGTTTTTAAAATATACCTATTTGCCGCCAATTTGTTTGACATTTCATGAGCTGTGGGGAGTTTTGCTCATGCATTAGGGTGAATTTTCAGAAACACGGATATGTTCACGAAGTAAACAAAGCTGCGACTACACTTGCAGCAATTTGATTTTTTTAAGCAAATCTTTTAACAAAATTTAAAAAAATATATTAGATAATAATAAATAGATAATAAGTAATATGATAATGAGAATAAGAATGAGGTTGTTAAAATCTATTTGTAAGAACTGAACAATATGTAATAACCCCGTTAAGGGGTCAGTTATAGCGATTAGAAGAATTAATCAGTGAAAATTGGAAACGAATGAATTAGAAGTTTTTTTGCTGATGGAATTATGGTAGTAAAAAATAATAATAACAATGCATCAGTAAGTGGAATGAATTGTTTCATTTGGGGGACATGGCAATCAGCTGATTAGCAAAGTGTTGTTCGTGACCGATTTGCATATCTTTGCTATAAATGGCCAATAAAATGTTTTATCGCCAGTAAAATCGTATTATTAGTTGTCCGCAACAAATGCATTTTCAAACCAAAATTTTCTTTAATAAAATTATGTTTATGTTATTCTTCACCGATTTGCATTTCAAACGTATTAAATATCAACATTTAAAATGTAAATAACCCTACCTAGATATGTGATAAAAAGTTCCAACGACTTTAGTCGAAAGCGACTTGTGCATGAAAGTATGGTAATAGCTGTATCTAAATTTATAATCAAAATTTCAGGTTTATCAATATTCAAAACACAATATTTTTCTGAGCAACTACGTTTTCATTAAAGCAAAAGAGGAAATTTTCGAACAAATTTCCAAATTCGACTCCATTTCCAATACAAAATCAAATATCGAAATTTGTTCATTTGGGCGAAATTTATGTTGCAAATGTAAACAAAATCAAACCCAACTGAATTGAAAGAATTGAACAAAAATATTTTCTAAAATGTCAATTTGGAAAGAAAACCCAAGGCAACGGCAAAAGTAAACAAAACAAAATACAGTGAATGACGGTTATAAGAAACTCCGAAATGACACAAGTTTTTTTTCTTATAGCGTGTGTTTCTTACATCGGAACCATGGATATTGTGAAACAAGTTTCTTAGAAAAAGAACACGGATACAAGAAACAAGAAAAAGAAGTTTTTTATAAAAATATTCTTCCAGAAAAAAAAAACATTTCTTCCATATCATGGAAATGCGTGTTCATGTCTTTTCTAAGGGTGTGTTCACATTTACGGAACATTTAGATTGGCGTTGAAATAAAATTCAGGGCAACGTCAGTGGTAAACAAAACAAAAAGATGGCCAAACCAAGTGCGCAAACCTTGATGAAAACACTTCATGACCAAATTTCCAAATGACCTCACTTCGGCACTAATGAAAACGCAGTATAATTCTTCCAAAAATAAACACATTGCTTGCTATAGTCTATCACTTATTAAATTGTTGTATTTGAAACACTAAAATGTATTACGAAATTGTATACAAGTTAAACTATGACAGAAAATCTTCTATCAAGCGTTTTAATTATTTGATCAATTTTAAAATCAGCTGTTAACATACTTTTTACATCATTCTGTACGATCTTATGTTTCAAATCGATTATATCTATAAAAATATATCAAAATCATAAGACAACTAAATTGTGCAGCACGTTGAACGAAATCTTACCATGTGTGAAAGGGGCATAATAGAAAAACCTATTACTTTTGAACATACCCAGAACAATTCATGAACTTTCAAAAATAACCGCCAAATTTTTAAAATAACTGTCAATTTAGTGCTTCCGTGGTGAACCTCATAGTAGCTGTGAGTGTATGCGAGTTTTTACGCACACTTTCGCAGCTAATCTGAGGTTTCTGTCAAATCAGCTTGTAGGCAAAATTCCATTTCCGGCCTACATTAAACTCTCTTCATATATGCTCTCTGTCCCTGTCCTAGCGGTGGGAAGCTATTTAGTTGGATTACCCGAGTAACCCTGTGTCCAATCGCTCGTCTAGAGGAGAAAGCGAGAGGAAAGATCTGGTGGGAATCGTCCCTGTCCTAATGCTGGCAAAATTAGGAAGTTTAGTTGGATCACCCGAGTAACCCTGTGTCCAATCGCTTGTCCAGAGGAGAAAGCGAGAGGAAAGATTTGATGGGAATCGTCCCTGTCCTGGTGAGCAAACGGTTCCAGGAAAATAGTTATTGCAGGTGGCAAACCAAGAGCTTTAGTTTTTTTTTTCTTTTAACGCGCGCGAATGGGTTTAACCCTGTCCCATCAACACCCTGAAGGGGAGGAGAGAGGATAAATAAAAAAAGAAGACGCTTCTGACTCGAGGGGGTCTTCTTGCCAGTACTACTGGTAGCTTGACCCTTTTTTATCAGTTTTGCTCTGATTTAACTCGAAGCAGAAGACGAAAATACTATAAAAACATACTTTCACTTATAAAATATCTTACTTTGACATAGTGTTAATTATAATTTTAAACGAAATAATGCTACAATAATATTTAATCTTTAATGCCAAATAATAATTACTAATGCTAAGCCAATTGTGTTTTTCTTAATAATAATCTGCATGGTGGCAACACGGTGCGGTGGGCGTAGGAGATGGCAATAACCAGTTCTGCTGCCGTGTCGATAGGCTAACAGGCTAGTTACCTATATGTATAATGCGATATGATATATGTTAACTTTAAGTCCATCGATTGGGCCACTGGTATATGGTGTGAATGGTGCGGGGTGTGTGCGTATTCGATTCTGTGATCGATTGGGTGACTGCGGTGGACCATGAATGATACGTGCACGGTGGGTGTGTGTTTTGTTTAATGACTGTGGGCTGTGGATGGTATGCGGCGCGGTGGGTGTAGATTCTAGTGGGTGGATGGAGATCGCTTGGTATATGATTTATTGCCTTTCTTCGATTGAACGGCTGACTGGTTTATAGATTGGATTGGGTGCAATAATTGTGACGAAGCGGCTGACACTTCGTTACAAGTTAAGTAAGGTGTTCCATATAGAGTTTTCTTTTATACCAGTCAGGGAAATATTTTGGATTTCTAAGTCATTGTGGTATCCATCTACAGTTCTTAACTGCTCTGGTTTTGCGTCGCAAAGTAGTTTCATATCTTCTTTACGAACTTTACAAAATCTGCAGTAGTAGTTGCAGTTGGAACTAAATGACTCAGTAAACCCTAGGATGGAATTGACACCCAAATTGTCGCCAATCACGGTTCATGTAACTAGTTTTACTTTTTTGTATCCCCTTATTTGTACGTTGATTCCATTCGTTTGTAATATATTAAGCTCTGATATTAGTTGTTTAAAAACAGGAGAATTGACAAACTTAATTCTATCCTGATGGAAAAATATCATTGCCAAAAAATATATGTGAGATCTTTGAATTAAGGTTATCCGGAAGACATAAATGTTTCATATATACTGCACCGAGTTTGAGAATGTTAAAGGTTCAAAGTCGTCAAAATATACGACAAGTGGTAAAAAAGATTATCGGTTTCATTTTTCGAGTTGAGAGACGCTACTTTATTCTTCCAAAACGAAGTTTGAACAATATTGTATACATTAGTTTTATCTTCGATGCTTTCTAAGTATCCTAAAATTTGTTCTAACACACACGTTTTGGTGAAAAAAATAGTGAAAAACTCAGAAATGGGAAGCACTTTTAAAAAGAAATTGTATTCTATATTTTGAATTTGATTATGAAACGAATAGATTTGACCATGTTCTACACCCAACGAAAAAGTTTTTTCTTCAACGAGAAGATTTAAATTTTGAAGTTGTTTTAATAAAAGGGAAAAGTTTGGAGAAAGTTTAACAAGCGCAAATCCTCTATACTTTTTTAACCGAACCATTAACCAGACTATTTTCAAGTGGATTCAAAATAAAACTAACGTGCTAATCACAGAAATGTGTGATGTTGTTGAATATATTCATCATTGTAGTTTTCGGAATTCTATCATCAGATAAGCATTTGAGAATGGTTATTAAAAAGTTAGTGTGGATATCAGGGCATGTTACTATTTCCGAAACTTGGGGAAGATTAGCTGTTGATAATGATAAATCCGAACCAATTGTAGCTTCGTTACAAATGGCTTGACTCAAAGAGTTTCTGGTCGCATGGTTTCGTTGTCGGTGCTTAATATGCTAATGAAAGTTACTAAAAACTCGTAAGCATTCCACTTCAGAGCATGCGTATCTTTTAACTTCCTTGTGGCAATTTTTAAAATCTGCACTATATAATACAGTTGTATCAAAAGTACTTTTGCACAAATAGCATTCAAAATCCATACTTGAACAAAATTAAAAACTTTTACAATTTAAATATTTTTTTATTCGTCCGAAATGTGGCGAAGAAGACGATAGAAACAAAACGAAACTTACCAAACTCACATTTTACTTAAGTCATTGTGTATAGTTTGAATAGTTGACATGTTAATATTTTTTGAAAATATTACTCACCCATACAATTTTAAACACAAAAATAATTATCCATCGGCGGCAGTGCACTGGAATCTTTAGATGTCTGGATGACTTGCTACTATTATGATATAAACTTTGATTACGTATACAAATTCTTATTATTGATGCTGTGAAATATGAGGGTCTTGAACGGCAGTGTACTATTGTTGTTTTAAACCTTCACTGACTACAGGGACACATATTAATTTCGGCTTTATTGGATATGATAGACAATTTTCTCTCGGAACGGGTTGATTGTTGTGAGGTAGGAATGAATTCCCACATGCGGAATTCGTCACCGCATGTGGTATTGACGCAATCACTCACGACCTCTTTTATGCAGATAATATTCCTGAAAAAAAAAATTAAAACGGAGTAGATTCGATGATCATGTTAAGTTTTTTTTTTTTTAGTTTGTGTTACATTAAAGTAACAAAAACACACTTTGTTTTCAGATGGAAAAAGACTTTGAATAGCATTCGTGGCTGTTTCAATATCTCGCATTTTCATCACTTTCTTGCTAAATACATGGCTGTCAACAATGATTGATATCAATAATTGTTTATTAAATTCATCTAAAGCATTTTTTCTTTTGTAATAATCCAACACACCCTGTCTCTTCTCAGTTTTTTTTAATAAATCTAACAGGGTGATATCGTTGACAATTCTTGTCTCATTACCACAGGAAGCATGTGAAGATGGGGGTCAACTTAAGGTACTGCATACTTGGGTTGAATTTAGATTACTGTTTGAGCAATTATTTTGAATCCAATCTATACACTCATCTGAAACTTTCTTCGGCAACTTATAGTAAAACAAAATAAAAAGGAAAGAAAATTTACACAATTAAGGAATAAAAGGCCAATGAAACTGTAAATAATTTACATTTTTTCTCCACACGTTCAAATGAAATTTGAATTTTGCCCTTGTACCCAAAAGGGGAGCAGGAAATAGCTCATTAATTTCTGAATCAGTCGCAACCATAAGGCTTTCCATGTCAAACCCGTTATCTATCATAATTTATTTGAACAACATTATTTTCGCTTTATAATAATAATGTACAGATATAACGTCATACCAATCACACGCTTATATACCATGTTCGTGTATTCCAAGCCATGTTCGTTTCCCTCTTGTCGTTCATTATGTAGTAATCGTATTTGCTGTCTCGTATTTCTGAATTGGCCTTGATGATGGCTTTGGTTATTGTTTCTTTGAGCATTTTGGGTCTGGTTATTGTTCCAGTTTTTATGTCGGTTGAAGTGATTGTTGCGGGTATAATTTCGATTTTGGATGTTGTTGTTGTATCGATTTTGATTCATGTTTCTTTGGGATCTGTTACGGTCATTGCCTTCTTGATTAAAGTTTTGTCTGTTTGGTTTTGTATGTTTTGTGTGCTGTGTGTATAGTACATTAGTGCGTTAGAATTTGTTTTTTTCTAATTCTATTGCCAGGTTTGCTGCTTCTGTCAATGATTTAGGTTGAGATGCAAAACAGTTTGTTTTATGTTGTCGTTAAGACCATTTTTGAAGATATTTATACTGTAAATGTCGTTCATTTTTCTTATCATCTTCTTTTCTTCATTTGTAGCATTGTTGCCTAATTATTTTATCTGTAGATTATTTAAATCAGCTATAGTATAGAGTAATTTATCATTAAATGACGCCACTGAAAGATTTCTTTGACTAAAATTCGATAAGGTATTTTGAATTTGAGGAATGGTTGTACTACTCTTATATCTTTCTTCGAGTAAAGATTTAAGGGTTTCAAAATTATCAGGGTCTGTATTTCCTTATGCTGTTTTTACATTATTTGCTAATTTTACGTGAAAAACGAATTCTATCAATTGCTGTGTGCAAAGTGGTTTTTAATCCCTTGTTGATTATCTCAACTATTTTAAGAAAGCTATCTAACTCCTTGAAATTTCCTGAAAACATTGGAATTGCTTTCATAGCCAGTCCTAAATCAAAATCTGCCATTTTTTTGTTTATTTCTTTTTCTCTTTCAAAAACTAATGTGTGTTCTTGCAGTTGGTCCTCTAGTATCTTTTTAGTAGTATTATACATATATACCTTCAAATTCTAATTTCAGTGCTTTGTTATTTTCATTTTCTTCACTATTTTCTAAATTATTAAATTTTTCTTTAAGATTTTCTATTTCTCTAATTTTCTGTTCAAATTTATAAGGTCTACCTGAACCCTTCTTAATATTTGAGAGAATAGTTTCTAAGATGTTTTTTAATTCTTCCATTAGGTTGGTAAGTGAAAAGTGTTAAATATTTTTTTTTTTTTTTTTGTTATTTAATAATTTTTTTTTCTTTTATACATTAGTTATTTGATTTTTGTGTTTATGCACATTATTCTTAAAATATTTGTTTATTTTATATGCAGCGTTAAGGAAGGTGATGATAACTGCGGCTGTTGCCACTAATTCTGGAACTATTGGCATGTTGATTTGCTCTTGGACCTTATTGTTATTAACCACTGTTTCCGGTCTGCTTTGGCTTTTTCCCATAATGCTGTTTCTTCAGTGTTTTCACCTTATTGATAAGTTCGTTTTTGTTGTTTTTTGTCTGTTGTGATGGTGATAATACGATGAAGATCGGCAATCTCTTTTCGTGCTCTTACTTGCTTTCCTCCATGGTTCTGTCTCCTGTTGTTCTCTTTTTTCCTTCAGAGCTTGTTTTTGCTTTTTTTGTCTTTCCTGATATTGAAAGATGGTAATCGGCTTCGGTCCAGCAGTCTTTGGTGTTGGTGTATATTTTGTTGGCGGGATTGACCCTTCGGGAATGTCTTCTTCGATTTTCTTGTTCTTCAGCTCTGCCAGATACTTTTCCCACTTCTCTACAATGCTATCGAATTCTAGCTGTGACATTTGGTATTTTGCAGGATCGCCATGTGGTGTTTTATCCCTACTTTTGGTAATTTAAGCGTACCACGCTATCTATATGAAAGCGTACCACGCTGTATTGGTTAAAGCGATTACTCGCCGCCAAATTGAGACAAATGAAAACGTTTAGCTTCAGTGTTCAAAACACAAGTGTGATTTTATTAATTTTAATATATGTAATTATAATTATTTTCTATCTTATTTTTAGTCATTCAATTTCACATTCAAAATTATTCTATTTTCCTATTGGCTACAATATCTTAAAAAGGATCTTATTACTATTGAGTGTGAATCAATGCAATCGAGTGGAATGCTGATGTTATGCTATGACTAATATACTCGATTGTTTACATGTTTTGTTACTCATTTGTTAAATGGTCAGTGGCGGCGCATATGTAGGGATACACTACAATAACTAATCTTTATAAGGCTGGCTGGACTGCCGGTGTCTAAAAGTGAATCTAATGATAAATTTACGTTATTTATATGGTCGATAAATATAAATGTTCCATTTCTTACATAGTCCTCCTCAGAGTCAGAGTTAATATATCCAATCGCTGGAACCTTCTTCCTTTTTGGGCACTGGGCTGTAAAATGCTCCATCTCAGCACAAATATGATGACACGCACCTGGCTTGCGTTTCTCCTTCTTGCACTCATTCGCCATATGTCCAATTGAGTTACAATTGTAACAACGGATTTGCTTTCCGCTGACATTCGCTGTCCATTGCCGCGATGTTGATGGTGTTGCTGTAACCATCTTTGCTTTTACTGGATGCCTGATTGACTTTAAGGTTTCCAACAGCTTTGCCTTTTTGGTAAAACATTGTAACTTTGTAACGAAAATTAAATTAGAAACGAAACTTCAGGCAACCTTTCGTGAGACCAAACACGGCCCCACGTTGGGCGCCATTCTGTAACGAATATTAATTGAAACGAAACTTCAGGCAACCTTTCGTGAGACCAAACACAGCCCCACGTTGGGCGCCATTCTGTAACGAAAATTAATATAAATATAAATATAACGACATTTATATTTAATGAAGAATGAAAAATATCAAACGCACAAAAAGGATAAAATGATCCCATCAAATTGCCATTCTGTAACCATAATTGAAGATAAACTGACCTCGTACAAAAGAAACCTGTGAGACATAACGCTTATGCCCCCTCAAGCACTTTGTAAGGAGTATATCTTCACACAAACCATTTTCTCTTACAGACATTGTTTCTTTATAATTTCATTTCTTCTTTTCCAGCTCCTCCGGTACCTGGTTCTTCGGTATTTCCCCTGGTTGGTTATGAGGATTTGTCTTCTATTCCCCAAGCTACAGACATTTAGGGTTGCTAGACGTGTCGGTCAACGAACAGACTTCAGATTCGTACACAAAAAAAAAGAATTCTCTTAGGGTTCTTCTAGGTGTACATACATGAACGATGAGGGTGTTTTATTGAACTTGGTGATAACAACGTGTTGATCTGTTGCAAGTGGTTTCATGAACGTTGAGGTGGTTGGCTTCGGCATGTGCTCGCATGTGAGTGCGTATTAGGGCTGGATCAACGGCTTCGGCGTTTGACGCAAACGACTGACCGTGTCCTCCACTGTCGTCGTGCTTAGATGGACACCTATGCTTCGAAAATTTTGCTTCAGGTTTCCGATGACGGTTGGTAGGTATCTTTATGGTTTGGTGGATAGGCTACGGACGCAGTGGATGGGCACCGCCAGTCGTTCAGACATGAATTGAGTCTCGCTGATTCTTCCTGATAAAACAAAGAATCTATTAGAGACCAATATGAACTAAACGTGGTTGCACAAAAAAAAAACTTTTGCTAAACTGTGGTTAGGGTGGATGGATATTATTTACCTGCTAATATTCTTGGATGCCTTGTTGAGAATTTGGTCGCTTGCTGTCTTTGAACTATGAGACTTTAGTTGTTTAGGGAAATTAGTTCTTTCCACTTGAAAGTTTGGCTGGTGAAAGAAAGTTTGGAGTAACTTTCCCACCGAGCAAAACTTTTTTCGTGGTTTCTAGTTCTGGATTTTGGTTGCGACAGACAAAAAAAATATGGCTTCCTTTTAATTTCCGAATTGTCTGTCTACGTGGCATGTTCGAAAATACAAATTCTTGCAGTTTATGTCGTTTCGAATTCGAAACTATGGATGGTGTGGCTTAGGTGGAGTGCGCACTGGCTCGTTTATGGACGATCAAAAAGAGAACACTATGCGAATGTCAGAATGAATTGACTTTGTTTCCTTTTTGAATATTTCTATTTGGACGTTTTGATGTATGACAGCTGTCATAATAGGGATGTCACGATTTTTTTCTTACAAATCTTGTGATTTGCATCAAGTTCCTAACTTGGTGTCAAAGTGCAAGAAGAGAAAAATAAAATTCCGTATGGTAATTAAAAATGAGTGGTGAAGCATGATTAAGAGTATGCTGACAACAACTGGATGGATTTTAAAATGAGTCTCATGCACAGCTGCAGCCGGGCATAACACTGACCTTTATACTTGGAATGTTCTAACTTATCTTTTTAGATCTTTTGTACGAGATGTGGTTTTCAACCCTTTGGAGTCTATGACTTCATAAAGGTTGTCACCCAATATCTTACAAACGGTCACTTTCGTGAATTTAGGAGCTAGTTTTGCGTTGAAATGCTTGGTAGCATCGCTAAGAACAATATTTCTTTTGTAAATCACATCGCCTACTGAAAAATTCACTTTTCTACTACGTAAATTATAAACCTTTTCATAGTTAGCGTGAGTATGTTCAAGGGTAGTTTTCAGGTAAGCATGTAATATGTTCATTTGAGCTACCTTAGGTAACCATTTTAGCTCGGAATTATTTAGACCTCCTAACTTACGAAGTAATTTGTAATCTTGGCCATGTTCCACCATACGTTGCCCAAAAAGTGCTTCGTACGGAGATATTGTAAGTGCTGAGTGTACGGTAGTTCTGAGAGCGCTACTAATGGATGATAAGTGAATGTCCCAGTTCGATTGTTCTGGATTTACGTATGAACGAATCGCTGCTAGGATGGACCTATTGACGCGTTCACTAGCATTTGACTGTGGTGAATAGATCGCCGTTCGATAATGTTTCGTGCCATAAGCTTCGAGTAGCTTAGTAAATTCTTTACCTACGAACTGCGTTCCATTATCAGACATAATACTCTCCGGAACTCCGAACACAAAGAATACTTCTTCTTGTAAAAATCTTACTGCATTTAAAGCATTCGCTTTCTTCAAGGGTTTTATAATTACAAACTTGGTAAGTTGGTCTACCACTATTATTATATACGTGTTGCCGTTCTTTGAACGTGGATACGGACCTAAGAAATCTATATATAGATGCTGGAACGGTCTTTCTACGACAAAACTTCGCCCCATTTCCGCCCGTAACGTGATATTGGCTGCTTTGGTTGTTTTGCAAATCTCGCAGTGATCAATGAAAGCTTTAACTTGACAAAACATATTGGGCCAATAAAATTGTTGTCGCAATCGATAAAGAGTTTTCGTTAAGCCTCCGTGTGACGCTCTAGGTGGATTGTGTGCAAGGGCAATCAACTCATTGGTCATCCTCGATGGTATCCAGAGTTTCCAGACTAAGTCGTCTAGTAGTGGATCTCCTACTGTATGCTTAGTTTTTTTATATATGAAACCATCTGAAATTTGCAACTCTGGTAACCTGTCTTGGTTCTCCTTAACGTGGGTGATGAGTTGCTGATACTCCTCCGATTGGAATTGCGAATCTTCTAAATTGACATGAAGTACTTCGGTAGGATCGATTTGAGATAAGCTGGCCAAGGTTTGAGAAAAGTTTAGTTCATCATTTTCGTACACCCTAGACAAAGCATCGGGTACGACGTTTAATGTCCCTTTACGGTGCTCGATCTCAAAATCAAACCCCTGGAGCTTCATACTCCATCTCGCTAATCTACCTGTCGGATCTTTCAGGCTCATCAACCACTTTAAGCTTGAGTGATCGGTGATGACCCTGAATTTATACCCTTCCACGTATGCTCTGAACTTTCGAATACCCTGGAAGGCGGCGAGGCATTTGCGTTCGGCAACGGAATAGTTTCTCTGCGCAGCGTTGAGTTTCTGAGAATAATAATAAATCGGGCGTTCAGCTCCGTTCTCGTCTCGCTGGCAGAGAACACATCCGATACCGGACGCGGATGCATCGCATAAAATAACAAACTCTTTGGAGAAGTCTGGGTTAGTTAAGACTGGTGCTGTGGTCAAAGCGTTTTTGATGTTTTGGAAAGCCTTTTGGGCTTCTTCGTTAAAATCAAACGTTCTACCTTTCTTTAGTGTATCGGTCAGGGGGGATGCTAAGGAAGAAAAATCTTTGACGAAACGTCTGTACCACCCTGCCATACCTAAAAATCGTCGGACTTGACGTTGGGTCGAGGGTACAGGGAAATCAAGAATTGCAGCTATTTTTTTCGGGTCTGCTTTTAGACATCCTTGCCCTACCTTATATCCTAAATATTGTAGTTCGTTGAAACAAAACTTAGATTTTTCAACGTTTATAGTTAGACCTGCATCATTCAATCTTTTGCTAATCGTTTCCAAGATCTCCATATGCTCTTTAAAGGTTTTCGAGACAACTAGAAGGTCGTCTAGATATACAAAAACTTGCTCTCTTAGATTGGAAGGAATTACTTTACTCATAAGGTAAGAAAGACTTTGTGCAGCATTGCACAATCCAAATGGCATAACTTTAAATTGATACAAGGGACGTCCTGGTACAGTAAATGCTGTTTTCTCCCTGGATTTCGTCTCTAATGGAATTTGCCAATAAGCATCTTTCAAGTCTACACTTGAAATAAAGTGCGTCTCTGAAAGACGTGATAGTAATCCTTCAATGTGCGCAATTGGGCCAGCATTTTTCTTCGTTACTGAGTTCACCTTTCGAAAGTCCAAGCATAAGCGGTTTTTCCCCGGTTTGCGTACAAGCACAACCGGTGAACTCCACGCGCTTGAACTTTCTTCGATGACTCCTAACTCGATCATCCGGTCCAATTCCGCGTACATTAGTACTTGAATTGCTGGGGAGACGGGATAATGCCTCTGCTTTATTGGCATCGCGTCTCCTGTATCTATTTTATGTTCTAATAAACTAGTTCTTCCTAATCCTTTTTCCGTAAAGGAAGGAAAGCTTTTTACGACTTCTTTTAACTTTCTCGCTTCTAATGCGTTCAATTTACATTGGTTTTGGTATATTTCGTTTTCGTGTGGTGATGGACTTAAAGAAATTCCTGATATTATGTCAGGGGCTAATTGAAATTCTCGCCAAAAATCTACGCCGAGATATAGGCGTTGCGTTAGAGTAGGCACTACAAAAAAGTTCATACTCTTCACTACATCTTTGTATGTAACATCTGTGGTTACTATTCCTATTATGTTCTGTTTTTGTCCATCTGCAGTTGATAAGGATGAAGAAACTTTCTTCATGACAACATTTTTATCTGCTAGATACTTTATTACATCTGTTCCGATACAGCTTATGCTAGCGCCTGAGTCTAACAGACCTAGCCACTTTTCATTGAAGATACCGACTGAAACATAAGGACGTGGGTCGGATGACTCGCTCCTTATTGTAGCTGCTGCTATATTTCGGTACTGGTTTCGTTTCTTCTGAAAGCGTTTTCTAAGACTTTGTATCTTAACTGATAAAATTGGAAATGTTAATATCCGTTTCCTGGCTTCGTAATATTCCTTTAATCGCTGATGAAATGTTTTTCGAGGTAAAATTGGGCTATTGTTTGAGATTTTAAGTGGTTCTATCTTGGTTTCTAAAGGTTTCTTATCTGATTTTAAAATTGTAATTGGTTTTTCTATTGTTTGAAAAAGGTTCTCTGTAATTTTAGGTACATCTAATACTGATTCTTTTATTATTCCGGGTTTTGAATCAACGAACGAATCCCCCCGGAGGTAAGATTGTTCCGTTTGGCGTTTTCCGCACATCTAACACAATCGCGATAAACAACGTTGGTCAATCCACACTTGAAACAGAAAATAGAATCCTGAGGATCTCTACATTCTCTAAAATTGTGACCTGGTTTATGGCAATTCCAACACTTGCGTTTATTTTCTTCATGTTGCATGGCCTCTACTCTTCCTGGAATAGCTAAAGCTGTTGACGTTGAATCTAGTTCAAGTTCGTTTACTACTCGTCTTGCTTGATTGTTTTGGGAAAAAGGCACATGTTTCACTTTATTAGCTTCTGACTTGTTTAAAGCTCTTTCGATCTTTTTACAAACGTAGGTTAATTCTGACAAACTGTTTGGCTTGAAGGTGATCAACAATTCACTCATCCGCCTGTGTACATTCAATTTAATTAGTTCTATTATTTCAAAATTGGTTTTGGGTATACGCATTCGAGAGTTCATTTGGAGTAAGGATTCGTAAAATTCCGTGAAGGATTCATTATATTGTTGCTTGCGATCAAGCATTTTACGTCCTAACTCTAAATCAGATTCCATGGTGCAGAAATGTTCTACCAGAGCAGTTTGTAAAACTCTCCATGGTGCTTCTGGGTTGCTTTTAACAAAAACCCAGTACCAGGATTCGGCTTGTCCGTTAAGGAAATGGTGAAAATTCGCCACTACCTCATCCCATGGTACGTTATAGCTTCTTCGGACTCGTTCGAGTCGAAATATGAAATCGTCAACGGTCATGTTTTTGCCGTCAAATCGTATTCCCCATTTGTGATATTGCGGGAATCTTCCATTTGAACCGGAGCTAGGTGTAGCTATGGCTCTCACTGAAGTTGCCGCTGGTGAATCGTTAAGATTCAAAAGGCCTAAACCATCCAGAAATGCATTAGCGTTATCCACTGGTGCTATTTCTGCTGGTTGGTTTCTAGCGTTATTTAAGTTATTTTGCTCCTGTGAGCTTGGATTAATATGCCTTCGTCTGGAAGGACTTGGCACGCGTTGTGGTGCAACTGAATTATTCTGCTGAGGTGCAGGAGTAGAACTTCGATTTCGTATGATTGGGATTCCATTACCTTGACCTAATTCTTGTTGTTCTTGAAATTGAAATACTGGTAACGGATCTCTTGGATTGAATTGAGCTAAGGCTTGGTTAATCTGCGCTAATAACTCATTTTGATTCCGACGTAACTCGTCTCTATAAAATCGTTGGTCTTCCGTTCTTTGTAAACCAATAGAAGCGGAGACTGCTTCTTGTATATAAGCTGATAGTTGGTGACCTTCTCTCCTAGATTGGTTACTACCTGAACTAGAATGAGCTAAAGATACACCTTGTGGTATGTTATTGTCAATATCTCCTACATTTGGTAGAAGATGTGGAATTAAAAGTTGTTGTTGCTGTTGTTGTTGCAATGGAGGTTGTTGTTGTAGTTGTGAAGGACCTGCCGTATTAGATACGTTTCGCGAACCCATGTTAGCTTGGTTTGGATGTATAGCTGGTGCTCTACGTCCTCCTCCTGATCTACCAGGGGTTAATACACGCCCTCTACCTTGTCCGGCTCCACTATGATTGATCATGATTCGGAATTCAGTATGAATCAAAAGTATCAATAATGTATGGAACTGACAAAAAAAAATCACTTAACTTATATATTATTATACTTAATGCTTCTTAAAATACTTAAACTTGATAGATTCTTAAAGAAAAAGCTGTTGAAGAGCTGAAACACTTTCAGCTTCCCTCAACCAAAAAAAAAATTTGATCGACAACTAACTTATGGATCCTTAAACTTCAATACTGTATGTAAATATAATATGCTTTATCTTTATTATGTTACTCGAATTAAATAAAAGAGAAAATACTTATATGTTCTATATTTCTTGAAAATAAACTTCTAGAAAACTTCTTAAATACTTATAAAAAGAAATTTGGAATTTTACCACGACACAACGTCTTCGCGGATTTTTCAAAAATCGACTTGAAACTAGGAGACCGTTCCCGACACAAACGTCTTCGCGAACTTCTCCAAAAAAAATAATCTTCTTAATAAATGGACCAGAAAGCCTTCATAACACAATCGTCTTTATGAATCTTTCCAAAAATAACTATAACTCAATAAATCATGAAAATACTCTTTAAATCTTCATATGCAATAACTTCGCAAATCTAAAAGATAATACTTAACTTTTTTCAAAAAAAAAAAAATAAACTGAATAATGCATACGGTTCGAGAGAGTCTGGTTGCAAACTATCTCGTAGTCATGGTCAAAAAAAAATAAACGATATTTGTAAATTACGTATTTTGAAACTTTTACTTCCGTAAAAAAAAGAAAAACTTCTCAGTGATTTCCAAAAATTATCCTTTCTCTCTACAACAGACATGAATCGAGTAAAATCTTCAATTCACCGGATAGAGTTTCTGAGAATGATCCCTGAATCTCACTATACTACTTCTATAATGTTGAAATTCAATTTCTAGACTAGGTGTTAATTGTCTTTCGTTGGACTGGAATCGTCAGTAAGAATTAATAGCTTCTGCAACAGACGTGCGTAGAGACTTATCGTCATCCACCACCGGTCAAAAGTCTATGCCTCCTACATCTAATTCCTATTTATGTTTCGACGTTCAGTCTTTAGCAACGGACAACTGGTACCTAACGACTCCCAGTTCGGACAAAAGAACTGAATTCGACAAAAACTAAGTTGCGGAGAAGAAGAAAAATAAATCACACTTTAGCAAACAGACAAAGGTAAGGAACTATTCACCAACCTTCCGGCCTAAAGAAGTAAAATATCCTTCCTTCCCCCACTTCAAAAAAAAAAATTAATTCAAAAAAAAAATTTTTGAAAACTTGAAAAAAATTTTCCACAAAAATTTTCACTAGAATATCTCACGAATCGTTAACATTCGGGCCCCACGTTGGGCGCCATTCTGTAACGAAAATTAAATTAGAAACGAAACTTCAGGCAACCTTTCGTGAGACCAAACACGGCCCCACGTTGGGCGCCATTCTGTAACGAATATTAATTGAAACGAAACTTCAGGCAACCTTTCGTGAGACCAAACACAGCCCCACGTTGGGCGCCATTCTGTAACGAAAATTAATATAAATATAAATATAACGACATTTATATTTAATGAAGAATGAAAAATATCAAACGCACAAAAAGGATAAAATGATCCCATCAAATTGCCATTCTGTAACCATAATTGAAGATAAACTGACCTCGTACAAAAGAAACCTGTGAGACATAACGCTTATGCCCCCTCAAGCACTTTGTAAGGAGTATATCTTCACACAAACCATTTTCTCTTACAGACATTGTTTCTTTATAATTTCATTTCTTCTTTTCCAGCTCCTCCGGTACCTGGTTCTTCGGTATTTCCCCTGGTTGGTTATGAGGATTTGTCTTCTATTCCCCAAGCTACAGACATTTAGGGTTGCTAGACGTGTCGGTCAACGAACAGACTTCAGATTCGTACACAAAAAAAAAGAATTCTCTTAGGGTTCTTCTAGGTGTACGATATACATGAACGATGAGGGTGTTTTATTGAACTTGGTGATAACAACGTGTTGATCTGTTGCAAGTGGTTTCATGAACGTTGAGGTGGTTGGCTTCGGCATGTGCTCGCATGTGAGTGCGTATTAGGGCTGGATCAACGGCTTCGGCGTTTGACGCAAACGACTGACCGTGTCCTCCACTGTCGTCGTGCTTAGATGGACACCTATGCTTCGAAAATTTTGCTTCAGGTTTCCGATGACGGTTGGTAGGTATCTTTATGGTTTGGTGGATAGGCTACGGACGCAGTGGATGGGCACCGCCAGTCGTTCAGACATGAATTGAGTCTCGCTGATTCTTCCTGATAAAACAAAGAATCTATTAGAGACCAATATGAACTAAACGTGGTTGCACAAAAAAAAAACTTTTGCTAAACTGTGGTTAGGGTGGATGGATATTATTTACCTGCTAATATTCTTGGATGCCTTGTTGAGAATTTGGTCGCTTGCTGTCTTTGAACTATGAGACTTTAGTTGTTTAGGGAAATTAGTTCTTTCCACTTGAAAGTTTGGCTGGTGAAAGAAAGTTTGGAGTAACTTTCCCACCGAGCAAAACTTTTTTCGTGGTTTCTAGTTCTGGATTTTGGTTGCGACAGACAAAAAAAATATGGCTTCCTTTTAATTTCCGAATTGTCTGTCTACGTGGCATGTTCGAAAATACAAACTCTTGCAGTTTATGTCGTTTCGAATTCGAAACTATGGATGGTGTGGCTTAGGTGGAGTGCGCACTGGCTCGTTTATGGACGATCAAAAAGAGAACACTATGCGAATGTCAAAATGAATTGACTTTGTTTCCTTTTTGAATATTTCTATTTGGACGTTTTGATGTATGACAGCTGTCATAATAGGGATGTCACGATTTTTTTCTTACAACTTCGCACTAAATATCAGCCTCTCATCCGGTATGCCTTCAATGATATATTCGATCATTTCCTATTCTCTCATTTGAAGTCGGTTGCCAAGAATTATTTTCTCCTGAAAATAATCCTGGAATGTTTCGTTTTGTAGCCACTTCCTTGACTCAAACACTCGTTTTTTTTGTAATTAATATGAACGGTCGTCAAATATTTATTTCATCTCCGCCATCAGTTCGTCAAACAAAACTGTCATTATATTGTCTTTAGAGTGGAACCACTTGAGTGCTTTGTCTTTGAGTTTGAGTGAAATAAGTATTCTCATACTGCTGTCATTTAGTTCGTATGCAGCACGAATGTTCCTCAACTGCCTCTCGAAGTGTTCAAATGAATCTCCGGTTTTTTTTTCATTCCCGCAACCACAATTAATGTGGTGTGTATTTTTTCGCAAGGGACAGACAGATATATATGGGTACTATAACGATGTACAATGCACAACAAAAATTCACTACCCGACAGACACTCGTTTTGGTTTTAGTATATCAGGGTTGTTCTTGTTTTTTTTTTCGTCTGGTTCACTTCGTTTAATTTCTTTTAATTCTACTCTTTTTCCGTGGTACCGGGTAATATATCGCACTTCTGAATTTTAATCGTTACTTATTCTTTTTTTTTTATTTATTTATTTAATATTCGATCTTTAGTTTTCCAAGCTAAATTAAACCACGTCTTCTATCTTCTTCGGTCAGGATCTAACCGAATACCTAAATCGCCATTTTGTTTGGGATGTGACGTCACTATCATCTGATAAGTGGTCAAGTACAGTTGGTTATTAGAGTTGTCTTATAAGAGTTTTCTTTTCGGTTACTAAAAATAAAGTTTAAATTTAAAAAATGGTTGTATGTGTTGTTCTGGGATGTGGAAATTCCCCAGACAAAAAAATACGAAAAAATAAGATTTCATTATTTTCCGAAAGACATAAGTAAACAATAGATTACTTTGTGTGGAAATAAATCCAAATTTTCAATTAAAAATAGTCGTATTTGCTCAAAACATTTTGTGGAGAGTGATTGATTATAGACTTCGAGATATTCTTTTAAATGTTCTTATCGTAAAAGTTGTTTTCAGAAAGTATAAACTGTTTTGTATAGTTTTCAAACGGCCTCCACAAGTAATGTGATTCTCGAAAGTCAAGAAGGAGAGGATTATTACGAAGAAAACGTTTAATTCTACACGAATGTGACCACTCAGGCAGAGTAAGTTATACTTTTGATTAATTTGAAAAAAAAAAATAAAAATTTCCTTCTTACATAGAATAGAGTTGATCCCAAATGCAGTAAGGAACTAAGAATCTTAGAGCTGAAAAGAGAAGTTCGCAAATTAAAAAAGTCAATTAAAAAAATCAGCAGGCACAGAAGGACGAGGCTATAAGGCGGTCTGTAAGCTGAATATTTACCGTCACCCAAATAAAAAATGGATCATCGACAGAAGCAACCACACCACGATGGAAGGCTGATGATATTTCTTCGGCAATGTCGTTATAGTCAGGTGGCCCCAGAGCCTACAGACTTCTTAGAAAGCGAAATTTTCCATTTCCTGCTCCGTCAACTTTGCGTTGGTGGGCTTATAAAATAGAAATAAAACCAGGTATTTGAAACAACGTATTTCAGTTAATGTCTAAGTGGAGCGAAGAAGAAAATGATCGGCTTTGTGTTCTCTTATTTGACGATATTTATTTCATAAAAAAACAAAAAAAACACTTAATTGTTATTAAAAAAAATAAAAAAAATAAAAAAGTAAAGTTATTTAAAAATCAAAAAAAGTTTGGGGTAATATGAACTACCTGGTCCACATTAGCCACAATACTAAAAAGATGATATTTGCTCAATACGTGCAAAACTCACATATGAAAAGTGGCTTATCGCACCCTGCACAAAGTTCGTGGCTCAAAATATGGCAAGGCACACATTGAATCCATATCTCCCCGGGTCGATCTTCCGAGTACAGGGTGGAACAGTACACGCATTGAGCATCTTTTTTCTGTTGTTTTTGTCAGATATTCTGTTCAGCGAATCTTCCAAAGCTCTTTTGTATGGAGATCCAGTAAGCAATATGGATTTTCCAGCTGGTCTACCACGAACAGTTTTAACCTTTTTCTTGACAGGAACAGGAGATATGTCAGCTGGTGTCAATACATTTTTTTTCTGTTTCTGATGTGTTTCTAGGTGCAGTGCGCCAGGTGGAGATTGAAAAGGATCAGGTTGCTTATTTGTGGGCTCATGGTTTCTGGGCGTTTCAGGAACTGAACATTCAAAAGCTTTTAAGTTGGTTGTACGCTCAACAATAGGTTCTTCACTTGTAGGCTCATCTGGTGGGGAAACGTCATCGTCATCTGCTAAAAAGTCACTATCCCTGAATATGTTTCTGTCAAGTGGGTAAATTCCAGTGGCCTTGAATCCATTGAGCGCTATTTCTCCAGTTTGAACTCGAAGATATGTTTCACCAAATAATTCAGTTATATCAAAACGCGTCAATGGTCGGGCATTCATCCTCATCCATATTACGGAAAGCCGGAGGAAGGTGACTGACAACATTATGGGGAGGTTCGACGATGGTAAATGAACCCCCAGTCTCATAACCCAACCCTAAACAAAAGTCCCAAAATCAACTCTCTGGATCTTCCGACCATGGTTCCTAGTAGACCTTATAGCAACGCTATTTTATATTCTAAGAAAACCTAATCAAGGATGAATTTTTTTTGTGTTATACTAAAATTAAATTCACTTTTATTATTACGATATAGTAATGATTGAAACAACCACTTTTCTCGAGTTAATGTTAAAAACTGATCTTTATTGTCACAGAAAATACTTGTATACGCTAGTGCGCGAGTTATAGTTCCGATCCGTAGTCTTTGAAAAATAAAACGATTTCAAATTCGGGCAGAGCTTCGCCGTAAGACACTTTATTTAACACAATGAACGATTCTGAATAATTTACACGGGGTTTTATAATTGTGTTTCTGTTACTTCAGCATAAAAAGATAACGACATTGTACTTAGCTAGTTATCTATGGAAAAATAATGAAAGGTGATATGAATAAAATGCAATCTGAAAAATTATTATTTGAAGGAAGGAAATGTAACATGAGTTTGATTAAATGCTGAAGTTTACATTTTGTATTGCATTCGCATTCTTGTTAACTTATGAGAGAATAAATTGAAATGAAATCTTAAACTTTTTATTTAAAAGAACAAAATGGATATGAGTTTTATGAATTAATGCTGAGTTTAACATTTTGTGTGCATTTTGCATTTTTTGTTCCATTGCAGATACAATGAATGGAAATGTAATCTACTTACTCGTAGTATTTGAAAGAATAAAAAGGTTTACGTTTGAAAAAAAATTAAATATTGAATTATGATTACATATGTATGTATGTTATGTATACACGTATGTTATGGTTAAACGTTGATGTTATGGTGGCGGCATAACTCGCGTTTTGTTTTACATTCCATTAGATTTATGTTACATACTTAAGAATATGCGCTGCATTGCGCGTTTATTAGTTCAAGTTTCAAAAAATGCTTATTTTAATTTATGCGCTAGTGCGCGTTTTGTTTAACATGCGCTGGATTGCGCGTTTATTGGTTTATGTTACATACTTAGGAATATGCGCTGCAATGCGCGTTTATGTTATCGGTGGGAAACACCTTGGCTTGTTTTTCCCATCGAAACCAATATGAAAGTACAAATAAGGGGTATGGTATTGGGATTACTATAATTATATACTTTTATATCTATTGATAAAACACACTTAAAGAAACCTAAACTGTTCAAGAATGTTCTTCGCTCATCTTCTCAAGACTGTTCTAAATGTAATGACCTTATTCTATAAGTCTCCAAACAAAGTACTCGACCGTAGAATTTATCGATAAAAGTACGCGCAATAAAAATCTTAATGATATGTACTCAAAAAGCTATGTTCCAAAGGGGTGCGCTGATTCATTGGTACTTACGGTACTCGAGTATCATTCAAACTATAATATGGCTTTAAAAACACACAAAACTTGAACTCTCAAGCGGAGTAATAGACGGAGAGCTGGCTACATACAAAAAGTGATTACATATCAGATACACGATTAATTCCGTCGGGGGACGTTTGGCGGGGGTGGGGGTTCAAAGTTGGCATTTTTTAGTGAAAAATGTATTATGAGATACACGGATAAAAATTACGAAAATGGCTTCTACTAACCCTAAAGAAAAGTGAAAACAAAATAGTGGGGGCTATCACCGTGGCAGACAGCTTTGCAAATAGTGCGTTCAAACCTGCGCGACCGAATAATCCATTTTTCTCGCTTATGGCTCATCCGATTTTTAAGAAATTTTAGACATAAAAACTTCTAAATAGTTCTGATAATACGACATGCATTTTTTTCAAAAAGTTAGTTTTTAGAATTTTGAAAACAAATAATTTTTTTTTCTTTGAAAATTCAATATCTCAAAAACGGGTCGGTGAATTTGACTGAAAATTTTAATAAAGACAGACAAAAATATGTTCTTATCGCTAATACTTTTTTTCAATTTGGAATTGCATATAGATATCAAAAATATTTTTTTTTTATTTTAAACTAACAATTTCAAAGTTTTTTGTAAACACACTTGGGGAAATTAAACGACAGCTATATATATATTTTTGACATGTTAATTAATAAGCTTTAACATGATTTTCAAAAATTTAAGACACTAGGTACTCAGCTTCGGTATCATATTGTTGATCATCGCTGCTGCCGTCACAAACCAAGACTTCTGCCTCTGAGTCGATATCAGCATCATCGTCTAAAACAAAAACAAACAGTTGAATTTCATATTTTATATTACAAACTAAACTGTATAATATAACTTAAAAAAATTTACCTTCCATTTCCTCTTCATCAATGACGTCTTTAGCTGTGCTTGGCAACTGCGGCCCATAAAAATACTTGAATAAATACTTCCCATCGAATACTAAGACTAACCAGCCACAATCATCTGGTTTGGAAGAAGTTAATACTTTTTTGTGGGCATTTTTCCACAAAGCAGCAATATATTTTGTCCTCAACAAATGTTGCGTTTAGTTTCCGCTTTTATCTCGATTGATGCAATTCAACACTTTTTTTTTTATTTCAATAATTTGAGACACTTTAAACTTAATACGCGGCAATCACAACTTACTCCAACGACGATCTGTTTGCAACTAAAGAAAAAGAATGCAGACAGAATCGTGGAATGGAGTGAGAGTGAGTGGCAGATGGCATTTAAAATGATGTAGTGTAAGTGTAGGTATAGGTAGGGATAGGGATAGGGAAGCTAAACACTTACCTATACAAACACAGGAATGACACAGGGACGGAGTAAAGTTGGACAGATTAATACCCGGCACCAAAAAATATTTATTTCGTAGCTATTCGCCTGTAGCAGTGAAAAATTTACCAATATGTAGCTGACTTATCCACATTTTTCACTTTTATCATCAATATAGTTTTAGAAATAATATACATATATCATAAGTTACAAAAGGAACGGACTCACCAATACTTTAACTGTGAAGTGCACTCCATATCCAAAGTCGATGTTTGATGCTATATCTATATTAGTTGAGAGACAACATGAATACATATATTTCCTCGCCATCATATGATGATTTGTGTTTGATTGTTTAATTAGCATTGACTTTAAATTTACTTTAAGTAGCCTTACTGGCTATAGCAAACAAAACTAGTTTAAATATTAACTGTTACTTGGCAAGTTTCAAAACAAATCTATCGTAAAGATGATGTATTCATTACGTTCAATATGTTGTAAGACCGTTGTGAAGTGTACGTCTTCGCTTAAGTTAAACTTTTTCTGTAGGCTTAGTAATGTTTTTTTTTTGTAATGGCCATATCGTTTTCAGCCAAATCACTGTTCGCTGGATTTATGTCTTGTGTTTCTTTGTTTAGGCTTTCAAGACGGTTCTGAATACATTTGCTAAAGTCAACAGAGTTGGGATCAAAGGGATAAATGCCACATTTCTCATTGCTATCGCATTTTTTATTATTTCCGTTCGGTCCTTATTTTCTAAGACAATTTTTAAGACCACAGAAATTCGTTTTTGTGATGGATTTGCCGGTATTTTCTGATTAGCTCGACCATTACCTTACTGTGGTCCGGTAGTCGCTTTTAAGCCCCTTAAAGGCCCCAACATCTGCCGGTTGCAGTATATGCGTCGTATTTGGCGGAAGTGGATAAAGAATTATACCATTTTCTCTACAAAACTCAGTTATATGCAGCAACAAATGAGAGATGTCTCTGAGCGGCCGACTATCCAATCCGGAGGCATTGAACTTACAACTTTAGCTGGAGGACGCAAATAAGGAAAGACGACCACTGGGGGCAATATTTTACCAATTGCGGAGAAAACCAGGAGCACTGTTATGTTGTCTTTTTCACTGGCATACTTTTTACCTGATACAGGTTTTTATAACCTCTTGGGCCAATCATCACTCCAGTCTGCTTGGATACAAAAGAATGTCTTAACAGCCTTGCTCTTCTAAGAATTCTTAGGAGTTCGCCTGGTCTTACTGTTATGGGTCTTTTTTTCACTTTTTTATTCACCTTTTTTTTTGCACTGTTTCTGGTGTATAGCCCCAGAAAAACGCCTCGACCAGAAATATCTCTCGTATTTGGTGGGGGATCTATTGAGGATTACCACGTAATGCCAACAATATGTTGTAACCCGAACGAATCACCGTGCTTTCCCTTTTTTATTCGGGAGAAGATGTCGGGGAGAGAATCTTTTTAAATCAAATCAAAAACAAAAGTTTATTTATTGTGTAAAATATTTATTTATCTCTCAAGGCCTGCTGTCGCAATGCATTTAAGGCTACGACCTATCGAGATGTGAATGTAAAATTATTCTCTAATATTAACCTTTCCAACCACTCCTTTTATATTATTTTGGGTATCGATCAGTTCCCATTATTGACCAATCACATGCATGCAGCATTCTCTTTCTCAACCTTAATATTCCCATAATACTACTTTGTTATCACTTATTGATTTGATAGCATTTTCTTAACACTCAGCATTGCATATTCAATGTTGACATATTAATAGTGCGACGGCACCAGTGCCGTCACTTCCCTGTGAATCAGCATTGACCGATATAGAATTCAATAATTTATTGTTTCCATATGTCACTGTTAACTGTGGGGACAATTCACTGTTGGCACAATTCACTGTGGTGGACAATTAACTGTGTGCATTTCATTGTGGTGTACACAGTTAATTGTCCACCACAGTGAACTGTCCCCAATGCCTAAATCTTAAAACGGTTTAGTATTATTCTTTACAAAGTTTTTTCATTAAATCAATAAACAGAGAACAGAAATCTAACAGATTTTGGTTCCGATTGTAATATTTTTTTTTGCAGTTATTGAAACAAATTGAAACCAGGTCGAAAATTTTCAGATGTCGAAAACTTAAAATTTTTATTAGTTTCATAAGGTCATATTCAGAAAATATAACGAACACAACATAAGCAAAATCATCTTCCATTTAATGTATTTCAATGTCTGCTCATCACTATAGAGGTGAAATTTATTCAACTTTTGCCAAGGTGAATAACCCCACCACAGTTGTCCATCACTGTAAATTTATTGTCCATAACAGTTAATTGTGTACCACAGTGAATTGTGCACAGTGAAGTGTCCCCACAGTGAATTGTGCACGGTGAATTAGCCGGCTTCGTAATAAAGTTGAATACTTTATTATGCTGATGGATGCACTTGTGTCTACTTAAGAATTTGTGTGAAGTAAAATGCAAAGAGTGAATTAATGGTCTTGGGAATTGTACGTGAGAAAGTGCTGGGAATTATCCTGCATGCGATTGATATTAGACGATCGATAATAGGGTGAATGTAGTGGAATACTACAGTGTTTTAAAGTTGCTCGTTGTCGTTGAAGCGATTTTCGGATATATTTCGCCTATAAATTCCACATTGATCTATCCTGGCGTTTGGTTCACGCTTTGACTTTAATTACCTTAACCAGGATATTTTTCCAGGATGGAGGAGAATTCCTCCTAGATTCGTTTATCGTCGCTTTTACACAAATCGTGTCCCTCAGAAATTAGGTACTTTCTTTGATTGTTGTTCGTTGCTTGGCAGTCGTTTTGTAAAAAAAAGGAAATCATGTCCTCCCCAAACGAGAATGACAGACGACAAAATTTGATGGCTGAACTAAAACAGCTGATTCACAGTTTGAACAAGGCTAGGCTCAAGAAACTGATGTAGTCGAAGTTTTAGGAGGGCTAGTCTCCACTGCATTATCTTTAGTTTATGATTTGTAGTTTTATCGGGGTCGATTCGAAGTTTGGTTCTCTCGGCGTGTATAAAACGATGCTTTGGTGATGGTTATGTTTTTTTTTTTTTATGTTTTACGGTGACTGTTATGAATAAATAACAGAAGAGGATGGGAATGGTATAACATTGCTTCATTATTTAAAAAGCTGACCCTACAAAAACTACGTCTGAATGAAAAACAACTTTGTAACCACACGAACCTATATAATATTCTTAAAAAAAATTCTTCTTTTACGAGTTTGGAAACGTCTTCCAAAAAACAAAATTATGATTTCTAACGATGAGAAAATATATATCTTGGAATTTCAAAGGAGTTCTCAATTATACTTTTATATTCTTATTACCATCAAGTGTTTCTATAGTTATCGTTTTTTCAATTTAGTCAAAAAAAAGTAGTTATGTTCTCAAAAAAAAACCTATTCGTTTAATACGAATTACTGTAGACGCGACAATAAAAAATAACTTTTGCTTAATACACCAAAAAAAATTGAGTAGGTATCTGTAACTTTAGAGGGTGTTCCTTACCTTATGAACAATACTTTTTCCTCTTTTTTGATTCTTAAAACGATATAATTCTGAAATCTCTGTAACCAATTCACACGAACAAATATATTAAGGATAATTATCAATATATCAACAAAACTTACCCCGAGATTGCCGTAAATTGTGCACACTTTCTAGTATCTGGTTCTTGACTTGATGTCGTATCCTTATGATACACGGAGATCTGTGAGTTCTTTATTATTTATTTATATAAACTGATGAGATATTCATTGCTACTATTCTTTTTAGTAGATATTTGACTCTGTACCCGCATCTATAATTTTTTTCCCTCCGTGGGAAGAGTATAAAATGTATTTAATTCACATAAACTATGGCCTATACCAAAATAATGGGTTGGTAAGTAATTTTTTTGTTTACGAAGGTTTGTTTTAAGCGATTCAACGTTTTTTTGAAGGACACTTACTGTTAGGCAGTGCAGAACTGTTGAGCTCTGGGAGTCAATAATACTGGACTTCTATTTTTTGTCTTTGGATTCATTTGTAACCACCGAAGACTTAATAATGGCGTGAAGTAGTAGGAATAGTATGCAGTCCCGAGAACTTATAAAAATGAAAGTAATTTAAGTGTAAAGATTCAGTTTCAGTGTATAAATTAGGGGGTTTACACATTCATTAATTCACCTGACTCTTGTTACTTGCTGAATACACTTTTAGCTATGATTTATTTCATTAGTTAACGAAGTTTTTGGTTAACATACGTACATTTTTATAAAATAATTGTTTATTTTCATGAAGTTATTATTTTCAGTGTAGTGTTCATAGATATATGTGAACACGGCGCGGCGCACCAAAAGCTCAACTAGTCAACTAGCAGTACGCGATTCAAACGCTCGGCTGGCCAATGGTTTGTGTTGAATCTTTCCTGTTGTTTTTGCTTTTGTCTTTCTCGTAATTTCTCACTTTAGTCGCTTTTCTTTCCGTTGAATTTTAATTTTACTTTCCTTCACAATATGTACTACTTGATTTGGGAATAATTGTACGTTTTTTATATTTGGGTTTGCTGTTTTTTTTGGGTTTTTTTTTTTATATGAAGCTAAATTTTTTAAACTTTCGCAATCGGCGTACGACAATCGAATGACGATGCTCGTTGCAATGTAAAATAAACTCCCTTATTTACTGTGCGACTTTGCCGCTTGGCATAGCTCTTTCTCTCTCTTTCCTATTTGTCTTACCTAACATGCGCGTCCGCAATGTTTGCTCATGATTATGTACGAGCACACAAAGAAAAAAAAACAACAAACCACAGAAAAAGGGTATATGCGTCGTTGTCTTAGATTCGTCGCCACAGCGCAGGTGTTCATTTTTTGTCTTTCGTTCGTTTTTCTTTTTTGTCGTGCGCTTGTGTAATAAACTCGAGGGAAGGAAAAAAGAAGTATATGTTGATTTTGTTCGTCGCGACGACGGTCGTGTAGCTGAATGTCTTTCGGTATGTCTTTCGTTTGTATTTTGTTTAGGGAAAAAAGATGCTCGAGGCAATGTCTTTCGTTTGTGTGTCTGTTTGTTCATGTGTACATGCTTGTGCATGTTCTAGCGCCATGTCTTTTGTATTGTATATATTTTGAGCGTTCATGTCTGTGCATGTTTTCTTACGCTGTTTCTTAGGTAGCAACGATCTTTATTTTAGGTAGCAACAATTTTGTTTGCTTACGGTAATAGTGACGCTATCTTTCCATATAATAAATGAATAGATGTTCTTACCAACTTTCCTTTTTCATGCGTATATCCACTGAAGTGGAATTATATGATGATGATGCTTGGTTTTTTTTTAAAGCATAGTGGAATGTTTGTTTTTTCTTTCCAATCTATGTAGATTCTTTCCAAATTCTTTCACTAATTTCAATTTTTTTTTTACCGATTTCTTTCTCTTTCCGTTGACTGGGTCGTCGATCCGACTCGACATGGTCCAAATGTTTCGTAGCTCAGAACGCAAAAATAGTAAAAAACCAATTAGAAAATAAAACACAATAGATTTTATAGTGGAAAAAAGATTATGAAAAAACCACTTCAAACGTTTATTCTTTCCGAACCCTCCATGTCTTTCCATGGCTACGATTCGTTTGTAACTAACTCTTTCGTTGGATTTATTTAACTTGTTTGAAGCTTTTCGAATTCGAAGTGACTTCGTCACTGAAGACATTTTAAACTAGAACTCTCTTCAGTTCTTTGTGACTTTACCTTTATAAAGCGCGTCTAAACAGACAACAAGTAATGACATACAAACGGATAGTGACTACTGAGTGGAACTTCCAAGTTACAACACTTGTTTTGGTCCACTGAAGAAAGATGAACTCCTATACAAATCTCTGGATAAGACTCGATGTCTTCCTCTGCACACTGATAAGTGTATTTGTTAAGGATACTATAAATCACATAAAAAAAAGTTTCTGGATAACAGGGTGCTTCTTCAAAAAGAAAGTATATACATGTGATGGGCGACTCCACCGTCCGTGGGCGCAAAAATGATGTTCTTCGGATGAATATTTTCTTGAGTGTGTTGCACGATGTATTTTGTGTAATATTTTGGTCTTGGACTGGCGTTCCGTTATGCCAATAGCTCGAAGACTATGCTTCTTGAGGTGGTTGCACTTATTTTATAATAAAAAAAAAAGTTTACCTTGGAGAGTCATTTTACGTGTGACTAAAAGTGGTTTTTTTATTGAGAAATTAATCGGAACCTGATGTATGCTTGAGTAAGGATGTGAAGACTAGGTCAAAGAAATCGAGAACCACGCGGTTCTAATGCTCTTCTCTATGTATATGACCACGATATTATTATTATTATTATTATTATTATCTTTATTTTTTTTCATACAAAAAATACAAACTATGTAACATTTAAAAGATTTACAAGCATGGCTATAAAGCCGTCTGCCGTTGATATCTAAGTTTTAACTGTGAGAGAGATGATGAATTTGATTAAAATAATTTATAAAATAACAATTAAGAAGGTAGAGAAAAAAAAATGTAATATAAGATAACAGATAAAATATAAAGTATAAAAGATGCCAGAAAGAACAATTTATTTTATGCGGGTATGTAAATTACAATTAATGATGTGAGCTGATGTGACCACGATATGGATGCTGGATATTATCCCTCGTTGCTCCTTAAATATAGGAGAAAGTCTCGTGAAAAATACATTGGCGGTAGCGCTGGTGCTTTATAAACCGCTTTGCTAATAGGATGTAGAGGATTAATGAGATCCTGAGGCATATATCGCCTGAATTCTGTTTCAATTGGAACGGAGACGCACCTGCGTCTGTTACGTTAAATAAATTAATTTATAAATGTATATGTTAGGTGAATTTTATAGAAGAAGAGGAAGAAATATTCTGTTGGAAAAATAAAGCACTCACAAAAAGGCACATCGACACGACCGTCAGATTGTCATATATCTGTGCTAACAGCGCCCCAGTCGAGACGCACCTACACCTAGCTAATAAAACAACCTTTCCATTTCACCTATCATCCGACTTCCACAATTCCCACCCATTCATCCCAATTACAGAAGCATGGAACGTCCGACGATCTACTTTAGGTATTGACCGCAAAATCCCGCAGAACAGCCTAGACGGTACTCGTCGCCACGCTCATGCCTATCCATTACAGGTAATTGGTGTTTGTCCTGTATCAATGTTGTAACATAGCTAACACCTTAAAGCCATAACCTTCACTCTAATCCCTCAGTAATATCTATATCTATGATGCTCTATAAAAACTCAACGAAAAGAACCCCAAAGACCTCACTTCAGACTGCATCCTACAAACTAGCTATCGTTACTTTTTCCTGTATTAATGGGACGGAAACAACGCTCCGCCGCAACGCCCCTTCGCATCAACTGTTAACCATAAGCAGCCGACCCGAATGGCATGCGACAGCGTAGGGTAGTGGCTGAAATGTTTACATATATCCCATTTTCTTTTTGATTTTCGAAAAGAAAACTTACCTTTTAATATTGGAAAAATATTTTCCATTTCAAAATCTTTCAGAACTGATGTTAAAAGTTTATCGTGGATCAGCTTTTAAAAATAAAGGCGTACAACCACTTTTAGATGGTGTGGTTGACTTTTTACCTTCTCCTATTGATGTTGATGTAATTGTTGGACGTCTTCATCATTTTCGATTTGTGGCACATTTAAAAAAATTTAATGTTTCGCCATTTTCATCCACGAACTGAATATTGTCCATTTTTTTCTTTTTCACTATGATCACTTTCACTAACAACTTTTCACTTTGGAATACAAAACACGAATGACAATGACAATGTGATGCTACTGCATTGTTGTCGTGACTCGTGACCGACGACGTTTGAGGGTAGTTTTTTTTGTTTTGTTTTTAGGTTCCACATGGACTCCACTTAAGATCAAGTATGTATGCCTATGAATTTACTTCGATCGTTGTTTCAAAATACGTAACGTCGATGTGAAAACAAATATATTCCCCTTTCATTCTACGTCGCTTCCCCTTAAAACTTAAAGCATTTGGGTTCTACACGGGATCAACTTTAAAATGAGAATGAATTCCTTTGAATTTAAGTTGATTGTACATTCACCCAGAGAAAAGTCGGTGTAAAATTACCCTATTTCGGGGGCTGATTTCACGTTATCCTAACGCAATTTTGAGCTTGCTTAGAAATAGGCAACGATAGCCTATTTTCCTAGGGTGATTTGAAAATCTTCAAATTTACCTTATCCCTAACATAAACCTTACCTATTTTACCTATTCCCTAAGGTGATTTAAAAATTTCCCCTCCGAAGTTTTACTTAGGAAATAGGTAGATTTTACCTATTTCCTAACATGACTCACTTTATTCCTTGGGCAAATTTTACCTATTTGCTAATGCAAATTACCTTATTCCTAAGGCAAATTTTACCTATTTCCTAAGGTAAATTTTACCTATTTCCTAAGGCAAATTTTACCTATTCCCTAAGGTAAATTTTACCTATTCCCTAAGGTAAATTTTACCTATTTCCTAAGGTAAATTTTACCTATTTTCTAAGGTAAATTTTACCTATTTCCTAAGGTAAATTTTACCTATTCCCTAAGGTAAATTTTACCTATTTCCTAAGGTAAATTTTACCTATTTCCTAAGGTAAATTTTACCTATTTCCTAAGGTAAATTGATATCGTTAATCAATGTTGAAACAGAAGGAATTTTTTTTGCATTAAGAAAGGAATGAATTGATATCGTTAATCAATGTTGAAACAGAAGGAATTTTTTTGCCATCGTGAATATTAAAAAAAAAGGATTCAATAAAAACCCATACTGAAGAACATTGAGTAGGGTATTCAATATTTAAAACGTATGCAAGCTTTAAATAAAAAATTATACAATGCAAATACGTATCTAATTTAAATTTAATATTGTCCAAAGAAACGACAAAATTTTTGTATTTGAATTTCTCGCCAATAACAAAAATAACGGGTTGAAGTTTCGTGCCGGATTTTGCACATTCTTCTTGTTTGTTTTTAAGGACCTGTTCAATGTGGCTTGCATTTTCAACTTCAGTGGCGAGTGATTGCCTGGAGTCCTCGATTGTAAATTTCTTGAACTTGTCTTTGAACTGCTGCGTTGATAGCGGCAGCAATCCATGTAACAAAGTTGCATAAGCAATGTTAACATTATCTGAAAATAAATTAAAGCCTCATAAGAAAAATAGAATAAACATAGTAATTAAAACACAATTTAAAGAAAAGTATTTAATTAAACAAAGTGTTAAAATAGAGTCAATTTACCTATGTCTAGGTCAGCAAAATTTTCTTTGACCTCATTGAGGTATGATTTAAGCCCGCTACACTTTACCCTCTCACTGAAGAATTTGATGGCAATTTTTGAAAATTGCTCCCACTTCGAAAAGTCAAACCCGTTGTTTGGCCTTAAGAAATCGGAATCCATGGCAATCTGTTTATAAAAAGAAGGTAACACATTGAATGTTATGTTAAAATTTAATGTTTTATTTGTTTTAAGAAAGGTGAAGAAATAAGTTTAAAAAAAAAAAAAACGAATATTGTTATACCAGTTCTGGCGCTCGTGAAAATTTATACAGCGGCGATTCCTGGAGGACTGCCTGAATGTCATTGTCATTACTCTGGCTTATCATATCCCTCCTCATTGACATAGTTTGCTTCCATTGGTTAATAACGGTGTCCCAGTCGCGATTTTGTTTAAGCTCATCGCAAATTTTTTGCATCTCGTTAGAATTCAGTGGTTCCACATAATGATCTTCATTGGAATGATCTTCCACTTCTACGACTTTTGCCTTCTTTGATGTTGTTGGACTATTATAGAGCTTCTTGAGCGACCTGCGCTGTCCCCTATATCGATCGTACAACTTACCCTTAGGGGGCATTTTGTTACAACCTTTAACAAAGTATGAGCTCTGTAATGTAAACAATGCTTTTTAAAGCACATTATATTTAAATTCAATAAACCAACCATGTTTTCCCTAGGAAAATTTTTTACAATTTCCCCTGCCAACATTTCGCATTTTTGAACCGTAATTTTTTTTTTTATTTTCTATATAATATTGTACAATCTTGTGGACTAAAGTTGTTCGATTCTCTGGAGTCAAACAATTTTTGACGCGATAGGATTCTAAAATTGATCTCCCTTGCTCTGTTTTATTCAAAATGTCTAGTACAGTTACCTAAAATTAAATAAACGATTTTTTCACTCATTGTGATAAGGGGATCAACTTTAAAATGAGAATGAATTCCTTTGAATTTAAGTTGATTGTACATTGAAAGCCTTTCATCGATATGTGTGTAAGTATTATTTCTACCGTTGAACCAAAACAAGAAAACACTTGCCAACATTTTATAGTGGTTGCAACATCAAAATAATGTTGAGCAAAGTAGAATCAACAATGTTACACTTTGAAAGTCTTTCATAGAATTTGGAGATTACATTTTGGGTACATTTTAGCATGTTCCACTTTGAAACAACGTTGAACGTGCTTCATAATTTATTAAAGTTGTTTTCAATGTTAAATCGAATACGGTGCACTTTGAAACAAGAATGAACTTTCTTAAAATAACGTTGCGTTGTTAAATCAATACATTTTCAACGTAAATTTAAATATAGATAAAATTAAATAAAGAGAAAAAACCTGCAAAAAAACTTGCCATTCAAAGAAAATTCTTTTTTTTTTTTACTTGTTTGTTTGTTTATTTTTTTTTTGTATGTATGTATATACATACATAATGTACATCGAATTAATTCCTTTTATTAAATGTGAGCTTCGTCGTCATCGCACGCAGACATCTGCTTCACATTGACAGATAACATAGTCTTGCAACGTTGTACACCATGTCTTCTTCCACCGCAAATGCTTCGAACGCATCATTACTGACCCGAGAGGCTAAAAAGTCATAAATTGTGTTGGATGCTGTCCTCTCGAGCATTAATGACTGGTTGGGCGGAAGAGAGCGAAGATGTTCCGCCACCAAATCGCCAAATATTTGGAATCGATCCAGCTGTGCCCTGAAACTTATGTTGCAGATCACTACAGCTGCCAAGTCCCTCATGCTGGAGGTGCGTGATGTTGCTGGGGATGGTGTGGTAGAGGATGTTGGTGTTGTTGTCTTTGATTTCTTCCGTGGACCAGTGGGCACCTTTGTATTGTTGCCAAAGTTGTCTGCTGACTCAAGTCAAGGTTTTTTGCAATTTCCTTTTGTCACTGAACGCGGTGACTGAATTTCCTTTAATAGGTCAATTTCGCAGAAGGTTGACTTGCTTGTAGGGGATAATTTGCAAGTTCGTTTTTTATATGAAATCGGTGAATTGCCGTAACAGATGAGATGACATACAGCGTTTCCTGGGTTAAAATTGGGGCCATTTTAGGTATTCCTTGTGAAATGTTGGTAATATTATTTTTGGCAGATTCATCTTTGAGGTAGTTGTAACTGGTTGATGGGGTGGGAGGCTGGTTTCAAACTGCTGCGCTAATGAAATGAGGACGTTATGCACCTCTCCTTCCAGATCTATTAATTTGCCTTGCTTGTATCCAATTTTTTCTGGATCTTCCGTTGATTCTCCAATCGAATTGTGAATTTTTTCGATTTGCATCCAATGTCTTTGGATCGTTTTTGTTGGACTTCATTCAACGCCCTTCGCAGGGAAGAAATTATTGTTTTTTGTTTGCGAGAGAGAGATTTTTCTAATTCCTTGATTTTGGTATAGAATTCTTCTCTATATGAACTATAAACCCTTTGGGCTGAGTCATAGTACCTGTTGACGTGGTATGCATGTAACAACTCAGTCGGGTGCTCTTCTTGAATCAAAATTATGTCTGATTTCATTGTATCGACCACGACTGAAGTTGGAATTTTTATATTCCGAATTTTTGTTTGCTGCTGCAGCGAAAGTCGTGTATAGTAGTTGTAGTTGTCCTACTGAATACAAATATGAACGCTGTAGTGGAAAATTTGATTTTTGCAGTACGCTAGTTACTCTTGAAGTTTTTATGAGAAGTGTAACAAAATAAATAATAAATTAATATGTGTATCTATGATGGTGTGGATGTATATGTATAATATAAATTAAACTTAAACTCCCTATAACGAAGTATTTGGTTTAAATTGTTGAATGCAAATCACACCATGTTCACACCATTTTCGCACTAGAAAAAAAAAAGGTACTCCGAATTAAGGACTTCCCCAAGGGCCGACCCAACGGTTCGACTTACTATTTAAACACAGAGAAAAAATTACTTTAACCGTTATATATTCTGAGCACGACTTTACTGATTGGAGGTTAGTGGGTGGCTAAATTTTTTCTATTGCAATCATTTTCTTCATCAATCAATATAGTTCTTCATGTTAACCAACGTGTCACCCGACTATCCAACGGTGGCAGTGCAGTGGAACCATGGTATATATTTGTTTACTTATTGGGCTACTTAACCCAGATGATTTGATGAGGGTAATTGTTGTAATGTTGCTTGAAGTGTGATGATGAGGAAGAGAATAAATGATTATGTGCAAATCTTTTTTATTATTTGATGACCTTGGCTTCTTAAAGTTTGATTGTATGTGAAATTTTCTTGAATTCTGGCACAAATGAAAAATCAATATAGGTAGTTCTTCAAAGATATTAATGTTAACCCCCGACTATCTAACGGCGGCAGTGCACTGAAACCATGGTATATTGTTGTTTACTACTTATTGAGCTACTTATGCCAGATGATTTGATGCGTGTAGTTGTAATGTTGCTTGAAGTGTGATGATGAGGAAGAGAATAAATGATTTTGTGCATACCTTTCTTATTATTTCATGACCTTGGCTTCTTAAATTTTGTTTGTATGTAAAATTTTCTTGAATTCTGACACAAAAAATTTACACATATCGTGTGTCCAATATAAAGCCTGAAAGTAGTCAATGGTTCATACAAATCGCACTACTATTGCCGCCTCATGGTTGGCCAATATGATACTTACTCTGAATCGTCAGTAGTGGGTAAATACGTTAATACGCCTTCGACAATGAATTTAAAGAATATTTAAAATTTGTTGTTTTATCGTTTTGTTTAATTCATGTTCATGTTAATCCACTTGCGCAGGCATTCTTTTGTTTTTTAGTAGGTAACTCTCACTTAAGTGTTTTTGAGTACCGCCTTCGTTTGTTCTTTCGTATAGTTACTCGCACAATTATTGTACTTTTAGTACCTCCTGCCCAATCCACAATCGACCTTCTTCCCTTTTGTTTATTTGAGCGCACGTCTGCACTTAATTACTATTTACACTTTGTACTAGTGTCACTTTCGTTCGTATTTCTGTTTTTATTTGATGGCAGCAACATTGATATTGCAGTGCATCTTCCCTCAATTAATCAATAAAAAATTAATTTTGATTTGATCTTTCGTTTTTTTTTCAATTTGGCATCCACCGCATTAATATTGCAGTGAATCCTTCCACCTTCGACTCTCCGGAACCAAACAAACGCATACACATTATAAATAAGAAATATATCCCGCCAAGGAAAAAAGAAGGGTTAAAAAACCGTCTCACGAGTAATAAAAATACTTATATGCCACATACTTATAATAAACCAAAATTGTAATAAAAATAACAATTAACGCACAGCGGCAGCACAAATTATGTATACCATAAACACTATTACAAAACACCAGCAGTGGACCATATCCTCACCTTATAAGTTTTTATTATTAAAATATTTATTGTAATTTCGGTTGCCGCTACCACGTTATGAATCGGTGGTAAGTTCACTTTGCAGTCTTTGTAAATATGCCCTTGAGACTAACGATGAACTTCTGCTGAGGACATCTTTGCACCAAACTCTTTAATGAGAGCGTTCTTCAGTGTATTCCAACTTTTAATTCCTGCCTGACTTCTAACGAACGATTTTGCGCTGCCTTTCAGAAGTTGTTGCGCGTAAATATACTTTTGTATGATATCCCCACATTGATGTCCATGGATTCAGTTGCATCGAAATGTACCATGGAATCTTGTATGTCCCGAAGCGTGAAATTCCGCGCTCTTGTAAGGCCTGTCTTGTCACCGGTTCGCTCCTGGCTGCCTCGTATTCGTCTTCCTCATCGAGTGAGATTTCGAAGTGGGCGAGAAATCTGTTCTGTAGTGTACGTTTAAGTCCAGTTGTCGGTAAGTTTATTTCCGTTAATTTGCTCTTCAGCCCCTCCACAGTCCAACCCAAAATTTCACTTCTTTCCATATTTTATCTTGCTTTATTTTCTTTCAATGTGGACATTTATGTCAAATTAAATAAAATAAATAATAAAAAAAAAAATACCAATATGCAACAAATCAAGTGGCTCGGTCGTTCGCTTACCTCAATTTCTTTCTCTTAATTTCTAAGTATATAACAGCAAACAGCTTCCACAAAAAAAAAATGCAAGTTGACAGCAGCACACAACCTCAGACCGCCTGGACACGGCTTATATACCTCGACTCGTTGGAGCATCAACCACGGTCTTCATGTGTGTGTGTTTTATTTTGGGGGACATAGGAGTCACAGATTCAATAAATGGATTTTTGCAGAAAATATTTGATGCAGACTTTTTGAAACTGCGCTGGCAATATCATCACCAGAACGGCCGCTTTGCTACTCTTTCCAAATTCCAAAATAATTTATTTTTTCTTATTTATTTTGCAAAATAAGTGTTGACACTTTGGCATGCTTGGGATCAATGTTTTTCCGATCAAGATCTCGTTCTGCCTTCATTAATGCCTTTTCGTTTTTTTTTCTGGTTGAAATCATGCATTTTAATTGTGCTAGGATTTGCATTTGCCTTGAAAATGAGACAGCGGTCTCACTAATCTTTTTTTAGTTTGAAAAACGACCAATTGAAACTATAATTGAACTCTATTCTGTACACGTGTTCTTTAACCGAATTATTTGAAAATTCTTTGTACAGCTGATACATTTTAATTATTATACTTAAGTGGCTTTCTAAATATTTTTTCTTGAGCTTGCTCGGCAGTAGTGCGATTCTATATTACATTTTTACCTCTTTTTTCCGGGTAAGGACAGCCATTCTCGTGCAAATTCTAATAATTATAATGAATTCGTCGCTCACTTATCGAAAGGGCGTTAAGAAAAAATTCCTTGCATACTTGATGTATTCTGTCATCGTCAGTTGAAAGATAATATTGAAATGTAATTGTTTTAATAATGCTAGATTTTTTCTCCTCCTTTGAACGTTGTTATTTTTCTTATTTATGTATTTGCTTAATTCAAGCTCATATATAATATAACAATATTTGGATAACTTAAACTCTAACATCAAGTGAACTTATTATTCTATCTTAAAACTAAATAGTAGGGGGTTAAGGAAGATTAGAGTAAAGGTTTCTTCTAAGGGAGGAGAGAATAGGATTGAAATCAAGGAGATGTTGTGCACTGTTGGCTGAGCGTAACATTCTAGTAATTGGGTTGAAGTGGGCATAATTGGTACGGTGAGTAGGAAGGTAAAAGAAGGGGATAGATCTTAGGTTACGTGGATTGGTATTGACGAAAATTAATTCAAGAAAAGGAGGAGAACCGATGGCACCGGTTATAATTTGGTGAACGAAAAGTATGTCTGCAACAGCACGACGACGTTTCGCAATCGTGCTAAGGTCGATCAGTTGTAAACGATGTTCGTAGGGGGGAAGGAAATGAGGGTCGGACCAAGGGGGGTTTCGTATAGCGAATCGGAGGAACCTACGTTGTACAGCTTCAATTCTAAGTGAATGGGTGGAATAATAAGGAGACCAAACTTGACTGGCATACTCAAGAATAGGCCTAACATATGTGGTGAAGAGGGACTTTGTTACATATGGGAAGAGTTAGCTTTTGCAATAATATAATTTATGTGAGAACGAAAGTTGAGCTCTTTATCACATAAAATGCCAAGATCGCGAATGGAGGAAACTAAGGGAACCGGAACATTACAGAAATGATAAGTACGGGATGGTAAAGACAGGCGTTTACGAGAAAAAGTCATATGTTGACATTTAGAGACATTGAGTTCGAAGCAGGGAAGAATCGATAGGAGTAGATATTATTTTCATAATTTTCATGTTGTCGGCATAAATAGACAAGTTAGAAAAAGAAATAATGTTTTCAACATCGTTTATGGTAAGGATAAATAAAAGTGGCCCGAGATGACTGCCCTGAGGAACACCTGAGGGGGCGTGGATGGGATTGAACACAGAAGATCTGAAGACAACACTATATTGGCGGTTTTCCAAGTAGGATCTCACCCATTGGATGAATATTGGAGGGAACCAGAAGGTTTTTAATTTATTGTAAATAATTTGGTGAGAGATCTTATCGAATGCTTTGCTAAATTCAGTAGTGATTACATCAACATCGTAACCTTTTTCCAGGGCACAGAGGGTCGTTGAAACAAACTGAGTAAGATTCGTCGTGGTGGACCTACCCTTAATAAAACCATGTTGAAGTGGAGAAACTAATGACTTACAATGGAAACAAAGTGAGTCGTAGATGATGCTTTCAAAGAGCTTGGGTATTGAAGACAGCTTAGCTATCGGACGATAGTTTGATATTTCATTTTTATTGCCCTTTTTATGAATTGGAAAAATATATGAGTTTTTCCATAAGGTAGGGAAAACTGCTTGCGAAAGAGAGAGTTTAAATAGACTTGTGAGAGGGTCGCACAGCGCGCTAGCACATTTTTTGAGAAAAATGGCTGGGAGACCATCAGGACCAGGAGAGAAGTCATCTTTAAGTAAACTTAATTTTTCACTGACCGATGAAAGAGAAATATCAAGAGAAACTAGTGAAGTTTGCGAACTGCTTGACAAGTACTCAAAATATTCTAAATCAGGATTATTAACAGCATTGCTGTTAGACTGACTAAACAAATTTGCAAAAAGTTTGACAATTACTTCAGGATCAGCAGATGAGGTATTATTAAAACTGAAGGAAGAGGGTGGACCATCGGATTTTCTTTTTGTATTAATAAATTGAGAGAACCGTTTCGGTTCAGAGATGAGGCAAGACTGCATTTTATCAAGATATGCATTGTAAAGTGAATCGCAGAGGAGAAAAAAATTTTAAGAAGCTTGTTCGAACTTTAAAAAATCTGAAAATGTTCGGGATTTTAAATAGGTTTTCCATAACTTATTCCTTAAATTACGAAGAGTTCGCAACTCCTTGGTGTACCAGGGGGGTGATAATAAACAATTCTTTTGGGGTACTTAAGGGACACACAGGAGCAAGCACTCAAAGATAGCTGTGTAAAAGAATGTCAGGGCAATGTCAGTGTAATAAGATGGGATGGACTTAGGATTGGTATTAAATGATACGCGTTTTCGTTGGGGAAGAGTGGAGTCAATTAAGATTGGGGGCTTTTTAATATTGGGGTTGTTTACAGATTTGAAATTGGGAGGGTTGAGATTGTTAATGGATTTGAAACTGGTAGGGTTGGTCTTATAAAATTAATATTATTATTATTTACATTTTTAGTTGAAGATATATAAGTTTTCCTATTAGTTCTAGTGACCCATTTAGGAATTTTCATTTTCCCAAGCCAGCAAATAGGGTGGGCGGTAGAGATGAGTAACCATTCATATCTGGATGGAATTGACACTTTGAAACTTGACGAAGTTACCTTTTGACATTCTCCGAGGTTGAATTTAAAATTGCTCGAAAAAAGTTTGCGAATCCAAGAGTCATTTGCATAACTAGGAGTTCCTTTAACGAAGAAAAGCGTGAATTTAGATACCATTTTTAGTGTATTAAGCCTGTCATTCCATTGGCTTTCTGTCCAAGTTGCGCCGAAACGATGGATGATAGGAACTGACTGAGCAGGGCATGCAGTATCATTTGACGTTGTTGATATGTTTGGTGTAATAACTGGTGGTGAGATAGAGTGAGATGTGCTCTGAGTGGATTCAATGATTTCAGCGAGAATGGATGTATCGTTGATGTAATTAGGCTCATTTGGTTTGAAATACGATGGTAATTCATCGATTTTGCAGTAAGTGATTTTAATTTCCTCAATAACATCTTTTAAAGAGGTACGCGTTTCACTTAGCTGATTGCTGATATCGGTAATCTTGGAAGCAAGGTCCTGAAGAATCGAGGAAAGTTGAGATGTTGCCGAAGACATTGAGGTTGAAGTGTCTTGTAGAAAGAGATCGAGGTCGGACCGAATGACTTGTATTTGCTTAGTGATATTATCGAGAGGAAAGGAGCTAAGAACCGAGTCAACTGTTGATCGAATTTCACGGTTAATATTTTCAAACTGGCAATGCGTGTGTTTTAATGGAGGATTTGAAAGTTGCTGTTCGAAACGTGGATTTAATTGCTGCACAATAGCAGAGAGTTTTTTATCGATTGAAGATTGATTAGAAAGACAACGATTGCTTAGGGTCTCGATGGAACTGTTAAGAATTTCTTTACTCTTAGAAAATTCATCGAAATGCTCAAATTTTGATAGTACACTTTTGTGAAAACGATTATTGTCAGTTAAAATAGAATTTGTAGAATCGCTGAGGCATTTAACGGCTAGTAGAATATGAGAGAAGGAGATGTTCTTACATTCATCACAAAGTTATACGAAGTAGTTCAAGTATTCTTTTATATACCCGCATGATCTTTTACTTAGTCCGATACATATTGGATGAAATGTTTTACCGCAGAGACCGCGACACGGCACTAGTTCGGTATATTTATTATCGAGAACACAGTTCAGGGAATCACATGGGTTATTTTCCATTGTTAAAAACTTTAAAAGTTTATCTCGACTTTACTTTAACAAAAAACAAGATCGGTATTTTTAACTCCCAGTGTACAATAGTGCGAAATGTTAGTTAAGACACGAACCAGGTCACAATTGTCGGTACTGAAACTGATGTGTGAATGTTGACGTAGGAGTCTGGAGATGACAGAAGCCGGTAAGGTAGAGTATATGTAAATAAATAAAAACACCCACAACGAAATTAATGGCGTTATACCAAAGTAGAACTGCTTGGCAGAACACCACTAAAAAAGTACTCACCCAGAAGGCGAGATTTCAGTCGGGGCTCGGGAGGAGATGAGAGACCACGCTCGACGATAGCTGGGCGCTGGTAAGTTGCGACGAGTAAAGATGTAAGCACGGGTACAGGTCCGTATGATGATGAGGTTCGTCGGCCGATCCAGTGACCGATTGGATTTGATTTTAGAACAGATGACACTAAAGTAAGCATCGACTATACGATGGGCTTCACTTCACAGTCTTAATTTAATGAGGATAAAAGTTGCACTTCGATTGTCAATTGGCTATATTGTTATTTCGAAATGCACTTTGGTTTGTTTTCTTGATAGAATCAAGTCAAACACTTTTGAAAGATAGTTTTTTTTAATAATTGGCACTTAAAGCAATTAAAATCGCAGTTTTTAAAATATATTTTTCCTGTTTCTGTCGGAAGTATTTTCAACTTGCAATGAACTTGCAATAGAAGGCTGGTTTCTCAGCGTCACTTAATTTCCAAAAGGAATCATGGATTTGTTGTATGTCATCGCTTGAGAAATTTTTGGAATAAAAACAAGTTGCCTTGCATTTACATGGAAGTTTGAGATTCTTTTTGGACATGACATTCAAACGGGGTTCTCCTTCTCATATGTCTGCCCATGGTTTTTTTCGGATGTGACTTTTCCATAGTTCCGGACGCCTCGTTTTTTTTTCGTTCCGTTCGAAGACCAGTCACTTTCTTAAAAAAAAAAACAATAACTTAATAGAAAAAGGTCATTGCTTCAGTGCAAATTAAATTAACCTAATGATGTGTGAATGTTGACGTAGGAGTCTGGAGATGACAGAAGCCGGTAAGGTAGAGTATATGTAAATAAATAAAAACACCCACAACGAAATTAATGGCGTTATACCAAAGTAGAACTGCTTGGCAGAACACCACTAAAAAAGTACTCACCCAGAAGGCGAGATTTCAGTCGGGGCTCGGGAGGAGATGAGAGACCACGCTCGACGATAGCTGGGCGCTGGTAAGTTGCGACGAGTAAAGATGTAAGCACGGGTACAGGTCCGTATGATGATGAGGTTCGTCGGCCGATCCAGTGACCGATTGGATTTGATTTTAGAACAGATGACACTAAAGTAAGCATCGACTACGATGGGCTTCACTTCACAGTCTTAATTTAATGAGGATAAAAGTTGCACTTCGATTGTCAATTGGCTATATTGTTATTTCGAAATGCACTTTGGTTTGTTTTCTTGATAGAATCAAGTCAAACACTTTTGAAAGATAGTTTTTTTTAATAATTGGCACTTAAAGCAATTAAAATCGCAGTTTTTAAAATATATTTTTCCTGTTTCTGTCGGAAGTATTTTCAACTTGCAATGAACTTGCAATAGAAGGCTGGTTTCTCAGCGTCACTTAATTTCCAAAAGGAATCATGGATTTGTTGTATGTCATCGCTTGAGAAATTTTTGGAATAAAAACAAGTTGCCTTGCATTTACATGGAAGTTTGAGATTCTTTTTGGACATGACATTCAAACGGGGTTCTCCTTCTCATATGTCTGCCCATGGTTTTTTTCGGATGTGACTTTTCCATAGTTCCGGACGCCTCGTTTTTTTTTCGTTCCGTTCGAAGACCAGTCACTTTCTTAAAAAAAAAAACAATAACTTAATAGAAAAAGGTCATTGCTTCAGTGCAAATTAAATTAACCTAATGATGCTAAGTATTCCGAAGGTATACTTCTTAGCTCTTCATTAAGAGGAAAAAAAACTAATTCACATAATAAATTCCTTTGTTTGTTACGTCTATCAATATCACGAACCGTCGCGCACAAGCACCGAAACTTGACTAGGAAAATATAGAAAAATTATTTCACACACACAATTCCTCTGTTTGATTTTTCTATCAATAACACGAACCGTCGCACACTGGGGCAGAATGACCCAATTGGTGGCAATAAATCAGCCAACAGAGCTAGGAACCTGAAAATTTCTGGGAATGTTGAGATATCCAATCTATTGATATTACTGTGCCCAAAATATGCCACGCCCACCAAAACGCCCACTTTTTTTGTACTTCGGAAAAAAGTGGAAAACAAATATTTCTACCGTTTTCAGTGTATTTAAATTTAGGGCTGTCAAATTTGGTCATAAATACGCATACAAAAAAGTTTATGTTTTGTTCTTATGTCTTCTGTAAAAAATAAGTAGTTACACATAATTATTTTCAGTAAAAACTTTTTTTTAATGCAAAAAATAAAACACAATATTTGATTTTGCATTAATTTAAAACAAAATCTCGATCACTTTCTTCACCACTGCTATCTTCCTCCGCCTCATCAGAATTACTATTACCAACAGCAGGACCTTTAAGCAAAGCCAATGCTTCAATTGGCAGTTGTTGCTCCTTTTTTTTCGGGTAGTTTCCTCATACTTGTTAATATGGGATCAGAACTTAACAAAAATGAGCTAAAAATATCTCGGTTAGTATTTTCTCTACTGGATTTCCGAGAATGATGTTCTCTATAATTTTTGAAGTCCTTGTTTCTTGATTCTTGAGCTTCTTCAGTCAGTTGACCAATCGGTAACAGAGCATGGGCTATTATTTCCGGTCCATGAATGAAATATTTATGAAGAGTTGGTGACATGTAATACCAGGGATACTTTTCCACATAATATCTGGCAGTATCAATTGCAAAAGTTTTGAACTTCTCTACATCAATTTCATAGCCACTAGCTACAACAGTCATAATAGTATGCATCTTTTTTATGAGTTGAACATCAATTTTTGTTATTTCTGCGGAAATTTCAGGATTTTGAAAAAAACGTCTGGCCGTATTCCCATCATTAGAGTTCCCGAATCCGGGCTTTGGTTTGTCTATTATCAAACCACAACGATCTGCAAACTCTTTTTGAATCCTCTCTTTGTTTTTTGAAACAACTTTTTTGTCATCATCCCCTCGAGCTTGCCATTTCTGAAGAGGCAATTTGTAGGATAAGTGGAGTAGGTTTTCGAAAAACCTTATCCATCCGTGAAGAATGGACAGGCCAAACTCTAAGTTTTCCGTTTTTACTTCCCTTGTCAACATACTATCAATATCATTAAAATTTCTAGATGACGCACCACATATGAAACATTTTTGTGTTGATGACGTCTCTGTTATAGCATTACAAATTTTGCCGTCAATCATTGTAAAAAGGAGAGTATGATTGACTTGTACTTGTCTTTCTTCAATCAACATTGTTGTCTTTTGCAAATTCTGCACCTCATTTTCTACTCTATTTTTTTCTGCAATAGACTTTTGTGTAGACTCCTTTACAAACTCTATTTTTAATGGCCTGCAGTATCTTGTAGAGCCTGGGCGTGGATTTTGCCATACAACCTTGGAACTAAAAGAAAGTCTAAGCGGAACAACGCAAGTAATAAAGACCGAAGAATCAGTTGCTTCAAGACCATGGAAAGCTTGTTTGTAGGAGCTATGCCCCGAACTTCCATCAAATCCCCACTTGCAAAATAAGCTCAGATTTTCCATTTCAACTGCTGTTAGTAGATCAATAACTTCCCTCTGCGATTCCAACAAACGCTTTGTGGTTAAATCAAGCAGTGCCTGAAGGGTAACCTCTACTAAAGTTTCGCTGACTGTGATGCATTCGGGGGGTGGATAACATTTTTTTTTTTCAGCTTGTAGGACCTTATATGCAGGAAATTTTCCTGGTGCACTCATTCTTATAATATTATATTGATGCCGAGATAGTTGTGCTTCAACTGCAACCGCTAGTGCTTCTTGGCCCGACATTTTGCAACTGTTTGTTTCTAGTGACTCCCTATATGACTTCCTATATTTTTTTGCTCGGTCAGGGGTAGTTGTTGTTATCTCCTTTAATACTTCAGAAGCATTAACCTGTCCCGCTGCTCTCAAGCTCATTTGAGTAGCAAAACTCAACATAGAAACCGATGCAGACTCTCTTAATTTTGCTGTTTTCATTCTTTTTGTACGTTCAGTACTTTCATCAAATGAAACATTTGGTCGACCACGCTTAAGCCTTTCTTCAGGGCAACAAAGAAAAGAAACAGATGCCTCAAGCCATGAATGGTTTGTTTTTGAAAACGTCTCAATTTTTCTAAAAGCCCTTTCCCAACGAGATTTGTACTCAGATTTAAAGCGAGAAAGTGTTTTAGTTAAACCTACATTATCGAAGTTTAGTGTTCTTTTTTTTAACTCTTCTCCCAGGTAATTAAATTGCGCTTGAAAATTTATATTTTGAGCTGACCGCATTATATTAACAAGCTCCCTCCGGGTTATAAAAATTGTATTTGAACTCGTACCTAAAGGTTTAAACAACATGTTAGAAATTCTCAATTTTTTTTTGTCAGAAAGCACATTTTCCAATGAATTTTTTTAATAAAAACCGCAAAAATCCGCAAATTTTTTTTACAGTTTCTTAAAATAGGCAAGACAAGCTATCATAAACAACAAAAATTTTGCTTGGGACTGCTTCGGAACACAACTAAACCAATCAATGTTTGCACAAAGAACCATTAAAAAACAGTAATTTAAATGTTTTTTTATGATAACTACCGTTTTATATAATTTAAAGAACTTTCTCACAAAAAAATCACTTAAATAGCTTAAAACATACCAGAACTTGAATGCTCCATGCCAAAAATCTTAATATTTTATATTCTCCACTTTTTTTGCAATTAAAAAAAATACTTTACAAATTTCTTCGCTACAAACTCCAGCTTTATGTAAACAAGAATGGCTTACGCCGATGCATGTCATGCAAAATGTGTTTAAGATAACGGCTTAAAACTTTTAAAATATTAACAGTGGGGTATTTGAGTACTTAAAAAAAATTATAATGGCCCCATACAGGCAATTTCATTTTTCGATTTTTTGCCACCGATTAGGTCATTCTGCCCCACTGTGCGTCGCGCACGAGCACCGAAACCTGACTGAGGACTGGACAAGGACGACATGAATTTATTTGAATTTATTAAATTAGAATTAAGAAATTGAACAGAAAAATTAATTCACACAATAAATTCCTTTGTTTGTTACGTCTATCAATAATACGACCCGCCGCGAACGAGCACCGAAACTTGACTGGGGCCTGGGCAAGGTCGAGGTGAGTTTATTTGTATTTATTAAATTAGAATTTTAAAATTGAACAGAAAAATTAATTTACACAAAAAATTCCTCTGTTTGTTACGTCTAAGAATAACACCAACCGTCGCGCACGAGCACCGAAACTTGTCTGGAGACTGGACAAGGACGACGCGACGTGAATTTATTTTAATTTATTAAATAAGAATTTTAAAATTAAACAGAAAAATTAATTTACACAAAAAATTCCCTTGTTTGTTACGTCTAAGAATATCGCCAACCGTCGCGCAAGTACCGAAACTTGACTGGGGACTGGACAAGGACGACGTGAATTTATTAAATTAGAATTTTAAAATTGAACAGAAAAATTAATTTACACAAAAAATTCCTCTGTTTGTTACGTCTGTGAATAACTCGAACAGTCGAGCGAATTAAATATATTTTTAATTTTTTAGTTTTTTAAAAAATAGAATCTTTATTTAGACCGAACTGTTTGCGTCAGTTGTCTCTTAAAAACTGACTTGAATATGTTTCTTAAATCTAATTGGAGATCGAAACTAAATGACTCAATATGATGACATACCAATCATGTTGGTATTTGTTTGTATATTGGCCGCTGGGTCCAGTTCATTGTTTATGTTCTCACGGATGTCCGCAGCGGAAGTTATTGTTGATGATTTGGATGTAAACATAACTCGCGCGAGCACCGAAACTTGACTGGGGACTGGACAAGGATGATGTGCGTTTATTTGTATTTATTAAACTAGAATTTAAAAATTGAACAGAAAAATTAATTTACACAAAAAATTCCTCTGTTTGTTACGTCTGTGAATAACTCGAACAGTCGCGCGAATTAATAAAACAAATTGATGTTTTGTATTTTTAAAAGTATTGCGAGTTACGCTTTTTATTTAAACACTTCTTAAAATGACTAATAAACTACCTCGTTACTTATGACGATACTGTGAATCTAAGAGTCGCTTGGTTTGCTTCTTACAGTCGTATTTATGCAGTTTGATGTCTTATGTATAACTTATCTTATTTACTAAGGAACGACTCATTTTGTGTACGTGACCAGATGCTTGTTTATAGCTTTTTATATTCTTGTTACTTATTTCAAGTGCTGGTAACGTGTGTAAAATGTGTTGTTCTTACAATATTTTTATTTTTCATCGTGGGGTGTATATTTTGTATTAACTCCCCTCCTCCTTAAAAATTTTAGCCCCTAAAATTCAGACTATATTTCTTCTTAATTTCAGCTCTTCTTCATAAATTTTGTTAAATTTTTCTTCATTCCTTTGTTTTTTACATTTTAATATTAATTGTATAATTTTATATAAGCCGATTAATACCATAATTATGATTAACGAATTTATTATAATATATATAGTATTGTATATTGAGTTTTCATAAGGTATTACAAATGGTTTTAATATATCAATGTTATCAAAAGCATAATCTGATTTCGATTTTACGGATTCTATAATATCTACAGTATTATTATGGTTATGAATTATTACTTCTTTCAATTTTTCTTTTTTATTAACATATTCTTTATTATCTATGATTATATTTCCTGTAAATGTAATTAAATTATTTCCTTCAATAGTTTCATTATTCATGGCATGAGTGCCTGAAGTTAAAATTATACCATCAGTTATTTCTAATATTGGTGTATCCTTTTGCATTAGCATTCTACAATTTGATTCTAAATTGTTTAATAAATTTAATGTACATTTGTCATTTATTTTCTCAATTTCACATATTGTATTACTTATGAAAGTTTGCCGGTTAAAATATGATTTTCACATTTTTCTTGAACAACAGGATATTTATATATAATGACTGCCAAATCCTTTGTAAATGTAGTAAAGATTCTACTGTACTCTAGTATGTTCATTGCCTGTAAGGGTATATTTTCATGTTTAATTATTTCTTTTACATCCTTAATTTTTATTGATTCTGCAAGGTATAAATTTCCTTTGGCTACATTAATACTTCTAAAATATTGTGTTCTAACAGATTGGAATCTTGATTTCTTACCATGTCTTGCAGACCTTTGTTGATAATAGCTTGTTTATTATTATTTTTTATTAAATTATTTAGAGTTGTTTCGATGGCGATAAGGTCATCATTATCGGGATTTCCCTATATATATATATTTAATCATTTTTCCCAGGATGTAAATGGCTCTTTTTGTCCTAGTGTGTTCAGTTAATTGTTCGATAATATTGTTTGTTTTCCTGATCCAATATTCTTCGTCTCTTGTTGGTTTATAAGGTGAATTAATTACGTTTGTAAATGGATTTATTAATTCACTTAAGTTTGTAATATGATATAGATATTCATATTTTTCGAAAAGGTATGCGTCTTCAACGGCGTTTCTTATAATTTGTTGGTTTTGAACCGGCTTTATCTGAACGATGGCCAGGATTTGCAATTGTACCTGCACGAGTAAGATTAAGTATATCCAGATCTTCATCTTCCGATAATTTGTTCACTTTTAAATTATTTTTATGAATTATGATTCCTTTCGTCGTTTTTATTGTATCACCAAGGTCTTCTGGCACAAAATGTTTTCTCTCCATTAAATGTACCCAAACTTTTAAATGCTTCTAGTTGAATATCATTTCCATCCACGTACACTGTTGCTACTTCTGTTAATGGTACAACTTCTGTGTCGAATATTTGTACGGTCTTCTTGACTGTGGCTAATTGTGCCCTTAAATCTGCATTCACTTGATCTTGGTTTAAAAGTGCGTATCTTAATGTTTCATTGGAATTTTCCATTATTTCTAGCCTTGCTAGTACCTTTGCCAAATCTGCGGCTGCCATTATTTAAAATTTTGTGTGTGTGTTGGTCTATACGTATGTAGATTTTTTATACACTGAATTATTTTAACGTGCTATGCTCCGTCTGTCGGTACTTGAGGAATTTTTCACTTAATTTTTCACTTTACTTACGGTTCTTCACTATATGAATTTTTTGTTAAGGTAAGATGATTTCTTCGTGATTTTTTGTCTTCCAGGGTGTGGTCTCCAAAAAGTATTTCTATTTAAAATACTCCTGGCAAGATCGCCAATTAATAAAACAAATTGATGTTTTGTATTTTTAAAAGTATTGCGAGTTACGCTTTTTATTTAAACACTTCTTAAAATGACTAATAAACTACCTCGTTACTTATGACGATACTGTGAATCTAAGAGTCACTTGGTTTGCTTCTTACAGTCGTATTTATGCCGTTTGATGTCTTATGTATAACTTATCTTATTTACTAAGGAACGACTCATTTTGTGTACGTGACCAGATGCTTGTTTATAGCTATTTATATTCTTGTTACTTATTTTAAGTGCTGGTAACGTGTGCAAAATGTGTTGTTCTTATAATATTTTTATTTTTCATCGTGGGGTGTATATTTTGTATTAACTCGCGCGAGCACCGAAGTTCAGACAAAAATAATCACTGTTTGTTTCTGTTTCTGCCTTTTTAAATATTAAGGTGATTTTCGTTTAATTTGTTCATACTTAGAAGAAAAAAATCCTAAATACTTTAACCTATTGACTCTCAACTTTTCTTTTTATTTATATTACTCGATCATTAACTAAATAAATGAAATAAGACTTTTCAAACGTTATAATATATTTATTTCATCTGGTAGCCAAGTGGGTGGGAAAGGCCTCCACTCAGGATTAAAGTCGCCACGACCAATCTTACTCATTCTAATGATGTACTCAGGGGAGATGTATGGTGAAAAATACGCTTCATAGACGTTGTGATTAGCTTCATTAGGCATGCCAAATGAGCTACTTCGGCAGTTCTCGTTACTATAAGAAGCGGTGGCTTTGGAAATCGCAATACTGTGCAGATGCCAGTATACCTTGTCACCGGTCGGTGTAATAGCGGGGCCAATACCGCAGATATACTCAAATATTGGCAATGGGATGTTATACTCATCCGCACTGATTGCAGCAAGGGGATTCATCATTGTCTGCAAATCAGGAATCTTCAGCACATACTTTGCGTGGTGTAAAAGGTATGCAGTTAGGAATTCTACCATCGCGTGCTGAAATCTCTAGGTAAGCACTGATTCTCAATACACAGGCGATCAGTCAGAGTCACCAGAAAACTTACAACTCATGATAAACCGGTTATCAAAATATTGCCAGACATGGGGTCTTACAATAAATGTCGGAAAATCCAAAACTATGGTTTTCGCACGGTCTTCACATAGTCAAATTAGAGAAAGTTGGTCTTTTAATGGGAGTCACATTGAAACTACTAATGAGTATAACAATGCAAGAAACTATACAATTATTAAATGATTCTAATTGGAAATCACTATACTGTTTTTTGAATTCAATTTATAAATATAGAAACTTGATAATTACTGAATTCATTTAAAGTTAATTAAAAGCACTTCATAAAGTATATTTTTGCCAATCTGGCTGACGGCATAGCCAAAGCTATTAAATTCATTATATACTTACTTAATATATTTATTGAGTAATAAAGATTAATACGACCAATCGGTTAGGCAGACAAATTCCAACTGACTCGATGGCGTATGTATTTATTATACCTAACTACCGGCAACCCTTTACATATGATAAATTAATAAACTTGGTTACCGGTTTACGTTTTAAAAAATTTTATTTTATTTTTCCATTCACTTAATTATAAAGTTAGTAGGTAGGTATTTTTTTAAAACTGCGGTCCAAGAGTGATCCAATTCTCGGTCGAGTTATCATAGTATGATGATGTGATCGGCAGCCAATAAGAGATGGTGTGAATTTCCTGATGACGAGATAATGCTTCATCGTCATTTGCTGCAAATGGGATCTAACGACGAAATAGAGTTTGTCGCAGATTTCGTGGGAATTGATTTTATTGTCCGAAGGGATGCTTTGCTTATGTTAGCATTCTTGAATCGGACATGGGGTCTTTTGTTATCGCGATACGGATGTGGGGTATTTTGCTTATTTTAGCTTCGATGATTGCTATGATTGAATCATGCAATAAAGTTAACGTTAACATGATATACGTGCTTATGTAGTTCGCACTCTTTTTGAGCTTCTGTAGAGAGCACATCTTTTTTTTTGCTTGCCTTACAATACACATACTCTAACCCCATTTTTGCCAGTGAAGTATACATGAGATTAAAAACAAAAGACTTGATTCCTCTACTATACTCATGGCTTATCGATATGAACTGACTTTTAAAATGCCTGCCTAATCAAATGCAAGTGTATCGTATTTTATAATACCACGGACCATTGTTCTTTATAAGATGATTCATATAATCCAATCAGCACGATCAAACGTGATTATTGCTGAGTTTAATTAATTAGTTATTTTATTGATCATAGTGATTGCGTCATATTAGCTTCAGATCATAGGCAGGCTAGATATTGAGCCGGCTGGAGTGCCGTATTAAGCAAGGCAGATTGAGCCATCACAAAGAAGGAAGTACATTCAATTACTTCCTGAGTGTTTGTGTACTGTTATGTAAAGTATAATGTAAAAAGGAACAAACTCACTAACATGTATCGAAGAAGTGCACTTGCTCGTACCGTTGTTGTTGTTGTCTGAAGTATCCACCAGAGCTGTTGTACTGTATGTTGTATTTAAAAGATTCTTTACATTGTAATGACTTTTGCTCATACTCTCAAAAACAAAACAAATTCTCGATTATAAACGCGGTCACTTTTAATACTGAGCTGCAATACCGGATTCATTAAGTTAAATCACACTAAAAAAATCATTTGCACTGACCATAACTTCTTTCTATCTCATTTCAAATTTCTGAAGTTCCAACTGTTTAGTGCAAGAAGTAGATACTGGTGAAATGGATCAAATCCATGTTTGATCTGGAATAATCTTTAATTTATTTTATATTCACTAAAATAAACGCGAGAAATTCATGTGGTTTGTCCGATGGCATAGAAAAAAAGAATTTTTTTATCACCGCAAGGGAAACGCAAAAAAGCTTAACTTACTTAGAAGATGGGTTGAGCCTATGTGGAGAACAGCTCCAACTATTTAATTTGGGGTGTTAGATGTGTTTGAGTGGGCTGGTGATCGGAAAAGAATTTCTAATTTCCGTCGCCAGCCACACGAAACTTCTTTTACGCTGAACTTTTAATTTGTTTGCCTGGCTTACAAAAAGAACTGGTCTACAGTTTGCTGTGACATCACCGGTCTTTCGTTGAATTAAAGGAACAAACTCAGAGGGTTGACTTTTTCGAGAGTCGAAATACTTTTTGCTTGTTGTTAATATTGTGTTAAATGAGGTTCTGCTCTCAAATAGTGTATACGATGGAATTATTTACTTTGATGACCGGATAGAAGAACAGAAATCTATTTGGTGTCATTTTATTGATGTGTCTTTATATTTAGGTGGAGTATTCAGAAGGTGGTGGTCATACAATTTCAGGGGTAAGTGTGTAAAGGGGATGGAAAGATTTAAGTGTATAGAATACTTGGCCTGTCGTCAAGGTAGCTGCGTGGACGATGTAGGGCGGTAGAAGAAATAAAGGCTATTATGCAGTTGTTCTTGGAATTCCACCTGTGAGAAGTTGCAGGCACTAGCTTATTTATTGCACAAACTGGTGAAGCAATATATGTCGCGCGTGTTGTTGGGGTCGAAAACATATTCTCTCACAACTTATATAGCACACCAACCAGGACTCGATTGAGAATACCGATCCAAAAGTGTCGATGCGTTGGACGTAGACAGCTATTGGGTGGTATTATTTCGTATGTGCGTTCGCAAACGTGTGTCTGCCATAAAATACGTTGACTTGCATGTAATGGAAGTAGATTGCCGCAAGAAGATAAATGTAATGATGCCATATAAGGTGGTTACACGGGTAGTTTTATTTCATACATATGTATATTGTTGCGAGAATGGACTGCCGGAAGATGGTGGTGTAGCCGAAGCGATGGCCGGTGCAACCTTCACCATCACCGTTTCCTGTTGGAAACAGATATGTTTCACCGCGTCGGCTGCACCATGGTATAATCAGAGGAGACCTACCTGTACTCCGTTTGATTGATCCTATGTGGTTGTGAATGTGTGGCTGATGTTTTTTTTTTTTTGCTTTGCTTTTGGTTGCTGGTGGCTCCTTATTTTGAGTCGGATAAGTGGAGATGGAGTAGATGCGTGGTGAGGTAGTTGAGTTGCGCGTAAGGAATGTTGAGAATGCTCTCTGAATGTTGTTGTTTGAATTGATTGGTACTGGAGATGAGGAACTGATGCAATTTAAGGTGAGGCTGGCAAAGTAAATCCGGAAAGAGATGACCTGAGTGTAGATTCCCATGCCTTCCCATGCATATTCCAACTGCCATTTCTTTTGAATATCGGCCAGTCATTTTCATTTCCACTTACTGCCTGTCATTCTTAGTTCCACTTTCTGTCCTTTCTATTTCCAAATTCAAATCCCATTCCCTTCAAAAAGCTGCCAGCAACAATATCGACGATTGAAAATTCTGCGCATTAGAATGCAATTTTTGGTTCTGAAAATGTCTGATCTTCAATTTCTGTTGAATCTGTGACTTCATAAAGATTAAAAGATTCTTTCTATTGTATTGTTTTTATTTGTGGGAACATTTTGGCGACCGTGACAGGACTAGCTAAATGAGTTTAGCATTGGCGACCGTGACAGGACTAGCTAAAAGAGTTAAGCAGCCTGTAATTACTGTGGAAGTGGTTTTCTTGACCATTATTATGGATTTGACACTTTATGACAAGGACATGGTTTCTTTACTATTTTTTCTTTGTCACTTTTTCTCATAGATTTTTACTTCAGACTTTTACTTAAACTATTAGATTTTTCATAGAGGCAATTCAATTTTGATTATTTGTTGGTTGCCCTTCTGGGGACTTTGCTATTAGTCCTGCTGGGGATCAATGTCCAAAGCTTCAAGCTTCTTGAACTCCTCGAAGCGCTTCCTTATGTCTTATGTGTGGCAGTGCACTGTACCTTGGTTTTTATACCTTGATGATTGTGGTATACAATGATGATTTATACAAATTTTGCTTGATGTTAAATGCTTGATTGATGAATATTTTATTAGTCACCTTGTATACTTCAAGGTTTCGCTGACTCAGATGAAGATTTATCTTGATTAAAATATACACTTTGATTTTCTTTTTAAGATGATGAACGACAAAAAAAATTTATACATTTTTACATTTTATTTTAAATTAGATTCCACTTCTGTATACTAATCTTATATAATTCTTGATTTTACCTGGAAGGGGTGGGGTGTAGTAAAAATATATATTAGAAATTTGATTCTTAACAGCATATCTAAAATATTCAAAAATATACATATATGAATACTTATATATGTAGAAAAGTTACGATTAAAAAAAAAATGTGTATGTCTGATACTGTATGCGGATATATGATTGGGTTTGACTGTAGACGGAATGATGATACCATGAGGAAGAGGATGTCTAACAATTCTGCATGTCGCTTTATGTTTCGATGTTTGACGATGTTGCCTTTATTATATTTCTGGTTTATATGTTTTCATTTCGGAATCGGTAGTATGCGAAATACAAACACTAGGAATCTTTTGGATTCTGTGTAGACATGCGGTACTGTCACCGCATGCGGTTTCTACGACATATTGTCTCTACCTGTTCCGCCGAAGCTTACGCGAAGTGTTCTTTTCTCTGCAATCGCAACAATGAATCTCTTCTTCGTTGTATCTATTGCGCGAGGCGTTGACGTTTGACGATGACAATTAAAATTCTTAAAATTTTGATGCATCCAATCTTTTAATCATTTTGATCCCTTAAAAAACTCTTTTAAATAGAAAGAATCTTTTAAAAATAAAATGCAGAAAAAGAAATATATCTTGCGCCGGTCGTCATGGCAATGCATTACGATTTATATTCCTTAAAATAACGATGCTTCTGTCCATTTCGCGTATGTATGACTAAACACGCGCCTTTTTCTCAGCCATGTGATTCGCAGTCTCAGGGTGAGGCGTCCATGCGTCGACCACCAAGTCGATTGTAAAAACTTTTCTCGGAAACCCCTGAAATAAAGAAAATTACTAAAGTCCAGCTAAAATTACCCTAAGCCTACATATCCAGCAAAAAACAACTGCTAGAGCAAAACTACAACGAATGTCACTCCATGTACTACCTAATTTATCCTACACACCATCTACCATGTCCGAAGGGGACACAACAACTGCGGGTCCAAAATGGCTGAAACTTTGGTGAGCAACTGTGAACAGATGAACAACGAAATTCACTAGCTTTTATTTACGAGTGTTGCCATCTTCATGTTTAGGTTGGAAACTTTTCAGACCACCCTCGTACATATATCAAACTCATATTATGCTCAACCTTAAGGTTCCAGGGTAGCTTACGATATATATAAATAACTTATTGGTGGGATTGCTTAAGCCGTGGGCATGAAAGTGGAACGATCCATCGTTGCTCCTTTCTATCTAGAAGGAATTCTCTCGTTGGACAAACCGGCATCGGTGAAAATTAAATTCTATCCTGTTTTCATTTTTTGACCTCCGGATGATATTTCCAGCAGTGCTCTTTGGAATATTCAATAACTCAGCGATTTCTCTTTGCGTCTTCCCTTTGGCATTATTGCCTCTTGTCGAAAGAAGTATTTTTGCCTTTTCGTCCCATACTGCAAAAAATGCGTGTTAAAAAATGCAAACAAATCAATTTAATCGACCAATATAAGGGACCTGAACTACTATAAAATTGCTTTTTTTCCTGCGCTCAATTTGATATTTTCACTTGATGCTGTCAAATAAACGAATGAATACTTGACACAATAATTGTGTGATGTTGTTTTTCTTATATTGAAGTTCATTAAGTAAGGTATCTTCAGCACTATTAATATCACAATAGTGCAAGCAACGAAATGAAATGCAAACCGGTTGCACTAAACTCTGAGTGTATATTTTTTATCGACTATTGCTTTAAAATATAAGTTTTGACAAAATGATTTTGTTATGTGAGTAACTGTTCATTATAATAATTACTATTTACAAATATTGTATTTTTCCCTCTCCAATCAGTAGCAATTGCTGGGAAAACTCCTACCAAAGATGGTATAACGTCTTTGCTCCTACCTTCCATTTAAAATACATAAAACTTCGCTCATATCCTTTGAGGCTGTCCCAAAAAATCTCATACGGAACTCTTTTAATATGCTGCATCGGGCTATAAAATGGCTACTTTTTATCCCGTGGGGATGGCTTAGTTTTAATTTTTTCAACTGAACGGATCTGGATGCATCACCAGAATTTTGATAAGAAGGTTTTGAAAATTTCTCATCAAAAAAGACATCCCCCTTTTCTGGTCAGAATCACAAATAACGGTTTTACTCAGGAACTATCCATCCAATCTTGATAATTTTGGTGCTTCCTTGTTCTGTTGGTTTCCCTGCTTTCTGCCGTTTTGCCCCAAATAGTTTATTAAAAAAAAAGGTAATTCAAGGACCGTTTATTTGACCACATGCCTCGCGTTGTTTGAAGTATATTTTGCTTCAGATAAGTATAAAATAATAAATATATTCTAGCAAAATGTATCTTAATAAGATAGGCGTAACTCATTTCAGCTGTCAAAATCCCATGTTTTTTTAACGAGCAATAACATGGAATGGATACTATACTCTTACACTTTTTACTTTTCCAACCTATAAAAATAGTTATTTACACATTAAAGCTGGTCTCCTTTTTATCTCAGTAAACTATAAAATTTGAAATATTTCTCCCAAAAATGTGTTGTGCCTTCATCGAAATTTGCTTAAGTTAACTATAGTTTAATATTTTTACATTAAAATTATAAGTATTTAAGAAAAAAAATGATATACAATTATTTTTTTATCAAACATACTAACTACTTCTTGTTTGGTAGTACTATTAATATCATAGTATATATTAATATCATATCTTATAATGAAAACCCTTAAATGTCAAACATATAGTTCAATATAGAAAAAAAAGCACTTAATTTTTAACAAATAAATAAAAAATAAAACAACGATAATTTGAAAAATTAAAACTCGCATCAATTGTAATGGTTAATTCATAAAATTTTCAAACAATTACGAGTATATATGTGCCAAATAGTTTTAATATTTTAAAAATTATACAAAAATAAAAAGTAGAAATGATTTCAAATTTTTTTTATTTAAAATCAAATCAATATGGAAGTTTTTTATCGATTTCAGAAAAGAAACGTAAGTAATATTCCTTTGAGAATAAGTACGAGAAATAATATTTTGAACAGATTTGTGTTTTTTATTTTGGTTTGTATCAATTAAAATGTTTATCGCCATTTTTATAGACGACAATCCTTTGCATTGAACTGCAAACTTTTATAAAGGATCCTTCAGTTTTAAAAAAGTGTAAGTTGCCACAAACACAATTTCTTTTCCACAGGGTTGGATTGCAGTAAAATACACCGAAATGTTTAGGTTTCCTAGGACAATGCAAGAAATTTTGTTCTTGTCTGATCTGCCTACAATCTACAATCTACATGCATATTAAAGCCCACAGCTTGAATATATAATTTCTATATCTGAGCAAATGTTCATTTGATCATCTGGAAATGAATAGAAAAAAATTCATTACGAGAACATTTACATTGTTTTATCGCTATTCTTATAAAAATAATTTCAAACAAAACAGCCAGGTGCAGTTCTCTCCTTAAATGATTTTCCAATAATACTTGCATCGCTATGAATGTCCATCCATTAACCCTCGGTCGTGGTGTTGAGTAAAGAGTCTAAATTTTGCGGTGCGGTCTTCACGAGAACCAAATCCATTTTATTTTACTAAATCTTCATTTGACAACTAGAGCATTAAAGGGATTGGAACTCTAGGTCGATTCAATTTGTTTTTGGAAAAATACAAACACAAGTCTAAACATTGAAGTGCTTGATCGAACAAATTCTTGAAAGACTTCGCAGCACAAAGTTCACTTTTGCTAAGGATGCCTGACATATTTGGCAAATGTATGCCTTCTCTTTGCAAAGTTTTCAGATACCGGGTCTTGTTGCCATCACCTTCAAACCATAAGTCAAACAATTCCTTATAAGCTTTTGCAGAATTTGCACCTGCTCCACTTAGAATACTGGAAACATTTGGCAAATTTATTCCATTTTCTTGTAAAGTTCTCAGATATTTTGTCTTGTTTCCGTCCTTATCAATCTAAAGATTATACAAGTCATTATTTCGGGATTTATCCAGAATACTTGACATGCTCGATAAATTGACTTCGTTTCTTTTGAGAACTTGAATTTGGTTGCTCTCGTTGAGCAATACCAAGAACTCATTGAATGCAGGTGTGCCTTCTTTGCCAACGACACTTTTAGCAAATTTGCTTGCTTCATTGTTACAATAAGTCTCCTCATGGGTTGTTCTAGGCTTTTTTGGCGATGATGCAAAGACTTCGTCTGTAGCGGAACGCTTTTGTTTCTTCGAACCTTTAGCTGGTCTGTGGTTTGATTTAGATGTCTTCACTTTTGTTTTGACCCCTTCTACTGATTTCGGATTTGGTTTTCTTTTCGTCATTTCGATTCAGTTTTATTTGGAACCTAAAAAAATTGATTTGAAAATTAATCATAAAGTAAAGACTCAACTTTGTGGATTGTGTTTAAATTTAAATCATCGGTAAGTATTATTTTTTAAGTAACGCCTTTGGTTAACAAACTTTGTCTATGGGTTGCCCAGGGTTTTTTTAAACAGCCCTAAGGTTGAGAACTTTCACAGAGAAGATGTGATCATATAACTTGAAGACCGACGACTTGTTGTTTTGAGACTCGCTATGCATATTACACAAAACACAACCCGTTCAATCGTCCATCGTATTAAAAGAACTTCCCACTTGGTTGTGTTGAAATAGTTTTAAATATAAATCACTGAACCTCAATCTATCAGGTAGTGCTCTGAACCCTTGGTTCTGAATGAGTTGTCAATGTTACTCAGGAATAGTAGGATCAAGGTCTTTGCTTATCGTCATGGCATTGCATTAATAGCGACCGGAAATTAACAGAATACATATTTAGATAGCTCTGCCCACTTTGTGGACCAAAAGATGTGCTCTAGAAATTTATTTTCATAAATCTGAACTAGTTCTTTTCACGAACCAAAGAACCATACCCATAGCAGGATCCAAATATACTTTCCATCCACATCCAGATAAAAGGTCAAGTGTCTTTTTCTCGTACTTAGGAAATGGATTTTGTATTTCAAGTTCTAGGAGTAACGAAAGTAAAGTGGCATCGGTGTTGGAAATGGTAGTAACATTTTGAATTGGTAGCCAGGCAGCAATAAGAGCAATGTCAATTGTTGAAATAAAATACAAGTTTGTGAAAACCTCTCGCAGAGCTTAAGGAACTTGCCTAGCAGAGCGCAGTACAATATGCAGGGCCCCGTTCACAGAAGAATTTGGGAAAATGAACAAGCTGAAGAAGTGGCAAGAAAAGGGTCGAAACTAGAGTGAACACCAAATGGCCCGCTCTGGACACATGCGAGACTTTAAAGAAAACACGAGTCAAAATGCTAACTGGATACCACACCGAAAAAATAAGTCTGATTGAAAAAGACCTCTACAATGTCATTGCCCGAGCACGTTATTTAAGAAAAAGAACTCATGGAAGACATTAAATTCGAGAACATCGCAAAGTTATCAGGGTCCAATAACCTATCTTCGTAGGTTCACAAGAGCGTATTGCTGAAAAACTCAATAGAGAACGAACGAGTATATTAAGCTGAGAAATTGGTAGCCGCTCAGATGGCTACTGCAACGGGTAAGAGCTTTAGAGGATTAAATATTTCCAAATAACCCGTGTCCTTTATCTAATTCACAAAGTAGTAGCCTATAAAAAAGTTAAGTTCTTTTTTTACTTCACGAGGAAAAGTTGTCCAAAATTGAGGTTTTGTAAATAATCAAGCCAACTGAATAGTTTGGAATAACATGCGTTGATATTAGATCAAAATTGATGTCGAAATCAGACGGAACATGAAGATTGTGCAGTTAAATTTTGAATATAAAGTTTTTTTTTAAAGCGAACTTTAAAATGATTTGTCTTGAGTTGTTTGAGTTGTCCAATTTAAAATTTGGTTATTTCTTTAAATGGACTGCTGGATAATTATTTTTTCTCACTATGATAAAACTATAATTATTACCTTTAATAAACAGAATAATTATATTTATTATTTACAATACAAAACATCAGTTTCCCGCCAGATTTGTAAAAGCATTTTATATTTATTTATCAAATACTTTTCTTTAATTCTGTAAACAAAACATTACCAGAAAATGTCTATTATGTCAGAATTCACAAATGTCACATTATGAACCGGTTCGCAGACAAGTCTTAAGGCGAGACTGCACTTGAGCTGCACGTATTTATTTATGACACTCCCTAAAAACAAAAAAACTGGTACTTTGCTGTCAGTAGAACATGTGAACTGAAACCTCTATTATCTTTTGATGCTCAGTTCTTACCCGGACGCCACATATGCCAGCTACTGGCAAGACACTACTTGCATTGAACTCAACTGGAACACAGAAAGTTATCTGACAATTAATACATGCAGTAACTTGCTTACCAGTAGCTAGCATATGTTTGGAGTAAGGGTTAGTCGTTGTAAACAAATCTCTTCACTAAAGGTGGCTTTACATGAAGGTGCAAACCATGATCAGCAAAAAAAGAGAATGCAGAATATATAAATCATACTTGCATGATAGAGAGGGAAGACCAAAATGAAGATGTCTTCATGGATGCAGATTATAGGAAAATTATGGATGCAGCTGTTGGTGCTTTTTCGTCTGCACTATAATTTGTTGCAGCTCCATGTATGTACAGTTCAATAATTATATTGAGGTTATTCCAAACAAAAAAGGGCAAGTGTTTGGTTTGAACAAACAGCCGCTTTGCTATATAAACTAAAGTACTATAAACATTAAGTAATGATTGGGTACTAGACACCGCCGCTACTATCTTCAGATAGTATTTAAGTTTTAAGACAATAGAGGGCGACACAATCAAACGCAATCTCAAGAGTTTTATAAACAATGAAAGTAATACATACATTTCATAATTTGGTGCGACTAGAATTTTAACATGCCTGGATGGGTTTCATTTTGTTTAAAATAGAAGTTTCAGCAGTAAGCTTGTACTTTTTTAAAGTTGCAAATAAATGAGTAAAGGTGGCTTTACATGGAGTTGCAAATGCAGACGAAAACGCAACAACAACAATCATAGTGCAGACGATGAAAACGAACATGTTCATCTTCACTATAATTTTCAAGCTGCATCTATAATTTTCCTATAATCTGCATCCATGAAGACCGTCTGCATTTTTGCCTTCCCTCTCTATCACACAAGTATGATTTATTGATTTTGCATCCTCTTTTTTTGCAAATCAGGGCTCGCAGCTCCATGTAAAGGCACCTTAAACGAATTAAATTAAAGGTACCTTAAGGTGCCTTTACATGGAGTTGCAAGCCCTGAGTTGTAAAAAAAGAGGATGCAAAATCAATAAATCATACTTGTGTGATAGAGAGGGAAGGCAAAAATGCAGACGGTCTTCATGGATGCAGATTATAGGAAAATTATAGATGCAGCTTGAAAATTATAGTGAAGATGAACATGTTCGTTTTCATCGTCTGCACTGTGATTGTTGTTGTTGCGTTTTCGTCTGCATTTGCAACTCCATGTAAAGCCACCTTTAGTTCTTGCTATTTACAACTCGTTAATACTTTTGATTAAAATTTAAGAGTATTTTGGCAACACTATGAACCGCAAAATATTATGGCACCACCCCAATGTATTTATATAAAAGTTTACATTATTTTCATTTGGTAAAACTTATTTCACTCACAGATTATAGATTAAGTTTGCTTAACAGATTATTAATAGAGATTTTTGTATTGGATTATGGGAGCTTTTTTGACAGTCAATGTGGGAAGTTTTGAAAGAATGATTGCAAGTAATTACGACAATATTGAGCAATCAACTGAATGAAAAATGCAATTTCAGAATTTGCTCGGAATTCTGTGAAATTATATATGTACTTGATATCAGATTAGAACAATCTTCTTTTCGATCAAAATTAAATTGATACGAAGAACCAAAGAAAAATGCTATTAATTTTGGTAGTAATGATGGCGGGTGATAATTCAGCTGCATTCAGCTGCTTAAGACAAGGGCTGAATTATAAACCGTTTCGTTTCTCGTTTGTTTGAATGCGTTCAGCAAAGAAACGAGTAGTGGCGGCCGCGGCGGCGCCAAAAAGTCCAGCTGTTCAAGACAAGAGCTGAATAGCTGAATTTAGTTGTTTAATTTTTCAAGTTGAAAAGTTGAAATTGAAACTTGAAGTTATGAAAATTAGACGCCGCACCGCACATGTCTGCTGTTTATTTGTTTAAAAATCTAAAGTTTAAGTGTAAATGAAAATAAATGTCCACTATCAAATAATAAAAATCTACAGCCTGTCTTTAAAGCCGAGTTTTAACCAAGTAAGTTACTATCTATTGTAAATATTTATATCGGCACTCAAGTTAAATTAATGCGCATTTCGATCTACTTTCGGTGTAGTTTTATTTATTTTTTCTGAAAATTGTGATGTAGCTATTTTGTGCATGATACAACTAACAAAATGTTTACTTGTATGTTGTATCATGTATTCAGTGTAATCAAAACTATAGTTTTTATAATAATCTAACCTAATTGGGCCCACGCCGTTTGGAATTCCAAAAAGAAGCGCTGAATTTTTTTTTTTTGTAAATTTTATTTCGATCTGTAGTTTCCTCTATCACATCGCATTTTTTGGCCATTTCCATATCATCATATTAGAAGTGGCATATTTATCAAATTACACATTCAAGGTCTTATTTTCATCCACAAATTTTTATCGAAATGCCAAGCCTTATTACTTAAATCATACCTACATCTTTCTCAGTTGCTTTGTCGCAGATAGGATTCTCTTGTAGATTATGTGAATGATGTTTTTTTTACAAAATAATGGGATCAAGCTTACTAGCACCGTTGACATTTTTATGAGTAAACATGTTTCTTAACTACAGCTGCAAACTTGTGATTCACCTACAGGTAACAGGAGACAGGACTGCCACGACTTGCATGCATCTCGGTTGCCCTTTATGCTCCTAAGTTGATATTCAATCTGTTGGTGGGCTAGTAACTAATTCTGTTTATTTTTTCCTGCGAAAAGTCCAGTCATCCGCAGTGATCGCTGTGGAAATAATATGTATGTATGTCTCCATCTTCAGAAAATTAAAAGGAACATCCCACTTGAGCTCTTCTGGGCTATTTAGATTCATGCCATTCATGTAACTTATCTTTGAATGGCCTTTGCTTTTGAAAATTTGAAGTCTTTCGAAATAAGTTAGCTATATTGAACTCCACATGGTTTGTGCTCCACACAGGCAGACTGCCTATGCAGTCTGTAAACTGCATTCCTCTTTGACAAAGCCTATCCAACTGGATTTTGGGAACTGTTGAACCACCATTCTACAGTCCATTTACTCTAATTGGTGTCAACATCTTTCCATGTTTGTCAGACCAGTGTGACAAATCATTGGTTTCACAAAGCAAGGATGAGCGACGTTGGTGGTGTACCACGATTGATTAAGATTTCTTAATGTACCTATACTGAATAGAGAGCCACCAAGTGATTTGCAACTAACCAGATGTTAAACGGCGTTTTTTTATTTCTCATGGGTTCCTGTTCCTGTCTCAAAATAACTTTTTGTTGTTGGGTGTGTCTTTGTATGTTATTTTTGTCATTAAAGCAGCCACGTCCCAATTCTGTAGCAGCGAAAGGGAATTTGGTAACGGACACAGAAGTGATTCGTTTCCCAAGAAACAAATAACTCATCAAGCGGGTTTCATTGAATACCTACCAAGTTTTCTTGGTTACACACACCGTCCTTGTTGCACTTTAAATGCCTCGGAAGCACTAATTGAATAGGACAAAGCATTTCACAATCGTGTCGTGCGGGTAAAGAGAGTTCCAAATTACGCTCAAGTTTAAAACCACATGCGCATTTCAGCGTTGCAAGTATTACCGGAAAGTTGTTTCAGGGAATAATGTAACTGGCTGTTTCTCTGGTGTTTTGTTCCTAGAAGTAACCATAAAACAAGGTCAGACAAAAAACATTCCGACAATGTTAAAGTGATACAAATGTATCTGCAATGGTTCTTTCATCCATTAGATTTAAAGCTCTGCTTAATTTTACAAAGACGACACGATAGGAGCTTCGCCCATTTGTAAAAACCCTTGCTCGATGGTATTTATACCTCGTAGATTGGAGTCTGACAGATATTTCGTCAATTATTAGGAACGTGTTCTTTCCGAAAAAGGTATTGCGTAATACATAATATATGAACATAATGTACCAAGGAACATATTGTTGTTTGTGGTGATCTCAACACTGATTTTTTGAAATCTGACAACAAATCTAGTCAACTGTTGGATATCACTGCTTCTTCAGGGATGTCATTAGTTAACTCTTATGCCACCCGTTTTACTCCAAACGCTGCTCCCAGCCTTCTAGATGCTATCATGGTTTCTGATTTGTGAAATGTGTTACTTTAAGACCAGCTCTCTTTGGGTGGTGTATCTGATCATGACTTGTTGTTCTGTACGTAAATATTGACTTTTTGCTTTTACCTTTGCCATCATCTTTTCACTTCAGATGCTTTGCTTCCGTTGATAATAATGCCCTGCATGATGCTGCTAGCGTTCTTCCTTGGCGTGATTGCTTCCTTACAGCAAATGTAGATGAAAAGGTCAAGCACATACAAACATTATTATTAGACATGTTCCTTTAAAAACTGTAGCAATCCGTAATAGTAAATGTCTTTGGTTCACATCTGAAGTGCGTAATACAATTAAAATCAGAAACAAGGCTTATTCAAAATGGAAGCGTACTGCTCTTGATCATGATTGAGTGTCTTTCTGTTGAGCTCGTAATCATTCAACTTTCATAACTCGAAGAGCTAAGAAAAGATATTTCTTTTCCAAATTGAGCACAAGCCAAACAACGAAAAAACTCTGGACTAATTTACGTTCAATTGGTGTTGGAAAAAAGAATGTTGTTTGTACCATTCCAATCAAATGCTATCGGTGAAGATGGTATTCCTATTTGCTTTGTTAAAATAGGCTTGCCGCATATCCTAAGCTGTGTTACACATGTTATTAACTTCTGTATAAAATCATCAACTTTTCCTGAAACTTGGAAGTTAGCAAAAATCATTCCCGTTCCGAAAAAATCTCAGCCCTATCTCCCGCAGATTTTCGTCCTATTAGCTATTTACCATGTCTGTCAAAGGTTTTGGAGAAAGTTCTTGCAGATCAAATCTCAAATTATATAAGTCAACATTGTTTGTTATCCCCAATACAGTCTGGTTTCCGAAAACACCATAGCTGTTCTATAGCTATGGTAAAAATTCTTGACGAGATGAGAGTTAAGTTTGATTTAGACTACGTCACGGTTCTTTGTCTGCTTGATTTTTCCAAGGCATTTGATAGAGTGGATCACAATGTGCTTTGTTTGAAACTACGATCCTACTTCGGCTTTAAGGACTATTCACATGAAAGCGACCAACGAATGAACGAACATTCGTCCATTTTGAAGTTTCATTCACATACAATTTATTTTGTTTAGTTTAGTTTAGTTAAAATTTTATTTAGCATTTAATTTGCTATTAATAAGCTTTTACATGGTTTGTACACTAATCAATAATTGTTTTTAACATATTGTATTATAGAGCGTTTAAATCTTAATAAATTAGTTTCTATTTTAACATTATGATGAAGACTGTTGTAAATTTGAATACATTTATAAAATAGCATATTTTGTGTTCTACAATTTCTAAAAAATGGTAAATGTAAGTTGTTATTGTTTCTTAAGTTATATGGACGTATTTCAGTTCTCGTTATCAGTTTTCTTTGTAAATAATTTGGCATTAAATTGTTCTTAATTTTAAAAATAAATATTAACGTATTCATTATAATTTGCTGTTTTACAGAAAGCAATTTTAAAGTACTTAACATATTTCTAATAGGTGTATAACGATTGCAGTACAATATTGACCTCATTCCTTTATTTTGTAAAATCTGTAACTTATTTATCATTTCTTCAGACCCCAATAATAATATTGTTGGACAATATTCAAAATGTGGTCTTATAATAGAATTATATATTTTAATTGCCATATTTATACTAAGCTTTTTTCTAATTCTTCGAAAAAATCCGATTTTTTTGGCAATTTTTTTATTTAGCATCTCAAAATGATTTTTAAAATTTAAATTACAATCTAATATCACTCCAAGGTATTTTGTTTCTTTGACACATTCAAATTCGTTAATTTTACATATTATTCTATTTTCTGGAAGTAACATTATTTTGGTTTTTTCTGTATTTAATTTGAGTTTGTTCATGTTTAAGTAGTTCTTTATATTATTGATATCTATCATTAATTTTTTAATACAGCTAGTATAATCATTATCTTCAATGTAAATCATCGGCAAATAACTTTATTTTACAATACTTTAATATCTTTTTTATATCATTTATATAAAGTACAAACAACAATGTGCCCAAAATTGAACCTTGCGGTACTCCCAGGTCAGAATTTAAAGCTTTCGAACTTACCCCATTAAATTTTACTATTTGCTTACGTCCTATGATATATGACTTAAACCACTTAAACTCAGTTCCTCTTATACCATAGCCATATAACTTTTTTAATAGAATCAGTCTGTCTATCGTTTCAAAAGCTCTCCTCAGGTCAATGAATACTGAAAATGTCCACTATTGAGAGAGTAATTAATAATGTTCAGCAGAGCAGGACCCATAATCGTAAAACTGTCTTTTATCATTTGTTTATTCATAAAATTAAAATCATTTTTATTTGGCATCACTTCCACCACTTTTAACAATTCTTCTAATGAGTTAATATTTTTAAATTTAAAACAACTTTCAGTATTGACCGAGAAATTTGTCCATTCAACATTTGGTATTTCTTTGTTTATTTCTGTTACACTTTTAATAAAAAATTCATTAAATCTGTCCGCAATTATTTTATCGTCTCTTATTTTTATATCTTGAAACTCAACACAATTTACTTCATTTACCGCTTGGCCTAACACTAAGGATTTTATCGACTTCCACATCTTTTTTTGATCATTAGTCCCATTAAGTTTATTTTGTATATAGTTTCGCTCCTTTATCTTTAGGCAGTTTTTATACTCGTTTCTAATTCGTTTGTACTCCTCCCAGTCTTCAACATTCCCCGTCAGAACAAATTTTAGATGGCTTCTTATTTTATTGGATTTTTGTGCCCTTAAATCGTTATCGAACCACTGTTGGTCAGTTTCCTTAAAAGACTTCGTTACTATGAAACTTTTAACCACTTTAATAAATTCAGTTTCAAACTGTTCACTGTTCTCATTACTAATATTAACTAGTGTACCAATTTGATTTATTTCACTTTCTCTTATTTTTTGAATGAATCTAAATTTATCATATTTTAAAACGTCAACTAGTTTCCTTGCTTTATCTTTATTTTCGCGAACTGGTATTTTCAAAATAACTGTCTCGTGATCACTTATTTTCAAATCATTTACTACTTTGACCTCAATTGATTTGATATCAGATACCACATAATCCAATAAGGTTCTTGAACTACCACTTATCCTTGTAGGATTGGCAACCATTTGTTTAAACATTTTTTCAATAAATAAACATTCTAGTTCTTTTTTATAGATAGAGTTTGTTAACCAGTCAATATTAAAATCACCGAGTATTATTGTATTTTTTATTTCAATTTCTTGCAGCAAATCACTTAAATAATCACAAAATTCTCTATTGGATGTACTTGGTGATCTATATAATGCTATGAACTTCATATTATTTATTTCTACCATTAACAACCATAGGCTCATATTTATTTGCAAATTTTTTATAATTGAAAAATTGTTTATGTGTTTTTTTACATAAATTACCACTCCTCCCGTATGTGTTGATGTTGTTTCACATCTTATAATTTTATAATTTTTTATGTGTACTTCATTATTTTGCACTGATAGACTTAGGTGTGTTTCTGTTAAAATCACTATATCAAAGTTTTTTTCATACATAATATTTTTTAATTCTGTTAAATTGTTTATTAAGCCTTGTATATTAAGATGCATGCAATTAAGAAATGCTGGTTGCTAATATGCAATCTTTTCTTTTTCTTTCGCAAGCCTTCTTATATACACTGGACAGTTGGCATCCCTAACATCATGATTTGAGTCTATATTTATATTTAATTTTTCAATTGACAATGTACAATTTTTGCATTTCATGCTTTCACTCTCGCACTCATTTATTTTATGTTCACCACTACATTTTGGGCAACAGATTTTATTTGTACACTTTTCAGCATTGTGATTGAATCCCCAACATTTAAAGCATCTTTTTACATTAATTTTATCAAACACTAAGCATTTGCTCCATCCAATGTTTAGGCATGCTTTATCCATTTCCATTAACTCATTAAAAACATCCTTTTCAGCTTCAATGATCGCATTATATTTATTTGGGTTATTAAATCTTTTGTAACACTTCACAAGTTTTATTTCTCCATTTAATTTATTTTGGGTTTTTATAACCTCTATTAATTGCTCTTCTTTCACTTCATTATCTATGTTAATCACAACAATTTTCGGTTTAACCAATAATGGAATGTTTATATCATATTTTCCATTCAATTTTTCAACAACTTGTTTTTCAATTTTTTTTATCGATTCTTCATCACTGCACTTAATGACAATTGATCCATTAACACTATTAGATATATTTTTCACTTGAAGGGCTAAGTCGACCGGATTAATTATTTCTTTAATTTCATTTTTTGTTTTTTCACTGTCTTGTTTACAATTTGGTTTAATTATTACTGGTGCAATATTTTTATTCGCCATCTCTGCATAGGTTTTCTTCTTCTTTACTTCATTAGTTGTCTCTTTCTCACACATAATTTTAACTCCATCTAATATTTTTTTTATTTCCTCTTCTTGCTTATTAAGTGCCTTTTGATTTTCATTTGTAATCCCCATTAGATAAGGCTAGCAAGATTGAAATTTACTTAAAATACAACGCCGATGTATTTCTTTCCATAATTCCAGATCAAATCTTAGGGTTTTGGACAATTAAAAATTGCAAAACTTGACTTTGGCTTGGTTTCGATGAACATTTTAGATTTCATTAAATTGATCATTTAAAATACAAAAACGAACACGATTTTGTGTGTACGGATTTATTTTTTTTCATATTTTTTAATTTATACTTTTTAAACAATTTCTATTTATAAGCTCAAATATTTATTTCCCCCCGTTTTTACACTTTCAGGTCTCAAATTCGTGAAATTTTCCGGAAGGTTGTTACGTAAGTCTTAAGATATGGCAACACTCGTTTGAAATTTACTTTGTAAATGACATTGAATCGTAAATTTTGTTCGTGCAATGTTTTTCTTTGGACGTGAATTAAAGCAACAAAAGTGTGCCGATCAACTTGCTTCGACTTTTGATAAAGAAACACCATCTCGATCGCCGGTTTTTAAAATTCAATCATACCTACAGTGATTCGTTCCACTCGCCTATGTTCAACACTTACATGAACATTTGCCCATCAAAAACATTGTTCTTTTTCTTAACCGCATAATTTGACAATATTGCTCAAAAAAAAAGCTCATGTCCATTGATTTTCAGATATTTTGAAAAGATTCAATTGCAGTGCTTCAAAAGACGTCTTTAAAATCGTGACAGACGGCGAAACATGGATCTAAGTAACAATAGACAATATTTGGTTCGCCCACAAAGCACTTCGAGGCAAATGGTTCTTCTTTTGTTCGAAATAATTCACTATCGTGACATTAGAGCAAAGTGGAAAAGTAAATTCCAAATTGTGTACCGCCATTTGTTTGCAAGAAATTAAGGGCACTAATAGCAGAAGACGAATGCTAAGTACAAGCACAATGATACAAGCCCTATCTCCTCGGCTCAAAAAGTGCATATTTGAGTATTCAAATGAGAAATCCTGACAGTCAATTTATCGTCGTTCCTAACTAGGTACTTAACATTTATGAATTTACAATCGGAATTCTAATCTGCATCTTTAGAGAAACCAATTATAAACTTGGGATATTTTTTAAAATCGACTCAAATTAATCCAAAGACTTCTTCATTAAGTGTTCCAACTAAACTCGCCGCGAACATTTGTTTGGGGAGCATTCCAAAGTTATGCGATTTTTGACATCTAGACGAGATACTTTTCTAAACCAATTTTAATATTTTCTCAGTGTGATTGTGATTGGAAAACTGAACTAAACTTAGTGTTTTGTTTCATTAAAATCAAAATCAAAAAACTATTCAAAACGACGTAACTTCAATTTATTATAAAACCTAATTCAAACATCACTTACTCTTGAATAAATCATCTCATCATCTTCAAAATATCCTGCAATGATACCAAAAAGGAAATTAAGTTCATCATCTCACAAACAACTTGTCACCAGTCATCGAAAACACATCTTTCAAAAACGATGGTATGTTTTTAGTGTTAAGTTATTTTATTGAAACCTTTATTTATTTTTTAAAGTATATATGTATTTGATAAGATCAGTTTACACAATAATTTATTTATATTTTTTGTAATTTTAAGTTGGCACAACAAATTGTAGTTCGAAATGTTCAAAACACACGGCATCAAAAAATGTCTTGTGACAAGTTGACAAACGGTCTTGTAATGTAAAGTTTATTAGGCATTGAGGACCAGTTGACCTTAATAACCATTTCAAAAAATATTGAAAGTTCGCGCCGCGGAGCTATAATGGATGGGGATGAGTGTTTTCAACTCCATTTCGAAAACTTTTGTAGGTATATTGTTTGAGATAAGACTTGTAGGCAGAGCATGAGATGGGGGGTCGATCTGAAAACGGTGTTCGTGTTATGCTCGAAAGACTGAGCGTCGAACTATTGAAAAGAGACAGCCTTGTATCCCAATGCTGACAAGATGAATATTTCAATTTATTTATTTCATCAATCTGAGAATTATCCTCATATAGATTACAAAAACTTAATTTATAAATAATATATACAGTACATACATCATGTCTAACATAACAAAATTAATAAATAATGAAAACAAATAGAAACAGTCATGATAACATAAAAACAAGAAATAAATCATTGGAATAAGAGTGCATTCAAAACTTTTTTCTTAAAATTTACTCTAGGACAAGTTTGAAAAACGTCAATTATATTTAAAATATTATTGGTATCTTTGATGCATCGCGATATTGGAGCATTTCTGCCATAGTTGTTTCTCGAGAAATCTTCAACAAAATGGAAAGTTGAATGGAGCATTCTACTTGGAAAGAAAAAGTTAATTCGCTCAAGTAAATAAGAGCAATTTATATGATTGTTAATTATGTCCTTGATGAACATCACTGAAAAATAATGTCTTCTCGTTTCAAGCGTTTGCATACCAAAAAGCAGGCATCTAACAGAATACGAAGGTTTAGGAATATTCCAATTCAATTTGTAGAACGCAAACCTTGTGAAGCTCTTTTGAACCCGTTCTAACCTCAGAGAATAATTATTATAAAACGGATTCCATATAACGGTACAAAGCTATCCCGATGTTGCAGCTGTGAACTGCTCAGTTCACCTCATTGCGATCTGTTTACTCAACTTGACAAAGGATGCATACACTTCTATTTCCCCTTGTGGATTTACGACTTAAATATGATTGGACCTACTTAATAATCTCAACGAAAACGAAAGAACCATCTGCGGAGAGGAGAAAAATTCTTTAATTTTCAAAATCAATGAACAAAAATGTTTATCTTTTTTAATGCATGACCTAACATCGAGAAAATATGGCTTAATAATAACCCAGCTTATAATCTATGTCAACATTTCATTTCATAACGATCCAAGGATAAACTAAAAAAGAAACTTACGTTCAAATCCTTTCTTCGTCCCCGAAAATTCACAAATCGTTTTCGAAACTTGAAATTTTTTTTTAAATTTCAAATGCCTTGTAACTTCAAATCTTTCCCTGCTTTTATGAACTTGCTTTATTTGTGGTAACTTGCTTAAAAAAAGGAAAAAAAATCGAAAGTTAACAAGTGTTAACTTCAATTTGTCTTCCATAAACTTTCATGTCTTTCAAAAACTTTCTAAACCTTCAATTAATTTACTTTATTTTATTTTCTGCTTAAGTAAAAGTGGCTGAACTATTGTTACGGTTTTGAATACTAATCGCTTCACTATTATCTGAATTACAATTTGATAACAATTAAAAATCTCGTCTTCATTCAATGCCAGCTATCTGTACTGCTACTGTAATGTAAATTCAAAAGGTGATGGAATAGGCCTAAAAGTATGCTATGTTTATTAGTGGCTATTCTATTCTAAGGTGAAATGAAGTGCTACTAAACTGAATCACTGTGGATCTCCGGTAGTATATAAATTAATGTTTTTCCTTTTTAAATGTTATACACAAATATTTTTTTGGTTCTTTTTATTTATTCGAAATGTAAATTAAATCTGACTTAAAGCTAACAATAATGTTTGGAAAATCAACTTGCAAGGAATGCGTCGTGTCAGCTAACCTTGTCGCCGTTGTCGTTGCTGCTGGGTGCACATGCACCGGTGTAAGGTAATCGTAGCTATTGTTTATCTGCTAGACGCATCCTCATCAGTTTTCCAGTTTGGTGGGAATAATATGTTTCTCATTCTGGTGGGAATGGAATGTTTATAAGATTTGAAAATGTTTCACTTATACCACAAGAAAACAAAAATTGCCCACGCACTCAAATGGTTTGTTATAGCCCTTTTAATAATGAGTTACAGCGCGAGCGATATTGATTGTTGACGCCAGAGATACCGAAGCGAATTCAGAGTTAAGAATAATGGCAACGTATCTTAAAATGTAACGGAAAAAATAACAAGAGAGGAATTGAGTTTTTCTTCACTCGCACAAATGGGGCCCGTGAGACTTAACGTATATGCCACACGTTGGGCGCCATCTGTAACGAAGCAATAGTAAGATGATTGAAGATAGAAGAAGCCATTACATTTGTGTCATTCCTCTACAATGTGTACAGACAGGGCCCGTGAGGCATTCAAAACGTTTACCCGACATATGGGCGCCATCTGTAACGGAAAGTACATCTTTATCAACGCACAAATGGGGATCGTGAGGCGTTCAAACCTATGTCTCACGATCAGAGCCATCTGTAACGAAGTAAGAATGACATTTATCTATCTAATGAAAAAGAAAAAGGGGGAGGAGAAGTCTCTTTCTATAATATGAAGTGGTATTTAAAACTGTCGCACTAAGGAGACCTCTGGAACATAACCTCTATTTCACCTGTAACTAAGGAATTTCATAAAGTTAAGAAAATAAACAGTACCCCGAATATCACTTCCTCTATACTCTCCGCACAGCTCATACACTTTCAGATAACCATCGCTCAGGAAACCCTTCTAATCCCTTTCCCAAACCTTCACGGACAGGCAGGACAGGTAGGAAACGATTCATAAGCGGCGCCTAAAGCTTGTCCCTCAGGTGCATGATTGTTTATTGAGGTACACTTCGATGTTGCGTATACACCTTATTCTCTAACACTTCATCGTTATCAAAAAAAAAAAAAAAAAAAGAACAGCCAACTGCATTCTCAAAAGAATAGTCCAGTGGAAGGGGCATGGCGATATCCGGCCTCATGGCCTTCACACTGAATCATCAACGAACTTATAAACTTTATCCGAAAAAAATACCTTGCTACAAGAAAGGTAGACTAGTAGTGGAAGGACAATGGCTTCTTTTGTGTTGCGAACATGAGATATTCCAAGACATCAGCTTCTTCACATTGCATGTGCTGCGCTTGCAAATATTAGACCATATAATTTATAAGAAGTTACATTTTGTTATAGCAGATCTAGTACTTGATGTACTAGACCTTGGGGGGTTGTTTTAGTTGAGGCAGGGCCCGAAGTGTCATAAAGCTCTGAAAAATTATTTGATTTGGAACCTTGGATTGATTGTTGAAATTCATGAACTGGCACAAAAGTCAAGAAAAGGGGAAATTAGTTTGAGCCAAATCATCATACTGGAGAAACGAGTGAATGGTATCCATTGATGATCGTGGATATTGGGTTTATGTGAAACGATATTCACGCCTTCCTCTTACCCTATACAAAGAAGTTAAACTGGAAGGAAACATTTGGGTGGAGGGAAAGCTAGGTGGAATCGTCCCCTCGGCCTTCTTTACCCGCTCAATGTTCGATTGCAACATGACAAAGATGTGCATCCGAAACCATGGAATTCGCTAAGTGGCCACTGAAATGTTGTGGGAATTCCCCAAAAAATAAAAAAAAACCAAGATATTTAACTTCTCACATGTTCGAAACCAATCTATTAAGACGATAAAATGTTAAGATCAACTTCTCATTTGTTGTTGTTGTTGAACCGGGATCAACTTCCCTCTTGTAATTAACTTCTCAAACCATATTCATGTTTAATTCACATGATGTAAGCAAAATTATTTTTACAACATTAACCATGTTGAATAAATAAAAAGAATTAAAATTTTTTTATAAACGTTATAATAAACTTGTATTTTAGTCCTTAAAAAAAGAACTAATACAAGAGCGTAATACAAAGTTCACTTGAAATATCCTTCCTGAAATAATATCTAAACTTATCTAAAATTGCTTGTTAGTTTAACATCTATTAGCACGAATTAGGATTTTCGTGTTCCCGGCTCTTTTTGATTCCCGGGAATCGGGAACGATTATTTTTGATTCCCGAGAATTCCCAGGTACCCGGGTATTAGTTATTTAGAAATAAAAATCTAGTTTTTCAGTATTTTCTTTTTATTATACAAATTAATGAGTCTGTTTGCCGGAGAAATAAGACTTTAGGAATACCAAAGCATCCAAAGACCTATCAGACAGCCTGTTTCTCGCATTGGTCCCAAAGCTTCCAGCGATTGAAAACACCCTCTCACTTTCTGTAGATGTTGTTTTCACTGTTAAGAGGGATTTGTAAAGCAGATCCAAGTAAGGTGTACGTTTTTTCGTGGCCTCGTATATCTTTAAGAAAAATTAACAGAAAAAAGACAAGGAATGAAAAGGTATAATATCCATTTCCACACAGATAGCAAAAACAAAATGCAACATAAATTTTAAATAAGTTCATAAAAAGGACAATTAAATAATAAATATGTTAAATAATGTGTTAAATAATATCTAATAATAATATTTGGACCGCATTTTCCCAAGGTTGGTCTTAAACAGGCTGCGAAGAATATTCCATTTCATTCGCATCAACTTCCGGAATGGCAAGTTCCCTCGCAACCTGCTGCCAACAGTCAGATTTGACATTAGTCTACCGATAATCGCTGCATCCGCCGTCCCACAGCGGTGGCCACTTCTGCACAGCAGCTATAAGTGCAGATGTCTGCTGGCTGCTCCACAAACACTTAAGCTTTCGTTGCTGATGCCGTTTTTTTTTTTTGTGCAATTCCTGTTTCAGGAATACTAGTTGAGTTCTCGTTGTTTTCCCTAAATAATAATAACGACAATACTCTGCTTCGCTCATTACGATAAACGTTCCTGGTTGTCCGACTCTGTTGCGTACTCATACTTGGTGTCAAGTATTAGATCCCAATGCTCATCTAACACTGTTGGTAAGAGGTACACTTTATGAATTTTGTAGCGTAGGTTTTCTGGCAGTGGAAGAGTTATTTTAACTAACAGATTTTCCCCTTTTGTGAAAACAGATGTTCTGGCCGCTTGATATATGCCAAGGAAATTCTGGAAAGAAAACCTTTGTTTGAAGGCGATGCTCTTTAGCGCATCAGTAATGTTTTTTACGTCCATGAAAAAGGGATGAAGTCTGCTCTGGTACAAGTCATCTAATATGGAGAGCTCCAAAACTTGTCGATTTTGGATCTCCATTATTTTTGCGGTAATTACTGATGTCATTGCATTTGCATCACTCCTCGTTTTCAGCAGTGCAACTTCCTTGTTCGTGTTTTGGCTATAGATAAGAAAAGTTTCGGTCAAATTTCCAACTCCTGCTGTTATGTTTTCGATTTCTTCTGTGAGTTGAGTGATTGGTTTGCTTAATTTGTCGAAGTTCGAATTCATCACAGATATTTGTCGGTGCACCAGCTGGAACGATTCGGCGTGGCGTCGCGTTTATGTGGAGAAATTCAAGCTGCTGGTAGAGCTTCCTAGCATCTTCGCTATCCATAGTACCAAAAGCCCATTTCGAGAATCCTATGAATTCCAATGCTCTTTTTTGTCGTTTTGAGTGCGTAAACTGTTTCATACGGTCCGCTGTTTGACGAAGGTTAGCAATGTTCGTCTTTGTCTACTGGATAATCAAGTGGCAATGGCGTTGAAAATCTTCATCCGGTATGCTTTCGCATAATGTCTGGAGCATTTTTTCGCACTTCTCTACCATCTGAAGTACTAGTCCGTAGTCCATTGGTGTGAACTTTGTTAAAATTGTCCACGTATCGCTGTAGAATATAGCGTGCGAATAGCACGGGTGATGTTTCCTGCAATGCATGTATCTCGAAAGGTGTCTCATTCTGGGTCTGCCCGGGGCTGATGCTTACTACTAATACTTAATTCATAACAAGAAACATCCATCATAATGAAAAAAAGATGTTTTTTTTTTTAAACATGAAATTAATTTAAATTTTCGTATTTTGAACTTTACAATATAATGGATAGTTTATAAAAAATATATTAATTTAAAATTGTTCGTTCTGGAGGTTCTGAAAGAGAGAGAGAAAAAAGTTATGAATTGAACAAGGTAGCAAAATATTATATTATGTAATTGGATATTTGTTATTCATTAAAAGGTTTTATTTGGTTTTTATGCTCCCTCTTTGTTTTGTTGCCAACTCTTATTATTGTATATTATATAGGGGATTGACATTTATCCGCAATGGACTAATTATGTTTCGTGAGCGAACGGTTTGTAAAAAAAAACTTAAATGTTTTTTTCTTTTCTTTAATTTTTTTTTCTTTATATTTTTTTTTATTATCTTTATTTGATGGTTTTTGAACAACTTATAATTTTAACATGAATTATAATTAAACAGCAAAAATGAAAGGCCGCTTGTGTTGACCAAACGGCTGCACCTTTCAAGTTGCTTTACTGAATTAGAACTAACTTTTCCACTGACTCTTAATCTACAAGTAAGTATAAAATTATGTGCTTCCCGTGAGAAAGGAATGCACTTGTTTACGAAATATTCATATTTCATTTGGCTTCAGTGAAATATGAATATTTGTATCTACATTATATTGGCAAGGGGGAAAGGAGGTGTATAATTGTGCGACACGTTTGGCAATGTCGGCACAAAAAATGGTGGGAACCAGTTATTACAAATATTATGTGCCGTTGCAAAGAGGGAATGTGGGAGGTGCAAAGGGTAACGGTTTAATGTGCCGTTAGACTGTAACGTGAATATTTATAAAAATCCTATAAAACTAACTATATATTGTATTGTTATATATATACACTCTATATATATGTTGGAAAAGTATGAAGGCCGAATGAAAAGAGCTACATATCGAACGTAAAACTCCTCCTCAACATATGGATCTACAACGCACAGAAAATAGTGAGGCAACCCTTCCTCACTACCTTTAAAGGGGTGGGAACACCCGTTGATAGAATGAATGTTCCTCAAAATTCCAAAATAACTACACCAAAAAAAAAGAAAACTTCAAACGAGAACTACTAAGAATTGAATTGCTAAGGGAATGGTATAACCTAAAACTTTCATTACCAGGAACTAGTATTTGAACCTGAACTACTAATACCAAATCGTATCTTATCCCCCGTAAAACATAATACTCAGAACTGACCTTCTCCATTTCGAATCCCCAATTCCAGACTTCCCCCAAACGGTACGACGATATCGTCCTCGTTGCTCTTAGTAAGAAGGTGTGCAGAATTTGGGGCACTAGTTACCCTAGCAGCACGGCCTGCTTCTGTGTGCCATCGCTTAAACTCGCCGGGTGGGGAGTGGGATCTTGTGCGGGGTACTAGGCGGTGTTACAGATTGATTTAAGCAGGCCTGTCCGGTGACGTTGACAGTATAATGTTGGGGTTGACTGAGGCCCGAGGATGGTAGATGTGGAACGTCGCAAACCTGGAAATAAAGACTGAAAAATCATCTTCCCTAACTCACGCGGTGCTAGGATGAACACTTATCCTTAATCATCATTTTTTTGTCATCCATAAATGACTCAATGACTGGAGAAAAATATTGGGAGCGCATAGGTGCTAGTGCCTCCTGGGTCTGGCGTGTCCTGGTTTAACTTCCGTATTACCCTGGATGTTCTGGAACTAAAACCGAAAAGGGTGAGGGGGAGAAAGAGATAGTAAGTTTCCCCCTCGCAGTCTCTTTACCCACCCAGTGACTAACCTCCGTATCGACCCGGAGGATCGTCAACCGTTGATCTACTTGACTGCATACTATATTGATTAGATCCCCAAAATTTAAAAAGTTCCAAAATTAGAACTTCAAAAATATACACGCTCGTCCGCTACATAATTAACTCGAATCTGAAAAATGACCGCTCTCCAGACTAATCATAAGTACCATCTGAAAACGGAAGAAGATAGAATCCACACAAAAAAATGATAAACTCACAAACTGCATTTCGTCCATCGAATGTTATCCCACCCATCTCCTCACAACACAATCAAACTTATCCCTGCATTACAAAATGCATAACCACTTCAAAAGCACCAAAGTGAATCATCAAGGTTCCTAACCTTGTACATATCTAATGCAAATAACTGACACAGTTGAATTTCAAAGATCGTTATAAATTGTTATTTATTATATCTACGGAAGTAAAAATAAAATATAAGATCAAAATTATATTCAAAGCAAAATGGACCTTAAGGGCTTGAATGCAATCAATTCGAATACTTAATCGTTATAAAGATTACAAAATATCCTTAATGAAGTATATTGGACTTAGAAAAAGAAAATAATATAAGAATAATTCTCAATTAAATACATATGGTTTGCCGATTAGTCATCCATGTGACTGGAGATATTCTCCTTTCTAATAATGAACTTAATCCACACTGAAAACAAAAAAAAATTTGCACCACAATTTTCTGCCTGACATAGGCTTCAGGCACAGGGAATTCAAAAAAATAAGTATACGCACAACCAACTATATGTGTTACTACTTATCTACATATATCGGGTACACAATCAAAAGTTAAAAAAAAAAAATATACGACCGAGTCAGGGTGTCACCTGTACTGCGATCTCGCTTGATTGGTTCCAATGTATCACCACCGTATGCCTATACAAGGTAGCCCAGTCGAATTGTACTTTTAAATGGAAAAAATTAGATAGGGGTTTTTTTTTCTTTCGATCGTTAGAGGGGTTCATTATGAGCATATGTATCGGTTTTCGACCTCGTAACTCTATTGCGTTGGCCGCCATCTTGAATTTAAGGAAAACTTGTTTTTCTAAAATAACTCGCTTATTTTCAATTTTTCACTAAAAATGCTTATGACAAAAGTTGTTTAGAATTGCATTTCCTACAACTTTGTTCATGACAATTTTTTGCCTACGAATGATATTTTTCGATTTAATTGGAAAAAAACAAAAAATAAAAAATTAATTAAATTTTTTTTTTAACTCAAAAAAACTTTTTTTGAAAAATTTAAGGATTAATATTAATTCTTCTATAAAAAAGCTCCTATATTAAAAATTTCATCGAAATCCTTCAAGTGGTTTACGAGAAAATCTGATTTAAGAAAACCATGTCCTATGGAAGGTACCGTTATAAGACTTCCTGAATAATCTTTTCCCACCAAAACAAAAGGTTTGCATAGAAAACACTATTCAGAAAGTTTTATCAAAATCGTAGAAGCCGCTTTTGAGAAAAATTATATTTTCACTAAAAATCGTATGCCAACGAAAATATAATTTTTCTCAAAAGCGGCTTCTACGATTTTGATAAAACTTTCTGAATAGTGTTTTCTATGCAAACCTTTTGTTTTGGTGGGAAAAGATTATTCAGGAAGTCTTATAACGGTACCTTCCATAGGACATGGTTTTCTTAAATCAGATTTTCTCGTAAACCACTTGAAGGATTTCGATGAAATTTTTAATATAGGAGCTTTTTTATAGAAGAATTAATATTAATCCTTAAATTTTTCAAAAAAAGTTTTTTTGAGTTAAAAAAAAAAATTTAATTAATTTTTTATTTTTTGTTTTTTTCCAATTAAATCGAAAAATATCATTCGTAGGCAAAAAATTGTCATGAACAAAGTTGTAGGAAATGCAATTCTAAACAACTTTTGTCATAAGCATTTTTAGTGAAAAATTAAAAATAAGCGAGTTATTTAAGAAAAACAAGTTTTCCTTAAATTCAAAATGGCGGCCAACGCAATAGAGTTACGAGGTCGAAAACCGATACATATGCTCCTTATGAACACCTCTAACGATCAAAAGAAAAAAAAACCCCTATCTAATTTTTTCCATTTCAGCCCTTTTTTTTGTATAATTCGACTGGGCTAAGGGTGGTTTTCGTACGCTGTAGGTTCGCACAAACAAATAAAAAAAAAAAATTTAATTTAATGTGTATTGAAGCGCTTTTGCTTATCGAATCTATCCGTCGTTCAGGGTGACGGTTAGATTTTATCTTTAAGTAAAAATTTGTTTCTTTTAATTTTTCTTTCTTTAAAATTGAATAACCGCAACAATTTTTTTTTTTTTTTTTTTTCAAACAAAGTAATTATCAATCTTTCTATTTCGTTAAAAAAAAGGAAATTTTCGGATTTTTAACTATATAGGTCATGTATCATCAAACCGACCGCCACAAATAAAAACTGAAATATGTGGGTCGTCTTCCATACAAAAATAAAAAGTATCTTTACAAACAAATCCTCAGAATATATATGTAAACCAATATGAAATAAAAGAAAATTACATACTCACCGATACGTTGAGTGGGTACTTATCATGTTGAGATTATAGCTGAGTAACAGGTAAGGTTTTTTTTCCTGTTGTCGTCGCTGCCGAATGTGCACACTCCACAGGAACTGAGGTAACTAATTTAATTGGTAAAGATGATGTAATGGATTATAAATATATAACGATGAGGTTTGTAATGATGAAATTCTGAGTTTCGGATTAAAATTTTTCTTTTCTGTAGTTTTTTCATGTTTCCTTTTAAGGTTGGCAATTGTGAAATAAAGTGGCTTGGCAGGCTTGCAACATTGTGGACTAAAATGAAGTGCAAAACTGCTAGAATTTCGAGGTGATAGATTTAATGTGTCATTTCGCAACTAGAGGGAGATTGAGGTTGCAGAATTTTATGTGTGATACCATGTGAATGGATTGGTAGGTAAATAATTCATAGAATTAGATGAAGTTCGGTGTTTATTTGCATGGTATGCTATGGGTGCCTGTTAATTATTGCTAAGAAATATTTTTCTTACAAGACAAAAGGGGAGTTTTTGGATAACGGGATTTGGGTATAGGATGAAGTATCTGACGTAACTGACTTACTTCCGTCGATGAAGTTTTTTGATGTATTAGCGCGCATATAGTGGCTTTCGATCTTTGGAATCTTGTCAATAAAAACTTTGACAGCTTCCTTCAAAGCTGGCTCAATTTTTTTTTGTTGGTTCATTTTCCTTTCCACCTACAGAACCTCAAGTACTTACCCTCTTCGCTCAATAACCATAATCCTCTTTACCACTCCTCACCGTCAGCATCTTCAGGAAGGAAGTGCCCCAGAAGACTAAGTATCAACCGTCAGGTAACCTCTTTCTCTCGTGACCAACAAACCTTTGATGTCATGGTTTGTCATTTTTCTCATATACCTACACAACAAAACCCAAGACTAAACCTAAAAATCACAACATACCAGATCCTCTTAGAAGCACACCAGTTTGGTCGTGTTGGACACTAGCTCTAATGTAACTCTAAGGAATCCAAAGTGGAAAGGATGTATCTCTGCTCAGACTAACTTAACCTACCCATAGAGAACGCTCTCTATGACCATAAGTCCAACTAGTGTGTCGAGCATGGGATAATATTGGGTTGAGATCGACCATCGCAGTCGGTTCGCACGCACGCCCAAGACTAGCTCAAATGGGTCGTGCATTCTTTGTAACGATGAAGACTAATATCATTATTGATTATCATCACAATAATTTATAATCAATAATGATATTATAATAAAATAAAAAACAAGAGAAGAAAGAATTATTTCATCTAATGAAACGAGAATATTCCTAATACGATAAAACAGCGAGTGAACGCAAAGAAAACTACTAAACAAAATAGTACCCTTTCTCCCATTCCCCTATCTCCTCTATCTCATCTTCCTATTTTATAACTTATCTCATCACAGCTCACACGCACCACAATCGTACTACACTGTCAGCCCACACATTCCACCTAACATTGAAACTCAGCAGGTCCAGGAATACTGCGCTGCTAACCAGCTTCATACCACTGCGATGCGCGCAATTGTTTATAGGTTTTGGTACACGTAGGTGTTCATACATACCATCTCATCAACACAAAACTAAACTGGAACAAAACAAACCCTTAAATTATCCTCATTTTAGTAAACTTACTCTCAAAAGCGTAACTCGGTAGTTGAACAGACAACTCTTCCGAAGACCAAACTCAAACGCCAAATACCAAGTCAAAACTAAACTGAAACTCAACTCAAACGGGATGGGTACCATTGCCAGCCTCAAGGAGGTAGAATTACTTATAAATTGCCAACTAAATCTTTATATATTCTTAAGCCGATGTTACTCGCCTTCCCTAGGAAGTGTCCTGGGTTTCTGATGGCTCAGTCATAACAATTCCCCTGATGAGGGATGAGAATGTCTCCTTCTGCCGCCTGGACTATCACCACCTATAGCACCAGAGGTATAATAGTTACCCTCTGGCGCGTCCAGGCGATGAACGTCCAGACGGTGCCTTTCCTTCCACAGTCGCGTCGATCCGCTGTGGGGTGCCATCGCTTACGCTCGCCGGGTGGGGAGTCGTTCTTGCTACAGGATGAAAAGGCTTGTGTTACATTGTTTTATAGCGGATCTACGGCCAGGGTGTTCTTGACCTTGGGGGTTATTATAGTTGAGCTGGGGCCCGAAGTATGCATGGAGCTATAGTGAGATATTGGAATTACTGTTGGATCGCTCGCTTCTGGACAGAAGTGAGTAGTCGTAGAATTATATCACAAAGAAGAAAAATGGGAACCATAGGTGGTCGTGGCCCCTGAGAAATACAAAAGAAATTTTTCAGTGTACTTTATTGTACTCAGATGTTGGTGACACTGGAAGATGGAGGGGAGGGAACGAGATGTTGTTGTCCCTCAGGCCGTCTATACCCGCCCATGAACAATATACGGACTACGTCCATATATGTTCCTGTGGATGCGCGTGGCCTAATAAATAGTTGGCAAATCCCCCGAATCTAAAAAAAAAAAAAACAAAACAAGGAACTAAATCCTTAACTTAGACTTATAAACTTCAAAACTTCAACACAAACTCAAGACTCAATACTAAATCTTCACCAAAGTGGACTGATGCTTCCCATAATTGCTGCTGCTTGCTGGCCGACTCCCACTGACCTGAAAAACCTAACCTAACATGACGATGTTATATGACATCACAATACTCAACACTAGATCTGAAATCATCTACAAAATGTTCTACAAATATTGATACAAAACGCAATGTTACACACTTGTTTGACTCTCATACGCTCGAACTCTCGAGCGGAGTTATATAGCGTAAACACCAATGTAAAAATACTCTTATATTCAATTCAAGCAAAACCAAATTATACGACTACTAGGATAAATATCCGTAGCGGTCTCGCAAATGTATCTTGAAATATAGGTGACTAAATTCGATTTTAATTATCAGTCACTTGTTTGTAGTAAAAAGAAAACTTTACTCTGAACTTGTCTTATCGTTTGTTCAAATAATCATCTTCACAGTTTAAAACAATATATATAAATATAATATATTAAAAAGGAACGAACTCACCGGATCTTTAGTCGTGAAGTGCACTCCAGTTTCCAAAGTCGCTGATTGTTGATCACACTGTTCTAAATTCGGAAATAGATGTTTATATATATATGTTCCGTTGCCACCATGAGATGATTTGTTTTTGTATTATTGAATTATTCTTTACGTTAATCGCCTTACTGGCTACTTTCCAACAACAACAAAAAAAAAACTAGGTAAAAGTTTTGCTGATACTTCAAAACTGCGATCTAGGGTAAAGATCGATATTTACATTACACTTTTATAATTGCTTTCTTGTTAGCACTGAATTGTATTATAAGGCTCGTGGTGTGTATGAAGTGTCGCTTTTCTCTTCGTACCGCCTTCGCTTGTTCAAGGAAATTATCGATCGAATCAACTCTTGGTGCATTCAATCCGGTGCCCAAATTTCTTTAAACAAAAGCAAACTCTTACACATTTGTAGAAAATATACATGTTCTTGTCCTGTTATTAACATAAATAATATTCAAATCCCTTCTGTTACTAAACTAAGCATACTTGGAATTGTATTCGATTGTAAATTTAGCTTTAAGGAACACTGTTTAGCATTAAGTACGAATTTGGCTACCAGGCTTAACATCATAAAATATTTAGCTTCAAAAAATAGCTTGACTCATACGAACTCATTGATCAACGTTACAAAATCCATCATATTATCAAAAATCGATTATGGCCTTGTTATTTATGGAAAATGTGCAAAATCTTACATCCAACCTATTAAATCATCATATCACGCCGCAGTCAGAGCCAGCCTTAAGGCATTCAGGACTAGTCCAATTAAAAACATCCTAGCTGAGGGTGGTTTCTCATCAATCGAGGAAAGAAAAGAACTCCTCACATCAAGACTTTTAGGAAAAATACTCGAATCCTATGACTCTCCAATTCTTTCGGACTCCTCAAAAATCTTAAAACGTTCCAAGACACCAAAAAAGCCATCAGCCCTCTATATAACTCTAATGTTTGCGAGAAAAATCGGCATCGAACCAAAAATTAAAAGAAAAGTTCTCGAGAGTCACCCTCCTTGGCTATTCCTCAAGGAATCCATCAACACAGTCCTCGCCCGATTTAAAAAAGATTCAACTCCTAACATGATATACCTTCAGCATTACCACGAATTACTGAATCCTTTTATCGGCAACAACTGGAACATCCTCTTCACCGACGGCTCTAAGTCTGAAGAAGGTACTTCTTTCGCAATCGTTGACTCAAACAGCAATCTCCTTTCATCCACAAAACTACCACCTTTTTTCTCAATCTTCTCAGCCGAATCCTTAGCGGTTTTGAAAGCTACGCAAATCGCATACAAATCAAAGAAAAAGACAGTGATATGCACGGATAGTCTTTCAACTTTAGCCGCTATCGAAAACATCAACAATCGATCGTCCTACATCGGCTTAATCAGAGATAACATCATCAAACTTGGAGATAGAATAAAGGTTATATGGGTGCCAGGTCACATCGGTGTGAAGGGCAATGAACTCGCCGACCGTGAAGCCAAAATATCTGCCAGGAACAGCAACCTAGCCATCTCACAATTCCATCCCACCAAAAAAGATGTTCTAAAACTGACTTCCTCCTATCTGTACAATCGAAAAATACTGGATTGGTCTCAATATCATCACCACTACTCTTCCATCAACCAAAATCGCAGCCCAGTTACCTATCCAACCTCTACGTCTGCAATCATGAACAAATGCTTCACCAGACTGAGGATTGGACACACCCAGCTCACACACAGTCACCTACTTACCAAGGACCCCCCACCCATATGTCACCTCTGCCAACTTAACATCCAGCTCTCTATCAACCATTTAACTACAGACTGCACGAAAATAAATGAAATTTGCAATAAACTTTTCAACAATAATTTAAAAAATCTCCTTTTGGTTCCTTCCGAACAAAACATTAAAAATACTTTTAAAATTTTAAAAATACTCAACCTACATCAGAATATTTAAACATTATTTATCCATAACCTCTGCAGGGGCGGTCGGAGAAAGTTCTTACTCTTACTTCCCCCGACCGCCCCCTTGCAGTTGGTAACCTCAAACATTCAAATTATTCAACTAAGTAATTTTTTAATATTCAGCTAGAAGCCCTGGTAGCTATTAGCTTTTAAGTATTGCCCTGTACATTTATGTATAGTTTAATAAATAATAATAATAATAATACATTACACTTTTATAATTGCTTTCTTGTTAGCACTGAATTGTATTATAAGGCTCGTGGTGTGTATGAAGTGTCGCTTTTCTCTTCGTACCGCCTTCGCTTGTTCAGTACTTTGACTGAATATGTGTCATTCCCTCATGCGTGATTCTAATTCTGTATGATTAGAAATCTTCTACTGCTAGACTAGTACCTGGAATTCTATCTGTTCTATACTCAAGGGAAAGAAATTGTCGTTAAATAATAAGCTAAATTCAGTCTACAATTACCATCTTTGTAAATCTCATTCTCTAAATATACTACAGATACTTATCGGTTGTTCAAAATACGTATAATACATGAAATATGATTTAATAACGTTGCTTGATGATAGCCGTTGCTTCGTCTATTCCTTCCTTGAATGTAGATGCTGAGGTGGGTGGAGGGCGTGTGGAGGTGTCCTCGTTTGAGAGACGTAAAATGACTATAGCCGCCGCTGCCTACGTCACGTCTTCGTTCCTCAATTAATAGCCTCGAAACTGGACAGTATGTTGCACCAGTGCGCAAGGTTCCTAACAGTAACAGGTTCCGGAAAAGAAGACACTCGTAATCGTACAGTGTGTCGACGCAAAATTGTATTTTATTGTATATTGAAGAAACTCCAAACAGCAGAAAAAAGATTGGTCCAGTAAAAATAGAACTGGTATATTCCCATGCAAATAATGCCGTAAGCCTGGTTACTCAGATTGGTGTGATTTTATTGCAAAATAGAATCGGCACAAAATTAAAGATTCGCATCAAATAAAATATTGTCGGCATCATAGAAACCAATTAGAATAAAATTGGCACCAAGAAAAAATCGTCGTATCCAAAGAAAAATTGTCGGCGTGACGATGGGCGGGCTAACCTATAAGAAGATGTATGCGTTAGTATGAGTACCACGCGGTTTAAACTTCTAGGTTAAGCGGGTAGATTACCTGCGTAGAATGATTTCTATAAAAATTGAGGAAACTTCCCCATTTTTCCTGTGAATTCCTTTAGATTCTGGAATCTCTATGTTTACGCAAAATTGTGCTTCTCAGCGTAATAAAGTGATGCGCCAGCACGTTGTTTCAATGTTCACAAATGTGAAGAAATGGGAGTGATCCGAAAATAAAAATCGATTATTTGAGCGCTAGAGATGTGCAGAAACGATACATTTTGGCTTCACTATTTGTGGTGTGTGAACGCAGTGTGCCAGTGCACTGCATAAAATTGATAATTTTAATTATCTCGAATTGGATGTTATCCGTGTAGGATTTGAGGGTACAAATTATTGACCCTACGATGGATTTTGAATAGAAATGAAAGATAATACTGGTGCGAATGATTATTTGGGTTGAAGACATCGGAGATGACAGAAATATAGCTGTCATTCATGCGTATTATTGTGTGTGACTTACTTTTTTTGGTTTATGTGTTGTAGAATTTGTAATTTGGTGATGTTAAATATTTTGCGGGGAGACTCAGGTGGAAGGGAAGGTAGAATTCATATTTTTCATTACATCTTGCTCTGGGATCTGTCAACGTTGTTACATATTTTTAAACAGTGCGAACCTACAGAGTTTAGTTGTCGAAAACTCTGAAAGAAAATCTTAAATATTTTTTGCTAGGGGCCTGATCAACTTCGTCCTGAATGATTAGAGAAAGATTGAGAAATAGTTATTACCAAATAGGTAAGTATTAAGCGTGTTTCATCAGAGAATGACACGAAGAGTGTGCCTTTAGAAACATTCATAGCTGAAAGAGATTATAGCGTAGTAAGGCTCAGTCAGCTTATTGTATGCAAATCTTACTGATACAGCCGACTAGTGTGGTATGTCAACACATACTCGCACTCTTATATATTGGGGAAGGGAGTGAAGGTGTTGATATAACCCCCTTTGGCATCTAATACCCACCCATGAGGAAGTATCCAACCACCTCGGATGACTTCCACCATTGATCCTACATGCCAAGCAGATATGAAGCTCTACCAAAAGTATACTGTTTAGGATCCCCTAACATGATAAACAGCCTAAAGAAAAAAGAACTGTTTACATCACGACACTACATTATCACATCGACCTATTCACTGTTGGAATACTCGACAATACTACACCAGGATAGAGACAAACTATCATCTCTCACCCTTCCATGTCCTCCACCATGTTACCTGTAATCCCATTGGCACACGAGAGACGTATGTCCACCCCTCCCCACGTACTTACCCAAAAATCACCATGTCTAAAAAGAAATCTGATATGTCCAAAACTCTAGAAACCCACTGTCTATTCAACAGCATTAAAAACGCTACAAAAGTTCTTTCACCAAAAACGTTATAAAATCTTCTTTTTATTCAAATTTGCTTAGTCTAAAAAAAAATGTTTAACTATGTCAATTTCAAAGACTAAAAGTATTTGACTTATAAATCCTAAACCTACTATTAAAGTTATATAAGTTTTATCAATTTATTAACGTGACCAAGGAAAATTATGATTTTCTTAACTGTCTGTAATACGTTATAGGAAAATATTTGAATTTGTATGTGAAGCGATTCTTTAGCTTCATACATTCGTATTTTCGTAAATATCTTTTTTTAAAATAAAAAAAGTTAATACGCTGAAGAAGGATGCACCTTTGGTATCATTAATGTCCACTCTTGTTGAGGAGGATCAAAAAAAAAAACTTTATCTTATCTACTTGTTTGTTTTTCTTTTGTAAAATTTCAACAATTATTCAAATCCGATATATCTTTAACTCGGAAGTTATTAAACATCAAATAATGATGAGCTTGGATAAACCAAGACAAGAACAACACGGAAAAACAGAATACACGAAAAGATGTACGCTTTACTATTCGAAGATAAACACAATTCTAACGAACCCAAAAATAAAAATGAATCATTTGACGTTAGCCCCAAGGTTTATGCTTTTGGTAGGAGACCAGGGAGATAGTAAGAGAGATAGATCAATATAGTATATAGTAATGATTATTAATATGGTGCATTAAAGTTCAATATAGTATCAAATAATGAAAATATATCAGGCGTGTTGGAACAGGAGTGCACTCTGGAACCAGACGCTGAAAAGTTAAAAGTTATTAAGAAAATAAATCCTGACCTAATAAACTACCATATGAGTAATACACATACACTCATCTACTGTTTCGATGCCCAGCTCAATCGTACAAAATGATATTCCGATCTTTTAAATAAAAGACACTTTTTATAGTGGGAAAATAGTTTAAAAAACCCACTTCTATCACATTTTATTTAATTAAAAAACAACGCTTCACATTCGGACGATCTATCTCATTTCGCTCTTTTACCAATACTAAAAAAAGCTTATAGCTTTTTTTTAAAAAACCTGCTTATTTAGAACATAAAATAGCTTTCTTGCAACGGAGTTGCCAACTCATAAAAATACTTAGTACTTAGCATAAAAATAATATAAAATAAAAATAAATCATCGAAAGGCAATGCCGGAAAGGTGATGCCATTCGATACACTCCCGCCGAAAACCTACGGTTTTCCATCCTTCAGCATCCTGTCTGCTCATACTGTCTCTCGCACTGGTAGTATGCATATCTTCTGGACTGGTCTCGTTAGCTGGTTCGTCGCTGTCTGAATTGTCACATTGCGAATCAGCCCATCTTTGCTCGGTATGAGTTTAAGGATACGCCCCAACGCCCATGCGGAGGGCGGAAAATTCTCGCTCTTGATAATACATAGTTGACCCACCTTTAATGCGTCTTTCTCCTCGCGCCACTTCTTTCGCTCTAGAAGGGTAACTAGGTACTCTTCCTTCCATCTTATCCAGAAGTGCTTAAGCATCCTTTCTCTCTCTCTCCATAGCTTCACTCCATGAATGTTCGGCATCTCATTGGTGGCGAACGGAAGTGATAGTACAAGCGGCTCACCAACCAAGAAATGTCCTGGTGTTAACGCTTGCAGATCACTTGGATCATCCCTCAATGGTTGTAATGGGCGTGAGTTTAATATCGCTTCTATCCCAGTGAGCAACGTCAGCAATTGCTCATAGGCCAACACTTTCGCTCCAACACTTTCGCGCTCCAACAATTCTCGTCAAATAGTACTTCATGGATTTCACTGCAGCCTCGTAGATGCCACCTTGATGTGGTGCTGCAGGAGTCATGAACTTCCACTCTGTCCCTTTAAGGCTCATGTTCTCAAAGGTCTCTCTCTGATACCAATATTCTCTCACCTTTCTCAACTCTTTCTCTGCACCGACAAAGGCCGTACCATTGTCGCTGTACAATCTTTCACATCTGCCTCTACGAGCAATAAATCTCTCATAGCAGGCAATGAATGCTGCTGACGACAGGTTTGATACCAAATCGATATGCACCGCTCTAGTTTTGAGGCAAACAAAAACAGCAACCCAACATTTCTGTTTTGTTATCTGTGCCCCAGCTCTATCAATCATCTTGATCTCAAAAGGCCCAGCGTAATCTACACCTGTGTGCAAAAACGCCTTGCCCAGATTCACTCTCTCTGATGGCAAATCGGCCATGAGTTGCATCTCGAAACGATGGTTGTATCTTACACAAACCAAACATTTATGAAGATAACTTCTCAATTCGCTTCTCAATCTGGGTATCCAGAATCCCTCCCCCCATCTGAAACGTTTGGTACAAACTTCTCAGATTCCCAAGTGGAATGTGGGTGGGAGAGCCAACTTGGACCGTGCAACCACAGTATATTATGAACCAATGTTGACGGTTTGATTCCTCTGCTGATAAGGATTGTCTTTGGTGCCGACATGTCGCCATCTCTTCACCTCTGTATTTGTTTGGATTGATGACACTCTATTCGCGACAAAAGTTTTTAAGTTGCATCACAATTTGTTAATCCAATGAAGGGTGACTAGTGAGTCCGTCCAGAGGTTGTAATCAACTCTCCCAGTTCATTGTCTCTCACGCTTACCAATAATCGACCTAGAAGCTCAGCTGCCGCAAGTTCTAATCGTGGTATTGTTATCGTTTTGAGTGGCGCAACACGTGTTTTTGTTGTAAGCATGTTCGAGGATATCTTGCCCTCAGAACTTGTCGTTCTTACATATATTACTGCACCATAAGCTCTCTCAGACGCATCTGAAAATCCATGAATCTCTATGTGAACATCTTCTGATGTTCCGATCTATCTGTCTATTCTCACTTTCTCAAGATATATTATCTCTTCCCCGAATTCTCTCCAGCGTTTATCTATCTCAGATGGCAGCCTTTCATCCCAGTCGATGTTCAGACGCCACATGTCTTGAATAATGATTTTCCCGCATATTGTTACTGGCCATTTGGGTCGTACAGTTGAGCAACACAACTTACGATCTTTCTCTTTGTCATAGTCTCATCGACAGTTGGTGTCTTTACCACAAAGGTGAATTGATCTGTCTCCAATAGCCATTTCAGGCCTAAAATTGATGTCTTGTCATCTTCTTGGAAAATGACAGACGATTGCTCTTCATAATTCATATCTTTCACAAGAAGCCTTGAGTTTGACTTCCACTTTCGCAGCTCAAAACCAGCACCTTTCAGTACGTGGTCAATTTCTTTCGACAATGTTATTGCCTTCTCTTCGGAGTCTGCACCAGTAGTACAATCATCCATATAAAAGTCTTCCATTATAGCCCTTGCGGCATTAGGAAATTCTTTCTCTGCATCTCTCGCACATTGTATCAATGCTCATTTACGTTTTAAGTCCGATCATAAAATTAAAAAAAAACTTAATTGTTTTTTTTTTATTATTTTTTTTTTCTCAATTTTTATTCATATTATTTTTTTTGTTTTACAATATTAGTTATTTTAACTTAATTAAATTTAACAAGAGCAGCCGCAATTAAAAAAAAACTTAATTGTTTTTTTTTATTATTTTTTTTTTCTCAATTTTTATTCATATTATTTTTTTTGTTTTACAATATTAGTTATTTTAACTTAATTAAATTTAACAAGAGCAGCCGCCGTCCTTAGCGTCGCTGCACTGCTCAGGTTAATTGTTGGTTTAGAACTGTCTTAAAATGTATTCTATAATTCTAATGAAACTTACGCTATCACCTTTCCCACGATTTTCATAATTGTCACGCATTAAGTGCATGTTCAAAAGGAACGGGAATGTATCCGTTGAAGATCGTATATACAACGTATGCACAAATAGTGTGAGAAACCGTTATGGGTTTTAGGTGGAGTTTTGGCGTAGCCAATCATTTTTGCAGTGTATGCAGAATAATGTGAGAAACTGTTATTGTAAAAATTATGTGCCGTTAGGCGAAAGAGGAGTGGTTGGGGTAGCGGGATATTGTACCGTTAGGCAAAGGGAAGTATAGGAGGGGTTAGGTGTAACGGTTTGGTTACAGTATCGGACGTAACTGCTCTTACTGCATTGTACGCGGACGAGGTCATACCATATGTGACTACAGTCAACCAGTATTGCCTCAATATGTCTTGTGATCTTTCTCTCCAGAATATGCGTTGCATATCCCATTGTTCTCTCACAATTCTGACCATCCTGAACATCATTTTGATGTCAGCATTGATAGCCACTCGATGCCTTCGAAAGCGCATCAAAATTTCATGCAAATCTCTCTGAAGCTTTTCACCAAGCATTTGCATTTCGTTTAAGGAAACACCTTTCACTGTTTTGCAACTTGCATCAAATACCATGTGATGTACCATGTCACCTTGTATCTCTCCCGTCACTGGTTGCATGTGACCTTCTTTCTCATATTCTCTCATGAAGTTAACATACTTCTCTTTCACCTCAGGTTCTTTCTCTAATTTTCTCTCTAAAGCAAAGAATCTGCGTTTTGCTTTAAGCTCTGAACTGCCAAGTTCATTTGCCGTATCTTTCTCAAATTGTTTTAGAGGAATTGTTACCACGAATCTGCCAGAACTGTCACGCGAGTAAGTCTTCTGGAAATTCTCTTCAACCATTTCCTCCTCCTTTGTACGAAGGGATGTTGGAGTAATGTTGTCTATCTCCCATAATCTCTTTAGCATGTGTTGAAGCTGATCATCATCAACTGCAACGCTAAATACTGCTCCCTCATTTTTTTTCCCGCCTTCTTTCACTATCTTTACCTCCATCTCTCTCTCTATCTCTGCATTGCCAAGTATTACCTTTCCAACTGTTTTGCAACTTGCATCAAATACCATGTGATGTACCATGTCACCTTGTATCTCTCCCGTCACTGGTTGCATGTGACCTTCTTTCTCATATTCTCTCATGAAGTTAACATACTTCTCTTTCACCTCAGGTTCTTTCTCTAATTTTCTCTCTAAAGCAAAGAATCTGCGTTTTGCTTTAAGCTCTGAACTGCCAAGTTCATTTGCCGTATCTTTCTCAAATTGTTTTAGAGGAATTGTTACCACGAATCTGCCAGAACTGTCACGCGAGTAAGTCTTCTGGAAATTCTCTTCAACCATTTCCTCCTCCTTTGTACGAAGGGATGTTGGAGTAATGTTGTCTATCTCCCATAATCTCTTTAGCATGTGTTGAAGCTGATCATCATCAACTGCAACGCTAAATACTGCTCCCTCATTTTTTTTCCCGCCTTCTTTCACTATCTTTACCTCCATCTCTCTCTCTATCTCTGCATTGCCAAGTATTACCTTTCCAAATGTTGTTTGCATTAAAAGCGTACCGTCTTTTTGCCGACCTAGCACCGCCAAGAAAATCTCGGCCAACATCTTGCATCCAAGTAGCAAATCTACTGGACCTCTTTCTCTGTAATAGGGGTCTGCCAAAGGCGCTCCTGCTGTCTCATCATTCCCAGGGCTCCGCCAGCTCATATTAGGAGCCTCGAGCCCCCACTGGCATTCTCTCGGAAGTATCCAGAATTCCTGCCCAATGGTATAATTAGAATCAAACCATGGACTTAATTCTAGACTGGTTTTGTGTCTCAATTGAAACGGATGACCATCTATCCCAAGTATTCTGGACTTCATTGGTTGTTTGCAAAGACCCAATTGTTTTTGCAACCTGTAGCTTACCAGATTCGGTTGTGCTCCAGTATCTAGTAGAGCACGAACCGGGCCATATCTATCTCCATCTATCACAATTCTGACCTGTGCCGTGGGCATCAGGGTCAGTCTATCACCTATCTCAGAATTAAAACATTGAAAATAATTTTTAATAGATTTCTTTTTATTTAATTTTAAATCGTTTCTTTTAAAATCGTGCCAAGAGGCAACAGTCTCTTCTTTCTCATCATCTATCAAATCGCCAGAGGCATCTTTCTCTAGTCGCCGACGTTTGGCTGGTGGTGCGGCCAGTCATGCTGTCCGCTCCGTTTTCTTCAGACCCTTTTTGGTATCCTTCACTCGTATTTGCAGGGCAAAGGCGTCTCCTCTCCTCATCTCTCCCATTGGGCACCATATGCTGTTGTGCATTTGCTTCCCAGGACACCTGTTGCACGGTCCTTGGAAACAATCTCTCACTTGATGACCAACCTTCAGACAATTGATGCACAGTCCTCTATCTTTCACTATGTACTGTCTAGCCTTGAGGGTCAATGTTTGAAATTGTTGGCATCCCCACACAGGATGCTTTGTTGATTTGCAGACTATGCACGTCCTTGCCTGACCAGAGGGCCTCTCTCTCCTAGTCTCGCTTTGCCTGGTTGTGGCAGCCGCAGCTCTATCGCTTCTTGCCATTTGACTGGCTTGTTGTGATGTACAGGGACCCTCTCTCCGCATGTTGTCCTGCACGCTCTCCAAGGCGGTTGCCCGTCTGTCCAAGAAGGAACAGAATTCAACGGCAGTGGGTAACTCGGAGCTCCGTGCCTCTTCCCACTTGCATGCCGTTTCGCCGTCTAGCTTCTCATGGAGCGTGTGAACGACTATCATATCCCAGTGCTGAGTTGGGATTCCCTGAGCGGCCAGCTGTCGCAACGTCTCGTGTGTTGTATTAGACATTTTCTGGAGCTCGGCCGCTTTAGGAGCCCCTCTCAGCACCGGCAACCGGAAAAAGTTCCGCAGCAACTCCCTGCAGGTGGCATAGGGCCTGTTGTACACGGCATCCAGACGACTCCATTCTTCCTGGTAATTCTGGCTCGTGAGCTGCCATTCACCAAGAGTACGTGCTGCTCTTCCAGACAACGAGTTCTTCAGGTATGCGAACTTGTATGCAGCTGGAATCTTTTCATTCTCATGCACTGCTGCCATGAATCGGTCGCAAAACCCTTGCCACTTAGTTATGGAACCATCAAAGGTCCCCCAAGTATTCTTGACGTCGTGCTCGGCAAAGGGCATGTTGACTTGCACCGCAATTGGTGGCGCCTCTCTTTCACTGGGTTCCGGCAGCAGCTCTTTCTCCTTCTTTCGCAGCGCGGCATGGGCGGTGAAGTAAGCCTTCTCTGCCCTCACCGCTCGCCACTCTATTTCGGCCTTGTCCAGCAGATCTCCTTTTTTGGCCAGCCTGGCTTCGTATGGAAATTTCGTCTAGGTTATCTCTCTCTAATGCGAATGCACGCATTCGCTCTATCGCGTGGATCGTGGCATCATAGATGTACTCGATCTCTCCACTTCCCTGCTCTCTCTCTCTGTATCTTTCTCGTTGTTGTCTTTCTCTGCCTGAAAAGTAATGCAAATTATTATCGTATTCCAAGAAAAATAATTCATAGAAAAAATTCAATAATAAATTCCTAAGAAAAATGTGAGTGAATTTATGTTATTAATATAGCACTGGATTTGCACCGCTGTGCAACTCAACAGCATAAACAAATAAATCATACCAATCCTAAACCTAGACCTACTGCTAAAGAATATCAAACTATGTTGTTGTTTTTGGTTGCCCATTTCTTGGAATTCCTGCAGTTAGAAAATTCCACTCTATCTCTTTCTCACTGTCATGAATAGTATTCAACCGAACAGAAAGAAATCATTCTCTTATTGGTCTTTCTCTTTAAATATAATTTCAATCCAGAAATTATTCTTTCTCCTAACGAGTAGACCTTGCCTTGTAATTGTTTTTGTTTTATTTTAGTTGCTTGCAAGCTACTCTTTCTCATCGCAACTCGTACATAAATATGCTTGGAGTTCGATTTAACTAAAAATGGTCAGCCTATGACTGTTTACCATTCGCTTCACTCTTCGCATCTCAATAAACCCTAAAAAATATTTAAAACGCAAAGCTACCAGAAAGTAAATAGATGCAAAAAAAAAAATCTAAATAAAATCTGCGTGCACTGCAGAAGAAAAACAAGGCAAGACAAAAAAACTACTCTTCTCTTCTTTCACTGGCACCACAACAATACAGATATTCTGTCTCTCTATCACAATTCACAAACAAAAAAAAATCACTTTTTTTCTTAGAAGAAGCTTGCTTGGCTTCTCATTTAATTCTGCTTAAAAATTGCTGATCTTCCCGAATATTTGATTTTACCACAAATTTCTTTCTCTTCTAGATCACTTCACAAGATTCTTTTCTCAAAATTATCTTTCGCAAGGTGTTTTGGTAGAAAACTAAACTAGTTATTCCAACCAAGCACTCACATTTCGCAGTGGACTGTATTATTGGAATTCAGTTAAACACAACTCACCATCCTTCACAAAAATATTATCTTTTATTTTCCCTTTTTTTTTTAAATCAAATTGTATGCTAGCTACAATGTCTTTCGCAAAAATTTTTTTTTTTCTCAACTGATTATTATTATTTTTCAACCGTACCGCTTGACTGATCACTTTTAAGTGAAGCCAAACAGTCATCACCGTGCATTCTTTCTCCTTCTCATATGTGTAGTGGTGCGTAATCCATACACAAACACTCACTATTCCTTTTTCTCAATCTGGTTTTCTCATATGCCTCCGCTTCCTCATTAACATGGGTGCGGCGACAATCAGCGAAAACAAATCCATGCGTATTACACATAGTCTCTGTGGTCTGGTGGTGGTGTGATGTGAGTATTAGAAACTCATCTATCTCGTTCGCTGAAAATAAACAGGTTATGTTTTCAAGCAAATATAAGAATGTGTGCGAGCGTTGGACATTCATCTGTCTCGCCTGATGATGATGCTGAAAACGAAACTGGTTAGGTTTTAAGCAATAATAAAAATATATGTGAGTATTGGAAACTCGTCTGTCTCGTTTGATGATAATGCTGAAAGCCAAACGGGTTATATTTTAAGCAAGCATAAAATGTGTGAGTGTTGGACATTCATATGTCTCATCTGATGCTAGTGCTAAAAAATAAACTGGTTATATTTTGAATACCAAAATGCTGTTCAACTAGGGCCAACGCAAAATGCTGTCTCTAGGAACGCACAAATACATAAAAAAAAGAACGAAAAGCTGCAAGCAGATGTCTGAAAGTAATAATTATTTCTAGAATGTTGTAAGCATTCTTCTTTCTCTCCTCGCTTGTACGGCGGCGAGGGGTCTTTCTAGAATGCTGTAAGCATTCTTCTCTCTCTCCTCGTTTGTAAGGCGAGGGGTCTTTCTCATAGAATGAAAACTATATCTTTAATTAAGAAGTATCGTTTGTAAGACGATAAATATATCTCTATCCGTAGTTGCCTTGTAGTTGACAACAATCCTTTCTCAATTAAATAAAATGCTCGCTTACCTTTTGGAGGTTATACTGTACCAGACATTATTCATTTGCAGCATCTTCTGCTGGCGCTGTCATGTGAAAACAACACATTTCCTTTCACCTTGTATTTATTATTATTTTAATAAAACAAAAGAAAAAACACTTCTCACAAAGCCCCGGCTTTTTGGACAAAAAAGATTACCCGGTCTATCACGATATCTATCCCGTCCGATTCGCTAATCTATCCGTTCTCGACGTGGACCAAATGTTTCGATGCCCAGCTCAATCGTACAAAATGATATTCCGATCTTTTAAATAAAAGACACTTTTTATAGTGGGAAAATAGTTTAAAAAACCCACTTCTATCACATTTTATTTAATTAAAAATCAACGCTTCACATTCGGACGATCTATCTCATTTCGCTCTTTTACCAATACTAAAAAAAGCTTATAGCTTTTTTTTTTTTAAACCTACTTATTTAGAACATAAAATAGCTTTCTTGCAACGGAGTTGCCAACTCATAAAAATACTTAGTACTTAGCATAAAAATAATATAAAATAAAAATAAATCATCGAAAGGCAATGCCGGAAATGTGATGCCATTCGATACATCTACTCTAAGTTTGTAGGACATAGTATCCTCACTTAAGTCTCTTAAAGTTTCTTCAAATTCATAAGATACTTTCACTGATACAAAAAAGTTATCTTTTGGTTGAGTGACTAACATAGAGTCACACTGCTAATGTAGCTAAAAATCTTCGGAAATGTCTAGGACGACAAATCAAACGCATACAAATAACACGTAAATGACTGAAGCGGTAGGTCTTCGTAATAAGACCTCTATCTCTACAAAGAGAAAAAGAAACTCAGTTAGAAGGTTCTTGTAATAAGACTTCAAAGTCTTCCAGATAGATACGGATCAAGAAGTGAAGCTTAAGCAATTTAGCTAGAGTGAGTAGGAACTAAAAGTTCAATAATAAAAAGAAGGAAAGGGTCTACAAAGTCAGGAAAGTTCCGACAGACCAGTGAAAACTAAAAAAAAGTGTTGTAATGAAGGAAGTGGTATCGTTTAAATACGAAAAGAATCTATAGCGATCTTAAGATCATGAAGAGTTCTCTAAGGAAAGTGAAATTCGTAATCAAGTACGAGAAGATACGATACGTGAAGTATCACTAGTGTGGGTTGCTTTAGAACGTAAAACGAACTATCAATAAAGTATAATCTATAGAAAAAGATTCCTGGACAACCTAGTAGGAAGTCGTTTAAAGATAAAATCAGGAAATCTACTTAGATTTCTGGAAAAGAAGCTTCGAATACGAGCCAGCAAACAAGAATAAAGTTTCTTTCAATGTCCCTGTACAAGGGTTTGCAAGGAGTCCCAAGATGACTCAAATAAAATCTAATATCCGTTCTCCTAAAGTCACTTTTTACACAAAAACACAAATAAGACAACAATTTACGTAAAGGTAAGTAATTATTTCACATAAAGAAAAAAAAACCATAAAATCAAAATTCATATAAGTAATATTATATATAGTGCTTAATATACGGATATATATATATTTAAAGTAAGTATAATTTCAATTATGTGCGCCTAGGTACTCTGCTCAGCTCAAATTCTGAAGTGGTTCCACCGTCCGTGGATATAAAAAGTTGCGTCGTCCTTTGAGCGACGAAATAACGGGAAAAGGACAAGTTTTATTTTTTCTATATTTATGGAAGGGTAAATCGGTATTTTTCAGTTTTGATCAAAATAGACAAATGTGATTAATTTTTCCACTTTCCTTTTTTGGTGTAAGTGTAAGGTAGGTCAACAACAATTTGACCTGTTTTTACACAATTTTTTTCACCATGAGGCCGCGTGTTCCACCGGTTGTTCACAGGACTTGTTCATTTGTTTGAAAGATAATCGTACACTCTGCTGATAATAGTAAATTTTTCCTTCAGTGGCACTTGGGTAAAGGTTTATTCTTTCATATGATGTAAAAAAAAAGAGAAGATATTGTTTGCTTTCTTCTTTTATTATGATAACAATTTTCAAAATATTGGTTTCTTTTATTTGTCTTTCTTTATAACTTATTTCTAAAATTCATGATAAATAACGTAACTAAAGTAGAAGGTCTAATTTTTTTAAACAAAATAAAAAGATAATAGAAAATATTACAAAATTAATGTTTTTCGGTGAAACAATCGAAACACCATGCAGGTTTACCATCACAATTGTCACAATCTGTGGACACCCTCTTTGTTTTTTTTAAGCTGCAACTCTGCCTTCGTTTTCTTGAATATTGTTTCGATTGGTTTTTGTCTCGAGTGTCAAACTCTTTTATGACATGATTGACTTTTACGTTGGCAGAAGTCGATGGCTCTAACTGAAGTTCACAAAAAGCTTCACGGATCGATTGCCTAAACTCAAGAATTTGTGCATTTTTATGGAACTGCTTGAAAATCACTTACGCATTTACAACTGATGTGCTTAGCAAAAACTCGAATGCGATCGTATGATACCATTTTTTTGTTTTTCGCAATGGCGTAAAATAGCAAGCCATTTGATCAGAAATTTCTATCCTTTGTTAGCCGTTGTTGTACTCCATGATCATCTTCAATTTTTTTATATCTTAGTTGTTGCTATTCTTCTTACCAGTGGAATAATTGGAACCGATTAAGTGACATTGTTTTTATAAAACCGGTTTGTCTTCCAGTACAGAGAAATCGATGGATATTTTATAAGGCCAAGAAACTTCCTTCTCTGGTACATTCGTATCGTCCCATCCCATACCTTTATTCGAGATCTCCGAGTAGCGAATTCTAATTTATTAAATACAAATGAACTCACCTCGACCATCCTCATTCCTCAGTGCCCAGTCAAGTTTCGGTGCCCGTGCTCGACGGTTCGTGTTATTGGTAGACGTAACAAATAGATTAATTTTTTGTGTAAATTAATTTTTCTGTTCAATTTTTAAAATTCTTATTTTATAAATAAAAATAAACTCACGTCGTCCATGTCCAGTTCTTAGTCAAGTTTCGTTGCTCGTGCGCGACAGTTCAAGTTATTCATGGAAGTAACAAACATGCAAATTTTTTGTGTAAAATAATTTTACATTTTCCATTTTGAATTTTGAATTTTAGATTGTACATTTTACATTTTACATTTTACATTTTACATTTTACATTTTACATTTTACATTTTACATTTTACATTTTACATTTTACATTTTACATTTTACATTTTACATTTTACATTTTTCATTTTACACTTTACGTTTTACAAGAACTGATTAGCGTTCAAATTGGTTATAGACACAATCAGTTCATAAACTTCTTCAGTTACCATCAAGCTGAACAAGTCGATTGGTCTTATTGAGCTGATTTCCATATTTGATATCCCAGGTAGATTGATGGTCGGCAAACACAAACGTCTTGAGTGACCTTCCGCTTACGGCAGCCTAAACATTTTATGGGATATCGACATCATCAGCGTCTTCATCCTCTGAGAATTCGTAGTTGTCCTCTGAAACATGCAATTCAATCGATCCAGTACCAGATGGCACGTAGTCACTGGAATTGGACCCTTCAAAATCCAAATTGTCACCGCTATCAGAATCTCTATCTGCATTTCTATTCCCATTTGAAATACAAGAAAGACCCACATTTTTATACGAACAACCTGAAAACTGAAGAAAAAGTCAGAATCGAAATAAGGGAATAAACAGAAAATATTGTGAGACCACGCACCGGTGGTACACGTTGCACCATATTAGCAGAGTGCCATGTGAGCCACCGGTAGACACAGCCTAAAAACACCGTAAAACATTACAAACGAGAAAAGACAATAACAGAACACTTAACACACGAGCAATAACCAATATGGAACGATAAATACACTGACATTTTTTTTATAGTTTTTATTTTGTGTGATGGCAGTCAATGTGTTGCTTATTGCAAAGGGGTGAATTGTGATTTTTACAATTAGGTGAAGGTGTTTTCACTTGACATGTGCGAAAATTTGATATTTTGTTTTGATTTTTGTTGTCAGATTTCAGACAACACTTGTAAAGAACATTTCGAGTGTTTTTGTTTTGGAATTGAAGCATTGTCAATTTTTTAACATTTTGTTTCCAGGAAAAAATATTTAATGGTTTTCTTTGGTTGCAATGTTTTTGAAGGAAATGATCAAACATAAAGTCATGTTTAGACTTACTTATTACAATTCGTATTGTATTGGGAATATGACGTATTGTGTTCAAGTATACCTGAGAAAATCTTACGTATTTCATATGCGCAGTCCTTTTGACACGCGGGGATCACACAACTCCAAAAGTATGTGATTTTGGTAAAACAAAACTAGTTTTTCTTTCAATTTTGAGCCATATAAAATCGCTGGAAGTCCACACTCCAAAATAACAATATTGTCGATTAGTTATGTGAAGTTGTCCCTGAACTTGATAGAAATGATCATGAGTTTTTTTAAGCCACCATGTATTTCCTTATTTCTGAAGATACGGCAGTTTTTTTTAGACTGACAGCTTCGTCTATGTAGGTAGTAAATTTAGCAGATGAGGGACATTTCACTTCCCAAATTGAGTTTTTCCGAACCAATCCATCAGGGGTTGCGCCAAGATAATGATGTTCATTATCTATGAAAAGGCCACATTTTTGAACTTTAAGGTTTGCTTTTTCCTCCAGTTTATTGATGGCGTTTTTCTCGTTTTGTAGGTCCCATAACAAGTTGGAAGTAGAAACCGAACTGATATAAACATGTTTTGATGATGTTACGGTAGCTGGAGGGACTTCTTACTTTGCATATTTTCCCGAAATTAGAAGCAGTCACCACATCAAGCCATATTTCTAACCATTTCCCATCAAGTGATTGATCTCTTGTTTCCCTTTCGATTTCCACTCTTCGATTATAGCTTTCCTCAATTAATTTTCTTTTCTTGATCGGTCTTATCCGGGGTTTCAGGTGGTACGTCGACATTGCCATAATTTGAATCAGCGGAAGCATTTCTTTTACGTTTTCTTTGGTGGTGGTCTTACCGTTTGAAAAGAGTTTCTTTTTTTTCAACAGAATCCTTTTTTTTCTTCCGTTCTCACCAAAAGTTTGAAAAGTTGATCCTTTTTAGTCTGACATATTGACACACAACACTGTTGAATTGTTCACAGACGTTTGAGTCATACCCGTGAATCAAACTTTCGGAATGCAACACTATTCTTTGGAGAAACGAGTTCACGCAGTATAATATGCCATATCTTATTAGCACCTCAATCTTTTCGGTGCCTTCAACATAATTTCCGGCACAAAAAAATCTGGCGCATTTTTTGTGACGTCCAAACACATGATACGCAACGTTTTCAATATCCTTTTGCAGTTGTTTGGGTTTTTCTTCGGACGGGATATCACTTTTCTTTCTGTATAGTGCCGCACTCTTAATACCTTTGACGATATTCGAACCCAGCGTTTTTCTTCCTATGATGTTGTGCCTACTTAATGTTTTTTGTGAGGTCGATAAGTTTGTTTCTAAGGTTTCTTAAAAGATGATTCACGCACTCCATCTTTTGTATTGTGTGATTGTGAAATGGGTTGGCCTCATGAACCTTCTTATGCACATTGCTGTCACCATCAGCAGTAAAATTATTAAATATTACACCATATTTTTCTTGAAGCAATACTTGAATCCTTCTGTGGTTTTTGTTGCATACATGATCTGGTATAGGGTTATTTTTTTGTTTCATTCAAACGACGTATGGCAGTACTTATTTTTAACATCGTAATACAGTATTCTTTTAGTTTTAAACCCAATTATTATTATATTGAAATATTTTAAGTATTGCGAACGCTACAGAGCTTAGCTCAAAGCACCAGTCGATTTTTTGATTTGCAACCTAGCCTTTACCTCACATAACGCAGTTTCTCCAACCATACCATCGGGTGTTGCTCCAAGAAAATGTATTTCGATTGTATGCCATTCTGCAAGTAGTTTTTGTTCCAGCTCTCTCTTGCCTGTTGTTGGGTATTTTCTTATTCTTGTGTCCAAATAGTCCCACAGATTCTCTATAGGATTTATGTCTGGTGATTGTGGTGGTGTTTGCAGCACTTTTGGGCAGTTGTAAAGACACCAGGTACGCGCCCTTAAAGCAGTGTGTTTTGGATCGTTGTCTTGGTAGAACATAAAATTGTTTTCAATTCCAAGACGATTGGCGCTTTCCTTAAGATTTTTTTTAATATATTAATGTACACATCCTGGTTCATTATACCGTCAATAATTTCTAAATTACCCACTCCTGCAGCCGAAAAACAACCCCACACCATCACGGAACCTCCACCGTGCTTTACAGTTGGCAATAAGTTCTGCGGATTTAGTTCCGTATTTGGTTTTCTCCAAACTCTTTGCCGTCCGTCCGATCCAAACAAATTAAACTTACTCTCATCTGTAAAAATGACTCGTTTCCAGAACAAAAAGACGCTTTGATCTCAGGAGTGCACTGCTGGAACCAGACGCTGTGAAAAGAAAGTAAGTAGGAAAATATTAAGCCTTGTAAAAAGACGATAATTACTACCTCCGAGCAAACCAACGACCGTACCCTTTTGTGGTTCAAAGTTGAATAACTCACGCTTTTCTCCTTTGACTGCCCGATCGTGGGCCACTCTCTCTTCTTGGAGAGGGTAAATAAGAGTCGCTATTCGAGTGACAGAGAAAAGGGATAATTATTGTTTCTCGTGCTATGTCAACTCAACACTTGTAATAACTATAAGTATATCAGTACGAATACAATCCTTCTAAGAAACTCAAAATCGTGTTCAAGTCTTTCTTTAATGCTGAACAACACCTGCCGGGGGTGTTTCCTTCTGTTAATAGGGACTGTTAGTCAGTCACCCTATAGTCTATATACAAAATGCGTTATCTTTGGGTACAAGGACGAACAACCAAAACGTAATGGCGTAACGTAACAATAAAAATAATTACAAAAGTTCTTTGGTTCCAAGATCCGAGGTCAACTTCCTTCGTCTTATTTTCTTTTTGTATACAAAAAACCAAAATTATCTGTACAGGTACACAATGGAAATATGGTTACGTGGTATAATTTTTATTTTTGATGTAAGGTGGTTTAAGCACGCTGAAGGTTGAAGACTTAATTATAGGTCTTAAGATACAGGTGGTCTGAGTCAGCATGTGAATGACATGATCACTCGAAGCAACGAATAAGCTTCCACGGTGCCCCAACCAATTTCCACTCTTTTTTGTCCTTGAGCTTGGAAACATATAGCATAAAACCGTTAATGCTATTATTTTTTTGGGGTCTATATTGGTGTTTGCAATTTTCATCAATTGTTTGACATTGTTGTCTTTGGATTTGCTACCAAACTTCAATAATTTCGGTACATATGACATCCAGCGTTCGGAGAAGTTAACGACATCAATAGATGGTCTCACACTGCTTATTAAAGATATTTGGTTATTTATGACAATACTTGAAGGATCCCTGAATAACTTTTGATCTTTCGACGTCTGAATAAATTTATAGAAAATGTAAACGTTTTCAAAAGGATTTTGTAAGTAAGTAAAAATATTTTTGAAATGATTTATTTTAGACACATTTATGTCAACTGAAAATTCTTCAAAAATTGTTTTAAATATAATTTTAAAAAAATGTTTTCGTAAGATCATTTATTATTTCCTACACGAACTTTTTAAACTACAAAGAAAACTTAGTGCAGAATTTTTGATTATTGTCAAAATGTCAAAATTATCAGTAAATAGTGAATTTTTACCACTTTCTTTTACAATTCTCATGGCCTGTATCAGTCTTTGGAACTGGACAAATAATGTTATCAGCAGTCAGAGGAATTGAAAAGTTTTCTCTGACCAAACAAATGTTTTTGTATGAGCGTTTAAAATGTCTTCTGAAACTCTTTAAATTGTAAACTTGTTGCTGGCAACAATGCGCACAATTTTTATAAAATTTCACTATGATAAACTATGTAAGAACTGTCGAACAAACAAAATATAATTAAAGGCTGCAAACTTTGGCCAGGTTCCCTCGCCTTAGTTGCCAGACGATCAATCGACGGATTAAAGTCGCTTGCCTCCGCAACCGTTAAAATAAAACATTGCTGTTAATCCTTGATGATAGGCTTAAAATATTTCCTTCTTTTTGATTGAGTAGTTGTTCCGCTTGTGGTTTGACGGGATGTTGGTGGATGTAAGGCGTGTAGTAATTGAAAAATAAGGACATCCTCTGGCTCTAGAAAAATTGAAAAAAAAAAATCAGTTAATATATTGTGGAAATCATTGTACAAAAAATGTATTATGTATTATTAATGATTTTTATAAGAATAAGTACCTCTATGAAAGTTTCTTTTGTTAAGGTTCCCGAGTTATTCCTGTGAGCTTTTGCCTTTCACCTTCTCGTTAAAGACTGGAATTATTTTAGTCGACTACGGGAATTCATTTTTTGATAGAAAAAAAATTCTTTTCACTTCAAATATAATTTTTTTATCGAACTGTTAACTAGAACTAGGCATTTTTATTTAATAAAGAATTATTTAATAAACGAAAATATACATACACAAGGCCTTACAATATGTGAAAATAATTGTTTTCTTCATTTAATAGTGTATATTTTTTGTTGCACTTAATGTTTTTTTAGTTTTTTTTTTTTTTGTCTTCACTTTATTTTTTTTTTTTACAAAAGACTTGCACTACACAAACACACAACTTTACCGCTTGAATATTAATTAACAACTAATTTTGATTTCCGATACTGTATACTGATGGTGGAGAGAAGATCTCAAACTCAAAATTCCGGTTTGTGCATTGTGTGCGTTGTCGATTGAGCACGAAAATCGTCAATCTGAATACATTTGTGATTCTGTTACAGTGTGAAAAGTGTCCGTTATTATTGAAAACTTTATCAACTCCATTTCTATTTAGTTAAACAAAATTTGTTCTCTAATTTGATAACAAATGTTAGTTGCTAAAATCAATAATACATTCAAAATATAACATTTTGAAATATATATTTATTGATATATGTATGTATACAATATATACATTATCAATATCTTAATCGCTTACAAATAATTCTTTAAAGTATATTTTTAATTATCGCTGTCTGTGGTTTCTTCTTTTTGGACGTGAGTATCCTCTTCATGAGTATCTTCTTCTTGTGAAAATAATTGTTTTCTTCATTTAATAGTGTATATTTTTTGTTGCACTTAATGTTTTTTTTAGTTTTTTTTCCTTTGTCTTCACTTTATAGCACTTAGCTATGGCCAGCTATGGGTCGATATTATTCACTATTTTTAACACTGTACTTTTCTTTTAATAAATTTTTGTCAAACACTTTAATTTATTAAGTTCACTTTGAGTTGTACTACCAGCTCAATGACTGGGTCAAAAGGAAAAGAAAGTATGTAACTTTTTTGGTTTCGTTGTTACTTCTTGTCTGCACGCTGTCTGGTTTTTAGAAGATGACACCTCCGAACCTAGCCAAATATTCGAAGATCGAAATTACTTATCTAGAAGTTAAATTCAATAAATTGATTATTTTAAAAATTGATACTGTAAATGTGAGTATAATATATAATACCCAGTGGAAAATTTGTTGAGTGATACCCTTTCCTGTTTAAATAGCAAGCCTCGACTTCGTTTTTTGGTTTGGCTACCCGAACATTGGTGCAATCAACTGCCCCAATCACCCCAAGAAACCCAGTTGCTTCAAAAAAGCTAATTTCAATGTAAAAAATATACATACATATGTATTTATTATCGAACAAAATGTTAAAAACAAATGTACCTTTGTTTAGTTGCAGGATACTACTCCTCTGTTGGAAACTGTATCCATTTACCAGCTAATTTGTTCTGGAGTACCAAACAGAATTCAGCTGCAACCCTAGATACAAGTGTTCGGCTCATTGCAGCTGAAGAATCTTGCTCAATGTCTCTTTGGTAAGAACCAGTGGCAAAAAAATGCAATGCGGCACAAACCCGGATAGGGATAGGAATAAAAGTTATCCGTTGTCCCTGCTTCATGTGAGGCCGCATTTCTGCTATGAGGATATGTGCTCGGCTTAATCGGTACAGCTCCCGAAATCGCTCCTCGAGCATTTCGAAAGGGTTGGTGTTGTCCCTTAGTCTGCGGCGTTGAATTTTGCATTTTGTTTCTTCGCTCGTTCATGTTCACTGTCCACTATTAAAAGTATCGCAAACATTTTTTTTTAATGAAAAATGTCTTTATTTATTAAAAACTAACTTTTAAATGTCAATATCAAAATCATATCTTTAATTGTTTTTGTTTTGATTTGAAAGATTGACACTTCAATCCAATTGAAGTTCCAGTCAAAATGAGATCGAAATCTTTGCATATCGCTTCAACTTCAACCGCGGCGTTAGAATCTTAACGACGATCAAATACGCTATATCAAAAAAAAATATTTGAATCTTCGCCGATAGATAAAAGATCGATAGTACCTAATCTGACTTCGTAAAACGTAAAAATAAGATTCCTGATTAAAATGTCAAGATACCCAAACGAGAGGTAAAAACAACAGACAATAGGGATCTGCTCAGGGTATTTCACCTGAAGCAACAAAAAGGTCGTCAAGTTATATCAAATACCATATACATATGTATGAATACAATTCGCATTCGTGCATATATTCGAGTATAAAAGCAATGTCAATAATAATAATTTAAAGCATCTAATAATATCCAATAAAATATGTTAAGATATATAGTTTTCTACCAATGGGGTAGTATTAATTTTAGTTATCCACTTTACGCTGTTTCGGAAGTGCACTTCAGGTTCACCTGTAAACTGGTTAGTTAGATATAATGTTGTTTGTGTAATTATTGACACTACACTACTAGTCGATTACTCTTTTCTGCTCGCTACCTAGAGCCTTGATATAAGTGATAGTTGCCTATGTATGATACCTTGTCCAAAGCGCCCATGAAGATCACAAACAAAACAATATAACATAAATAGTTTTACCTGGTCAGTGGTGATATAATATTTATCGTAGATTTAATATAAAATACGCAGGAATAGCTGCGAATAACTTAAGGTGAGTACGGCTACAATTCCCACGGTGCTCCTAAGTCTCGATCTTGGAGTTGTTGTACGGTTGGGACCGGCATCTGTGAATATACACACAGATAGCACAGAGTAATTTCCTCAAATAAATTACTAAGCAACCTCGCCTGCTCAATCTGGTGGATGAAAAATAATCACCAATGCATGCAAGGGGGGGTTGATAATCCTTATTTAGTGTAATAATTCCACCTTTTGGAGTGATTTTTCCAATTGCTTGCGCAAAAAACCAAAAAGAAAAGAAAATGGGTGCGGTTCGGCTGCTTGAAAAAAACTTGTTCTGCGGCGGAGTTGCTTCTTCGTCGATGTCTGTCTTCAAAATGAAATCCACATTCCTCTTTCTTGCTCACATTACCACATTCCAGGTAGCCGTCGTCATGATTGAAAACTCACTTCCTCCTTTCCAATTATCGTTCCAGTTCATGTAACGAATATGGTGAAGCGAAGTAGCGAATGCTAATGGGTGGTGCTCACTGCATTACCTTGACTGACATGGCTTCCTTTCTATCAGAGTGTACGTCATGGCGAATAAATGGATGGAAACTTCGGTATTAGGGTACCGGCTACACTAGATGACGTAAGCCGCATAGTATAAAAATACAAAAATGAAAGATTTCAGCCGCTAATAGTAAATGGGAACAGTCACTTTACGGACGTGTTCGTCAGTAAAAGAAAAGGTGTTCAAATAGCGCTAGTATCTTTATTAAGACTTTAAATCGACGCTTATTGTTGTATAAGTTCCTGTTTCGATACGGAATCAACAAACTTGTTACGACGAGGTAAACGTCAGGTCTGGTATATTGGCATGGAGTTAAAGGTAAGATCGCGAACTGTTATACGGTTTTACACGTACGCACCTATCGTTCCCTCGTTTCTCGATTCGATATACCGTCATATCCGCTAGAGTAGCTGTCATGAGGAAAACTAGACTCTTAGTTTCTGTAGGGCAATAATGAGTGAGACAATGTTTTACTCCAAGGATGCCATTTGATGCCTTAATTTTTGGGTCATGATTGACTCAAATTATAAACAACATCGGCAGAGTCAGTAAGAGACCTCAAGCGGTAGACTGAAGTTACTAATGGGTTGGTTCGACCCGACAGATGGAGAAACAACTATCGCGCCGACTGCCTTACTCGACATGGTTCACATCGTCACTACTCTTTATTTAATTCACTGACTGACAGCTATATGTTAGTTTTATTGATCCGACATTCGCTATATTATGGGTGTCTCTGTTTTGTCTTCCTCGCGCTAGTGTGATCACTATATCTGCATCAACATCGACATCAACATCAGTAGCACTATCGTCATTGAGTGGTTGAACATCGGCTTCTTCTTCCCGTTCGTCGTTGCTTTCAACGTCAACGTCCGGATGCTCATACAATTCATCTGCTGCGGCTGTCTGGTTTCCGGTGCCGTTATCTTCGCAGTTTAAAATTTTGTCTCGTTCCTCTTTCGGCACAGATAGAAACCGCAACAACAACTCACTCTTATTGCCAGATTGTTTTTTTGTTGAGTTTCCCCAACCACACTTTTAACTGCGACGCAGTTTATTTTTTATAGGCTTCTATTTCCATTATTCGTTTTAACTTTCTTTTTATTATTATTTATAGGTTTTTCGGTTATCCCGCCTCTGACTTGTAATGGCCATTGTTTTAATAATAACACTTCAGTTTTTTTTTTATACTTTTTTGTTTTATTCAATTCACTTTTTAACTATAACACGTCCTCTTAGTTTCACAATAAAAATACGAATGAGAATTGAGAACTATTCAAACTTGTATACTACCGGTAGTCCTTTGCACTCTCTTCTTCTTATGTTGCCTGTTACAGTACCTACAATATCTTTACTATCGAATATAATCTACTATTTCTCCTTGGACAATAGTTGTCATAATCATTAGTATAAGCAGCATTTTAAATTTTTTCAAATATTCTGCTTCCTGCTTTCAAATATTCTGCTTTAACTCACTGTTCGACGTCTTTTCCTTAATAGTTTTTTTTTTTTTTTTTTTAAATAAAAGTTAGTTGGAGCAAACAACAGTGATAATTTCTTTGAATTTCACTTCACGTTGTTGCCCTTATTATTATTCACCGTCAGCTTCAATTTACACTGTTAAGTTTTTTTCCTTTTCACTAATTAACGTTGTTATTGCTCTTATCTTCTTGAGCTTCCTCGAAAACTTTTTTTATTTTCAGGGACTTTTCCACTAAGTTATTATGTTTTATGGTTCTGCGAACCTTTCCGTTAATTTTATTTTTTGTTCTTTACTTTTAGCTGGGTCTTCACCTGACCACATAATATTATTATTATATTTTTGACACTTTAATTCTTTTCCTTAGTTGGGATATTTTTTTCCAATTTCACTTTACTGGGATATATATTTTTTTTTTAAACACTATTAACGTATTAGAGGATTTTCCGGCAATTATGTCCGTACTTCTCTTGATCTTTGTTGAAGAATTCTTTTTCTCAACGTTTACCTCTCAGGGTTTTAAGCTGAGTAGGATTACTGATTTATTTTTTTGTTTAACCTGTAGCTAGTGATTACTTTTCCTTTTCATCACTTTGAATGCACTTTTTTTATTGACGTGATTGTGAATGAGTTGGGTGTAATTATACCCTTTTAAATTACTTTACTCGTTCAATTTTTTTTGTGATAGGGTTTAATTTTACCCTTATTTAAAATTAATTTAATCACTTTTTTCACTTTATTCACAATAAAAAAATTACAGGTCCCTGCTCGGGCGCCAATTAATAAACTTGGTTACCGGTTTACGTTTTAAAAAATTTTATTTTATTTTTTCATTCACTTAATTATAAAGTGATCCAATTCTCGGTCGAGTTACGAAACGAACGAATACGGTCGAGCTGCGAAGAAAGAATGAATCCAACTTCATCTCGGATTCTTATTGATCATCCATCAGATACATTTAGCATAGTATGATGATGTGATCGGCAGCCAATAAGAGATATATTTTTAGTATACTTTTTTGAGACATTTATTCCAAAAAGGTATATTTGACAGAATGTCCAAACTGACGCTGACTCCGCAGGATAATTTAGATCAGGGGCGAAAGAGATGCAAAAATGGGTTTGAAAAGCTTCCAAGGGATCGTCAAAATAATATTTCTTGTCCAGTAGTGTAGTGTAGCCCGTTAGCTTTTTTCGGGATCTCCTACTACGACAATCCTAGGCTGCTTTCCCCCGTAGCTGTCGCTTTCCTGTATCGTGTAAGGAAAGAATGATTAAAACTTAAAATTAGAAAAATCAGAAAGGTATAATATACTTTGAAGTATGCCACAAACTGTTCCTGACTTTCTATTTTGGAACAACGGTACGATGCCTTCGTTCCACACTTTTTTGTCCTTGAGCTTAGAAACTTATAGCATGAAAGCATTAATGCAATTATTTTTTGGGATTCTTTATTGGTGTTATGTTTGGATTATTCGTTCCTAATTCAAAATGATCTAATACCTATCTAAAATGTATCTTAATACCTTGCTTAAGTTTATTTAAGCTATCTGCAAGGGAACAATTCTATTGAAAAAAAAAAAAGTTTCAAAAATTCTTCTTTACGGTTCAAAAATTTCTTTAAATCCGAAATTTGTCTGATTTTAAATAATGTTGAAATTAAAAAATCTTCAACGACCACGATAAATCGATACAATCTTTCAAAGTATATTGAAAAATATATTCTTAGACGTTGAAGAGGTGGTCTTACTACCTCTCATGAAAGACGTCACGAAGGAAACGACGTATCTTCGTATCGTTGCTCCTGACTTGGGACGTTAGATACAAGGGTTATGTAATTTGAAGGAGACTTCAGGGGATAGATAGATAGAAAGGTATTATTTATAGGATTCAATATAATTATCAATATAGTTTAAATCAATATAGTTAAAAAAAGGTAATTATTCTTTAAAAAAAAGACGCTTTGATCTCAGGAGTGCACTGCTGGAACCAGACGCTGTGAAAAGAAAGTAATTAGGAAAATATTAAGCCTTGTTAAAAAGACGATAATTACTACCTCCGGGCAAACCAACGAACGTACCCTTTTGTGGTTCAAAGTTGTATAACTCACGCTCCTCTCCTTTGACCGCCCGATCGGTGGTCACTCTCTCTTCTTGGAGAGGGTAAATAAGAGTCGCTATTCGAGTGACAGAGAAAAGGGATCATTTTTGTTTCTCGTGCAATATCAACTCAACACTTGTAATAACTATAAGTATATCAGTACGAATACAATCCTTCTAAGAAACTCAAAATCGTATTCAAGTCTTTCTTTAATGCTGAACAACACCTGCCGGAGGTGTTTCCTTCTGTTAATAGGGACTGTAAGTCAGTCGCCCTATAGTCCATATACAAAATGCGTTATCTTTGGGTACAAGCACGAACAACCAAAACGTAACGGCGAGTAGGTACCAATAAAAATAATTACAAAAGTTCTTTGGTTCCAAGATCCGAGGTCAACTTCCTTCGTCTTATTTTCTTTTTGTATACAAAAAACCAAAATTACCTGTACAGGTACACCATGGAAATATGGTTACGTGGTATACTTTTTATTGTTGATGTAAGGTGGTTTAAGCACGCTGAAGGTTGAAGACTTAATTATAGGTCTTAAGATACAGGTGGTCTGAGTCAGCATGTGAATGACATGATCACTCGAAGCAACGAATAAGCTTCCAACCAATTTCCACTCTTTTTTGTCCTTGAGCTTGGAAACATATAGCATAAAACCGTTAATGCTATTATTTTTTGGGGGTCTATATTGGTGTTTGCAATTTTCATCAATTGTTTGACGTTGTTGTCTTTGGATTTGCTACCAAACTTCAATAATTTCGGTACATATGACATCCAGCGTTCGGAGAAGTTAACGACATCAATAGATGGTCTCACACTGCTTATTAAAGATATTTGGTTATTTATGACAAAACTTGAAGGAACCCTGAATAACTTTTGATCTTTCGACGTCTGAATAAATTTATAGAAAATGTAAACGTTTTCAAAAGGATTTTGTAAGTAAGTTAAAATATTTTTGAAATTTTTTAATTTAGACACATTTGTCAGATGACCTGAAATTGAAATCTTCCGATACGCAATAAATACGAAAACGAATATTTATTTTAGTTCTTTATTCAATTATTAATTTCATTAAAGTTCCGACCGACTCTGTCGAGTGTACACGATATACTGTCCTCTAGTTTATGAAATTAAAAGGGGAATGGGAAAATTGAGAATGGAATGAGAGGAAAAGAGTTATGATAAGGGCAGATATGTTATATCTTGACACATTTATGTCAACTGAAAATTCTTAAACATTTTTTTAAATATAATTTTAAAAAATGTCTTCGTAAGATCATTTATTATTTCCTACTCGAACTTTCGAGAAAGATTCGGTTTTCCATATAAACAACAAAGAAAACTTAGTGCAGAATTTTTGATTATTGTCAAAATGTCAAAATTATCAGTAAATAGTGAATTTTTACCCCTTTTTTTTTACATTTCTCATGCCCTGGTATCAGTCTTTAAAACTGGACAAATAATATTATCAGCAGTCAGAGGAATTGAAAAGTTTTCTCTGACCAAACAAATGTTTTTGTATGAGCGTTTAAAATGTCTTCTGAAACTCTTTAAATTGTAAACTTGTTGCTGGCAACAATGTGCACAATTTATATATAATTTCACTGTGGTAAACTATATAAGAACTGTCGAACAAACAAAATATAATTAAAGGCTGCAAACTTTGGCCAGGTTCCCTCGCCTTAGTTGCCAGACGATCAATCGACGGATTAAAGTCGCTTGCCTCCGCAACCGTTAAAATAAAACATTGCTATTAATTCTTGATGATAGGCTTAAAATATTTCCTTCTTTTTGATTGAGTAGTTGTTCCGCTTGTGGTTTGACGGGATGTTGGTGGAAGTAAGGCGTGTAGCAATTGAAAAATAAAGACATCCTCTGGCTCTAGAAAAAATTTAAAAAAATCGATTTCATTCTGCATCTTTTTACACTGATATGAATCGATTGTATTGCAACGCTTGTTTCTATTTTGAAGTAATTTTCACGAATTGAATGCGAATGCATGGTTTGGACTTTTTGCATGTGTATCCAGAGCATTGCGAACATTTTTCCAGTCATTATAACCACTACCAGGCATTGATAAGACCGTATCACTATTATCAAAAAGGACGCAACAAAAACAAAAAATTGAATCACTCCGTGGAGAATATAATAACCAGGAACGTTTGATTTTGCTTTTATTGGGTGCGATAGAGTATTAAAGCTTGGGGGGAAATCGCCTACCTTTTGATAATGGAAATGTATGATCTGAACTGTAAAACGGCAAACATTCTAACGAATCAACAATGTTTTCACGAAGTTCGTTTGAAATTTCTTTTGGCCATGTAGACGGATCTTTGACATTAACATTTTCCATATTTCCAAACAACGCCGCCGCCGCAGTCTCGTCGTCAGTATCGTTTTCGTTTGAACTTTTTTGGGGACTGTTCAACCTGTATCAGTCTTTGGAACTGGAAAAATAATATTATCAGCAGTCAGAGGAATTTAAAAATTTTCTCTGACCAAACAAATATTTTTGTATGAGCGTTTATCTGAAACTCTTTAAATTGTAAACTTGTTGCTGGCAACCATTTATATAAAATTTCACTATGGTAAAGTTATAAGAACTGTCGAACAAACAAAATATAATTAAAGGCTGCAAACTTTGGCCAGGTTCCCTCGCCTTAGCTGCCAGACGATCAATCGACGGATTAAAGTCGCTTGCCTCCGCAACCGTTAAAATAAAACATTGCTGTTAATCCTTGATGATAGGCTTAAAATATTTCCTTCTTTTTGATTGAGTAGTTGTTCCGCTTGTGGTTTGACGGGATGTTAGTGGAAGTAAGGCGTGTAGTAATTGTAAAATAAAGACGTCCTCTGGCTCTAGAAAAAATGATTGTTTAAATCATTGTACAAAAAATGTATTACGTATTATTACTGATTTTAATAAGAATAATTACCTCTATGAAAGTTTCTTTTGTTTAGGTTCCCGAGTTATTCCTGTGAGCTTTTGCCTTTCACCTTCTCGTTAAAGACTGGAATTATTTTAGTCGACGACGGGAATTCATTTTTTGATAGAAAACAAATTCTTTTCACTTCAAATATAATTTTTTTATCGAACTGATAACTAGAACTAGGCATTTTTATTTAATAAAGAATTATGTAATAAACGAAAATATACATACACAAGGCCTTACCAATATGTGAAAATAATTGTTTTCTTCATTTAATAGTGTATTTTTTGTTGCACTTAATGTTTTTTTTAGTTTTTTTTCCTTTGTCTTCACTTTATAGCACTTAGCTATGGCCAGCTATGGGTCGATACTATTCACTATTTTTAAAACTGTACTTTTCTTTTAATAACTTTTTGTCAAACACTTTAATTTATTAAGTTCACTTTGAGTTGTACTACCAGCTCAATGACTGGGTCAAAAGGAAAAGAAAGTACGTAACTTTTTTGGTTTCGTTGTTACTTCTTGTCTGCACGCTGTCTGGTTTTTAGAAGATGGCACCTCCGAACCTGGCGAAATATTCGAAGATCGAAATTACTTATCTGGAAGTTAAATTCAATAAATTGGTTATTTTAAAAATTGAAACTGTAAATGTGAGTACATATATAATATATAATGACCACTTGAACATTTTTTGAGTGATATCCTTTCCTGTTTAAATAGCAAGCCTCGACTTCGTTTTTTGGTTTGGCTATCCGAACATTGGTGCAATCAACTGCCCCAATCACCCCAGAAAACCCAGTTGCTTCAAAATAGCTTATTTTAATGTAAAAAATATTCATACATATGTATTTATTATCGAAAAAAATGTTAAAAACAAATGTACCTTTGTTTAGTTGCAGGATACTACTCCTCTGTTGGAAACTGTATCCATTTAACAGCTAATTTGTTCTGGAGTACCAAACAGAATTCAGCTGCAACCCTAGATACAAGTGTTCGGCTCATTGCAGCTGAAGAATCTTGCTCAATGTCTCTTTGGTAAGAACCAGTGGCAAAAAAATGAATGAATTTTGCATTTTGTTTCTTCGCTCGTTCATGTCCACTGTCCACTATTAAAAGTATCGCAAACATTTTTTTTTAAAGAAAATTGTCTTTATTTATTAAAAACTAACTTTTAAATGTCAATATCAAAATCATATCTTTAATTGGTTTTGTTTTGATTTGACAGATTGACACTTCAATCCAATTGAAGTTCCAGTCAAAATGAGATCGAAATCTTTGCATACCGCTTCAACTTAGAGAAACCCTACTTTTTCTAGACGACATAAATCTATTCTAGATTTCTTATTACCTCGGGTTTCAAACTATTATTGAGTTTTTTGAGTACGTCATTTTCGAGAGAAATCGACTCAAAAATACGGCAAAACTGTTTCTCTAGATCTCTGACCTACTCTACGAAGTTGGATGGTGGAACAACCAAGTTGCATTTCGCGAATTCCTTGAAATATCAAATTGGTAGAGGGATCAGAACTACTCAAGGTAGGTAAGGGCAATAAACAGTTATGGTTGTCATAACATTTCCTGTGCAGCCATCAACAGACATAGGCAAAACTATTTTGTTCTAGAAATTTTGCTACTCCTAGGTATATCTTCCGTAAAGAATAAAGGAAGATTTTTGTTTGTAAAGGGTAAAGGAAGATTATTGTTTGTTGATTTTGAAATCAACGAAGAAAGCTCACCAATAGCGTTTTGCTGAAAAGTTTTGTCCATGTTTTCACCACACCACCACATCTTTTGAAAACTATTCATACAAAAATAAGCTATTACCCTTTAATTGTTTCCATTAGAACTCTCGGTTAATATGTCTGGTAAGTATGTAACTGAAGTCCTAGTTCTTAGAGATTTATAAGGGACGATGCATTAAGCAGCCGGCCTTTAAGGAAGTAAAAACTGTTCGTTATATTTTTGCCATTCGCGTCAAAGACTTCAATGGATCCAAGTACTTTTTTGGCTTCCTGTAGAAATCTCAGTTGGTATGCGTAAGCACAAAATTTTGATTTATAGTGGTTTGCAAAAGAGCGATTGGATGAATTGAAAATATCAAACAGATTGTTGAAAAACACGATTAGTCCTGCAGTGCTGTAAGTGGAAATTTATTTTATATAATATTATCAATGAACTTTATAGTGGGTGATAAAAATACACTGGGGTTTCGGTATTTTCTTATTTTTTACTATTTATCTTCACTCCGGGTAATTTAAAGACAGTGGGACACAACACGAAAAATATTTTATAAATTTTCTTTAACTTAATATGGATTCTATTTTTTTCCAATTTAATTTAATCTTTTATAAACCGAGAACAAAAAGTGATCCTTGACTCACTGTACCTTGTATGTAGACACTTATTTACACGACTTTCTAACTTTATTCTCTATTTATAGGTCACCACGATTTCAAAACATTCATTATAATCACTAGATTATCTCTTACAACAGCTGGGCAATATACTCGTATCGGTATATATATTGAGATTTATTTTTACCACGATATAAAACTAAAATTTACGCGACTGGACTTTTTACGCAAAAAGAACAAGAACAATTGTTATTTCGCAAATAGACAGACTATAAATTTATGTTTCACCAGTTATTAGATCACTATATATCTTTTTTTTTTTGCATGGGAGGATTTTTATGAGTCGTAGAAGATTGTTATATATGGTGTTTACTTCACAACATCTACACGACCGGAACCTCGGCGTCCAGTTTAAAAACACCGCCCCACGTTGGGTGCCATCTGTAACGTAAATTTTATAAAAGGATGCAAATACACACCATAATGGTCCCATCTGCAACTCAACTAATTTGAAGAAGGAAATAGAAACACTCGTAAATCCTCCTCCTTCGACCATACTGAAACAGAAATGAAGACGTTACCCGAATCCAAGTTCTCCCCAATCTTTTACATGAAAGAATGCAAGAGCTCACCGACCCATGTCTAACAATCTCCATCTATTCTTGAGTACGAATGGGTGTTATCTATACTCAGCCAACTCATTAACACACAAATCTTAAAACTTTATCCTTATACTCACTGAAAATTCCAAAACCAAGTCATCACTCAATCAAATACCCTAAACATAAAGAACTCAAAAGCGGTCAGAACATCCCAAATGATGTTTGAGGGACAAACATGTCTTGCCTCCTTTATGTTCAGGGAATTAACTTTAGTTCAGTCCTAACCCTTAGAATATCGCTGCTTGACTGGATGGAAGGATCTGTTCTCATTAGTTAATTGGTAGTCTCACCCAGTGACTACGTCGACACTGAGGAAGACAGATCAAAAGACTATGGGAACAAGGTTGTTTTCAATCGACTATCGCATTTGATCTGCAGACGCCTTGTCCTCGTGTAGCTCAGTCCAGGGCGAAGGAACTTGCTCTAGGATCGACAAACGGTGTTACATTATTATCCTGCAGATCTGCTGTGGTCAGGTGTTGCAACCATAGAATTTTAATTCGCTGGGGCTCCCTAAACAATGAAGAGGAAAGTAGCGGAAAGCAAATTCAAAATTGCACCTCCTTAATACACTGAGAAAAAATCAAGAATGAAAATACAGTTCAATATAAATCTAATACAAAAATACACCAAGATGCCTTTGGGCGATTAAAATCTGAACCATACCCTATACGCCAAATCATGAGTGCAGGATACTATCTTATCGCTATCTACAATGTTGACTCAATGCGATATCTTTTCGTGTTTAAAGTATTTAAACTGGTGTTTTCCTTTATTTTTATAAATTGTACCACCGTCCGTGGTATTTTGGACATGCCAAAGAGTAACTCAAAATGATGCTTCGATAAATCTTTTTTTAGGTTATCTGTCCTAAGGACTTTATAGGTGCTTCTGAGCACAAATCTCACTGCTCAGATAAATATAAAAAAAATACAAGGGTTACCTGGTAAGTTTATATGTATATTATTTAAAATAAATTTTGTTGCAGAATTCTTGTTATTTTTTTTCAAAAAGAAATTTCGTTGGGGGCTTTTATTAACAATAACCCCATAAAAGAAAGTGTAAAGTTGATTGCTGTTGCGTCCCGCGTGGATGATTCAATTTGTGATGCACCATGTGGTCATGCCGCGCGTCTGCCACGTTCAACGCTTGCATCCTTATAATTCATATCCTGGCCTGCATCAACCAATTCGTGGTTGGGTTTGGCCTCGCTTATTCACGGAGATGTTGTTCCTTTACATATAATGCCGTTTTTAATTAAAAAGTTCTCATAAGGTTTTTGTTTTAGAACTTCTGTGATGATTTTCAGGTAATCGTCCTGCTCTTGAGCCTGTTTGATCCTGTAGGACCCACTATGACCATGCCAATTCGACTTAGAGCGTTAAAGTATCGCATCCTTGCACCGCTTCTATGAACAATCTCATAGTCATAGTCCTGTAAGAACATTGCCCATCTGGTAACCTTCAACGGAACTTCTCTTTTGTTCAACGTCATTGTAAATGCGTTACAATCGGTGGTGATTTTAATGTGCTGTCCCATGACATAAATTCGCCACTTCTTTAATGCTCCAACCACAGACCCTCTAGTTCATAATAATGACATTTCTCTTCTTGCAGGCTCGTCTTACGGCTCATGAATTGGACTGGATGAAATTCTTGGTCATCGTTGTCCTTCTGCAAGAGTACAGTGAGCGCGGCCTTCAACCAAACAAAAGCCAGATTCTGGTCTTTCTCCAAACACAAACGGAGTGTTTTTCCTCAACAGATTGGTTAGTGACTTTGCCCTTGTTGCGTAGCTCTCCACAAATCATGGGAAATATGATGTAAGGCACAAGAATCGTTGAAGCGATTGCTTTCCCTTTGGCAATGGATAGTTCTTCACGGTTTCGGTTTTTTCTTCCGACGGCCTTATCGTCCCGTTCTCTATCTGGTATTCCAAAAAGTTAATCCGTCGTTGGAGAAACTTACATTTCTTCCAGTTCAGCTCGAGCCCATTTCTACTAGCCACGTCCGACACTCTTTCCAATCGTCTGCATCCTTCTTCATAATTTTCAGCCGGTGATAGAAATTGGAATTGGAATTGTAAATGAATACAGAGCAATCTTGATCACCATCTTAACCATCGCACAAATGGGGCCCGTAGGACATACAAACTTGTGCCCCACGTTGGGTGCCATCTGTAACGTAAATAAATTATAATCAAATAATTATATGAAATGGAAAGAATTGGAAAGTTAGAAAAACTATCCAGCGCACAAATAGTGCCTTCGGCGCCATCTGTAACGTTAGATATTATAATGCATAAAATTACAAAAGAAAAGTGATAACTTGATAAACTATAATATACGCACAGCTCATTTATTCTTATAGTAGATAAGCATGCATGAACAAAAAAAAAAGAAAATCGTAGACTTGTTGTTGGAAAGTTTTCTTATCTCTTTTATTATGTTGTCCGCTTCGATTGTCTGCTACAGGGATACTCTTAAAAGAGAGTATATTTTAGGCAGAAGGTTCAGTTTGGATCCTTAATTATCCACGTTTTTTTTTCTTTATTTAATACAATTAAATCATATTTAAAGAAAATTCGTTTGGCGGCTGGCAGACGGAAAAGAAAGTTCAATTTCCGTCGCCAGCCCCAAGAAACTTCTTAAATTTTTCCACTTTGTCAGGAATAAAAAAAGCGGGGCAGCCAATTGGGTGTCGGCTTGTATAATTGAAGGGCTTATTGTAATAATATGATAACCCACATTTTCAAAATGTGGAGAAAACATCATTTTTAGTTATAAAAAAAAAAAAAAAAAAAAAAAACCAATAATGTGAGCATGATCCTTATTGTCTTAGCCTAATAAAGAATACGTGTAGCTTCGCTACAGTACTATGAATAGGAAGTTATTTCTGCTGCAATTAGTGGATACTAGGTGTTGCTGCTATATTCAATTGCATTGTATAAAGCTGTTCGTAACGATGTTTCGAGGCACTAGATGGCGACATAGTCCAGGCAACTATAGATTATATATACAATGCGTGCAGTACAATTCCGCCTAGTGTGGTCCTGCATTTAAACTAGCCCACAGAAAAAAAAAACATTGAATGGCGACTGTTCGCCCTTTGTCTGAACTAAAGTTTATGCGAGAATACATAAACTAGTTCTGCCTATCCGCCACCAAAAATGGATTTTTTTTTAATTTTTGAATTTTTGTTTAAGTATAACTTATATACTATTATCCTTAATATTATCTCTTAATAGTGTGGGAAAAAATTATGGAAAGCACGTACAAAAAAAAAACTAAAATTTTTGTGGCTTATCACGTTTTTGCATACACAAATAAATTCAAATTTGAAAAATAAAAAAAATTCAAGAGGTTTTTTGGTAGAAAGTTTTTTTGGTAAAAATGTAATGATAATGTTTACAAAAAAGGATATTTGAATCAGGAAAAAGATTTAAAAAAAAAAAAAGGTTTTCTCTTCTTATTCGATGAGTTCAACTTCAGCTTCTGTTTTAACTTCAACGTCGATATATATTTGGTCGTTGTAAAATGGATGGTGAATTGGAGGAATATAAGCTAGCGAGGACTTCACATTAAGTAATTTTGCCTTAGATATTTTCACAGGTTCAATATATTTTCTTTTAATTTGGCTTAAATTCGTTGCCAAAGGTATTTCCCTGTTTCAAAATATTAACTTCCTTATATTCTTCGTTTACATAATGTTTGACAAAAAAAGATTTTGGACTTGTTTCCTTAAAATGAAAGCTAAAAACAGAAGCGAAATCCAAATTTGCTTTGTCCGCAAATCGAGCTTTTTTATTCACACTTGTCAAATGACTTTCGAAGCTGAAAAAGTCATCTTGTTTCTTGTTTCATAACATTTAACTCGAAAGGTGTTTTGTTGTTTGCTTCTTTAATGACTTTATGCCAACCTTCTGGAGAATAAATTTCGTTCGCATATTTCCTGTGACGTTTCTCTATTAATGCGAAGTCCCTATCTGATGGCAAATGTGTGTGCCCACTTACTAAAAACTGGTGTGTTATGCTTTTAATTTTTTTTTTCTTTGAACAGATGATGCCAAAACGATATCTATCAAAAGCCAATTTTTGTTTTGTCCTGGACAGTTGTCAGTAAATATAACTAGGCCTTCAATATCATTTATTTTTTGTAAATACTTCATCAGAACTGAAGCTAGGTACCTCATCTGCGCCACGTCTGGCAGAACCTCGTCACTGACCAAATTTTTCGCTAGCTCTCGCATTTCTCTAAGAAGCTGAAAAGGTTTTTTTTTTTGTTGCCGCGGACCTTCTCTCTCAGGAGCTTCTGTATTTGTTTTTCTAGAGATTCAGAGAAACGCTCGAGAATCGCAGTGTTGTTGACGATGTCGATCAGTTGGCTAGCAATGTGCAGTGGCAGGGCTTTTAGCAGCTGATTGTATTTTTGTGCGTCGCTGGTTATTCTGCTTGCTGTAAAATCCGCTTCTGCTATCGCGAACCAAAGGTCTGGGGATTCCGGCGAGCATTGCGGAAGATGCAGATTAACAGCGTGCACATACTCCTGCTGCTGCACATTGTTATAATGCGGAGCAAAAAACGACGTTGACGGCATTAATTTTTGAGATTCTTAGTTTTTATAGATCCCAGGCAAAGTGCCAACACCAGAAGATGGATACTGGAAAGTGTCGTTCAGAGGAGGGTTGTTCATGTTCATGTCCAACAGACTCTCATTAAGTTTGTCGGCTGCTCCTTCGTTGTCCTCAACTGGGTCTGCTGCTTGACCGGTCTTTCCTGGCGTTCTGACGGTGGCCATTTTGGCAAGGAGAAGATGGAAATATTTGTTGTGTGTATTGCCTTTTGTTCGTACTCAGTTGAGATCACGTCGGGGTCACCAATTTGTGGTGTCTTTATGACACCAACTATATTTTGTGACAGCAACTGGGTAGGCCACTGGTGTGTCAAAAAACAAAACACAATAAACAACAAGTAAACGTTTTGAACAACTGTGACATAAAAATGTCTTTATTATTTTATAAGTTATATTGTAATTAAATAAACACTTAATTAAAAACACTTAAACGTCTAACACAGAACAAGTAAAAGATTTCTATTTATCACAAGGAAATGGAGTTTGTCTTTATTCGTTGACTGCCGAGGATGATTTTGATTATTTTCAAACGATGCTTCTAGAACATTGGTTCATTGAAATATACTATAAATGAATTGTCAAAAATACAATTAACAATAAAAGGCTGTAGACTCTGGCCACTTGTCCTCACCTGCTCTGCTAAGCGGGCAAAAGCAGGGTTGAAATCATTTACATCGCAGATGGTGTAATTTTATCTGCGAACTCGTGGTTGAGTTAAAAAAAAACTTTTTCATTCTTTTTTTTTTACCATTTTTTTTTCTTTATTAATATATTTTTTTTTTATTCTTCTTTTATTTACACTTATTTTTTAACAAATTAAATCCAACGAGAGAAGCCGCTGTCCAAAGCAAAAGGCTGCACTTCTCAAGTCAATTGGCGAATTATGATTGACAACATGAATGCTTAAAGTATGCTTATTTATACTATCTTAACTATGGAACTTCATAAAGAAAATGCTTACTTAGCTAAATTGATCTTTTCCACGATTTTGATGTTCTTTATTCGAAATGAGGTTTTAAATATCCGCGCGTTGCATAACGGGGAAAGAGGGTGTATTCGTTTAGAATTAGTTTTGCAGTGTATGCAAGAAAAGGTGTGGGAAACAGTTATGAATTATTATTTTCTGTATCTTGGAAAAGGTGTGAATTTGCAACGTATGCAAAATGGTGTTGGATACAGTTATATTTTATGCAATGAAGAATATGGGAGGTGCCAGGGAAACCGGTTTTGGTGACGTCTCAGACGTAATTGTGTATAGCATGTGCTTTTGAGAATCCTTTATGGTTGGCTTGCATACTTTTTTTTCGTCGTTCGTCGTCCACGTTGGTCTGGCGAGCTGAAAACAATAAGCAAATTGTTAGTTTAAGAGAATAGGTACCTTGTGTCGAATAGGCCTCGTTTTCAGAATATGTTGGTTTGAAGCTACAACTTCCTTCAGTATTCTGGACCTGAAGGTTTTAATTTTTTGGTGTTAAGAACTACATTATATTTTTTTGTATATACATACATATATTCAAATAATAAAATGCCATAGAAAAGTATTAACTCGAAGTTACCTGATTTTCATTAAATCTCTCGCTAATTCTCTGAGCAATATATTGGAAATCGTTTCGAGAAACTGGTTTTTTACTGTGAATAAGCTACGTTGTAACATTATCAACCAAAATTGAACGAGAGGTATCACCTATTTTATTGTTGTTGGAGGATTTGAATCATATAACAACGACAAGGGTGATGGGATTAGAGAACTGTGTTCACTTTTGGCAGAACTTGTTGAGCAATGGCTTGAACCACAAATAGGTTTTGTATTTAAAAAATCTGCTAGAACCTCTTTGAAACTGTTTTCAACACTCGATGGATTTAATTTGACTGCAATAAAAATCAGCTCACTTTTTAATTAACTCAGTTTTTTCTTTTGAATTTCACAAACAAAAAAACTGGCTTCGTTTTCACAAACTGCGTTCTTATGAAAAAAAAGTTTTCAATTTTTTTTTGCAAAAACTAAACAATTTTTTTTTACTTGCATGAACACAATTCAATGGCAATAAAAATTAAATCACTTTTTAACTAACTCAGGTTTTTCTTTTAATTTTCTTTAATCCAATATTTGATATCACTTCACGTTCGCGCAACGACGACCACGATCAACCACATTCTGGGAATGAGAAACTGAAATGAGAATTTCAACAAACCAATTTCACAATGCTTAGCTTATATTTATAATACAACAATAATTGTTGTTGAAGCACAAACCTGTTTCTGTTTTCGATACGAACAATGTGAGTGATACTTTGACAACATACATAGTCAAAATATATTGAAAAAGCATCACATACATTACATACACCTACCACAATAATTTTTGTGCAGCAGCTGCAGCAGAAACTGAATTGAGAATTTTAACACACAAGCGAGGAGATGAGGGAAACAATGAGATAATGGGAATTGAGGATAAGAATGTCTGTGTTTATTTTCACCATGCTTTTATTTACAATACAACAATAACGCATTCTGTATAATGTTTGTATTCACTCTACAATGAAGAATTGTTACTTGAAAATGTAATTCGTACTAACATTAACACGTTTAAGCTTGTTTAACATTGTTCTAGAGACCTATATTCTAACTTGAGTATGTTTGTGTTAATTCGCATTCTATACAATGTTTGTGTTTATTCAAAAATGTAGAATTGTTAATTGAAAATTGATTTTTACTAACTATTTGTTTTATGATGTAAACCGTGAGTAATGTGGAAGATTTGTGTAAATTTAGGCACGTAAGTCTAAGTCCGAACTGTCTGTCCTGCAGTGACATCCTTCTAGCCCTCTCGAATAGTGGTGTCTCGTCTTTTAGTACTATCTTCATGTTGATGGGTGATGGTTCTCCTTTTTTTTTAGTTCATAATCTTCTATAAGTTCCATTATCTTCTCCTGGAACTCTTTGGACAACTAGTGTAGGTCGACTGCAGGGACGAAATCGTCTTCTTCCTTTCCCAAAGCACACATTATTCCAAAATCAGTTCGAAGTTCCCCAACCGCATATTCGGCCTTACTGCTTCACCTTCCTCACTGTTGAATGTTCCGTCTCCTGAACCACACCTCTCTCCGAAGATAAATTTGCTCTCTCTGACCCACCTGCTGCTTCATCCTGGATAGGTTCCTCTTTCCGACATCTAAACCTGACTTCATTGTCCCTTATTATGACAGATGCCTGCCTTATAATGTCAATTCCGATGATCATTGAAAACAACATGTCACGTTCATGCACAACATGGAGTCTTACTTCAAACGGTATGCCGTCGTCGTGTCAAAATATCCCAGCGTTCTTATTTCTTTCCCCCTATTGCACATTCACAATTTTTCCCTACTTGGCTTCAAAGGACCCTCGCGATCGTATGCGGTTTAAGAACAAATCACTCTCACCCATACTTCTGAAGAATGCACTTTTCGTCGTATCTGGAGAATTATCAGGAACTGATGATCTGTATGAAACAAGTTTTTATTTTATGGTTTTGATGATTTTAGGTCTTGGTTTGGATTCAATTATTAAAAGTTTGAATTACTGAGTGACTTTACTCGTACTATAAAAAAAAAACCATCGATTAAAAATTCGCGGGCACTTGTACTTGGGTTTTTATTGTTTTCTTCCTTTTATCAGCAAAGAAATACCGGAGTTGGTATACCGGATTCGATTAATTTTACTTTTACACGGAATTACACTTGTTGTATCTCTTGTTTTTGTGACTGAACATATGTTTGCGTATATCGACTAGGTGATTATTTGGTTTTTGTTTCGGTTTTCTCTGCTACTCTTGGGATCTGACGGGATGTATCAAATGTACGATTCTGATTGCTTGCTATCTTGTGAGTTGGAATTTTGTTGGTCTTTGGCTGTTAAAAAAGCTATAATTCTTAAAAATTATCTCAACTTATTACCATGGAAACTATCGAATTCCACTAGCTACCTCAAGTTAATTGCAATTTATCCTTTATCAATAAAAAAAAAACTACACAATACAATAGGTACTTAGAAATTCATTTAACATAAATGATACTTGTGTGTGCGTTGAGCTTGTTCAACGCATCAGCAGGATAGGTATAGTTGTCTTAAAATCCACAGCTACTGAATTCGCACGCAATTCGTTGCTACCACATGGTTGCCCATACTTTTGGAAATAGTGTTCATATGGGGATCGGACAGGCACTTTAAGTTGAAATCCTGTAATTTGTTCCGTATCTCGTTGTTTACAATTAGTTCCGGGAAAACATTTTTGAGCATCACATTGCAAAACTCTGTCATTTTGGTACCAGCCAAAACAGTATCCTTATTCCCAAACATTTTGATAAAATCTGATTGTGGGGTCGAGATCTATCATCGCAGTCGGTCCGCAGGAGTACGCCACGAACTAGATCAGTTGGTTCGTGAGTCCTTGCTATGGGATCTCCTGACGTTGTCACATTATTTATTACTGGGAACCTATTGAGTTTAGATCTTGTAAGTTTGGTTCTCATCACTTGCCAACACTAACTAAACCCTATTCTCATATCGATACCTTTACCACAAGAAAAAGAATCTCCACTTTAACCAATATGGCTTCTACTATAGAAAACCTTCTCCATAGTACTAGCCAAATGACATAGCAAAGTACGAGATTGTGGGGGTCGAGATCTACCATCGCAGTCGGTCCGTAGGAGTACGCCACGAACTAGATCAGTCGGGTCGTAAGTCCTTGCTCTGGGATCTACTGACGTTGTCACAATATTTACTACTGCGAACCTATTGAGTTTAGATCTTGTAAACTCAACAAAAAAAGATAAAATATTAATTGCAGGGGCCCGATCAACTATGTCGCGCCGAAAGAGTTGAAATTGAAAAGTGCGCATTTATTGGCGCAGCGAAGTAGTTTATTTTGTATATACTACTTCTCATTCGTAAAAATCTTGTTTTTTTTTATTTTCAGAGCTTTATACTTACTTCCTCTGTTGTCAATAGAACAATAGAACCAATGAGCGAAATAACCAATAGAACCAATCGAAAATGTTGCTAAAGTGAATGTTAAAAAACAGTTTCTTTGTTTTAACTGCAAAATTATTCTTTTAGGGCATTTATTAAAATGTGTATTTTTGGACAATTTTTTTTTTATCTTAAAAATAAATTGCTTCTATAAAGTTCCAAAAATTGGAACTTGCATTGGGATATCTCAAGTTAAATAAAAAAATATTTTAAAGCAGAGATCTACAGCTCTTAGAAAACTAACAAACGGATATTTTATTCCATCAAACAGAAGAAATATTTCTTTAAAAGATAAAATATCCTCACCGACAACCACAATAAATGGCTGCACGCTTTCGGACCTCTCGCGTAGAAATTTGATGTGCTCCTCTACCGATTGAATATTTCTGCATTGAAATAAGAACGACTCCTGGGAATCCCTTATGGTGTAACGGATTGTGGTTTTGAGACCTTGTTTATCCTTTCGCACCAGCTTGTTTGTCGGCACCAAGTAGCCATGCAGTGTCCACAACAGTGCAGCATCTCTACAATCTGGAAATAATACAATACAAAGAAAGAGAAAGCATTAAAAGTTCTAAATAAACGCACTTTTATTGTCCCAATAAACTGTTTATAACTAAAAACAATAAAGGTTTTTAACATTAACAAAAAGTTTATTGGGACAAGCAAAATGCAGTTAATAAACGCTGTTTATTGATATTACAAACGATAATTTTTTCAGTGTATGACGACGATGTGGCAGACTATATGTCTGAGTTTACATATGCAAGGGGAGCGAATGTAGCGCTCGGCGTTGTTTTATACAGTTTTGTTTTTTAGTTTTATTATGTGCTCTTTCGTAGAATTTAGTGTGCAAGTGTCTTCTATTATCTTGTGCGTGGCAGGAGTAGGTATTATAAAGAATAAGGTTTGTATCTCAATAACATTTATCCAAGTTATGTATCGTGGTTTGTAAATCCTTGTAATTTTAGGTCTCTTATAACTTGTATTTTACGTTGATTCAAAAAAAAAATGTTTGATAAGGCGCAGGTTTTTCGGGCGTGAAGGGAATCTTTATGTGCAGCAAAACATGCATTTGTTTTGGGTTGTATCTTACAGATTGTGCCGCAGGACGTTAACCGTCGTCGGCGGTGGCGTTGACTTTGTTTCTCCGGAGATATATATATATAGGCGTATATAGGTAGACACACGTAAAACCATGTAACCAAGCACATACAATTCCGTAGAAAAATGGAATCTTATAAAATCTTACGAATCTATCTTAAAATCGTAAAAAAAAACAAAAATCTTAAAATTTTTAAATCGTAGGGAGCACAATACACACTTTTTATGGGCACAGAGCTTCTTTCTTTTAGATGGTTTCGTAGCACTTTCACAGAATAATATATTTTATATGAAAAAACACAGTTACCTGGTAAATCCAGAGTTTATACCACAAAATATTTCCAATAAAAATTCTTTTTTTGTCAGATTTTTATTTTATTTGTAGTCCAGGCGTGGTTAGGGCTTTAGATGTTATAAGGTATGTTGCTCCGCGTTGAATAATTATATGTATCATGGTGATGAGGTGCTCCCGCGTTTAATATATGCCACTAAGAGAACTAATCGATTGCGACAAACGAAAAAATTGCCCAATCGACTCTTTCGTTTGTTTGACCATTTTTCGACTTCGGTTGCAGCCGACTCTTAAATTCTTTTCGGTGAAACACTTTTTGCGTTTGTCGTGAACGTTAAATCGTTCATTCCAAAAGAAGATATTACTAAGCCAACGCTTTAAAATTTTCGGTCAAACATTTCTTGCGGTTGTCGTAAGCATTTAATCGTTTATTCCAAAAGAAAATGATGTTTAGCCAACCATTAAATTCTTCTCGGTCAAACACTTTTTGCGGTTGTCGTAAACGTTAAATCGTTTATTCCAAAAGAAAATATTACTGAGCCAACTCTTAAATTCTTTTCGGTCAAACATTTCTTGCGGTTGTCGTAAACATTTAATCTTTTATTCCAAAAGAAACGAATGTTTATGTTAAATGGAAAATTAGTTTTCGCGAGCAAATAATTCGTTTAAATCAAACGAAACATTCGTCTGAAGTTTAAGTGTAAGGCGTTTGCCCCACACCCCATTCGGCGTTCGTAACAAAGAATCTGCAATAGCAAATACGATTTATCATAATTCCAATTCAATCTATTAATTAAAAAAAATAGTCAAAGATTCTTTTTCTTTTTACATTTTTGTTATTATTTATTATAAGCTAGAATAATATTACATATTGTTAAGTGCTATGTAAACATTTTGTACATTAAGTAATCTTCAACAATAGCTTAAAGAATTCTTGTTCTTATATTATCATTTATTATAAGGTAAAATAGTATTACATATTCTTAAGTGCTATGTAAACATTATGTACATTAAATAATCTTTAACAATAGTTAAGAGAATTCTTATTCTTATACATACAATTTGTTTTAGGAACACTTGCAAATTTTCTTGGAAAAAATAACAATCAAATTTTGTATTACATTTTTTAAAAACAATTATAAATTATCAGCACAGTAAAAAAATATAATGTTTAATAATCCCAAATAACAAATAATTCACCATTGTTAGACATTGATATACAGGAAGTATAAAAGAACTGAAGATCATCTAGATCAAAAACTAAAAAAGATTTTTTTTTTCAATTTTGTAAGCAAAATAATGATTGTCAAAACATATGGTCTCTATATAAGATAGACAGAGGAAAATTTTTGCTTCCACCTTCACTATGTGCTCAAAATAGTCATATTGCCAATTTTCTATCTTCAGTGAAAAAAAGCATAGCTAAAAAAGTGTGAGATAATTCCGAAGAAATTAATTCTGGAAGCCTCAAAATTTTAATATAAACAGCTCCAATTTTTTGAATTCCACTATGAGAGCCCAAAGGATTAAGGTATTCGAAATCATCAAAGTAAATAAGAAGGGGTATGAGAAAAATAGTTTCGTCATTTTCTTCATTAAAAAGCCTTTTTTTCTCTTTCCAAAAAGGTGTCTGAACAATATTTACTATTGTGTATGTCAATTTTTGTACGTGATTTGTGTACTCTTCAATGAGTTTTAATAAAGGTGATTGGGTGAAAAAAGTAGAAAACAGCTGACTAAGATCTACTATTTGTAAAAAAAAGTCGCATTGAGTTGTTTTTATTTCATTATTTGCAGAATACACTTGTTGGTATTCAGAACCAAGGAAAATATTATGAAAATCAACCAAAATGTTCATGTTTGAGAGTTTTTTCAAAATTAAGAATTCAGATTTTAAGTATTTCGGACTTATAAGAGAAGATAAAATAGGAATCATTTCTTCATTGCCTTGATTTTGTGAAATAGCTAGAGAAAGATCTTTATCGTAGAAAGAAAACAAATTTTTAAAAATTTCTAAGGCAGTACTCCTTGGTATTCTGTCATCATTTAATGTTTAAAATAACTTTAAGTAAATCTGTAGTAAGGTCTTCTTTAAAGTGATTTGAAGTGATGGGAAGTGAAGTGAATTCAGGTGAAGATTGAATAAAATTACTTGTTTGATGGTTTTGTTCAATAATTGTTTTGGGATAAATCGGCAATTTATTTAGAGGATGTTGTTTTTTTATGTGTGCAATGTGTTTATACAGAATTGAAAACACTCTGCCACAACTTTTGTCATAACATACAAAACGTTTTATATAAGGATGTGCTTTCTTAAAATGTGCCGAATATATTTTCAGCGAAACAAATGATTTTCTACACTCTGCGCATTGCATACCTATTAAAAGGATAATATGTGAATATTTACTTTAAATTAAGACGGTGGTGCTCTCTTCAGGATACCTAATATCTAACGCCTGGAACGTATAATCTTCAATTAGTTTTAATAAAGGTGATGGATGAAAAAAAAATAATAAACAGCTGATAAAGATCTACTATTTGAAAAAAAAAAATTAGCATTGAGTTGTTTTGGTTTCATTATTTGCAGAATACACTTGTTAGTATACAGAACCAGAGAAAATATTACGAAAATGAACCAAAATGGATAGTGAAAGGATAAATAATAAAATTGGTATATTTACTTTAAATTCAGACTATTCCAAATGCTCTTTATGCTTGATGATAAGTTGTCGAATTTAGTTCTTATGTTGAATACATAAATTTGAATAAAAGTCCAGACGGCGGTGCTCTCTGCCGGATACTTGATGTTTAGCGCTTGATACATGTAAAAACACTGTTCAACAGCATTTAGTGGATCCTCGAAAATATATTTTTTGTTTGTAAGTGTCACGTAAGCTTTCAAGTTGTCAAAACAGCCGACAAAAACAATTCTTGGCTGCAGCCCAATATTGCTGTCTAATAGCTGTCTCTCATAATCGTCTGCTTTCCCCAATGTCTAAAAATACAAAATTCAAAATTTTTTTTATTTGAATTGATTTTAGGACAGTTCTTGTATAAACTTTAATATTATAAAAGGTTATAGTGTATTAAACAGAAAATTTAATACCTACTTCAAAATATAGTATACATTTTTCTTGAATTTCCAGCTTCGATGCCTTAAAACTTTGTTTTCCTCGTCGGGCTTTTATTTTCGTTGACGGAAATAAATACGGTAGTACTAGAAGGCCGATAGCTTTTTTGTTTTCTGGAAAATGATGCAAAATTAGGACAACATAATATATAAAGGAAAATTTGGTTCTACCTTCAGTACAACTTATGCTTGCAGCCATCCAATTTTTTACAGCGGGATCCTTCAATTGATTTCCTTTTTGTAAAACCTTAGTGCAGACCTCCCAATCAAAATTTAAGTTTATGTCCGGGTGCAAAATTTTTGAGTCTTCGAAAAACTGGTGAACCTTAAATCATGCTCAATTACAAATAGATACGATATATATTTTTCAATAATTAGTGTACTCACCAACTGAAAAATATTGATGTTATTAACAGTAAAAATTGGAAATTTCTCTAGATACTGAACAGTTTCAATACTATTGTCCTTTAAAATTTCCCATCTTCTTGCAAAAGTACTTTTCCACTTTTCAAGGATTTCTTCGAATGGTTCGGTATTTTCTTGTATAAATTTATAGTCATCGCAGTTGTCGTCGCAAATATTCACTGAATAAAATAAAAATATAAAGGTAAGACAACAGTCTATAAAAATGTGTAAGTGTGAAAAACTGAAAATTTGTTGCGTTTTATTATCCCCATGATTTGATTATAGAATTTTCTAGAACATGTGTACCGATGAAACCTCAAAGATGTTAAGGAACTATTTAAAAAATCAGTATATTAAAAAAATTGTTGTTACCAATAGTAGAGTGTAGGTCCTTTGTTGAATTTTTTGATCTTCTTGAAATAAGACCTGTGCTTGATAATACATTTTTGTAGTTTGCAAAGGTGTCGTACAATTTTCCGGAAGCCTTTTGGCCATTAATTGCAGGGGTGTAATATTCTTCTATTGCTTCGGAAGCAAAAAGTTCGTTTATAACTGACGCGATATAAGCAAAATCGTAGCGATTCAATCTGATAAAACAGTTTATGTGAGTTATTTTATTTTTTCAAATTAAACTTATTCATATTGAGAACACCCAATCAAAATAAACTTTAAAAAGCTGTAATTCTTTACGAATGGTATAAGAATTGAAAATCAGTGATTTTATATAATCATTTTAATGTTAAGTTAAAATTTTGACTGGGCTGCCTTTATATGGATTAGCATTTAAAAATAATATTATAATATACATAAACATATAATTTTATAATATATATATAATAGGTATATAAATATATTATTTTCTTACTCCAGTTTAAGGTCATCTTCCAGTAAAAACTGTATAATGAGCTTACTAAGCTTGATTTTTTCTGAATTTTTGAAATAGGAATTCTTTTCAAATTGTTTTTGCAGGATAATAAAGTCTACGTGCTTATATTTTTTGAGTACCTGTTAATAATTTTTTATAATTTTTCAATTAGATTTTTTTATTTAGAATACGTGTATTGATTTTCTAAATAAAATTTCTTAGCCGATATTAAATCGTCAAGTAAATTTTAGAACGAGATTAAATCATTCAATTACGGGTATGAAGTCTTTTTTTGGTTTTGAGTAAACAATTATTTCTAAAGAGTATTTTTTAGAAGTCTTAAATGCAAACAATTGTTGCAAAAATTGTTTTCATTCACTTGATATAAAAAGAGTAAATAATCTGAAACTAAATCAAGCATTTTAATTTCAAAAAATTGTGATGCACAACGAATAAGTCATTTCGAAAAATTCCTTTAAAATGCTTACGTCAAATAAAGAAAAAGAAAATCAGTATGCTGTATATGTCCTATGTATTTTTTAAAATGGTGAAGTAAATTAAATAAGATATTTTTACCTCAGGATTAATTTTTTTTATAATATGCGATTGTACGCCATTAAACCTTAAAGTATTATTGTTGAAGGACGTGTCCTTTGGAGGAACTGGATTTGCGATTTCGATGTTGGGTCCCTGATCAATTGTATATATTGTCTTGATGCCGGGTCCCTGAATGGTCACATCTAAGTCTTCAGACTCCAGAAACTCTATCGACTCAACTGATGGCGATGATGGTATTATATCATTAAGTAATATAACAGATTCCTCTGATGCTGGTCATGTAAATCAAGGAAATTAATTGATATTGAAATTATTGATAAAAAATGGCTGGCTATGAAAGATTCAATATAAAATACAATGATACGCCAAACCTTCCCGTTTTCAATCTTTGATTTACAAAACTTTTACGATGTTGTTTCAAAATATATATATACTTTTTTAGTTTCTTAAAACATGATATCTCTCTCAGATTTAGATTTCAGATTAAGCGCTCAAAATAGTTATGACAAAAATATCATTTGACCTTAATTAAAATTGATCTCTGTTTATTGTTGAAAAACTACAAAGGAGAAACAAAATTTGAAAAATCATAATGCTAACAAGCACACAAATTTCGTCGTGTATTCAGACAGCTTATTTTTTAGTTTAGAAAAATTTCACGTGAAATAAGCAGATTGGCGTAAAAATGATTTACTTATACTTATGTTTACCTTGTTTATCGCTCACACAGTCATCAAGAACTCCTAGTGCCCAGCCTGGAGATGTTTTGAATTGCATCAGATAATCAATAACATCTTCGTCAGATATGTTGGCTGACGATTTTGCATCGAAAAATTGAATATTGCCATTTATATTAAAATGGTTTTTAACTTAGAAAAAAAAAGTTATTTACACACAATCATGTATATTAAAATTAACACTTACCAGCATTAACTAAATCGGCATTAGTAATTGAATCTGCTGATGTCTTAATTTTGATAACCGAAGATAACCTTTTATACGCGACAGTTACAAAAAGAAGCATAATTTCCTATTTTGATGATTTTTAAGATCCAAAGAAATGGAAAAAGATTTGTATGTTTAATATTAAGATGAAAATAATATGAGAAAAAATGCTGAAACTAGACCTATTATCGAAAAAGCTTAAATGTCAAAGGGTGAGAGTGATCCAGAAAAGAAGAATATTCTTTTTCTGAATTTGAAATCAGAAGCGATCCAGGCAATTCCAGATTGCCAAATAAAAACACAATAAGAAAATATTGAATTTTGATATGAATCGCTTTAGCAATTAAGGAAAAGGTATCGAATTATAGAATATTATATCGCGGATATCTCAAAACGTTTTCAAGTAAAGATCTGGCATGTTCTCGACACAAAAAAAAACCTGTCTTGCGTATTAGTGAAATAAATATTTTGATTAAAATTGAGGCTCTTCACTGGATCTTGGATAGCAATACCCAATGACCTCAAAATTATATTCAAAATTATATTTTCGTTGTAACTTGGTCAAATGGCTGTTTTTTTATTTGTTTTGCTGAAAAATACTAATTTTTGGACTATTTTCCTGTTGTTTCATTTTCATGAAAAAAATTAGGTTTTGAAAATTTTAGGATAAATTTGCGATTGTGGAAATATTGTTTCAGAAAACAAAAAAAATAATAAAATGTACAACTCAATCGCACTTCGTACGTACCTACTTATAAAATAAAAACACTATTTCTCCATACAAATTCATACAAATATTTTTGCACTATAAACTTGAATTCTATTCAAAATCAATGAATTTTCGTTTCGTTTTTTGAATATATACACCCAGTCGTTGTTAGCCAGAGTCGTGCATTCTGCATCAAGGGTGAAAATCCTTTAGCGGCGAAGCCGCCGCATATACTTTCTGTTTGCTACAAAAAGCTGATTTCCTTAAACAAATTTGATTTTTGAAGAGAATTCAAGTTTATAGTGCAGAAATCGCGCCTTAAAAAAAAAACCCATAGAATCCGGCATAGGAAATTCGCCCCGCAATTAATTTTAATCTAGTTTCACGAAAAAAGGAAAAGGTATCGAAATGATTCAAACTAAATTTTTAAGAATTAGCAAAAATCGGTTTTGTAGAATATTATATCGCGAATATCTCAAAACGTTTTCAAGTAAAGATCTAGCATGTTCTCGACACAAAAAAAAATCTGTCTTGTGTATAAGTGAATCAATATTACGATTAAAAGGGCTCTTCACCGGATCGTGGATCACAAAATGTAAAACATTAGGTACTTACAATAAAATCCACGTTGTTGCGATTTTCGCGTTATTGCTTAATGGAAATCTTTTTTTTTGTTTTATTTAAAACAATGACCGTACCTACTTATATTAAAATATTTTTTACTTCAAATTAGCTCTTGCAACTTGCAAGCAGGCAAACCAAATTAAAACTGTTCAAGTTTCCTTGTTTTCAATCAACGCGTCGTCGGTCGTCTTCGAATTCAACGCACCCAAAAATGTTACACATACACACCATATAAACACAAACACAAATAAATCGAGTTGTGTATTGGTGCCAACGAGAACTTGAATTCAACAATGGGCTGGTGCTGACTGCTGAGCTAAAAAAAGTGTTGCCGTCTGTTTGATTTATTTAAATCTCAATTATAAATTTTATACTTAATATGATTGCCTAATAAAATTTGTATTCCGAATAACACAAATTTGATTATTTATTTGCCAGTTTCAGATTTCAATTGGCAACCCAAATATACTTATAAGAAAGTTTTATTAAAACTAACTTGTTTGTAAAAATGTGTTGGTAAATATATATATGGTAAATTTCACAATATTTCACGATAATAAGTGTCTAAGGGGGTAACACTGAAGAATAATTTAACATCGGACAGATGTGTAGCGCACATGCGATGCGATGTGCGTCGTTAATAATGAGAACAAAACATCGACGGCGGCGTCTGATGTTTGTCACAACAGTGACGGTATACAAATAATTAAATAGGGAACTTTTTGGTAAAAAAATATACAAACAACTGATTACACACGGTGCAAATTACGTCTTAAATATTGATAAATAAAACAAAAGGAGAACAAGAAAATATGTGTTCTTAGTGATGCATACCTGTATTTAGAAATCAGCTTAGCTTTCGATATTTGGTGGTAGAATTTATTAAGAAAAGAAAATTGATTCCATCGTTTCAAAGCATAGGTTGATATATAAAACAATTTTTTTTCATGCTAAATTTATCAATTTTATATTGTTTATATAAAATGTGAGAATGTAATACGTAATTGGTTTCACATAACATCACTGCTTAACAACTTGTATTGCGTAAATTGTTAACGTAGCAGTTATATACATGACAGCTGCTGCTGTTCTGTTCGTTCTCTGCGTTCATGTTTCATGCGATGCGAAAAGATCAGTGTTGCCCCCAGTTCATCGAAACTTTGAATATCTGACACGAAACCATGCGGAAATTAATGTTCCCTGAGATCATTAATTCGTTTGCAAAAATTAATTTCTTCTTGCGCTATAAAAATTGTGATCGCAAAATGCAAATGAATTGCTTATTTAAACGAAAAGTGAAATTCTTTGTCACAACAAACATTCTGAAAAGCTTCTTGTAAATTATTCATTCGTCTGCCGTAAACAACAGCAGTTGGTAGTAAGCGACAAGGAGTTTAGATGTGAGGAGCATTTTCGCTTGTCTCAATAAACTCGTAAAATTGAGCTTCAAACGAAAGGGTTATTTTGCAATATGTTTGCTGTATCAGAATTAAAATTTGGACCAAATATTTTTCAGTTCCTACGAATGAAATTCGACTACAATGAAAATTTTTACTTTCCAGCAAATGATTTTCATTCGTTTCAGACGACATTCTTTAGCCACAAACACAAGATAAAAAATTATTTCTCTGAGTGTAGCAAACTCTTGACTGCCACTGGAAGCGTTTACGAATCCGACTGACTGTTGCCGAGGATAAATTATTGTCGATTGTTGTTGATGGACTGGTGGTGGAGATTGAACAAAGCACACATGCTGCGGCAAAGATGAAGTACTTACATCACTCCACAAAGGAGTCGATGATCTGCCGTTCCCATCTAAAGCCGTCTGTACTTCGCGAACAGTATGTTCGTTTAGACGGCCTAAACATCCGTGAAAAAATACGTCGGATATAATTTTACAGGAGTATATTTTTTGCTGCGTTGAAAGCTTATTGTACTGTGTACTCCATCCTCTTGCCAGTACGACAGCATCGTCATTAGCTCCTTTTAAATGGTCACAAGCCATTTTGATAAGAGCGTCTTCCTTTGACGGCGCTTTTTTCTTCTTGGTGGGTGGCTCTGCACTTTCACCACTCTGATTGCCTGGACTTTCGCCACTCTGAAAAGAAAACACAATAATTTAAAAACATACAAATAAATGAAAAATGTTGCTATGATAATTAAGTTATTTTATATTTTTCTAGCTCCCCACGATGGCAATAGAATAGAGAACAGAGGCCAAAAAATTTGAACAACTTTGGAATTTTCCCCATTGCATCGGATCCATGCACGGAAAACATATTAATATTACAAAGCCTCCTGGGTCGGGATCGTACTACTTCAATTACAAAAAGAATTTTTCTATTGTATTGATGGCAGTAGTAAACGCAAATTACGAGTTCCTGATGGTTGATATTTGCGTCAATGGCAGAGCATCAGATGCTGGCGTTTTCAAGCAAACAAAATTTAATGAAAAACTTTAAAAAAAACTCTTTGGGAATCCCAGATCCTGAAATTTTATCCGAAGCTTCTGGCAGCATGCCGTTTGTTTTCGTTGCTGATGACGCTTTTCCTTTGACGGGAAATATTATGAAGCCTTTCAGTCATAACACCTTAAAGCAAGACGAAATTATTTTTAACTATCGACTATCGCGTGCGAGGCGAATCGTAGAAAATGTGTTCGGCATATTAGCATCACGGTTTAGAATTTTGCTCAAAACAATAAATTTAAGTCCGACGAAAGTTTCAACCATTGCATTGGCCTGCTGTCACTTGCACAATTTTTTGAGACAGAAGAAAGAAACGATTTATTTGCAAAACGGCTTTGATATAGAGGACACAAATTCGGGTCAAATGCATTATGCTGATTGGCGGAATGAAGACGTTCATTTGGATGGTCTTGCGTGTACTCAAGCACGCAATCCGAGTAATGAAGCAAAAGAAATTAGAAATAAATTTTGCGAATATTTTAACTCTTCTTCAGGAGCAGTGCCGTGGCAAAACAAAGTTTACGAAAAACTATCTATTAATTAAAAAAAATCGTATATCCTATGTTTAATAATGAATGAATTAAATATATAAATTAACTTACCAATTCTGTTGTTTGGGTGTCATTTGTTAAAGTGGTTCTTCCTTCCAGGCAGTCTTCCTGATCTTCGAGAAATCCTAGCAGATCGAAATACCACAACGAGGACTGAAAAATATCCTCTGCTCCAGCTCCAAATTTTTCACTCTGCTTAATTTTTTTTAAATCACGGTGATAGGTGGATCGAAAAGAATTTATTTTGCGTGTCACTTTTTCTCGGTCGGCAGCCGGATCGATTTCTTTCAATTTTGTTATCATTTTTTCATATGCACTAGCTAGACCCGGTTGCAATAGTTGTCACTTTTTACCCGCCACAAAACCGGGAGGCTTTGGTAGAGTTCCAAAAATTCAGTCCAAAATTTTTTATTCGTCAGCGACATTTTTAAACAACAAAATTCGACGCAAAAACAAAAATTAGATTCAACAAACAACACAATTTAATCTTATCTCGTCTCCAGACGCCCGCTTCTTTCAAAATCAACCCTTGACTGAGCAAATGTAGCACACACACCACACATGCTTGCATGCACAAGCAAGAAAATATCAAAATTTTTTGATATTGCTCATGCCGCTTGCACCAACACACAGTTCACACCATACACTGGCAGTTTGCATGCGCAGGCACTGTATGCGCATGCAGGCATGTGTAGTGTATGGGCCCTATAAGCTTGATTTGGAAAACCTCGTAACAATTTTGGAAAATAAAAACGCACTTATTAATTTCCCAATATAAATATAAAGGTGTCAAGCCGTGATACTTAGCTGAATTCAAATAAGAAATATCGTTAATTGCATTAAAACGTGGTGAACTATTTGGATCACTCAATAATTCCTTGATATAAAAGAAAATTTCCTTCCACAAAATGGCGGGTGCACGTGGTTAGTAACCATGTAATTGTCGTCTCTACTTTCTCGAAATAATAATATGGTGTTGTTCTGCACTACAATACTCCTGCGAAACATACCAGCTTCTGCCTGTGCATCTATATATGCATGAATGGCTGGCTTGTTGATTAATCATGTTCCTTGTCATCATGAGATTGTTTGCTGTCCGCAACTCTCCGCTAGGCTACTTTTGCTGGATTCAGGGAAACTAAGATTTAAAAATGCTTTTATGCTGTCTTACACCCCACTCTCTAGCTTGCTGCCAATTACACTTTTCGTGGGATAAATGATTATGCTTTATTATTACACTCGCTGCCCAATTTAAATTGCTTTTACACTGGCAGACTTATGGGCTCTAAATCTCATGATTTATTTTAATTTTCACTTGCCCTTGGTGTCAACAACTTTCACTTTTACACTTTCGCGTGCTGGCTCAGTGGACTGTATTGCTGGCCACTAGCTCATATTCGGCTCGATGCGACGTTGCGGCGTCATTTTACATTAATCAACCGACGAGCTAAAAGTAGAAATAACCACCTAACGAAATAATAACTCGGACATTTTTTATTTGAGAAACCTTCAAGGAAAAAACCCAATTTATTCGATGCTCGCTCAATGCTTGCTCGCTGTAGACTAACTAATAATAATATGTAAATATTATACCGCTCGCAGGCTGGCATGATCATTTTATAGAAAAAGTACCTATTGTTTATTGCTGTATTGGTGGATATCATGATATGGGTCCAGGGCTGTCTTCTTCGTATTTTCGTAGTCTTTTACTATGTATGGTTGCCATACGGAACAGTTTCTATAAAGTTTTTGGGAAAAAAATGTCACAGGTAACAATTACATGAATAAATACTTTGATATGTAAATAAAAACATCAATAGTTATTTTAATTCATTTTTCAAACAAGGATTTCTTCTGCTTCCTTTTTTCTATTTTCCTGCTACCAGAAGCAATGTTTCATCAAACCCTGGTTGTTCTGCTTTAACCCAACAACATATCTAAAAATCAAACAGAGCATTAGAAAAGCAAAGAACAAAGTAGACATTTTACCTTTTCAGCAGCAGCAGTACCTTCTATCGGTGGAACTTGATCATTTACTTCGTTCACTTCTATCGGTGGTACTTGATCATTAACTTAGTTAAATGTATGTACATATACCTATGCCCATTTCACTTTTGTCATAGTTATTAATATCAACGTCACTGTAATGATCGTCATTGCCATTATGTTCAGCAATTGAATAAATTTCTGATTGACTTGATTCTGTGCTGTAAGTGGAGATGGTTTTCAATCGTTTTTTTCGGGTTGCCAAGATGTTTTGTAGCAGAAATTCTTTTTGGAGTATGTTTAAGTGAAGATTCATATCTCCGTTTCGAATTATCAATAATTTTTTGAAAAAATTCTTTAAGTTTGTCTCCGAATAAGAGGGAACGCATCGTTTAACCAACTTATTAAAAAACTTAAATGTGTTCACGAAGCGGCTGCAGTTCTCTTTCTTTTTTTTTCATTGGTACCCCTGATCACGAAAGAAGAGTGAACAGCCTCCGCGACAACACTGAGTCAAAAATTCTATAGTTGACGTTGTCACCAGAATGACCACTCTTTGGACAGCAAATGGAACATAACTTTTTATACTACAAAATAAAAATTGAAAACAGAAAAATTAAATCAAATTATATAGTTGACTAAATTTAATATTAAATTTATGTGCTGATTTATTTTCGTTTTCCAAAATAATTTCTAAGATAATGATTTATATATCAAAAAGTTAAAAATCAGTATATAATCCTCACCTCCCAAGCCAAATTATTTTACCTACTTCAATGATTTAGTTTGGCCTCAACCCATTCTTCCTTAAATGCTACATTCTAAAAGGGCCTATTTAAAAAACACTGAATTTAATATTTTTTTATATTATAGGTACACTTGCACTAACTGATGGAACGAAATAACTCCATCGCCAATGTATTTTGTTTTACAACCAAATATTGAGCACTTTATTTTTTAAAAATTTTTTTCTTTTAATTATTGTCTTTAATTATTAAAAATTGTTCAATTCATTTCAAAATTTGATTTTTTTCCAGCTGTTTATCAGACCATTTTGTTTCCATATTTCACTCATACTTATTAGGTCCATGACATTATGTGTGTAGCTAATGACAGTTGCCATCAAATTAAAAACACTTTACTTCCTTTTATAGTAAAATGATGAAGCGTTTCCTTTAGGATGTGGAAATCAAAACATATTATTAAGTTTGTTGATTCTACTTTTTCTGTCCAGGTCTCTCTCAGCTTTCATAGATATTTTTTCATCCCTAGTATTATTATTCTCTAAATACGCACCGAGACTAGAATGAACCTGTAAACATAACCCACGAAAACTATTCCCAATAATCTGGAACACCACGTAGCTTATAAATTAGGTAGATGTAGATGGCCGCATCTACCTGGAACAAATAATTAAACATCATCTGCTGTGTTCCGTTACGATTGAGATGATGTACCATTTACCTTGGTGTCTCACCCAATGTGGGGGTATCTAAAGATGGAAGTAGAAACCCGTGCTCATAACCCACCCATGAAGCTATAGGACAGAACCTATGCGATAATCACTCACCACTACATATGTACATCAGGATACAGTGCACTGGTTCCATCGATGTGTTGTGTTATTGTAGATGATTTTCACTATGATATTGTTATATCTTGCTGCAATGTTGCTCTTCACCCTCCGACATTAAGTCTGGGTGTGACGTTGAATGTTCTAATGATTCTTGAATAAGATGATTAAAAATATTGATGTGTTGAGGGATTTGTTTCTTTTTCTTTGACTCTAATTTCTAATTTTCTTTCCTAATGGTGTTGTAGTTGGTACGCTCATACGCACCACTAATATAATAAGGTCACCCCTCCTCCTACTGGTAGTAGGAACCAGGAGAGTGATAGTATTTATCGGGAAGAATAAAATTCCCGGTAGATACTACCAGAATGAAAGATACATTGTACCAGAAAAATACTATTCCCAGTAAAAACTACCATTAACCTTGTTAGCAGGTGCCAGAAAAAAGTAGCGAAAATATGTTTCTACATTTTCTTATATCAGCTGCCAGATAAATGAATGGTAGTATCTATCAGAAATTTTATTTTGTCTTGATCAAATGTATCTGTACCTGTATGGAAGAAATTGCTCATTAAAGAATTAATTTATGCTTAATTCAATAATTTTATATTTTTTATACTTACCATCTTAAGTCTTAGAGGCACCCAAATCTATAGAAAACGAAAAGAAAAGAAATCCACCCAAGGAAGAAACAAAAGCGAAACAATTGACCTTAAAAAAAATGAAACTTAAAAATTTTTATAAAATATAAGTTTTTATTGATGAAAAACCTAACAGTCTTGTTAATAAATGCTTTCGTACTTGCAAGCTTTTTTTTAAACACTGAAATATATACTTAAAAACTAATACATAGATTAGTGAAATCAAATAAAAATATAGGTAAATATATTATATATACATTTTTAAAGCATTACCATTTCTATAGATGGTAAGATATTTTAATGGTAGATATGTAATAAAAATCTTTTACGGAGTGTTTACTGGCATATCATCATTTTTGGCTGATTTCAGGAATTTCAACAATGAACGAACTTTGGAGTTTGTTGCGCCTTTGTTGATTTCGTAGAAGTATAGGTCTATGAATTCCCAGAAGCTTTCGCATTGCTTTGGGTATGCAATATTTAAGGTGCTTTCAGGCATACATCAACTGCTCGCTCGAATGTGAATAACTTATAGTGGCAGTTGTCAAAATCAACATGGAGTTCTTCAACTTTTTCTATCGAGCCAATTATAGTTATTACTGGTGGTTGGGATTGCAAGGTTGAGGCATCCAATGCATTCTGATGTTCTTTGTAATCTTGCTATAGACTGAAAACTCTTATTGACGCTTCTTGGCTATCTTCAACTGCTTTCCCTCCCGCTTGGTGTCAAGAGATAATGCAAGTGTATAAAAACCATAGCGACTCTAGAATCTAAAATAAAAAGAAGGCGTTTATGAATGTAAGGGTATTGGCATTTAGATAATAATTTTTAACTAGCAAGAAATCTAAAATATCTAATGTGTCATTTTTGATAAGTAATAAATAATAGCTTATTCACTGTTTTTTTTTTTTGGTTTTGATTACATACTTTTGGAAATATGGGGATCGGACAGGCACTTTAAGTTGAAATCCTGTAATTTGTTCCGTATCTCGTTGTTTACAATTGAGGCCATCAGCGCAAAAGTGGTGTAACCCCAAACTATTTAATTAGGAGAGAATAGAGATTTTAAATTTTGTAAATATTTTTTTTTTATTTAATTTCTTTTGTGAATATTATTTTAATTGTTTTATTTTTAATTAGCTAAAAGAACTTCAAAATGAACAAAACCTGAGTATTTTTGTATTAATTAAGTTAGTAAATTAGGAAAAAATGTGGGTTACACCACTTCTGCATTTATGGTATTTTGGTCCAATTAAAAATAATAAACAAGTTACACCATTTTAGGAAAAGTTTATTTAAAAAAAATCAATCAAAACAGTAGAAAAGTTATTCATCATCTGTGTTATCATAAAACACCTCATCCCTGACACTGGTGGAGCAATTCAGGTTGTTATAGAAAGTGTGATGAACTGGTGGGATGAATTGCAACAATTCAAGAAGGTCCTTTTTCTTTTTTTCAGCTATTGTTGGTTTTTCCAAGGCATCTAGTTGTGTTATGGTAATTGACTGCCTTTTTTTAACATTTACTTCATTAAAGAGGACATCTTCATTGTTGGAATACTTGTAAAAAATTGAATATTGATGGATTTTGTGGAATCTTAGCCACTGAACTTTCAACCACTCCACCTTGCTGTTACTAACCGATATCTTTCTGTTGGTTATATTTTTTTCCAGCGATTTGGAAGAGACAAAATCACTTGCATTCATTCGTATTATCTTGAATGGTTGCCTTTTTCGAGCCGTTTTCATAACTTCGAGCCAATTTTGTGGAACGTATATTTCTTTGAAGAATTTTTTATTTTTTTCTATTAGACCAAAGTCTTGGTCACATGGTAAATATGAATTTCCACTGACCAAAAATTTATGATCTATTTCTTCAATAGTAAAGTCCGGGTGAGATACAACATACTGACAGAACAACGACATCTTTATGTTTCTATTCTGTCCCCCACATTGGTCAGAATACATTACTACTTTCTTAGTGGTCACAAAATTTTTAAAAAAGTAAAGCAAACAAGATCCAATTTCTTGGGGTCCTCGCGAAGCATCAGACTCGTCCCAAACAAACATGTAGGCATCATTTGTCCCCATGTTGTGAATTCCAAAGCAAAAAGTCCAAAGCTGTCTTTTGTAGTACACTATTCCAGTACTCAAGACAGGGGTAGGTAGCGTTTTCATTAGGTCAAAGGTGATAACTGTAACGTCAGCAGATGATTTTGCCAAGGTCGCATCGTCTTTCAATCCTTGTCTGGCACTGTCTGCTTTTCTTTGGTGTAATTCTTGTTCACGGTGTAGTTCTTCTTTTATCTGTTCACTCTCAGCACATTTAATTTTGTTATGAAAGAGATCACATTTTTTGCAAGAATCACTGATGGGTGCATGGAATCGAAGGTTAAAACATTCATTAAAAACTTTACTAAAGATGAAAGATGAGACAGGTTCTACTGTATTTTCTTTATAAAGAGAATACATTCGTCCAAGGCTCAGATCCGGTGAAAGATATCTCCTATTCTCACTTTTGTGTCTGGTGTAATGAGACTCATACACTGGGAACCGGCCAATGAACTTTTTCACCTCTTCAATCTTATTGTCCGGCGTTTTGTTAGCAGAAGTTTGTCGACCTCTCTGATCAATAGTTGGAACATTATGAACACTTTTATGCTTCAACACCCTAGTTGCACGTCCATCAGAAATCTGAAAAGTCCTTAGGAAAAATTTCTTACACACCTGAAACTCAACGCCATCTGCACCCAATAAATGGTATATGTGTGTTTTTTGTCTTCTTGATACCTCTGTTCCCGAATAACTTCTGCATTTGTTTGTCACTCTAACTAATGAGAACAGTAATGCATTTTGAGTGTTAAAATTTGCCAATGCATAAAAACTTCTAAAAATTTCCTGCTGACGTTCCTCATTTATTTTAAGATGACATTTTTTGGGACATGGACATTCGCCTGTTTTAGGTGTCTTCGCAGCAACAATATTCTGTCTGTTATTTGTATATTCCTCGCCTTTTGCTCGTTTATATTTAAGAACATTTCGCTGCCAAGTCTCTGGTTTTTTAACTCGCTTTCTACTTTTGATAGGAGTTTCATCTGTTTCAGCTGCTGACCCTTGTCTAACCACACTTGCTTGCGGTTCTGATGTTATTGAACTAGACGTACTTGGCTGTGGCTGTTGTGAATTTGTGGCTGAACTAGTTATTCTTTCTTGGACTTCTTCTAAGTCATCATTGTCTGTTGAAGGTGCAGGGGATGGTAGATATTCAGAGCCAGATTCTTCAAAATCTCCAACTGTTACCAACATTGTAACATACTTAAAAGGTTACTATTTGCAGTAAATAATTCGAAATTTTAACTTACCTGAAATAGTCTCCTCTTCGTTCATGATTAATGATTATGTTTATTTATGATTTTAAATTCAATTTCGTGGTAAACCGTAAACCTCTCAATAAATTTGTACACGCTTTGACAATGACAGGACAGAATTTTGACGTAAGCTACATACAATCATAGTAGGCCATAATGCAAAAGTGGTGTATTGAACTTACACCACTTTTGCTCTATTATTTTGTTATGTTATGCTATGTGCAAAAACGAATCATTCAGCTCCATCTACTTTTGAATAGCAAAAGGTGGCTTAGACCACTTTTGTATTGATAGTTGGTAATATAAGGAATCTATGTAACACCAGAGCAGCAATCAACAAAAATTGTGGGTTACACCACTTTTGCGCTGATAGCCTCAATTAGTTCCGGGAAAACATTTTTGAGCATCACATTGCAAAACTCTGTCATTTTGGTACCAGCCAACACAGTATCCTTATTCCCAAACATTTTGATAAAATCTGATTGTGGGGTCGAGATCTATCATCGCAGTCGGTCCGCAGGAGTACGCCACGAACTAGATCAGTTGGGTCGTAAGTCCTTTCTCTGGGATCTCCTGACGTTGTCACATTATTTATTACTGGGAACCTATTGAGTTTAGATCTTGTAAGTTTGGTTCTCATCACTTGCCAACACTAACCTTCGTAACTAACTAAACCCTATTTTCATATCGATACCTTTACCACAAGAAAAAGAATCTCCACTTTGACCAATATGGCTTCTACTATTGTCAAGATGGTTTTTTTTTTCCCGAAAGAAATGAAATGAAAGGCGACAAAGTCTTTACAAAATTTCCTTTATTGAACAAAGGAAGAAGTAAAAAATGAATACTTATTAAAAGGATTTAAGTAATAAAGTCAATTAATGAAAAGCAACCGTTTGCGATGCCGGTCCGACGTCAACTGACTGCGGCGAACTTCTGTTTTTGCTTATTTGTGTGGAAGGGTATGTGTGGTGGAGGATTCTTTATTGGTGGTCGTGACACTATAGAAAACCTTCTCCATAGTACTAGCCAAATGACATAGCAAAGTACGAGATTGTGGGGGTCGAGATCTACCATCGCAGTCGGTCCGTAGGAGTACGCCACGAACTAGATCAGTCGGGTCGTAAGTCCTTGCTCTGGGATCTACTAACGTTGTCACATTATTTACTACTGCGAACCTATTGAGTTTAGATCTTGTAAACTCAACTATGTCGGGCCGAAAGAGTTGAAATTGAAAAGTGCGCATTTATTGGCGCAGCGAAGTAGTTTATTTTGTATATACTACTTCTCATTCGTAAAAATTTTATTTTTTTTTTATTTTCAGAGCTTTATACTTACTTCCTCAGTTGTCAATAGAACAATAGAACCAATGAGCGAAATAACCAATAGAACCAATCGAAATGTCGCTAAAGGGAATGTTAAAAAACAGTTTCTTTGTTTTAACTGCAAAATTATTCTTTTAGGGCATTTATTAAAATGTGTATTTTTGGACAGTTTTTTTTTTATCTTAAAAATAAATTGCTTCTATAAAGTTCCAAAAATTCGAACTTGCATTGGGATATCTCAATTTAAATAAAAAAATATTTTAAAGCAGAGATCTACAGCTCTTAGAAAACTGACAAACGGATATTTTATTCCATCAAACAGAAGAAATATTTCTTTTAAAGATAAAATATCCTCACCGACAACCACAATAAATGGCTGCACGCTTTCGGACCTCTCGCGTAGAAATTTGATGTGCTCCTCTACCGATTGAATATTTCTGCATTGAAATAAGAACGACTCCTGGGAATCCCTTATGGTGTAACGGATTGTGGTTTTGAGACCTTGTTTATCCTTTCGCACCAGCTTGTTTGTCGGCACCAAGTAGCCATGCAGTGCCCACAACAGTGCAGCATCTCTACAATCTGGAAATAATACAATACAAAGAAAGAGAAAGCATTAAAAGTTCTAAATAAACGCACTTTTATTGTCCCAATAAACTGTTTATAACTAAAAACAATAAAGGTTTTTAACATTAACAAAAAGTTTATTGGGACAAGCAAAATGCAGTTAATAAATAATTTTTTTCAGTGTATGGCGAGGATGTGTAATGGCTTATCAGACGATATGTCTGAGTTTACATATTCAAGGGTAGCGAATGTAGCGCTCGGCGTTGTTGTGTATATAATAGGTTTATTATGTGTTCTTTCGTAGAATTTAGTGTGCAAGTGTATATTATCTTGTGCGTGGCCGGAGTAGGTATTATACAAAATAAGGTTTGTATCTCAATAACATTTATCCAGGTTATGTATCGTGGTTTGTAAATCCTTGTAATTTTAGGTCTCTTATAACTTGTATTTTACGTTGATTCAAAAAAAAAATGTTTGATAAGGCGCAGGTTTTTCGGGCGTGAAGGGAATCTTTATGTGCAGCAAAACATGCATTTGTTTTGGGTTGTATCTTACAGATTGTGCCGCAGGACGTTAACCGTCGTCGGCGGTGGCGTTGACTTTGTTTCTCCGGAGATATATATATATATATATAGGCGTATATAGGTAGACGCACGTAAAACCATGTAATCAAGCACATAAAATTCCGTAGAAAAATGGAATCTTATAAAATCTTACGAATCTATCTTAAAATCGTAAAAAAAAAACAAAAATCTTAAAATTTTTAAATCGTAGGGAGCACAATACACACTTTTTATGGGCACAGAGCTTCTTTCTTTTAGATGGTTCCGTAGCACTTTCACAGAATAATATATTTTATATGAAAAAACACAGTTACCTGTTAAATCCAGAGTTTATACCACAAAATATTTCCAATAAAAATTCTTTTTTTGTCAGATTTTTATTTTATTTGTAGTCCAGGCGTGGTTAGGGCTTTAGATGTTATAAGGTATGTTGCTCCGCGTTGAATAATTATATGTATCATGGTGATGAGGTGCTCCCGCGTTTAATATATGTATATATTATTGTGGTGAGGTGCTCCCGCATTGGACGCTTCTAATTGCTGCGTCTGTTGCTCCCATGGTGCTTTAATATGTGTTTTATTGTTGCTCCCGCGCTGATTCCCACGACAATTTCTAACTGCTGCTCGTCCCGCTTAATCGAAAATCGAATTTACACAATTACCTATAATGGAAAAAGTTAGGGTGGAAGAAATTTTGCCAAACTAATTCAATCTTAATTAAAAGCCTTTCACGAAAATTTGGGTTTTATTAACTAAACTAATTTAAAAAAAAAAACCCTAAATACCTATACCTACCACTTTATTAACAAATATTCCTTCTTACCTTCCATTGATTTTTAAATACTGATGGCTGCAGATTCCTTTTAAATTTTGGGATTTAACCCAGCTGCTATTCGACACAGAAAAACCCAGTCGTCCACGACTTGGTTTTTTTTTTCTTCTTGTCTTTCTCTTGATTTATTTTTACTGGCTAACCCGAGAGAAGATGTTGGCGGTTGAAGTTTCGAATTGAAAAGAGAATGATCTATGGCAATTTGTATGCCAGGAAGTATTGCAAAGTAAAAGCAAGTCAGCTGTCATTTAGTACCGAGACAGTTTGAGGGCTTTAGCAATATCACATTATCTAAAGCTGGATGCGTTTCCAAAAACCGAAGAGAGGTTCTTAAGAACTTTGTCTATGCAAAAAAAAGTGTGAAAAGTACCATTTCCTGTATTTATCACTCAGCGTCAAGGATTGTTACTTGAAAATAAAAAGCTTAGGACGGGACGGACTAAATCAACGCGACACAAACTAAACCGACTTTACGAATGGACAAACGCGATTTTATCTAACGATTGTGACTCTTACAAACCCAAAAAAAATTATGGGACCTTAGCCCAAGGGTTATTTAATTTGAAGGAGACTCAGGGGAAGATAGATAGAGAAAAAGAGTAATTAATAAATCAATATAGTTATTAATTTATATCAATAAAGTTTAAAATAGAGATTAAATGGGATAAATTCAGTCGCTGCGATCACAAACCCAAAAAAATTACGGTACCTTAGCCCAAGGGTTATTTAATTTGAAGGAGACTCAGGGGAAGATAGATAGAGAAAAAGAGTAATTAATAAATCAATATAGTTATTAATTTATATCAATAAAGTTTAAAATAGAGATTAAATGGGATAAATTCAGTCGCTGCGATCACAAACCCAAAAAAATTACGGGATCTTAGCCCAAGGGTTATTTAATTTGAAGGAGACTCAGGGGAAGATAGATAGAGAAAAAGAGTAATTAATAAATCAATATAGTTATTAATTTCTATCAATAAAATTAAATATCAATCATATTTAATTTTCTCTCAATTTTAATAAGTAGGGGTTTCGTAGAATTAATTTCCTAAATTTATTTAATGTTTCGTAGGATTAATTTCCTCAATTTAATAAGTGTTTCGTAGTATCACAAACCCAAATATGAAGCATACCCTTGTCGCTGATTCAGGAGCGCATTGCTGGATCGCTGTAACTTTCAAGTATGGTTAAGTAAATATGATTCATGCAATATAGTATTATTTTCATATACTGTAAAGATAATGTTATTTCCTTTCATGCAATGGCATATGAAGTCTATATATAAACATTAAACAAGGATATTCCCTTGATTGAAACACATAGATGTAGGTTTATTCCTCTACGCACACATAAACACTACAAATTGCATCTCTTTTTTTCCTCTCGCCCGATTATAGTTAATCAAAGAAAAGAAAGACCAATTTAATGTTAAACAATATTATTTATTTGACTTTTATTTTGTCTACTAATTTTAAATGTTTTCAAAACCGAATTATTATTAGAACATTATTTATGGGAATATAGGATTGGATTATTGTTCGCGTCTCCGTAGTTTTGGTCACGTCTCACATCGGCTATTCAACTAAAACTAAAAAAACTACTTTCCTGTTCGTGCGCTCTTGTCGGTCGTCGTCCGTTTAAGTCCCCTTTTCGTATATCTGGTTTTTCTCAGTGTGTAAGTATTGGTAGGTAGGTCTAGTCTCGTCTTTGTTCGTTAAGGTACTCGTGTGTGTAGAAATGTCTTATGTATCTAAACGAGATCCTACATAGATATTTACGAAGCTTCGGACGCTGTCGTGCGCGTCAGATGACCGACGGATAGTATTATTATTCTCTAAATACGCACCGAGACTAGAATGAACCTGTAAACATAACCTACGAAAACTATTCCCAATAATCTGGAACACCACGTAGCTTATAAATTGGGTAGATGTAGATGGCCGCATCTACCTGGAACAAATAATTAAACATCATCTGCTGTGTTCCGTTACGATTGAGATGATGTACCATTTACCTTGGTGTCTCACCCAATGTGGGGGTATCTAAAGATGGAAGTAGAAACCCGTGCTCATAACCCACCCATGAAGCTATAGGACAGAACCTATGCGATAATCACTCACCACTACATATGTACATCAGGATACAGAGCACTGGTTCCATCGATGTGTTGTGTTATTGTAGATGATTTTCACTATGATATTGTTATATCTTGCTGCAATGTTGCTCTTCACCCTCCGACATTAAGTCTGGGTGTGACGTTGAATGTTCTAATGATTCTTGAATAAGATGATTAAAAATATTGATGTGTTGAGGGATTTGTTTCTTTTTCTTTGACTCTAATTTCTAATTTTCTTTCCTAATGGTGTTGTAGTTGGTACGCTCATACGCACCACTAATATAATAAGGTCACCCCTCCTCCTACTGGTAGTAGGAACCAGGAGAGTGATAGTATTTATCGGGAAGAATAAAATTCCCGGTAGATACTACCAGAATAAAAGATACATTGTACCAGAAAAATACTATTCCCAGTAAAAACTACCATTAACCTTGTTAGCAGGTGCCAGAAAAAAGTAGCGAAAATATGTTTCTACATTTTCTTATATCAGCTGCCAGATAAATGAATGGTAGTATCTATCAGAAATTTTATTTTGTCTTGATCAAATGTATCTGTACCTGTATGGAAGAAATTGCTCATTAAAGAATTAATTTATGCTTAATTCAATAATTTTATATTTTTTATACTTACCATCTTAAGTCTTAGAGGCACCCAAATCTATAGAAAACGAAAAGAAATCCACCCAAGGAAGAAACAAAAGCGAAACAATTGACCTTAAAAAAAATGAAACTTAAAAATTTTTATAAAATATAAGTTTTTATTGATGAAAAACCTAACAGTCTTGTTAATAAATGCTTTCGTACTTGCAAGCTTTTTTTTAAACACTGAAATATATACTTAAAAACTAATACATAGATTAGTGAAATCAAATAAAAATATAGGTAAATATATTATATATACATTTTTAAAGCATTACCATTTCTATAGATGGTAAGATATTTTAATGGTAGATATGTAATAAAAATCTTTTACGGAGTGTTTACTGGCATATCATCATTTTTGGCTGATTTCAGGAATTTCAACAATGAACGAACTTTGGAGTTTGTTGCGCCTTTGTTGATTTCGTAGAAGTATAGGTCTATGAATTCCGAGAAGCTTTCGCATTGCTTTGGGTATGCAATATTTAAGGTGCTTTCAGGCATACATCAACTGCTCGCTCGAATGTGAATAACTTATAGTGGCAGTTGTCAAAATCAACATGGATTTCTTCAACTTTTTCTATCGAGCCAATTAAAGTTATTACTGGTGGTTGGGATTGCAAGGTTGAGGCAGCCAATGCATTCTGATGTTCTTTGTAATCTTGCTATAGACTGAAAACTCTTATTGACGCTTCTTGGCTATCTTCAACCGTGAAACGCTTATTGCTTTTCCTTCCGCTTGGTGTCAAGAGATAATGCAAGTGTATAAAAACCATAGCGACTCTAGAATCTAAAATAAAAAGGAGGCGTTTATGAATGTAAGGGTATTGGCATTTAGATAATAATTTTTAACTAGCAAGAAATCTAAAATATCTAATGTGTCATTTTTGATAAGTAATAAATAATAGCTTATTCACTGTTTTTTTTTTTTGGTTTTGATTACATACTTTTGGAAATATGGGGATCGGACAGGCACTTTAAGTTGAAATCCTGTAATTTGTTCCGTATCTCGTTGTTTACAATTGAGGCCATCAGCGCAAAAGTGGTGTAACCCCAAACTATTTAATTAGGAGAGAATAGAGATTTTAAATTTTGTAAATATTTTTTTTTTATTTAATTTCTTTTGTGAATATTATTTTAATTGTTTTATTTTTAATTAGCTAAAAGAACTTCAAAATGAACAAAACCTGAGTATTTTTGTATTAATTAAGTTAGTAAATTAGGAAAAAATGTGGGTTACACCACTTCTGCATTTATGGTATTTTGGTCCAATTAAAAATAATAAACAAGTTACACCATTTTAGGAAAAGTTTATTTAAAAAAAATCAATCAAAACAGTAGAAAAGTTATTCATCATCTGTGTTATCATAAAACACCTCATCCCTGACACTGGTGGAGCAATTCAGGTTGTTATAGAAAGTGTGATGAACTGGTGGGATGAATTGCAACAATTCAAGAAGGTCCTTTTTCTTTTTTTCAGCTATTGTTGGTTTTTCCAAGGCATCTAGTTGTGTTATGGTAATTGACTGCCTTTTTTTAACATTTACTTCATTAAAGAGGACATCTTCATTGTTGGAATACTTGTAAAAAATTGAATATTGATGGATTTTGTGGAATCTTAGCCACTGAACTTTCAACCACTCCACCTTGCTGTTACTAACCGATATCTTTCTGTTGGTTATATTTTTTTCCAGCGATTTGGAAGAGACAAAATCACTTGCATTCATTCGTATTATCTTGAATGGTTGCCTTTTTCGAGCCGTTTTCATAACTTCGAGCCAATTTTGTGGAACGTATATTTCTTTGAAGAATTTTTTATTTTTTTCTATTAGACCAAAGTCTTGGTCACATGGTAAATATGAATGTCCACTGACCAAAAATTTATGATCTATTTCTTCAATAGTAAAGTCCGGGTGAGATACAACATACTGACAGAACAACGACATCTTTATGTTTCTATTCTGTCCCCCACATTGGTCAGAATACATTACTACTTTCTTAGTGGTCACAAAATTTTTAAAAAAGTAAAGCAAACAAGATCCAATTTCTTGGGGTCCTCGCGAAGCATCAGACTCGTCCCAAACAAACATGTAGGCATCATTTGTCCCCATGTTGTGAATTCCAAAGCAAAAAGTCCAAAGCTGTCTTTTGTAGTACACTATTCCAGTACTCAAGACAGGGGTAGGTAGCGTTTTCATTAGGTCAAAGGTGATAACTGTAACGTCAGCAGATGATTTTGCCAAGGTCGCATCGTCTTTCAATCCTTGTCTGGCACTGTCTGCTTTTCTTTGGTGTAATTCTTGTTCACGGTGTAGTTCTTCTTTTATCTGTTCACTCTCAGCACATTTAATTTTGTTATGAAAGAGATCACATTTTTTGCAAGAATCACTGATGGGTGCATGGAATCGAAGGTTAAAACATTCATTAAAAACTTTACTAAAGATGAAAGATGAGACAGGTTCTACTGTATTTTCTTTATAAAGAGAATACATTCGTCCAAGGCTCAGATCCGGTGAAAGATATCTCCTATTCTCACTTTTGTGTCTGGTGTAATGAGACTCATACACTGGGAACCGGCCAATGAACTTTTTCACCTCTTCAATCTTATTGTCCGGCGTTTTGTTAGCAGAAGTTTGTCGACCTCTCTGATCAATAGTTGGAACATTATGAACACTTTTATGCTTCAACACCCTAGTTGCACGTCCATCAGAAATCTGAAAAGTCCTTAGGAAAAATTTCTTACACACCTGAAACTCAACGCCATCTGCACCCAATAAATGGTATATGTGTGTTTTTTGTCTTCTTGATACCTCTGTTCCCGAATAACTTCTGCATTTGTTTGTCACTCTAACTAATGAGAACAGTAATGCATTTTGAGTGTTAAAATTTGCCAATGCATAAAAACTTCTAAAAATTTCCTGCTGACGTTCCTCATTTATTTTAAGATGACATTTTTTGGGACATGGACATTCGCCTGTTTTAGGTGTCTTCGCAGCAACAATATTCTGTCTGTTATTTGTATATTCCTCGCCTTTTGCTCGTTTATATTTAAGAACATTTCGCTGCCAAGTCTCTGGTTTTTTAACTCGCTTTCTACTTTTGATAGGAGTTTCATCTGTTTCAGCTGCTGACCCTTGTCTAACCACACTTGCTTGCGGTTCTGATGTTATTGAACTAGACGTACTTGGCTGTGGCTGTTGTGAATTTGTGGCTGAACTAGTTATTCTTTCTTGGACTTCTTCTAAGTCATCATTGTCTGTTGAAGGTGCAGGGGATGGTAGATATTCAGAGCCAGATTCTTCAAAATCTCCAACTGTTACCAACATTGTAACATACTTAAAAGGTTACTATTTGCAGTAAATAATTCGAAATTTTAACTTACCTGAAATAGTCTCCTCTTCGTTCATGATTAATGATTATGTTTATTTATGATTTTAAATTCAATTTCGTGGTAAACCGTAAACCTCTCAATAAATTTGTACACGCTTTGACAATGACAGGACAGAATTTTGACGTAAGCTACATACAATCATAGTAGGCCATAATGCAAAAGTGGTGTATTGAACTTACACCACTTTTGCTCTATTATTTTGTTATGTTATGCTATGTGCAAAAACGAATCATTCAGCTCCATCTACTTTTGAATAGCAAAAGGTGGCTTAGACCACTTTTGTATTGATAGTTGGTAATATAAGGAATCTATGTAACACCAGAGCAGCAATCAACAAAAATTGTGGGTTACACCACTTTTGCGCTGATAGCCTCAATTAGTTCCGGGAAAACATTTTTGAGCATCACATTGCAAAACTCTGTCATTTTGGTACCAGCCAACACAGTATCCTTATTCCCAAACATTTTGATAAAATCTGATTGTGGGGTCGAGATCTATCATCGCAGTCGGTCCGCAGGAGTACGCCACGAACTAGATCAGTTGGGTCGTAAGTCCTTTCTCTGGGATCTCCTGACGTTGTCACATTATTTATTACTGGGAACCTATTGAGTTTAGATCTTGTAAGTTTGGTTCTCATCACTTGCCAACACTAACCTTCGTAACTAACTAAACCCTATTTTCATATCGATACCTTTACCACAAGAAAAAGAATCTCCACTTTGACCAATATGGCTTCTACTATTGTCAAGATGGTTTTTTTTTTCCCGAAAGAAATGAAATGGAAGGCGACAAAGTCTTTACAAAATTTCCTTTATTGAACAAAGGAAGAAGTAAAAAATGAATACTTATTAAAAGGATTTAAGTAATAAAGTCAATTAATGAAAAGCAACCGTTTGCGATGCCGGTCCGACGTCAACTGACTGCGGCGAACTTCTGTTTTTGCTTATTTGTGTGGAAGGGTATGTGTGGTGGAGGATTCTTTATTGGTGGTCGTGACACTATAGAAAACCTTCTCCATAGTACTAGCCAAATGACATAGCAAAGTACGAGATTGTGGGGGTCGAGATCTACCATCGCAGTCGGTCCGTAGGAGTACGCCACGAACTAGATCAGTCGGGTCGTAAGTCCTTGCTCTGGGATCTACTAACGTTGTCACATTATTTACTACTGCGAACCTATTGAGTTTAGATCTTGTAAACTCAACTATGTCGGGCCGAAAGAGTTGAAATTGAAAAGTGCGCATTTATTGGCGCAGCGAAGTAGTTTATTTTGTATATACTACTTCTCATTCGTAAAAATTTTATTTTTTTTTTATTTTCAGAGCTTTATACTTACTTCCTCAGTTGTCAATAGAACAATAGAACCAATGAGCGAAATAACCAATAGAACCAATCGAAATGTCGCTAAAGGGAATGTTAAAAAACAGTTTCTTTGTTTTAACTGCAAAATTATTCTTTTAGGGCATTTATTAAAATGTGTATTTTTGGACAGTTTTTTTTTTATCTTAAAAATAAATTGCTTCTATAAAGTTCCAAAAATTCGAACTTGCATTGGGATATCTCAATTTAAATAAAAAAATATTTTAAAGCAGAGATCTACAGCTCTTAGAAAACTGACAAACGGATATTTTATTCCATCAAACAGAAGAAATATTTCTTTTAAAGATAAAATATCCTCACCGACAACCACAATAAATGGCTGCACGCTTTCGGACCTCTCGCGTAGAAATTTGATGTGCTCCTCTACCGATTGAATATTTCTGCATTGAAATAAGAACGACTCCTGGGAATCCCTTATGGTGTAACGGATTGTGGTTTTGAGACCTTGTTTATCCTTTCGCACCAGCTTGTTTGTCGGCACCAAGTAGCCATGCAGTGCCCACAACAGTGCAGCATCTCTACAATCTGGAAATAATACAATACAAAGAAAGAGAAAGCATTAAAAGTTCTAAATAAACGCACTTTTATTGTCCCAATAAACTGTTTATAACTAAAAACAATAAAGGTTTTTAACATTAACAAAAAGTTTATTGGGACAAGCAAAATGCAGTTAATAAATAATTTTTTTCAGTGTATGGCGAGGATGTGTAATGGCTTATCAGACGATATGTCTGAGTTTACATATTCAAGGGTAGCGAATGTAGCGCTCGGCGTTGTTGTGTATATAATAGGTTTATTATGTGTTCTTTCGTAGAATTTAGTGTGCAAGTGTATATTATCTTGTGCGTGGCCGGAGTAGGTATTATACAAAATAAGGTTTGTATCTCAATAACATTTATCCAGGTTATGTATCGTGGTTTGTAAATCCTTGTAATTTTAGGTCTCTTATAACTTGTATTTTACGTTGATTCAAAAAAAAAATGTTTGATAAGGCGCAGGTTTTTCGGGCGTGAAGGGAATCTTTATGTGCAGCAAAACATGCATTTGTTTTGGGTTGTATCTTACAGATTGTGCCGCAGGACGTTAACCGTCGTCGGCGGTGGCGTTGACTTTGTTTCTCCGGAGATATATATATATATATATAGGCGTATATAGGTAGACGCACGTAAAACCATGTAATCAAGCACATAAAATTCCGTAGAAAAATGGAATCTTATAAAATCTTACGAATCTATCTTAAAATCGTAAAAAAAAAACAAAAATCTTAAAATTTTTAAATCGTAGGGAGCACAATACACACTTTTTATGGGCACAGAGCTTCTTTCTTTTAGATGGTTCCGTAGCACTTTCACAGAATAATATATTTTATATGAAAAAACACAGTTACCTGTTAAATCCAGAGTTTATACCACAAAATATTTCCAATAAAAATTCTTTTTTTGTCAGATTTTTATTTTATTTGTAGTCCAGGCGTGGTTAGGGCTTTAGATGTTATAAGGTATGTTGCTCCGCGTTGAATAATTATATGTATCATGGTGATGAGGTGCTCCCGCGTTTAATATATGTATATATTATTGTGGTGAGGTGCTCCCGCATTGGACGCTTCTAATTGCTGCGTCTGTTGCTCCCATGGTGCTTTAATATGTGTTTTATTGTTGCTCCCGCGCTGATTCCCACGACAATTTCTAACTGCTGCTCGTCCCGCTTAATCGAAAATCGAATTTACACAATTACCTATAATGGAAAAAGTTAGGGTGGAAGAAATTTTGCCAAACTAATTCAATCTTAATTAAAAGCCTTTCACGAAAATTTGGGTTTTATTAACTAAACTAATTTAAAAAAAAAAACCCTAAATACCTATACCTACCACTTTATTAACAAATATTCCTTCTTACCTTCCATTGATTTTTAAATACTGATGGCTGCAGATTCCTTTTAAATTTTGGGATTTAACCCAGCTGCTATTCGACACAGAAAAACCCAGTCGTCCACGACTTGGTTTTTTTTTTCTTCTTGTCTTTCTCTTGATTTATTTTTACTGGCTAACCCGAGAGAAGATGTTGGCGGTTGAAGTTTCGAATTGAAAAGAGAATGATCTATGGCAATTTGTATGCCAGGAAGTATTGCAAAGTAAAAGCAAGTCAGCTGTCATTTAGTACCGAGACAGTTTGAGGGCTTTAGCAATATCACATTATCTAAAGCTGGATGCGTTTCCAAAAACCGAAGAGAGGTTCTTAAGAACTTTGTCTATGCAAAAAAAAGTGTGAAAAGTACCATTTCCTGTATTTATCACTCAGCGTCAAGGATTGTTACTTGAAAATAAAAAGCTTAGGACGGGACGGACTAAATCAACGCGACACAAACTAAACCGACTTTACGAATGGACAAACGCGATTTTATCTAACGATTGTGACTCTTACAAACCCAAAAAAAATTATGGGACCTTAGCCCAAGGGTTATTTAATTTGAAGGAGACTCAGGGGAAGATAGATAGAGAAAAAGAGTAATTAATAAATCAATATAGTTATTAATTTATATCAATAAAGTTTAAAATAGAGATTAAATGGGATAAATTCAGTCGCTGCGATCACAAACCCAAAAAAATTACGGTACCTTAGCCCAAGGGTTATTTAATTTGAAGGAGACTCAGGGGAAGATAGATAGAGAAAAAGAGTAATTAATAAATCAATATAGTTATTAATTTATATCAATAAAGTTTAAAATAGAGATTAAATGGGATAAATTCAGTCGCTGCGATCACAAACCCAAAAAAATTACGGGATCTTAGCCCAAGGGTTATTTAATTTGAAGGAGACTCAGGGGAAGATAGATAGAGAAAAAGAGTAATTAATAAATCAATATAGTTATTAATTTCTATCAATAAAATTAAATATCAATCATATTTAATTTTCTCTCAATTTTAATAAGTAGGGGTTTCGTAGAATTAATTTCCTAAATTTATTTAATGTTTCGTAGGATTAATTTCCTCAATTTAATAAGTGTTTCGTAGTATCACAAACCCAAATATGAAGCATACCCTTGTCGCTGATTCAGGAGCGCATTGCTGGATCGCTGTAACTTTCAAGTATGGTTAAGTAAATATGATTCATGCAATATAGTATTATTTTCATATACTGTAAAGATAATGTTATTTCCTTTCATGCAATGGCATATGAAGTCTATATATAAACATTAAACAAGGATATTCCCTTGATTGAAACACATAGATGTAGGTTTATTCCTCTACGCACACATAAACACTACAAATTGCATCTCTTTTTTTCCTCTCGCCCGATTATAGTTAATCAAAGAAAAGAAAGACCAATTTAATGTTAAACAATATTATTTATTTGACTTTTATTTTGTCTACTAATTTTAAATGTTTTCAAAACCGAATTATTATTAGAACATTATTTATGGGAATATAGGATTGGATTATTGTTCGCGTCTCCGTAGTTTTGGTCACGTCTCACATCGGCTATTCAACTAAAACTAAAAAAACTACTTTCCTGTTCGTGCGCTCTTGTCGGTCGTCGTCCGTTTAAGTCCCCTTTTCGTATATCTGGTTTTTCTCAGTGTGTAAGTATTGGTAGGTAGGTCTAGTCTCGTCTTTGTTCGTTAAGGTACTCGTGTGTGTAGAAATGTCTTATGTATCTAAACGAGATCCTACATAGATATTTACGAAGCTTCGGACGCTGTCGTGCGCGTCAGATGACCGACGGATAGTATTATTATTCTCTAAATACGCACCGAGACTAGAATGAACCTGTAAACATAACCTACGAAAACTATTCCCAATAATCTGGAACACCACGTAGCTTATAAATTGGGTAGATGTAGATGGCCGCATCTACCTGGAACAAATAATTAAACATCATCTGCTGTGTTCCGTTACGATTGAGATGATGTACCATTTACCTTGGTGTCTCACCCAATGTGGGGGTATCTAAAGATGGAAGTAGAAACCCGTGCTCATAACCCACCCATGAAGCTATAGGACAGAACCTATGCGATAATCACTCACCACTACATATGTACATCAGGATACAGAGCACTGGTTCCATCGATGTGTTGTGTTATTGTAGATGATTTTCACTATGATATTGTTATATCTTGCTGCAATGTTGCTCTTCACCCTCCGACATTAAGTCTGGGTGTGACGTTGAATGTTCTAATGATTCTTGAATAAGATGATTAAAAATATTGATGTGTTGAGGGATTTGTTTCTTTTTCTTTGACTCTAATTTCTAATTTTCTTTCCTAATGGTGTTGTAGTTGGTACGCTCATACGCACCACTAATATAATAAGGTCACCCCTCCTCCTACTGGTAGTAGGAACCAGGAGAGTGATAGTATTTATCGGGAAGAATAAAATTCCCGGTAGATACTACCAGAATAAAAGATACATTGTACCAGAAAAATACTATTCCCAGTAAAAACTACCATTAACCTTGTTAGCAGGTGCCAGAAAAAAGTAGCGAAAATATGTTTCTACATTTTCTTATATCAGCTGCCAGATAAATGAATGGTAGTATCTATCAGAAATTTTATTTTGTCTTGATCAAATGTATCTGTACCTGTATGGAAGAAATTGCTCATTAAAGAATTAATTTATGCTTAATTCAATAATTTTATATTTTTTATACTTACCATCTTAAGTCTTAGAGGCACCCAAATCTATAGAAAACGAAAAGAAAAGAAATCCACCCAAGGAAGAAACAAAAGCGAAACAATTGACCTTAAAAAAAATGAAACTTAAAAATTTTTATAAAATATAAGTTTTTATTGATGAAAAACCTAACAGTCTTGTTAATAAATGCTTTCGTACTTGCAAGCTTTTTTTTAAACACTGAAATATATACTTAAAAACTAATACATAGATTAGTGAAATCAAATAAAAATATAGGTAAATATATTATATATACATTTTTAAAGCATTACCATTTCTATAGATGGTAAGATATTTTAATGGTAGATATGTAATAAAAATCTTTTACGGAGTGTTTACTGGCATATCATCATTTTTGGCTGATTTCAGGAATTTCAACAATGAACGAACTTTGGAGTTTGTTGCGCCTTTGTTGATTTCGTAGAAGTATAGGTCTATGAATTCCCAGAAGCTTTCGCATTGCTTTGGGTATGCAATATTTAAGGTGCTTTCAGGCATACATCAACTGCTCGCTCGAATGTGAATAACTTATAGTGGCAGTTGTCAAAATCAACATGGATTTCTTCAACTTTTTCTATCGAGCCAATTATAGTTATTACTGGTGGTTGGGATTGCAAGGTTGAGGCATCCAATGCATTCTGATGTTCTTTGTAATCTTGCTATAGACTGAAAACTCTTATTGACGCTTCTTGGCTATCTTCAACCGCTTTCCCTCCCGCTTGGTGTCAAGAGATAATGCAAGTGTATAAAAACCATAGCGACTCTAGAATCTAAAATAAAAAGAAGGCGTTTATGAATGTAAGGGTATTGGCATTTAGATAATAATTTTTAACTAGCAAGAAATCTAAAATATCTAATGTGTCATTTTTGATAAGTAATAAATAATAGCTTATTCACTGTTTTTTTTTTTTGGTTTTGATTACATACTTTTGGAAATATGGGGATCGGACAGGCACTTTAAGTTGAAATCCTGTAATTTGTTCCGTGTCTCGTTGTTTACAATTAGTTCCGGGAAAACATTTTTGAGCATCACATTGCAAAACTCTGTCATTTTGGTACCAGCCAAAACAGTATCCTTATTCCCAAACATTTTGATAAAATCTGATTGTGGGGTCGAGATCTATCATCGCAGTCGGTCCGCAGGAGTACGCCACGAACTAGATCAGTTGGGTCGTAAGTCCTTTCTCTGGGATCTCCTGACGTTGTCACATTATTTATTACTGGGAACCTATTGAGTTTAGATCTTGTAAGTTTGGTTCTCATCACTTGCTAACACTAACCTTCGTAACTAACTAAACCCTATTCTCATATCGATACCTTTACCACAAGAAAAAGAATCTCCACTTTAACCAATATGGCTTCTACTATAGAAAACCTTCTCCATAGTACTAGCCAAATGACATAGCAAAGTACGAGATTGTGGGGGTCGAGATCTACCATCGCAGTCGGTCCGTAGGAGTACGCCACGAACTAGATCAGTCGGGTCGTAAGTCCTTGCTCTGGGATCTACTGACGTTGTCACATTATTTACTACTGCGAACCTATTGAGTTTAGATCTTGTAAACTCAACAAAAAAATATAAAATATTAATTGCAGGGGCCCGATCAACTATGTCGCGCCGAAAGAGTTGAAATTGAAAAGTGCGCATTTATTGGCGCAGCGAAGTAGTTTATTTTGTATATACTACTTCTCATTCGTAAAAATCTTGTTGTTTTTTTTTATTTTCAGAGCTTTATACTTACTTCCTCTGTTGTCAATAGAACAATAGAACCAATGAGCGAAATAACCAATAGAACCAATCGAAATGTCGCTAAAGGGAATGTTAAAAAACAGTTTCTTTGTTTTAACTGCAAAATTATTCTTTTAGGGCATTTATTAAAATGTGTATTTTTGGACAGTTTTTTTTTTATCTTAAAAATAAATTGCTTCTATAAAGTTCCAAAAATTCGAACTTGCATTGGGATATCTCAATTTAAATAAAAAAATATTTTAAAGCAGAGATCTACAGCTCTTAGAAAACTGACAAACGGATATTTTATTCCATCAAACAGAAGAAATATTTATTTTAAAGATAAAATATCCTCACCGACAACCACAATAAATGGCTGCACGCTTTCGGACCTCTCGCGTAGAAATTTGATGTGCTCCTCTACCGATTGAATATTTCTGCATTGAAATAAGAACGACTCCTGGGAATCCCTTATGGTGTAACGCATTGTGGTTTTGAGACCTTGTTTATCCTTTCGCACCAGCTTGTTTGTCGGCACCAAGTAGCCATGCAGTGCCCACAACAGTGCAGCATCTCTACAATCTGGAAATAATACAATACAAAGAAAGAGAAAGCATTAAAAGTTCTAAATAAACGCACTTTTATTGTCCCAATAAACTGTTTATAACTAAAAACAATAAAGGTTTTTAACATTAACAAAAAGTTTATTGGGACAAGCAAAATGCAGTTAATAAACGCTGTTTATTGATATTACAAACGATAATTTTTTTCAGTGTATGGCGAGGATGTGTAATGGCTTAGCAGACGATATGTCTGAGTTTACATATGCAAGGCGTCAAGGATTGTTACTTGAAAAAAAAAAAGCTTAGGACGGACTAAATCAACGCGACATAAACTAAACCGACTTTACGAATGGACAAACGCGATTTTATCTAACGATTGTGACTCTAACAAACCCAAAAAAATTATGGGACCTTAGCCCAAGGGTTATTTAATTTGAAGGAGACTCAGGGGAAGATAGATAGAGAAAAAGAGTAATTAATAAATCATTATAGTTATTAATTTATATCAATAAAGTTTAAAATAGAGATTAAATGGGATAAATTCAGTCGCTGCGATCACAAACCCAAAAAAATTACGGGACCTTAGCCCAAGGGTTATTTAATTTGAAGGAGACTCAGGGGAAGATAGATAGAGAAAAAGAGTAATTAATAAATCAATATAGTTATTAATTTATATCAATAAAGTTTAAAATAGAGATTAAATGGGATAAATTCAGTCGCTGCGATCACAAACCCAAAAAAATTACGGGACCTTAGCCCAAGGGTTATTTAATTTGAAGGAGACTCAGGGGAAGATAGATAGAGAAAAAGAGTAATTAATAAATCAATATAGTTATTAATTTCTATCAATAAAATTAAATATCAATCATATTTAATTTTCTCTCAATTTTAATAAGTAGGGGTTTCGTAGAATTAATTTCCTAAATTTATTTAATGTTTCGTAGGATTAATTTCCTCAATTTAATAAGTGTTTCGTAGTATCACAAACCCAATATAGTTCAATATACTCAAGTACCAATACCAATTTACCTTCAAGAAGACACTAATATGAAGCATACCCTTGTCGCTGATTCAGGAGCGCACTGCTGGATCGCTGTAACTTTCAAGTATGGTTAAGTAAATATGATTCATGCAATATAGTATTATTTTCATATACTGTAAAGATAATGTTATTTCCTTTCATGCAATGGCATATGAAGTCTATACATAAACATTTCACAAGGATATTCCCTTGATTGAAACACATAGATATTTACGCGACGGCTAGTATTATTATTCTCTAAATACGCACCGAGACTAGAATGAACCTGTAAACATAACCCACGAAAACTATTCCCAATAATCTGGAACACCACGTAGCTTATAAATTGGGTAGATGTAGATGGCCGCATCTACCTGGAACAAATAATTAAACATCATCTGCTGTGTTCCGTTACGATTGAGATGATACCTTGGTGTCTCACCCAATGTGGGGATATCTAAAGATGGAAGTAGAACCCAGTGCTCATAATCCACCCATGAAGCTATAGGACAGAACCTATGCTTACCATTGCTTCACGTAGCACTAAAACAAAAATATTTATGAAGCCCCTTAATGTGAAAAGATAATCCTTAAAAGCAAACGAAAATGATAATCACTCACCACTACATACATCAGGATACAGTGCACTGGTTCCTTCGATGTGTTGTGTTATTGTAGATGATTTTCACTATGATATTGTTATATCTTGCTGCAATGTTGCTCTTCACCCTCCGACATTAAGTCTGGGAGTGACGTTGAATGTTCTAATGATTCTTGAATAAGATGATTAAAAATATTGATGTGTTGAGGGATTTGTTTCTTTTTCTTTGACTCTAGCTTCAATGATGTATTATGCTTTTATTAAACTTCGTTAACCCAGGGAAATATTATCTTGAGGCAAAAATTGAAATGATCACCCAGACCTCTTTGCGGGATCAGTGACATAGTTACTACTATCTGTTTGCAGCCTACGTTTTAATTTTATATACCTGGAAGGTGTGTAAGTACCTGTGATTAGTTCTGACTTTAATTAAATTGATATTATGGAATTTATTTATTTTCAAAGAAGAAGAAAATAAGTATTTTATAGTCAAAAAGGCAAATATTCTTTATGTGAATCTGTATCTTTCGCAAAAAAAAAGAAATGTATCTTAAATTTACTAAGACTCTTTTAAATACTATGAGGCTCGAAACTATCTTTGATTCTGAAGAACCCCTAGCTCCATTATCGATAAGGAGAAACCTTAAGTTGGAAACATTTATTATTATATAGTGTTCAATAATGCGATAACAGTAACATCGATTCTTTTATTCAATAATTATTATAATATTCGAATCAGGTATGCATTTTTCGTTTTCAATTCAATCGAGTAAGTTATCAAGATGTTCATGCAAATATATATATCATTAATAAAAAAATCAAAGCAATACAAATTCGTTTGCAAATAATGCTTTAAGCCGTATTCAGGAGTGCAAATTAAATTCTTTATTTCACAGAAATACTTTTTAAAAAGATCTATCAAAAATTACCACGACCGTCTTCGTCTGAGTTGAGTATGAATCTGCATCTTTTATCTTTGAGTTTTTATCTCTGCACTTCTTGTTGATCATCTTCGTGTGGGATCCTATGTGTGGGAACCTGCGAACTCCTTTGTCTTGTTGATCATCGTCTGGGGTATTGTTTAGTCTGGCCGATTGATTTCGTTTTTAATTAAAACCTTATTTGCTTATGTTGCAAATAAGCAATAAGAAAGAATCGTTTTTTAATAGATTTCCGTTTATTTATTCATCGACTTATCACATCGAATGTTCACTTACAAGTTACAACTGAACTCGCTTGGATTCAGTCGTTGGCTTTATCTTATATAAATTAAATTTAAAAGGCGTTACCTTGTAACTTATGGATGTTTATTTAGGATACCAAAAGTTGAAACGGGCGTGGGTTCCCCCTTAGGAGCTGATATTTATGTCAAGGGGAGGGCACATGGCACTTGGCTCCCTTAATTTTGCACTTATAGATTTTTATTTTCACTTTTAGTAGAGGATTCTGTCCCACGTAGCTCCTAATTGTTGCAAGGAGATATATTTAAAGCTGCACCGAAAAAAAAAACTTTGGTAAAATCAACTAATATTCTTGGTTGATTTTGCGCTGGGGTCCATTTTCACCGAGTACGATTGCAATTTCGGTTGCTAGTCATATCGGCACTTAATTAGAGATTGTTTGAAATAAATAAAAAAAAGGAAAAATGCAAAATGATATATTTCTCGATTTATGAATTAACGAAAAAACTTACTAAGGATTTGTTTCGGCGCAACAAGATTTTAATTTTTAAACAACGACGAACAATAAAATTACGATTAGGAAACCATCGACTGAGCTGTACTGAATTGAACTGAATGAGAATGATAGAACCTATGTATTTTTTTTTTATTGTGACGACACAATTTTTTTTCATTGGAATCAATTAAAAACTTGGTTATATTTCTCGATTTATAAATAAAAGAAAAAACTTACTAAGGATTTGTTGTTTTGCAGCACTAATCGTAGGTAGGATAAGGTTATAGCAGCTGATTTTGCGCGGCAAGATTCTTTTAACGACGCATGCCAATGTGAAATACAGCCACACTTTCAAGCACGCACACAACACAGCAAACCAAAAGAATGTCTCATGTATAGTTTTTGTTTTTATTGTGACGACACCATTTTTTTTTCATTGGAATCAGGGAAAAACTTGATCTATTTCCCGATTTATTAATAAAAGAAAAAACTTACTAGGGCTTTGTATTGCGCAACAAGATTTTAATTTTTTAACGACGACGAACAATAAGATTACGATTAGGAAACCATCGACTGAGCTGACTGAATTGAACTGAATGAGAATGATAGCAAAAAATGAAATTCAAACAGAAATTACTAGTGTGCGTGTGCCGAATGCACGCGCCAAGCAAAATGAAACTAAAGTGAAACAAAAGGGTGTGTCTGAGCTGCCACTTTGCTTTATTATAGGGATAGTTACACTCGTACATTTTTCAACAGATTTATAAAACTTATGTTGGATTTCATTTTGAATATATTTTTATAACCAAGTGTTGCTATTTGCAACTACCAAAAGTATAAAATTATAACTACTTTGCAAACCTAGTAAGTAAATAAAATAAGATAAATATATTGGTTTATTTACCGAATTAAACGCCACGAACGAAAAGTCTACAAGTCCAATAAAAAAATATTTCTTCGGTGACTAAACTTGGAAAGTTTTTTAGGTTACCAAGCACAAATTCTAACTTAACTACAAAAAGGGACAGCTTATATAGAACATATAGAGCATATACAATTATACATATAAAAAAAACTATCGATTTTGATAAAAAAAATGGTAATTATAAATATTGTTAATTCAAAATTAAAGAATATCGGTAGATTTCTGCAATAAATATGATTGAGAAAAAATTCAAATCGAATTGAAGTAATCTGTCCCTTTTTGTAGTTAGAATTTGTGCTGTTTCCAAGTTTAGTGACCGCAGAAATGTTTTATTTTATAAGGCTTGTATACTTTTCGTTGGCGACATTTAATTCGGTTGTTTTTTTTTGCATTATTGTTTTCACAATAACAACATTAAGCATCGTCAATTTTATCAGGGTACAAGCCCTAGATAATACAAAAATATTTCTTTATATTATGTTGTCATAATAGTGTGTTCCAAGGTGGTGTTCCGACGGCATGAGCACCCCCTTTAAAATAATTGCATAAGAATGAGAAATAATCAGCTGTTCGTTAAACGTCAAAGTCAACTTATACAAACAAAATTTTTCGTCAGCAAAAAAAATTTAAATTTATCCAGTTCCTTATAGCGTTTTTCATTGTAAACTGAAAGAATTGCCCTTAAAACACTTCTCAATAAAACATGTTTTTGGTTTTGTATAATCGAATTTGTTGAGCAAGGACTTACATCCATTCTTTATTTCACTTTTTTTTATTATTATTTTCAATTTGCTTTCAAAATAAAAAAAAACTTTGCACTATGGTCGGTCGGTAGAGCAATATAAACAAATTAAAATCTTTAATTTGAGGTTTGACAAGCTAGAATGTTTTCATGTTTGTATTAAAAAGAGCAATTCTCTCAAATTTGGGAGATCAATTCTTTCCTCTTCAGAATTGATCCAGAAGTATTCTTTTTCACAATGAAACATACAAAAATTGAAAAAGGGTAATTCTATTGTACAATAAAAAACGCTATTAGTTTCAAATTTGCTACAACTCATAAACAATAACATTAAAAAATCGACCTAAAAAAGTAATCATTACTTCGCAGCTCTGATACAGATTTTTCGGAATGCACAGATTAATCTGATAACTGTACACTGCTGCGATAACCTGTTTTTGTTTGTTCCGTTAATGATTAAAATATAGACGTACTTTAATAAAAGTAAAAAGTTGGAAAGCGATCAAAAATTAAAAGTAAAGTTCTATTAGCATTAAATCCATTAACCTATTTACATTTTATTACTATTTATCGGTAGTAAATGCCCCGCGTAAATTGAGAACTGAAAAACTAATAAAATACCTACGTTAGTTTTTAAATTTTGTATGGCCAAAAACGAATCGAAACAAAAATAATTTGTTTAACTTTGTGATTTTTGAATTAAGTCGACCTCATAATGAACAGTTTATATTTTGGTATAAACAATGTACATATCAAATGGGTTAATCTGTTCCTTCGAAATAATCTATTTAGTATAATGCATTTATTTCTTTAAAATATCGACGCGAAATTGAAAGTGGCAGCCCAGGCAGACACAAAATATTAGGGAACGTAACGACGCATGCCAATGTGAAATCCAGCCACACTTTGAAGCACGCACACAGCAAACCAAAGGAAACCAGCGCAGCTGAAGTTTATGTTGAGTGCATAAAAATATAAAATGTACCGTAGCACATAATAAAAAAGCGTGCTATTGAAGAGGCAAACAAGCTACTCTGCTCCTTACCAAACACATTTCCTCTTATTTATTATATTTTTTTTTGTCTACTTAAGCTAGCCCTAAATGACAAACATATTTGCCGAACATGCTTGTGCGCGCTATAAATTCGTCGTGTAGGCTTTGTATATGGAATTGCATATACAAAGGTGTAGGGGATCGTTTCCGAACTGTTCCCTGTTGGCAAAAATTTTCGATTTTCTTGTGTTCGTCCGTTTCGTTGTTTGCCATGTAGGGATAGGGAGATGTTAGCGAACAATTCTCATTTTTTCTATGAGATAACCATAAGCGCAATAGGCCAGTTCCACCTAACAACATCTCACTGAGATCTCAATGTCACTTTGACTGAGGCATAATTCTCACTTCTCATTGAGATAAAATGGTTACCTTACAAATTGTTGTTGTGCATATGTCAGTCACGTCAAAATAGCTGAGTGAGAAATCGAATCCAAAAAATTTTCATCTCAGAAATCTCAGAAAAAAATCTCAATTCTCAGCTGAGATTTTTTGTTCCACCTAAAAAATCTCTGTGAGATATCTGAGATCTCAGTGAGATGTTGTTAGGTGGAACTGGCCTAATGACTTGCTTCTCCTTTTGACACATCTTCACACTTTCAAGAATCAACACGAAATCTTTGTATATGGAATTTATAGTATTTTCAGCCTCGAGAATTTTTGGTTGGAGAGTCGTATCGCGTTCCAGACGTCGTCGCTGTCGTCGATTCACGAGGCTGCAACTACTATTAATTCCATATACAAAGACGAAATGATGTTCGTAAATTATGTGTTTGGTGTGTAGGGAATTACGCAAACGAGCACGTTCGGCAAACGTGTTTGTCGTTTAAGGCTACCTGTAGCCACTTGTTAACTGTTTTCAAATTGGTTTAAATGTGCTCTATTTAATAAACAAAAAATCATGTTTTTGGACACATTGTTATTTAACTATAACATGAATAATAGAATTGTATAAAGATTAATATCAATTAATACAAAAACATATTTTTTTGTTTATCACGTACACGTTCGATTAGCAATTAATAAAATCATTTTAATTGATATTTAAAAATGATTTCATATTGCAAATATCCGCAAACATATTTTATTAAACATTTTTATGATATTTACGCGAAGAAAATCAGCAACGAATAATTAGTTGATTTGAACACGAAACATAGTCAATTTTAGTTAATGTCAACCTATCGATCTTTCATGTTTGTATTTGTTTAACTATAAAAACAACAACGGAATTTTATAAATATGAAAACAATAAAAAAAAAATCTTTTTTTTTTGTAGTCACGTTCATGTTTGATTAGCAATTAAAAAAGCATTTTATTGTTATTCAAAAATGATTTCATATTAAAAATTTGTACAAAAATAGTCAATCAAACTTTTTTGAGATTGTTAAAAGAAAAAATCAATCACGTTTACATAGTTAGGTGATTTAAATACGAAACGTTTGTAATTTTAATCACAAATGTACTCAACTTCACAACTGTTTGCCATTTTCTCGGTTCATCACGTTTGTTTTTGATTAACAATTAAATCAACAATGTCATTATAGATCTATAACCAAATAATATTCAAATCAACTAGTAATATTAGTTGAATCAAATATGTACGTGATACTTCCAGAAAAATATTTCAACAATGGCTCGTTGGTTGATTTGAGTATGCGGCGTTGGTTGTTTCAACTATAAACACATTCAATATACCTAATTGTTCGTCAATCACGAAAAATACTTGAATCAACCAAGGTTTTTTTTTCGGTGTAAGGAACCATCTCCAAAGCATACTAATGTTTTCTCCTTACTTTTATTTAAATCCAATAACTTATTAACTAAAATATCTATCCCTCGACGACTACTTATATATGAATCCCAATTTAAGCGGCAATAATTTTTTTTACTATATAATTTTTGACTTGCAATGAAAAACTTTAATCTATATTTAATGTAATCTGAATTTGGATTTGTATTAATTGAACATTTAGATGAAATATTGGGATTCAACTTCCTATACTCTAACAATTCTTTTTCTAGCTTACCACTAATCTGAATCTTCTTCCTTCGTCGAGCTCTTTCTTTTCCCATTTGTTGCTTATATGTGGCCGACTTCAGAACAAATTTTAATTGCTTTCCTTGGTCCTGCGTTGTCCACGCTAATCCTGACATATCTGTTCATGCCAACGGAACAATCTATGCCATTCGTTGTGAATGTCATACCAAAAGATTTTCCGTTTTTGGGCTCTATTTTCAGTGTTGACGCGTCGAGGTCTCCATACACTGCATGATCCACATCGAAATATTTCCACCAATATTTCGGAGTCGATGCTGAAAAATCTGCAGCAGTTGCGTTTTTAAGCAATCCTGTTGCTCTTAACAGCTCTCGCAAAGCCTCGCCACCGTATCGCACGTGTTTCCGTCCCGGTTTGAAAATGGGAAAAATGTTGAAGGACTTTAGGTTCCGTCCGGCGAACCATTGTCCCAACTTGAATAAAAAGGGTATCAATGACCACCAGTCATTGTCCAAATTAATAAATTTCTTTTTGGAATCGAATTTAAATTCTTCCAAGAATGCCTCTACTTCCATGCAGGGCTTTTCCGTATAATTCTTTTCAAACAGTTGAGCTTCTACAATATCAATCCATTGATATAGTTTTTTTTTTCTTCTCTGTTTTCTCATACAAGTATCGTGCAATGCGTTTGATGAGATGTACCGAAATACAATTCTTCATCGCAGTCTCATGCTGCTTCGCTATTGCCTGTATGAGATAGGAACGGTGCGAGCCATTATATATTCTCCTGTTTTCTCGCAATGTGAAGTATTCTTCATTTTTTTCAACACGTTCCTTCGGTTGTTTTTTGTTTTGCAAGTGGTAATAAAAGTCCAATAAATGATTGTATGTAAACATTTTTGGAAATTTATCACCATCTTCGTGAAAAATTTGTATGTAGTGGAAATGTACGTACAGCGAGGCTTCGATGCACAAATCGGAAATCTCCAATACGTCTTCAACGATCCTTTTCTTTAAAACGTCATCCCGGCAAAACGCATTGAAACCCATTTTCACGGTATAGGTTTCAATGCGTTCTTCTTTTGTTGACTGCAAGAATCGCTCTTTTTGCGGAAGAGTACGATTCTAGCAGAGCTTTGACGACGACCGACAATGATCCGTCCCGTTACACTTTTTACACAACATTACTAATTTTTATTTTATTTCACTATCAAATTCTTAATATGTATCACAAATATTCAATCACAAATAATTAATCACTTAACGGCACTAAATCACAATTTATTTCATTCACTTTCGGACAGGCACTTTAAGTTGAAATCCTGTAATTTGTTCCGTATCTCGTTGTTTACAATTAGTTCCGGGAAAACATTTTTGAGCATCACATTGCAAAACTCTGTCATTTTGGTACCAGCCAAAACAGTATCCTTATTCCCAAACATTTTGATAAAATCTGATTGTGGGGTCGAGATCTATCATCGCAGTCGGTCCGCAGGAGTACGCCACGAACTAGATCAGTCGGGTCGTAAGTCCTTGCTCTGGGATCTACTGACGTTGTCACATAATTTACTACTGGGAACCTATTGAGTTTAGATCTTGTAAACTCAACAAAAAAAGATAAAATATTAATTGCAGGGGCCCGATCAACTATGTCGCGCCGAAAGAGTTGAAATTGAAAAGTGCGCATTTATTGGCGCAGCGAAGTAGTTTATTTTGTATATACTACTTCTCATTCGTAAAAATTTTATTTTTTTTATTTTCAGAGCTTTATACTTACTTCCTCTGTTGTCAATAGAACAATAGAACCAATGAGCGAAATAACCAATAGAACCAATCGAAAATGTTGCTAAAGGGAATGTTAAAAAACAGTTTCTTTGTTTTAACTGCAAAATTATTCTTTTAGGGCATTTATTAAAATGTGTATTTTTGGACAATTTTTTTTTTATCTTAAAAATAAATTGCTTCTATAAAGTTCCAAAAATTCGAACTTGCATTGGGATATCTCAAGTTAAATAAAAAAATATTTTAAAGCAGAGATCTACAGCTCTTAGAAAACTGACAAACGGATATTTTATTCCATCAAACAGAAGAAATATTTCTTTTAAAGATAAAATATCCTCACCGACAACCACAATAAATGGCTGCACGCTTTCGGACCTCTCGCGTAGAAATTTGATGTGCTCCTCTACCGATTGAATATTTCTGCATTGAAATAAGAACGACTCCTGGGAATCCCTTATGGTGTAACGGATTGTGGTTTTGAGACCTTGTTTATCCTTTCGCACCAGCTTGTTTGTCGGCACCAAGTAGCCATGCAGTGCCCACAACAGTGCAGCATCTCTACAATCTGGAAATAATACAATACAAAGAAAGAGAAAGCATTAAAAGTTCTAAATAAACGCACTTTTATTGTCCCAATAAACTGTTTATAACTAAAAACAATAAAGGTTTTTAACATTAACAAAAAGTTTATTGGGACAAGCAAAATGCAGTTAATAAACGCTGTTTATTGATATTACAAACGATAATTTTTTTCAGTGTATGGCGAGGATGTGTAATGGCTTAGCAGACGATATGTCTGAGTTTACATATGCAAGGCGTCAAGGATTGTTACTTGAAAAAAAAAAGCTTAGGACGGACTAAATCAACGCGACATAAACTAAACCGACTTTACGAATGGACAAACGCGATTTTATCTAACGATTGTGACTCTAACAAACCCAAAAAAATTATGGGACCTTAGCCCAAGGGTTATTTAATTTGAAGGAGACTCAGGGGAAGATAGATAGAGAAAAAGAGTAATTAATAAATCAATATAGTTATTAATTTATATCAATAAAGTTTAAAATAGAGATTAAATGGGATAAATTCAGTCGCTGCGATCACAAACCCAAAAAAATTACGGGACCTTAGCCCAAGGGTTATTTAATTTGAAGGAGACTCAGGGGAAGATAGATAGAGAAAAAGAGTAATTAATAAATCAATATAGTTATTAATTCATATCAATAAAGTTTAAAATAGAAATTAAATGGGATAAATTCAGTCGCTGCGATCACAAACCCAAAAAAATTACGGGATCTTAGCCCAAGGGTTATTTAATTTGAAGGAGACTCAGGGGAAGATAGATAGAGAAAAAGAGTAATTAATAAATCAATATAGTTATTAATTCATATCAATAAAGTTTAAAATAGAAATTAAATGGGATAAATTCAGTCGCTGCGATCACAAACCCAAAAAAATTACGGGATCTTAGCCCAAGGGTTATTTAATTTGAAGGAGACTCAGGGGAAGATAGATAGAGAAAAAGAGTAATTAATAAATCAATATAGTTATTAATTTCTATCAATAAAATTAAATATGAATCATATTTATTTTTCTCTCAATTTTAATAAGCAGTGTTTCGTAGAATTAATTTCCTAAATTTATTTAATGTTTCGTAGGATTAATTTCCTCAATTTAATAAGTGTTTCGTAGTATCACAAACCCAATATAGTTCAATATACTCAAGTACCAATACCAATTTACCTTCAAGAAGACACTAATATGAATCATACCCTTGTCGCTGATTCAGGAGCGCACTGCTGGATCGCTGTAACTTTCAAGTATGGTTAAGTAAATATGATTCATGCAATATAGTATTATTTTCATATACTGTAAAGATAATGTTATTTCCTTTCATGCAATGGCATATGAAGTCTATACATAAACATTTCACAAGGATATTCCCTTGATTGAAACACATAGATATTTACGCGACGGCTAGTATTATTATTCTCTAAATACGCACCGAGACTAGAATGAACCTGTAAACATAACCCACGAAAACTATTCCCAATAATCTGGAACACCACGTAGCTTATAAATTGGGTAGATGTAGATGGCCGCATCTACCTGGAACAAATAATTAAACATCATCTGCTGTGTTCCGTTACGATTGAGATGATACCTTGGTGTCTCACCCAATGTGGGGATATCTAAAGATGGAAGTAGAACCCAGTGCTCATAATCCACCCATGAAGCTATAGGACAGAACCTATGCTTACCATTGCTTCACGTAGCACTAAAACAAAAATATTTATGAAGCCCCTTAATGTGAAAAGATAATCCTTAAAAGCAAACGAAAATGATAATCACTCACCACTACATACATCAGGATACAGTGCACTGGTTCCTTCGATGTGTTGTGTTATTGTAGATGATTTTCACTATGATATTGTTATATCTTGCTGCAATGTTGCTCTTCACCCTCCGACATTAAGTCTGGGAGTGACGTTGAATGTTCTAATGATTCTTGAATAAGATGATTAAAAATATTGATGTGTTGAGGGATTTGTTTCTTTTTCTTTGACTCTAGCTTCAATGATGTATTATGCTTTTATTAAACTTCGTTAACCCAGGGAAATATTATCTTGAGGCAAAAATTGAAATGATCACCCAGACCTCTTTGCGGGATCAGTGACATAGTTACTACTATCTGTTTGCAGCCTACGTTTTAATTTTATATACCTGGAAGGTGTGTAAGTACCTGTGATTAGTTCTGACTTTAATTAAATTGATATTATGGAATTTATTTATTTTCAAAGAAGAAGAAAATAAGTATTTTATAGTCAAAAAGGCAAATATTCTTTATGTGAATCTGTATCTTTCGCAACAAAAAAGAAATGTATCTTAAATTTACTAAGACTCTTTTAAATACTATGAGGCTCGAAACTATCTTTGATTCTGAAGAGCCCCTAGCTCCATTATCGATAAGGAGAAACCTTAAGTTGGAAACATTTATTATTATATAGTGGTCAATAATGCGATAACAGTAACATTGATTCTTTTATTCAATAATTATTATAATATTCGAATCAGGTATGCATTTTTCGTTTTCAATTCAATCAAGTATGTTATCAAGATGGTCATGCAATTATATATATCACTAGCGAAACCCTCGCCCGCTTCGCAGGGCGAATACACAAAAGAAACTTGCGAAATTTTCCCATGTATCAATTTTCAGTAAAACTCATCCACAATCAATTTCTTACAATAATTTATTTTCAAATAAAAAGGTCGAAAATGAAAATACTTTAAAAATTAACTTAATGCTCTTTGATAAACAACGTTTTTAGTTTTTCCATCTTTTGTGTTTATAAATAATGCAGAGGGTTTACCACAACGTGAACAACCAACATACAATTGTCCATGCGAGAAAACAGGTTGCTCCAAATCTAAGCCACAAATATTCAAAGTCTGACCTTGAGCTTTATTAATGGTTATAGCGAAGGCAAGACGGACAGGAAATTGAAGCCGTTTAAATTCAAATGGCATATCTGATGGAATCATTGGAATTCGGGGGATTAGAACGTTTTCGCCTCTATATTTACCACTCAGAATAGTTGCTTCAATTAAATTGGCCATCAGTTTTTTCACGGAAAGTCTGGTGCCATTACAAAGCCGTGGTTGATTTATATTTCGGAGCATTATTATCGGTGCTCCCTCTTTCAATGCCAAATAATGCGGTGGCAAGCCTGGCAAATCAAGTGAGTTCAAAAATTCAGTAGGATAGTTCACTACCTCATCTTCATTTATTATCGTATCCACTGATTTGTATGCAAAAAATTGGCCATCTATTTCTTGCAAAATACTTGCATTTAAATCGCTCACGTCTTTATTTTTTCCTGCCAATATTGCGCGTTCGCTCAACCAATCATGATTCCTGTAGTTCTGCAATATATTTGGAAACACACGTTGAACCAGCTCCTTTTTCGATTGAGTGATATTACAAAAATTGCTTGGTTATGTTATTAATCCGGTTGATTTATCGACTGCAACTTTACCATTCCCAATTTCCAAAAGTTGTTTTGAAAATTCAGCTGCAGAAGGATCATTTTGCAATTGTACACGTACATTTTGATTAAGACGCAATGTTTTAACATATTTCCACAAAACTGAAGACTTCAAACATGCGTTTAGCTCATCAGCAGCAGTAGATCGTGGAATGACAGGTAAAGTTTGCCTAAAATCACCTGATAACAATATAAAGGCGCCACCAAAAAGTCTTTCATTTCCTCGAAGATCTTGCATGGTTCGATTTAATGCTTTTAATGATCTTTTGTGAGCCATTGTACATTCGTCCCATACGATTATCTTAGACTGCTGCAAAACTTTTGCCATTGCCGACGTTTTGGAAATGTTGCACGTAGAAGATTCAATCGTTGTTATATTCAAAGGCAATTTAAATGCAGAATGCGCAGTTCGACCACCGTCTAATAAGGTAGCAGCAATTCCAGATGAAGCAACTGCAAAAGCAATTTTATTATCCGATCGTATGGTTGCCAGAATCAATGACAGCAAAAATGTTTTTCCAGTGCCTCCTGGTGCATCAATAAAGTAAAATCCACCTTCTTCATTGTTCACACCTTCCATGATTTTGTCATAAGCATATTTCTGTTGACTATTCAATTGTGGAACTTTTAACTGCACAAATGTTCTCAATTGATTACGATCATATTGTTGTTCACGATGCATTTCTTGATTAATAACATCATGAACTACACGATTAGGCGCTATCATTCCTAACTGCACTAATATTCTGTTTGCAATCATTATACACATGTCTTCAATCAAAATCAAAGCTTCGTTATGCATTTCCGGTGTGATTTCTAATTCAGGATTTGAAACTGAACGTCGCACTCGAAGTAAAATGTCTTCCGTCATGTCATCACGAAATTTATGCCATATTTCAAGTGGATTTGATGGACTGCATGTAGATATTATAATTGCAAATAATGTTCGTATTTGATGTGGAGATGATGAAATTACGGAATCAGCAAGTGTAGCTTCCCAATGCATATCATCTTCAAGTAGATTCAAACGCTGGCATGCTTGCCGATAAGTCGCACACAATTCACCATGGACTGTTCTTAAATCTTCAAATGACGTAGGACCACGAACGTTAATCAATAATAAACGCAAATAAAAACATTCATCCTGATTTGGATGAACGGTATACACACGACCCAATGCTTCTGTAGAAAATACATTTGGATGGCCTCGTACTGGTTGCCCTTGTTTCCGTCTTTGAAAAACTTTCGCAGATTCATTCCATGTGAAATATCGTGGCACTTCAGAATACAATAACGTTTTAGCAAATTCGTAATTTCTGCACAGATCAAAAAATGAAGTCAACGTTGTTTTCGGTGGCTGTTCTGCTCGTTGCGCCGCATTCTCAGGGGTGAAGTACACACGTTGACCATTCTGAAGATGAACTGCCAAGTGCAGTACAGTTGGATACCTTTCGTGTATTGCAAATGAAAAAATTCGCCATATTGCTTCATTTGTACTAATATAACGGCCTAATTGATATGAAGTGATTTCATCACTTTTATCCCCAGCAATTCCAAAATAGGCCAAATCACTTCCTTTGTTAACATATTTGCATATGTACTTGATAGATTTTACTGAGTTACAATACTCAACATTTATATGAGCACCAAAAGTTTTGGACAATAGCGGCGAATATGGAACGATCCAACGATTGTCAATTTTAATGTCTTGATTTTTGCATTTCACCATAACTGTTTCGCCATTATCTTTAGGTGAACGCCTACGATATAACGGATAACCATCATTACCAGAAATTGTTTCCGCTATTAATGCTCTTGGGTACCGTTTTGTGCATTTTCCTTCAGCCATGCACGGTGAGTTGACATTTAATGCCCCACATGGTCCATGAATCATGTGCTTCGTAACTGATTCAAACAGTCCTGGATCAATGATTGGATTAGGAATTTCGGCTGATATTACGCTATCAATTTCATTTGGCGTAATTTTATCAACTAACCAAACCAAAATATGTGCATGCGGAAGTCCTCTTTTCTGCCATTCCACAGAATACATCCAACATTGAACTTTTCCAAACACTTGTTGTTTGACAATAAAATCCATAAGCGTTTTCAATTTTTGCTTGAACACACGCGCAACAATATCGTGGCGATCAGAAGCACTTTGACCATGAAACATATATTGCTTTATTTCATTCCATTGAGGATTACAGGTGAATGTAATAAATAAATCGGGTCGATGATAATGCCGAACGTACGTCATTGCGTCTTGCGCGTACTCGTGCATGTGTCGTGGACTTCCAGTATATGTTGCTGGTAATATTGTCATTTGGCCAATATCGTTGATATTCCCATCATTCTGAATTGCATCGCGCAAATGAATATATTGTTCGGATTTTAACTTTTTCTGATTAAATCGAATAAAATTCAATCGTTCAGACTCAATTTTAGCGTAAACATCAACTATAAATTGGTTGCAAAGCCTTCTACAATTCAATATATGATTAATTTCGTTCAGCCGAACCATTAATCTGTACGAATAATAGTTCATCGCACTAACTTTTTTTGCTATTTCCAAGCCTGAAATAAATGCGAATATTAAGTATCAATAATTCACAAAATGTGTGATGCATTTTATTGTAACTAACCAGTTAAACGATGTTTCATCTTAATATTGAAATGGTAACCATCCTCGCCTTGCCAAAACAAAATTGGGTACTGCAACGCATCATAACAACGATGAGTTTCCGAAACATGCACAACACTTTGATCTCGACGATGAAGTACAATATCTCGACTGCTCGCTCCTTCATCCACAATTAATACGGCAACTTCATCAATTGTTGGTGCGTTTAACCTTCCAGCATGAATTCCACCAGGTGCTTTATCGGCCCGAATAACAATTCTATGAGAATCCGAAGGCATTTGATCAAGGGCAGTTTGAAATAATTTGATCAAACAATTTTCATCGTGAAAAAACTGCTGCAATCTTTCAATTATTCCTCTTCTCACTGCATTACCATCATTTGGATTTTGTGACACCACACAACGCCGTTCAATTTCAACATCTGAATTTCCCATGAAATATATTTGCAAAAAGGAATGATTGGAATCCAAACATGGTAATAACGATCCAATTCGATGATAGATTTGACCTTGAATCTGCATACATGAAACATTTGATTCAATCTCACGATAGAACTCATTGTTAGTGTCGTGTTCAGTAATTACCTTAAAAGTCATGAATCCATCTCTGATTATATTTGAGGCGCCGAAAGACGTCATTTGGAAACATGAATTGTACTGCTGTATTTTAGACAAAAAATGATTCGATTCTGGAGTCAAACCAGAAACTAATGACCTCAAAGGCTCAGGAGGAGGATTCAAAACAGGCAATTTTACTTGTCCATTTGCACAACACATTCCAGGAGTTTCCGATGGAAATTTCAATGCATTGCACTGTTCGCAGACATTAGTCATAGTTCCGATTGAAAGGCATGGAAGAGAACAATAGTCAACTTCACTATCATAATTGAAAGCAGCACGCATTACTCGCTGATTAATATTGTCATTGGCACGACTTCTAACAGCGCGATTGCGACTCATTCTCGCTCGATCCGAAGAATTACTCGCGACTCGTTCTTCGTTTGTTTGAGCAGAACGCGATCTCGATTGACGCTCTCTTTGCTGTTCAAGTCTCACTTCACGTTCCGCTTCAGATTCACCTGCTATAGCAGATGCAACTCGTCTTGCATTATGAGTACGACGACCAATATTGGCGCCACGTCTCGGTCGCGGCATAATTATAACTATACACAAAAATAAAACACATCAACTCACAGTCGAAACTAAATTTTAATTCCTATTTATTCAATTACCAAAATCCAAGAAAAAATATGTTTATTGACGATGAAAAATAGCAGATATATGAGATAACACTTGCACGCTCACTCAAATTCCCATTGGAATGCCCAATCGGTGCAGAACATTGATACGCTTAATTTGCCGGTACGCACACAACAACACAAACGAAGTTAACATGGTCCAGTATTAGTGCAAGACCAACGGTACTCGCAAAAATACATAGACACGTTTGCTGTAATTCTCAGTTCTACATTATTTGCCAATACACAACAAATGCTGCTCGTATCACAACATAGAAACGTGATTTGAAAACATTGTTGGTTGTACACAAATACTGGTATGCCTTGCCATCGGTTGTGCTGATCTGCTGTGTATAAACACGAAAGAGAAACAGAGAACAAATTAAACACAACAAACGCGTCTATGTATTTTTGCGAGCACATTGGTTGAGCACAAATACTGATATGCGTTGCTTTCGGTTATACTATTCAGCTGTAAATTAACAAAAGAATCAGAGAAACACATGATAATTGTTTACAGTTACGGCAAAAACATCAATCATTTGGCGCCAACAATTTTGCTTCACATAAAATCAACACACTTCACGAAATAACATTTAGAACACACAATATTTGATTGTTGCTTTATTTGAAATCAATATTCATAAATCATTTTAATAAAATACAAATATAACTGTATTTCAATTCTAAATTAAATTAGAGAGACATCGTTTTGTCCATCGTTTTGGTTCATTAATTTGGTTCCGTCAAGGAATTTGGTTTAACAAAGAATGATTTAAAAGCAAAAAAATTGAATAACTAAATGCAGCTTACAAAAATTGCAGCGCACAATAAATTGTTAATTTTTGACACCAACTTTGTTAACCTTTGACAATGGTCTACGTTGTAACCATTCAGGCAGAATTAATTTCTGATCGATGATGACCACTTGCCCAGTAATGACAAAGCACATCAAAACATCAAGATCCATTCGGTCTTCATACAGTGCTTGGTATACACCTAAAGAACGAAACTTTCAAAACACGTTCAAATTACTTGCAAATAAATTATACTTACGCTTGGCTTTAAAAAAAGAAACGCCTTCGTTCTTGAAGAATCCAATCATATTCTTTATGCGCAATCCATTTTCCTTCCGTATTTTCGCCTGCATTTTATTCGAATTCACACTTGAATCGCTGGCATTCGAAGCACTTGATAAATTAACATTTTGCGATGAGGACAATTCCACCATTGATAAGTTCAAATTTCGCAAAGAATCTGTCTTTGACGAATTAACATTTTGCGATGATGGTAACTCCACCAATGATGAGCTCAATTTTTGCGAAGAGATTAAATCATCTACAGACAAACAAAAAAAAAACCGAATAATTTTGAATAAAAATATGAACTTCAGATAGGTTTTACCAACTAAATCTTCGTTAAAATCCAATGGTTCACTATTCCAATCTGAAATAAATTCACTTTTTAATTAAAACAAAAAGAACAAACCATAAAGAATTTTACTACCGAATTCTAACGCCATTCCAACTTTTTGCGGCGTCGAAGTTCCGTGTGCACTTCCAATATTCATCTCATCATTTGCCTGATTTTCTTCATTTTTGGCTGAATCGTTCGCGTCATCACCCAAACCAATGATTTTATAGACTTCTGTGATAGTAACTTGTTCGTCTTTTTCTTGATTCGCTTCGGTTTGCTGCTCATCACTTTTAAACGCTTCCATATTTTCTGTCATACGTAACACTGTTTTGGACTTGACACACGCCAGCAGAAAATCTAATTATTCGGCGTCTACTCTAAGAAATGATTGTGCACAACCAACGATGTTCACAAAAATACACAGACGCGATTGCTGTGTTTTCACTGCTACTCTGTTTCTCATTCGTGCTAATACACAGCACAATGCCACAATCGAAAGCAACGCACACCAGTATTAGTGCACAGCCAACGATTTTTTTTTACTGTTACTCTGCTGTTTTTCATTCGTGCTAATACCATTGAGTTTGTATACATAGAGGAACCACGCTAGCTTGCGTTAAGGCGTCGGTAGATGTCACCAAGTGAATAAAATCGACATTTGAAATTTTTGGGGGAATGCTCTCCACAGAAATTTGACTTAAAAAAAGGCAGCAGAAAAGAGAAACAGGAAAAACGTCATGGGTATGGAGAAATGTACAGGAAAACTGTTGCTTTGAAATTTCAAATGTCGATTTATTTACTTGGTGACACCTATCGACGTCTTAACGCAAGCTAGCGTGGTTCCTCTATGTATACAAACTCAAAGCTAATACACAACACAATGCAACGCTTGCAAAATCGAAACGCGTTTACTTTGATTCCTCTGTTTTCCGTTATGCAAAAATAATGCACAAAAATAATTTTTTTTAAATTAAATTTTTTTAAATTATTATTTCACACAAACCTTCTACAGGCAAATAATGAAAACATACCAAAAAATCAAGCAAATCGGACTTCACGTTCGCATGTTATAAACGTACAAACGAACAATTCATTTTTATATATATAGATTAATAAAAAAATCAAAGCAATACAAATTCGTTTGCAAATAATGCTTTAAGCCGTATTCAGGAGTGCAAATTAAATTCTTTATTTCACAGAAATACTTTTTAAAAAGATCTATCAAAAATTACCACGACCGTCTTCGTCTGAGTTGAGTATGAATCTGCATCTTTTATCTTTGAGTTTTTATCTCTGCACTTCTTGTTGATCATCTTCGTGTGGGATCCTATGTGTGGGAACCTGCGAACTCCTTTGTCTTGTTGATCATCGTCTGGGGTATTGTTTAGTCTGGCCGATTGATTTCGTTTTTAATTAAAACCTTATTTGCTTATGTTGCAAATAAGCAATAAGAAAGAATCGTTTTTTAATAGATTTCCGTTTATTTATTCATCGACTTATCACATCGAATGTTCACTTACAAGTTACAACTGAACTCGCTTGGATTCAGTCGTTGGCTTTATCTTATATAAATTAAATTTAAAAGGCGTTACCTTGTAACTTATGGATGTTTATTTAGGATACCAAAAGTTGAAACGGGCGTGGGTTCCCCCTTAGGAGCTGATATTTATGTCAAGGGGAGGGCACATGGCACTTGGCTCCCTTAATTTTGCACTTATAGATTTTTATTTTCACTTTTAGTAGAGGATTCTGTCCCACGTAGCTCCTAATTGTTGCAAGGAGATATATTTAAAGCTGCACCGAAAAAAAAAACTTTGGTAAAATCAACTAATATTCTTGGTTGATTTTGCGCTGGGGTCCATTTTCACCGAGTACGATTGCAATTTCGGTTGCTAGTCATATCGGCACTTAATTAGAGATTGTTTGAAATAAATAAAAAAAAGGAAAAATGCAAAATGATATATTTCTCGATTTATGAATTAACGAAAAAACTTACTAAGGATTTGTTTCGGCGCAACAAGATTTTAATTTTTAAACAACGACGAACAATAAAATTACGATTAGGAAACCATCGACTGAGCTGTACTGAATTGAACTGAATGAGAATGATAGAACCTATGTATTTTTTTTTTTATTGTGACGACACAATTTTTTTTCATTGGAATCAATTAAAAACTTGGTTATATTTCTCGATTTACAAATAAAAGAAAAAACTTACTAAGGATTTGTTGTTTTGCAGCACTAATCGTAGGTAGGATAAGGTTATAGCAGCTGATTTTGCGCGGCAAGATTCTTTTAACGACGCATGCCAATGTGAAATACAGCCACACTTTCAAGCACGCACACAACACAGCAAACCAAAAGAATGTCTCATGTATAGTTTTTGTTTTTATTGTGACGACACCATTTTTTTTTCATTGGAATCAGGGAAAAACTTGATCTATTTCCCGATTTATTAATAAAAGAAAAAACTTACTAGGGCTTTGTATTGCGCAACAAGATTTTAATTTTTTAACGACGACGAACAATAAGATTACGATTAGGAAACCATCGACTGAGCTGACTGAATTGAACTGAATGAGAATGATAGCAAAAAATGAAATTCAAACAGAAATTACTAGTGTGCGTGTGCCGAATGCACGCGCCAAGCAAAATGAAACTAAAGTGAAACAAAAGGGTGTGTCTGAGCTGCCACTTTGCTTTATTATAGGGATAGTTACACTCGTACATTTTTCAACAGATTTATAAAACTTATGTTGGATTTCATTTTGAATATATTTTTATAACCAAGTGTTGCTATTTGCAACTACCAAAAGTATAAAATTATAACTACTTTGCAAACCTAGTAAGTAAATAAAATAAGATAAATATATTGGTTTATTTACCGAATTAAACGCCACGAACGAAAAGTCTACAAGTCCAATAAAAAAATATTTCTTCGGTGACTAAACTTGGAAAGTTTTTTAGGTTACCAAGCACAAATTCTAACTTAACTACAAAAAGGGACAGATTATATAGAACACTAGCAAACCCGGCGAACTCCGTTTCGCCACCAGATGGCTTCGTTTTTTGTATTATTTAGTTTGGGGATTAAAATATGAAGAAAAATGATTTTTTTTGTTTTATATTTGAAAAGGAATTTTTTGTTTTTTATTTCATTTCACAACAGTAATGAATTCATTTCGATTACAAAAATGAAGTGTAATTTAGTTGAACTTCTTTAAGTAAAAAAGTCGCAAATTATCCGTTTCATTGAAGTGCTCTTTGGTAAACCACATTTTTTGTTTTTTGGTCTGACGTTAACACAAACAAAGCGGATGGTTTCCCAACTCGTGAACACGCAACGTATAGCTGCCCATGTGAAAAACAATGATTTTCTAAATTTATCCCGCAAACACTAAGCGATTGGCCTTGCGACTTGTTAATTGTCATTGCGAACGCAAGGCGAACCGGAAATTGCAATCGTTTGAAGTCAAACGGAAGATCAGTCGGAATCATTGGTATTCGAGGAATACATACATTTTCACCTGCGTACTTTCCGTTAATAATGGTTGCCTCAATCAAATTCGGCATAAGTCTTTTAACCGCAAGTCGAGTACCGTTGCACAGTCGCGGTGGATTCAAATTACGCAATATCATAATAACCGAACCAACTTTGAGTTGCAAGTTATGTGGTGGAAATCCTGGTAACTCCAGAGAGTTCAAAAACTCCGTTGGATAATTAACTACATCATCGGGATTTGTTATGGAATCAACGGATTTGTATGTCACCAAATCGCCATCGATTTTTGATTGAATTGTGAAATTCAGTGCATTTACATCATTATTCTTTGCGGCGAGAATTGCTCGTTGACTTAACCAAGTATAATTCTGATAATTCTCACAAATGTTTGGGAAAACATTTTCAATAAGAGCTAATTGAGAGTCTACAAATCGGCAAAAGTCGTTGGTAAGAGTTATTAATCCAGATGTCGCATCAACTGGGACTTTTCCATTTCCAACAGCTAACAATTGTTTGGAAAATTGTGCAGCACTTTGATCATTTTGAAGTTGAACTCTCATATTAGTGGTTAGCGATAATGTTTTCACGTTATTCCATAAACGTGATGCCTTTAGGCAAGCATTCAATTCATCTGCAGGTGTTCCACGGGGAATTACTGGCAACGTCTGCCTGAAATCGCCTGCCAACAATATCATCAAGCCACCAAAGATGTTGTTATTTCGCCGAAGATCCTTCAGTGTGAAGTTAAGTGCTTCAAGTGATTTCTTATGTGCCATTGTGCATTCATCCCAAACAATAAGCTTGCATTGCATCAACAATTTTCCCATTGCACTGGATCGGGAAATATTGCATGTTGGAGTACCAATTGTGTTTAAATTGAGTGGCAACTTTAGCGCAGAATGTGCAGTACGACCGCCATCTAGAAGAGTCGCCGCAATTCCAGATGATGCTAACGCCAAAGCTATGTCACATCTTGATCGAATAGTGGCTAAAATCAATGAAATGACAAATGTTTTCCCTGTTCCTCCAGGTGCGTCCAGGAAGAATAGACCACCAGTATTATTGTCCACCGCTTGTATTAATGTTTCGTATACTTGTTTTTGCTGTTCATTCAGCAACGGCACATTATTTCGAACGAATTCCTGCAATGTATCAACATTGTATTGCAGCTCTCGATTTAATTCTTGGTTGAATGCATCGTGCATCGATCGATTTGGCGCAATCATTCCTACTTCAATCAGTAGCTTGTTTGCAATAGTCAAGCATTGATCCTCAATCAGAATCAATCCTTCATTGTAGATTTCATCGGTTATTTGCATGTGGGGATTATTCGTTCGAATGCGCAAGCGATGCAAGATGTCTTCACAAATGTCGTCTTTGTATTTGTTCCATAACTGAATTGGTTGTGAAGGGAAACATGTTGTGATGATAATTGCAAACAGCGTTCGTATTTGGTACGCATTTGATGAAATAACTGAATCCGCAAGTGTTAAATCCCAATGAGAATCGTTCTCCAGCAAACCCAATAGTTGACATGCTTCTCGATATGTTTGGCATTGGTGGCCATTCACAGTTTTTAAATGCGCAAATGATTTTGGTCCACGTACATTTACCAACAGCAGTCGCAAATAAAAACATTCATCATTTCTAGGATGAACAGTATACATGCGACCTAGTGCATCAGTGGAAAACACCTGTGGCCAATCGGGAACTGGGGTTCCTTGTTTGCGACGTTGGAATTTCTTTGTTGATTGATTCCAAGTGTAATACTTTGGCATTTCAACGTACATCAGCGTCGCTGCGAATAGGTCTGCTTCACACATTGCAAAGAAGCTAGTCAATGTTGTCGATGGTGGTCTCTCAGCTCGTTGTGCCGCATTAGTCTCAGTGAAGTAAACTCTTTGTCCATTTTCCAAATGCACTGCTAAATGTACAACTGTGGGATATCTTTCATGAATATGAAATGAAAATAATCGCCACAGTGCTTCATTAGTACTGACGTATCTGCCCATTTGGAAGTTGCTGATTTCGTCATTCGCATTTTCCGACGCAATACCAAATACAGCCATGTCGCTGCCCTTTGTGACGTACTTGCACAAATATTTGACTGATTTGGCCGAATGGCAACTCTCAACGTTCACATGTGTTTCGAAAATTCGCGATAGCAGCGGGCAATATGGTACAATGAACTCATTTCCGATCTCAATCTCTTGATTTTGAACTTTAACTTTGATAGTTCGACCATTATCTTCTTTTGAACGTCGACGATAAACTGGATATCCATCGTTCCCTGTGACTGTTTCAGCAACTAACGGTCGCGGATATCGTTTTGTGCACTTTCCATCAGCCATGCAAGACGATAATGGATTAAATGCACCGCACGGTCCATGCACCATCTGTGTCGTCACAATGTCGTGTAGATGGGGATCAGTGACTGGATCAGGAATTTCAGCTGATATGATGTCATCCACTTCATTTGAATTTAATTTGTTCAACAACCAAATTAGGATATGAGCATGCGGTAGTCCACGCTTCTGCCATTCCACCGAGTACATATAACAACGTGTGTCACCAAAAACTCGATACGTAGTAAGCACATCCATCATAACATTGAGTTTTTGCTGAAATACTCTGGCGATTATGTCATGGCGATCTAGCGGTTTTTGGCCCGGGTCCAACTCACGTTCAATTTCCGTCCACTTTGGATTGCATGTGAACGTAATAAATAAATCCGGAGTTCCATAATTTCGCACGTACGTCATAGCGTCTTGAGCGTATTCGTGCATGTGGCGTGGGCTTCCGATATAAGATGATGGGAGAATCGTCAGGCGTCCAATATTCTGAACATTACCATCTGAATGAATAGCATCACGCAAGTGTATATAGTCCTCAGATCGTAGCTTTGCCTGATTGAATCGGATGAACGCTAAACGTTCGGTCTCGACTTTGACATACATGTCGACAGCGAATTGCTGGAATAGCCGACGGCACTTCAGAATGACATTCTCCTCATGTGTACGAATCATCATACGATACGCATAGTAATTCATTGCGCTTAGATTTTTGTTCGTTGATACGCCTGAAAATGCAATATTAAATGGATTGTTAATAGAAACCAATAACAGCAATAATTAGTGTGTGAATATTGTACCTGTAATTGGATCGACCATCTTTAACGTGATGTCGTATCCGTCTTGCCCATGCCAATAAATTATTGGATATTGTAAAGCATCGTACAAACGATGTGTCTCGTTTACACGATGCATGATATTACTTCTTCGCTGAACGACAATATCTCGTGATGTAGTTGGATCGCCAACAATAATTGCAGCAACATCATCAACGATGGGTGCATTGAATCTTCGCACATGTTCACCTGTTGGGGTACGATCCGCTCTTATGACAAATTTGTGCGTATCCGATGGCATTCGTTCTAATGCTGTTTTGAACATATTAACCACAGCGTTATTAGCGTGAAAAAATGCTTGCAACTGTTCAATAATTCGTCTCTTTAACTGTTGTGTTCCCTGTATATTGCACCGCACATTCAGCTGATCCACCATCGACGAAATGAAATATATTTGCAGAAATTGATGCTCTTCATCTGGTGCTGGCACCATTGAACTATGCAAATGATATATTTGTCCTTGTATCTGTGATGGCAAACAGTTAAGATAGAATTAATTTATTTATTTTTGAAGAATACGGTGACTTCTGATCGTGTGGTGGTCTAGGGTGTGGTGTATGTATAGTTGTTATGTGATTGATTGTGTTGGTGTGAGTGATTGGTTGTGTGTGTTGTATCTTTTACCTTGCAAGTCGGCATGAAGCCGCCTTCTCGAATGATATTAGCTCCAAAGGAAGTCATGCGAAAGCAGTTATTGTATTCAAGAATGCGTTGAAGAAAATGGTTGGAATCGGGATCAGTTCCATCGAACAATGATTTCAGTGGCTGTGGTGGTGTAAGTAATGGATCCAGTTTGACTTTTCCACTTGCGCAGCACAATCCAGCCGTTTCTCTTTTGAACTTTAACGCATTGCAATATCGGCATACAGTCGTCATTGGTCCAATTTCTAAATTGTCATCATCACTGTAGTTCGCAGTGGGATCATATTGGAATGCCAAGCGATTGTATGATGCCAATGATCTTCGTGTGCTCACGCGTTGTCTCAATCGGGCATTTTCTCTTACTATATTTTGTTGTTCTTCGCTTAAGTTCTGTGAATACACTTGTTGCTGGCTTGCATGTCTTGTGCGGCGGCCGATGTTCGCACGTCGTCGTCCTCTCGGCATTTTGGACTATGGACAGACTGGTGAATTTAACCTCAAATGCACGATCCACATAATTTACACAGTTCAACTTACCACCTTAAGGACAAATGCCTGCTGTTGAAGTTGAATACAAATTTGCACAATACGCGTGATCTGAATGATAATCTGAAATTCAGATTGTTCAACTCTTTTCAGTTATGACATCTCTCTTCGACGAATTTGAAATAGTTCGGGTGCTGAAAAAAGAATTGACTATGGCAACAGTGGGTATCATGGCCCTTGCTTCTATTTTCTTCTGTTCAAACGTAAGTTATAAATACAGAACAAAACTTGCAAGCAATAATTGAAATAATTCTTCGTTCAATAAAGTATTTATATGTTAAATGTGATAAGATATGTGGCGTTATTTTTTATATTTTTAGCTTGGGTAAGATTTTTTTTTACAAACTTTAAAGTTTACCATTTGAATATTAGTGTGTTTTTTATTTTAGATTATTGCACTTTCATTTGCAATGATATATTTATATAAGCTCAGCGTTTGAGCTATGATTTGGTTTGTTGCAGTGGTTGCGATCTTGCCGTGGCTACTTATTCCGGGATACTGTATCTTTAAAATTTAACAAATAAGCTGTAGTTTGGGCTCGCGCTTAAGAAGATGCCTTAGACCTACACATTGGTATCCAGTTGATCCCATTGACCGACGAAGGTATAAGGAGAGATTTGGTGCAACGGATATTTCGCACAATCTTACCCCAGGAAACGTTGAATTAAAATGAAACAATTTTTTTTTAAAGATAATGCTACGCAATATTAATCAATCTCGACTGTGCAACTTTATGTTGCATGCTCACGTGTGTTAAAACCATTGAATCTATTTAAATTAAGAAAACAATTTTACTTACGTTGTAAACCACTTTCGTGAAAACTATGAACCAAAGATTAAAATAATATTCAATCTTACTTTCTAAGCCAAAGAAAAGGTAGCTTAGTTGATTTTAGTTTTGTGCCTGAAAAATCAATCAATAAACTATCAAACAAAATACACAATCCAATATTTACTTACCAAAGATTAAAAGGCTATGAATTATAAAAGAAAAGGAAGCTTAGTTGAATTTAATTTTTGTTTCTCGTAAACTTGCTTCTGAAAAATAATATTTGTTTTAATTAAACATATGCTCAAAATAAATGCAATAAACTTTTAAAAAAATAAAATGCACTACTGGGTCTGGACTCTGGAGCAATAACAAATAATACCCTTTGTTATAATAAGTAAGCAAAGAAGTTCAAAATCTTTGTTTAATAAGTGTTTATGTTCCTCATTTGGAGCATATCGACAGTTTCAAAAGATATGTTAATTTTTCCACTTTTTACTTGCGATTATAGGTACTATAAAGCAAGTTAGGCAAACAAAATTTTTTTGGACAATCAAACATAACATTACGATGATAGAGAAGCCTAAAAAAGTGATTCCGTTATACTTTAACCAATTGTATTAGCGCTTTTAATTGCTCTATAGGGCAAGTATTGGTTTCGTGCAGATAAAAAATCGCTGATAGAGAAGCCCAAAAAAGTGTTTTTTTCCATATACCATCCGTGGGTCTGTCTGTGCGGATATGCGTCTGTGCGGATGTGCGTATGTGCGTCTGTGCGCTTTTTCACGTCCAGCTACAGCCTAGACGGTTTGATGGATTTTCTTCAAACTTGATATATAGCAGATTGAAGAAAAATTGTTGTCGAGGTCTTTTTATTTCGTTTTAGACCGGCTCAAACTGAAACCTTTCAAGTTACGATTTTTTTCATTTTGGATTTTCTCGAAAACAGCTCAAACGATTTTGATTAAACTCTAAGTAAGTTCGCAACTCAACGGCTTGATTGAATTGACTCAAACTTCGTTTGGCATAGTTCTTTACAGTTTTCTAAAAGATGGCTTTGTTAATTTTTCAGTGTAGCCTTTCTAAACGGTGGCTTGCGTACAATGAGCTATAAAAGATATTACTAACAATAACTAAGAACGGTACCTTCCATAGGACCGGTTTTTTGCTTTCGACTATCTCAAAAACTGCTTAAACGATTCTTTCGAAATCAAACACCTTTTAAATACATAGATTTAGGTAGTTCAATTTGTGATGCATACCAATATTTTTATTTGTTTTTGTTTTTGGTATTTTTAAAAGCATTTCTTAAAACTATTTTTGATAATTTAATTTAATGATTTCAAAAAAGTTCTTTTTTTTTCAAAAATTATAAGTAGCTATACGAATATTCTTAATTCACATGACTTGGTGTAGGTATTTGAATTATTTTTTTTAATTTCGAAAAACAACGATAAAACAGTATTATACACTGTGGCGTATGCGTACTATAATAATAATTTTATTTAAATAGAATTATGGAATGATTTATTCTTCATACACATTGTTTTTGTATTAAAATTAATTGTTATTTCACCGTTCGTTATCATTATTACTAATAATTCGAAATCCATTTCTTCTAAATAAAGAGCTTTGTACATGCCTAAGATTTGAAAAAAATCGTTTGTAGTTACAAAGTTAATTCTAAGAAGTTATAAATGTTATTTACGTTTAAATTTAAAGATTGTATCGCCTTTGCTTCCAGCGGTACCAATTATTCTTTGGATCCTTTTTTTTCTTTCTCTCCTTTCGAGAGCCAATGATCGATTTGATGAAATTTTGTTAAGCTCAGATGCACCTAACCTTTGTCCTAAAATTCTTCTAGATAAACCGTCATCTGAAATTACACTGCCATTTGAATCTGGTTCAATTCATAGAATAATAATCATTGAAACCAAAAATAAATTGTACGTACCTATCGAAATTGAACTTGTTACGTCTTGTTTTCCAGACGCAATTTCATCTGATATCAAACTTAAATCTAAATCATCTTCATCCCAGTCTAAAAATTGAAAGAATCCAATCAACGTTGTTATTTTACTGAGCATTATAAAAATTAAAATGCACGACTCGCACGTACTTGCTCTGTGGGTGCAGTACGATGAAAACAAAGTTTTCGAGCAATATGAAGTACTTATTTTTAAAAAAATTTATAAAAACTAAAGTTAAGAAACCTTTTAAAATTTAAAATTTAGATGTCATCTTTTGGGTGCTATAAATGATATAAATGTCCGCTTATGGCCAAATTAATACAATTTTAAAAACAAAGGAGAAAGGCAATTTGTGTATGGGAGCTGACCTACAGACCATTAACGATGAGCCATATATATCGTTGAAAAGGTATTTTTGCGTAGATCAAATGTTTATAAAGCAGCTAGTCTCAATTTACTGTGGGAAAAAAGTTATAGACATAAATTCAGAACAGAGTAAGATAAAAAAAATGTATATAAAATGAAATAGAAATATATAAAAATATAAGCTTTTTATGAATTTTTACTAATCTGAGCCAAAACTTTTTTCCCACATCGAATTGAGACTTGCCGCCACATAAGCATTTGATCTACGCAAAAATACCTTTTTAACGATATATGACTCATCGTTATTGGTGTGTAGGCCCAAATTGGCATTGTCCTTTGCGTTATTATCATTTACCAAAAACTTATATGCAGTTTTCTTCAAAATATTCTATGTATATTACATACATTTTTTCTTTATTCTGAAGAGCGTTTTTTGAGCGAATTATAAAAAAACTACAAAAATTGACCGAACCCTATTGGCGAAAACCGCTTTTTCGGACGTCGAAACCAATACTGTCCCTATAGAGCAAGTAAAAATATATATTATATATGTATATGTATATGTATACCAGGCAATTCGATGTCACTTTTCTTAATTGACGAAGATGACGAAGGAGCACCCGCATCACTTTCTGTTCCAAGTAATGCACCTTTCGGTGATAAAAATCTGCCGCCATCGTTTGATTTAATTTTTTTTTTTAAATTTTGCTTCTCCGCAATTATTTTCTTAATAATTTTTTCTATCTTTTTGGAACTATTTATTTTTCCTTCCATTCTTTAATATAGGAAACTAAATTCTTAAATTTATTACATTAAGTATGCAAATTTATAAAATCTATTCAAAATAAATGCAAAATCCACGATTTTTAAATATATGTAAATTAAGAAAACAATTTTACTTACGTTGTAAACCACTTTCGTGAAAACTATGAACCAAAGAAAGAAAGAAAAGATTTTAGTTTTGTGCCTGATGAACTTGAACCTGAAAAATCAATCAATCAACTATCAAACAAAATACACAATCCAATATTTACTTACCAAAGATTAAAAGGCTATGAATTATAGAAGCTTAGTTGAATTTAATTTTGTTTCTCGTAAACTTGCTTCTGAAAAATAATATTTGTTTTAATTAAACATACGCTCAAAATAAATGCAATAAACTTTAAAAAAAATAAAATGCACTACTGGGTCGCACGTACTTGCTCTGTGGGTGCAAGCACTATGATAACAAATTTTTCGAGCAATAACAAATAATACCCTTTGTTATAATAAGTAAGCAAAGAAGTTCCAAATCTTTGTTTAATAAGTGTTTATGTTCCTCATTTGGAGCATATCGACAGTTTTAAAAGATATGTTAATTTTTCCCCTTTTTAGTTGCGATTATAGATACTATAAAGCAAGTTAGGCAAACAAAATTTTTTTGGACAATCAAACATAACATTATGATGATAGAGAAGCCTAAAAAAGTGGTTCCGAAAATTCTGTCTATCTGTCTGTTCGTCTGTTTGTATCGGCACCTACAGCCTAAACGGCTGGACCGATTCGCTTCAAACTTGGTACACATAGTATTATTATGACGTCCTACAGAGGGGTTTTTGGAATTAGCATTCTAGCTATAAAACTAACGGTACCTGCCATATGATTTTTTATGGAAAACTTATTTACCTCAAATACGGCTTCTACGATTTTGAAATCAAAATTAAATAGCCCAATTCATAGGTATTCTGCATTTATCATTATAATAACTTATCATTTTTGAAAGAGCTACCAGAAAAATATTTATTTAAAATATAGGTATGTAGTAATTTATTATAGGTAATATAGAAAAAGCCAAAAGCAAAAACCATCCTATGGAAACTACCATTCTTAGCAATTGTTGGTAACTTTTTTCCAGCCATTTGATAGGTCATGCGGGCATACCTAAAGAGCTAAACTTATCAAAATCGTTTGAGTTATTTTCGAATAAAATTAGCTTCAACTTAACTATAATAATTGCAGGTACCTTTAGTTTTTGAGCTGCAAGAATATTCAACTTCCCTTCTGACTCGATATATGTACCTAGTTTTAAAGAATTAAACACACCCGTTTGGGCTTTTGTAGGTGTCTGTAGGTACATATGTACTTGTACATTTTTTTTGGTCTTCGCTATCATCGTTAAATTTTTTTTTCCGACGAATGTATAACTTGCAGTTTATGTATATTCGCCATTTTAATAAATTTAATCAAGCCGTTGTGAAGTTATGGCCATTTAAAAAAAAAAAAGCCCTTTTAAGCTGACTTTCGATACGACCATTTGCTTAAAATAATCAAAATTAAGTTACATAAATCGCAAGCAAAAACCTTAGCAAAAGATTTTCTTTAAACTGCTATACACCAAGTTTAAAAAAAATTATCCGTCAAGCTGTTTATGCTGTAGCTTTACGTGAAAAGAGCACAGGCGCACAACGGCACAGACAGTATTGGAACCTCGATTTTTGTTTGCAAGAAAGCAATACTTGCCCTACAGAGCGAGTAAAAAAGACAATCCACTATTATTAAAGATAATTTACTTACCGTATGCATGTACATATAATGTATGGTATTAATCAATAATCAATTATTAAATTTCTTATTTCTGTCCGATGAACTTGAGTCTGCAAAATAAGTAAAAAATGCAATAACCTATCAAACAAAATACACAATGCAATATTTTTAAATATGATTTACTTACCAAAGATTAAATATGTAGCTATGTAAATTCCTTATAATTTATTTCCTTTTTATTTTTTGTTTTTATTTTGAAATATTAAAAATCAAATAAATTTTTGAGAAATAAATTCCAATAAATACTACGAATAAATATAGCTTTACAGTTGAAAAAATTTTATAAATGGGCTACAACTACCATCGATGATATTTTTCCTGAATTTTCTTTGCTATAAACCTAGCGGAGCCCGAGACCTTTCCAACGAATGCAAAACCGTGGAAATCATTTTTGAAAGAGCTACCAGAAAAATATTTATTTAAAATATAGGTATGTAGTAATTTATTATAGGTAATATAGAAAAAGCCAAAAGCAAAAACCATCCTATGGAAACTACCATTCTTAGCAATTGTTGGTAACTTTTTTCCAGCCATTTGATAGGTCATGCGGGCATACCTAAAGAGCTAAACTTATCAAAATCGTTTGAGTTATTTTCGAATAAAATTAGCTTCAACTTAACTATAATAATTGCAGGTACCTTTAGTTTTTGAGCTGCAAGAATATTCAACTTCCCTTCTGACTCGATATATGTACCTAGTTTTAAAGAATTAAACACACCCGTTTGGGCTTTTGTAGGTGTCTGTAGGTACATATGTACTTGTACATTTTTTTTGGTCTTCGCTATCATCGTTAAATTTTTTTTTCCGACGAATGTATAACTTGCAGTTTATGTATATTCGCCATTTTAATAAATTTAATCAAGCCGTTGTGAAGTTATGGCCATTTAAAAAAAAAAAAGCCCTTTTAAGCTGACTTTCGATACGACCATTTGCTTAAAATAATCAAAATTAAGTTACATAAATCGCAAGCAAAAACCTTAGCAAAAGATTTTCTTTAAACTGCTATACACCAAGTTTAAAAAAAATTATCCGTCAAGCTGTTTATGCTGTAGCTTTACGTGAAAAGAGCACAGGCGCACAACGGCACAGACAGTATTGGAACCTCGATTTTTGTTTGCAAGAAAGCAATACTTGCCCTACAGAGCGAGTAAAAAAGACAATCCACTATTATTAAAGATAATTTACTTACCGTATGCATGTACATATAATGTATGGTATTAATCAATAATCAATTATTAAATTTCTTATTTCTGTCCGATGAACTTGAGTCTGCAAAATAAGTAAAAAATGCAATAACCTATCAAACAAAATACACAATGCAATATTTTTAAATATGATTTACTTACCAAAGATTAAATATGTAGCTATGTAAATTCCTTATAATTTATTTCCTTTTTATTTTTTGTTTTTATTTTGAAATATTAAAAATCAAATAAATTTTTGAGAAATAAATTCCAATAAATACTACGAATAAATATAGCTTTACAGTTGAAAAAATTTTATAAATGGGCTACAACTACCATCGATGATATTTTTCCTGAATTTTCTTTGCTATAAACCTAGCGGAGCCCGAGACCTTTCCAACGAATGCAAAACCGTGGAAATCATTTTTGAAAGAGCTACCAGAAAAATATTTATTTAAAATATAGGTATGTAGTAATTTATTATAGGTAATATAGAAAAAGCCAAAAGCAAAAACCATCCTATGGAAACTACCATTCTTAGCAATTGTTGGTAACTTTTTTCCAGCCATTTGATAGGTCATGCGGGCATACCTAAAGAGCTAAACTTATCAAAATCGTTTGAGTTATTTTCGAATAAAATTAGCTTCAACTTAACTATAATAATTGCAGGTACCTTTAGTTTTTGAGCTGCAAGAATATTCAACTTCCCTTCTGACTCGATATATGTACCTAGTTTTAAAGAATTAAACACACCCGTTTGGGCTTTTGTAGGTGTCTGTAGGTACATATGTACTTGTACATTTTTTTTGGTCTTCGCTATCATCGTTAAATTTTTTTTTCCGACGAATGTATAACTTGCAGTTTATGTATATTCGCCATTTTAATAAATTTAATCAAGCCGTTGTGAAGTTATGGCCATTTAAAAAAAAAAAAGCCCTTTTAAGCTGACTTTCGATACGACCATTTGCTTAAAATAATCAAAATTAAGTTACATAAATCGCAAGCAAAAACCTTAGCAAAAGATTTTCTTTAAACTGCTATACACCAAGTTTAAAAAAAATTATCCGTCAAGCTGTTTATGCTGTAGCTTTACGTGAAAAGAGCACAGGCGCACAACGGCACAGACAGTATTGGAACCTCGATTTTTGTTTGCAAGAAAGCAATACTTGCCCTACAGAGCGAGTAAAAAAGACAATCCACTATTATTAAAGATAATTTACTTACCGTATGCATGTACATATAATGTATGGTATTAATCAATAATCAATTATTAAATTTCTTATTTCTGTCCGATGAACTTGAGTCTGCAAAATAAGTAAAAAATGCAATAACCTATCAAACAAAATACACAATGCAATATTTTTAAATATGATTTACTTACCAAAGATTAAATATGTAGCTATGTAAATTCCTTATAATTTATTTCCTTTTTATTTTTTGTTTTTATTTTGAAATATTAAAAATCAAATAAATTTTTGAGAAATAAATTCCAATAAATACTACGAATAAATATAGCTTTACAGTTGAAAAAATTTTATAAATGGGCTACAACTACCATCGATGATATTTTTCCTGAATTTTCTTTGCTATAAACCTAGCGGAGCCCGAGACCTTTCCAACGAATGCAAAACCGTGGAAATCGGTTGGTGCGTTCTTGAGTTATATCGTCAGGAAGGAAAACCCGACTTATTTTTATATTATAGATATAGAGCATATACAATTATACATATAAAAAAAACTATCGATTTTGATAAAAAAAATGGTAATTATAAATATTGTTAATTCAAAATTAAAGAATATCGGTAGATTTCTGCAATAAATATGATTGAGAAAAAATTCAAATCGAATTGAAGTAATCTGTCCCTTTTTGTAGTTAGAATTTGTGCTGTTTCCAAGTTTAGTGACCGCAGAAATGTTTTATTTTATAAGGCTTGTATACTTTTCGTTGGCGACATTTAATTCGGTTGTTTTTTTTTGCATTATTGTTTTCACAATAACAACATTAAGCATCGTCAATTTTATCAGGGTACAAGCCCTAGATAATACAAAAATATTTCTTTATATTATGTTGTCATAATAGTGTGTTCCAAGGTGGTGTTCCGACGGCATGAGCACCCCCTTTAAAATAATTGCATAAGAATGAGAAATAATCAGCTGTTCGTTAAACGTCAAAGTCAACTTATACAAACAAAATTTTTCGTCAGCAAAAAAAATTTAAATTTATCCAGTTCCTTATAGCGTTTTTCATTGTAAACTGAAAGAATTGCCCTTAAAACACTTCTCAATAAAACATGTTTTTGGTTTTGTATAATCGAATTTGTTGAGCAAGGACTTACATCCATTCTTTATTTCACTTTTTTTTATTATTATTTTCAATTTGCTTTCAAAATAAAAAAAAACTTTGCACTATGGTCGGTCGGTAGAGCAATATAAACAAATTAAAATCTTTAATTTGAGGTTTGACAAGCTAGAATGTTTTCATGTTTGTATTAAAAAGAGCAATTCTCTCAAATTTGGGAGATCAATTCTTTCCTCTTCAGAATTGATCCAGAAGTATTCTTTTTCACAATGAAACATACAAAAATTGAAAAAGGGTAATTCTATTGTACAATAAAAAACGCTATTAGTTTCAAATTTGCTACAACTCATAAACAATAACATTAAAAAATCGACCTAAAAAAGTAATCATTACTTCGCAGCTCTGATACAGATTTTTCGGAATGCACAGATTAATCTGATAACTGTACACTGCTGCGATAACCTGTTTTTGTTTGTTCCGTTAATGATTAAAATATAGACGTACTTTAATAAAAGTAAAAAGTTGGAAAGCGATCAAAAATTAAAAGTAAAGTTCTATTAGCATTAAATCCATTAACCTATTTACATTTTATTACTATTTATCGGTAGTAAATGCCCCGCGTAAATTGAGAACTGAAAAACTAATAAAATACCTACGTTAGTTTTTAAATTTTGTATGGCCAAAAACGAATCGAAACAAAAATAATTTGTTTAACTTTGTGATTTTTGAATTAAGTCGACCTCATAATGAACAGTTTATATTTTGGTATAAACAATGTACATATTAAATGGGTTAATCTGTTCCTTCGAAATAATCTATTTAGTATAATGCATTTATTTCTTTAAAATATCGACGCGAAATTGAAAGTGGCAGCCCAGGCAGACACAAAATATTAGGGAACGTAACGACGCATGCCAATGTGAAATCCAGCCACACTTTGAAGCACGCACACAGCAAACCAAAGGAAACCAGCGCAGCTGAAGTTTATGTTGAGTGCATAAAAATATAAAATGTACCGTAGCACATAATAAAAAAGCGTGCTATTGAAGAGGCAAACAAGCTACTCTGCTCCTTACCAAACACATTTCCTCTTATTTATTATATTGTTTTTTGTCTACTTAAGCTAGCCCTAAATGACAAACATATTTGCCGAACATGCTTGTGCGCGCTATAAATTCGTCGTGTAGGCTTTGTATATGGAATTGCATATACAAAGGTGTAGGGGATCGTTTCCGAACTGTTCCCTGTTGGCAAAAATTTTCGATTTTCTTGTGTTCGTCCGTTTCGTTGTTTGCCATGTAGGGAGATGTTAGCGAACAATTCTCATTTTTTCTATGAGATAACCATAAGCGCAATAGGCCAGTTCCACCTAACAACATCTCACTGAGATCTCAATGTCACTTTGACTGAGGCATAATTCTCACTTCTCATTGAGATAAAATGGTTACCTTACAAATTGTTGTTGTGCATATGTCAGTCACGTCAAAATAGCTGAGTGAGAAATCGAATCCAAAAAATTTTCATCTCAGAAATCTCAGAAAAAAATCTCAATTCTCAGCTGAGATTTTTTGTTCCACCTAAAAAATCTCTGTGAGATATCTGAGATCTCAGTGAGATGTTGTTAGGTGGAACTGGCCTAATGACTTGCTTCTCCTTTTGACACATCTTCACATTTTCAAGAATCAACACGAAATCTTTGTATATGGAATTTATAGTATTTTCAGCCTCGAGAATTTTTGGTTGTAGAGTCGTATCGCGTTCCGGACGCCGTCGCTGTCGTCGATTCACGAGGCTGCAACTACTATTAATTCCATATACAAAGACGAAATGATGTTCGTAAATTATGTGTTTGGTGTGTAGGGAATTACGCAAACGAGCACGTTCGGCAAACGTGTTTGTCGTTTAAGGCTACCTGTAGCCACTTGTTAACTGTTTTCAAATTGGTTTAAATGTGCTCTATTTAATAAACAAAAAATCATGTTTTTGGACACATTGTTATTTAACTATAACATGAATAATAGAATTGTATAAAGATTAATATCAATTAATACAAAAACATATTTTTTTGTTTATCACGTACACGTTCGATTAGCAATTAATAAAATCATTTTAATTGATATTTAAAAATGATTTCATATTGCAAATATCCGCAAACATATTTTATTAAACATTTTTATGATATTTACGCGAAGAAAATCAGCAACGAATAATTAGTTGATTTGAACACGAAACATAGTCAATTTTAGTTAATGTCAACCTATCGATCTTTCATGTTTGTATTTGTTTAACTATAAAAACAACAACGGAATTTTATAAATATGAAAACAATAAAAAAAAAATCTTTTTTTTTTGTAGTCACGTTCATGTTTGATTAGCAATTAAAAAAGCATTTTATTGTTATTCAAAAATGATTTCATATTAAAAATTTGTACAAAAATAGTCAATCAAACTTTTTTGAGATTGTTAAAAGAAAAAATCAATCACGTTTACATAGTTAGGTGATTTAAATACGAAACGTTTGTAATTTTAATCACAAATGTACTCAACTTCACAACTGTTTGCCATTTTCTCGGTTCATCACGTTTGTTTTTGATTAACAATTAAATCAACAATGTCATTATAGATCTATAACCAAATAATATTCAAATCAACTAGTAATATTAGTTGAATCAAATATGTACGTGATACTTCCAGAAAAATATTTCAACAATGGCTCGTTGGTTGATTTGAGTATGCGGCGTTGGTTGTTTCAACTATAAACACATTCAATATACCTAATTGTTCGTCAATCACGAAAAATACTTGAATCAACCAAGGTTTTTTTTTCGGTGTAAGGAACCATCTCCAAAGCATACTAATGTTTTCTCCTTACTTTTATTTAAATCCAATAACTTATTAACTAAAATATCTATCCCTCGACGACTACTTATATATGAATCCCAATTTAAGCGGCAATAATTTTTTTTACTATATAATTTTTGACTTGCAATGAAAAACTTTAATCTATATTTAATGTAATCTGAATTTGGATTTGTATTAATTGAACATTTAGATGAAATATTGGGATTCAACTTCCTATACTCTAACAATTCTTTTTCTAGCTTACCACTAATCTGAATCTTCTTCCTTCGTCGAGCTCTTTCTTTTCCCATTTGTTGCTTATATGTGGCCGACTTCAGAACAAATTTTAATTGCTTTCCTTGGTCCTGCGTTGTCCACGCTAATCCTGACATATCTGTTCATGCCAACGGAACAATCTATGCCATTCGTTGTGAATGTCATACCAAAAGATTTTCCGTTTTTGGGCTCTATTTTCAGTGTTGACGCGTCGAGGTCTCCATACACTGCATGATCCACATCGAAATATTTCCACCAATATTTCGGAGTCGATGCTGAAAAATCTGCAGCAGTTGCGTTTTTAAGCAATCCTGTTGCTCTTAACAGCTCTCGCAAAGCCTCGCCACCGTATCGCACGTGTTTCCGTCCCGGTTTGAAAATGGGAAAAATGTTGAAGGACTTTAGGTTCCGTCCGGCGAACCATTGTCCCAACTTGAATAAAAAGGGTATCAATGACCACCAGTCATTGTCCAAATTAATAAATTTCTTTTTGGAATCGAATTTAAATTCTTCCAAGAATGCCTCTACTTCCATGCAGGGCTTTTCCGTATAATTCTTTTCAAACAGTTGAGCTTCTACAATATCAATCCATTGATATAGTTTTTTTTTTCTTCTCTGTTTTCTCATACAAGTATCGTGCAATGCGTTTGATGAGATGTACCGAAATACAATTCTTCATCGCAGTCTCATGCTGCTTCGCTATTGCCTGTATGAGATAGGAACGGTGCGAGCCATTATATATTCTCCTGTTTTCTCGCAATGTGAAGTATTCTTCATTTTTTTCAACACGTTCCTTCGGTTGTTTTTTGTTTTGCAAGTGGTAATAAAAGTCCAATAAATGATTGTATGTAAACATTTTTGGAAATTTATCACCATCTTCGTGAAAAATTTGTATGTAGTGGAAATGTACGTACAGCGAGGCTTCGATGCACAAATCGGAAATCTCCAATACGTCTTCAACGATCCTTTTCTTTAAAACGTCATCCCGGCAAAACGCATTGAAACCCATTTTCACGGTATAGGTTTCAATGCGTTCTTCTTTTGTTGACTGCAAGAATCGCTCTTTTTGCGGAAGAGTACGATTCTAGCAGAGCTTTGACGACGACCGACAATGATCCGTCCCGTTACACTTTTTACACAACATTACTAATTTTTATTTTATTTCACTATCAAATTCTTAATATGTATCACAAATATTCAATCACAAATAATTAATCACTTAACGGCACTAAATCACAATTTATTTCATTCACTTTCGGACAGGCACTTTAAGTTGAAATCCTGTAATTTGTTCCGTATCTCGTTGTTTACAATTAGTTCCGGGAAAACATTTTTGAGCATCACATTGCAAAACTCTGTCATTTTGGTACCAGCCAACACAGTATCCTTATTCCCAAACATTTTGATAAAATCTGATTGTGGGGTCGAGATCTATCATCGCAGTCAGTACGCCACGAACTAGATCAGTTGGGTCGTAAGTCTTTTCTCTGGGATCTCCTGACGTTGTCACATTATTTATTACTGGGAACCTATTGAGTTTAGATCTTGTAAGTTTGGTTCTCATCACTTGCCAACACTAACCTTCGTAACTAACTAAACCCTATTCTCATATCGATACCTTTACCACAAGAAAAAGAATCTCCACTTTAACCAATATGGCTTCTACTATAGAAAACCTTCTCCATAGTACTAGCCAAATGACATAGCAAAGTACGAGATTGTGGGGGTCGAGATCTACCATCGCAGTCGGTCCGTAGGAGTACGCCACGAACTAGATCAGTCGGGTCGTAAGTCCTTGCTCTGGGATCTACTGACGTTGTCACATTATTTACTACTGCGAACCTATTGAGTTTAGATCTTGTAAACTCAACAAAAAAATATAAAATATTAATTGCAGGGGCCCGATCAACTATGTCGCGCCGAAAGAGTTGAAATTGAAAAGTGCGCATTTATTGGCGCAGCGAAGTAGTTTATTTTGTATATACTACTTCTCATTCGTAAAAATCTTGTTGTTTTTTTTTATTTTCAGAGCTTTATACTTACTTCCTCTGTTGTCAATAGAACAATAGAACCAATGAGCGAAATAACCAATAGAACCAATCGAAAATGTTGCTAAAGGGAATGTTAAAAAACAGTTTCTTTGTTTTAACTGCAAAATTATTCTTTTAGGGCATTTAATAAAATGTGTATTTTTGGACAATTTTTTTTTTATCTTAAAAATAAATTGCTTCTATAAAGTTCCAAAAATTGGAACTTGCATTGGGATATCTCAAGTTAAATAAAAACATATTTTAAAGCAGAGATCTACAGCTCTTAGAAAACTGACAAACGGATATTTTATTCCATCAAACAGAAGAAATATTTCTTTTAAAGATAAAATATCCTCACCGACAACCACAATAAATGGCTGCACGCTTTCGGACCTCTCGCGTAGAAATTTGATGTGCTCCTCTACCGATTGAATATTTCTGCATTGAAATAAGAACGACTCCTGGGAATCCCTTATGGTGTAACGGATTGTGGTTTTGAGACCTTGTTTATCCTTTCGCACCAGCTTGTTTGTCGGCACCAAGTAGCCATGCAGTGCCCACAACAGTGCAGCATCTCTACAATCTGGAAATAATACAATACAAAGAAAGAGAAAGCATTAAAAGTTCTAAATAAACGCACTTTTATTGTCCCAATAAACTGTTTATAACTAAAAACAATAAAGGTTTTTAACATTAACAAAAAGTTTATTGGGACAAGCAAAATGCAGTTAATAAACGCTGTTTATTGATATTACAAACGATAATTTTTTCAGTGTATGACGACGATGTGTAATGGCGTAGCAGACTATATGTCTGAGTTTACATATGCAAGGGGAGCGAATGTAGCGCTCGGCGTTGTTTTATACAGTTTTGTTTTTTAGTTTTATTATGTGCTCTTTCGTAGAATTTAGTGTGCAAGTGTCTTCTATTATCTTGTGCGTGGCAGGAGTAGGTATTATAAAGAATAAGGTTAGTATCTCAATAACATTTATCCAGGTTATGTATCGTGGTTTGTAAATCCTTGTAATTTTAGGTCTCTTATAACTTGTATTTTACGTTGATTCAAAAAAAAAATGTTTGATAAGGCGCAGGTTTTTCGGGCGTGAAGGGAATCTTTATGTGCAGCAAAACATGCATTTGTTTTGGGTTGTATCTTACAGATTGTGCCGCAGGACGTTAACCGTCGTCGGCGGTGGCGTTGACTTTGTTTCTCCAGAGATATATATATATAGGCGTATATAGGTAGGCACACGTAAAACGATGTAACCAAGCACATAAAATTCCGTAGAAAAATGGAATCTTATAAAATCTTACGAATCTTAAAAATCTTAAAATCGTAAAAAAAAAACAAAAATCTTAAAATTTTTAAATCGTAGGGAGCACAATACACACTTTTTATGGGCACAGAGCTTCTTTCTTTTAGATGGTTCCGTAGCACTTTCACAGAATAATATATTTTATATGAAAAAACACAGTTACCTGGCAAATCCAGAGTTTATACCACAAAATATTTCCAATAAAAATTCTTTTTTTGTCAGATTTTTATTTTATTTGTACTCCAGGCGTAGTTAAGGCTTTAGATGTTAATGCTACAAGGTATGTTGCTCCCACGTTGAATAATTATATGTATCATGGTGATGAGGTGCTCCCGCGTTTAATATATTATGTATATATTATTGTGGTGAGGTGCTCCCGCGTTGGACGCTTCTAATTGCTGCGTCTGTTGCTCCCATTGTGCTTTAATATGTGTTTTATTGCTGCTCCCGCGCTGATTCCCAAGACAATTTCTAACTGCTGCTCGTCCCGCTTAATCGAAAATTGGATTTACACAATTACCTATAATGGAAAAAGTTAGGGTGAAAGAAATTTTGCCAAACTAATTCAATCTAAAATGCCTTTAACGAAAATTTGGGTTTTATTAAGTAAACTAATTTTAAAAAAACCCTTAATACCTATACCTACCACTTTATTAACAAATATTCCTTCTTACCTTCCATTGATTTTTAAACACTGATGGCTGCAGATTCCTTTTAAATTTTGGGATTTAACCCAGCTGCTATGCGACACAGAAAAACCCAGTCGTCCACGACTTGGTTTTATTTTTCTTCTTGTCTTTCTCTTGATTTATTTTTACTATCTAACCCGAGAGAAGATGTTGGCGGTTGAAGTTTCGAATTGAAAAGAGAATGATCTATGGCAATTTGTCTGCCAGGAAGTATTGCAAAGTAAAAGCAAGTCAGCTGTCATTTAGTACCGAGACAGTTTGAGGGCTTTAGCAATATCACATTATCTAAAGCTGGATGCGTTTCCAAAAACCGAAGAGAGGTTCTTAAGAACTTTGTCTATGCAAAAAAAAGTGTGAAAAGTACCATTTCCTGTATTTATCACTCAGCGTCAAGGATTGTTACTTGAAAACAAAAAGCTTAGGACGGGACGGACTAAATCAACGCGACACAAACTAAACCGACTTTACGAATGGACAAACGCGATTTTATCTAACGATTGTGACTCTAACAAACCCAAAAAAATTATGGGACCTTAGCCCAAGGGTTATTTAATTTGAAGGAGACTCAGGGGAAGATAGATAGAGAAAAAGAGTAATTAATAAATCAATATAGTTATTAATTTCTATCAATAAACTTAAATATCAATCATATTTAATTTTCTCTCAATTTTTTAATAAGCAGTGTTTCGTGGAATTAATTTCCTAAATTTATTTAATGTTTCGTAGGATTGATTTCTTCAATTTAATAAGTGTTTCGTAGTATCACAAACCCAAATATGAAGCATACCCTTGTCGCTGATTCAGGAGCGCACTGCTGGATCGCTGTAACTTTCAAGTATGGTTAAGTAAATATGATTCATGCAATAAAGTAATATTTTCATATATTGTAAAGATAATGTTATTTCCTTTCATGCAATGGCATATGAAGTCTATACATAAACATTTCACAAGGATATTCCCTTGATTGAAACACATAGATATTTATCACGACTCTGTCGTGCACGTCAGATGACCGACGGCTATTATTATTATTCTCTAAATACGCACCGAGACTAGAATGAACCTGTAAACATAACCCACGAAAACTATTCCCAATAATCTGGAACACCACGTAGCTTATAAATTGGGTAGATGTAGATGGCCGCATCTACCTGGAACAAATAATTAAACATCATCTGCTGTGTTCCGTTACGATTGAGATGATGTACCATATACCTTGGTGTCTCACCCAATGTGGGGGTATCTAAAGATGGAAGTAGAAACCCGTGCTCATAACCCACCCATGAAGCTATAGGACAGAACCTATGCGATAATCACTCACCACTACATACATCAGGATACAGTGCACTGGTTCCATCGATGTGTTGTGTTATTGTAGATGATTTTCACTATGATATTGTTATATCTTGCTGCAATGTTGCTCTTCACCCTCCGACATTAAGTCTGGGAGTGACATTCGATTGCAAATAAGCAATAAGAAATAATCGTTTTTTAATAGATTTCCGTTTATTTATTCATCGACTTATCACATCGAATGTTCACTTACAAGTTACAACTGAACTCGCTTGGATTCAGTCGTTGGCTTTATCTTATATAAATTAAATTTAAAAGGCGTTACCTTGTAACTTATGGATGTTTATTTAGGATACCAAAAGTTGAAACGGGCGTGGGATCCCCCTTAGGAGCTGATATTTATGTCAAGGGGAGGGCACATGGCACTTGGCCCCCTTAATTTTGCACAGACACTTATTATAAAAGCACTTATAGATTTTTATTTTCACTTTTAGTAGAGGATTCTGTCCCACGTAGCTCCTAATTGTTGCAAGGAGATATATTTAAAGCTGTATAAAGTTGGAGCACATTTGGCTCAGAAGTGATGAATGGGATGGGGTGGTGCCGTCCTCGCACCTGATGCGTCAGCCTTATCGAGGCTTCGTAAGTATAAAAAAGTGCTCCTGTTCCTTTCCTCAAAAAAAAAAGGATGAATATGGAACTTCCATCTAATAGATGGATCCGGAGGAACAAGAATCCTATATAAAAAGAGTAAAAACTCATTAGAACGTAATTTAAATATAAATTATGGTGTGCAAAACAAAATTTTTGCACGAAACCACGTGAATAAATTACCATGCCGCGAAAAAGTGAGCGAATTGGCGATTTATTCCGAAATTTTATTAAAATTCAAAATCTTACCTCAAAATCACTTAATCGGTAGTGGTTTATTGCATTCAAGCAATGAATTCATATTGACCTCATTCGGAGTGTATTGGAAAGGCCGCCCTAGAAATCCCTCTGCCATTTCCTTAAAGATGTGTGTATTTTTCCGGCTTCCGTAGTAGTTCCGGCTCCTTCTCAGCCCATAACTCTATAGGAGATATTCTTCGTCCAGAGTATCCCAAAACTTTCTTTCTTTAATTTTTCTTTCCTCTTGTAACGGTGCTTATAAGATCAATCCGAAAAAAGAAGAACCAAACAATTCTTGGAGCAAGGTACGTTCATCCATAGGTGGGTCATTCCACCTGGTCATGGTTGTCCTCGGTTCCATTCCTGTACCGGTGAGTCCCTGTAAGAGATCAAATCCCATATACACTCCGGAAATCAAAGTGAGTTTCGTTAGCTGCCATTTCTGTAACGGAATACCTATAGTTCTTCAGGCGCACAGAGACGGACCCGAGACCTAAAACGGTGGGTGCCATTCCTGTGACTAATTCCGCCATTTCTGTAACACAATTGTAGCGAATAGAAATGGAATATTATATCAATTTCTGTAACGTTACTTAATATCTACCCGCGCATAAAAACGCTATTTCTGTAACGTATCTATAATCTTCGGAAAAGAAGCAGCCCAAAACATCAATTTCTGTAACGAACCTCATTTCCTAATACACTCTATGAAGAACTAAACCACCTTGCTCATATTCAAGAAAGGAAATAAATTGAAAATTGACCAATCACAGAAAAGTATAGGATTGAAGTCGAACTCACTTAGTTATCATGTGGGTTCTTAAATTTATATAATTTCAAAAAAAATTAATCAGAAGTATCAGAATTCGAAATTAATACCGTCAAGTTATTACCAAAAGTCTCAACCAAAATACAAAGAATAAAATTCTCACAGTAAATACTCAACTCAAACCAAAAATAATCAAAACCGTCTTCTTCTTCTTATGATCCAACCTCGAACCAGACATATAGGACCGGTGAATTAACATTCATCGGCCCGTCCACGCCTACTTCAGGGTTGGTTTGCCATAGGTTTCCTAGCAGCAGAGGCCTGCTTGTTATGCCTACGCTTGCTCATCGTCAGGGAGGATTCTTGTGCCAGGACCACAGGCGGTGTTACAACTTTTAAACAAAGCAGACCTGTCTGGTGTTGTTGACTAAAATTCAATTTTTGGGTTTTGCTGGAGCTCGATACCATCTTTGCAAATTGTTGACCGGATCTGAAATTGTAAAGTTCTCGAAAAGGGGAAAGTAGTAGTAGAGTCACAATCTAATCTTGATGGTGGTGCCTAAACGGTATCAACATCGTGAACAGATTGCGGTGGGGTCCATAGTTGATCGTAGCCCCGGAACCGAAGTTTGAATTCCTATACTCATAAAAGGTTCCTGAAAATTGATAGAGAAAAGGAATGGAGGGGGAGGGGAAACAAGATGGAGATGTCCCCTCGGGCCTCTTAACCCACCCAATCGAGTTGGAAGAATATGTATCTTCAACACACCATGGGATCCAAATGACCTATAAGTAATATTGTGGATCCCCCAAAATGAAAGACGGGATATATTAAGGAAAAATCCTTATATACTCCTCGATGGTGGTCTCACTAAAAGATTCCTAAATGGAAATCAACTCAATTTGTACCAATGAAGTTTCATGTAAATTTCAAGTCAATAGGAATTATTTTTATAAAATCTGACCAACCAAAAAGTATATATCACAAAAATTATTTCTTTCAAAACTCTGTCTCAACTCATTGCAAATTATAAATTGTTTTAATCTTTTGTAAAATTTCCCAAGTTCTATCTTATATGCATTTACGAAGTACCAATCAGTATAGTGTTAGGGGCCAGTTATAGCGATACAGAAAACCAAACCGAAAAAAATTTCAGATAGACAATTTTGTATGTTCTGATTCGATTCTTAAGACAAATGCTACACTGATCGATGGCAATCAATTCAAAGAATGTTTTTTGTTCATAATAATTTTAAATGATCAAATACTTTTTGTTAAAAATGTATTTATTTATTTTTCTGTTATACGTATAAAAGAAAAATTATAAATTTCGTTTTTAACAAAAAGTACAAGTTCAATTCAAATTTTTATTTGCAAAATAAATTTTCTGAGTTGGTTGCCATCGATCAGTGTAGCATTTGTGTTTTAAATCTTATTATATTATACCAAATTTTCCATTTGAATTTTTTTTCGGTTTTGTTTTCCGTATCGCTATAACTGGCCCCTTAATAAAATTTAGCCATCGGGACCTAAAGAGGAGGCTGAGCTGGAATTATTCTTCAGCTTAATATTCTTTTCCCAGAAAAAAAAAAGTGTAATACGACACTCTGCAAGGTATTGACCCTGTTAGAGATGTCTCGCTTTCGTAAATCAATTATAGGTATTTATCAATACATTTCAAATTTCGGTCTCAAAAAAAAATATGTGGTCTACTGTTTGTAGCACCAATGTTGAACGTTGTAAGATTTTATCACTTTTTAAATGTATCTTCATCAGAATTCAATATACATAAAAATATTTCAATATATTGTATAAACTATAAAAGAATATAATGGAACGAACTCACCGCTGCTGTAGAAGAGTGCACTTTTCCTCGCAGGTGTTGGTTTTTCAGGAACTGATGATCTGTTTGTGAGAATATTTTTATAATATTGATTTGATGATTTGTGATTTTATGTGTATTTTACACATATTGTATTTAGAGACTGTACAAAAAAAAAATGTACGGTTTAAAGATTCGCGGGCACTTGTACTGGTACTTGGTTTGTTACCAACTTTGACTTTAATTTAGCAAGGCAATACCGGAGTTGTATACCGGATTCAACTACTTTGCATTTACACTATTTTCACTTTTTGGTGTTATTCTTTGACTGTATTATTCTTGATGTTCTTATTAGGTACTTTAACCTTCTTCTTCTCTTCTGGTTTGGTAACTATTGTGTACTTATTAGCTGTTAAAAAAGTTTGGTCATTAAAAATTCTCAAATTCCCATTAAAGACTACCAAAAAATATAACTATTTCTACCTCAAGCGTTTAATAATTCGTTATACATAGATTACATACATACTTTAATTAAAAAAATACTTAAGATGGAGTTATACAACTCGTCATCAGGTTGGTGTTGCGTAGAACGCATGGAATGCCACCCAATTGGTAAAAGCCGCATTCCTACCAATTGGCTACCATGTAGTTCACTGGTTGTATGTGTCGTCGTTCGACGCTGGACGACAACGTCGATGCATACGATGATGGGTAGGTATTTTGTCTGTCCAAGGTTGTAGGTTTTGGGTATGAGCTGTTGTTCCACAATGAGGAACACACCAAAAGAAAGACCAGGTGCTTCTTCGTGAATACCAAAAGAAGAAAATTGAAGTCGTGGAAAATAAGATGTGGATTCGATCTCTGCTTTATTTTAACATAAACGAGTGACTTGGTTGTGGGCGAGGTGCTTGGTGGCGTATAAATGGTTCCTAATTGCGTGTTGAGTTGGTAGGCAAAATGTGTGGAGCATCAAGAATTTCGGCAAATCTGTTGTAGACACTTCGGTGTTCCAAAATTACGCCAAACTGCACACAAAGCTGTGACAAAAATAATCGGCGTGCCACCCAAGGAATTGACCTATACTCTGTTACACATAACTGGGCAGCACAGGGAAGATGGGGATGTTTGTCTCTCATTCGCACTCTTTTGTTTTCCGTAAGTGCTTTTCACACAAAAGCTCTTGCAGGGTTTCCGTGGTTTCCGTAGTAAGCATTTCAAATAAGCAACAATCTTAAAAAAATGTTAAAGCTCTAAAACCAAAAGCTCTTCAGCAGAAACCCAAGGAAAGAAAGCTGAACGAGTTACCAAAAGAACACTGGTAACTCTGAATGCACATCAATTAAAAAGGGGTTGAATTTTAAATAGCAGCAGCCAGCAGCCAGGCCACAAACATTCAGTGCACAGTGCACATTTAGATGTGCCTTGAATAAGACGTGGGACTCACGTCAGATGCGATTGGAAATTCAGTGGTGGCTGAACAATTTGTATGGGGGTTTCCTTCAATTTAGTGTGGTGCAAAAATATGTCACGCTACTGATAAAAGAAAAGCTTCCTCATAAGAGGTGAACTGCCCAATTATGTGTAACAGAGTATAGGAATTAAAATGTGGGCGGTCAAATAGTTCCTACAAAATAAATCTAATTGGATGCCATAACCATTTGTAGGTAGACATGTACCATGGGGAAATACGGAAATGGATGCATCTGACTGCTAACAAAAATCTTCCTCCATGAGAACCTTCATCATGGGAAGAATTCAAGCACCTTAAGCAGATTTTCTAATTCCCTATGACACTTATCCACCTAGTGGCGAGAATTTGCAACTAGTGAAACTCAGATAAATTCCCTATTATTTATGACGCAAAAGTCACTTGGCCTTACGAGTAGGTAGAGAGTTACATCAGCCGCTAGAGCGACATTAGGCGCTATGAGCAAAAGTTTTCCCTACAAATATTTTTAATTTTAATAATTGACGTTTAAGAGTTTTGTTGAAAAAGAAACAAATTCAAAAATTGTGGGAGGGTTTTTTTAAACAGATTTTTTTAATTAATAAAAAAAATATTTTTTTAAAAAAAAGGTAATACCCGTCAAGGCCTTTGTAATTTGTACAAATGCACAATTGTTTATTTGGCTACATAGATACCTAATAAATTTCATAAAAGTCGTAAATGCCATTAACGAAAAAGCCGTTATCGTAAATAACGGTTCGATAGGAGTAATCGTTATAAGACTTCCCGAAAAATTTAATCATACTAAAAGATAGACTAACTACAAAATTCCACGCAGAAAGTTTTACCAAAATTATTGTTCTTAATGTTTCCAAAAATTTAATTTCTTCTTAAAAACTGTATTGCAGGTATCGTTATTTTTGGATCTGTCATGTAAAAATTGACAAAAGTCTTATCTTACTCGAGAAGGGCTTTTACGATTTTGTTAAAACTTTTGGATTGGTGTTTTGTGAGTAATATCTGTCTTTTGATTACAATATATTTTTCAGAAAATTTTTAATAGGTATTTTTTGTTTGTTTTTTGAACATTTTGAAAATGGATCGATTTTTATTGCATTTTGTTTTCAAGATAATACACAGTTTTCTTTGAAATCACATTCTCAAAATAATTCCTAAAAATAGTTTCGACAGGTTTAAAAAAAAACAGTTTTTCAAACGATGCATAAAATCGATTTAGTAGTTATCAAAAATTTTTCTGGTAAATTATATAAAAATGACGGAACAATATTTATCAGACATCTTAATATTGTGAAATTGTTTTTATGCGGAAAATTATACTAGACATGTATTTCTGATTCTATTTTTTATTAGTCCGGAAATCGATAATAGCTATCAGAATTTTTCATGGTTAATTCTATCCAAATACCAAAACCAGTAGATTTTTTTGAGTGATGAGATTGTTATGGTAGAAGGGAAATTTGGGTATGGGTTGATTATGACAGTAGGAATTGTGTAATCGGAAGGGTGATGGTCGATAATTTTAGGGGGCTAGTACAAGAGAGGGGTGGCGAGAAATAATTTTCCTTACATAATCTTGACCTTTGAGCACTTCGTTTTGTTTACATTTTTTAATTCTATAAAGGCAGCACCACTCATTATGGTCATTGTTTTGTTTGGAACTGCAGTGATAGCACTCAACGTCATCTTCGTTAACTTTTGTAGCTCTTTTCTTTTTATAAGTGAGCCCCATTTATAAGTACGGAAACCTTAATTTCGTCTAAAACTTCCGGAATGTTTTTTAAATTTTGACAGCATCTGAAAGCTATTATACTTCTCCTTACCTAGATTCTTTTAATCGAGAAAATAATGTTACCTGCTGACATAAAGGGGCAAACATAGTTAGATTAGTTTTGATCTTGTGGCGCTTATCGTTATAAAAGTTAAAGGCGTGCACGCATTTCAACATATAACATCACTCATCCTCTTAGTTCATAACTACTCACAGCGAATCTTTCTACTTTACTATTTTGAATGGGTATGGATTAAATCAATCGATCCTCTTATAACTTAAAATTTTATTAAAATCTGTTTTGATTTCAATTCTTTTTAATTAAAAAAAATATATCTACTCGTATCAATTGAGTTTTGGAGAACATTTCAGTATGGATGATTATCCATAAAAAATTTCGATTTCTCCAATTTGTTGTGCCTTCATAAAAGTAAATTAACTTGAAATTTTAACTATACATATTATTGATTATTTTAATTTATTTTTAAGAACCAATATTTTCCAAACACTGATACTTTTATTTTTTAAACTTAAAAATAAACTAAAGCTTATTTTATTTGATGTAACAATATTGAAATTTAAAATTATTCTTACTCTTGTTGCAAATATATTTAATTATATTATGTTATTTATTGTTTCGTAATAGACTGGGATGACCAAAACATTTGTTTTTATAGATAGATATAAGAATCCTTCTAAACATTAAATAAACATGATCAAATAAATTAATTTACCACATAAGCAATAAAAAAAAATTTGATTCAAATTGCATTAAACAACTTGTAAGTGTAAACTGGTAAATCAATTCCAAACATTTTTGTTATTAGTTTAAGAACAGAATTCTCAGGAAAAAATACAAATTATCAAAATTTTAAAAATATATATATATGAATTGTGTTTGTACTTATTGTATAATTTTCAGCTAAGAGGCGTTAGTTCGTCAGAACTAAAGTGAACAGAAAACAGTAAGTACAATATTTGTGTCCAGATAATTTTATATAGGATCCATAGTACTTTCATCGCTGTATTTGACCGTGTTGCATTCTGGTACATTAGCATTTTTTTCTTTTAGGTTATTTATAATACACAGAGAAGATAGCAGAGACATCAAACATGCAGCAATTGCAGTAGAAATTACTACTTAAGATAATACTTTACTCGAAAGGCTTCCACAGATAAGGATGAACTACATCTACATGAACCAAAGTGCTACAAAGAACAAACAAAAATGAATTGTTTTTTTAAGTCAGCTTGAACTAAAAAAATATTTTATAGACTTCCCACAAGACTGCGCTGTAATCACTCGAAAGCTCGCGCAAATGACATTTGTGTGCGAAACTTCGTTAACATGCTCATTTCAAAATGTTTAGTTCAAGTCTGAGGTGCTTTTTTCAAAATTAGATATTGAATTGAAAAAGAGCTTTCTTAGTACAAATTTTTTCTCATAGATGTCACACTAGTGTATGTTTTTGAATGTTTTCATTTGAAGGACATTGTGGATACTTTTTTTGAGACACCAATCATTTTCGAGATATAATGGTGCAAGTCAAAAAGTTTCGGTATAAGATGGAAAAATACTCATTAATTATACCGATACAAATATTCGTGAGGTGTCTTGCTTTTAAAGTTACCATTTAAATAACGTAACATTGTGTTGTGAAGCAAAAATACAACAATATTAAAATTTTAATAAATCAACGCAGCCAGGCTTACAATACTTGGAAACGTTTCAGACTCGATGTTCTTCGTAAGGTTTATACCGACTTGAGAAATAAAGTAGTACTCATGATACGGGAATCCAAAAGGCACTTCTATGCTTCTCGGCTTGATCCTTCCCTAGCTGGCTGTAATATTTGGAAAAATTTAAGAGATATTGGGATCGGCAAACGTGTGAACAATAATATAAACAATATTAATTGTGATGAGTTTAATAAAAAGTTTACAACTCTTTTAGTTTCTTGGAAACTCACACTCTTTCTGGAAGGGGTTTTTGATTTTCTGCTGTTGAAGATGCAGAGGTTCTGAAAAGTAAAATCCAATGCTGTAGCATTTGGTGAAATTCATCCCGTATTTCTCAAAGCAACTCTTCCTTATACCCTACGATTCATAACACATACTTTCAATACAATTCTGATGACAGGAGTTTTTCCATCTGTCTGGAAATATGCAAAAATTATTCCCATACCAAAAACCAAAAACGAATACCTACCATCCTATAGCTATCTTACCATATCTATCGAAAGTATTTGAAAGAATAATTAACACTCAGATACGAGAGTATCTCAACAGAAACAGTATGATGTGTCCTAATCAATCTGGTTTCCGTCCCAAACATAGCTGTATAACAGCCATAGCAAACGTAGTTGAAGAAATCAGGGAAATCCAAGGTATATTTTTGGGCTGCGGAGATATAGTCATATCACTTCCTACTCCAAGTCCATTCATATCCTAACACTTGAAAACGTTCACGCCATCCGGCTGTGGAATTCCCGAAATTCGAGGTTGATAGGCTGTTCCAATCAGTTTAATGTCATCATTTCTGCGATCCTGCGATTTAGAATGAATTTCAAAACAAACCTAATAAATGAAAATGTACTTCCAAATTACTTTTTGAAATATGTTTTGTAGCTTTCCTATAAATTCCCTGGATTATAATAAGAAACTAGCAGAGACTCGTCTGCTGCAAAGGTGATCGACCATTTACTTTATGATATCCAAAATGAGTAACGTAATTTTAAGATAATACAAAAAAAAATCTATCACCACCATAAAACATCAAATATGCAAGGTGAAAATGTCAAGTCTTAGAATAACACGACGGTGCATACTTTTAGGTAAAAGGAAGAAAACATTTTTTATTCGTTGCATGCTCTTAGGCCATTTGAATAAAACCTTGAATTAGAATAACATCGTCAACGGTTTTTATAGAGGAGATCCCAGTATTAACAATGAAATGAAGGAGGTAGCCAATTCCGTAAACTTAATCAAATAGCTACGATTCTCTTCAGGCCATATATTTAAAAAAGATGACTCATTAATCCTGAAAGATTCCTGAACTGTTCACTCTCTGCAATATGTTTATTGGCTCATTCGAAAGATTCCAATTTAAAACAATTTCAAAGTGGTACCTTTCAAGTTAAGGATTTTTTGTTTTGGAATTGCTCGAAAACGGCTCTAACGATTATTTTGAAACTCACAATTTATAGAACCTTCGGCATTTTTTGTAACTAATAACGGTTATTAAAAATAATAATGAACTCGGACAAGAAATTTTTCTAGTGCAATTTGAATTGATTGAGCAAAGCAATTCGCCTAAGCATATGAAACACTTACGATTCCATGCGATGAGGACTTTGGAAGTGGATGATAAGCTTTGAAAGATTCCTTATTGCCGGAGCTTAAAATTAAATTACGGAACCCATCTTTTATGACGTTTTTATTACAAAATCTTAACGATTAACAAAAAATTAGATAAACGAGATAAAATAATATTAAATAAGAATAAAACAACTCATCCTGCTTGTCTATACATTTTCGATTTTAATTGGTTTCGTTGCGTTCCCTGTCAAAGAGAAAAGAACAAGGCAAATTTTATAGAATCAAGTTTTTGAAATAAAAAAAAGTATGACGTGATTTTTACCAAAAAGCCGCCTTATTTTTCGATAATCAACCTTCTGCTGATTTGAAAACAACTCCAGAGAATCTTTAACATCCTGGAATCTAAGTTTCAGCCTTAAAACTTGATCTGTGTCAAGGCTACTTTTCAACAAGTTCATAGATGGACACCAATATAACGGTATACATTTGTTTTCCAAGCAAATCAAAAGTTGATCAATCATCTGGAAAAAATTTAAGGTAAATCGAAATTAAAACAAACAACTTAAAGCTTACGTGCAGTAACAGTATTCCTAGGGACTGCTTCCAAAAATCATCATCCTGCTTGTCACTTTCGACGAGGTAAATGCTCTTTATAAAATAGGTTTTTATTTCATACCCATGCTCGACCTTGTCTCTGACGCTTTTTAAAAGCCTCAACGAAGGCTTGAGGTTATATTTTCCTGTTATCAAATGTTTTTCTATTTGAGGAACACAAATGCTAAAGGTTAGTTTCCTACCCCGTTTAGGTCCTACGCTTGGCTTTGGAACTGCAAACCAAAGCTTCTCAACTACATCCTTTGGGAATGGTCTTTCAGCAATCCAATCACAGTTAGCATTGAATCTGAATGCGGGAACAAAATCAATTGAAAACTCATGGCTTTTCGAGTAAGCTTTGATTGTGTGAGCAGTGCCTCGTGTTAAATATAACAAGGCATACTCATCCGTTCCGGCAGCGTTGGGCACAGAACTGCCGTAAGTGATCAAAGCCTTACTGATAATTCTTTCCAGCCAGTGCTGAATTTCGCTTCGCAGTAGATATTTTGATGGTGTGACAAATGTTTCCAATTGGTCATACACACAACTCAAGCTGGGATCATCTTTCATCAAAAGCAATGGCTTTGAAAGTAAAAGTTTAATATACCCTGGTCTTAAGTAATCGCGTGTAAGCTCAATATGCTCGTAAAATGGAAGCTTCAATGAAAAGTACACATCAAACTCATCTATATTTGCTACATGTTCCATATTTTCGGCGTAACTTCCTGAAAAAAAAAACTAAAGATAGTGAAAAGACGCATTTTCCGTTCCCATTATCCAATAGAGCAATCAACGAATTGAAGATCAAATTAAGAAGTTCATACAGCTTATTTCATACTTAAACTACTGCCAATTTAGATTGTTTAAATTATGTAAAATTTAATGTAATATTTCACCACGAACTACGAAGTGAGCTACAAACTGTCAAACTATTAACCTTCCACATAGGATCCACGTTCTAACGAAAAAAATAATAGAATGAAACGTCAAAATAAGCACTATCCAACATGTCAGTAAAAAGTGTGCATTCCATCCTACTTTCGGATTTGTCTGTTGAAAACAGGTTTAAAATAGGCTTAGCTGACAATTGACCAAGCCATCTCGATTTGTATCATCACATTTGATTGTCACTTGACTTTCCGTCTGGAAGGTAATTATCGCCACTTCCAATATTTGATTCAATCCGTTTCAATTTGTACGTTAAGTCCCTCTAAAAAATTCTGTCAAAAGACCACAAAACGAACTAATGGAAGCCATTTTTGTATTTAAATTTGATAGTCAATTATTGGAGCAATAGGTATTTATAGCTACCTATCAAAGGTGATAGCCATTGCTACCTTAAACGGACGAATTCGTGATTGTGAATGTCATCCATCGCAAATCACTTAAGGGACAGTTTCACTATCACTGAAATGCATCATTAAAAGACAAACCAGTAGCACTTTTTATAATTTCTCTGACAGGTCGGTTATAGCAATCATTGAAAAGGTCATCATTAAAAACACCCGTTCGCATATGCCAATTTCGAGGTTAAAGTTGATCATAGAAAGAAAAATTGAAATATGAGAACAGAAAGAGACGCGAAAACACATCCAGTGAAACGATTGTGTTCCAAATACCAAAAATGGAATTCTTCGGATTCGAAAGCCTTGCCACCTTGATTCTAAATTAATTTTCTGTCAAGTTGAGGCGATCAGAAAGATACATACATACATACATATGTATATGTTATATTAATGATTTTTTTTGGAATTATATTTATTGGTTTTTTCAGTAGGTACCTCAGAAAAAAAATGTAGGGCCACACTGTTTACACATCTAGGCTTTCCACCTAGCAGCACGAAAAACTTTAAACTACGTCCGCATACATGTTCATTTTTTGTTCTGAACTTCGTCAATGGCGGCGCTAGTTGTCGTATCTACTTTAAATCAAATGTTTTCTATTGTTGTGTTTTCTTCCCATGGCAATCTAGACAAAAACCACTCCTAACTCACTTATCGAGTGTTTGCGAACTTCGTCCATAGATGGCGCACCAAACGTTAATCTTATTGGGAGTACCTACTAACTATAGATTATAAATGCAATGCCAAAACCTACACGCCCAAGGATTTTCTTGAATTTCATGCAAAAAAAAAAACATTGCATAAATCTTGTTTAACATATATTTGAACTTACCTAAAAGACTAGGGCCATCGTAGATCGTTTTGAAAACCGGATCAGTCTGCTGCATTATGTCAGTAAGATAGTTCCGTATAACATCGAAATCCCTTCTCAACTCTTCTCTGTCTTTTTTTGGAACAGATATGTGGTTATCTATTCTAATAACGATTTCCTCAAAATTATTCATATTCATCTGAAATTTATTAAAAGGAATATTTACATACCACTTTGTTTAAATGACATTAAGATTTACAAGCAGACGTATTTACCCTCTTAGTCGTATAAATTGGGACATTCTTTTGATCAAATAATGTACCAGTATTGTATATATAATACAATCTAAGAAAAACTTATGGTTGCAATTGATAGTGGTGCCATCTAGTGCACCAGAATTAATAGCACACAGAAGATAGTAGCGCCACCGAATATGCAGCAATTGGGTTAGAAATTACTGCTTCGTGGTAATAATACAGTTTGTATAGCTGAGCTAAGTCAGTTAAAATAATGTTAAAAAAGAATGTCTCCACCAAAATATCCCATAATAATCAAAATAAAGTACTTGACTGGGTCGGACGAACTTGCTCTAAAGTCTGACAGTGGTCTTGGGGTTTGAAATTTTGGGAAAAAAGCAGGGACAAAATGATATGAAATTTCATTAAAAAAAAAAAAAAAAAATTTCATTGATCACTTAAAAATCACTAAATCGTTGTTGGGAAACAAAATTAAGTAAGCCACCTGATTTCGTTTACAGTTTAAAATTTTAACAAATTTTTTTTCAAAATCGTACGACGAATTTTTTCATTTTTTTTTTTTTTAAACTTTACGAAAATATATTGCAAGGATGCCAACTTCTAGCACTTTGTAGTTTTTATCAGAAAAAAAAAACAGATTTAATCGCTTTTGGAAAAATTAAGAATTAATATTATTTCGTCTATAAAAGAGCTTCTACATACGTTAAAAATTTCATCGAAATTAATCAAGTGGCTCACGAGAAAATTTGATTTAAAAAAACCGGTTCTATTGGAGGTAGGTACTGAAAACTCTATTCCAACTAAAACATAAAGTTTGCACAGAAAAGTCTATTCGAAAAGTTTTATCAAAATAGTATTAGCCGTTTTTGAGCAAAATTAATTGTTCACTAAAAATCGTATGACAGGTACCTTTAGTGCTAGAATGCTAATTCCAGAAACCCTCTGTAGGAAGTCATAATAATACTATCTACCAAGTTTGAAGCAAATTGGTCCAGCCGTTCAGGCTGCAGGTGCCGATACAGACAGAATTGTCGAACCCACTTTTTTCGGCTTCTCTATCATCGTAATGTTATGTTTGAATGTCCAAAGAAGAAAGATCCCAAGCGGAATTTCAAGCGATCATTTTGTTAATCATATGAGATATGGGTTTATGTTAACTGTTATGAAGTACAATAAAATCGGATTTGATGTTGTAAGTACTATGGGAAAAAGACAATATATCCGCAAGTTTTTTAAAAAAATTTTGAACTAAGCTCAATAACCTAGCCCACCAATAAAAATCTATCTGAGTCAAAGAAAGTTTGTAGTTTGTTTCATTATTTCAACTGCAAAAAAACCTGAAGTAGGTACATATATACATATACATTATGTATCTGTCCTTCTTGAGTGAATTCTGATTTCAAAGCAAGAAATGACATTTTTCATTTTTGTATATACCAATAAAAAGGTTTCAGGCGGCCTCCAGGTGCTTTTGGACGCTTATTTTCCCAATTTGACTTTTAACTTCATACAAATTGAAAAGATGCTATATAATCACAATATTATATTATTTTTTTTTTTGAGATTCACTGTTTCACAAACAACCAAGAATACATTAAAATTTTCCCAGACGGAAAATTAAGTTTCAAACAAATGCGATGATCAAAACTGCGACTGTCCACTATTAACTTAGCCGATTCCATCCCATATTTTAACATGTCAACACTTTTTAGTGAAAATAATCTGAGAGGAACTACAACACACATATGTACATACATCAATTAGAATAACAAACGAATTTCCGATGAATCCCATCATATATGTAGGTCCTATAAAAGATACACGAAATGATCAAGTACCAAAGTAAACAAAAGCAGCGACCGCCTAAGTGGCAGCAATTGAGCGAGCATTTGGTTTCTTATTCTCATATTTGAACCTTATATGTATCTATCTGTCGGATATATTTATATTTGATAAAGAAAAAAACTCCTACGCTTTCTGAATCTGCAACGTAAACATTAATGCGCTGACCAAACACAATTTGACTTCATACAAAAACTGAGCATCTCAATTATTTCTTTATCGGATGATGGTGTTCGAACTTTGTCATAGTCATCAAATTAAGTAGGTACTTTCACGACACATAAATATGTATTTAATGTAAGTGCTTTAAATCGTAGACATACATATATCTTTAAGATTGTTTACAATATTTGGAATTTGTATGAGTAAAGATTTTGTATCACTTTTAAATAATTATGTAAAATTTTAAGTGTTGCCTTCAGAAAAAGATAACAATCCGATTTGACATTAGGATGATTGAAAAGTTGGAAATTCTGTCCGTCTGCCATCAATAAACCTTTTTTTTTTTGGCGGGGGGATTTTGATAAAACTAGGTTCTGTTTGCTAACTATTAAGCACGATAAAGGCAACACTCACAGACACCTCACATCTCACAATAAGGGTCTTGTCTTAAACGAGAGACGAAATCGGTTTTACTAGGATTTCGTATTTTGGAGTAGAAGAAAATTTTTAATTACCACAGAAAAGAGATACAAAAAATATTCGACATCCGATGTTGATTTGTTTTAATGATTTGTGCATTAATTAGATGTTCAAACTGAAATAACGAAGTTCAACATGTTACCGTTATGCTAAGTTTCTCTTCAGATTCTTTGTGAGGTTTATTGAAAGTCGTTGGACCTCTACAAACCTCGCAAGAAATAAACATCAAAAGAAATAATGAGGCATCAACCCAGAACCGTGCTGAGTAGTTTTTTTTCAAAAAGATTAAAGGATAAGAAACCTAACGTTCTATTTAAACTAGACTCGACTGATATCTACGAATAGGAAAATTAAAATTAAGTACCGTATCATCAATATCGTTTATTGCAATTTCAAAAAATGTTACATATTAGGTAGGTACATTTTTTCGTTCTTTAAAATTAAATTGTATTTTGTTTTCTTCAGGTTTAAAACTATCGAGTTGCTTAATTTAAGTTAACAAAAACTGTGTATAGTAGGTATATATTAAACTTTAAATTATGTATTTATAAAATTACATAATCTTTTTATTTAGAGCCTTAATTTTTTTTTTCAAAAATCTCAACCTATGGAACTATTCTTAGTTTTTGAAATCGCGAAGTAAAAGAAACGATTCTTGAGACGCAGTTTTTGTTTGCACTTCTATTTAATATCTTACATTCCCTCCGTTGCCAAAGTAACTTAAGTGACGAGAAGCAATATTGGGCCAAGATGCAAGGGAGGTGGGTTTTTTTTTCCCCCCGTTAAGACGGGATAGGTTCGGCTTTCTTCAGAACATACAAATTTCAAAAAAGTAACAGCAACACATACGATCAAAATCAATTAAATATCTTTTAAAATCATGATTTCTTTAGTTTTGAAAATAAAGAATTTGAAAGGTCCTACACCTATGGATTTGAGCGTTCGACTTGAACTAAAAAAGAAAAATTGAAAATAAAATTTAACTATAAGAAAGTTTAAAATTTTTGAGAAAAATTAGAGCGCAAATTTTGTCGTTTTTTTTTAACTTTCAAAATCTGGTTATTAAATTAATTTGTTTTAAAACTATTCATTACGACTTGGTTTACAAATAAAATTAGCTTTAAAAAGTGATATAGCACGGCTCTTCTTCTCCTACTGTTGTTTTTAAATACATACTGTTTTAATTTAGTATATTTTTACTTTTTGAAATCCGTGAGTAAATTATTTTAAAAATAAAGTGCACGACTGTTTCGTACGAACTTGCTCTAATGTGTTAAAATGGTTTTGGGTGCTTGAGATTTTGGGAAAAAAGCGTTGAAAAAATCATATGAAATTTTATAAATCACTTTAAAATCAATACCTTAAACGTTTTTTGGAGAAAATGAAGTAAGCCATCAGGTTTCTTTTACGTTTTTGAATTTTGACGAAAATTTTTTTCAAAATCGTTGGACCAGTTTTTTCAAAAAAACAGTTTTTTTTTTAAAAACTTTTCGGAAATATATTCCAAATTTTTTTTGAGTATACCAACTTCTAGCACTTTGAAGTTTTTATCAGAAAAATAAAATTAAGAAAATATAGATTAAACCGTTTTTGGAAAAAACAAAAGTTAAAAAAAAATTTTGAAACTTTTTTTAAAAACTCAAAAAAACATTTTTTGGAAAATTTAAGATTTCATATTATTTCGGTTATATAAGGGCTTTTACATTAAAAATTTCATAGAAATCCTGAAGTGGTTTACGAGAAAAATCGGATTTAAAAAAACCGGTCATATGGGAGGTACCGTTATAAGACTTTTCCTGAAAAATCTATTCCAACCAAAACATAAAGTTTGCACAGAAAACATCATTCAGAAAGTTTTATCAAAATCGTAGGAGCCTTTTTTGAGAAAATTTAATTTTTCACAAAAAATCGTATGGCAGGTACCGTTAGTTTTGGAGCTAGGATACTAATTCCAAAAACCCCTCTGTAGGACGACATAATAATACTATGTACCAAGTTTGAAGCAAATCGGTCCAGCCGTTTAGGCTGTAGGTAACTATACAGACAGACATACGGGCAGACAGACAGAATTGTCGGACCCACTTTTTTTCGACTTCTCTATCATCGTAATGTCATGTTTGATTGTTAGAATTTTTTTTTTTTTTTTACGAATGCATAACTTGCCTTATTACCTATAATCGCAAGTAAAAATGTATGAATTGTCTCTGTTGATACAGTTTTTCCTAAAATATGTAGTCATCAAATATCGTATAAACCCAAAGCTATCTATGAATTATACTTACTAGTTTTACACCCCCGATCCAAATTTTAATCGAAATTCGTTTACTTTACTTTTTTATATAAAAAATATAAGTTTTATCTTTCAATATGCTGTCCCGGTATTCAATACTTTTTTGAAGTTTTATACAAATTTATTTAAATTAAATTTTTTTTTGTAAAAATGTTAAGGATGCAATGGAAAAGATGCAATTTAAATCAAAGATAAACAAAAAAAGGACACGCGCTTTTAGTTTATGAAGACAAAAATAGAAATTGAATTATTGAATTGCGATAGTACCGTTCCGGTTTCCACTTAAAAAAAAAAACTTGAATTTCAAAAAACACTTCTTGTATATTAAATTATTTTTAACATCAGCTACACTGATCTGATCTGTAACACTACCGCGCAAGTTGCCAGTCTGTTGATTTTTGATTTTTTCGATCTCTTTAAAGTTGTTTGAAAGGCTTAGCTTGTGTTTTACTATTTCTCTGATTCTTGCTGTTCCTTCTTGTTTTTGTTTGTGATAAAAACACAATATAGACTGTCACTGTTCAGATCTTATCTCATCCAGTACACTCACACACACCAACGTTACGTTATTTTCCAGATGGTTGTTTTATCAATGTAAGTGTTGAAAGGATGCATATCTAAATTAACTCTAAGGATTTTGATTGAATTTTTACTGTAACGTATTTTGAGAGCTACAAAACTGCGTTAATGGACTTTGGCTCTAAGCGAACATTCTTAGGTTTTTTTTGTACAGTATTTTTCTCAAAATCAACTCCAACGATTTCGTTCAATTTTTGTTGGTCTTTAGATTGTATAATAATTAATGAAACAAGGTTTTAATAACGGTTTTATAAAAATGGGAGTCAATACACATATACAATGAGGTACATTAAAACTTCCTATATAAAGAAATCAAATTATTTAATTCAATATCTTAAAAATCTGGCTTTAAAAAGGACTTTTTTTGGTATGCGTTGTTTCTGTTAACTTTATAGTTTATTGTACGCAACTAAAAAGTTATTTGGTATTACATACCGTGCTATTGCAATTGCACCCACAGAGCTAGTAACTCAGTCGTTCAATTTATTTTTAAATACGGATAAGGCGTATCTCAATTTTGAAATATTGTGATGTCCATTCGGCAATAAACAAATGACTGCAACTGCATTATAAAATAAAAAAAAAAAAACAAATGTTAAAATAACATCTTTTGTTTATTAAAAGTAAAAATCAACATGACAAATAATAATACTTTTAGTAGACAATAAAGAAAAAAGACACGAAGTTGGAAGCACAAGACACATATTAGAAAGTCATGCGATATCAGTCCATTTTTTAAAGTTTAGTGATTGATTTGCCTGTAAAAGAAAAATACATAATTTATAAGAAAGTTCAATTTTTATTTTCAAATAAAAACAATAAGTTTTTATAGACAAAGTTTAAAGTTATACATAATAATTAAAATTTAGCTGTTTTTGGGACAACGTTGTAAAATAGCTTTTGTTCAGTTTGACGCTGCAAGCTCCAATTTCATCAATTTTGCGGATTGGGCTGGTTTTAAATTTTGTCTGCGTATTCAGTAGAACTCAACCAACTTCGTTGCTAAGCGCAAGCGCCGAAGTCTACAGTTTTGGATTCAAAAATATGTCAACTGTATTACCCTACCCGTATCTACTGCCTTTCAATAGCTTCCGAAAAAAAGTTTGTTTTTGTTAGAATAAGAATGAAAACTAACATAAGCTTTGTTCTTTGAACTTTACACATGCTTTTTAACTTTTGCCCATGGTCGACCCTGATGTCCTTGTAAAGCCCAAAGAGTTCTCAAAAAAAAAATCATGGATCTTTCGATTTCAATTTATTTCTATTCACACAAATTCACTTTTATTTGCATTTCTTTTAGTTTCTTTCGAACAAAATTGATAAAAAATTAAATACAGCGTGGGAATCAAAAAGAAATGCTTGACAACAAACGTTACTTCAATATTCAACAGCTGATTCAACCAACTGTGTATTAAATTAAATTTATACCCTGACCCAAGAAATCAAAGTTGGGGACTCTTTGAATCTTTAAATAATTTAATTGTATGTATGTACTGTTAAGAAAAGCTAGTACAGTAAATGACGCTTATAAGAAACTCCAAAATGCCACAAGTTTTGTTTCTTATAAGCGTGTGTTTCTTATATTGGAACCACGGATATAAGAAACAGAAGTTTGTTTAAAAATATTTTTCCAGAAAAAAATAAACTGCACGACTGGGTCGTACGAACTTGCTCTAATGTGTTCAAATGGTCTTGGGTGCTTATATGAAATTTTATAAATCACAAAAAAATCAATACCTTAAACGTTTTTTGGAGAAAATGAAATAAGCCATCAGGTTTCTTTTACTTTTTTGAATTTTTACAAAAAAAAAATTTCAAAATCGTTCGACCCGTTTTTTCAAAAAACAGTTTTTTTTTTGAAAAACTTTTCGGAAAAATATTCCAAATTTTTTTTTAAGTATGCCAACTTTTCTAATTCCAAAAACCCCTCTGTAGGACGCCATAATAATGCTATCTACCAAGTTTGGAGCAAATCGGTCCAGCCGTTTAGGCTGTGTATCGGCACATACAGACGGACGGACGGACAGACAGACAGACAGAATTGTCGGACCCACTTTTTTAGGCTCCTCTATCATCGTAATGTTATGTTTGATTGTCCAAAAAAAAATTTTTTTTTACGAATGCATAACTTGCCTTATAGTACCTATAATCGCAAGTAAAAAACGGTTACATATAATGGAAATGCATGTACCTACATGTTTTTCCGAAGGGGCCAGTTATAGCGATACGGAAAATCAAACCGAAAACATTTTCAAATGGAAAATTTGGTATAATATAATAAGATTTAAAACACAAATGCTACACTGATCGATGGCAACCAACTCAGAAAATTTATTTTGCAAATAAAAATTTGAATTGAACTTGTACTTTTTGTTAAAAATGTATTTAATCATTTTTCTGTTATACGTATAAAAGAAAAAGAAAAAAATACATTTTTAACAAAAAGTACTTGTTTAATTAAAATTATTATGAACAGAAAAAATTCTCCGCATTGATTGCCATCGATCAGTGTAGCATTTGTCTTAAAAATCGAATCAGAACATACGAAATGTTCCATTTGAAATTTTTTTCGGTTTTGTTTTCCTTATCGCCAGTTATAGGCTCCTAAGGGTGTTTTCATATTTAACGAACATTATACGGAAAACCAAACCGAACAATTTTCAAAAATAAAAAATATTATGTTATGAGAATTTTTTTTGCTCATAAAATGTTTAATTGAACTAATACTTTTTGTTAAAAATGTATTTATTTATTTTTCTGTTATACGTATAAAAGAAAAATACAAAATTACATTTTTAACAAAAAGTACAAATTCAATTAAAAATTTTATAGATAAAAAAAATTCTCTGGTTGAATGCCATTGATCAGTGTAGCATTTGTGTTTTAAATCGAGCCATAACATACTAAATTTTATATTTGAAAATTGCTTTGGTTTAGTTTTTCCGTATCGCTTTAAGTGGGCCTTAACTTGCCCCTTAGATGGGCATTTTCGTGTGTCAAAAAAGTTTCTTATACACATCCAATTCTACATTCAAATTAATAATCGTTGTTGTTAAAAAGTTCATTATAACAGTGAGTTTCTTAAAAAACGTGTTTTTTACTTTGGTGTAAATAGACTCGTACACGGTGCTTTTGTTCAGGTTTCTCATAAGCATCATTTACTGTACCTAACTATTTTTTCAGAAACTAACAATTTTGTCCTATTCGATTTTTATGCGTTACAATAAAAAAAACCTTAAATAATGTAACTTACTTTTAAAACTCAACGAAGTAAACTAAACTTACCAAAAAGCTGTCTTATTTTTTTATATTCAACCTCCGATTGATTTGAAAAGAACTCCAACTCGTCTTTTATATTTTGAAATAGAACTGTCAAGTCTGAGATCTGATCTGCTCGTATGCCTTGAATTAAGTTCATGGTTGGGCACCAATAAAATGGCAAGTTTTGGTTCTCCAGGTACCCTAACAGTTGGCCAACCATCTGAAATAAAAAAACAAATCTCATTCTACAAGTTCGAAGATAAAAAAAACACACATTTTAGGGCTTACATGCAATAAAAGTTTCCCTGGTGGCTGCATCCAGAATTTATCGTTCTGCTTATCATTCTCGAGCATGTAAATGGTCCTTATAAAATAAGATCTTACCAAATACCCATTTCTACCGCATTCCCGGACGCTCTTGAAAAGCCTCATCGATGGTTTGAGGTTGTGTTTTGCAGTTAGCAAGTGTTTCTCTGTTTGCGGAACACAAATGCTAAAGGTGAATCCCCTTCCCCTTTTAGGACCTACACTTGGCTTTGGTACAGCAAACCAAAATTTTTGAGTTGCATCTTTTGGAAATGCTTTCTCAGCAAACCAATCATTGTTAGCATTGAATCTAAATGCTGGTACAAAGTCCATCGAAATTTGACGGCTTTTGGATGAAGCCCAAAATGTATGAGCAGTTCCTTGTTTTTTATATTTCAATGTGTATTTTTCAGTGCCATCAGCATTGAGCACAGAATTGCCGTAAGTGATCATAGCCTTAGTGATAATTTTTTCCAGCCAATTCTGAAATTCCTTTCGCAATAGATAATTTTTTCTTGTGACAAATTTTTTAAATTGTTCATATACAAAACATAAATTTGGATCTTTCTTCATAAGATCCAAAGGTTTTGATATTATCAATTTAACAAACCCGGGCCTAGATCCATCGCGTTCAATTTCAATGTGATCGTGAAATGGTAGTTTGATCACGAAGTGTACGTCAAACTCATTAGGTTCTTCAATTTTAAGGTTTTCGGGGTAACTTCCTAAGAAAAAAAAGACAACATTGTTACAAAAATGTCAAATAACTTTAGTCAAGCTTAGAACTTCTTCAAGAAACAAATGCTATGATACAAACATTTTGTTTTACTTGGAAATCAAACAATACAAAACCAAAATCATTTTTTGATCAATTCACTTTGTGAAGACAATGACGAGAAAACACACAACATACCTAACCACCTACGAAAAGCAATTTTTAGAAATCTTAAACTTACCGAAAAGACTAGAACCAGCGTAAATTTTTTTGAAAATCGGATCCGTTAGTTGCAGTATTTCCATGAGATAGAATCGTATGGCATCGTAATCCTTTGTGAAAGCTTCTCTATCCTCTTTTTGAATTGAGATAAGGTTCTCAATTTTTTGAATAGCTTCCTCAAAGCTTGGCATTTTGTTCTAGATTTAAAAAAAAACGGTTTTTTTTTAAACTATCGAAAACATATTCCAATTTTTTTTGAGTATGCCAACATCTAGGAGTTTGTAGTTCTTATCAGAAAACAAAAATTAAAAAAAAATTGAACAAACCGTTTTTAAAAAAACCAAACTTAAAAAAAAAAAAAAATAACTATGTACTCAAAAAAACTTTTCATAAAAGATTTTAAAAACTAAAAATTTCATGGAAATCCTGAAGTGGTTTACGAGAAAATATGATATGAAACAACCGGTCCTATGGGAGACTGTTCTAAGGGAGACCGTTATAAGACTTTTTCTGAAAAATAAATTCCAAATTGGAGCTTAATTGCTAATTCCAAAAACCCCTCTGTGGGACGTCATAATAATGCTATCCATCAAGTTTGAACCAAATTGGTTCAGCCGTTTAGGCTGTAGGTGCGAAGCAGACCGACGGACAGACAGACAGAGAGAATTGTCGAACCCACTTTTTCAAGGCTTCTCTATCATCGTAATTCTCATGTTTGAATGTCCAAAAATAAATATTTTTTACGAATGCATAACTAGTATGTAACTATATTCGCAAGTAAAAGGCGTGTGAGGTGTGACACGCCAAAAGTTGAAACTTTTTATTGCCAAGGCAATTACTATGAGTTTAGTGACATTCAATTTTAAGCTTGCAGCTCGATTTGAACAAAACAAGAGATAACTTGAATTTTTAAAAATTAGATTTGGAATGAAAATAGCGTTTATGGGTGTATTTAACAATAATTCTTGAACCACAACCTGCTACGTTACCAAGGAATACAAACACAAAATTTTCATCTTCTTACTTCAAAACTTCGACCGATAGTTAGAAAACAATAATAGATATTAAGACTTTTTTGTGCTTAAAAATTCGTAAAAAAACAATTTAAAGCACTAACTGATCGTCAATTTTAAAGCATAGCGTAAAACTACAGCTGAATTGAGTAGTTTTTTAACGAATAAAGATATTTTATACAAGTTACGGCCTTAAAAGTGGGCGTATTGAGAAATATGTATACACAAAAAATTAAGAGATATTTTTCATATAACGAACAAAAGAAATGTACGACTGGGTCGCACGTACTTGCTCTAATCTGTGACAGTGGTCTTCGGGCTGCAAATTTTGGAAAAAAAACGGATAAAAACATATGAAATTTTATTAATCACTTAAAAATCACTAGCTTAAGCGTTTTTAGGAAAATTAAGTAAGCCATCTGTTTTCGTTTACTGTTTTAAATTTTAAAATTGAAGGAATAGTTTTTTCAAAAAACGGTTTTTTTTAACCTTTCGAAAACACATTCCAAATTTTTTTTGAGTATGCCAACTTTTAGCACTTTGTAGTTTTTACCAGAAAAATAAAACCAAAATTAAAAAAAAAAATTAACTTTTTTTTAAAAAATCTCAAAATTTTTGGAAAAATTTAAGAACTCATGTTATTTCGTTTATAAAAGGCTTTTATATTAAAATGTTTATCGAAATCCGTCAAGTGGTTTACGAGAAAATTTGATTTAAAAAAACAGTCCATTAAGGAAATTTTATCAAAATCGTAAGAGCCGTTTTTGAGCAAAATTAATTTTTCACTAAAAATCGTATGACAAATACCTACCGTTAGTTTTACAGCTAGAATGCTAATTCCAAAAATCCCTCTGTAGGACGTCATAATAATACTGTGATCAAGTTTGAAGCAAATCGGTTCAGCCGTTCAGGCTGTAGGTGCCGATACAGAAAGACAGAATTGTCGAACCAACATTTTTAAGCTTCTCTATTATCGTAATGTCATTTGATTGTCAAAAAAACAAACAAAAATTTTAGAATTGATAGCTTGCCTTACCTACAATCGAAAGTAAAATGCGTGTGACACGCCAAAAGTTGAGACTTTTTATTGCCAAGTCAATTTCGTGGAAAGTGCAGAAATAAGTTCTAATTAAAAGTGGGTGTCAGCCACACCCAAAATAAAATATTTTAATTTAATTAAGAGAAGATTTATTTATAGCTTGCATGTGCAAAATTTAAACGTTGTGCTTTGATCGTAACTGTACAAAAGACACAATTTAATTTTGCCAAATGTAGATCGTTGAACAAAAATAGCGATTGTGGGCGTGTTTGTAGGTGGATTTCAACGGCTCAAGAACTTAGCCTTACTCTTGAACCAAAGATTCTACAAACATACATATATACCTACCAAATTTCAGCTTTCTAGCTCAAAAACTGCGACCTCTGGAGAGTATATAGGCACATATGAATGGACGGATGGGCATCGCTATATCGACTAGGCTTTTGATTCTGAGTGAGAATACCTTTATTACATATAATTTTCTATACCTAACGGTATTATTTCAAACTCCACACCAATTACAATATAGGTATAGTATACATACCCATTGTATGGAATAGGGTATAAAAACCACCAGTCAAGAAAACATTTCGAAAACTATCATCTTAACATCAAAATTTTCAAAGTTTTGCTTTTTACTGCTCAGGCTAAATGGAGGATGCACAATTAAAACTTTGGTGAACTTTTTTATTTATTAATCAAAAAGCAAGCTGTATAAAAGATACAATTTTCTTTTACGCTATCAACATTTTTGATTCATTATAGTGTAGGTACGCTATACTTATACATGGAGATTTCTGCCAGCCAGACGAACCAAAAATTCGATTGCATTTTGCAAGCACAAAGCCACACTTCAGCTTTGAGACCTATATTTGTGATAAGCAACTTTATTATGTATTATCGGAACTATTTTTAAAAAACGGCTCTTTATGACTTGACAATACATAGCTTGAAAGACTTACATACCTTTAGATTTGTAAAAAATTAAAGAATTTATTTCAAAAAAACTAATTCTAAATAAATCAGCTATGTAGTTTGCTCAACGAAAACAAACAATATCAATATGAATAGCCCTTTTAGATATTTTACAAAGACTCGCACATTTTCCCATATAAACAAACAAGTACCTAAACAGTTTATTTTAAAGAAACAAAAAGATAGATCATCTTTCGATACTCCACTAACATTGCAAGCTCGTGCCTAGTGAGCGTACTGGCAATCGTCGAACGTTGCAGTTGTATGAATCATGAGTCATCTATATTGGCGAATGGAATACTTATTAATACTTAAGTTTACTCCAACAACAACTTTAAACAAAATATCGATGTTGTTAATTTTCAGTACTTAAAGGTATTGGTATATACATATCGTATCTTTTTTGAATAGTTCCCTTACATTCGTGCTTGCCCTGGCTACTGGGCTAAATGTTGGAGAACCAAGTGATGTTCCGATAAGCTCCATTACACCATAATAATTTCGATTTATATTCTAGCAAATAAATTCCTTAACTTAAAACGGTGCGAAACTCCAAAATACAAAATGAGATAGATGCATTTAATGAACTATTATTTAGATTTTAGGCAATCCACATAAATCAGTCTCAAAATTACGTGTTTCTGTATACCTATGTATACCTAGCGTTACGTTCTAAAAAAAAGATGTTTTTGTGCATCGTATCGTACCTACTACCTTATTTTTATTAAATATACTTCTAAAAGTAATTGTATTCAACTCACTTGTTTATTAAGTTCAAGTAGACTCTTTCACTGCAATACAAAAAAACACTTTTTATCAATTTATAAACAAAATAATAAATAACGAAGCGAATTTAATTTGAAAATAAAAATTCTAACACTACCGTTGCAGTTGCGTTGCCGGTCTCTTTGTTTGTGAAAGTGATTGTGATTTATTTCTTGTTAGGGTATTTCCCGGTATTCCTCAGAATTTAGTGTTGCATTCACAATAAGAAATTTGTTATGATGGAGTATGTAAATATGTAAACTGGGGGCTTGCATTTGAAAGTCATTTGAAAGGACTGTGTTCAGAGAACAGATTTACTATTTAAGGCAAGGCCGCACTACGCACTGCACTTCAGCGAAACTGCACGTAGTATTCTTTGTATGACATTGTGCGAGTTAAATCGTACTATTCTGGGGCTGAACTTGAGCTAGTTTTATATTTTTCGTTATAAAAAAATCAAGGATGTGATCAAAAAGTATAGATAGTTTTTTTTTGTAAATAAAAAAATATGACTTATTAAAGCCACGCAAAGCTTGAATGACGTTCACTATCAAAAAAAAATTGTAGGATTCAAAAGAATCGATAGTTTTTCAAAACTATGAATGTACGCGCTATTTTTTTCGATAGAATATGGATGTTTAAGCAACCCTATCTGGAAGACTTTTGAAACCGTTCCATTTTTATACAAAAAATGGCACTAATAGCGAGTTTTATTCAAGATATGATTTGCTCTGGGAGACGTACGAATGGTCGTACAAATGTCGACTGAAAATTGATCGACAGAAAAAAAAGTTGACAGTTTAAAATCCAGATCCAGACTATTGGTGATTTTTATTGGTAATCCTAGATTTTAATGTCAGATATTTGATCAAAAACGAGATTGATTTTTTTTTTGTAATTGTGTGTGTCAAAATGACAATTCTCGCAATGCTAAAAACAAAACTTCCAAGTCTGCTGTTCGAGAAATGTCAAAAAGTATTGTGGTAGGTATGTGTTAAATCTCGAAAAAAAATGAGATTTAACATATTGATCTAGATCAAAAAAAAAAATTGATTTGTTGACCTAAGGAATTTAAAATTTAGCTGTCAGATCAAAAAAGATTGATCTTAGATCAAAAAATATTGTTCTAACGTGACCAATAAAAATCGCCATATGAAAATGTCGATTGAAAAAGTGTCTTTAAAAATGTCGGCTTTTATCCTGATAAAAAAAATAATTTTTTTTAAATCATAGTAGTAGGGCCGCAACACTGATCGACAATGGCAAAGTGAATGATGTTCACAAGCATGCACTTTGCCACTGTCGATCTTTTTTCAAATCGACATTTTAAAAATCGGCAAATTGGACCCAACCCATTTGCTCTTTATGTCAAAAGTTTTGATCTTTTTCAGTTTTACAAATTTCATTGCAAAAAAGAGGAATTCTAGATTGATTCTCAACACGAAAGATTTCATCTCTGATTGGTTGGGAGATAAGACCTAAATTCTTTTCTGTCAAACGTCAAATGAGAAATAATTTATTTTTTGTCGTTTGTTGTGAAATTGTGCCAGTATGTGATAAATAAAACAAATTAATTAGGTATCCAGTTAATTATCAATTATCCAATGTTTACTTCATCCAATTACAAAAACCAAATGACAAAAAGTCAAATTGCCATGGATACCTACCCAAAACAAGTTTCATTGAAAAGAACAATTCTCGATTTTGAGAACAAATCTTCCAAATTTAAATGAAACTTGCTACATATAAGTAAGATTTGGACTGAGAATTCACTCAAGAAGCACAAACGCAAGTAAAGGGGCAATCGGGGACAGTTTTTGCAATTTCAAAGACACCGGAATTTAAAATTAAAAAAAAATTAAATACAATCAATTTTGAGCTTCTAAAAATGTTAAACTTATAAAATAGTCAGAAGAGTTCATTATCTAATGGCTAAATCACGTTATGATAAATATTAAGTTCAATACTTTGATGAATGTTCTCATTTACCCCCGACGTTAGGGGTCAATGGGAACACTCATATTAAAGAGAAACTTACTACTTATTACGAGAAAATGTTTAAAAAGATTAGATAATTGCTATTCACTACACTTGAAAAAATACAATATTTCTCACCTCTTTGTTTACACACTATAAAACAAAAATAATAAAATACTTAATTAATCGACTTTTCCTTTTTCAAGACACGTTGACTTTGAAACAGAAATTTGAACTAAAAACTAAAAGAAAGGAATCCGAGGTATAATGCACCAGTTGCACGAAAATTCAAAATGTATGGCTATTATCTTTCTTGAATTTAAATTATGATTTTATCGGCAAAAAAAACTGACGTTTCTATTTACCCCAACTAACCCTATCTCAAATGTCAGCCACAAAATATTTATTGGGGAGTGCCTATTCGCATATGGGGAAGTTGTGGAAATAGAATGCTCAAAAGAAAATTGATTATGTTGCACTGGGCTGTTCGATGTTAAATCAAAACCCGAGCAGCTAATCAGTTTTTTAACAGTTGAACGAATTGCACTGACATTCCCCAGTGTGCACTGGGGCAGGGAACATCAAACAGACCTAGATGTGAAAATTTCAATGAAAACAGAATTTTCATCCAGCTTACCACTGCACTTGTCTAAACTGAAGAAGTAAGCAAACATTTTGCAAATAAATTCAATAAAGCTAAATAGCATGGTCAAGTTATAAAACCTATAAGCTTTATTAATAAAAATTTAATTATCATAATCACTTTATTTTGTTGTTTTTTCTACTCGACGTTTTCACTTTCAGTTGGGATACTATGTAAATTTCCTTACTTTAGTGAAAAAATCACACAACTAACAAAATAAATACAGTAACCAAACGCCCATTCTGTTCTTCGTTATGACACATGAACGTTCTCAACTCACATGTCATGGAGTAGAGTTGGATATTATTACAAAATTTACCTACCTTTATAACAACTTGACTTTAGACTTTTATGTTACTTATCTTAAGATTTTGGAATTAAATCATCATCATGGATTGGTTTTTCGTCTTTTTACGTTTTCACCGAAACAGTTTTGAGGATTTTGATTAAATTTTTCCTGTGACGTATTAAACAAAACTACATTTTTATTAGACTTTGGCTCCAAACCTCATAACGGAATACGGAATACCTTCTGGATTAAGCCAACAGTTTAAGCTTTTTTTTTTTTACAGATTTTCTCAAAAAAATTTTTCAAATATTGTGATGTCCATTCGCAATAAACCAAACTGCCTCTGCATTATAAAATAAAACAAAAAAATGTTAAAATATCATCTTTAGTTTATTAAAAGTAAATCAACATGACAAATAATAATACTTTTAAGTATGTAATAAGATACGAAATAGAATACTACAAAAGAAAAGCACATAATCACGTAACATGTGACATCAGTTCCTTATATAAAGTGTTGCAGTTGATTTGCCTGTAAAAGGGAAAATTCATTGTTTAAATTATTTTCTTATTATAAATTTAATGTAAGAAAAAATGTATTTTTATAACCAAGTATATAATAATTAAAATGATTTGTTTTTGTGAAAATGTTGGAAAATAAATCTTTGTTGCTTATAGCGAGTTTCATTCACGAAAAGAATTGCTCTTTCTGTCAAAAGAATTGACCTTTTTCACTTTTGAGAGTTTCATTCATTCAAAAAGTGCAATTCTAGAACGATTCTCAACACGAAAGAATGCATCTCTCATGGGTTGGGAGAATCGATCTGAATACTTTTCTGTCAAACGTCAGATGAGAAATAATTTGTTATTTTTTGTTGTTTGTTGTGAAATTGTGCCAGTCTGTGATAAATATAACAAAAATAAACAAATAATGAACGAAAAACTTAATATGTACCTTAATTATCCAATTAATTATCAATTATCTAATGATTACTTTTTCCAATGACAAAAGACAAAAATGAAATGACAAAAAGTATACTTCAAATTGACATGGATACCCAAAACAAGTTTCATTCAAAAGGGCAATTCTCGATTTTGAGAACAATTCTTCCAAATTTGAATGAAACTCGCTATTAGCTTCAGCGGCGATAGTTTTTGGATTTAAAAATATGTATGTCATCTTTCATTTTGTGTCTGATGAACCTGAGCTTCACGAAGATAGAAATCATGCTTCATGGTACCTTTAGTACTTCCCAACATGTTTCAAAAATAAAAAAAAAAACACATTCGCTCTGAACTATTTTCTTCCTTAAAGTCCGCAGTGAAATAAAAATAAATACGTTCCACAATCTTTTCACGCCACATTTTTGGTTTTTGCGATTATGTTGATATAAAAACCTCAAGGGACTTGGAAAGTGTTATATTTTGAACGTTATACATTTTGTTTTGTTGAGAAAGTACAAACTTTGGAAGGCACAAATTTCAATTCCAGAGTCGGCATATTTACATGGATGGGATTTTTAATTTTACTGTAAACAAGGCTTAAGGCCTGGTATACAGTTATCTTGAAAATTAAAATTGCACACAAAGGAATACTTTAAATTCCACAGCTTTTTTTTTGAAACAAAACAAATTAATCGACAAATTTCGAAATCAAGCGTTGATTTAAAAGTGGAACGTATTCATTTGCTGATGGATGTGGTGCTTTATTGCCAAACAAAAGTTTTGGTATCGAACTGCAGCATGGGCAGTAATATTTGTATACCCTCTTCCTTGGAATGCGTTTATTGTAATCGGTGTGGAGTTTGTAACATAGAGAAATAATTCCGTTAGGTATAAAAAAATAATATATAATATTTCTGAGATCGCAATTTTTGAGCTATATGACTTAAATATTACAAAACAAATCTTTAGCTCAGGAGTAAAGTTAAGTTTTTGAACTGGTAAAATCCACCAACCAACTAACACGCCCCCACAAATCGCCATTAAGGCAAGATGTAGAACACGGCCACTTCTTGGGGCATATTCGTTTGAAAAGTCTCAATCTGCCTAAATGTTCCAATGTTAAAAACTCTCGGTTGGAGTTTTGAAGAAAGAAGATGTAAAATTTGTGTAAATATTTAAATGTTGTGTGTGGTTCGATCGATAATAGTAAAGATTTCTGGTTGCATGCAAAACAAAAAAGATTGATTTGGTTTTTGTTATTGAGTGAGTTCCATTAACAGAATTTAATATTATTTGTTTAATTGCATGGAATTCAATATAAACTTACCGAAAAGCCGTCTTAATTTTGTATAATCAACCTGCGATTGATTTGAAAAGAACTCCAACTCTTCTTTTAGTTTTTCGAATGCAATTATCAAGTTTAAGGCTCGATTTTCTTTTATGCCTTGCATTAAGTTCATGGTAGGGCACCAATAAAATGGTAAGTATTTGCTCTCCAAGTAATCTAGAAGTCGATCAATCATCTGAAATAAAATGCAAATATTTTTTAATAAAGTCCACAAATAAAAACAAGAGCTCACATGCAGTAATAGTTTTCCTGGTGGTTGCGTCCAGAAATCATCGCACTGATTGTCATTCTCAAGCATGTAAATGGTTCTTATAAAATAACTTTTTACAAATTCCATTTCAAGTCCGCCTTTGTCCCTGATGCTCTTAAAAAGCCTCAACGATGGCTTGAGATTGTATTTTCCTGTAAGTAAGTGTTTTTCCGTTTGCGGAACACAGATGCTAAAGGTTAGCTTCCTTCCTTTTTTGGGACCTACGGTTGGCTTAGGTGCAGCAAACCAAAATTTTTCAGTTGCATCTTCTGGAAATGGCTTCTCAGCACACCAATCATAGTCAGCATTGAATCTAAATGCTGCTACAAAGTCCATCGAAATTTTACGACTTTTAGACGTAGCCTTAATTGTGTGAGCGGTTCCTTGTTTTTTATAGTTCAAAATATACTCTCCAGTGCCAATGGCGTTGGGGACAGTGTTGCCGTAAGTCTCAAAAGCCTCAGTAATGATTCCATCTAGCCATTTATGAATTTGGGTTCGCAGTAGATATTTTGATTTTGTGACAAATTTATTGAATTTTTCATATACAAAACGCAAATTCGGATCATCCCTCATAAGATCCAAAGGTTTTGAAATTTTAAGTTTCACAAAACCCGGTCTGTATATGTCCCGTTCAACTTCAATATGCTCGTAAAATGGCAATTTTAACAAGAAATTCACATCAAACTCATCAGGTTCTTCAATTTTCATGTTTTCGGCGTAACTTCCTAAAAAAAAATACAGGTGAATAGTAATAGCATTTTCTTATGAGGATTTAAAATTTCCCCTCATTATAAATAAATGTTAAAATTTTTCAATTAATGGAAAATGAAATGTGATTGAGTTTAAAAAATACACAAACTTTCAAGCATTCTATGTGATGTTCGCAAGCCACCATATGATTGGACATTGTTACACATCGTGGAAACACAAAAGTTTCGATCAAGTTTGCGGACACATGATTTGCGAGCACCTTGCATTTTTGCCTTTTAGAACAGTATTGCTTAGGAAGATGAGCCTTATCATATAAAACCAAATTAAAAACAAAAAAAAATCAAACAAAATCTGAGGAAACCAAGGGTGACTTCAGAGCTTAACGAACAGAACTTAATCGAGTGGACTTCAAAAACAATGAAATAATATTTAAATTTGAAATCTACGGAATTTTTAAGTTTTACTTGAGACATCAAGAAACGAATGCAAAGACACTTTCAATCCGTTTGCCTTATAAACCTAGTAATCCAAATTAAAAGGCCCATCTTTTTACTTGCGATTATAGGTACTATAAGGCAAGTTATGGATTCGTGCAGAAAAAAAAATTTGAGATAACAATCACACATGACATTACGATGATGGAGAAGTCGAAAAAAGTGGGTCTGGGAATTCCGTCCGTCTGTCTGTCTGTCTGTCTGTTCGCGCCTCTGGAGGCTGAACGGGTGGGCCGATTTGCTTCAAATTTGGTATTTAGGATTTATTTAGCCGTCCCTCGGAACATATTTTTCATTTTTGCTCTAGGTCCAAAAATAACGGCACCTGCCATACAATCTTGAAGACAAAAATTGATTTTCTCAAAAATGGCTCTAACGATTTTGATAAAACTTTCAGAATGCTATTTTTGCAAGAAAATCTATCTTTTGGTTCAAAATTTTTTTTCAAAATTTGTCTAATAACGGTACCTCTCATAGAACCAATATTTTCAAATCAAATTTTCTCGTAAACTGTACATTCGATTTCAAAAAAATTTTGGTCACAGGAAGTCATTCATAATTTTATTAATATGGCATTTCAAAATTTTCAAACTTTTTTTTTTGATTTTTTATAATTTTTTCAAAAAAATTTTTGGTTTTCGAAATATGTTGGAAACGGGTACATTGATTTTTTTTAAAATTATTTTTCAAATGTAAACTACAGATTGCCATATATTAGCATACTCAAATAAATTTCAAAATATTTTTTGAAAAAGTTTTTCAAAAATAACCTTTTAAAAAAAAAACTGGTCCAACGATTTTCAATATTTTTTTTTTCCTAGATTGCCGTATAGCTTTGAAATTTTATTGCATACTTAGTTTTTCCGAGAAAACTCTTTAACTAATTTAAAAAATAAAAGAATTTTCGAAATTATTTAATTTTTTTTTAATATCCATGTATGCAGCCACTACGCAATTGCTTATCATAAGAGCAAGTTCGTGCGACCCAGTCGTGCATTTTATTTTGATTGGATAACTTTTGTGAAGCAGTAAACAGAAAGATAGTTGCTGATATACAAAGTATTAGATGTTAAAAATCTTTTCAACTTACCACAAAGACTGGGCCCAGCGTAAATATGTTTGAATACCGGATCCGTCTTTTGCATTATGTCCATAAGATAGAACCGTATGGCATCGTAATCCTTTGTAAAAGGTTCCCTGTCTTTTTTTTGGACTGATATTTTGTTCTCAATCTTATGAATTGCTTCCTCGAAACTTGGCATTTTGTTCTAGAATTCAAACCAAACAATTAATTAGTAAAATGTTTAGCTTTAAACATAGTTTAGGTTCCTAGGAAGAATTGAAACTTCAGAACAATCATAATATATATGTATGTATATGTATTTCAAACTCGCGATCAGAACAAATTAATTGGATGTAATTTGTAATTTCTTCTATGTAGGTGAATAGGTATGCCGCCAGCTAAAACGTAAATATACATATGTAGGTACGTTGGATTTTTTGGGATTGCGATTTCCATTATTGGTATAATGCTCTTATTTGTCAATTGAATTTAAATTCAAAGTCTTCAGTCTTTCAAGGGGTCGAAAATTTAAATTTTGCTGAAATTTTCAATTAATAAATCAAAAGTCTAAGAATTAACACATGTGATATAAAGTTGTTTTTTTTTTCAAAAATCCATCTGAATCGAGTGACTAGTACCTAAGATATACTCTGTATATCTTGATTAGTACCTAAGTAGATATTCACAGACAAACTAAAGGACGTGTGAATTTCCTAATACATAATAAAATCGCCTCATCAACACAATCGACATTATTGCTGCTGCTGCTGAAATCCGTTGTGTTTCCAAAAAATAAAATGCCACAAGAATTGCAGTTTTAATTACTATAAATAAATTTTGTATCGCAAAGATAAAGCTTCCTTTTGTGATATCAAAAACAGCCAAACCAACCGAAGATTCGATTGCATTTTGCGAGTACAAAGCCACACTGTAGCTTTGAGACCTATCGTCGTTGTGATAAAGAACTTAGCAGGCTACTATAAGCACTATTTACAAAAGTGTCTGGCCAATGCTAACCATTGATTTGACGATAGCTTAAAAGTCGAACCTATAGATTTGTAAGAAATCCAAGAATTTACTACAAAAATACTAGTGTGTACTAAATAAATACAAATTCTAGTCCCAGAAATAGGTGGGCTGGGCGGTAAAGACAAGATTGTGCTGCTAGGTTTACTTAAGGATGCCTGCCGCCTTATATTGTAAAGTTTCCACATATATTTACAAAGCAAGACCCCAGAATCTGATCAAATCTCAAGAAATTACAAAACACAAATGCATGAATGGAGCCAATTTCCTCATCATTTAGATTACTCAACGTGCTATTTCAATATGAAGAGAACTTTTTTCAAAGGCACACATATTTTCGCAAATATTTAGCTACTTGCACTTTCAAATATTACTTTTAAGTAAAAAAAAAATAGATAATCTTTCAGCCCTCCACTAGCATTGCAAGCTCGTGCCTCGTACTTGCAATCGTCGAACGTTGCAGTTGATAATGATGTATGAATCATAACAAGTCATCTATATTCGTATTCGCGAATGGAATACCAAGTTATTAAAACTTATACTTACAAGCCTTAAGCTTTTATGCAAATTATTTATGGTGTAGGGCTTATCGGAACTTCACTTGGTTTTCCAACATTAAGCCCAGTAGGCTGGGCAAGCATTATAACTTTTTTTTTTTATAGATAGATAGATATTTAGGTATGTAGTATGTATACATTGTAGGTACTACATGACATACTCTCTATATTCCCTCACAGACATTTTCTTTGCCCAGCCTACTGGGCTAAATGTTGGAAAACCAAGCGAAGTTCCGAATTCCGATAAGCCCCATTACACCATAATAATTTGGATAAAAGATAAAACGGCACGATTCTCTTCTCCATTGAACAAAATGAGATGCATTAAATTAAACATTATGAAAGCAATTAGTGCATATCAGTCACAAAATTACATAAACTATTTCCATGTTTCTTATTTTACGTTCTAAACAAAATGTTTCTGTGCATCGTACCTACAATCTTATTCTTATTATAAATATACTTCAGAAAGTAATTGTTTTCAACTTACATGTTTTATAAATTCAAGTTCAATGCAATAAAACAACACTTAATCAATTTATAAAGCAAAAAATGTAACGCTGGTAATTAGTTTGAAAATAAAAACTCTGTCTGACAGTACCGTTGCAGTTGCCGGTCTTTTTATATGTAAATTGTAAAGTGATTGTGATTTATTTCTTGTTAGGGTATTTCCCGGTATTCCTCGGCATTTAGTGATGCATTCACAATAAGAAATCCGTTATGATGGAAATAAGAAGCTTCGGTTTGCATTTGAAAGTCAGAATGGACTGTGTTCAAAGAACATATTATATATTTAGTTCGTACATACTAATACAGAGGGCACTTCTATCAGAAGGTGGCTTGTCATGGAGCTGCAAGCTGCAACAAATTATAGTGAGTCTTTGTAGGTATATAGACCCTATAGTTGGTCGTTGTAGGCCGCTGTCAATGTGCTGGCAGCAAAAAAGGACAGGAGAATAGAATGTTGCAAAAATAATGAAATAAATGTTGAGTTAAGGTGTTTCTTGGAAACTTAGTGGAACTGGTTGTATTTTACACCTATACCTACATACAAGAACAATCGTTTGTACGTAAATGCATAGACAAGAAGAAAAGCAGCATTTTTGATTAAAGGTGCCTTTACATCGAGCTGCAAGCCCTGATCTGCAAAAAAAAGATGCAAAATCAATAAATCATACTTGTGTGATAGAGAGGGAAGGCAAAAATGCAGACGTCTTCATGGATGCAGATTATAGGTAAATTATAGATGCAGCTTTAAAATTATAGTGAAGACAAACATGTTCATCTTCATCGTCTGCACTATGATTGTTGTCGCGTTTTCGTCTGCATTTGCAGCTTCATGTAAAGCCACCTTAAAGTGCGAATAATGGGTGTGTTTCTTTATTCATTCCGTATATTCGGAATATATGGAACGCACTTTTTGCGTTTCTTTATTCAATGGATAAACTATTTCCTTGTTTCTTTATTCAATCTGGAATATTTGGAACGCATTCTTTTCATTCCAAGTGAAGAGGTGGTTTAAATGGAATATTCCCTAGTTTGACTGATGCAGTTCACTGTCAGCTATTGTTTATTCTTTTAATTCTAGTTCTGTTTCTTTATTTACTCTATTCTGGATATTCTGGATAGATATTTGATCTTTTCTGTCTTTTCTATTCCTTATCCGGAAAAAATAAAGAAACACACTCAATGTAAAATAATATTTCAAATAAAAGCTAAATGCTAAATGTAGATAGATATTTTTCAGTTTAATAAATAATATGTATAGTAATTTTTAATAATTTTTTAACAAAAAAAATTTTGTTTTCGAAATATTTTGCAAACGGGTGATGAATTGAATTTTTTTATTTTAAATTATTTCCCAGATAAAACTACAGATTTTCTCAAAATCACATACATACACTAAACATAGTTCTAGTAAATGACTAGTAATTTTTTGAGTGATGATTTGTAATAATTTGAAACTAATTTGTGATAAGTTGTGTAGTAAAATTACAATGAATTTTTGTAAAATTACTAGATTTATTTGATACATTTGGCTTAGTAAAATAACGAATAATGCATAGTTATATTACTAAACATAGTTCTAGTAAATGATTAGTAATTTTGCGACTGATGATTTGTAATAATTTGAAACTGAGTTGTGATAAGCTGTGTAGTAAAATTACAAGACTGAGTTCCACAATTTCAAAAATGTGGTGCGTAAAAACTTCCTATACAAATTTAGTAAAATTATAATGTAATCAGGTAATCACTCGAATCTCGAACAACGTCGGAGTTACATGACAAATATCTTTTTTGTGAGTGATTGCATGTTAGTAGCAGGTATATCTATTTTTTATTTGTTTATTACCCGTTAAACTTTAAAATTTTAATTTGGTTGGCTCAATAGGTATTCGAGTAGGTTTTTGCTTTGAAGCAAATATTCAAGCATTTTTCTTTATTGTTCTTACTTCTTACTACCTACCAGAAAAAACACATTAAATGAAAATCGTAAGGTTTTAGTTTGTTAGTATAGTAAGTTTCATATCTCGAATAATCATTCGATTATTCAGATCACTCGAATACTAACATCTCGATTATTAAAATTATTCGATTATGCCCATCACATAGGTCCATACCTACTCAAAATAAATTTCAAATATTTTTTTGAAAAAAATAATAAAAAAACGGTTTTTAAAAACTGGTCGCACGATTTTAAATATTTTTACTTACGATTATAGGTACTATAAGGCAACTTATGCATTCATCGAAATACATTTTTTTTATATTGTAGTTTTTTATATATTTACAGAGGGGAAATTGGAACTGTTTGTAGCTCAAAAAATAACGGTACCTGCCATATAACCGTTACGTTAAAGCTTTTTTAAATGTCTAAAAATGGTACTTTCCATAGGACCATTTTTTTTTGCTTTCGACTATCTCGATAACGGCTCAACCGATACTTTTGAAATTTCACACATATAAAGGTGTAGGTAGCTTAATTTATACTGCGTATCAATATTTCTTAAAAATGGTTGTCTGTATTTTTAAAAGCATTTTTAAATTTTTTTTCATTAAAAATTAATATTTTGAAAACTGCCCATTACATTTTTTTCAAAAATTATATATAAATGTATTTGCTGAATACCTATGAACTGGCGTTTTTGATTTTTTTGAATTTTTTTTCAAAAAGTTTGAAAAAAAAAAAATTTTTTCTTCAAAAATCGCTCCACAGATTTTTATAAATTTATTCTCATAAATTCAAAGGCCCTACCTCACTTATTTGAAAACCGTTTAGAACTTAATAAAGCGAGACAGCGGATGTCTGAATGAGTTAGATCACTAATATCGTTGCAGAAGAAATCACCAAAATACAGTTTTCGTCTTTGCGAGAGAGCAGGTAAGTTATCCAGATTATAGGAAGTAAAAGAAATCAAGATTTGAAAAACATGGTCGTTTTGACAAGTGCAAATATGTGTCTTTTCACTCTTCTGTATAATGAAGTTTAGCTTTACTTTTCTTAAAATGTTGCAGAACAATGTAACACCACCATTATATGATGGATTCACAATATTCTGCATATTGATTTCTGCAAAAAACCAGGATACAAACTATACACATAAAATCACAATCGTTCGATAGAGAGGGGAGATAAAAATGCAGAGCATCTTGATAAAGCAGGGGTGGAATTGGCTAAGGTGATTTGTGATATGTGATAGTCACAATATACAAATTTCGTCTGGCTAAGGTGATTGTCACATGTGACAATCACATTTTTGTGACTTTTTCTTGTGACAGCTATTTAGGTGTCACTTGCATACAAAAATAATAATAAATAAAAAATAAACCTCTGACGCTGACTTATAAAACAAAATTATTTGCTTTTGCTGTCAAAGATTTGTCAAAGATCTATACTAATGTTGTTTTCGATTGGGAGAAATTAGTTTCTCCTCATGATTAAAGTAAAAATAAAAACAATAAAAAAAAAAAACAGAAATGAACATTTTTTTAATTGAGATATTTTTCTGAAACGCGTATATGTTGTGAGCAATCACGTGAAGTGACAACTAAATTAATCTTTTCTAAATAAATACGTAATTGTCACGTCCCTTAATGTAAATTATATAATAAAATTGTTCGAATTGTTTAATTTGAAATACAAAATATATAGAAACTGTGACGTTCGTATATATGCGCCTTCAGACCGCATATTTCATAAAAAGCAGAAGTAAGACTCGCAAAACACAACTCCGAAGAGAAACGATTTGTCTTCGGAGTTCTCTCCAATTGCCCAACGGAAAATGACATAATGAAAATAAACAAAATTCCGGTGATCACATTATGCAGACGCACAAAATTATTTTATCACATGTGATTGTCAGAAATGTGACAATCACAAATCACATTAGCCGATTCCACCCCAGGATTATAGGAAAAAGGAGAACTCAAGAGCAAACGATTATGGTGAAGACGAATAGTGGATTGTAAAGGTGGCTTTACATGGAGCTGCAAGTGCAAACGAAAACGCAACAACAATCATAGTGCAGACGATGAAGATGAACATGTTCGTCTTCACTATAATTTTCAAGCTGCATCTATAATTTTCCTATAATCTGCATCCATGAAGACGTCTGCATTTTTGCCTTCCCTCTCTATCACACAAGTATGATTTATTGATTTTGCATCCTCTTTTTTTGCAGATCAGGGCTCGCAGCTCCATGTAAAGGCACCTTAACTTGCATGCCAATAATTTTCACGTGTGGCCTGATCTTAAAACAGAAAATTAATAATAGATAATGGTAAAAATAATATACAAGAACGAAATCAAAACTATATTTGGTAACACAAGAATAATAAAAGACATTCTTCATATATTTACCTTTTTAAATATCTGGATTCTGAAGAAACAAATCTGTCAAACATTTTATAAATCATTTAATCAAAGATTAAGATTCTACATTCGTCGAAGAATTTTAAAATGTTGCTAAACAATTTAATTCTTGGGCACATGTTAGGACCTATGGCTAAAATCTGGTGGTGGAAATTTTCAGTCACAGAAATTTGTTCTACGTGCGACATCTTTACTTGTTATATTATCTTTGATTTAATTTTTCTGAAGTAACAGTAACCTGGGACTAGACAGATTAATTTTGGCGACCTAGGAACAGGATGACTAAAAAGCAACTACATTGCGATCCATAACCATAAGTGTATTCAAAAATTATGTTAAAAGAATTTTTCATACCTCTTAGTTGAAACGGAAACTGAATTGAGTCAAGTGTCTGTGGGACCCTTTAGGTTCAATGATCGCAAGGAGACAATCACTTGTTCCATTCTTTATGTGCATGTCCGCACTATCATGATGTTTATAACCTACATTGTATTCCATATCCATATCCATCCTGTCTGCCTACAAGTATGTAGGTACTTGTACTGACACCGTTATTACGAAGGTATGATGAAAACAAAACAACATGTTTTTCATAGCATTGAAAGAAGCCCACATCCTACGAATACATATTTCTTTTTCAAATGCCAGTTGAAATTCTTCTTTAAAGTTTTAAAAGTGGACTTTAACTTTCCCTCCGGCGACAGGTCGATCCTTCGACAGTTCACGAAGAGAACGTCATTAGCAAACTTCAACGAAAACCTTGCCTTAACGTTGGTGACGGGTTGCATGGCTTCAAAGCTTACATAAATTTCGCTGTGTAGGGGTGGCTTTAGTTTATTATTTTATTAAGGGAAGGTGTCTGCCGAATGGCAGTGTAACTAAAACTGAATCTTATGTAACAAGGGTATGTCGTATGCATACACTTACCCTATGCATAGTATAGTTTCAAGAGTTTATTCACTTAAACATGCGCCCTCTTTTGTCCTTCGCATAGTGTGAATGGGAACTTACAGGAAATGAAACCACCCTCCGTTTTAACAACATGTTTTTGTCGTCGTCGTTGTTGTCGTAACGATTACATAGGTCCTTCTGAGATTCATATACTCACTACATACATAGGTGTAGCAGAGCAGACACTATTGTTTTTTTTTTTTTTTTTTGTATATAAGCCATATGTGAATATTGAATGTTCACGGTACAATGTTCTATAAAGTACCATTATATACCTATTTGTTGAGGGGAGACGAAAAGTGACAACGCAACGCACCCGATATGATTATCATGAATCGATGTTTTGTTCTTTTATTACGAAACACGTCAGGTGTGTCATGGTTAATAGGAAATGTGATCAAAAGTGATCGGTAAAAATTAATCAGCTGGCGTGGATAAGATTTATATAAAACATAATAATAGGGGTGTCCCAGCTTTTAGTTTTGAGGTTTCGATTTCTCAGTTTGAACAAAGAAACAAAGAAAAAAGTCAAGGTTCCTTCCACTGTACACGTTAATTTATGATTAGAAAATGAGATCTCTGAATGAAACGTCAAATTTTTTGTTGAATTTAAGGCTAGGTATACAAAACTATTTGGAATGGATCGACCAAGCTTGAATTCGGAAAATCAGCAAAACATGGTGCATCGAGATAGTGCGTTGTTATCATTACATGCAAAGAATTCGAATCGGTAAGCTGGCGCTGTTGTCAAAAAATATTTGCACGAAAATTGTCACGATACAAGTCCATTTTGCAACCAAGATCAATGTTTAGCTTTGTTTGTTGAGCCCTGAAGTCATCCTGGGGTCGCCCTCTCTGGGGTCGCCACAGCGCGTTTTTTGAATTACCTCAACTCGCCCTCAATACAAAATTCTCTGTTTTTAGAAACCTGGGGTCACCCTGAAGTCACCCTGAAGTCGATCTTGCTATTTAGCTGGGACGAGTTGAGGTAACGAATCAGCTGGAAGACGAGTCAATAACAAGAGAAGACAAAAATAGCTTTGACAGAATATTGAAGCCAGCCAATCGATATTGTCCTCAATTACTCGGCAGGCTAACTCGGAGGACAATATAATGACAATAATTGTCTTATCCTGGAAACAATTTTTGTTCACATGGAACAATGATTGTTTTGTCCTATTGTCTTGGCATCTGCATTGTCTCATATGAACCCCGATTAGGCAACGCAATTAGCACTCGTTTGATAAAATTTTCTAAATATGTACCTACAATTGCAATACGAAATGTCAAACTTTACGGTGCTAGTGTCAAAATCGACATACCTACTCACACTGGTGTTGCCATATCTAAAAACTTACGTAGCAACCTTTGTACTTCATTTTCATTTCATTTTTTACTTAGCATTTAGCAACCTTTGTACTTCGGATGAGTTTTTTAACACGTTTACTGCCATTTCAACGAGACTCAAAATATGTCATAACAGAGACTCGAGACACCATATTCAACTGTGCGTTGTGAAATTTTATATGACAGCTTTTGAATGTATTCTGCTTGATTAAAAATTCACTTCATGTGGTTCATTTCTGTCTTAAAAATTGAACTCATTTTTGACAGAACTGCTTCTATTACATAATTGGACATAATAATTGGTGTGTGGATCTGTCCAAATTCTTTAGCTTTGTTTGTTGAGCCCTGAAGTCACCCTGGGGTCGCCCTGGGGTCGCCACAGCGCTTTTTTTTTGAATTACCTCAACTCGCCTTCAATACAAAATTCTCTGTTTTTTGAAACTTGGGGTCGCCCTGAAGTCACCCTGAAGTCGATCTTGCTATTTAGCTGAGGCGAGTTGAGGTAACGAATCAGCTGTTGAAGTGACTTTTGCTGTCAAGCATTTCTGGTGTATTTTTTCTTCTGTATTTGATTTTTCATATCTTTTTTTCGATAAAACTAAATGAAATGCAAGTGAATGCATTTATTTTAATGAAAGTAAATACAAATCGAACAAATAAAGCAAAATGGAAACTTTTGATTTTGTGCGTTGTGAAAAATATACAATCAGCAGCCGTCATGCGTTTTTTGAGAACCGCAAAACCCAGGGGTGGAATCGGCTAAGGTGATTTGTGATAAGTGATAGTCACAATCAACAAATTTCGTCTGGCTAAGGTAATTGTCACATGTGACAATCACATTTTTATGACTTTTTCTTGTGACAGCTATTTAGGTGTCACAAGAAAAAGTCACAAAAATGTGGTTGTCACAGTGACAATCACCTTAGCCAGACGAAATTTGTTGATTGTGACTATCACTTATCACAAATCACCTTAGCCGATTCCACCCCAGGTTTTTTTGACAACTCTTGGAGTTGTCAAGAAAACCCAGGGCGACCCTGGGTAAAGTTCAACAAACAAAGCTAAAATGTTCGTATTTGGTTTAAACTATACTAAGCTGTTATAATTTCAAAAAAAGGTGATCTCCGTAACTTGGTACAGAAGCCATATATAAATTTGTTTCTCATCATTTTTCCGGTTCAACTTAAGGACTGGTCATTGTCTATATACATACTTCACATAATAATATACATACATAGAATTAATACAATATATACAAAAAAAGTTCATTCAACTTGGAAGCTACTGGATAAATTGTATGGTGCATTAAAAATCGTTCCCTGTCCCTCCTTAATTGGCTTTTCTATCCCTTACAGATACGTTAGGACAGAAACATCTGGCTGATAGTGTCCTTGGTGCAGTGATGCATTTTGTTATGGTTTTCTAAAATCTAACTCGTTCTTTGTTGTTTTTTCATCTTCTTTGTTTAATGTTCTCGTGCTAAAGGACAATGCATTTTTAGAAAGTTATGGATTATTTTACGTTTTTGATCAGGGGGAATGGAACGGATGGTTTTATTCATGTGTTGGGTATATGATATTGTCGATCCTCAAAATAATCGGACCTATTTGATCGTGAATAAGGGTAGTTGCTTCGGGCTTAGGGACACATAAAGCTGATAATTTATGTGTTTTGTTGACAGAAAATAGGGAGGTTTAATTAAGTATACTCGAATATTTTCCGATGCATTGCTTTGATGCTTAGTCGTGTCTCGTGCGTGTAGGTATATGTATAAGAGATGAATATTTATGCAAGTCAAGGGTTCAAATAAATATAAAAAAAGAAACACAAATTCCATAATCGCCCCAGGAAATTTGTATACAAAACAATTTGTTAAGGGAAACAAATTCAATTTTGAAAAAACCATCTAAATCAAATCAGGCGAGATTCAAATACAAACGCTTTACCCGAATATCATTTTTGAATTACTTCAAGAACGTTTTATTTAAAAGAAAGCATGATTTTTCAACATATCATGATGGTGAGAAAAAAGCGTTAAAAATTTTTTGAATTAAAGTTTTAAACAAATTTCTGACGTTCATTACCAAGCGTGAAGTCATATCCAAACTCAACGAAATATTACCTCTGTTCGCGTACATTTTGTGCCAAAAAATGAAAACTGTCAAAATTTCTCAAATGAGAGAAAAATCTCTCTCACTTACCGAAAAGTACACGAACGCTTTTTGTGTAAAAACTTGAAAAACGTCAAATTCGAATTTTTTGATTGGTTAGCTCTTCGCGGTAAGGGTCATCTGCAACAACAAATGTTTACGTCATTCGATTTTGACAGAATTCAAGATTTTACCAGATGAAATTTCAGTGGGCAAAAACTTGCAAATAAATGAACGAAAGAATAAAACAGCTGTTATTTTCTTTCGTTCATCTTTCGTTCATCTCTCAGTACGCGAACGCTTTTTGTGTTAATGTAAACGTATGAAATCGAATGCAAACTGTTTGATTTTGCTACACGAACAAAGCTACTGTTGTTAGACCTCTAAGCAGTGGCGTAATAGGGGCTAAATAAAATTACTTACTTACTTAAGGTGGCGCAGACGGTCCATTGTGGACCACGGCCTCAACCAACAATCCTCGCCAGCTATAGGCCGGTCCCTAGCCAGTGGACTCCAGTTGCGCACACCAAGTTGGTTGGGGTCGTTTACCACTTGATCGCGCCACCTTAGATGGGGTCTTCCAGAACTGCGTCGGCCCTCCGGGTTGGAATTGAAGACTCGTCGGGCAGGAGCGTTTTCGTCCATACGCTCCACATGACCCAGCCATCTAAGCCGCTGAATTTTCAGCTTCTTAACCAAGTCAATGTCGCTGTATAGCCCGTACAGTTCGTCATTGAATCTTCTCCTCCATACTCCATTGATACATACAGGCCCGAATATCACCCGAAGAATCTTTCTCTCAAAGCACCCCAGCCTGTATTCATCCGATTGTGTCAGTGTCCACGCTTCTGCCCCATACAGCAGGACTGGGATGATAAGGGTCTTGTATAGTGTCTCCTTGGTCCTTTGAGAGGGCTTTACTACTAAGATGCCTTCTTAGCCCGAAGAAACAGCGATTGGCAAGAGTGATTCTTCGACTGATCTCTTCACTGATGTTGTTCTGAGAGGTTATAGTGGAACCTAAATAGACAAAGTCCTTGACAACCTCAAAGTTATATCTGTCCATTGTGACAATTTGTCCGAGCCTACGGTGATGATCTACTTCACCCGAGGACAGCATATACTTTGTTTTATCTTCATTTACAGCCAGACCCATTCGAGCCGCTTCCACTTCAATACACCCAAAAAAATAATTAGTATATATTACTAAAACTTTCGTTCATTGTATACGAAAGTTTCGTGGTGCAAAACTACGAATGTTTTTCGTATATTGTACGAATAGGCATTCGTAATTGAACTAATTTTTCCAAATAAAAACTACGAATGCTTTAGTGTATTTACGAAATGCTTCTGTACAATGCACGAAATGATTCGTAGACACGGTACGAATAAAATCGTACATTGTACGAAAAATTTTATATTTTATTTAGTAAAATTACAAAATCGTTTGTACAATGCACGAAATCATTCGTAAACTTAGTACTTACCCGGTTTAACGGGGCTAGGGGGAATAGACCACCCTAACGTATGATTTTGTTCTTGTCTCAACTCAACTATTTTGTCACACCTTATATGCAACTCACCCAATTTTGACACTCACAATACAATTATAATACTTTGGAAATTTGATAAAAAGGTGTTACTAATTATAAAGAACAATTTACGCGGAATTGTGTACATATCACAATGTTAAATTAAAAAAATTTAATCAGAAAAATATATAAAATGTTAGAAAATTAATTAAAACGTACCATCAGTTTATTATTATTTATTTATTATTTAATTTCGAGATTAATACTAACACCGCACTACTGTTCCAAATGAATTATTATTATTTAATTGTTTATGATTTATTTAAACAAACAAAACTTTCTTATGTATACACTTTTTATTTTTAAACACTTTCACAATTGAAATACAAACGACAATGACTTAGCTTACTTGCTTTCAAATTTAACATGGCGGTTGTTTTCGATATAATTGCAAAATATTTGTATTTCTACGAAAATATTGCTGATTAAACAAAAATAATGACATTCATTTCCTGCAGCAGGTATATTTCGAAAAGATTAAAATTTTCAATTATTTTGGTAAATTTACAAAATTTTTGTAATTTGACGAAAATATTAGTAATGGTAATACAAAACAGAAAGGAAATTAGGCGTTTAGAAAAATATCATATTACTTAAGTAGAATAAACGAATTTTTTCGTACATAGGTATTACTAAAATTTCGTAAAACAAAATTTACAAAAGCACTTTCGTTTATTTTACGAAACTTTCGTAACACATGGTATTTTGCATCTTATATTTACTACGAAATATTCGTTTAATTTACTAAATTTCGTACAATGTACGAAAAAAAATTTTACGAAAGTGTTTCGTAAAAAGATTTTACTAAAGTTTTTTTTGGGTGTACTTGCGAATGCTCCACTGACAGCGCGCTTCGTTCTTCCAATAATGTCAATATCATCAGCATAGCCAAGTAATTGAACGGATCTAAAAAAAATCGTACCGCTGGTGTTGACATGCGAGTTGCGTACGATTGCCTCAAGAATGATGTTGAAGAGGTTACATGACAGCGCGTCACCCTGTCGTAAGCCTTTCTCGACATTAAATGAGTCGGTGGTGTTCTTACCAACCTTGACGGAGCAGCGCGAGTTCTCCATAGTCATCCTGCACAATCGAACGAGTTTGGCAGGGATGCCAAGAAGCGACATGGCTCTGTATAGCTCGTTCCTGTTTACGCTGTCATAGGCGACCTTAAAATCGATAAAGAGGTGGTGAATATCGATCTAAATAAAATTAACTCAAAAAACAATGGATGTAGAAAATAGAGAATCTTAGTTGGTACCTTTTGAGAAACAAAGATTTTCGAAAAATGGGCGTGGATTTTACAAAATATATTTTTTTTATATTTTCCTTGCTTATAAGAATGAACACAGAAAATTTCATCGAAATCTTTAAAGCCGTTTCCAAGAAAAGAAAATAGAGAAAATGTGGGCGTGACAGTTTGAATCCACCCCTATATCTACGCTGCTGCAAGAGGTAGGTGGCCGCCATTTTGGATTTAAGTTCACTACATATACCAGAAACGACCTACGTCCACTATGGACTTCATAAACCATCCTGCGAGAGGCGGATATAAGAAGTCACAAGAAATATCATATGCTTCATGAGTCATGATCGTGACCAAAAAATAGGTATTCCCTGCTAATAGAAAGCCTCTTTTGTTGCCTTTGTGCCTTTACACGTCAAGTGCACCCCGTCCTTTCATTTAAATATCCATCCCTATACCTATGTTTGATTAATTTGTTATTGGCCTATTTTCTGCTTTAGATTGCATAATATAAGAACTGAGATACGTTACCTATATTTTAAAAACCCATGATTCTCAGTTTAGGCTTGCTTGAAGAATTAAAAGAAAGGTTTGATTTTTAATTAGAAGCTTATAGCGAATAAAGCAAAAAAAGAAATTTCGACAATTTAGAGAATTTTTGATTGGAATTTCAGATGGAAACATAGAAATAAATACTTTTTTGTTCTGAGAATCCTTTTGCAAACATAACCAACAACAAATCAGCAAAAATACAAATTTAACATTAAACGAAAAGCACTTGTCACAGGGAGTTGATTTTTCATAATGGCACTTTTCTAGAACAAATCAGCATATAAGTAGGTAGGGCTAGGGACACACATCCAAACATTTTCAACATTAAAATGCTAAAAACGAATGAGTTTTCAACCCTCTAAGTTCATTTAGGTATGTACAAATATTAAAGGCAATATTTTATTTCGGCAGCTGTATCAGGCAAAAAAAAACCGAACCTTATTTCAGAAAATTCAAATGAGATACAATACATTGCAGTGCGATATTATTTGTTACAACTTATAAGGGAAATGCAACTTTTCCGAACCCTTAAATATTTTCATGTACATATAAGTCAAAAGTATTGAGGAAAAAAGCAAAAGTACCTTAAACTTGAAACAGGACATTTCAGTGTCCAGCCAAGTCACCTTTTTTTGTATTCAAAATTTTATTTATTGGCTTTTCACACTGAACCAGAAATTTATAAAGCGTTTGACGTTTCAGAAAAATATATGAGAGCCTTTAAAAAATTAAAAAAAAAAAACTCGTGAAATAAACGCTTAAATATGAAACATGTTTTGTCGGTTAAAATAAGATGCGCTTAGCACACTTCACCGCCTAATCGAGCAGTTAAAAGTAGGGTTTGAGGATGTTTATCAAAAACATGTACAAAAATAATGAAGAAACAATAGATATATGTATGTAGGATGTAGGTACAAAACAATCCCGCGAACGCCACACAGGCAAATTTTCCGAAAAACATGGCCAAAATTATTTTTTTTGTTTTTTCAATTTATTATTGCATGAAAACATCAACAGAAGATAGTTTTAATAAAAAGCACCACTTTTAAGCGAATTTGCACCAAAAATCGTTAAGAAACAGAAAAATTGTAAAAAACGTGAATTTGAAAAAAAAAAATTTTTTCAAAAAAAAAAAAAATAAAAACAAAAACATTTATAGGGATTCTCGCACTTGACATTTTAATAAAACGTTATTTATACATTTAACATATTATTAAAAAAAAGAATTAATAAAGTTTAAATCAACATAAATACAAAATAAACATAAATGAACATGTATAAACATCATTTATTGACTTGTGAAACTGGACCCAATTTATTCTGCTTGCTCGACCTCTGGTTCTATACTATTAGAAACTGAAGTACTTCAGATGGAAACGCATTGTTAGCTTTAGGAGTAAGTTTCCTCAAGCTACTTATAAATGGGTCAGATGAAACCAAGAGGTTGTGAAACACATCTTCCATATTTTGCTGCCTCGAAAATTTTCTTGAGAAACTTTCTCGAAAACGTTTTATGTCTTTGTTTCGTGATTCTTGGGCTTCTTCGCCGAGCTGCCCAATGGGAAGAATAGCTCCAGATATAATTTCAGGGCTGTGTATTAATATACAAATACAATTGCGGTATCAATACAATACTCTTTAAATCGATCGATTTGTATTGGATACCCACTGGATATTGTTAATAAAACAACTCGAAATCGGCGTATGATGTTTTCATCTATGTTTGTTATATCCGAAGAAGTAGCAGAGTTTTGGTATTCTTCGGTATTGTAATTAGAACGCAAATTTTCCGTCTTGCGTCTCTTTGATCGTTCGCTTAAGTCCGAAAAATCCATCTGAGGTCGTCCAACAAAACCACGGGTTTGACATTGAAACGAAATTTCACCTCGTAACCAATTCGTATTCTGTTTTAAAAAGTTGTTGTGGCTTCTTGAGGCGCTCAGCCATCTTCTTTTATGTTCATGGGCAAAATCAGTTAACGATTTCTTTGTTTGCTCTGAAATTTCAACATTGGTCTCGTTTTTCACCTTTTCTACCAAGAAACGATTTTTTTCTGTTATGTCACGAGATGTACAGCTTCTAAAAAATTCAGAAAGTCGATTTCTTGAAAGAAGGATGAAGCTCGATCGCGATCCTGTGTCAAAAAAGCTCTAATTAAAAAAATAATAATTTTTTTTTCAGTGTCCTTAACACCTTTTAGAGCCAATATTTTAAAAAGTCGCAAAAAGTCGCAATATTTATTGACTGCATTTGATTAAGAAATAATTAATCTAACTTTAGAGACTATTTTCATTATGAAGCAATTTCAATCAACATAACTTTTTCATTATCAAAAAAAAAAAAAACAAAAAAAATTCTTTTCATAAACATCATCTCCATTAGCTTGAAAATTTACTCCACACTTAAAATATTGCAAAAAAAGCATCATCACCCTTTTATTACATACCACTAGCAACAGAATCCATGATAAAATATTAACCAAAGCGAACAAAATTATTAAAAGAATAACAAAATAATACCACTGTTTACCATAAACCAAACTTGCTACTGTAGTCTTTAGTTTTAAGTTTGCACTTTAAAAGCATCGACTGATTAAACAGTTACAATTTGCATCGTATGATCAATCTTGTATAAAGCGTATGTTATTTGTAAACAATTTGGCATTAAAAAAAAACAACAAATACGATATTTTTTTTTCATAGTTTTGGCCACGAATTTGGGAAAATTTGCCTGTGTGGAACGGTACCCCCTTTGGCTGAAGCACCCTCTTCAATTGTTTTTGTCCGTGTCCGTGAAAACGTTTGCGAGAATTCAAATCGGTATACATCCCTTTCCCTTCGTGTGCATTTTATTTTACTTATGTAGTTAACTGTCCCTATTTGAAATACACGGGAGAGCGTTTACATGTTTCAAACAAAAATGCACATCATCTGATTTTAGAGCTTGTGGTTAAAAAGAGAGAACCAAACTTTGTTTGCTATTCTGTTTTGTATTTATGTGTTAAAGATAATATAATTTTTGCAAAACCTTGTGGGGAATTATATGAAGACACATGATGACGTCGGTAAGACAGTGATATATGCATAGAGTAATAGGCTTTTAACACTGAAGACTGAAATAGAAACTCAAAAAGTTTTCGAAATTCCAATAGGTAGGTATAAGTTTTAGCAAAAAAAAAAATAAAATACACGACTGGGTCGCACGAACTTGCTCTAATGAGTGACAGTGGTTTAGGGGCTTGAGATTTTGATAAAAATAAAATTTTCAAAATTCTTAAATAAATAGGTACCTACTTAAACTAATTTGAGCTTAAAAAAAGTACGCCATTTTATTTCTCGGATAAATTTGAATTTATGAGAATAAATTTATAAAAATCTGTGTAGCGGTTTTTGAGAAAAAAAGTTTTTTTTGAAAAACTTTTTGAAAAAAATTTTCAAAAAATATTCAAAAACGCCAGTTCACAGGTATTCAGCAAATACATTTATTTAAAAATTTTAGAAAAAATTTAATAAGCAGTTTTTAAAATATTAATTTTTTTAATTTTTTTTTTTAAAATGCTTTTAAAAATACAAAAAAATATTTTTCAAAAATATTGGTATGCAATACAAATTGAGCTATCTACAGCTATATGTGTGTGAAATTTCGAAAGAATCGGTTGAGTGGTTTTCGAGATGGTCGAAAGCAAAAAAAACGGTCCTATGGAAAGTACCGTTCTTAGCCATTTTTAAAACTTTTTTTTCAGCCATATGATTGGTCGTACCTAAAAAGCAACACTGATTTTTTTAAATAGAAATCGTTAGAGCCGTTTTTGAGAAAAATAAGCTTTAACGTAACGGTTGTATGGCAGGTACCGTTATTTTTTGAGCTAAAAAAAAAAATTTCAATTTCCCCTCTGTACAATACCTAAAAAAGTCTATATACCAAGTTTGAAGCAATTCGGCCCACCCGTTTGGGCTGTAGGTCTCTATACAGACAGACAGACAGACAGACAGACAGACATACAGACGGACAGAATTTTTAGACCATCTTTTCTCGTCTTCGCTATCATCGTAATGTCATGTTTGGTTGTTATCTCTAAACTTTTTTTTTCGACGAATGCATAACTTGCCTTATAGTACCTATAATCGCAAGTAAAAAGCCTTATAATATTGTACTGAAACATAGGACACACTTCGTTTTGTCTTTCTTTAGTAGGTAAGGGAAGGTGGTCAAATCACGGTGGGTAATGACGATCAGTGTAGTTTCAGCCTAACCAATGTGAAGTTAGTTTCGGTTTCGATTACATACATATGAGAGAAGAAAGAAAAACAATGTCTAATTTTGAATTTAAGACATCAAAACGAAATTTAGTGCTTCTATTCTTATTGTTTGAGTTTTTGTTTGTTAGATTATGTGCTCTATATCTATATACACTTGCTCATATACCTAGTTCACTTTTTTCAAAAAAAAATCTTGTATTTTTTAAATAAAATATTATTTTAATGGTTGCGCATGAAATTGGGTGATCACGGTCAGATGACCCAGGATGGCTAGAGGCTGCAAAAGAACTTCAAAAAAGGCCCTCTGGTCGGATACAGGAGACATTTTAATTGAAAAGGAAAAGAAATACAAATTTCAAAAACCATGCCAGTTAAACGTAAAAAAGAGAAAAAAGTCGAAAAGCATAAACTTAAAATATTTACAGAAATTTCTGACGAAGATAGTATGGCTCAAAATAACAATGATGATGTCGAAAGTGAGACAGGCCAAAATAAGTTTTTGTTTTGCGATGATATTGGAAAAAACAATGAGTTTCGCTGCACATTGAGTGGTAGTTTGGCACATGCAGAGTACTCTGAATGGGAGTCACCGAAGGGTACAAATGCGATATTTGTATGTACCTATCTATAGTATTTTTCCAAGTGTTTTTATTCATTATTTAATTGAAAATTGAAGTATTTTAATTTTTTTGCCCATGTTCATGACCGTCATTACTCATTATGATGGGTAATGGCGGTCAAGTTAGACTTTTTTCTTTAAAGTATATGTGATAGAAGTTTTCTCGCTTCTGAGAAACTTGAAGAATTAATTAGTTTATATTTTGCGTTTTAAATAAAAAATATTAAAAAACATTTTAAGTGAATTTTCGTACTTTTTCCTTAAGTGACCGCCAATCGACCACCTTCCCCTACAAATTCCATAATCTGAGCACATACATTCCACTGTGTGTTTTTTCCCTCATACCTAAGATTGCAAGTTTTGGAATTTTGTTATAAACTGCTAGTTTATAAAAGCTGAAATATATTTTGTTATAAATTGCTAGTTTATGAAAGCTGAAATGAAAATTTAGTTTTGACGTATAGGTAATGAGGTTTTATACAAAATAAAAAGCAGAAAGTCGAGATAGACCCTAATGTAGAACAACATCCAAACATGTCCTTCATTTCCGATCGATTTAGGAAACACCCTGTATATCAAGATGTTATTTTTGAATCTTCATATAGGTTGTTGAAATTCGGTTGTTATTTTTAATATAAAAAACTTGGTTGCCTGTAAAGTCAATTTACGGCCATAATTGTACGTGATAAAGAGGTGACAAAACAGTTCACGTGTAGGTTGTACCCCCCCCCCCCCCCCAACCACCAGCCACCCATCCAACCACCGACCTCCCACCAGTTTCGTAACAAAAAATTCCTCTTCCAAGCACCAACCACCCACCATTTTTGACAATCCCCCCCTTACACCAAATCCCCCCACCCACCGTTTTTGTCAAATTTTTCATAATTTTTAAAATTCTATGTTCTCATGATCTGTAAGTTAAATTCTTCTCAATTTTATTGTTTGATATTTCTTCGATTTGTCGCTCTTCCGGGGAGTTCGGCTTGGATTATATGTATGTATGTATAGGTACCTAAGTATTGTTTTAACTTAAGATTCAATTTAGATTAAGTTTCTGTAAGCCAGTTAAAAACGTGAAAGCATCAACAACCGAGAGACTTAATAAGACATAAGTGGTATCAGGTGATAAGTTTGATTTAAATATTAAACCCAAACCCCTCTTCCATTAAGAAACAATTGGTTTCCTCTAATTGATAAAGGCACTCGTTTTCTATTAAAAGGTACGAACACTCATTTCAGAAACCGCAAGTATACCAGTGAAAATATCCTTGCCAACGAAAATCAATTTTCTATCGAAATTCTAAGAGTAGAGAAGACATCATGAAGTAGTGTTATCCTCGATGTCTTTTATCAATTGCCTTGCAACAAATTTTCCTTGGAAGGATTCTGTAGTTTGAAAAGGTTCAATGGCCTTTCTTTTAGATCCAAGGGCGACCACTCCCTTTTTGTAAGGGTGAATGGTGAAAGTTAATATACCTAAGAATATGAAATTGAAAGAGTATCTTTTAATATAGGAATATATAGACGTAAATAAATAAATAAATATATAAAGAATATTACTTTCGTTGCGTTTTAATATTTTACAATAAGATGGAGGCCTAGGAACTAGGAAGCTATTAGTTGTATATTTACATTCGAAGTGCTTTTCCTTGGCTCTTCGTCTTTATATAATATATGCTAATCAAGTAACCAGAAATATTTAACCTTATATCCTTTGTTGTAGGTATACCTACATTATCGGTAAAGTTTCCCCTAAAAAGAATTTCATAACATCCCCCAAAGTGTAACCAACTAATGGATCTACTTCGTGCTTGTAACCATGCAGCTGTTAGAAGGATTTTTCCTTGTTACTACTACAAACTTCACCATGGTATTTATTCAAATTATCCTTTTCATTTTGGTAGGATATTGAATTGTAATAGGTATATGCATAAAAATGACCGCTCGGACAAGTCTTATTCGCCTCTTAAGCGACTGGGATTCCAAATTTTGGTAAAACGTTACTTTAGTCCTGCGAACGGCACGGCGATAAGGGTTGTGGGTTGATATTGTTTTTTTTTTTTTTGGAAAGGGTGTAAAAATTATTTGTATATAGGTAACATTATTGGGGAAACAATGCTTAAAATTAAATAGAACATACGCGCAAGTGCAAGCTCATGTACATTAAAACCAGCCGGAACTAGGGGTTGAAGCATATCGTTGTATATACATAAATATGTACATGTGTTCTTATGCGAGGGTTTTCACCCTCATGTCCTGTGTCCTGTTAAATTTGTTTTCCCTAGATTTTGTATTGAACTTCGTGAAAATGATATCCTGACAGTACGACATGAGGGTAAGTTTTTTGTATTGCGTGCAGATTGATCGTTTATAACAAAGTCACTGCTACATGATGGGATTGGAATTGTTAAAGGGACTTGCTCACTGTCGGTCGTTGGCATATGAATAATCTTTGTTTCAATAAAATTCTACCTATATTTTTTTAAAACTAGAAACACAAATTTATTGTTCTTATAGGTACATAATTTCATAGATATCTACCTACATTCTTATGACCTTTCTTACTTGATATTGTCAAACGAAATATCGTTTTCTCATCTGATCCAAACAACAATTTGAATAGGTACCTAGGTACCTACCTATCTGAACTTTATCTTAAACTTAAATATTTACCAAAAAACTATACGACACTATGACACAACCTTTCTTAAAGTCAACTGATCTCATTGTGCAGATCCAATCCATACTCAGATACAGACCGAGGGACATGACATGACGAAAAACTATACGTTTTTTAGCTTTTCCATAATCGTAATGTTAGATTAACTTAGTACTTTGATCATAAAAGACCAGGATTGCAAAAAGTTCACATCACATATTTAGCTGACAATTTGGTATGTATATAAAATTGTAAGTTTACACGATTGATGGAAAATTAGTTAAAATAATTTTTCAAAAATTTGTCAATATTATTAGGTACCTAGGTATATATGTAGGTACCTACCAATAATATGTAGCTTTAGTTTTTACTCTAAGTTTTAGCAAAATATTGAAAATGTTTAGTAATAATTCCCTCCCCCACACTATTTAAAGCCCTAAATTTATTTAACATTCAAGATGGTATAGCTTTGGAAACAACTCATTCAAATAAAAATTAAAAAAAAAATGTATCGCGCATCCGTGGATGGGCTGCCTAAGAATTTTCCCTCAGCAAGCACCATGCAACTAGGCACATTGCTGTGAGCTAATCTACCAAAATACACCTTAAGTTAACAAACACGATGAGTAGAAAGAGACTTCTGATTGTTTGTATATTTTTTTTTGCAAATCGTACTGCCCTGCAGTGTGTAAGTACGAAAAGAAAACAGTATCAGTATATTTTTATTTTATTCTTGTAATTTTTTTTTGTCAATGAACCACTACGCTACGGAAGTACGGACTACCACTACTAGTACAAAAAAAAAACACGACAAAAATGGAACATAGGAACATAGCGGAATATGAACAAAGCGTCATAAAATGTTGTCTTCCCCTTACCACTACACATACGATGCGATGGGCGCAATACAATAGCAAACAGCAAACTCTATTGGTAAACCAGGCCCATAGCAGAACAAATAAAATGGGGTGACATGAAACCCTTGCACTATAAAGTTTTTTAATTTGGTTATAGAAAGTAAATTATGGAGCATGATGATGTTTCTGTAAATACTAAGGCCGAATTGTTTTATTTTATTCAAAAATTGTTTTGGGAAGAACTGTCTTGTACGTTTTACTTTTATTAAAGGTGAAAGATAATAAATCTGTAAACACAATAGATAAGCAAGTTTTTAACAGTTCAATTATACCAACTATACAGTTGTCTATCAACAAGTTGAGACTAATAAAAACGGGCACAAACCTAACCAATAAATTAAAAACTATTTTTATCAAACCTAAACAATCGCAGTTTTCAAGATTTTCTGTATTTTGAATTTATCTTTTTCCAAAGCTCTTATAAAATCTCTCAAACACTAGGGACCAGGTAATTTGAAAAGCAATACCTACCACCAAAATATTACATTCAGCAGAAATTCGGGTCAGCTAAGTTACTGAAGCTTTTACAGATTGTTTGTTTGTCACCAATTGCAAACATGATCACAGTATTTACCACTCAATTCTTGTTTGAAGTCAAAACTTAATTAACGACGTTGCTATTTCAATTAAACGAAAAAGCGACACTAAGAACGAGACAAACATATTGCATTTATAGGATTAAACTTGCTATAGAATGAGGTAGTATACAGAAATATGTACTCAATTCTTAATCCTTTTTTGAAGTGAAAAGCCTTCAAAGGCGTTTTAAACTCGGTAAATAAAAGCAACGCTGGCAAGAAACAACCAAACATACCCATCACCCTGTTAAAGACTCACAGGATACGGAAATACAGTGCTCTCTACTATTGTGCGGTATTTTTCACAATCATTTTGCTGTTTTTTCTTAAGTGGAGTTTTATCAAGTGTGAATTGCATAGGCGTTAAATTTTTAGGACACTTCTCAAAGCTTTTGCATAAAAATTAAATTTCTACAAGAATAGCAAACGCAGGTGCATTTGACAGCCATAACAAGATCACTGACCCCCTTATATATACCTCATAAACACTTACATCAAAAGGTCAAATATTTCACCTACCCATGACAAAATTGCCGTGCCAAAAACTGAATAAATTATGAAAAAAAAAAATACCCAAACCCTTATTCGACTTCCCCTTTCATGTAAGTTATTGAACAAACTTGGTTTCCTTGTTAACGCTGTGTTGACGCAAAAAAAAAAAAAAAACCACCCCCTTTGAGAAGAAAATGTTACATCCGCGCCTGTGTCGTGTCTGGTCTCTCGTATGGCTGGTGGTATACCTTTGCTCTTGTGAAAAGTTTCATTCGTGTGGAAAACTTCATGGTGTAATGTTGTCTGCGAGTTGAGATCCGTATTAATTTTAATGTTAATTTGTTAATCTTTATATTCATACAATAGTAAATTATTAAAAATTTTAATATAAAAAAAAAAAACAAGTGCAGTCTCGTTAATTAAAAAAAATATCGTCCAATTAAAACAACAACAAAAAATACATACACCACCTAAAGTGCGAAGAAGAGAAAAAAAAAATTAATTATCGTCGCTTATTCAATCGATGTTAGCATCTTGTGTTTGAAAAAAAAAAATTATAATTTAAACGCCGAAAAAGTCAGTTGTATTAAAATTGTAAGAAGAAAATTTTATTAACTGCATTGTGCAACTTCGATATAATTTTTCTTCTTTTCAACAAAAAAAAAAAAAAAAAAAGGAGAAAAGAAAAATTGTGTATCTCTCTAGCTTGTATATGCTTGCTTGGGTGAATTAAAAACGAAAAGGAAAAATCAATAAATTGATCGGCAGCCATCATTTGTCCCGTCTCTTTCTGTCTTACCCTGTTCCAATTGTGTTGTTTGCTGTTTCGCGTTTATTGTGTATAGTTTTTCTCCACTACGACTACAACTTTACAGTTCACACACGAAATCTAAAAACCAACCACCACTCAAATAAAACCGTTTGTTAGTGTGTGTGTGTGCCATCAAAAAAAAAAAAAGGAACAAACACATCTATATCATCGTATATTTTTTTTCTAATCCGACAAAAGTATCTATACCAATATCTTTCATGATGACAAATGCTCCTGGTGTTGAAGCCCAAGCAATAATTCAAGGAACAAACCAAGCCGCCAGCCAGCAAATTCAACTCCAACAGCTTCAACAACAGCAGCAGCAGCAAGTCCAGCAGGTTATAATGCAAGTCCAGCAACAACAGAACCAGCAGGCAGTAGCTGCTGCGGCCGCTGCAGTCACGCAACAACTCCAACAACCCAAATCCCCTCTAAGTCAGAATGGTAAAATGGAATCGAGTGAAACGAGGACAAATCTCATCGTCAACTATTTACCCCAAACTATGACCGAAGATGAGATTCGCGCCCTATTTTCGAGCATCGGTGAAATTGAGAGTGTGAAGTTGATTCGCGACAAATCGCAGGCCTTCATCGATCCATTAAATCCACAAAACTCTCCCAAAGGACAAAGTTTGGGCTATGGATTTGTGAATTACTTGCGTGCGCAGGATGCCGAACAAGCTGTGAATGTGTTAAATGGACTTCGATTGCAGAATAAGACGATCAAAGTATCTTTTGCGCGTCCAAGCTCTGATGCTATCAAGGGAGCAAATCTGTATGTATCTGGTTTGCCCAAAACGATGACCCAACCTGAGTTAGAAGGCGTCTTCTCACCCTTCGGAACAATAATAACATCTAGAATTTTACAAAATGCCGGCAGCGATAATCAGACAAAGGGCGTTGGATTTATTCGTTTTGATAAACGTGAAGAAGCCACCCGCGCTATTATCGCCCTCAATGGAACCACCCCGAAAACTTGCACAGATCCAATTGTTGTGAAATTCTCCAATACCCCCGGCAGTACCAGCAAAATAATTCAGCCACAAATACCGGCATTTTTGAATCCACAACTGGTACGCCGAATTGGGGGTGCTATGCACACTCCAGTAAATAAGGGTTTAGCTCGCTTCTCACCCATGGCTGGTGATATGCTTGATGTTATGATTCCAAATGGCTTGGGTGCAGCAGCAGCTGCTGCTGCCACCACCCTCGCTACTGGACCAGGCGGGGCGTATCCCATTTTCATTTATAATCTTGCACCCGAAAGTGAAGAGAGTGCTTTGTGGCAATTATTTGGACCCTTCGGAGCTGTTCAAAGTGTGAAAATTGTCAAAGATCCAACAACAAATCAATGCAAAGGATACGGATTTGTATCGATGACAAATTATGATGAAGCAGCAATGGCAATCCGAGCACTTAATGGCTACACCATGGGCAATCGAGTGCTGCAAGTTAGCTTTAAAACAAACAAATCAAAGTAAGTATATAATAAATATACTTGATTAAAAATACCTAATATTTATTATTAATTTTTGGACAAATCGATATTTATAAAAACTTTTTTCTTCTCAATATTGTTCTCTCCCCTTTTTAGTATGAATGCCGTCTAAGCAACTAGGTAGAAGGGATGGTATAAAACAATAATCCCACTCTCACATACACACATAGACACACACAGGATCCACACAGGAAGTATCTCATTTGTAGTATCTTCTCATTAATATATTATATACAAAATTAAATAATAAATTATTTTATTTTATATTTAGTTTAAAGAATAATAATTATTATTATTATTTCGGAAGTAAGTAAGCTCTGTGTAGTAAATTTTGGAAAACATTTTATTAAAAAAAAAACACCTACATTTTCAAGTGTTTATCGGTTTTTTTTTTTAAACAAAAATATCGCAAAAATAACAATTTTTTCCTATAAACTCGAAAACACAAACATTTTAAATGCAAAACGAGCACTTATTTCCGTTTATTTTAAATTTATTTTTCTTTTATCAAACTAAAAAATAATAAAAAAAAAAAACTACATAAAATTAAGAAAAACTAAAGAAATCAACAAAATATAGTCGAAATATTTTGTTCAAAGACTAGTTATTGAAAATTAGATAAGAAATTTATATTAAAAAAAAAAATAATAATAATATCTCTTCCACATTTACAATTTTGAAAAATATGGTTATTAAAAATTGTTCAACAATAAGAGTTAAAAAAAAAAAATATATCGGTAAACTTGCAATCATGTTAAATATATTGATAAAAATGTAGATCACTTGGTTGTTTGTTATCGTGGTTTAAGCAAATTTAATATTTTTTACACAGTACTAACTAATACCACTTACTTACCTACCTATCTACACAAAATTCACAAAACAAACAAAAAAATATACATTATAATATAGTTGTATCAACAAAAGTATTTGGACAATGTGATAAGTTAAGTTATTGTTGCTTGTTTTTTCATTATTTTTTTTTGTTAAAACGCTTTTCTTTTCAAACTAACAACATTCTTTAAACGCAACAAAAAATTAGTAACCAGTGAATGTTTTTTTTTTTTTTTTTTTTTTTTTGAGCAGTTTTATAAAACAATTTTTTTTTTTAAATTTAAAACAGTGGTGTCAGAAAAAAGATGAACATATAGGTACGTGAAGAAAACGGGTTTTTCAAACTTTGTAAATCACTTTTCAACAAAAATGGAACAGTTTTTGAAAAATCAACAGTGGCTAGCAAAAGTATTCAAACCAAACTAGGTACCATGAAATCGGATTGGCATGTCATTTTGAAACTAACATCGCAGTTAATTATTCTTCTAAAAAATGAAGTGATGAACAATAAAAGACATGTTCCTTAGCGACAAATCTATCAATTAAAAATTAATGAGCTATGCCGAAAGTTGACTGAAACTAACACGAATTAAAATTAAATCGCTTTAGTTCAAATCAATCTCTTCATTTGCAAGACTAGTTCGTTTTGTAAGCCTTTTTTTCATAGCGAAAGACTCGAAAACCACTCAATCGATTAAATTTAAATGTTTTATGTTTGAAACATTAAATGAAAGGTTTGTTCAATAAGTTTGTCGCGCTGTGCAATAATTATGCGAAATTAGTTTGCACAAATAGCCACTGCAAAAGTGGTATGCTGCTTTTTAAACTTATCGTTCAGATACTTTAAAAAAGCGTAATATTTGTTTTACAAAGTTTTTCTATTGAATGTACATAGTTGGAAACGCTTCCAAACTTCAATTTGACAGAATAAAACTGCGCCATATTTGTTTTGTGAAACCTAATAACTTTGAAAAATATGGTTATATAGGCAATCTGGATACAAGTACACGTAAAATAGGAGACAATGTTTAAAAGAGAATGTTGAGTTTTAATTCAAAATAGACGTGTCTTGTTCATATTGCTATGTTTTTGAAAGAGCCTGATCAGCTTTAGTAACTCATGTGAAAACAATTTCAAAACACGAAACATCCCAAAACTAGAACACTTGCTAACATTTTGAAAGTGGACTTTGCGAGCCCTACAAGCAATGTCTCCAGTGTGAAGCTGTGAACTAAGTGTTTAAAAAAAAAAAATCAATAATGAAAAATATCTCAATTAGGAGGTCAGATACTATCCTACGGGTTTCCTGACGAAATTTTGCCATCAAATGCCTAAAAACAGCATGCAGCCAAACATTTTAAAACTCTAGTTTGAAAAGGATTATTAAATTTAATAAATTGCAAAGCAGAGATGCTAAATCAATTGCATAGCCTAACATTTTCTGAGTAGTACCCCGTGGCGTAGTGGTTAGTGTGTCATACTGCCACGATGAAGGTTCCGGGTTTGATTCCTGAATTCACCCAAGTTCTTTTCCGGGGTACTGTCTCTTGAGAAGAAGTGACAAATCCTCCAAGAGTAATTCATGTCATGGAAAGTGCCTCTCTGTTAACCGTTCGGATTCTGCGGTAAATTATTGTTCCCTTCCAGAATATCAACGCACATACAGGAATGGTTGAGAGTCTGCAAGTCACAGGCCCCCTACCCGGCCCGGCCCCGCTTGGAGCTGTTGTGCCAAGTATTTATTTATTATAACATATGATGACATTGTATTTGTACGAAAAAACAACCTTTTCTAATCATTTTTTGAACAAAAAATGGATTCGATTTCATGGGTTTGGTTGACAACTTTACTAAAATTGTGTCAATTGTTTGTTGATCAAACATTACAAAACTTATGCCAACCACTGTCGAATATATATTTTGATAAATAAAACTGCATTCCTACAAATAAGCATACAAATATTCCCTTCATTTGAGAGTTTGTTTAAAACAAAATTCCTAAAATAGATACAAATTTTGCAGGTGCTAGTGTAGAAAATATATTTGCTTGTTTTCCTCGAATTAAAAAAAAACAACAAAAAAATAAAGAAAATTAATAAAATTACCGAAGCTGACAATATTATAAATAAATAAATAAATTATTATAATTTCTTTTGTCAGTACAATTAATATATTGAAATAATATATAAAACACCAATTGAGGCTGCTTCAGTATTAAATATTTAAGTTAAAAAAAAAAAAACAAACTCAAAACATAGGCAAATTTTTAAATATGAAAAAAAAAAAACAAGAAAAGTTACAAAAACTGCACCAAATTAAAATTGTCTCGACGGACAGGGAAGCGAAGAAAAAACAATGGGTGGGACACACACATAATAATATGAAAGAAGAAGAAAATACATAATAATAAATAAATATTTAGTTGATTTCTTTAGTTGTCTTTACCGCAAAACAAACAATTTATTATTGGCAAACAATATATATCTTACTTTTTTTTTTTGAAATATTATGTAATTTATTTAACTATTTAAGAATGAATGTGTTTTTTACAATTTTTAATTTCAAATATTTATTGTAAAAATATTTATATTATTATAATATATACCCGCATATATATTTACTATATTTAGTGTAGTAACATAACAAGCAAAAATTCAATTCTATGTATTTAAAAATAATTAAGAAAATTTCTAGTCAAGAATTATCTAAAAAAAAAAAACAAACAAACCGAAAAAGAAAAAAATTCATCAATTTTTAAGAATACAGTGCAGTTTTTTATTTTGGTATTTTAATTTTTGTTTCGTTCATTAATACAGTTTACAATTTATAACTATATAATTATTGGTATTCACAGTTGTTTGGTTTATTAAATTAGGCAAACAAGAAAAAATGTATTTTTTTTTCAAAATCACAATTGTTGTAAGTACCAATAATTAAATTTTCTTTTTTTTTTATAAAATTATTTTGATTTGATGTTAGCTGCAAAAATAAATGCAATTCAATACTGTTTACTCTTAAGCAATATTACAAACAAAAATAACCACACAGATACGATGCTATGTTTATAGACTAAAAAAGAAAAAAAAAAAAACTTAACTTAATGTTAAAAGTTCTAATTTTTTTTTATTATAATCAATATTATACAAACACATTATTTAAATAATATATTTCTTATATAAAATGATATAAAAAAAACATTGCATACTATGTAGCTATGTAGTTTTTTAAACTTCAATTTTTTTTGCACTTTATTTTCAATTTTACAAAACTTATTATGTAAAGAAACATTATAATAATATTTAAACACTATTTATTACGTATTTATATTTTTTAGGAAATTTTTTTTAGAATTATAATTGCGTGCAATAGAATTTATTTATGTATCCCGAATATTTAAATTAAAACAAACCAAAATTATGACTTACAATTTATATAAATATTGAGAAAAAAAAAACTTAACTTAACACTTAGTCTATTCAAAAAACAAAACAAAAAAATGTTTATAGTCTAAAAATCAAACAAAACAAAAAACAAAAAAAAAAAACACATCGTCGTCGTCGTCTATTTTTGTAACTTTATTTTTTTGCAGTTTATTTTTCTATAATTTTTAGTTTAGTTTTATTTTACTTTATTATATTTTTTTTTGTTTTGGGTTTTATTATTTGTATATGTTTAACTTCTTTTTTTATTTAATGGGTCTTAAATGGTTTTTATATTTATTTTTTAATTTTCAGTTTAATAATTATTTTTGTCTTTAGTTTTATACTACCATCACTCTTAATTTTAATTTTATTATTTGATTTTGTGTCTTTTTATTGTATTTTAAATAAAAATGGATTAAAACAAAAATTAATTATTGTTTTTTATGATTTTTGCCTCTTTTTTTTTAATTTGATTTTTATAGATTTTTTTTGTATCTTCATAAATATAGAGACAGTATGTTGGTTCCATAACATCAATCTTGATCCCACCCTGCGATCGTTTTTCTTCTTCCATCACATTATATATTTAGTTTTTTTTTTAACTTTTTATTTTTTAACTTTTATTTATAAAAATCACTTAATTTTTATAATCAAAAACAAACAAAAAAATAATAAAAAAGAGAAAAAGTAATGCAAGACTGAAATTTATATTTTTCAGTTTGGCCCCCGAAAATTCGTTTGATTTGTTTGTCATTTTTTTGTTTCTCCAAAAAACGACAAACATTTTGAACAATTCTAGTCAGAAAAAAAAAGTTTATTCTAGTCAGAAAGAAAGAACTCATGATACTCCTTTTTCGATCTTAAGGAAAAATAATACTTAAGATTAAAAAAAAAAAAAAAAAAACGTGTACATAATTTAAGCACACAGTTTATTAGTGTGCACTTTTATTACACTCTTTCTCTTTATGGACAATTTGGTCAGTTAAATTAATTTTTTTTATCTGATCTATTTTCTTTTTTGTTAAGGAGATTAAAGTGTGTCCTTTTTTTAAAAATTGTTTTGTGTTAGCTTATTTATTTGTGTATCACACTTCTTATTAATGTTATTTAAATTGACAAAGAAACTATTCTCCATGTTCCACATGCGTTCAAATGATATTATTTGCAACAACAACAAATGCTGATATTGTATTTTAACACAAGCAACAAAAAAAAAAATATTTATTATTACAGACTATACATTCCAAGGATAAACTAGATAATAAGTTAAAATATAAAAAAAAAAAAACAAAAAAATCTACAATTTATAAATTAAATTATTTCATTTAGAATATTTATACTTCAAAAATTCTCTGTTTAAACAAAACAACAACAAAAAAAAATATTTTAACCTATCGAATATTTCTCATATTATAAACAAACAACATGTATTGATTGACAAAAAAATTTACGAAAAATAATTTATGAGTTTTCTTTATTTCGTTTATGTATGTAAAAAAAAATATGGATTCGTTCAGTAATTTCCTTCTTTTCTATTTGGTAAAAAAAAAACAGTTTTGTGTATTTTTGTATATTATTATATATACGTGATTCCGCACATGTTTCGATTTTGTCCCTTAAAAACTTTCGTTTCGTTTTGTTTTGGTTTTGTGTTTCATGATTCATTTTATTTGGCATACAAATTTCAGTTTTAAATTTTATTTTTTTTTAAATTAAAATCCCAATAATTGTCGCTAATATTTTTATAAGCTTCTGATTTTTTGAGAGCCAAACAAAACTCTTTATTTTCAATTTGATTTTTTTTAATTAAGAAGGTTTTTTTAGTTTTTAATATTTAAATTTAGTTTATGATTTATTTATTGATGGTGATCAATTTTATTTTTATTTTTTTGTCTTTGATGGATGTAAGAAAAGACTTCAAATGCTGAAGCATGTGCAATTTGTGCCCTGTTTAATGCTCCCAAAACATATTCCTTGGGTGTATTTAAGCGCAATTTTTGAGGTTTTGGGTTGTTATGTTACTTCAGATATTCAAATCTAGAGGCCATATGTTAAATTGTCAATTTTAGTTTTAGAGTTTTTGATTCATTTACATTGATTTATGAAATTTCAAAATTGTTTAATTTTTACAAACTACTATGTTTAAAAGAAATTCCAAAGCTTACGTGTATATGACAGACAACTTTCTTTAAATCATTTATTTCTAAGTTATTCTTTTCGTACATTGTGTCAGTTCTGTTCGATATGAGTTCACTACCGCAGATTAAAATCATTTTTAAAGCACGAAAACCATCTCAATCCCACTTCTGATATCAAATTCAATGACTACAACGAACTACGTTAATTACTAATTGATGGCTTCCTTCTTATGCTATTTTTCGAGTTCGCAAAATTTTTAATTTGCTTCCAAGTGATTAATTTGCATTAACTTACGTTTCTAAACTTAATTTTGTCAATGTTTTAAGAAAGGAGCTGTCTCTCTTTGAGGTCTTATCAACCGTTTAAGAGAGAGTTGTTGCATCCTACGTATCTATTTTATTTGTTGCGATGATGCGGATATCTTGGATGTACCTCTTGTAATCTGTTCATTTCCTTTCGTCACCAAAAGTCATTGCACAGGATTAGTAATTAATTTGTTCTGTATTTTTTGATTCATCAACTGGAATACATACTAACGTGTCCTCGTTAGCATTGAATCAGACTGAAAGAATATTAAAACCTTTCGTTGCTTAAGTGATTTGAAATCTGTATGTTCTGACCATTTTATTAACAAGGTGTCTAAACTATAGACGCCAGTAATTCTAAATAAGTCCACCGGGGAGACACTGTTAAGGGCTGAAAAAGCCCTGTGAACCAGAAACTGCAGTACAAGCATTCAGTCTTTTTTAAGCTAACTCGGCAGCCATTTCTCTTCAAAACAGTAAATTATTTTTGCTTATCACTTCATCGTCAGCTTTGGTCTATTAGTCTAAGTCTAGATCCAAGTAGGGGACATAGCTGTGGCTATGCTTATATCGAGACAGAAAAATTGACTACCAGGCTTCTTTTATTGAAAATTTTCTGTCATAACGCGTGAATATTCTAAATCCTATTTGTCCAATCACGTTGAGTTAAATAAATTGACAAAACAACATATAGTCTCATGATGATGTTTTTACATCGATAAAAATTTTCCAAAATTTGTTTCATTATCGCGCCAGAAAAAAAAATAAAACGGATTCCCTAAATTAAACCCGGTGCCTAACATTAGTAAGATAAAGTTCACTTGAAAATAATTTAAATTCAGCTATTCGAGAAAAGCCTTCTCTCAATGCTTTTGATGAACCGACTTTATCTAACTATAGATTTGCACCTTAGTGTCTAAAGTTATTTTAATTAAACATTTTTTCAGTTGTGTGTAATTTCTGTGCAAAAAAAAAACTACAATAATAATGATTTAATTTGTCTTTCTAAGTGCTTTTATTTCTTTTCGTTTTATTTTCTATCTTAACAAATAAATAATTTTTTTAGTGTTGTTGCGTTTTAATTTTAATTTTTGATTCTTTTGTTGAGATAAAAAAAAAAATACTAATATTTTCAGTATGAATAAAATAATATGTTAATATATTTTCGGTAAGTAAAATTATTGTTTTTATTTATTTGATTGTTGTTTTAACAATGACATTTATAATTATTATTGTTTATTTTTAGAAGTGCTATAAATTACGATTATATCATATTTTTTTGGTTTAATTGTAATTTATCTTCTGCTAGTACCCAATCGAATATTTATTATGTATTATATTTATTTTGTAAAAAAAAAAGTAAAACAACAAAATTAACAAAACTTTTTGATATTCTATTGATTTGATAATAATTTTTACATAACTATATATTTATTTCTTTTTTTACTTTCAGGAGAGCTAGTTAATTATTGTTTTGTGTAAAAACAATATCTATATAGTTACACATATATGTTTTAAAAAAAATCTCATCACCGAGTCGGTTTTTTGTTTTTGTTTTTTTTTCAACATTTATACAATTTTTATTGTTTTTGATTCTTTTGTATATATTTATTGGTTTTTTCTTTCAGCTTTATTGTTGTATATACATTGATTATAAAAATACAACTTGATTATATACTTTTTCAGTTTTATAATTTACAAACTGTGAGTAAGAAAAATAATTGTTTTAATTTTTTGTTTGTGTTATTTAATTTCTCATAATATTTTTGTTTACTTTTGAGTTTGATATTTAAAGATTTTCTTTTTATCTTTCTTGAAAAAAAAACTCAGGGTAAAATAGATCCTAAAAAAAAAAACTAAAGTACAATTATAAGACTGAAAAATTAAGATAGGACTGTGATAATGTTTTATAAAACAAATAAATAAAATTAAGTATTAAATTGTGTATTAAACTTTTATGAAAAAGTTTTGTTTGAATTTAAAATATGAATTTATATTTTAATTAATTTAGGAGCAACGAAAACCGGATTGGGACTGCTTCAAGAACTAGAGGCTGATAGAGTTCTCCAAGACCAAGAGCCTTTTCCAAGACTTTAAATTGAATAAATAAATTTTTTGATTTTAAATTTGCTTAGTTTCAATTTTCTTGGAATAATTAATTAATTTATTAGTTGACTATTAAGGGATTCGAAATATAATCTACGAGTAAGTCTGAATCACCTCTTAGTCATTTGAATTTTTCAAAATATTCTTGGTCACTTCAATCCCTGTAGATTTTATTTTAAAGTTTTATTAACAAAAACCCGTCGTAGGTACTTGCTTCTATACGGAAATCTCGAAAACAAACAAAAACCAAACTATAAATACCTAATGCGATCAGTTTCGAATATAACTTAAATCTCAAAAAACATTTGCTTTTCAAAAATCGCTTGAAATTTCCATGCAAAAAATAAACAAGCTTTGATGAAGTTTAATAATACGGGCAATACTAGTGCGAGTCGGACGCACGAAGGGTTCCGTAACATTATCTATCAAAACGAGCAAAAAATCACGTTTGTTATGTATGGGAGCGCTCCTTACATTTTTATTTTATCTAGTTTTTAGTATTTGTTGTTATAGCGAATACAATAATACATCATCTGTGAAAATTTCAACTGTCTAACTATCACGGTTCATGAGATACAGCCTGGTGACGAGCGGACAGACGGACAGACGGACAGCGAAGTCTTATAGCGAGATTCATTCAAATTTGGAAGAATTGTTCTCAAAATCGAGAATTGCCCTTTTGAATGAAACTCTTTTTGGGTATCCATCTCAATTTCAATTTGACTTTCTGTCATTTGATTTTTGTCATTGGAAAAAGTAATCATTAATTGAATTATGAAGTTCTTCGTTCATTATTTGTTTATTTTTGTTATATTTATCACAGAGTGGCACAATTTCACAACAACACAAAATAACAGATTATTTCTCATCTGACGTTTGGCAGAAAAGTATTCAGATCGATTCTCCCAACCCATCAGAGATGCATTCTTTCGTGTTGAGAATCGATCTAGAATTGCACTTTTTGAATGAATAGCTTTGTTTGTTGAACTTTACCCAGGGTCGCCCTGGGTTTTCTTGACAACTCCAAGAGTTGTCAAAAAAACCTGGGTTTTTCGGGTCTCAAAAAACGCATGACGGCTGCTGATTGTATATTTTTCACAACGCACAAAATCAAAAGTTTCCATTTCGCTTTATTTGTTCGATTTGTATTTACTTCCATCAAAATAAATGCATTCACTTGCATTTCATTTAGTTTTATCGAAAAAAAAAGACATGCAAAATCAAATACAGAAGAAAAATACACAAGAAATGCTTGACAGCAAAAGTCACTTCAGCAGCTGATTCGTTACCTCAACTCGCCCCAGCTTAATAGCAAGATCGACTTCAGGGTGACTTCAGGGCGACCCCAGGTTTCAAAAAACAGAATTTTCTTTTGAGGGCGAGTTGAGGTAATTCAAAAAACGCGCTGTGGCGACCCCAGGGTGACTTCAGGGCTCAACAAACAAATCTAATGAAACTCAAAAGTTAAAAAGATCAAAACTTTTGACAGAAAGAGCAATTCTTTTCGTGAATGAAACTCGCTATTATGTTTGTTCGCGTACTTTTTGTCAGAGAGAAGATACTATATTAGTATCTAGTATTAGTATTAGTATACAGTATTAGTATCTTCTCTCTGCTTTTTGTGCCAAAAAATGAAAACCGTCAAAATTTCTCAAATAAGAGAAAAATCTCTCTCACTTACCGAAAAGTATACGAACACTTTTTGTGGTAAAACTTGAAAAACGTCAAATTCGATTTTTTTGATTGGGTAGCTCTTCGCGGTAAGGGTCATCTGCAACAACAAATGTTTACGTCATTCGATTTTGACAGAGTTCAAGTTTTTACCAGATGAAATTTCAGTGGGTAAAAACTTGCAAATAAATGAACGAAAGAATAAAACAGCTGTTATTTTCTTTCGTTCATCTCTCAGTACGCGAACGCTTTTTGTGTTAATAGCTTTGTTTGTTGAGCCCTGAAGTCACTCTGAGGTCGCCACAGCGCGTTTTTTGAATTACCTCAACTCGCCCTCAATACAAAATTCTCTGTTTTTTGAAACCTGGGGTCGCCCTGAAGTCGATCTTGCTACTTATAGCGAGTTTCATTCAAATTTGGAAGAATTGTTCTCAAAATCGAGAATTGCCCTTTTGAATGAAACTTGTTTTGGGTATCCATGTCAATTTGAATTATACTTTTTGTCATTTGATTTTTGGCTTTTGTCATTGGAAAAAGTAATCATTAGATAATTGATAATTAATTGGATAATTAAAGTACATATTAAGTTCTTCTTTCATTATTTGTTTATTTTTGTTATATTTATCACAGACTGGCACAATTTCACAACAAACAAAAAAAATAACAAATTATTTCTCATATGACGTTTGACAGAAAAGTATTCAGATCGATTCTCCCAACCCATCAGAGATGCATTCTTTCGTGTTGAGAATTCATCTAGAATTGCACTTTTTGAATGAATGAAACTCTCAAAAGTGAAAAAGGTCAATTCTTTTGACAGAAAGTGCAATTCTTTTCGTGAATGAAACTCGCTATTAGTTGGGGGTGGGGCGAGTTGAGGTAACGAATCAGCTGTTGAAGTGATTTTTGCTGTCAAGCATTTCTTGTGTATTGTGTGAAGTCGATCTTGCTACTTAGGTGGGGCGAGTTGAGGTAACGAATCAGCTGTTGAAGTGACTTTTGCTGTCAAGCATTTCTTGTGTATTTTTCTTCTGTATTTGGTTTTTCATGTCTTTTTTTCGATAAAACTAAATGAAATGCAAGTAAATGCATTTATTTTCATGAAGGTAAATACAAATCGAACAAATAAAGCAAAATGGAAACTTCTGATTTTGTGCGTTGTGAAAAATATACAACCAGCAGCCGTCTTGCGTTTTTTGAGAACCGAAAAACCCAGGTTTTTTTGACAACTCTTGGAGTTGTCAAGAAAACCCAGGGCGACCCTGGGTAAAGTTCAACAAACAAAACTAATGTAAACGTATGAAATCGAATGCAAACTGTTTCATTTGGGTACGCGAAAAGAATTGCTCTTTCTGTCAAAAGAATTGACCTTTTTCACTTTTGAGAGTTTCATTCTTTCAAAAAGTGCAATTCTAGATCGATTCTCAACAGAATGCATCTCTGATGGGTTGGGAGAATCGATCTGAATACTTTTCTGTCAAACGTCAGATGACAAATATTTTGTTATTTTTTGTTGTTTGTTGTTAAAACTCGCTATAATAGCGAGTTTCATTCACGAAAAGAATTACTCTTTCTGCCAAAAGTTTTGATCTTTTTAACTTTTGAGAGTTTCATTCATTCAAAAAGTGCAATTCTAGATCGATTCTCAACACGAAAGAATGCATCTCTGATGGGTTGGGAGAATCGATCTGAATAATTTTCTGTCAAACGTCAGATGAGAAATAATTTGTTATTTGTTGTTGTTTGTTGTGAAATTGTGCCAGTCTGTGATAAATATAACAAAAATAAACAAAAAATGAACGAAGAACTTAATAATGTAGGTACTTTAATTATCCAATTAATTTATTATCAATTATCTAATGATTACTTTTTCCAATGACAAAAATCAAATGACAGAAAGTCAAATTGAAATTGAGATACCCAAAAAGAGTTTCATTCAAAAGGGCAATTCTCAATTTTGAGAACAATTCTTCCAAATTTGAATGAAACTCGCTATTAGTAATAGGGTTCCGTTTTCACACTTAGGGTACGGAACCCTAAGTATACCCGTTTTCTGTATAGAGATACAGCAATTAAAAATCTATGCTAAGCGCTTAATCTTCAATGCGTCAATAGAAAAAAACCACGAAGCGTTTAACTTAATGTATTTAGTTCTACCGATTATCTCAAAAAATCACAAAAGAAGTTGGAAACTATTTGGTAGGTATGCAGCACGCATGTTCTTACACAGAGAAAAATGTACCACATAAAATAAAAGAAAAGTAATAAGATTTCTCTATGGTTTTCATCCAATAAGGAAGTCTTATCAAAACCATAGAGACAATCTTCTCAAAATGTTGATGACCATTTAATGGGATATCCACATATTTTTAAGAAGATATCTTATTAAGTTTCAATATGACTTCTTAAAACAATAAGAAAAACTTAATGAAAATAACGAGCAAATCTCTTTGAAACAATAAGAAAATCTCATCGATTACATAAGAAAATCTTTTAGAAACAATAAGAAGATCATATTGATAGTATGTGACAATCTTTTCGAAACAATAAGAAGATCTTATTGAAAGTATGTGACCATCTTTTGGAAACGATAAGAAGATCTTATTGATAGTATGTGAAAACCTTTTAGAAACAATGAGAAGATCTTATTAAAACTATGTTACAATCTCATCGAAACAATAAGAAGATCTTATTGATAGTATGTGACCATCTTTTAGATACAATAAGAAGATCTTATTGACGCCTTATTGAAAAAGGAGTAAAAATCTCGCAGAAACAACAATGTGTAATTAATTTAAAGAAATGACAAAATATACATATTTTTTTAAGAGCATTTATTGGTTTTTTAAGGAACATGAGTTCTTGTATAAATAAACTTAAATAACTAATTAACAAAATAAATACATTTTTATTAAAACAGGCACAAAAACATAATTAACTATAAATAAAATATATAATTTTTTATTAAAACAGGCACAAGAATAAAAAGAACTATAAATAAAAAATATTATTAAAAAATAGTTCAACAACTTTTAATAGAATGTATTAGGTATTTAAAAATGTATGTTTTAATTTTGCTTATTAAATTTCATACAGATTTTAATGTTTTAAATCGTATGTTAAAAAATATTATTAAAAAATAGTTCAAAAACTTTTAAATGGAATGTATTAGGCATTTAAAAATGTATGTTTTAGTTTTGCTTATTAGATTTGAAACTGACGAAAATTTTTCAAATTCTATGTCAAAAAAATATTGTTCGAAAAATGTCCAAACAAGTTTGCTCCTCTGTGAATATTCAATTTTGTATACAGTACATAACTTTACAATAATGTCTAGACATTTAGTATAGGTGCGACACTTGTACCTTACTCCGTCGCAAAAAACGTAAGACTCCTTAATGCTGTGCAATTCCGGTCCAACGACTATTATTCTGGGTTGGAGATTTTCTTTTCTCTCATAAAACTCCGCCCTTATTTTTTCCACAGTCGGCATCAGATCGTTTATTGTTTTTATGTGCACCACAAAATCTGTTTGCGCATCTAAAATTGTTGGCTTAGAATATTTGCTGATACGAACTGCAGCAAAAGTGTTATTATGCAGTCTTTCGAATCTAAAAAGAAGTTAAATCATACAATACTTGTTACAGTTTAATAGTATTTAAAAGACAACCTTTTGATACTTCGTCTTGATGTAAGAATCTAAGCATTTCCTTTGATGATTTGTCTTTTATTTCCTGCTCAAAGAGCTCAACGATTCTGGAGTTAAATAATTCGTGATTTAAAAACAATAAACTTCCTTTTCCGGGGTGGATTGTCTCAAAGTCTATATCGATCTAAGATAAAAAAAAAGAAATATTAAATTTTAATTCAAATAAATTATATTGTTTCTAATAAGACTTGCCAGTTCAAACCCATTTGCGTCGTTGAACCTCGGCCAGTGCAGCAGAAGTGTTGTCAACGATGACCCCTCTGTTTGGAATTGCAAAGTTCTGCGCTTTGATGTTTTTCTCCAATACTCTCGCACAGTTTCCCACGGGGAACAGTTATGTTGGAGCCAACACTTCTTTTCAGAAAATTCCTCTGAAATATTTTAATAAAAATAAACGAGTTTTAAACTTTCAATTATTAAAAAATGTTGTTTATTTTAATGAAAAGGAAAAATCAATACATATTCACCTTCAGAAATCGCATCTTTTGTTCTTCAGCTATTCAACTATTCAACTATTTCACTCACTTTTCACTTAGTTACTAATTACTTATTTTGTCCGGAACTATTATAATTTTTTTCGGTCCTTCCGTGCCGAGTTTCACAATTGAATGAGTTTAACCATACAAACCACCGTTGGTTCCAGACATTCAATACATAGAGCTTGATACACACGCGCAAAAATAATCCTTTTTTCCGTGTGTGTACCCAAGCTCAAAACACAATGATAGAATTTATGACAGTATATATACTAATAAAAAGGAATTCTGTTTGATTCAAGAAGATTTCCTTTTAATAGTAGGTAGACAAATATTTGTCATAAGTTTACCTTTTCAAACCTGGAAAACAATAAGGTTTTCTTATTGCTTATCATATAAGTAAAAAAATCGTGTTTGAAATTTAAAAAGGAATTCTTTTTGGTACAAGAACATTTCCTTATTAGTGTAAGTAGACACATATTTGTCATAAGTTTACCTTTTCAAACCTGGAAAACAATAAGATTTTCTTAATCTGGTGCGGACGTATGGAGGAGGTAAAGGGGTTCAAACCCTCCCCGAAATATCTTAAAAAAATTATGAGGATCCCTTTTTTAATAGAAAAGCACCGTGTCACTTCCTTGCCATGGAAAAATAAAATCGCATCTATTTTATGAACAATTTTTTATACGAATTCAATACCTATCTTTTAAAATTCAATCTACGATTTCCTTTGATATTTTGTAAAGTAGATACCTTAAGGTGTGTTACCACCAAAGAAACATTTCAGAAATATTTTTTTGTTTCTGAAATGTTTATTTAGTTAGGTTTAGACGCTTCGCGAAAAATTCTTGAAATGTTTATAAAATGATTTTCTGATTCCCATTCCGCACGGAAAAATGTCTTTATTTTTCAAGCATTTTAGTCTATAGTTCTAATAATTAAACATGTCATGTCTCATGTACGATGATAAAGAAGTCGAAATAAAGTGCACCACTGGGTTGGAAGAAACTTGCTCTAAGGTGTGATAGTGGTCTTTGGGTTTGAGATTATGGAAAAAATGCAGGGAAAGAATGATATGAAATTTTATTGATCACTTAAAAATCACTAGCTAAAACTTTTTTTTTTTTAAATGAAGAAATGAAATGAAATGAAGAAGAAACCATCTAATTTCGTTTACTGTTTAGAATTTTAAGAACATTTTTTTTCAAAATCGTTCGACCAGTTTTTTTCAAAAAACAGTTTTTCTTGAAAAACTTTTCGGAAAAATATTCCAAATATTTTTTGAGTATGCCAACTTCTAGCAATTCGTAGTTTTTATCAGAATAGTAAAATTAAAACATAAAATAGATCCAACCGTTTTAGGAAAAAACAAAATATTAAAAAAAAATTAATTTTTTTTAATGAAAAACTTATTTTTCTCAAAAACGTCTGTCGTACGATTTTGATAAGTCTTTCTTAATAGTGTTTTATGTGAAAGTTTTATGTTTTGGTTTTTTTCAGGAAGTCTTATAACGGCATCTCCCATAGGACCGGTTTTTCGAAATCCGATTTTCTCGTAAGCCACTTGACGGATTTCGATGAAATTTTAAATGTAGAAGCCCTTTTATAAAAGAAATAATATAAATTCTTAAATTTTCCAAAAAAAGTTTTTTTTGAGTTTTTTAAAAAAGTTTCAAAATTGTTTTTTAATTTTTATTTTTTCCAAAAACGGTTTAATCTATTTTTTTTTCTGATAAAAACTACAATGTGCTAAAAGTTGGCATACTCAAACAAAATTTGGAATATATTTTCGAAAAGTTTAAAAAAAAAAACTGTTTTTTGAAAAAAATGGTCGAACGATTTTGAAAAAAAATGTTCGTAAGAATTTGAAAAAATAAAAGAAACCTGATGGCTTACTTCATTTTCTCTAAAAAAAACTTTTGGGTATTGATTTTTAAGTGATTTATAAAATTTACTATGGTTTTTTCAACGCTTTTTCCCAAAATCTCAAGCCAACAAGACCATTTTAACACATTAGAGCAAGTTCGTACGACCCAGTCCTGCACTTTATTTGTTTAGTTTTTGGTAATGTTAAAATAGGTTCGAGCAATTTTTTAAAAATGAATCTTCCAGATAAGATATATAAAGTTCTGAAACTTCACATTATCAAAAAAACTTTCGAATATGATTTCGAAAAGCTTTTCAAAAAAATCATTTTTTGGAAAAACTGGGCGAACGGTTTTGAAAAAAAAATTCTTAAAATTCAAAACTTGAAAAGAAATCAGATGGCTTACTTCACTTTTCCCAAAAAAAAAAGGTTTTAACTAGTGGTTTTTAAGTGATAAAAAAAATGTTATATGATTTTTTCCCTAACATATTATTGATATAATAATAAAATAAGATATTATGTATGAAAAGTTAATATTTTTTTTAACCCCTTCCCGAAATAAATTTCTGTGTTAGCCCTGTCTTATTGCTTCTCATTTGGGTAAAACTTCGTGTTTAAAACTTAAAAAGGAATTCTTTTCGGTTCAAGAAGATTTCCTTATAATAGTAGGTAGACAAATATTTGCCATAAGTTTACCTTTTCAAACCTGGAAAACAATAAGGTGTTCTTATTGCCTATCATATAAGTAAAGAAATCGTGTTTAAAACTTAAAAAGGAATTCTGTTTGGTACAAGAAGATTTCCTTGTTATTATAAGTAGACAAACATTTGTAAAAAGTTTACCTTTTTAAACCTGGAAAATTATAAGATTTTCTTATTGCTTATCATATAAGTAAAGAATTCGTGTTAATAACATAAAAAAGATTTCTTTTTATTCAAGAAGATTTCCTTTTATTAAGTAGACAACCATATGTAAAAAGTTTACCTTCTTAAACCTGGAAAATAATAAGATTTTCATATTGCTTATCATTTAAGTAAAGAATTCGTGCTTAAAACTTAAAAGGAATTCTTTTTGATTCAAGAAGATTTCCTTGTACTAAGTAGACAAACATTTGTAAAAAGTTTACCTTTTATACATGAAAAAGTCATACGGTGTTCTTATTGTTCATCAAACTCGTAGAATCGCCAAGAAAAATCAACGGAATTTTTCGTTGCCTAAATGCTTACAAGAAAAAAAACTTTTTGATTTGAGGAGATTTACTTATAAGCCTTTATAGGACAAATAATTAGATTTTCTTGTTAAAACTGAAAAGTAATAAGGTTTTCTCATTATTTATATTACTTAATATGTTTTCCATATAGAGAGAGTAGCAAAAACTTTTCAAAACTTCAATAAGATTTTCTTCATAAAAACAATAAGATTTCTCTATGAAAATATCATATTGTTCAATGCGTTTAATAAGATTTCCTAGTAAAATAAGGCTCAATAAGGGAATCTTATTGATTTTATGTAGTACTTTTTTGCTCTGTGTAGTTCTCAGGGAACTATTCATTTGGAAACCCAAGCAAAATTGCTTCCGCTTAATATTGACACAATGTTGTATTCGCACGCATCAGTTTCACAAGTTTTGCCAATGTCAAAGTGCTGTGCGCAGCCCGATCGAGGTCTGAATCGTATTCAATACCGCACACTCAACTTCTTTGCTGGGCTTCGACGCTCATACCATCAGATTTGGATACAACAATATGTCACATGTGTCGACATTACTAAGACTTTAAGAAATGCTCCGTGCGAATAGACATTCCCCAATGAATATTCTGTGGCTGAAGTTTGAATTATATTTGTATTTGTGCTTCTTGAGTGGATTCTGACTTCAAGGAAAAAAACACAATTCTCTTCTCAGAAGTGTCATTTGTTTACCAATGGAACGGTTTCAGAAGACTTGCGGATGCTTCTGGATGATTCTTTTCCTCCAATGGAAAGTTTCTTTCTTGAAGTGAACCGTAGTGTATATAAAATTTCGTCAAGAAGTGTTTCGAGGTTAGTTTTTTTTTTAGATGAAAACACTTTTTTAGCAAATTTCCAAATTACCTTATTTCGGCCCTAAAGAAAACGTAAGGAAATTAACAGAAATCAACTAAATTACTGAAGAAAATGTATGTTATTCATAATTTGCTTTTTTGGGTCATAAAATTCGTTGCCAGGGTGGGAATTTCCTACCTTATCTAAAACGCAATATTTGCTAAACAAAATCGCATGGCTAATGTAATATTAGATTTAAAAATCTCCTCTCCTATGGCGTTTGACTGGGTCGCCATCTAGTGCTTCAACCCATCGTTACGAAAAGCTTTACACACAATGCAATCTGAAGATAGTAGCGACGCGACGCCTAGTAACCACTGATTTCAACAGTAATTACTTCCTATTCATAGTACTAAAGTTTATATGTTTATTATACGAGTGAAATAAAATTCAGACGCAGGGATGTTCATATTCCGTGTTGAATAAAACATGGTATTTGGGTATTTTTTGAGCAAGAGGGTACCTGCAAATCCAAATAGTAAATTAACTTGAAAAATATTATACCTAGTATGTACGGCAATACTACTGTTTAGGTAAGTATGTGCGCGTTACCCCCTAACATTCGTGTACCTATTTGTTTATTTCTGCCAACCAATAAATGCCAAATATGCACTATTTGAGTAGGTATTGGTTACATTTGTTGCCACACCTTTTGTTTTCAGTCTCCAATTATATCCTATTCCACATAAACAGGCAGTACACGTCTTATGGGGAAGCTTTTTTTTAAATCAGTTGCGTACAAATTTTTTTCACTATACTAAATTGAAGGAAACCCTCCATAAGAATTGTTGAGCCGCCAGTGAATTTTCAATCGCATCTGACGTGGATCCAGAGCACATCTAAATGTGTACTGATGAGGCTGCTGCTATTTAAAATTCAACTTCAACCCCTTTTTAATTCATGTGCATTCAGAGTTACCAGTGTTCTTTTAATAACTCGTTCAGCTTTCTCTCCTTGGGCTTCTGCTGATGAGCTTTAAAAAAAAGTTTTTAATAATCAGTGTTGTCGTATATTTGAAATGCTGGCTACGGAAACCCTACAAGAGCTCGTATGAAACGCCCTTATGGAAAACAAAAGAGTGCGAATGGGAGACAAACATCCCTATCTTCCCTGTACCGCCGATTTGTGTGGAACAGATTATAGTATTTTACGTTAAATACAGGGTGTTCTGAATAGTGTGTCAAAAATGCTGAGCGTATAGAATGGCAACCAAAATTATCACGGGAGGGTTAGTCTACATATTTTCCCGTTTATAATGGTAGGTCAAAAAATACAACCAGATAATTCAAGAACTTAAAATTTTAAAAATTTCCTTCTGTTTAAAAAAGCTAGACTTTGTTCAAGAAAAATGAAAATGCATTAAAAATCGCCACAAAGAAGTGTGCATTGTGGTTACCATCGGCTGATTTAAAAAAATTGTTGAAAACGAAATATGTATCGTTTTCTGCGCATTAAAGCACAAATTAAATTTTGGAAAGTAAAAACAAATTCAACTATGTTTTATCAAGTACAATGTCACGCCACGCGCGCCGCGCTGCTGTTAATGACGGACAATATGATCAAGTAATGAATGCACTTCCCTCAAATAACGTTTTTTTCTAAACGAGCAAAACCCAAGACATTTTAACAGAATGTGTACATAAATTCCAAGAAATAGCAAAATCAAGGCGACAACCCTCTTGGCTCTCATTTGTATAAACTTTGTTTACAAAAGCTTTGAAAACGAAAGCGTTTTTATAAAATAAATTCAAAAAGCTCTCTTGCATTGCTTCCGATTCTAATTGGAAGGGGCAAATTTGTTTGAATGGGATTTTGTTCTTCATTTCGTAAAGTTAGAAGCGAAATCTACGAGGACGGTAATTTTCCAAAGAATTAAAACAACCACAACTCCTATACCTATATGTTGGTTGGTATCTTTTTCAGTGTCTGATTTTTAATTCTGTTGTAGTAGGTATACGATTGTATACGGCACTACTGTTTTCATAAAACTCACACATAAGCCCTGTAATGACAACTTTTATTGAACAGAGAAAAGACAATAATAATCAAACAGTTAACCACGGCAATCTTTAAATGTTTGCAAGGGGATGGAAGCCCCATCAACGAATTTAAATCAACTACCTTACCTTCATTAAACAACATATTTTATTACAGAAGTGATTACTGTCGATTTCATTAATCGTCTTTCTGGTCGCATCTAAATGATTGGTTGCTTGACTAAGTTGTGGGTTCGAACCCCAGCCTGAGCAGCAATTTTTCTATATTCCTCCAGTTTTAACTGGATGCAACCCATGTGATTTTCGTGAGACATAGTAGGTACCAACTTAAACTTAATTCACTGTACCAACCAAAAGGAATTCATTCCTATCTTACTATTACTTTTAATTAATGCCGTGCAATTTGCGTTAAGAAAACCTTTGGACTTACAACTTACAGGCATATTGCTTGAAATTATTAACAATTTGATTAAAAAGAAGTTGCACAATTTTTGTATGTTATTGGGAAAAACCGACGGAAGGTCAAACATTTTGCAGTTCCCCCTCATCCTCCTCTTTTTACATTTATCGGTAACGAATTGTTATACAACAATTTTTGTACCATCAATTGTATAAATGTAACGCTCTATAGAAAAAGGCAATGTGCATTTGCCGTAAGACGTAAGGAAAAGAAGTTTTTGAGGGAAAAACAGTTGCAGTTTCCCTCTCTCTACTCTTTTTCTACTGACCCCTCGAAGTCAAAAACTTAGCAAAATTTTAGGTAGTTATTTATCCTTGAACAAAGTTGCTAAGTTTCGGTTACTTCCGACCTTTTTCCAACTAAAAGTACCTGTTGACTGGACTATTGATATTTTTACATTATTTTGTGTATCTCAGAGTAGTTTTTCAATTGGCGCGGGTAGATTTTGGCGGAGTGTGGCGGCCATGTTGTTTTAGTGACATTTGTCAAATTTAAATTATAAACTGACCGGGCTTCGTAGCGTTAGAAAGAGGACCCCAATTTTGGTCGAAAAATCTCCTTTTGGGGCATATGAGGCGACACCAAACCTAACGAGTCTCATCAGGCGAAAAAAAATAGTTTTGGACTAACGCAACGGCGTCGTTGGTCCATAATTTTTCAAAAACGACGTTGGTGAGGCGGTCAATTTCAACGGCGAGCACTCTAAAATGATGATTACCATTTTCTGACGGCCCAGATTGAACCGTATGGATACAGATGACATAATAGTTCCATCAGGACGGCCGGCGCGGCGTTACGTGCCACAATAGCGGACCTACCTATACCCTATAAAACTGTTTTTGAATTGCAAAACAGTTCCTTTGAACTCAGATACAAAATTCTAACGGCAAGTTTTAAACCTCATCTGAAAAATATTTTAAGAATTGAATAATTTTAAGGAGTTTCGTTTGATTAAGTGATTAACCATATTAACTCTTGTTAAGGGAGCTAGGATAAAATCGTTGGTGTTCCAGATTTATCAAAATATGTAAATACCTATCTAAGAAACTATGAGCTTATTACATTTCCATGTAAAGAAGTCGCTAGGTACCTACATAAGGTACACTAATTAGGCATTCAAATAAAATGAGCGTTTATTTCATTTGATGTGTATCAATATTCAATAGTGCATACTAGTTAGTTTCAAACATATTGTATATAATATAAATTTGTACATACATATATGTATGTACAAACATATCTATCTATTTATTTTGAGTAAAAAAATATTATTATATTTTCTACCGCCCACGACTGCAACTCTCTTCAATATGTAGGCCTCAGTTAAAAAACATACACAAATTACATAGATATAAATACAAGGAAAAAAAAAACAAAAACCGCCCAAGTACCCACCTCCCCATATCCCACGTCCATCCAGGGTAAACTCTGTTCACTCTATCCTCCGTCCATAGTCATAGTCGACGGCAATGGCAACGGAAAAGGCAAAGGCAACGGCAACGGTAACAGTCAAGAGAGTTCTGGAAAAATAAAAAGCGGTATCCCGCCTGCGTCATGTTTCCGACTCCGAGACGGTTGGTATCGCTCGTTGTCGTTGTCGTTGTCCTGGGGCGTCGTCGTTCGTTAAACCCTCAACGCTCAACCTCAACCTCAAGCTCCATCCCATTCCTGGTTCCATCGCCATCACCGTCATCGTCATAGTCCTCATCAACAGCACTCCCCCTTCAGCACTTCATCCTCATCACCCTAACAACTATGTTTTGCTCTCATCATCATCCCTTATATCGATTGAGCTACATGCGCTGGCATACGCGAATGTACCGCCAGCGGTCTATGACGGCCACGACTACGACAGCAGTCCACAGTTCCGGACGGACGTCAGTGTCGGTTGGTGGTAGTATCATTTCCAGTTGCTCCTGTCCTAGAACTAATTACAAAAAAAAAAAAAAAATATTTCCTGCTTTCCCCGGTGTTCGTTGTTCGTAGTTCGTGCGTGTGTGGTTAGTTAGTCTTGGTAATAGTGTTTTCAAAAGGAACAAAATCGGGACGAAGAAATTCATTTCGGAATCGCAATGGACAACACAGTTGAGTTTATAAATGTGGTCAAGCGTTACGATGCAATATACAATGTTGGCACCCCGGAGTACAAGAACTTCGAAGCCAAGGGACGTGCGTGGCATGCAGTTGCGGAGGAAGTTGGAGTTTCTGTGGGTAAGTTTCTATATGCGTTTGGGAAATGGCAATAGATTTTTTTGCTCTTCATTATAAACATGAAGATTGAAGAACAAAAAATGATAGAATGAATAAGTGAGAAGCATTGGATCGTATTGTGTGTTGTGGATTGTGTGGAAAAGAGATTCTCAAAGTGTTTTTCGTATCTTTGTTGTTATAGAAACTTAACTACCAAATTTTACGGTGGAAATATTTTGCTCATACCTTAACCTTATCGCAAAACAAATCGATGTTTTTTAATGGCTTAGTACCAATGTTATTTTCTGTACGCTATTGATTTGGGTGATTTTTAATAAGATATCAGAATCTGCTTGATTGTTTAGTTAAAACAAACTAAATCATGAATTCACCCTCTTTCGAAATAAACTAAAGAATTTAAACAAACAACAACGATTAGGTACCATATAATAAATTCATTTAACTTTTAGAAAATTAAATTTGGTGTAGGTATGTACAAAGTTTTTTAGACAAGCTTTGATGAAAGTGGTCAAACAGGGTGATTACTAATTCAACGACAATAATTCATGAAATTATTTATGAAAAAAAAAATGTTTCGCATTAAGGTCTATCTCCAATAATTTTGGTATGCTTTGGTATACCCTGACCCATGTTAACGCAAACAGCTGTCTTATATTGAATCCCATGCAACCACTCTCCGATTTGATTTAGATCAATTTTTGCGAGTCTCGATTCAGATCAGATTTACAAATACTTTCACACACACTAACAAAATTGATATTTCTAAAAGACAGTTCGAAATATGTTTTTCTCATTATAGTGTTGTTAAAAGCAACACATTTATTTGCAAAATAATATTTTATAATTTATTGAAAAATAAAGCATATTTAATATCATTCGCTGATGGAGAATTTCGCAAAATTGAAAATTTGTTAAAGAAAAGTGATAGACATTCCCGTCAAAGATTATGTTGCATATCATTCAGACGAAGAAGCGAGTGATCATTTCGTTTATAATATTACAAACCAGCTGTTAATGGCACACATACAAATCAATCTCTTTTCGTTTTCCATGCGATCAGAAAGAAATATGAAATTGAAATGGATGGAAAACACCATTAATATCAATGATGGCAATATTGTTTTGAACTTCTGTTTGATTAAAATAATAAAACCTTTTGGAACTGCGTTTGATATCTTGTTTGAGTCTTCAGATTTTAAGTTCCCAAGCCTGTTCCGTTTTTCTGGTTCTTGTTAATTATTTGCCTTCACGTCACTTTTCTTTTAAGTCAGAGTATTTTAAATATTGCCAGCCATCGGGCACCATCTTAAATAAATCGACGCAATTACTTGGGTTTGCGGACGACATTGACGTGATAGGAAGAACAAAGCGAGCAGTAAGCGGAGTTCACATGGGACAATGCGGAGGCCAAGGCAATGAGACAAGACAATCATTGTTCCATGTGAACAACTGCTTCCAGGACAAGACAATTATCATTTTATTGTCCTTCAAGCTAGCCTGCCGAGCTATTTCTGAGGACAAGATAATGCCATCTTGTCCAACCATCTTCAAGAAGCTCGGACAAGACAATCGAGTATTGTACCATTGTCTTGTCTGCGTGTGAACGCTGCTGTAACCAGTACCTTCACTAATGGAGTCAGCAGCAACCAGAATGACACTGAAAACAAACGAGGAAAAGACGAAGTATATGCTTTCACCAACAAAAGTCCAATCCCATCACCGACTTGGTCAAAACGTGACCATTGATAGGTAAAACTTAGCGGTAGCCAGTGAATTTTTGTACTTGGGAACCGCTGTAAACAAACACAGACAACAACATAATCACTGAAATCAAACGCAGACTAACTCTATCGAGAAGAACCAAGGAGGCATTGAGTTATTACGTTCAATAAACTGTTTTTATACAAACATTTCTAATTTTATTTGAAGATTTTATAATAAATTAAGTTTTGAGATTAATTTAAAAAAAATACATAGTCCAAGCTTCTAACTTTAAGAAATATTTATTTTATAAAGTTTCACTTTAACGTGAAGATGCTTCTGCTGGACAAAAAAGAAAGAAAGAAGACAGAAGCATAAGACTAGACGAGGCAGTCTCGAGACGGGGCAATTATCGAGTCCAGTTCACGTTGACTCACTGTCACCACTCATATCAGTAGTTACTTGTTCGGTTCCTATCAACTGGCTTTTTGCGCTACTCATATTGTAAACATTATGAGCAACATCGACTTAGAACTTCCAGCATCGTCAAAAGCATCATTTTATTTAAGCGTTGTTCAGTGTCGGCCTGTAAGATTATAACTTTTTCACAGTTCGGTTGGTGGCTTTCTTTCAAACAACAAAGTGTGAGTGCTGTTTTCAGCGCATCTCTGCTATTGATGTCGGATTGATGATTAAGATGCGTTTTTTTGTTTAAATTTGTCTACGTAAACACTTGGACATGTGCCACTTCTCTTTAATAGTCGTCTATTATGTAGACAACATCCGATATCTCAATTTTTTTTTATCAAATTCAGGATCTTATTTAGGATCATCCGTGCGTCTCATCTGTTACATAGAATGCTTTTTGAAATACAAATTTGCATAATGACCGATGTAATTAAACGTTTCGTTTAAGTTTTTTAAAAGACTTTTAAAGTCATTATTTCAACAATAAGTTTTTGTTCATAGTATTTACAATATCATATTTAAAGAGCTATATTTATGAGCAAAAAACGGACATTCATAGATCTTATGTACAGACTACTAAGCGCTTTGCTTTTGTTCATTCTATTGCGCATTGCGCTAGACCCCTGCGACTAAAAGTAAGGGCATCAAGCGGTGTACCAAGATAGGCCTGTTCTCAGCCAAATATCTGATCCTAAACAACTCAACTTAGCAAAGATCCAAGAAAGCTATCTTTTTTTTTTGAAACACCCTATCGTTTAAAGAAAGTGGATCCACAACTTTTTGGTGTCTATTTTTTAGAGCTGAATACAGGCTGGAAGACCCCACCGATCAAGGAAGGTGGCGCCATCAAGTGGAGAACGACCTCAACCAACTTGGTGTTCGCAACTAGAGGCCACTGGCTAGGGACCGGATTAGCTGGTGAGGATTGTTATGTTTGAGGCAGTGTTCCAGAATGGACTTTCTGCGCCACCTTAAGTAAATAAGTATTTTTCGGGGCTGTGTTGAAAATCTCATTTAAAATCTCCGAACTCAGATCGTGTTCGCAGCAGAACTGACCACCAAAGCGTCAGAAAAGGTCATATGTTAAAAATGATTTCCAGTTCAGTTGAATATAGATCTTATAACATGATACTGCCAGGAATTCGACAAGAACACACTTTTACGAAACGATAAAATTTCTATCTTATTTTCAACTTGAAACTAAAAAACTCAAACATTGTATCTATACTATTCGAGTACAAGAGTGTTAAACATGTTAACGCGGCAAATTTAGTAAGACAATTTTCTTTTCGAAAACCTACTTCAAATCCATGAAGTTTACAAGTAGGTACACAAATATTTGTTGCAAGACTTTTATTTTTTAAGATCTTATCATTTACATTCTTGTTTTCTATAATTGTTTCCAATTTCCTTTTCCTTTCTTCAATAGATTAGCGTTTCCAGCCTTGAAATAATTTCTATTAATTGATTTTGGATGCATCAAGTACCTACTTAACTAAAATACACTTCCAACATATAATTTTAGAATCAGATAAGTTCGCCTTATAATGTAGATACTTGCAGTTACATTATTTGTAGCACATTAGTTTCTACTAATGTGTTAATTGATATTCTTCAAGCCATACGCAAACATACAATTAACGATTTCTACAAGTAGATTCATAATAGTTATAAGGACTCTAGCTTTATGAAATACATAGTGCCTGACTTAAAATTTCAATATTTATATCTGCAGTGCGTCTTGGATTTGAGTGGGTACTAGGAATTTATTTGCAAGATAATTATATCTGATACATTGTTTTAGTTTTGTAAATCTGTTTTGGCAGCAAAAAGTTGAGTTGTTAGAACCTCCATAAGCGGTTTCTGGCGAAACTTTTCCGGCCCTAACACCCCGACCCTACCAAACAGTGCAACTGGGGATGGCCTTAGCTAGTTGATGCTGGTTTGTTGCCTTTTGGTTCCTAAAATCTATACATCTGCTTGTTGAGGTGTCCATAAATAGACATAATCCACTCTTTTCAACAAAAATTGTCAGTACAGTTAAAGTAGGATGTTAGCCTCTCAATCTGGTTGCATTGGCTTGCTCTCACAGAGTTTCCATATAATGTGCATTTTGGTTACCATCGTATTGGAAAAGGATAAACAATGTTGGAACGTTAGAAATATTTCTCAGATTTACAACAACAATTCATGTATGTTTAACAACGGGTGGTATCTTTTTCAATTGCAGATTTTTCAATTAAGTTTTATTGTAATCGCTGTCTTCGTTGGCATAATGGTTTTGGGAAATGTCGCTCTCTGTTCAACAAATATTGTCAGTCAGGGCTTAGAAATGACAATTTTTGTTGAACAGATAATACTTTTTCGGTAACAGAATTTGCACGATTTCAATTTTGTATTTCTACATCTTAAATTTTACTTAAAAATTCTCTGTTGTGGATGTGCCCAATCGACTGGTACGACTACGAGCTAAGACACATCAGAGGAAAACAGTGATTCTGATTCTGAGGGTTGTTAGTTCGGAATCTTAGGTGTTTTTTTTCAATTTGTTTATATTGCGCTGATAGGATTTTCATAAAAGGAAGTGAAATATTGGGAAGTGATTTAATGTTATTTAATAAAACAAAACATTTGTTTTTCATTTGCATTTTGAAGGTTTTAAGAGGAAATTTGTTTTTTGTTAGCAACGCTGTCAAATGTAAATATATGATATCTTAAAAAAAAAATTGAAATAAAAGCAGCAACTAGAAGGCTAACACTTTAACATTGAAACCCTTAAGGACTATTCACATGAGAATGAGAGCCACCAACGAATGAACGAATAAATGAGATTTTCCATACTTCCAACAAGATTTTCCAACAAAAACTATTTCAAAATGATAGAAACTCCATTTTAATTGAAGAACAAATTTTTTTTAATGAAACCAAGTTGTTCGTCTCTAATTTCAATCTGACTGTTATGATTCGTCAAACCCTATTCGCGTTCCACATACCATCTACATCGCAACGAATAAATTATTCGTGCCCAACTAACCTCAAAATCTCACTGTTGAATTGTGATATACTGACATGACGTTCGTTGTTAGCAACGAATAAAATAAATTGCATGTGAATGAAACGTCAAAATGGTCGAATGTTCGTTCATTCGTTGGTCGTTAATCGCTTTCATGTGAATAGTCCTCTAAAGTATGTTTCTACCAAAACTTAATCCTAGTTTTATTGGAAAGAGATTAATTCAAAGCCGAAAAAAAACTAACAAGACGATTATTTTACTATATTTTAAAATTTTAATTTAAGTCTGTTCAATAATAATAATGTAGATAATAATGTGGAGGATTCAAAGATATTGTCTATGGTTTAAAAATATATTTTCTGTCGATTTTTTTGATCGAACTTGAACCAACTACACAAAAAAATCCTAAAATAAAAATGTCCCTTCAGATTTTTTAATGATCGCTCTGACAATGTGAAAGCAAAATTCTTTTGTTTTGTGACTTTATTGAATATTGCCTCAAGTTCAAAATTTATTTAGGTACCTATTAATTTTTTTTATATAATATAAATTTACAAAATAATTGTTCGTTCGTTTTTAAAATGCCATAATACACAAAAATAAGGTATGCTGACTTTGACAGTGACGTCATCTGATTTTGTTTAGAGGAAAAGTAAATAAATGTATTAACTTGCCTTTTTTTGTTATCATACTAGTTTTGATTCTGATTGCTAAATTATAGTCTTCACTTGAAAACAAAAATAATATAGAGAGAACTTCACAAAATACCACGATGGCCTTTTGTATAACATCAACTCAGTTCTCTGTATCATCGACTTGGCATAATGATATTGGGATAAGTTACTTTCAAGATAAAATGATTATGTTTGATTTTTAAACCTCATATACTCAAAGGGATTTAAAGGAGATTTTTAAATCTGATAGATTAGTCATATGATTTTGTTTAGAATATCTTGCCTTTTAGATAAGACAGTTAGTTCCCAACCTGGTAACGAATTTTATGACCCAAAAAAGCAAATCTTGAATAACATACAATTTCTTCAGTAATTTAGTTGTTTTCTGTTAATTTCTTTAACTACGTTTTCTTTAGGGCCAAAATAAGGTAATTTGGACATTTGCTAAAAGTGTTTTCATCTAGGTTCAGGGTAATGAAAGCTTATCCTTAGTTCAGTTATAATTATCACGCTTTTACTCCAGTCAGATAGTTAGGTAAGATGACTTAAAATCACAATTTGTCTAATAAACCCTTACTTCACTGAAAAATTCAACCGAATTGCATTGTATCTGTTATTTCTTTACTTCGATTTTCCGACCTAGCACAAAATACCAGCCACTTAAATCTAAGTTTATTAGTTTAACTTTTATGGCCTTCACAAACTTAAGTTTCTAAAACAACCTCCAACTTGAATTACCAAAATGCATTTTACCCGTGCGCTATCCATAGAAATCAGCACCTTATTATTAAGCTATAATCATAAAATTGAAGTTGTTGACGTTAATCTACTAGTACCCTAACTTATTTGCCCTTAAATGTATATTAATGAAGGCTCTTACAACAAAATTTAAGAAATATATATTTTTAACCTAGATAACGGTTGGGCGCATTTAGTTTGAAAAACTTTGAACTACATAAAGTAAAAAGGACACAGTTATAGACCTCTGGCCATGTCATGTAATTCATGGGTTAAACAATATTATATGAGTCCACCCAATGTGTATAGAAATATGTATATAGATCCATTTTCCAGATGAGAAATCAATGCAGGATAGGGGAAGTCGTTTTTTGTGTGATGTCACAGAATTTCAAGTTGAATAAATTAGCAGATTTTCGGAAATAAATAATGTCAAAATTATTCATCCATTTAAATGCATTGAATAAAAGGGAACAACGAACGTTAAGTTTGCCAACTAATTGACATCATTATTATGTATCTGTAATGGTAATAGATCAAATATTTTATAGCTTTTATTTAAATCAATTTGGCGCAGTATCTATGGGATACATTAAGTTGTTTTCAAATGAACTTATGGAAATATAAATTTCAAATAACAAAATGGTTTTTAGAAAAGAATCTCTCTTGTTTGGAGCTGAAGTGGCGGGAGCGGGAGCGGGAGCGGGAGCTGGAGTTGCCACAGCCCCATTCCCACTGCAAGTTCGTGCAAGAATATAAGTTATGTAACAGGAAATCTCTCCGAAAATTTAATTAACTAACTACCCAGGCAATTCTCTACCGCTCAACCACCCACTGCTATGCTCCTCCATCTCCATGTCCGATGTGTCCCCTCAAACTACCTGCTGGGTATTGATTTTCATGTTGTTGCCTTTTTTTTCTTGCTCCAAACAATGTTGCAGGTGTATGTACGTTTAAATATATATACAATACATACTAGTATATATATACATTTATATATAGATACAAATGTATCTTTCTGTGGAAAATAAATAAATAAATGCTACTATCGCGGCCGCCATGGTATGGTGCAGCAATCCGCGTCCGCTGTTGATTGTCCAAACCTCTTCTCTACTGATGGTCGACCGTCCGTCCGTCCGTTTGTCTGTCAGCAGCTCGACGAACAGCAGCAGCAGCAGCACCATCACCAATAGCAACAACAACAACGACGACAAAAGCAATTTTTTTTATAACATAAAAATAAAAATGATGACAAAAAGCCTAAAAAAAATTGCCATCACCACCAGGCACCATCACTATATAAGACTGGTGCTGGTGCTGCATCAGCAGCAGCGGAATGATATTACGATAAAGGGGGAGGTTGGTGGGCCAGCGGAGAAGGTTTTGAAATAAAAAAAAATCCTTTGCCTCCTCTGGAGGTTCGCCCACCGCGCCAGTTGCTCGCCCCCTCGTGCAGCAACTCCAGCTAAGCGCGTAGCACAAAATTGAATCACAGTAGCGAAACTGCTCCACGATAGTCCATGTCCATGAACGGGATGAAGAGGTAGGTTGCTGTTGCTGCCATCGCGCGAAAGAAGAATGGAATGGGAAGGGAAGAGCAGGGAAGGGGAGGGTGGCTCGCTGTACCGATGGTGGTTGGTTGGTTGGGTCGGTTTTTGTATGGATTGCTGACGCGAATATGCGGCGGCGGTATCCCGCCTGCGTCGTCTTTGTCGTTGGAATGGAATATATTCTCCAGAATGTGCTCACTCAATGAATGGCAGAGAGGAAGGGCGAACGTAAACGTGAACGTTGTCGTTGCCGCCCGTTCGTCGTCGTCGTCGTGGTCTTTGGGTAGTGTCGATGTCGACTGCTGCTGCTGGTGATGCCTGCTGGTGTATCGCCGCTTTCTATCTCTTTTATCGATTTATTCAAAGCAACGGTGAGATCCACTCCAACCGTCGTGGCCGTTGTGTCGTCTCGTCGTCGTCGTAGTCGCCATTATCATCGTCATTATCGTCGTTGAGCGCGGGTAACGTCGTCGTCATCGTCGTGAAGTGGAGGTGTTGCCTTTGTTTTTAAAGAAGAGTGACGGCGGTTCTTCATACCGCTGGCGGTAGAAACAAGTTTATTAGACGTGTTGTTGTTATTTCGTCAGTACGCCTGGCAGTCACAGTACTCGCATCAGTCGCAGCAGCACAGTGGCAACGGAATAACTGTTTATTTTTCTATACAACCAGTGCAGGCACTTTTATCTTAAACGATTAATTCGCGTCGAAATTTGCTTATTTAAAGTGTGATTCTATCAAGATTGCTTCAAGCTTCCTATTGCTTCCTATCAGAGACAATGGTAGACATAACTACTCAATTCATAGATGTGGTCAAGAAATATGACATTGTTTACAACCCCCGGAATCCCAACTACAAGAACTTCTTAGAGAAACTTAGAGCTTGGGGACAAATTGCTGATGAGTTAGGAATAACTGTTGGTAAGGATTTTAATTTGTTTTCATTTTCGTTGTCATAAAAAATTGGAAGAACGACTGAGTGTGTGATTTATTATTGTTGTTGTTGGTGTTCTTTCGTGTGACTTTCAATACACAAAACTTTTTAGTTTGTTTAACTTTTGTCTCTTTGAATTGTGGAGTGTGGACCTACTGTGGTGGTGGACCGTGGAGTTGAGTGCTTCGACAACAACAAAAGAGAAAAGAGATTGAAGAATTTATGTTTGTGAATTGGGGATAGAGAGAAAGAGCGCAGTGTTTTGGATTTTGTGGATTTATGTAAGTGTGGAGTGGATCGTAAAATTGCACCTAGTGGCTTCCAAACTGTTTTTCATCTGTTGCGGTTTGTTTTCGTTTGAGTTTGTGGGGGAAAAGTTTTCATTGTACAGCTCAACTTTCCAAGAAATCAAGCCAAGCACGTACGATTTTTTTTTACTTTAAATGAAGGAAAGGAAAACGTGAATTATTAATAATGGTCTAATAGAATATTGAATGTATGATTTTTGGTTTATACTTTAAGTTTTATTGTTTGTTTTTTGACTTGCTTTGTAGGGCATGTATTTTGGTTTCGTGCAAAAAAAAACCCGTTTTATGAAACATGACATTACGAAGGTGAAGAAGCTCAAAAAATTGTTTTCGCCACACAGTCCGGCAGTCTGCTTATATTGTGTCTATGCAGTGACATTTTTGCAAAACTGCGTTTTTAGTCTTAGAATTATAAAGTCTATATTTTTTTAAATCAACACAAGTTGGCAAACACTTTTTTGGGTTTTCTTACTTGTTCACGAACGGCTCTTAAGATTTTGATCAGACTTTGTAAGATATGTAACATGCTAACATGCAAATAATAGGAACCTTGTTAAACGGTATTATTAAACGGCCGCAAAGGCTAAGTGTCAACTTTGTATGTAACATACTGGGAGCTCATCCAGGAAAATTGCATTTCAGGCTTTTGGCTTAGATATTAATTATCTCATCAAAGTGGAGATGAAATGACACAACTTGTGGCATTCCTGGATCAGTCTAAGTTAAGAGCCCCATAAGTCTAATCACCAAGCAATAATAGTGAGAATTTACGAGCGCCTCGCAAGAGTTATGAGATGAGTACCACTCTAAAGTTACGAGCGGGACCTTCAAAAAATGTTTTTTTAGAGGAATACAACTTTGAAATGGAATAAAACAAAGATATTTTTTTCAATTGACATGAAATTTAATTTATTCGAAAGATAATCCTCTGGTATTATATAATTTAAATACGATTTCTGGCATATAACCACCACGGCTGGCTCGTATGTAGTCTAATCGGAAGGTCCAGTTTTCGATGACTTTTTCCAACATTTGTGGCCGGCAACAACGCGGCAAATGTCGTCCTCCAAGTGGTCAATCGCTTAGGGCTTATCGGCGTAGACTAGTAACTTCACGTAAACCATTGACTGTAACGTTCTGTTTAGCGTCGTTTTAAAAGAAGTACGGACCAATTATTCTGCCAACCCATAAAGCACACCAAACAGTCTGTTTTTGTGGATGTAACGCTGTGAACCATGATTTTCAAAATAAATTTGCACAATTTGGAAGCGTTGTTCAGACGTCAGTCTATTCATGTTAAAATTTTGCATTTCAAAACTAAAAATAATTCACTTGACAATTCAAAATATGTCCGCCAGTTAAAATAGTGTTGGCAACTAAAAGTTCTAAAATACCCGTTACATATACCGTGCTGAATAAAATATTTTAAGGGGTTTCTAAGGCAAGGGTACCCCCCTCCGCTGGTTTGTATTCTTAGTCTGTCTATGTTTGCAAAGTAATACTTGTTTTGTTTCGGCTCAGAGCCTTTTTGAGGTGTGTAAGTGTTCCCGGTTTATTATAATACAATGTTTAATCAGAACCTTTACAGTCGTCACTACGGACATTGTAAAACAATTGTGGCTTTCAGTGATCTTTCTGATACATTATAGATTTTCATTTCACACTTTTAAAGTTCAAAAAAATAAGATCTATGTTAAGCTATTGCTGTTGTCTCTGTCTAAAATAGACGTTACCTATAAGTTAAATTTATGTAAGACTTAAATAGGAATACAATCACATATTTACTTACCCTGTTGGCTGATCTGCGTATACTACCCCACATTGTGTGATGTGCAGTGCATTGCATTCGGATCGGAATTTTCTTATGTTTTCATTATTTTTCAGAGCCGCCTGAAAACCGCAGTTAGCCCGTCGATAGATTTTGTCCAAGATACTGTTATGCTAGCTGTAAGAAAAAACAATTGTCTGCTTAATATTTTTGAATTTACGATGTTTGATTTTGTAAATGGTGTTTTTTAAGAGCTAAGGAACTATAAAATGAAACAAAACACATACAAATTGTATTCTTTGCCATAAAACTGACTTTATTAAAAGATTATTCTTTGCTGTTTTTATTTGAATATGACCACCGCTGCTGGGTTAGATGTAGTCTAACTTTGGATCACTCTTTGCAAGCATTTAGAGCCGTTTATGGGCAATAACGCGGCGAATGTTGTAGTATGATTTAACCAGCCAATAAAGCACACCAAACTGTCAGTTTTTCTGGATGTTACGGCGCGGCGGCGGCGGCTCAACAATGACTTGATGATTGTCTACACTCCAAATTACTAATTGACTAGCCATTCAACACAAAATGAGCTTCATTGCTGAACAATATTTTCTTGTGAAAATTGGGACTAACAGCAATCTCGTTTTGAGTTTATTCGAACGAGCTTACCAGGCACTAATCACGGCGGTCGTTCGGCTTCAATTCTTGTACGAGTTGGATTTTGTAAGCCACCAAACTTCCCGCAAAATTTTCCATAAAGTGAATGGACACAGATCCAATTGTTGTGCGCCATAAGGGATAAACCCATTTAGGTTTTCCTTTATGCTGCGGTCTAGATTAGCAACAGTTTTTTCGGTCCGCTCTGCACGATGTTTCAGATGATGAGTTTTGAGTATTATCATTTAGAGTAAACGTGGTGTGAAAACATGAAATCGTTAATCGAATTAATTGCTCTGATAGACCATTGTGCTATTCAAAATATAAATCATATGGCAGATGACAAAATGGCTCTCAATAAAAACAGAACTGCCAACTTAGTTGTACTAAATAAATACTTGTAGTTAAAGTTGTTGGAGAGTTAAAATTGCAATTTAGAAATATTTTGCGGTTTTTCCTTCTAAATTTGGCGCAGATACAAATATTTTTATATATTCACATCATTCATCATATTTTCGTATTCTTTGTAGTTTCCTACTTTTACGACTACAAAGCAACTATGAAGTAACATAAAAATCATACGTTTTATATTTTTTTACTTGAAATTTTAGGAATATTAAACATTCATTTGTTTCATTTGAAATTTTAGTTTAGTTAAGTTAGTTAAATTTAAATAGATGTGATAAAAAATAACTGCTGAAGTATTTATATTTACAATATCAATTGATTTTCCTTATCAAAGGGTGTTTTTTTAGACGTGTGGTTTTCAAGAAGAAATAAAACGCATATAATTTATTGTTATGGACAATAATCCAGTTTTATTATAAAGATAAGGATTTGCCATTATGTTTTTAGAAAGGGCAAATGGTCACCACGGCTGGCTCAAATAAATTCCTGGGCGATTATGTCGACCGAACATTGGACGCAGCGCGCGATGCGTCGCACGAACCGAACCAATATTTTGGTAATAAATCTGCACGATTGGCAACGTTGTTAAGGAGTAAGTATATTCATTATGAAATGTCAAACCAAACTGAGCATAAATCAAGTGACAGCTGTCAAAAAGACCAACTTCGAAAAAAGTATTGCCAGATTGGAAACCACACGTCTAAGAAAAACACTTTATTAATCTTATGTATTTAAATGTTTTGAAAAGTAATGTCAACTTGAAACATGTCATCTTTAAACAAAATTAACACTTGCTTTTGTTTTTCTTTTTAGATGCAGCAAAACGGAAATGGAAAAATCTCCGAGACAGCTACACAAAATACCTTCGATCGTTCCGGATCGGTACAAAAACATCCAAGAAATATCAATTTTGGGCACATGCCGACCATATGGAATTTTTAAAACCACACCAGGGTCCTGGAAGGTAAAATAAATTTCAACGTTACGTTTGCTTTATTAAAATTGTTTTTTTAGACCGCAAAAGCAGGAGGAAAACGACGAAAATGATTCTGACATTGGATTTCAAGTTCTGAAGAAAGTCACCATAGCCGAGGATAGTGTGTTAGCAGCACCCCCTCCCCTGCCTCTATCAATACCACAAATAACAACAACTGTGGCAACACCATGTATCCCTGCCAAAGTACACATTCAGCCATCTTTTATTCTGGCTAAAAATGTTTCCAACGGTTATATAACACAAATACCCACTACCCCCTTGGATCTGGCATGTACCACAACGCCAACTTTATCTTCTCCTATAGTGGCGAAAATACGTGCAATAAACACCCCTGCCCCGTTTTTTAACAATTGCTTACCGTTACCAGCCCCTGATGTAACCTCGACTCCGCCTTCTAAGATTCGCAAAATTGCTCCACAAACTTCAAATACGAGTAGTTTTGAAAACTTTGATGTAACATCGATATTGCGGGCCAACCGAGAGATGGACTCCACCTGCTTATTTTTCCTGAGCCTGGCAAAGACAGTTCGAACAATGCCGAAACGATATCAGGCTATGATCAAAATGCGTTGCATGCAAGTCATAAATGATGCCGAAGTGGAGATTGAATCGAACTTCGATTGTGATGAGTCTGGAGGCTTTATAGCAAAACAACAAAGTGGCAATGGAGGCTTGAAAGGCGCAGATAGCTTGGATAATGCAAATAACGATAGCAATTCACAAGCTCCAAGTGGACAACCAGCAAATAGTGGAAATGAAAATTCCGAGCATTTTATGTACGTGATGTCACCATCACGTGTGGAAACTATGATAGATGTATCATCCGAGGATGAAGCTACAAATGGAAATAATTAAAATTAGCAAGCAGTCCATAGCGGCATTGTTGGAAAATAAACTCAGGATATAGTCAAAACGAGCTAATACGAATGATGTAAAAAGAAATCTTAAAAATTAAGTTTATAGTTTAATTTAATGATGTAAATACAGTTTTAGTCAAATTTAAAAAAAAAAATATTTTATTAAGACATTCTTTCCATAAACTGTGTTTGTTGTCGAATCAAAGGAGACTTTATTTTGAAATGATAATATCGTCATCTACTTAGACTGAGTGGTTTTTGAAATCTCAGAAAAATTAAGCTACTGACTATCTGATTGACAAATCATCAATATTTTGGAAAAGCGGAGCAGTGCTCAAAGATTATTGACATTTTGTAAAAGAACATGCTATAAAATATGAGAGTTATGGCGCTTTTATCGCTTATATATCTTACACATACTTTTTGGTTAAAATATGCTTTATGGAGATGGAGACGGGGGTAAGGCGCGGTCGTATTGGAACGTTGTATTGATATTGCTGTTTTGACGGCATTATCAGGGTCTCTTCTTTGAACCTGACAATAGCAACTGAACCAGTCGTGTCCTATTTTTTGCAAAGTTATATTTTTGATGTTAACTGGCTGCGCACAATGGTGTAGCAGTAGCAGTAGCACGCAGCAATGTCAAAGTAAATGCCAAAAAAAGTAGCTTACAAAGCAGCATACACGAATACAATGTGTAACACTGAACTCAAACAAAAATCATGTCTGCCATTTTGGTTTGTTGTTGTTTTGCAGCGCAGCAGGTCGTGAAGTTCAAGTCGAGTCGACTTGTACTTCAGCGACTCTCTCTGCTACATCTGCTACTTCACATTGTAGCCGTGCAATACGATTTAACTTTGACATTGCTACGTGCTACTGCTACTGCTACACCATTGTGCGCAGCCAGTAAGGTTTACTTGGATTTGCGTACTTTTTATCTGATCAAGCCTTGTTACTCCAGCTGCCATACGAAATCTCTTCATCTCAGATCTCCTGTTAATTTACTCTCATACGTTTTTTTTCATTGTATTTTGCCTAACATTGAAGCACAGCTGATGCCTTCAGTTTAGGGAGTAATTTTTAGTTGCGTTCGTTGAGCCCTGAAGTCACACTTTGGTAAAGTTCAGCTTTCAAATGAAATAATAACAACTTAAGTGTGCTACCAGAAAGCTTTGAAGAGCTTTAGTTATATCTGTTAAGGTTGCCAGGTCGGATCATCAGGTTTAAATCTAGTTCTGTTAAATTAATTTAACACTGAGTTGTATAGAAATAATTTTGTCAAGTTATCTTGCCTGTCTTAACATTCGACTGATATGCCTGCAACTGCAACAATAGAAAGATACTGAGGCTGAGGAAGCGAATCCAGAACTTGTTTTTTAGAGTCAAATTGAAAATCTCAGTTAAAAAATCGTGTCCAAAGCATGCTATGCCTACGTATATTCAATTTTAAGCTTTCTGTAGTAGCAGGCGATGGTTTTCAGTTCGTAGATTTTTTAACGTGCATTGTGTATAAAATCTATAGTAGTCTGGAGATCGTGTTTGACTTTGACGACATCTTGTACCTCAACACCTCGTTTCGAAAAGCTTTATACAATACATAATACAATCTGGAGATAGCAGCGGCACCTAGTAAACAATGATTGCAACAGACATTACTTCTTATTTATAATACTATAGTTTGTATAGCAAAGTTGCGTCATAGTATTTAGAACTTGTGAATAAATTATTTCAAGTGAAATTTGTTCTCTTTTAGTTATTTTAATAACTTATCAAGAAAATCTACCGGGCTAAAAATTAATAAAACAAATAAGAGAATCACATATTTTCGCAGGCGGAGATTCTGAGAACGAACGAATGGACTAAAGTGAAGAAAAATCAGGTTTTGAGAAAGTAGATAAAGAACCACATTCTGCTCATTTACGGTTTTGAAAGGAAAATCCGGTTATAATTGCTGGAAGGCATAAGATGAGAAGGTGCCGTGACATTTGGCCATATGCCATATGGCCATATTTCAAAATATGGCCATATGACACTATTGAATTGTGTCATATGACCATATTTTAATATATGGCTATTTGTCGCTTTGGTAATGTGTCATTTGACCATATTTTCTTGTGTCATATAGCCATATTTTTAATTGGATATCTGTAGAGTGTATACAAGTACACAAACATTCATACATCATATATACATAATGTACATTCATACTTCAGGTATAATAATTGGTAGCGAGCGAAGCGAGCGGAAAAAAATTTGCCCAAAAGAGAATCAATTTGGGGTGTGAAAATAAAAAAATTCGCGCGAATTTTTAGTGTTGTACCAGCTTGCGGCTACAAACAATTGATAATTGTGCACTTCGCTCATGATACAAGTACACAAACATTCATACATCATATATACATAATGTACATTCATACTTCAGGGTTCAGGTATAATAATTGGTAGCGAGCGAAGCGAGCGAAAAAAATTTGCCCAAAAGAGAATCAATTTGGGGTGTGAAAATAAAAAAATTCGCGCGAATTTTTAGTGTTGTACCAGCTTGCGGCTACAAACAATTGATAATTGTGCACTTCGCTCATGATACAAGTACACAAACATTCATACATCATATATACATAATGTACATTCATACTTCAGGGTTCAGGTATAATAATTGGTAGCGAGCGAAGCGAGCGGAAAAAAATTTGCCCAAAAGAGAATCAATTTGGGGTGTGAAAATAAAAAAATTCGCGCGAATTTTTGTATTTTCACACCCCAAATTGATTCTCTTTTGGGCAAATTTTTTTCCGCTCGCTTCGCTCGCTACCAATTATTATACCTGAACCCTGAAGTATGAATGTACATTATGTATATATGATGTATGAATGTTTGTGTACTTGTATCATGAGCGAAGTGCACAATTATCAATTGTTTGTAGCCGCAAGCTGGTACAACACTAAAAGTACCATCTAAAAGATAGTTCCTGCCCGAACCATTTTGCAAATTTTGAATCGCGGCTGCTATCGTCGGTGAAAGAAATATTGCATATGCAAAATTTTCTTTCGTTTTTGTTTTTGCAGTTTAAGAACAAGTTTTAAAGTGTCATTTGGCCATAATGGTCAAATGACACATTACCAAAGTGACAAATAGCCATATATCAAAATATGGTCATATGACACAATTCAATAGTGTCATATGGCCATATTTTGAAATATGGCCATATGGCATATGGCCAAATGGCACGGCACCGATGAGAAATTTGGTCACTCATTTGCCTGCTCTCAAGGATGAGGTGAGAAACAATCACTCTTGAAACTTGGAGCTTGATTTGTATACCCAACCCAAAACGACTTTTTTATAAGTTTCGTTCACTTTTGCTTCCGTACGTAATGTACGCTTTCAGTCGTACATTTCATTTTTTCTAAAGGATATTCTTCTTTGGTTATTATGGCCAACTCTTGTATTTGACAGGTCGAAAAGAAACTTTTCGTCCGGTTTTGACACTTGCATGCCTTTTAGACGATATTTTGGTGAAATTATTCACGCACACAAATGCACAAAAAACGCGCTGTTCTTCTATAATATAAAAACTACAACACGAACATAATAAAAAAAGATAGATATAATCGAACTTAAGGCTTTTATTGGCTTATCATAACTTGCGGGTGTAAAGGGCTAACCATAATTAAAGAATGGTACGTACATTGACTTACGAAACAGTAGAAATACATGTGATTTGTATACCCAACGCGAAATGACTTTTTGTTCAGTACCGGCAAGTTTTGTTCACTTGCGTTTTCGTACGTAATGTACGCTTTGAGTCGTACATTACGTACGAAAATCTGACATTCCTTTTTTTCTAAAGGGTATTCTTCTTCTTTCTTTCTTCTTATTTTTAAAGGCTATTATGGGCAACTGATGTACTTTACAAATCGGAAGTAAACTTTTCGTTCGGTTTTTACACTTGCTTACCTTTTCTTTCGCGTATTATGGTTGGGCCTTAAAGAAAGCTGCCAAGCTGCAACCTCAACGAACTCCGGTCTGCAAAATTTGGCGTCTCACTTATTTCAGAGCAACAATGTTGCTTTACAGTATTCGTAATGCATTATTCATTGTGACGCGTCTCCGAATTGATGACTAAACAACTAGGACTGGGCTACTGGACATGAAATGGACGGCAAAAATGAGCATCTATTCGGGGAATATGGAATTTGTTCATCACAAATTGCAAATCGCTTTACACACAGTTCGTACCATTGACGAGCAATAATTGTCCGTTCCGTATTTTCACATGGCTTCGAAGCCAGACAAATACGGAAAATTATTGTAATGATGAACGACGATAGGACTTGGTATGGTACATGATTTACGATATTAAATGCGTCGGCATGGTCAACGTTGCAGCAAAGAAGTCGGTGCCGTCCTACTAAGTTAAAAAATTGTCCAAAAGTAGGGATCCATATAACAGGAAGGAATTCAAAGACGATTTTTTGAGCTTCGGTTTTATTTAAAAACAAACAAACGGGAAATTATGGCAAACTCCTTCTATTATGCCACATCTTGCATGCCAGTATACATACTTGCGTTTATAAAAGCTCTTTCCACTTCATATTATTGTTTCAATTCTTTGATACATTTTTGAGTTCTTATCACATTTATTGTTTGTAAGAAAAAGAAACTATCAAAGTGCTTTTTAATATTTACCGCAAGTTACTATATTCTAGGCCTTATACTACATAAACTGAGCAATTGTCAGCGGCAAACTTATGAGCAGAAAAATAAAATAAAAAGCAATTTCATACTTAACTTGACAAAATTAAAGCTTTATTTATTGCATCTCAAGACATCATTTTGTACCTACTTTTGGCTTTGATGAATAATTGATAATGTTGACTATAACGGGAATCCCATTGCTTATCTTAGAACAACTATGAATATTTTATACCCACTTTAAAAAAAAATCATTAACATTCTGAATTTATTGATAGGTATAATAAGTATCTCAAGTGCTCTTAAGACCATTAAGTGATAAGAAAAACTTGGAGTGGTACTTACTTCCGCAAGGGAGTTACTGCATTTGCAGTTACATTTTGCATTTATTAAGTTTTGGTATCACGGAACGAAAGAACCAAAGAACGGAAAATATTGTGATTTTAAATATTAGGTATCTCCCAAGTCGGGATATTTTTTTTTTTACTTTGAAAAAACGAAAATGAATTTAAGCATAGGAACGATATTTTTGCTGATCCTCGGGCTCATGGTGCCCAAAGGTGACTAATTTGACTAAAGAATTAATTTCTACTTTTAACGCGATTCAATAAGAATTTTTCGTTTTCACTTAATGATATATGTACAATTTTTGTTTACGGTTAGAACAATAATCGAAACAAAAATAAATGCAAGAAAAAAATATCGAAAGACAGTTCCTCCAAATTTTTGGAATTTTTGTTCTAGGTACCTTTCATCAGAATTTTTTTTTTTTTTTATTCAAAGTCAAAATCTTTGATCAAGTGAAAGCTCCAAACACTTCGCCAAGCAAATATTATGTTTCAATTAACTTAAATTATATTCAAGTGCTTTTGGATACCTACACACAATTTTTGAAGAATTGCAGACAGTTTTCCAACTCGCAAGCATGCAACGTAGATCTGGCTATTGGAAAACATTGGACTCTCCAAAATATATTATCTCACATTTCCAATGACTGTCCTTGCGTCACATTTTATAGTAATCGCGATTCAATGCAATGACTACATCAAATTGTAGATGTTTAAATTCCAATAGCGTTTTAGATAGAATCGTTGGAATTCAAACAGGATTCATCTTCACCTTTGGATTTGCCGTTCAAAATTCTTGCTTCGATGACATTTTCCATCAACTTTTTGACTTCGAGTCTTTTGCCATTAAAAAGTTTTAGTTTATTTATTATGCGAAGCTCAATAAAAGCTCAGCTGTGTCCCTGGAAAACCAAGTGAGTTCGAAAAAAACGGTATGATAGTTCCACACCTCATCAGGATTCATGATGGTGTTCACTTATTTGAATGGTGATAAGAATACTGACCTGGTAGTTCTCTCTTGTTTTCACATATATTTTCAAAAATGAAGATTTCAAATAATCATCAATTTCATCGGTAGGAATTTTTTTAAACCTATCTTACGTCCTTCTCATTATTATTTAGAACAATTGAAAAAAAAAACCATTGAATAGATTTCTTAGTTTTGGAGATTTTTCAAAAAAAATTATAAACTTATCTAAAGTTTTATATATTTAAAAAACAAATGACAAAACAGAAGCCAAATAAATATCGTATATGACTACTTTCATACGAAATTTATCATTTAGCCATTTACTTCTTCTAAAAAAAATACTGCAATTCTTTTAGAGAAGTACTCAAAAATGATAAGGCTCTAATTATTAAAGAGTCAATAAACTCAAATTCATAAGAAAAAATTGTTTGAATAACTGTATCAAAAATAACATTTATACATGAAGGCCATTCGGAGGGGGTTTATTGTTACGTTTGCGATGGTGATGACTGTGACGACCCAGACGATGATAAACTGGAAATGTGTGGGCCAGAGTCAACTACAACGCATGAACCGACGACAGAACCAAATTCAACACCACTCAGTGACGGTTCGTATAATATAATAACAGTTGCATATTAAACTTAATTTGTATCACCGATCCTTTGATAAGGTTCAACAAGCCCAGAGACTGGGTTGTCCTCCACAATTGAAGATTCTTCAACCAGTTCAATTGCATCGACCACAAAAAGTTCAACAGACAGGACTTCTTCAACTGTAGTTTCTTCAACGAATTCTGATTCGTTAACAACATCGACTGAGGAATCAAGTTCAACGGCAAATGAGAAAGGATCGTCTGCTACAACTGAAGTTTCTTCAACTAATTCTGATACTTCGACAACACAGTCAAGTTTACCTGTAGATTTATCGTCTTCCACGACAGAAGATTCTACAACACATTCTGATTCGTCAACAACATCGACTACAGAGTCAAGTTCAACAACACCCGAGGAAAAGATATTTTCGACAACTGAAGCTTCTTCGCCAAATTCTGATTCGTCAACAACATCGACTACAGGGTCAAGTTCAACATCACCTGAGGAACAGACATCTACAACAACTGAAGCTTCTTCAACAAATTCTGATTCAACAACATTGCCTACAGAGTCAAATTCAACAACACCCGACAAAGAAATATCTTCGACATCTTCAACAAATTCTCATTCGTCAACAATATCTACAGAGGGATCAAGTTCAACGGCAAATGAGGAAGGATCGTCTGCTACAACTGAAGTTTTTTCAACAAATTCTGATACTTCGACAACACAATCAAGTTTACCAACACCTGTAGATTTATTGTCTTCAACAAATTTTGATTCAACAACGACTACAGGGTCAAGTTCAACAACACCCGAGGAAGAGACATCTACAACAACTGAAGCTTCTTCAACAAATTCAGATTTGTCAACAACATCGACTACAGAGTTAAGTTTAACAACAAATGAGGAAGGATCGTCTACTACAACTGAAGTTTCTTCAACAAATTTTGATACATCAGCAACACAATCAAGTTTAACAACACCAGTAGATGTAATGTCTTTCACAACAGAAGATTCTACAACAAATTCTGATTCGTCAACAACATCGACTACAGAGTCAAGTTCAACAACACCCGAGGAAGAGACATCTTCGACTACTGAAGCTTCTTCGACAAATTCTGATTCGTCAACAATATCGACTGAGGAATCAAGTTCAACAACACATGAGGAAGGATCGTCTTCGACAACTGAATTTTTGTCAACAAATTCTGAGACATCGACAACACAATCAAATTTAACAACACCTGAAGATGTAACGTCTTCCACAACTGAAGTTTCTACAACAAATTCAGATTTGCAAACAACATCGACTACGGAGTCAAGTTCAACAACAGCCGAGGGAAGAACAACTGAAACTTTTTCAACAAATTCTGATTCGTCAACAACATCGACTACAGAGTCAAGTACAACAACACCCGAGGAAGAGACATCTTCGACAAATGAAGCTTTTTCGACAAATTCTGATTCGTCAACAACATCGACTACAGAGTCAAGTTCAACAACACCCGAGGAACAGACATCAACAAAAACTGAAGCTTCTTCAACAAATTCTGATTCGTCAACAATATCGACTGAGGAATCAAGATCAACAACAAATGAGGAAAGATCGTCTACTACAACTGAAGTTTCTTCAACAAATTCTGATACTTCGACAACACAATCAAGATTACCAACACCTGTAGATGTATCGTCTTCCACAACAGAAGATTCTACAACAAATGCTGATTCGTCAACAACATCGACAACAGAGTCAAGTTCAACAACACCCGGAGAAGAGACATCTTCGAGTACTGTAGCTTCTCCGACAAATTCTGATTCGTCAACAACATCGAGTGCGGAATCAAGTTCAACAACACCCGAGGGAAGAACAACTGAAACTTCTTCAACAAATTATGATTCGTCAACAATATCGGCTGAGGAATCAAGTTCAACAACAAATGAGGAAGGATCGTCTACTACAACTGAAGTTTCTTCAACAATTTCTGATCTGCCGACAACATCGACTGTGGAATCAAGTTCAACAACACATGAGGAAGGATCGTCTTCGACAACTGAATTTTTGTCAACAAATTCTGAGACATCGACAACACAATCAAATTTAACAACACCTGAAGATGTAGAGTCTTCCACATCTGAAGTTTCTACAACAAATTCAGATTTGCCAACAACATCGACTACGGAGTCAAGTTCAACAACACCCGAGGGAAGAACAACTGAAACTTTTTCAACAAATTATGATTCGTCAACAACATCGACTGCGGAATCAAGTTCAACAATAAATGAGGATGTATCGTTTACTACAACTGAAGTTTCTTCAACAAATTTTGATACATCGACAACACAATCAAGTTTCACAATGCCTATTGTTTTACCGTCTTCCACAACTGAAGCTGCTACAACAAATTCTGATTTGTCAACGACTTGGACTACAGAATCAAGTTCAACAACACACGAAGAAGAGACATCACCTACAACTGAAGCTTCTTCAACAAATTCTGATTTGTCGACCACATCGATTGTGGAATCAAGTTCAACAACAAATGAGCAAGGATCGTCTACTACAACTGAAGTTTTTTCAACTAATTCCGACACTTCGACAATACTATCAAGTTTACCAACACTTGTAGATTTATCGTCTTCCACAACAGAAGATTCAACAACTAATTCTGATTCGTCAACAACATCGACTACAGAGTCAAGTTCAACAACACCCGAGGAAGAGACATCTTCGACAATTGAAGCTTCTTCGACAAATTCTGATTCGTCAACAACATCGACTGCGGAATCAAGTTCAACAACACCCGAGGGAAGAACAACAAAAACTTCTTCAACAAATTATGATTCGTCAACAATATCGACTGAGAAATCAAGTTCAACAACAAATGAGTTAGGATCGTCTACTACAACTGAAGTTTCTTCAACAAATTCTGATACATCGACAACACAATCAAGTTTCACAACACCTGTAGTTTTACCGTCTTCCACAACTGAAGCTTCTTCAACAAATTCTGATTTGTCAACAACTTCGAATACAGAGTCAAGTTCAACAACAACTGAAGCTTCTTCAACAAATTCTGATTCGTCAACAATATCGACTGAGGAATCAAGCTCAACAACAAATGAGGAAGGATCGTCTACTACAACTGAAGTTTCTTCAACTAATTCTGATACTTCGACAACACAATCAAGTTTACCAACACCTGTAGATTTATCGTCTTCCACAACAGAAGATTCAACAACAAATTCTGATTTGCCAACAACATCGACTACAGGGTCAAGTTCAACAACACCCGAGGAAGAGACATCACCGACAACTGAAGCTTCTTCAACAAATTCTGATTTGTCGACCACATCGACTGTGGAATCAAGTTCAACAACAAATGAGGAAGGATCGTCTGCTACAACCGAAGTTTTTTCGACTAATTCCGATACATCGAAAACACAATCAAGTTTACCAACACCTGTAGATTTATCGTCTTCCACAACAGAAGATTCAACAAATTCTGATTCGTCAACAACACCCGAGGAAGAGACATCTTCGACAACTGAAGCTTTTTCGACAAATTCTGATTCGTCAGCAACATCGACTGCGAAATCAAGTTCAACAACACCCGAGGAAGAGACATCTTCGACAATTGAAGCTTCTTCGACAAATTCTGATTTGTCAACAACTTCGACTACAAAGTCAAGTTCAACAACACAGGAGGAAGAGACATCACCGACAACTGAAGTTTCTTCAACAAATTCTGATCTGTCGACAACATCGACTGTGGAATCAAGTTCAACAACACATGAGGAAGGATCGTCTTCGACAACTGAATTTTTGTCAACAAATTCTGAGACATCGACAACACAATCAAATTTAACAACACCTGAAGATGTAACGTCTTCCACAACTGAAGTTTCTACAACAAATTCTGATTCGTCAACAACATCGACTACAGAGTCAAGTTCCACAACACCCGAGGAAGAGACATCTTCGACAACTGAAGGTTCTTCGACAAATTCTGATTCGTCAACAACATCGACTGCGGAATCAAGTTCAACAACACCCGAGGGAAGAACAACAAAAACTTCTTCAACAAATTATGATTCGTCAACAATATCGACTGAGAAATCAAGTTCAACAACAAATGAGTTAGGATCGTCTACTACAACTGAAGTTTCTTCAACAAATTCTGATACATCGACAACACAATCAAGTTTCACAACACCTGTAGTTTTACCGTCTTCCACAACTGAAGCTTCTTCAACAAATTCTGATTTGTCAACAACTTCGACTACAGAGTCAAGTTCAACAACAACTGAAGCTTCTTCAACAAATTCTGATTCGTCAACAATATCGACTGAGGAATCAAGCTCAACAACAAATGAGGAAGGATCGTCTACTACAACTGAAGTTTCTTCAACTAATTCTGATACTTCGACAACACAATCAAGTTTACCAACACCTGTAGATTTATCGTCTTCCACAACAGAAGATTCAACAACAAATTCTGATTTGCCAACAACATCGACTACAGGGTCAAGTTCAACAACACCCGAGGAAGAGACATCTTCGACAACTGAAGCTTCTTCGACAAGTTCTGATTCGTCAACAACATCGACTGCGGAGTCAAGTCCAACAACACCCGAAGGAAGAACAATTGAAACTTTTTCAACAAATTATGATTCGTCAACAACATCGAATGCGGAATCAAGTTCAACAATAAATGAGGATGTATCGTCTACTACAACTGAAGTTTCTTCAACAAATTCTGATACATCGACAACACAATCAAGTTTCACAACACCTGTAGTTTTACCGTCTTCCACAACTGAAGCTTCTTCAATAAATTCTGATTTGTCAACAACTTCGACTACAGAGTCAAGTTCAACAACACCCGAGGAACAGACATCTTCGACAACTGAAGCTTCTTCGACAAATTCTGATTGGTCAACAATATCGACTGCGGAATTAAGTTCAACAACACCCAAGGGAAGAACAACTGAAACTTCTTCATCAAATTATGATTCGTCAAGAATATCGACTGAGGAATCAAGTTCAACAACAAATGAGGAAGGATCGTCTACTTCAACTGAGGTTTCTTCAACTAATTCTGATACTTCGACAACACAATCAATTTTACCAACACCTGTAGACTTATCGTCTTCCACAACAGAAGATTCAACAACAAATTCTGATTTGCCAACAACATCGACTACAGGGTCAAGTTCAACAACACCCGAGGAAGAGACATCACCGACAACTGAAGCTTCTTCAACAAATTCTGATTTGTCGACCACATCGACTGTGGAATCAAGTTCAACAACAAATGAGGAAGGATCGTCTGCTACAACCGAAGTTTTTTCGACTAATTCCGATACATCGAAAACACAATCAAGTTTACCAACACCTGTAGATTTATCGTCTTCCACAACAGAAGATTCAACAAATTCTGATTCGTCAACAACACCCGAGGAAGAGACATCTTCGACAACTGAAGCTTTTTCGACAAATTCTGATTCGTCAGCAACATCGACTGCGAAATCAAGTTCAACAACACCCGAGGAAGAGACATCTTCGACAACTGAAGCTTCTTCGACAAATTCTGATTTGTCAACAACTTCGACTACAAAGTCAAGTTCAACAACACAGGAGGAAGAGACATCACCGACAACTGAAGTTTCTTCAACAAATTCTGATCTGTCGACAACATCGACTGTGGAATCAAGTTCAACAACACATGAGGAAGGATCGTCTTCGACAACTGAATTTTTGTCAACAAATTCTGAGACATCGACAACACAATCAAATTTAACAACACCTGAAGATATAACGTCTTCCACAACTGAAGTTTCTACAACAAATTCTGATTCGTCAACAACATCGACTACAGAGTCAAGTTCCACAACACCCGAGGAAGAGACATCTTCGACAACTGAAGGTTCTTCGACAAATTCTGATTCGTCAACAACATCGACTACAGAGTCAATTTCAACAACACCCGAGGAACAGACATCAACAACAACTGAAGCTTCTTCAACAAATTCTGATTCGTCAACAATATCGACTGAGGAATCAAGTTCATTAACAAATAAGGAAGGATCGTCTACTACAACTGAAGTTTCTTCAACTAATTCTGATACATCAACAATACAGTCAAGTTTAGATTTATCGTTTTCGTCAACAAAAGATTCTACAAAAAATTCTGATTCGTCAACAACATCGACTACAGAGTCAAGTTCAACAACACCCGAGGAAGAGACATCTTCGACAACTAAAGCTTCTTCGACAAATTCTGATTCGTCAACAACGGAATCAAGTTCAACAACACCAGAGGGAAGAACAACTGAAACTTATTCAACAAATTATGATTCAACAATATCTACTGAGAAATCAAGTTCAATACAATCAAGTATACCAACACCTGCAGATTTATCGTCTTCCACAATAGAAGATTCTACAACAAATTCTGATTCGTCAACAACATCGACTACAGAGTCAAGTTCAACAACACCCGAGGAAGAGACATTTTCGAACTCTGAAGCTTCTTCGACAAAAACTGATTCGCCAACAACATCGACTACAGAGTCAGGTTCAACAACACCCAAGGAACAGACATCTACAATAACTGAAGCTTCTTCAACAAATTCTGATTCGTCGACCACATCGACTGTGGAATCAAGTTCTACAACACATGAGGAAGGATCATCTTCTACAACTGAATTTTTTTCAACAAATTCTGAGACATCGACAACACAATCAAATTTAACAACACCTGAAGATGTAACGTCTTCCACAACTGAAGTTTCTGCAATAAATTCAGATTTGCCAACAACATCGACTACGGAGTCAAGTTCAACAACACCCGAGGGAAGAACAACTGAAACTTTTTCAACAAATTCTGATTCGTCAACAACATCGACTACAGAGTCAAGTACAACAACACCCGAGGAAGAGACATCTTCGACAAATGAAGCTTTTTCGACAAATTCTGATTCGTCAACAACATCGACTACAGAGTCAAGTTCAACAACACCCGAGGAACAGACATCAACAAAAACTGAAGCTTCTTCAACAAATTCTGATTCGTCAACAATATCGACTGAGGAATCAAGATCAACAACAAATGAGGAAAGATCGTCTACTACAACTGAAGTTTCTTCAACAAATTCTGATACTTCGACAACACAATCAAGATTACCAACACCTGTAGATGTATCGTCTTCCACAACAGAAGATTCTACAACAAATGCTGATTCGTCAACAACATCGACTACAGAGTCAAGTTCAACAACACCCGGAGAAGAGACATCTTCGACAACTGAAGCTTCGCCGACAAATTCTGATTCGTCAACAACATCGAGTGAGGAATCAAGTTCAACAACACCCGAGGGAAGAACAACTGAAACTTCTTCAACAAATTATGATTCGTCAACAATATCGACTGAGGAATCAAGTTCAACAACAAATGAGGAAGGATCGTCTACTTCAACTGATGTTTCTTCAACAAATTCTGATCTGCCGACAACATCGACTGTGGAATCAAGTTCAACAACACATGAGGAAGGATCGTCTTCGACAACTGAATTTTTGTCAACAAATTCTGAGACATCGACAACACAATCAAATTTAACAACACCTGAAGATGTAACGTCTTCCACAACTGAAGTTTCTACAACAAATTCAGATTTGCCAACGACATCGACTACGGAGTCAAGTTCAGCAACACCCGAGGGAAGAACTGAAACTTTTTCAACAAATTCTGATTCGTCAACAACATCGACCACAGATTCAAGTACAACAACACCCGAGGAAGAGACATCTTCGACAAATGAAGTTTTTTCGACAAATTCTGATTCGTCAACAACATCGACTGCGGAATCAAGTTCAACAACACCCGAGGGAAGAACAACTGAAACTTCTTCAACAAATTATGATTCGTCAACAATATCGACTGAGGAATCAAGTTCAACAACAAGTGAGGAAGGATCGTCTACTACAACTGAAGTTTCTTCAACAAATTCTGATCTGTCGACAACATCGACTGTGGAATCAAGTTCAACAACACATGAGGAAGGATCGTCTTCGACAACTGAATTTTTGTCAACAAATTCTGAGACATCGACAACACAATCAAATTTAACAACACCTGAAGATGTAACGTCTTCCACAACTGAAGTTTCTACAACAAATTCAGATTTGCCAACAACATCGACTACGGAGTCAAGTCCAACAACACCCGAGGGAAGAACTGAAACTTTTTCAACAAATTCTGATTCGTCAACAACATCGACTGCGGAATCAAGTTCAACAATAAATGAGGATGTATCGTCTACTACAACTGAAGCTTCTTTAACAAATTCTGATTTGTCAACAACATCGACTACAGAGTCAAGTTCAACAACACCCGAGGAACAGACATCAACAACAACTGAAGCTTCTTCAACAAAATCTGATTCGTCAACAATATCGACTGAGGAATCAAGTTCATTAACAAACGAGGAAGGATCGTCTACTACAACTGAAGTTTCTTCAACTAATTCTGATACATCAACAATACAGTCAAGTTTAGATTTATCGTTTTCCTCAACAAAAGATTCTACAACAAATGCTGATTCGTCAACAACATCAACTACAGAGTCAAGTTCAACAACACCCGAGGAAGAGATATCTTCGACAACTGAAGCTTCTTCGACAAATTCTAATCCGTCAACAACATCGACTTCGGCATCAAGTTCAACAACACCCGAAGGAAGAACAACTGAAACTTCTTCAACAAATTATGATTCGTCAACAATATCGACTGAGGAATCAAGTTCAACAACAAATGAGGAAGGATCGTCTACTTCAATTGAAGTTTCTTCAACAAATTCTGATCTGCCGACAACATCGACTGTGGAATCAAGTTCAACAACACATGAGGAAGGATCGTCTTCGACAACTGAATTTTTGTCAACAAATTCTGAGACATCGACAACACAATCAAATTTAACAACACCTGAAGATGTAACGTCTTCCACAACTGAAGTTTCTACAACAAATTCAGATTTGCCAACAACATCGACTACGGAGTCAAGTTCTTCAACACCCGAGGGAAGAACAACTGAAAGTTTTTCAACAAATTCTGATTCGTCAACAACATCGACTACAGAGTCAAGTTCAACAACACCCGAGGAACAGACATCAACAACAACTGAAGCTTCTTCAACAAATTCTGATTCGTCAACAATATCGACTGAGGAATCAAGTTCATTAACAAATGAGGAAGGATCGTCTACTACAACTGAAGTTTCTTCAACTAATTCTGATACATCAACAATACAGTCAAGTTTAGATTTATCGTTTTCCTCAACAGAAGATTCTACAAAAAATTCTGATTCGTCAACAACATCGACTACAGAGTCAAGTTCAACAACACCCGAGGAACAGACATCTTCGACAACTGAAGCTTCTTCGACAAATTCTGATTGGTCAACAATATCGACTGCGGAATTAAGTTCAACAACACACAAGGGAAGAACAACAGAATCTTCTTCATCAAATTATGATTCGTCAACAACATCGACAACAGAGTCAAGTTCAACAACACCCGAGGGAAGAGCAACTGAAACTTCTTCAACAAATTCTGATTCGTCAAAAACATCGACTGCGGAATCAAAATCAACAACAAATAAAGAAGGATCGTCTACTCCAACTGAAGTTTCGTCAACAAATTCTGAAGCATCGACAACACAATCAAATTTAACAACACTTGTAGATGTAACGTCTTCCACAATTGGAGCTTTTTCATCAAATTCTGATTCGACTACTAAGTCAAGTTCAACAACGACTGCAAGTGGAGTAACTTCCAAAATTGAAATTTCTTCAAGAAATTCAAGCCAAGAGCAAAGCAAACGAAGAAAGCGCGCAGTTAGCAAACTTTTGCGCAATTATCGAACAGAAAACCGTATTAGGGATGTGGGTGAAGGCAAAAGTTACCATTGTTACAAAACGGTTTATAGGGGTAATAGTCTTTCAGAACATACTTTATGAAATATTTCACTTAACATTTGTATTCTTACAGGGTCATCGGGTCAGAAATCAATCAAACGTGGATGTGTGGCAGTACCTGTGGAGCTTAGTGCATGTGATATGCTTAAGGATCCTAATGGAACTAAAATGGAAAAATGCAAAATATGTACAGTTGACAAATGCAATAGCAGCTCAGCTATACACGGATCAATTTGTTTGATTGCGTTGGCGCTTTTTTATCTAAAAATTGGGGTTTTTTAAATAACATAGTTTTAAAGAAAGCCTCACCTTTTACGAAGATGAATTAAAAACACTTAATATTGAGGAAAAAAATACTTTGAATTATTTAGCTATGCAAATTTTTATATTTCGATTTACTTAATGGATCATTGTTGGTGGCAAATTATACGAAAACAAGTCAAACGCAACTAATGGTAAATTCCACATTTTCTCTGGAAGCATGGACAAAAATTAAATAGATTTTGTTATTGTGTGTGTGCCATTAACAGCTGAAATGATAGTCCACTTCTTCGTCTGATTGATATGCAACAACATCTTTGACGGAAGGCCTATCGCTTAACTTTAACAAATGTCGAGTTTTGAAAAATGCTCGATCATTGGATGATATTAAAATATAATTAATAATTGTTGTTCCACTTTTTAAAAAAATTATAAAATATTATTTTGCGAATAAATGCTCTTCTTTTCCACAATGAGAAAAACAAAGTTCCAACTAATGAAGTTAGGAATGTTAGTTTTGTGTGTGAGTGAAAGTATGTGTAAATCTGGCTCTGAATAGAGATTCGCAAAAAGGGATCTAGATTCAATCTGAGATCGGAAATAGATTGCTTTCTGGCTTCATGGAAAATGAAAAGTGATCGATATTAAATCGAGCGTGGTTTTTTGGTTTCACGGAATTCAATATCAAATTAAAACAATTGAATAGATATTTTCTAAAATGTCAATTTGGAAACAACAAGCAGTTTTATTTCTTTCGAAAAAATTTAAATGAAAAATCAGATACAGGTAAAAAATACACAAGAAATATGCTCGACAAGAAAAGTCACATCAACTGATTCGTTACCTCGATTCGCCACAGCGTAGCTTGAAAATTTTTGTTCTAATAATATGTTTCCACCGGCCTGATTTAGCTAAATGATTTATAAATCACATGGTAAATCACATTATTAACTATATGATTTAACTAAATCAAGTGATTAAGCTAAATTAGGCCGGTGGAAACATAGTATAATTGCGATGCCCATTGGTTTCATTCGAGGATTTACTCATTCTGAAAACCAATGGAACAGTCAAATTATTATACCCTATTCCATAGAATTTGTATATTGTATTTGGTGTGGAGTTTGTAACATAGAGAAATAATACCGTTAGGTATGGAAAAGTATATATGTATGTATATACTGACTCAGAACTAAAAGCCTAGTCGATTTAGCTATGTCTGGTCCGTCCGTCCGCCCGTATATATATATACTCACTAGAGGTCGCAAATTTTGAGCTAGAAAGCTGAAATTTGGTATATATAATCTTTGGTTCAAGAGTTAGGCTAAGTTTTTGAACGGGTAAAATCCGCCCACAATCGCGATTTTTGTTGAAAAACTTCAATTTGGTAAAATTTAATGGTGTTTTTTGTACAGTTACGATAAAAGCATGCCGCTAAAATTTTGCACCGTAAGCTTTAGGTAAACCTTCTTCCAATAAAATTAAAATATTTCAGTTTGGGCGTGGCTGACGCCCGTTTTTTATACAAAACCATCAATACTGTTTTTATAAAATAACAATTTTTGCATTAAAGCGAAAAACATTAAATTTCGTGAGTATTACTTGCACATAAACATCTTGTGTATGAAATCGAAAAATTTGATTTTGGGCGTGGCTGACGCCCACTTTTTATTAGAAACTATAAAAAAATTGTTTTTGCAAATAAACGGTATTTATAATGAATCCGCAAGCCAAAATTTGGAGTCTCTTAGTAGAAACTAAAAAGTTTGTGTATGTAAAGAATTTTTTTGAATTTTGGACACGGCTTACGCCCACTTTTCATGAAAGAACGAAAAACGTAGTTTTAAAAATTTAAGGTATGTACCTACTATCAATATTCAATTTAAACCTTTTTTCCGTTCGTTATATGAAAAATATATATTTTTACATTTTCTTGTATACATTTTTTCAATACGCCCACTTTTGAGGGCGTGGTTTTTATAAAATACATTTTTTCAGGTAAGATCGTTTAAAAACTACTCGATTCAGCTGTAGTTTTACACATAGGTATGCCTAAAAACTGCCTGATGATCAAAGCACAGTTAGTGCTTCAAATATTTAGGACACGCCCACTTTTAAGAGGCGGTACCGTTAAAAGTCATGATATGCATTATTTTGTTGATGTTTCTTAACTATCGGTCGCAATTTTGAAGTATGAAGATGAACACTTAGATTTATTCCTTGGTTACGTAGCAGAGTGTGGTTCAAGAATTGTTAAAAACACCCATAATCGCTATTTCCTATCAAAATCTAATTTTAAAAAAAATTTAGTTTTGTCTTGTTTTGTTCAAATCGATCTGCAAGCTTAAAATTGAATGTCATTGATGAGCTCATAGTGATTGCAATGGCAATAAAAAGTCTCAGCTTTAGGCGTGACACACGCCTTTTTTTATTGTGCCAGCAGTTATAGTTCATCGGCCAAACAAAATTTATTTTATTGAATTTTTTCCTGCCTGCTAAAGAATAATTTTGTTTCTGAAACTGGAACAGCGGCTGGCTGCGGGAGGCGAACTCATATGCATATACATATACAAAAATATGGGGAATAGCAGGGTATTCAACAGTTATTAAAATGTAGTGTATACGCATATACTAGTTTGACAACTATGCCAACACCAACCTCGTGTGCGCCACCCGATTCGCGCTAAAAAAGGATTATATTAAATTAAACTTCTTTAATATATGCTTTGTTCGTTGAGCCACAAGTCGCTCTGAGTCGCCACAAATTGTTTTTTAAACCTTGACATGCTTTTACTTCAAAATTCTGTTTGTTGAAACCCGGGGTCGCTATGAATTCACTTTTAAGTCAAGCTTGGATTTTGCTAGGCGAGTTGAGGTAACCAATAAGCCTAGTACTAAGATCGCGCTAGTATTTATCTTCCATAAAAATTTCCACCCAAGATAAATTTAAGCTTGGGTTCTTAGCTGAGAAATACTCACTTCAAGCTAAATTATAGGTGTCAATCTAACGGCTAAGAAAAAAACTTCACAAAATTCAGCTTGCGAAAGAATGTAAAACACATTATTTCACAAGATAAATTCTGACAGTTGTCAGAAGGTCTTGTGAAGGTCGCACGAACTTGCTCTTATGTTTGATAATTTGTAAGTGGCTGAATAGATAATGTAGGTATATTAAATATAATGCACGACTGGGTCGCACGAACTTACTCTAATCGTGACAGTGGTCTTAGGGCTTGAGATTTTGATAAAAACTATTTTTTTTAATTCTTAAATAAATACTTGAACTAATTTGAGCTAAAAAATAAGTACGCCATTTTATTTCTTGGAAAAATTTGAATTTATGAGAATAAATTTATAAAAATCTGGAGCGGATTTTGAGAAAAAAGTCACTTAGCAATTATCGAACAAGTTCAAGAGCAAGTTCGTGCGACCTTCGCAAGACCTTCTGACAACTGTCAGAATTTATCTTGTGAAATATTGTGTTTGACATTCTTTCGCAAGCTAAATTTTGTGGAGACTTTTTTTCTTAGCCGTTAGCCTGACACCTGGAATTAAGCTTGAAGTGAGTACTACTCAGCTAAAAACCCAAGCTAAAATTTATCTTGGGTGGAAATTTGTATGGAAGATAAATTTTAGCGCGATCTGAGTACTAGGCTCCTTAAAAACTCTATATATACCAAGTTTGAAGCAATTCGGCCTACTCGTTTGGGCTGTCTATACATACACACAGAATTTGTTGACCATCTTTTTTCGTCTTCGTAATTTTATGTTTGATTGTTATCTCAATTTTTTTTTTGCTTGAATCCATAACATGCCTTATAGAATCCCTCTCCAACTTCAAAATTTATCGCGCCTTCTTAGCAAAGGTGTGTAGAGATAAATATAGTAGAGATACAATTTTGTTTAGCGCGATCTGACTAGTATGCGCTTTGCAATATTTGCACTGTTACAAATATGCAGACCGGGTTTAACACGACATCTAGAAGAAAAAAAAATCTAGAAAGAGCAAGTCAAGAAAAAAAATCTAGAATTAGGAAAATCCAGAAAACCCAAAATCTAGAAAACCTTAATCTCGAAAACCGAAAATCGAGAAAAAAATCTGGAATTCGCGCGCGCAAATTGCAAATATTGTCTCAAAAATTAATATTAATTCTAGATTAAGAATTCCTCTAAAAAAAATATGTAACACTTTTTTTCTAGATTATTCGAGATTTCCACCTTTCTAGATTTTAGCTTTCTATATTTTTTCATAGATTTTGTCCTTTCTAGATTCTGTCACTCTGGATAACGTTCGTGATCCCATGCAGCCCATTATGTTAGGGGCCAGTTATAGCGATACCAACGGGAAACCAAACCGAACAAATTTTCAGATGGAAAATTTTGTATGTTCTGATTCGATTCTTAAGACAAGTGCTACACTGATCGATGGCAATCAATTCAGAGAATGTTTTTTGTTCATAATAATTTTCATTGTTATACGTATAAAAGAAAACTAACAAATTTCGTTTTTAACAAAAAGTACAAGTTCAATTCAAATTTGTATTTAAAAAATAAATTCTCTGAGTTGGTTGCCATCGATCAGTGTAGCATTTCCGTTTTAAATCGAACCATAACATACTAAATTTTCTATTTTAAAATTTTTTCGGTTTTGTTTTCCGTATCGCTATAACTGGCCTCTTAAAAAAAATTTTTTAACGTTCTTAAAAAAAGTCTAGTCACAGCTTTAGAATAGTCGCGTTAGCATAGAGTAAAAAATTAAGCAAACGGACCTACATTTGACATTTAAGAAAAATGTAAACAGAACAAGTTGTCAGTTGTTTGAAGGTACAAAATTTGCTTACGTCCCCCAATGAGGTAAAGTGCATTTAAATAAAAATATATACAAATGGTTCATTAACTAACCTAGTTTTTAATTTTTTTCAACAAAAATCCAGCAATTTTGTTCTGAAGTTATAACTTTCATAATAAGCACAAAAAATAAAACTTTGTTCAACAATGAGTCAGTCGAAGGTAACATTTAAAATAACTCTTACATCGGACCCAAAACTGCCATTCAAAGTGCTGAGTGTTCCAGAAGCAACTCCATTCACTGCAGTTCTTAAATTTGCTGCAGAAGAGTTTAAGGTCCCCGCTGCAACAAGTGCAATAATCACAGACGATGGTGTCGGAATAAGTCCCCAACAGACTGCTGGCAATGTGTTCCTCAAACATGGCTCAGAGTTACGTTTAATACCAAGAGATCGAGTTGGTTCTGTGTAAAATACTATTTCTTATTATTATTTCTATTTTCTTTAATAAAATACTACTTAAAATCAAAAAGAGAATGTTTTGGAAAGGAAAACAAAATAATGATGAAACACTTTCATCAACTGAATTATGAATACATTTGATGCGAAGCGGTCAAAAAGTGTGACCATTTAAAATAAATCCATATTCATCATTTCGGATATCATTTACTGAGATGAAGAATAAAAGGCAGATGTTATGGTACGTTTTGAGAGTTTCTAGGACGATTCACAAAGTTTTTGACGCACAAAATCGTTACCATTCGTTAGCAGAACCCTGAAGCTGAACAAATATCTTCCTGTTTTTTTAAGGAAATTGTGACAACCTCGAACAATTTGGTTGAAGCCTGCAAATTCAACAATTCAAAATTCTACCAAGATTGAGAGGTGAGGTAAAATATTCCATTTTCTTGATAAGAGCAGAAAATGGGTTGAGGAGGGTGTGACGCTGTTTTTGCTTTCATTATTGATTGGCATAGCAGTTAGTATATGAAATTGATTCCGTTCTCATAAAGAAATATTGACGAGCACCCTTTCTAGGATCCTGTTCGAACAGAAGGATAATTTTCAATTAGATTATTGAAGTGCTGTACTCAGTAAGTAAACAAAAGGTTATAAATAAAACAACAGGCTACTTTTTTATTACTTTTTTTTAATTATAAAAAAATGAATTAAACTCCACAAGAAAGGTAATTAAGTTAACACTACTTGACAAATGTTTTCGAATGAATTTCATTCAATAATCCTACGCCTGCAATTTGCTCTTGGTGGTGAAGGCAAAGTGAGAAATGAAAGCTGCCACGAGAGCAGCAACCAATTCAGAGTTTACCCAAGGGCCGCTGTATGCCTTTGGAACGGATATAGTTATGTCTGTCAATGATTTCACAGATGCAACTTTGTCGCCGTCACGTTGTGCCTTACGGATGCTTGAGTAGCCTTCTTCGTCGAATAAGCGAATAACTTTGTTACCACTGCTACCTTTCTTTGCATCTTCGGTCCAACTGATCTGGAATGGGAAATAAAAAAAAAAAAAAACGTTTGATCACAGAGCTTTGTAAACATATTTTATTATTTTTTTTTACCTGATATTTATCATCTCCTACACGGGCAACTGGAACAACTTTGCCACATTCAAATTCAGCAAAAAGTTGTGGTTTTTCTCCGTTTGAACATTTCAATGTGAATTCTCCAACGTGGGCAAGTTGGGTGAGGATTGTAGCATCGGTTGTACTAAATGAAGACACTGTTACTTTTGGGCTGGAACAGGTGGCAGCGAGACTAGCCGAAGCACAGATTAATAAAACCACAGCAATGCACAGATTTTTCGACATATTTGTTGATTTTTGTTTAATTTATTTTAACACAAGAATTAATAGAATTCAAAGAGAAATCGGTCTTCGCTGGTTGATGGGAAAATTCAGTCTGCTCTACCAGAGAAAATGACAGCGAGAAAGTGACAGAAATGCCACGAAAACATCCACGTCAAGTGACGTTTTTGTTTTGTGTTATCTTGATGGAAACGTTACACTTTATGCTTCGATTTTTTGAATGTAGTAGATCTGCGACTAGTTTCATTATTTTTTACTTATACTTACTTTTGAAATTCGCACGTTTTTCATTTTTGATTTTTCCTTTCGTTTAACTATTTTACTTGGATTTCAACATTTTTTTTAACGATACTTACCCTGCACATGAACATTTCTGGATCACATTAAATCACACACAAACTTTGACAACTTGCCCGCCAAGTGGCTATGTTTCTTTGTTGCCAGGAGCAGAACAAGTTTATTTCAAATGTAGAGAAACATTTTTTTCTGACAATTCTTCGAATTAAAATTCAAAATTTTGAACTGAGAATCAAAGGAACATGAATAGATTTTCCCGAAGGCAAAAAGGGAAATATATAATAAATATAGCCTCATATTTAAAATCGGTATTACTCTCTAATCGCGAGTTTCATTCAATTTTGGAAGATTTGCTCTTTTCAATGAAACTTGTTTCCATGACCAAGCCGACGGTTTATTTAAACTAGGTCATAAAAGACTTTTAATAATTTATTGTATATCCGAATTTTGTATATAAATAAAGTCTAATCTAATCTAATCTATCATGACCAAGCACACACAATATTTTGACATGGCACGCAAAAATACCAGATATGCATACATTCAAAACAAGTTAATAAAATTCTTTATTCATTATTGGTTTTATTTAGCACAGATCACAGAATTGCACAATTTCACAACAAGCGACAAAAACTAACAAATTATTTCTCATTTGAAATTTCACAGAAAAGTATTCAGATCAAATCTGGCAACCCATCAGAGATGAAATCTTTCTTGTTGAGAATAATTGATCTCGAATCGCTTTTTTTTTGCAATGAAACTTGCAAAACTGAAAAAGATCAAATCTTTTGAGCTTTTGACAGAAAGAACAAATCTTTTCTTGACTGAAACTCGCTATAAACGCGTTTATCTAGGAAAGTTTAGTTTTAAATTTTAATGGTAACTGCTGCAAGTGAAATTAATTTATGACCCTACAACTGTTGACGAAATATAAACGTTGGGCTGCTCTACAAAAAAACATGCAAGACTCCAAATGACATTTAGTACAAAATAAGTTAATAATGTAAAGATACTAGAATAATTGCGTGTCACCATGCATGTTAACTGTACTTTATTGCAATTAAAAACTCCAGTACAAATTTTATGCATTTTTTGTATATATAATTGGGATTTCCAAATACAAAATTTTGTTACACAAGAGTACGACTTTACTTGGCTAAAAATCTGTCGTTTTACGTTTAAACTGTATAGCACTTTTTATTGGAGTTAATCCAGATTTAAACTAAAATGCGTTTTTTTTTACGCAACAAGATTTAAATTCAAAAGGCGACATTTTACATTTCAACGTCACACAGATATATCGGATTGAACGCAGCCATTGTATGTGGAATGCATGTAGCCATCGCATTCGCATATATGTGTCATCATTTTTTGACACATATAAATATGCCATAGTTCGGTGCGGTCTTCGGTGTGTGATTCCGTGTATTTTTGTTACATTCCAAATAATATGAGTAAAAACAAATTTGAAATTGCTGACTATTCGGCGGAGTATCAAGATTCAAACGATGTTGATTTTGTTTCGACAAATGAAAGTAAGAAATCATGTCGAACTAGGAAATCCACAGCAGGACTTAGGAAAGTTAAACACGAATGGAAAACTGAGGAAGTTATTCGTTTGATTGAGGCAGTAAAAAAGCGTCATGGACTCTGGGACATTAGCTCGCTCATATACAAAAAAATACCAAAGCTGAAAATATGGCGCGATGTTATGGTGGAATTGGGTGTAAAAGGCATCGATATTAGAGAAATAAAATCGAAATGGTCTTCACTTCGAGTCACGTTCAAAACAAACGTGGGTAAGATGCGAAGAAATGAATCAAGACACGGTACAAGCGATCCGTCTATCGTGACATGGCGATATTTTAAGCCAATGATGTTTTTGGAAACTATGAATGAAAACTTGGTATACATGTTTCTTTTTATTTATTTATTTAGATTTGCATTGTTTCTAATTACAGACAATACAGGCTTCTGTCAATGGTGGTTCAATTTCGGAAGATTTTCGAGATTCAGATTCGTCCCAAGCCTACCATCAACCCAAACAAGAACCTATGACAGCAACAGATACCCCTACATCTCCGCGGCCTTCATCACCACTAACGTACACAAATCCTAAAATTGCAGATGCGACGGCTTTAACGAGCAATGAAGTGACCTCCTTGCAATCGATGGATTCAAACTCAACTTTCTGCGACTACCTTCTGTCCGAAATACGAACACTTCCCGAAGCCCAAGCGCGAACTTTACGCCGAATGTTGGCACGTACTATGTTCGATTTTATGGATGATTATGAAGCTGAACAAAAACTCAGCCAAAAACATGGCATATAGAAGAAACTAATCATGTGTGACAAACGCTACGCATGAAGCGTACCTACATGCATCCGTATATAGCCTTAAGTTTAAAATGACTGAAAGTTTAGATTAAATAAATGTTTTATTATTTGTAAGCTTGTTGCTGAGTGTAGTTCTTAAGAACGCGGCCTGTTAAAACATACATTTCAGTTCGATTCGATTAATATCTAGACAGGCTCTCACATTCCTTCACGTAGTTATTAACTCTTTTGACTTCTTGGATGAATGTATTACAATCCAAGTGTGGCCTCGTCAATCCATTCCCACTTTCTTCTGCAACTTGTCATGTCAAGTGACGTTTTGCGACAAAGAAAGAGATCCTTCCGAATGCAACTTTGGCCTAATCAACAAGTCAAGAATGTCATGTAGGTACTTCTGCTCTAAAGCATTCTCAAGAGTCAACACTTCCTTAATGAAAAGAACGTCTTTCGATAATTTCTCATCTCTCCTGTGTCAGTTAAGGCTTTTGTTTGAATCTATCGTTTCGTTGTCAAAGTCCTTTAACTAATCCTAATGCGATTTCTGGAACCTAAGGTAAGTTTTGCGAAAGAAGTCCGCTTTTGACTCAAAAAATTTTAAAATTAAGGCTGCTTAGGGGCTTTGGAGTTGCAGTTTAAAAATTATTGAACAGATCGATGTAAAATATTTCAACGGAAAAGTTTACTTGTTTATTAGATTTTAACAAACCAGTTTTTAAATTTGTTAAAATATCGTTTAATCGTTATGTCCTGATTCCATCCCGGACCGATTTTAAAAGTAAAATGTAATAATCTGGTCAACCTTGGGTAAACTTCAAGGAACAAAGATTATTAGATTACGTCGCTTTCGAAATATCCAGCCTGAATGCCTTGTAAGTCATTCAAATTAACATTTGGTTAAGCTCGTATCCATGTCATTTTTGTCCGCACTAAAGTCATAGCGAACTAGCTCTAGGTAGATCAACATTTGCCAAGTTCTACCAAGCATTTTTTGACGGCTCTCGCAGTCCGACAATCATAGTGCAGACGATGAAAACGAACATGTTCATCTTCACTATAATTTTCAAGCTGCATCTATAATTTTCCTATAATCTGCATCCATGAAGACCGTCTGCATTTTTGCCTTCCCTCTCTATCACACAAGTATGATTTATTGATTTTGCATCCTCTTTTTTTGCAACTCAGGGCTTGCAGCTTCATGTAAAGGCACCTTTAGCTTAAACAAAAAATATCGGCCAAGTTAATGTCTATTAGTTAAACCATTTTTGTGAAAACAGACCTAGAGAAGTTTCAAGAATGTAGGTATCACATCAAACCGATCTCGACTTTGTTATAGCGCTTTAGAAACAAACAATTTTAGACTTTTAAACAATTACTTGAAAACTTGAAAAAGGTCTTTTTAGATCCTGAACCTAAATACAAAACTTTACAAGACAAACACTTACCCGCTGATAAGATCTACGATAACTTTGTATTTTTTACACAAACTGCGCGGCTTTTGCGGATTTATAAGATTGTTTGTTTTTAATAAGAGATTTTCACAATAATTTTATTGAAACAAATATTGATAGGTGTTTTGTTTTTATCGATTTAACGGCAATTTTTATTATTTATTGTGCTTTCAAGGTACAAAGAAGTTGATCGTTGAGTATTGAAATTATTCGAAAACCAAATTTGTCAATGGCGGGTTTCTATTTCCATTAAGGCTAACACACAATAACAATAAAAACATAGGGGCAGTGTTCAAAAATTAAACGTTCATATAAAAAAAATTAGCATGTATTGGGAATCGCTTTTTAGTCGCGTCTCATTCACTCGAAGACATTTCTTATCCAAAAATAAGTCAGTCCTTATTTTTTGACAGCAAAGCTAAACTGCATTGGCAAAATAGTGTAGCTGCAGCTGTAGTATTTAGCGCTGTCACAGTTAAATGTGCGTTATAGCTATAACACGTCTACAAAATTACTTACGACAAATTGTTCTCGTAATTGATAAAGATCATATATTCAAGTAGGACACCCTACCAACGCAAGGATGTATGTACATATAATATGTTAAGTCGAACCATTGTATTAAGATTTAAAAATATTTAGCAGAGGTAGCACTTCACTTTTAATAATACTATAGTTTGTAAAACAAAGGTAGAACCCAGCCAAATTAGTTGACAGGCCATGCATGTGTTTAAAATCTATAGTACCCTGGAGATAACGTTTGATTGTGCCGCCCTCTATTGCCCCGCAACACTTTGTTTACAGCAGCTTTATACAATACAATCTGAAGACAGCAGAGGTGGCGCCTAGTACCCACTGATTGCAACAGTAATTACTTCCTTTTCATAGTACTATAATTTTTATAGCAAAGCTATGAACCTTATTTTTAATAGTCTTTGCTATACAAAATAAATAAGTATGAAGTAATTACAATCAGTGGGTAATATCTTCATATTGTATTGTACAAACCTGTTGGAATTCGGATACGAGTGATAATGTGTACATATCTGACGCATGGTTTGTCGATCAGGATGGATAACCGCTCAATTTATTTTGGTAATGGGGTGAATCAGTGGCCTGTTGTATTATATATAGAACCTATAGTAATATCACTTGGGAGTTTTTAGTATTATCTTGTTTGAGCGCTGCCGATGCAACAAATGTGTAAAAACAAAATTCATTTTATTTTTTTCCTCCCTTCAATACTTGATACTTTTTGAAACCGTAAATATAAAGAGATTATTATTTTCAATGATGAAAATTCTCAGCGTGATCTTTACTTCCTTCCCCCTTCCACCTATAATCTGAAATGAGCTAATGCCTTGTTTTGCCGTCAGCGGCTAACCATCAAAACTCGCAAGTGATAGTACTATAGGCATTGTATTTATATTTTATAGTAATTTCATGGAACATTTTATTTTAGTTCTGAACGTCGTCAATGGCGGCACTAGTTGTCTTGTCTACTTTACATCGAATTTCTTCTATTGTTGTTTTTGCTTTCCATGGCAGTTTAGACAAAAACCACTAAAATTACTGCACAATCAAAGCTTGTGAACTTCGTCCAAAGATGCCGCACAAAACGTTCCGCTTCTTGGGAATACTATAAAATGTAAATACAATGCTATAGGTTCTATATACAATTGGTGCGTTCTTTTTCTAACAATAGTCAACAATTGTTGTTATGTTAAATTTTTTTGTTGAAGTGTCATTGTTAGGATTTGTTGGTTTTTTACAAAACCATTTAGGAAGGATACGCGTTGTTAGAACTTGTTAAACTGTCAAACTAATTGAATTATTCTCCTTCATCGCTTAAAATTGGTGACAAATCCAAAACTGGCATCATTCCTAATCCGTCGCTCATGATCGATAATGTGTACCCTGCATTGAACCAGGACGAAATAGGCATAGCGCAGTTTCCTAAGCGGCTAAAGCACTTTTTAGTAAATCAGTTTGAACACACGACTTAGATGACTGAAAGATACAATTGTCCATTCTAGTCCTTAGCCTGTAAAGATGGTTTTTGTTATCTTCTAGTCTTCTTTGTTAGTTTTGAATGGTATTCTATCATTTCAATTGTTCCCTATTGATAAACTACTTGGAAAGTCTGTGCTTAGTAGCAAGCTAGATCTCTGGGCCATCATTTCCTTAGTCCTTAATAATACTACCCAGTAAACCATGTGAGTGAGTCTTAATTCTTATATATAACAGTTTAATTTTCGAAGGCCCAGAGATCTAGCTTGCTTCTAAGCGCAGACTTTGTTTAACTCTAAAATCAAAACATCAAATCAAATAAAAAAATAAATGTTTATCTTGGTACTAAGAATGAAAAGGATAAATAATAGCATAACAATGAAAAAAAAAACTAAGTCAAGCTAATCTACGAGGGGCGTTCAATATATTCTCGGTATCGGGGTGAAGCTGTGGTTATATATATAAATTGACTTATTTATCAAGTAATACTATTATTTTATTGCATTCATGTAAAATTTCATATAAATGTGATTATTATTTTGCGTTTCATCTCTAGTTAAACAGAATCATAATGGCAACTGAGACGATGATGGTGAAAATTGAGCATCGCGCTGTAATTAAATTTCTCACTAAGCAAGGAAAAAGTCAAAAAACTATTCATGAAGAGATGGTGGCTGTTTACCAGTGTTCCGCACCTTCATTATCAACTGTGCAAAAGTGGTCAAGTGAGTTCAAGAGAGGCAGAGAGAGCATTGAAGACGACCCCCGCTCCGGCGCCCCGGCTACTGCTTGTACGGGAGAAAGCATCAAAGAAGTCGAAAAACTTGTTCTTGAGGATGCCCGAATAAATGTGAAAATGATGGCAGAGATCACCAAGCTTTCAACTGGTACCATTCACACCATTCTTCATGACCATCTTAACCTTTCAAAGGTCAGTGTAAGCAGGGTGCCACGAATGCTCACAGCGCCTCAGAAAAAAGTGAGAATCGCATGCTGTAGAGAGCTTTTGGAGATGTGTAGTGAGAACGCGGACGGTGTTATGGATCGAATTGTTACTGGGGACGAAACATGGGTTCACCACTATGACCCTGAAAGCAAACAAGAGTCCATGCATTGGCATAAAAAAGGAACAGACCCCCCGAAGAAGTTCAAAGTCACTCCGTCTGCCGGGAAGCTCATGGCCACAGTTTTTTGGGACTCAAAGGGAATCTTGCTCATTGAGTACAAAAAAAAAGGTGAAACCATCAACGCCACATCCTACGCTTCCACTTTGCATAATTCGCGGGAGGAAATTAAAAAGAAAAGACGGGGTAAACTCGCAGCGGATGTGTTGCTTCTTCATGACAACGCTCCTGTTTACACGGCGCGAGTTTCCAAGGCTGCTGCGCGAGATTGTGGTTTCGAAGAAATCCAACATCCACCCTATAGTCCAGACCTTGCCCCTAGTGATTATTTCCTGTTTCCGGGTTTGAAAAAATGTCTTCGTGAAAAAAGATTTTCCGATGATGAAGAACTCAAGTCGGCAATAAATGGGCATTTTGCAGGTAAAGAGGACATTTATTTTTTTGAGGGTTTAAAAAAGCTTATCTCAAGATGTAACAAATGCATTGATGTTAGGGGAGATTATATTGAAAAATAAAAACAATTTAAATTGAATTCGCATTTTCCTTCACATCGATACCGATAATATATTGAACGCCCCTCGTAGTTTGAAACTATGCCAAGTTATTTATATTCGCCTTATTTCTGCACGTGAACTGAAAAACCTCCATCATTCCAACCACCCAACTTAACAACCTACTATACGTCCAATGGTGCTTTTATTCAACACCCCTTCATCATTTTCATATTGAAAAATATTGTCTGCCATCACTACAAAAAAAAAAAAAAAAAAATGGAAATATTATTGTACATTGAGTCAAAGGATTTCAAACCGCGTGAAAATTCTTGTGATTTATTCACCAAAATCATATAAATATACAGTAGAATCTCGAAAAGATGAACAGATATAAAACAGACCCCGTTCATCTTTTCGAATTGTTCATCTTTCCAAGCATCGAGCATTAGTTTAGGAAAAACATAAAGCTATACATACAAATATTGCATCTATTTGTTAACAAATCATTTTATTTAAAAAAAAAAATTAAAACAACATAAATTCATACAAAAGTCGTTGATGAGAAGTAAAAACTTATTTAGAAAGTTTTTTTTTAAAACTGCTCTATGGTAGATTGTCACACGGGAAAAGCGTTCATCTTTCCGAATTGTTCATGTTTTAGAACCGTTCATGTTTTCGAGATTTTACTGTATTTATATAATGTATTATTTTAGGCAAAATAGCTAATAGCACTGGAATAGAAATGGTTTGTTACAATGTTATTATGAACTTAAAAAAACACATTCATCCCTCATCATCACAGCTATCGAACTCAACTCAATAGGCCAAAAGAAGCATATGGCTAAGGACAAAGCTTCCTTTTTTCAGCTTTTATTTTTTTAAGCTATACACAAATTCAATAGTTAAATTGGCCAACTTAACGAGTATGTGATGTTGAAATTTCGTGAGGTTGAAGTTAATCGACAAACTGTTTTTTTTTTTTTGTTTAACAAATGGAAAAACTTCCAAATAAACACCACGCACCCCCAAAAGTAAGCCAAACTTATGTTAGTTTACTCAGAGAAACGGAAAAAGGAGGAAAATAACAAATCAGCCAATTCAATAGAACCTCAATAAAAAGTGGAAAACACAACCAGAAATACTACAGTTCCTGAAAGTACTCTTCTGCTTGCATTACGGTTTTTGAGTTTTTGGGAACTTATTGTTCCTCTACTTTTAATTGGTTCTACTTTGGCCTTGTACTTTTTGTTTTTTCTTTACTTCCTCCACACCATTAAGTGGTTGGACCATGCGGCAGTTCTACATCCGAAGAACAGGGTTGTGAACCTAGAAACGAATGTGAACAGCTGGGGTATAGAATCGTCATAAAAAGAAAAACCAGTTTAATGGATGAGAAATCTTAGGCATGAGGTCATTATGTTATACATACATAAATGATTAAGAGGTTCGGAGACGGAATGAAGCTCTGGGACAAACCAGAATTTATTTTGTGAATATCAGAATGAAAATCATCACAAAACTACGGAAATGGAACTTTCTAATAGCTAACTTCTAATCCACCAAAGAAAGGGTTCGTTTAAATTTATACCAAATGCATGCATGCATATCGCTTAGGAAACTTGATGCCAAATTCTATCAAACACTTTTCAAATACCAGGTCTTTGACTGACGCCAACGAAGGTTCTGGATTCAACCCCTGATTCCACATTGGTTTTTTTTTCTAAAACTAAAACTTGTCGAGGAAAGTGCACCTACTTCCTCCCCAGAAAAAAAAGAGTAAAATTCATTAGAGGCCAGTTATATGTATCAGTTGAAATAATTAATATATGGTAAGGTAGTTCGATCAGTAATTTTTTAATATCTATACTGGAATATTCAAACTGATTTTTTTACTTGGAAGTTTGTACTTGGAATCAGTTTGGTTCTTGAACTTGAATACGTTATTTGTTCATCAAAACAATTACTTGATATCAACTTGCCTTTGTGTCTAAATTCGAACGTACTGTAAAGTATAGAGACTCATTTTTTAGCCGCACTAAAAGAATGTATAATGCTTTACCCGGCTCGATTTTTTCCTCCCATTGTGATTTAATTCATAACCACAATGTGCATCGGTATCTCCTTTTATCTCCTATCCAACTTTCCTTAACGCTCGCACTGTGTTGATTCAGGTTAAGGGTATCAATAATTCACACTATTTGTGCAAGATTTTTTTCCAATAAGTATACTTCTTTATGTTCTTACATATGCTTCCAAGACAGATTATACCCTACAATCAAGGTATAGAAAGGATATGCTCGAACATATAGTTATTCATAGAGCACATTGTTGTCTCGTGTCGTCGTCGCCAGGCAAAACCATGCAAATCGCGAGGGAGGGCATTGAACGTTCGAAGCATTGTTGTTAAGATACTTTTTTTGTTGTTGTTCCCTTCTTCTTCCTTGCTTGGAGCGAACGCGAGCCGAGCGTCCCAAAACAAAACTAGAATGCTTTCGATTTCGAGTTACTTTGACTCTTGTGAGTCCAACACAATTTTCGGTTTTTGTATTCCTTCAGAGAGTGTTGCAATAGAGTGTTGAGTTTATTGTGTGAAAATTCTTTTCAATCGAAGGACGTACTTTTTATCTAGCTGTCTTCTATTTTTTGATTTGTGTGGATCCTTCTTCGATTTTATTATTATCAATTGTAATTATTATTTCTTCGATTACTTTCTCTGAGAAGGAGTTACAAATCTGGGGCACCACCCAAAGTTATGGACGAGAACATGTAGATACTAAAAAACTACATCGTGTACTTCTCAAAATTATTAATATACCCACCCACCGAAAATTGTTATTCGATTATTATTTTCGTTCTGTACTCGTATCGGGTCCAACATCCACCGTCTCGTCGCGTCGTGCGTCGTTACCTTTCATAATTTAAGCTCAATGCGTGAATGAAGTAAGTTACGGATGACATAAAAAAGCCTTATCGAAAACGTATTGAATGTTTTGAAATTTCGCGAAAGGACACGAGGGTGCAATTAGTTTTATTTTTGCAAACAATATAGATATTGGTTCTTCGATCTAGTTCGGCAATTGAGTTTTATATTGGAATCGGTTGAAGAATGTCCTCCTCGGCAATGTACGCTGCCAACAGAAGCCAACAGACTTGGTCGAACCCACACCAGTTACGGAAGCAAAGATCTTTTGTCGAGAGTACAGCAAATAGCAGTCGGATCACGAATAACGGCAGTGATAGTAGTAGAAGTCGTCGTGGAAGTAGTGCTAATCGAAGTGGTTCGGTAATATTGGCCAGATTGCCATCCGAGCGAAATAAGTTTTTGTATTTACAAAAACAACGTTCCATAGTGGATCAAGTGTGTGCGGGTATTCGCGGAAGTAGTGAGCAAAGATCAAGAAAATATTCTTTAGCTGCAAGTGGAGATAAAGGAAGTTGGTCAAGTCAAGTTGGGGGAAAAGACGCTGCATTTGGAGGTCCAAGACTGGCTTGGACCAATAGTACATTCGATTGTGACAGATTAATTGAATCGGGAACATTCTTGAGCAGCACCAATAAGAAGGAGTAAGTTGTAGTTCATATTTTGATTCTAGCAGATGCATAACTACTTGAACAAATTTTGAATTATTTTTTTTTAATTCCAAACTTTAAAAGAATCTGTATTTGGCACACTAGAAAATTTAAAATCGATCTTACAATATTATTTCTCTATTGAAAAATGCTTTTATGCATTAAAACGGTGTGATTTATAAGATTTTTTTTGCGAAAGTAACATTTTGTTTTTTATCTTATCTATACTTTCATTTGCATAATCGTTCCATTTTCTATTATTCTAAAGCTACTTACAGACGATCGTAAGATATGACAATATTGTCAGATCTGTCAGTGAAAAATTGTCCCAAAAGTCTTACAACCGTGTGAACCTATGTACAATTAACTGTCATTACATTGTTAGATATTGATATTATGATCTTATTGGCAAGTCATTGTCAGAACGTTGGTAGACTTGACAATATTGTAAGACGTGACAATCGTCTGTAGACATAGCTTAAGTACATTTGGTTCATTTTTGTATTCCTCCGTTGTTTTACATTGATATCCTCTGGTTTCTAAATTGATGAATAAAGACTTATCCATCAGGAACCTTGGAAATCAAGTTTTTTTTCTGTCGTTGAGCTTTGTTCGTTGAGTTGAGTGAAATGACGATTTTTGAGAGGAATTTCTCCGTTTTTTTGTCAAAACTTTTGTGGCTCTGATGCCTATCTCGATAATAACTTAAACGTGTTGGAACAAAAAATCAACTTTCTTTTGGATAAAAGTTAAATTTAAATCATATAACATACATTTTTAATGCTGTGGGTTTTAAAAAGTACACAGTAGCTAGCCACAACGTATTTTGAAATTTTCGAAACATACAAACGTTTTAAAAATAAAGCCTCCTTAATTTTTTTCACTGGAAAAATTGATAGGAGGGACTTAATTAAAAAAAATCAGAGGAACCGTTTTTTCTCCGTTCGTAGATAAGTAAAGCTAAGTGTACACGATTGCCAGGTCTGCAAATATTGCCGGATCTGTCAGTGGAAAATTTGTCTCGAATGCCTGACAATCGTGTACACACCAAATTAATTTGCAGAAAAATTTGTTCATCAATCATTTTGAAGACAAATTAATTTGCAGATGTGGCAATCGTGTGTACACAAAATTCATTGGGAGATCACCAATTTTTTTTCATTTTCTGACGTTTCTGCAAATGTCTGGCAATGAATAAATTTGCAGGTGCAGTTTAAGGAACATTTGCAAATTTATTCATTGGCAGACATTTGCAGAAAATGAATTTGCAGATCCAAAATCAATTTGGTGTGCACACGGTTGGCAGAAAATCTACAAATGTTTGCAAATCTATTGCCAGCTATTTGGGGTTTGGGCCAAATTAGTTTGTCGACATTGTCAGCCAAATATTTAGCAACAGATTTGCAGACATTTGTAGATTTCTGCAAACCGTGTACACACAAATTCAATTTTCAGCTCATTGTCAGCTCATTTTCACACATTATTAGACGTTTGCAGATGTGACAATGATTGTCAGACCTGGCAATCGTGTACACTTAGCTTAAGGCCGTGTGCCAATTGTGTTTAAGTACTGGCCTTCATTTTGACAGGTTTAATTGGGATATTATATTTAGCCTGCTGCAGAACAGTTAGCAGTCTGCTAAAGTTTGACATCTTTTACTCCTTATGAAGGTGTAAATGAGAATGAAAGTGAAAAATGATTGTTTTTCTTACAAATTATAATTTTTCTTAAATCTAGTTAAACTTACATATACTCGTATGTATTGTATGTATGTACCTACATATGTGAGTTAATTTTTATTTTGGTATTTTTGAAACTTTTTTTGTTGTTTCAGAAACCAATGAACTTGATCTATGATCAGTTTACAATGTTTTCTCAAGATTTTATTTGTTCAAGTGGGGAAATAAAGGCATAAATTGGTTTTAAAATATCCCTTTGAATCCAATTGTCTTCATAAAAAAGCTAGAAATCCATTCCAAAAAATTAGTTAGGGAATAAAAATTTTCCCAGCATTTTAATGCAATTGACACACGGCCTAAGATTAGATCTAAAATTCTAAATGCCTACATTATATATAATCTTATAATATAATGGTGGCACTCGATTGATTTTTCATCAGCCCGATGGATAATTTCAAATAAATTGTGTTCTAAAAGAGTATTCCAAATATAAATATATTTGAGAAACTCTTCAACCCTGATTTCTTTATTGGGATTGTTTTTGGTTTCTTCTGCGAGTTATATCGAAAGCCCATAGGATTCTTTAACTTTCTGAATAAAAAAGTAGTCTGTACAATAACCGCCTATAATTTAAAACTTCATCAAAACTCGTTAAGCTGTTAGAGAATGATGCGAAACAATATTCAACAACACACATTTTCACGTTTAAGCCTCTCCCACATGAAACGTGCACTTTTGCGGAAAGTGAGTAGCCTTTGTGCGAGTCCAGTGTAAAGAGTAACCTTAATGTTAATGTAGTGCCTCATCCACCTACCTACAAAATTCGATCCAAAGGGGTTCAGTTGTTCAGGCGAAACAGGAAAACAACGTACAAGCTTTCAAATTATCAATATTATGGTATGAACTATAGGATCCAACGATATGCTTGCGATCTGTCATGACAAAAAAGTTCCCTTAAAACTCCATGAAATTTTCTGACTGATTGGAAGACCAGAAATTATAAAAGTTTTCTTTCTAATAGAGACTTATTGATTTTGTTAAGCTTATTCTTTATTTCTAAGATAGATGGATACTTAGTCCTGTTTGATTGGTAGGCAATAAAATTGTTAACAATCCAATCAATAGTTTATGTTGCAAACATTTTCATAAATCGTCCCAAAGTATTACTCTTACTCTAGGTCTAGAAATCTGAAGGTATACTGTCATTTCGAATTTAAATATGTTGCCATTAATTTAGCACGCGATTAGCTAATATACAACCATTTGGCACAAAAATGCCGGTTCGCAAATATACTACTTGTAAATATGTATAGATTGTGTATAATCTTCTCCTGGGTAACTGCGGTAATTGAAAGTAAAAGTGGCTAGGAGTCATTTTTTGCGTGATTAATAGTCCTTATTATTGTTGTTGTTGGTTCCTCCTCTCTCTGATGACTGACTTTTCATGGATTAACAAGCTAAATTCATATTTCAAAGAAAATTTTGAAGACTAAATGAGAATGAAACTGAAACTGACACTTAGCACACGATTCGTGAATAAATATAAAATGTTCCACCCCACTTCTTCACTTTGCACCTACATTTTTGGCAAAATGAATTTTCTTTCAGGTATAGGACAACAAAATGTTCCGTGGAATAGTATACCTTTACCTACCTAACTGTGATTTGGATTTTGCAAATCAATAATTCATAATTGGGTTTGATTGTAACTGCTGTTATGGCGGGTACCTATTATGAAATTGATTGATTGATTGATTGAATAGAAGGGGTGCTTGGAGGCTGTAACAGCAGGTACTAGATACTCCTTTTAGCTAATGTTTTGCAAAAATCCTTTCTTTTTCATTAATTTACTGTTAGCATTTGAATTGAGATTGATTTGTCAGGCAATCAAGCTACATAGGTAACTATATTTTTTAAACTACTTTCGTCAGTTTTTTCTTTTATTTCTTCTGTAATGGTGGGGAATCCTTATAACTTCAATCATATATTCAAATAAACTTAAAGAACTTGCATAATGTTTGCGTGTTCTTGTTTGGACTGCATAGGAATCACCTGACTTGCATTCTAATTCAGATTTAATCAATCAAATATTAAGGTAAACGTTGCTGCAAAAGTGGGACATTTTCATATTTATTCGTGTCATCAAACTTGATTTGCATAACTGAAATAAAAAAGGACCTTGAAGACTTTTTTTGCAATAAAAATCAAAGTAGCATGGAGTTGTTTGCAAAAACAGTTATTGAGAATCAAAGACCGAGAAAAGTACATAAAGAGGTACATACCTAGATAGGACAAGAACAACCTCTTTGACGAATTAAAAAAATTTTACATAATAAATGTAGGTACTTCCCGCTGGAAGTTTCTTTTCAGTCCAGATGAAAGACGGTTTCAAGTATAGCATTTGCTGGTTAGGTTCAGAGAGCTGATTGTGGATACAGTTACCTTTTTTTCATAGAATCCACAATACTCTGCTGGTGGCGTTTGACAGTTGAGCCCCATGGTGCATCGAACTTCATTTCTAAGAGCTGGTTTAAAAGGCACTATAAAGATTGCAGCGGCCCCCGACATGCAGCGTTTGCGACAAAAAAGGTTTCCTCGTCAGAATACTTTAGTTTCTGTAGCAGATCAGTTTTATTTTATACAAAACATTTTTTTCATTCACGCTTAAGAATAAACCAGCTGATGAATGTGAGTAGGATTATTGTACGTTGGTCATTTAATAATCGTGTTCGAAAACAGAGCAATCTAAGGGCACCCTATCAGATTTTCGATATAGATGACCCGGTGAACTTTATACCATCTTTTAATAAGTAATTTCAAATTTTAATCAACCTCCCAACAGTATTAGAGCTAAGTTTGATGATTTAATAAAACTCGTACGTTATTTAAATGAATTCAATATACAAAGCTCTGCAGTAAACTACGTTTTTCATTTTGTTTACAGGCGCGTAAGCATACAAAAAAATGATTGTCGACACGCGAACACCCGACATGCAGTTGTCGTAGTGCGAAACACGGAAACTCTTTGTTAATTCCACAAACTTCAAACGGACTTGAATATGATTTGTTGATAGTTGAACAACATGATGGTGACATATCATTCTTTCAATTGCAAAAAGTTTAGTAATCCAAGTAGTTCCAGTGATTTCTCTTGGTTTCAATTATTGAATTTTTTAAAAATGATTGAAATTTTTGATTAAATACTAATATTCCATTCAAATGTACACATTTAAATAAAATTTTATAGTAGATACACAATTTAATACAATAAAAGTTCAAAATAGCACATACACATAAAAAAACAAAAATAAATCTTTTAACTGCTTACATCTGACAGCGAAATAAATTGGTACATACATACTTATGGAAAATACCATAAGACTTCTGCAAGTAGAAAAATGGGTGTATCCAAGCTATAATAAAACGTGTGGTAATGATAGATACAAGGGATGTAGTTCTTGTTTTCTAAGTTCTAACCAAGAGTTGTTGGCTCTAGATTATAGCCTGGACAGCATTTTGTCAGGCTCAATTGGATGCCAAACGCGGGAGACTTAAATTCCACTTTAACCTCAAGCGGTACCAGAAAAAATGTATATCATCATTTCTGAACATCATCCGAATAATTTTCTTTTTTAAATGTATGCCTGCAATATATAACTTGAAGGTCATGCCCCTAAATTAAATAAGGATTTGTCCTACTCTAGCACCATATTGAATTCCACATTGCGTGGCATATTCCCCACTTTAACTGACAGTATCATTTAACAATGACTTGGCATGTCATCAATTCTGACTTTAATCCACATACTGCATACTTTTGCTGACTGATGATTCTATTGGATTGTACACCTCATAGAATTTTCCATTTCACACTAGGACGTAAATAATAAAAAAAAAAAACTAACTAACTCCACATGAACTACTCCGGGAAAACCAGTAAAGTTTTCACAAAAAGAACAAAAACAAAGTTTTGCATTCAAGAATGAAAAACTTTTTGAAGTTCTTTGCTAAGATTGATGTTGATGATACTGTTTTCACACAAACATACCTCCACAATATATAGTATGATTTCAGTGTTAAGAATCATTTGTCTAATAATGTTTTAATTGCATGCTTTAATCCTCCCTGAAATGATTGGCAATTTTATTACTTTAAGTTTGTTACAATTGATGGTGGTATTTGTTTTAATAAATTTATTTTACTTATGTTTTGCAGTTCTACTAGTCGGCATTTCACAACCGACCGAAGCAATAAGAAGACGTCATCAAGTGGATTACCTAAGTCTGAAAACAAAATAAATCTTAGCATCAATCTTACTCAAACGATTAAGTTATCCGAAAACGATGCCGTAAATAGTGATCCTGACAGCTCATCAGAGAGCGCTGATAATCTGGTAATACCATTGAGTTTGTAATATGTACATACCTACATCATAAGTTTTTAGTTTTTCTAGATAGTATTAAAGTTCCTCGTGAAACAAAGCTTTATTTAAGCAGGCAGTTAAGGTTATCATGCCACATTTAAGTTTGTTTTTTTTCCAATATCTGTCTGTTTGTACCGGAATTATAAAACCAGTACTACCATAGTACAGTTAATCAAACTTTAAATGGCCGTTCATTGTGACTGCTTCCTATCTTGTAGCACTTTTTATTAGTTTCACTCATTCTGAAAACCAATAATGGAACAAGAAAAATTGCTTCTGCTTAATGCTGACGTAGTTTCTATTCGCATGCACCATTGCCCCTATTTTTTCATCTGTCAAACTGGTGACGTTTTCTGTTAAGCATATCATTTGAGATTTTTTTGACAACTCTTAGGGTTGTCAAGAAAACCTGGGTTTCAAAGAACAAAGCTATTTCGTACCAATATTTAAAAGTATCTACTAATTTGCAGAATTTTTACATAATTGTTTTCATAAGCTACTATAAAAATAAATGATTTTGTATTTATTACATGTGTTCAAGAATATTACTCCGAAACATTCAGACCCTAAGAAGACGGTTTCAGATACCAATAAAACAAACGTTCAACTTGACGGTCGAATAACATCAGCAGCTCAACGTCGAGCCCTGTTCCAATCAAGTAGAGGCGAGCAATTATCGACATCTACTGCCATTCAAACAGTATCTTCTCCAAAAACCGTAACATTAAGTGTATCTCCATCTTTGATTATTCAAAAACGACCACCATTGGTACGGGCTATGTCAGCACCTGTCCGATCTCTAGCTGACACAACTAAGAACTTGCTTTCCACAAAACGAAAAACACGGCGTCGTAGGGTACTTCCGCGGAATCCAAGCTGCGACAAAGGTTTTATAACGCATAGGTAGCTCTGTAACGTATATTAGATAAATGTTTTTTTTTTTACAGGTGAAAGTGAATTGGATATAGAAGTGCCTAATATTGGACAATCTGGTAAAAAGCTCTTTTCACGTACAAGATCAACAGTAGCTTCGGATGTTATTACATTGGTGTCACTTGCTAGCTCTGAAGGCAGTGAGTCAGAGAAAGAGGAAAGTGGATCAGCGGAAGAGTGCCAAACTGCAAGAGCACCATCATTGAGAAAAACTGGAAAATCTGGTAATTTAATATTCTATTAGATAATTTTCTAAAAAAAAATTGAACTTGGCTTAAAAAGTATCGTTTCAAGAAAATGAGCAGTCAACTTTTCAAATGGCAGTAAAAGAATTTCCTCATATGCTACGAAGAGGATCTATTGCACCATTAGCTGCTAGACTTAGAGCAAATCGACCACCGACAGCCCCTCCAGGATCTATATTTCGAAGTGATTTTGAAAATTGGTAATAATTCTGTAAAGTTGTTTGCAATTTTTCTTACTTGGTTTTTTTTTATAGCACCATCAAAATGTCACAATTGACTAAACTTCAGATCAAAGATGACTTATCAAATGAGCCAGATGGAAAGGAAAACAATGTCATACCTACGTCTGGAGAATCACCTGTTGACTTTGATTATCCTGATTATGTCAGATCGATCAAGGAACGAGAATGTTGGAAATTGTTTAAAAAAATGTCTAAGAAAGGCGTTAATGTCACATATGACACAATACTCCGTGGCATGTTGACTCCAACCGAATTTCGACAATTACAAAAGCAACGTGAGATAGAAAACGCCAAGAATCAGGAAGCTGAAGACAGAGAATCAACTGCCAATAATGCGGAAAATAAGATTCTAGTTAAAAGCAACTGATGACCGAATTCGAACTCATTTCTATTTTAGAATTTGTTGTTTTTCGACCTATCAAAAATGTTATGGATTTGTTAATTATTGTTCACTGTTAAGTTTTAAAAATATTTATTGCATGTTATTTCTTGAAAAATATCAATCGAATTGAAAATACAATGTTGTCGATTCGCGGAACAAACGGAGTTTTACTCGTTTCTGGTATGAAATACCGCTCACTTAACTCCGTTGCTTCGAACCGACTTTATCATCAGATGTGTCAAAACTATCAAAGTATTCTGCAATGCTGCATGTGGATAGACACTCGCCTGTAATTACCTACTATAAATAAAAAGTGTTTTCTTTTGAGTTTGCTAATTTCGTTTGACACAAGGCTATATCCTCCTGCTTTTTCTTTCTTACTTCTTTTTTATTCTTTTTTTATATAATGCACTCGTACTCAGGGGATATGAATACCCCTTAAATGATTTAACATGGTGCGAGCGAGGAGAGAAGGAATAGAAAGACAGGAAAGAAAGTTGGTACAGTGGATTGAGATTTTAGGTGACAATTATTTCATGAAAATCCCACGGATGGCAAGCGATTAAAACTAAGGGAATAAATAAAAATTGCTGGGTTTGAACTTACAACTCCAGGTTAAAACAACAAAGCACTACACCCACTGTTTCATTGCCACCCGCAATCTTCTTGTTTTGCTTACTTCTGAAGATACTTTGGATAGACATTTTTAAGAACATTTTTATGTTCAATTGAAGTTCAATTGTTTTCAATTTAGTTGCGGTCGATTTTTCACATAATTTGTAACCTTATTTTGTCGAAATGAGATAATTTTGAATCTTATTTGGAAAATTTATATGAATTTAAATCATTTGCCCTAGTGAAAACATGGTACTATTTTTCAGCTCAGATTAGTTCAAGTATTTATTTAAGAATTTTAAAAAATTAGTTTTTTATCAAAATCTCAAGCCCCAAGACCACTGTCACACATTAGAGCAAGTTAATATAGTAATAGTATTTAATATACCTACATTATGCAGCCACTTAGCAATTATCGAACATAAGAGCAAGTTAGTGCGACCATCGCAAGACCTTCTTTGAACTTCTATTTTAATTTTTCAATAACGCGCTCGCGAAATGACAACTGTCAGAATTTATCTTGTGAAATAATTAATGTGTTTTACATTCTTTCGCAAGCTTAATTGTGTGGAGACTTTTTTTTCTTAGCCGTTAGCCTGACAGCTAGAATTTAGCTTGAAGTGAGTACTACTCAGTTAAAAACCCAAGCTAAAATTTATTTTGGGTGGAAATTTGTATGGAAGATAAATTTAGGCGTGGTCTGAGTACTAGGCCTAACCAACTAGAGCAGTAGATGAAATGCTTGACTTTAAAAAAAATGTATCCGACAAACAATAACCGTAATGTAATGATCGTAGATGTAACGTTGCCTTAACTCGAACTACATTACCGGCAGATATATTGAACTACGCAGCACCTGAACAATTTTTTTGACGTTTGAAAAAAAAATTAAAATGTCAAAATAAATACGATAAACAAAACTTCTTTTCTTAAATTCAGAAATTTAGAAGAACAAATTATTAATATAATCGGTTTAAATACATTCCATTTATTATAGTTATGATATAATTAGATATTCATATTCTAAGATGTGGATAATTCACGCCGTTCTTGTCCACATCGCCCTCCTTGGTTCAATTTTTGTAATCTACTTCCGATCCCCGGTGATAACTGGCCTCACTCCACAGAAAAACCTTCCAAATCCTCCAGCTAATCGATTGGTACTGATTGTTACCGATGGACTTCGTGCTGAATCATTTTTCAAAGACCAGTGTGCCGATATCCCAAATATTCGTAGGCTAATTCGATCCCAAGGACTTGTTGGCATTTCACAAACTCGTGTTCCCACCGAATCTCGACCTGGACACATTGCACTGATAGCCGGATTGTATGAAGACCCATCGGCTGTGTTGCGTGGATGGAAAGCAAATCCTATTGACTTTGACAATGTTTTCAATCGAAGTGCTCACACATATGCCTGGGGAGCTTTGGACGTCCTACATATTTTTTCTAAAATCACAGCTGAGAAGACACTCATGATTGAAGCTTATGACGAGTATGGTTTTACTGGAACAGATAAGTCATCCGAGGTGGATCAATGGGTATTTGAAAGAGTCAAACTATTTCTCAAACGTAAAGTGGAAGTTTTGAAGACTGAAAAAGGTGTAGTATTCTTTTTGCATCTTCTGGGATTGGACATAGCCGGTCATATACACAAACCAGGATCAGAGCTGTTCCTTGAAACGCTACACAGCACTGAAAAGGGTGTTTACGAAATGTACGAGCTCTTTGAAAAGATGTTCCCCGACCAAAAGACTGCTTATCTTCTAACATCCGATCATGGAATGACTAATCACGGTGAGTTTTTATTAAAGAAAAATTTGTATTCATATTGAAGGGCTTGTTGTCCCTCAAGAGATGACAGGAGTTTTGTATAGCGGCCATTCAACTCATTTGTTTTGTTTGCAGGCTCTCATGGTGCTGGTGATCCTTTAGAAACCGAAACACCTTTTCTTGTTTGGGGTGCTGGTGTCAACAACTGGAAAGGATCACTTGGTTCTAAAAAGACAATTCACATTGATGACGTTGCCATTCCACTCATCAGCATTGAACAAGGTCAAGCCGCACCACTCATGTCTTCGCTTATCGGCCTGCCACCTCCAATGAACAGCTTTGGCAAACTTCCCAAAGAAATACTCAATGTTTCTTCAGAATACATGGCAGCAGCTTCTCATACAAATGCATTGCAGTTGCTCGCGCAGTTTGAAGCTTTGTTAAAAGCCTTCAATACAGGAGTTTTCTCCAACTATATGCCATCTTTCAAAGCCCTTGACTTGCCATCCATCGTACAATTTCAAGAGGGAATTGAAAAGAATCTCGAATCCAAGAATTTTAAAATTGTCATTGAAGACTCGTTCGTCATAATGCAGAAAGCTCTCGATGGAATTGAATACTACCACACGTACTACCAAAATCTTTTACTTTTCTGCACCAGCTTATCGCTTCTTATTTGGATGTTCTGCCTCATAACATATTTTGTCCATAGCAGACCCATGTCATCAATAAAACCTTTCATGAAACCAGTAGCCGTTGCCCTACTACTCCTGGTTTTCATGTTCCTGCAGAAAAGTCCTACCGAAGTTGGCTTCTATATACTTCTCCCAGTATTTTTGTGGTCGCTGGCAATACAAAGTTCTCACGGCAAGCAACAATGGCTTAGATCTCTCATGACCTCAAGAAACTTGACAATTTTGGGAATAGTTATCGTTGCAGCTGTCCTCATGGTAACTTCTTTCTTTAAAAGGCAGTTCATAACACTTGTGTTCCTGCTATTTGCGATTCTTAAATTCAATTCTATATTGGGACAAGGCTATAAGTTCTACATATGGTTAGCTTTTAGTCTTATACTTTCAACATTCCCCCTTCTAACTGATGTTATGGGCCAGAAAAATGATGTTCTTCTATTGGTTGGAGCTGTGCTCACCTTAATCAGAGGACTTCTAGTCAAATCCAATCTACCCAAATGGATGTATATCATTGCAATCATCGGATTGCTTAATGCAGCCGTCTGTGTCTTTAAACACAGTAACCTGGAATCTGTGCCATTGATCTGCCGGATTATTTCTTGGTTCTTCCTAATACATTCCCTTACAGCGCCATTTTACGTGCCGAGGAACTCTCTTAAGGCACAAGTAGAAATTGTTTTCTTCAGTCTATCCTCAGGCTATCTCTTGCTCTGTACCAGCTTCGAGGCAATCTTTGTTGTTCTGCTTGGTTCGCAGCTTATGCTTAGCTTTTCTCCAGTAAAGGAGCGATTAGATTTAGGTTCTAATCAGATCCACGACGACTTAGCAGAATCTTTTGAATACGCATTGGCTATACTTCTGTACACTCTTTTCACTTTCTTTGGCACAGGCAACACTGCCTCGGTGAGTTCGTTCGATCCGAACGTTATGCGTTGCTTTATCACAACTTTCTCGCCATTTATCATTATGGGTTTGGTGATAGTGAAACTATTTCTGCCAATGCTGCTAAGTGTGGCTATTATCTACGGAACAGTCGGGCCGGTACTGAATGAAAGAAAAGTATTTATTGCCATGTTATTCATATGCGATGTGATGGGACTGAATTTTCTATACTTGGTGCGAAATAAAGGATCTTGGCTGGAGATTGGATCATCGATATCGCATTTTGTCATCATGGAAGTTACAACGCTGGTTTTAGTTGCGACTACTTATATTGTAAAGTTGTATTTAAGAATGCCAATAAGTAGAGATAGGCCATTTGTAATGCAAAAAATCAAGTAGATTAAATTTTGTAAACCAAATCTAAATTTTAAGAATTTCCGCGTGTCATTAAATCAATTTTGTTTTATTAAATGTTCATACATTATGTGTTATTTATTGTGTAAAGAAATAAAAATATTCTCAAAATCTGATTTGGTTTTGCATTCAGCAAGCTTTTTAATCGCGCTGAAGGTAATCTGGTTATCAGCATAGGTACACCGAGGAAAATTTGCCTAAAAATTTCAACTATTTGCGGATTTAAAAATAAAATGCACGACTGGGTCGCACGAACTTGCTCTATTGTGTGACAGTGGTCTTGGGGCTTGAGATTTTGATAAAAACTAATTTTTTAAAATTCTTAAATAAATACTTAAACTAATCTGAGCTGACAAATAAGTACGCCATTTTATTTCTTGGGTAAATTTAAATTTGTGAGAGTAAATTTATAAAAATCTGTGGAGCGGTTTTTGAAAAAAAAAGTTTTTTTCGAAAAACTTTTTTAAAACAATTTTGAAAAAAAATTCAAAAACGCCAGTTCATAGGTATTTAGCAAATACATTTAATTATAATTTTTGAAAAAAAAAATTAATGAGAAGTTTTCAAAATACTAATGCTTTAAAAAAAAATTAAAAAAACGCTTTTAAAAATACAAACAAATATTTTTTTTTTTAATATTAGTATGCAGTATAAATTGGTCTTCCTACACCTATTAATATATTTGCGAAATTTCGAAAAAATCGGTTGATCCGGTTTCGATAGTCGAAAGAAAGTGGAAAGTACCGTTTTTTGAATTTTTTTTAGCCATATGATTGGTCGTATCTAAAAAGCTACACTGATTTTTAAAAATCAAAATCGTTAAAGTCATTTTCGAGAAAAATAACGGTTATATGACAGGTACCGTTATTTTTTGAGCTAACAAAATTTAAATTTTCCCTCTGTACAGTACCTAAAAAGCTCTATATACCAAGTTTGAAGCAATTCGGCCCACCCGTTTGGGCAGGATGTAGGTGTCTATACATACATACAGACAGACATCAACAATCTCAACTCATCAAAGAGGTGAGTTGGAAGTAGTAACAAAACGTAACTATTTGGCACTTCAACGTGAGTTTCGGAACGCTGTTATGACGTCATTTAGTTGCAAATCGTAACTAATTTAGATTAAAGGAACGCCTTTTTGTTGACTATTAATTGTTAACAATAGTTGACTATGGTTAGAAAAAGAACGCACCAATTATTTCTTAAAATATATAATTCTCGAACTCAAACACTATAAACACTGTTACACTAATTTGCATCTTATTTCTTTCAATATCAAGACTTAAGGACTCTAATTAGGTTTGTTTAATTTCAGTGCAGCTCCATGAAGTGTCAAAAAAGACAAAGCTACCTAGACCTACTCAGAAATTCGTTTAACACTAAAAACCTAAATTATCATCACATTCCAATGATAATTACACAAGTGCCAATAAAATGAAATAGCCATGAGTCACTGTATATAACAGCTTAGTTTGTTTAGCCCTGAGGTCGCCCTAGGGTCGCGTTGTGGGCGCCACAGGTAGTTTTTTGAATTACCTCATCTCGCCCTCAAGAGAAAATTCTCTGTTTTTTGAAACCTGGGGTCCGGTCGCCCTGAAGTCACCCTGAGGTCGATCTTGGTATTTAGCTGGGTCGAGTTGAGGTAACGAATCAGCTGTTGAGGTGACTTTTGCTGTCAAGCATTTCTTGTGTATTTTTCTTCTGTATTTGAATTTTCATATATTTTTTTTTTGAAAAAAAAAAACTAAAATAAATGCAAGTGAATGAAGTGAATATTTTGATAAAAGAAATAAAAATGAATCAAATAGGTAAAGCAGCAGCCCTAATGCGATTTTTGAAAACGGAAAAAAACCCAGGTTTTTTGATAATTCTTGGAGTTGTCAAGAAAACCTGGGGCGACCTTTGACAAAGTTCAACAAACAAAGCTAATTTTTCTATAGTAGGTATTGTCATAGAATAGAAGTTTTTACTTGTGAGACTTCTCGCTAGCGGCGCTGCGCTAGCAATCCTATAGCAGGAGAAAGTCAGAGCTTCTCCGATTGCTCACGCAGATGACGCACCGTTTGTTCCGGTTCTCAATATTAATATAGAAATATATATACATATTAGGGCATATTCATAGATGATGTTTAAGCTGTTGCTAAGAAAAATTGGAGTTTACCTGATGAAGCTAAACTCCAGTTTAGCTTAGCAACAACTTAAACATCATCTATGAATATGCCCTATTATATATACAGTGGCCAACAGCAACAGGCAATGTAAACATATTTTTTACCATTTCTTGCGGCTTAACATAAAAAAAGAGTAAATTTCCAACTGACACATTTTCAAATAATTAGTATGACAGTTTTGATTTTGTGCGCTGAACAAATATCTGAGGTGCTTTAGTGCACATTAAGTGCGTACACCGGACACACACCAAACGTTGTGCGAAAAGACCGGGATACAAAATTTTACATAAAATGATAAAATTCTTCAGTCCGTGTAAAGGCGGCTTCGACTTCAAATGAAATAAAACCTATTATTGTCCTTTCGTCGAAAAATTCGAATGTGTAATCATCTAAAAATGCATGATACAACTAATAAAGATATGGCATTGCGCATGATGCTACACAAAACGTCAAACCATTGTCAAACTCTGTGTGTTCTTATGACGTAGAGCTACATTGACATACTATATATGTACATGTATATTATGTCAATGTGTAGAATGTATAGAGAGTAGAACATAACAAAAGTTAAACGGGAAGGCGAAAACGAGAAGGCGCAAACTTCAGGTGTTAGTATTACGTAGATGCGCAGAACAAATCAAAAATGGAAATTGGAAGGCGTTATTTTAGTAGTTGTATCATGCTATAAATGTTTGAAACCTTTTAGATTTCTTAAGGCTGGGATTACACATTTAAGATTTTTACTTACATGCTCACAGCTTACACAATCAGCTGTGGTAAATCTTGCAACTTAAAGTAATATCTAGGTATAGTGTAAATCTGCCTGTAAGTTGCGTCTGTAATCATGATTTTGAACGGCAACATGTTGCAAGTAGGTATTTAAAAATAAAATATACCCCACCACCAGCTTATACAATTTAATATCATAGTAAATAAAACAATTTTTAGTAAATTATTTACATGAGAAAATCTTAAAATGAGTTTTATTTTTTTTAATCTTGTTTTCTACACAAAAACTTAAGTGGTACCGTAATAATTAACATATGGAATTGTGAACATGTTTGACATATATAGTTAAGTAAACTCTACAATATAATTATATAATTATATCTACAAAATTAGAATTTATTTTTGTCTTATCAGTAATACTCATCTTATAAATAAATTTAATAAAATCACTGGTTGAGTTCTCTCTCTCTATCTCTCCTTTTATGTCTCCATTTTTCCTCGGCTTATGCAATTGTTATACCAAGAACGAATTCATTGGTCATCATCCTTTTGACAATTGACCACTTGGTTTCTCTGAGTGACAGTAAAATATTTCGCCCAAACATTCAAAAGTTGAAAAAAGATATAATGACGTTTAAATTTGGACTGCTATATGCCAAAACTTCACAGCGCCACTAGCTCGGAGCGTCAAATAAGATAAACAATATAGCTCATGACGCCAATAGTGTTTCCCCTATTCGCTGCTTCGATTAAATGGTGCCCGATATGTTTATTGTTTTAAAAAAATTGTGTATGGAATATAAGTTTGACTAGCAGTCCTTGCATAAGACAGAGGTCCTGTTCCACCTTTTTTGTTTTTATTTTTGATTCAAATATTATTTAATAATATTTTTTTGTTTAATCATAAATACCTACATAATTATCATACTTTACATAAACAAAATAATCTTTTCTATTAAAAAAGGTTTAAAAATCTATGTATAAAACTGATGATTTTTTTATATTCGATGATTAAAGATAGGTACATTCAAAGTTTAAATATATTTGAATATTATATATTGATTGTACACATACATACAAATAATAAACACAACAACAATAAAATGGCACATAACGCACACAATGAGTAGAATCAAATTACTCGTAATTTCATCTTCTTTAGATCCGATCTTGGATTATATATTCAAGCTGTTCCTTTCTGTCATGGTTATGAGTTATTTTTAAACTACATTTTAAGGAAAGTAGATACACAAAGTGAAGCTTCCTACTCCTTTAAGAATATCTGTAGAGGATTGGGTCCATTTAATTTTGATGGTTTATTTGTTATCGCTTCAACTGTAAGGAAGAAAAGAAACAAAAAGTAAAATAATTAAGCACTCATACGCCACAGTGATCCGAATTGATGTCAGTTATAGAAATTGTGTTTTTATATCACAATTTTTTGAAATGTTCTTCAATCCTTGTTAGGAAATTTTGCTGTTGTACTTGCTTGCACACATAATATATGAGTTATTGTGTTACTTTTCTTACAGACTTTGCATAAATGTATGTATGTATATAAAAAAAAACAAATCCTTGAAGTATTAAAAACAAATATGAATTTCTGTTCGTATTGAGTTTAAATAAGCGTTCAAGAATGAATAAGATTCGGGAATGCTTCTAGTTGCAAGTAAAAACTCTACATAAAATCATAAAATTAAGAAAATAAACAAACGAGAAATAAGTTTTTAAAAACGCATAGATCTTAAAAGCTAACAGCTTAAAATAAAGATGATAATATGATTTTGGACAAACTTCAAGCAGTGTAAGGGTTTGATTGATCTAGCCATAAATTTCTTTCAAGAGGCCGATAACTTTAGAACGAATTAGATATCAGCGTCTTAAAATGCGAAAAGAAAAATTGAACAACTGAATTCAGAGTTCCTTTATTCAGAAAAAAATAACAATATTTACACAGAAAAATTAAGAGCACGGCATTGTTCCTCAGGTTATTAAATTCTGCTTCTCGTGTTAATGTATTCAAATCAAAAACGTACAACTTAAACGGCAAATATTGTATATTTTTTGAAAAATCTTATACATTTCAAAATCGTGTCCAACTATTTTTTTGGACCAAATCAACAAGATTTCCAGTTATCGTGGAAGATTCTAACATAACTATAATCTTTGAAGAGACGAATCAAAAACAAGAATCATTTATTCAAAAATACTAAAATGTTAATACAATTTTAATATTTTTAGTAGTTTCTACTTCTTAGATCTCGGTAGCGGTGTGATTTGATCAAAGTATGGTGTTTTAATAGGAACAAGCAAAATTGCTTCTGATATATTTTAAAACCAGTGACTATTCGCACGAATTGATTTCGCCAGTATCATCACGGTGTATGTAACACGCTTCACAGGATAAAGGGATCTAATTCTTTTTTTTTAGTTTGCTACCGCATATTTCCGGTCTTCCGCTTTGGGTATATGTCCAGTTGTCTCAACAGTGATGCCACCAGTGACGACACTGGCAAAACTGGTAATACTGACAAAAACGCATGCGAACATACACTTTCAAAAAAATATATTAAATAAAGTGTACGACTGGGTCGTACGAACTTGCTCTAATGTGTTAAAATGGTCTATGGTGCTTGAGATTTTGGGAAACAAGCGCTGAAAAAATCATATGAAATTTTATAAAATACTTAAAAATCAATACCTAAAACGTTTTTTGGAGAAAATAAAGTAAGCCATCAGGTTTCTTTTACGTTTTTGAATTTTTACGAAATTTTTTTTCAAAATCGTTCGACCAGTTTTTTCAAAAAAAAAGTTTTTTTTTTAAACTTTTCGAAAATATATTCCAATTTTTTTTTGAGTATGCCAACTTCTAGCACTTTGTAGTTTTTATCAAAAAAATAAAATTAAAAAAATATAGATTTAACTGTTTTTGGAAAAAAATAAAACTAAAAAAATATTTTGAAACTTTTTTTAAAAAACTCAAAAAAACTTTTTTTGAAAAATTTAAGAATTTATATTATTTCTTTTATAAAAGGGCTTCTACATTAAAAATTTCATCGAAATCCGTCAAGTGGCTTACGAGAAAATCGGATTTCAAAAAACCGGTCCTATGGGAGGGTACCGTTATAAGACTTTTCCTCAAAAATCTATTCCAACCAAAACATTAATTTTGCACAGAAAACATTATTCAGAAAGTTTTATCAAAATCGTAGGAGCCGTTTTCGAGAAAAATTAAATGTTCACTAAAAATCGTATGGCAGGTACCGTTAATTTTAAAGCTAGAATGCTAATTCCAAAAACCCCTCTGTAGGACGTCATAATAATACTATCTACTAAGTTTGAAGCAAATCCTTTAGGCTGTAGGTGCCGATACGACGGACAGACAGACAGACAGACAGACAGACAGAATTGTCGGACCCACTTTTTTCGACTTCTCTATCATCGTAATGTTATGTTTGATTGTCAAAAAAAAATTGTTTTTTGTACGAATGTACGAATAAAGAGGTTAACACCATTGTATATGAAATCTGTAAGTAGTCTGGGGAACGAGTAAGAGATAACGGGGTTTGGAGACACATAGATGTCGCTGATAATTATCACATATTTAAACCTCTGAACAAAACAAGAGTAACTTGAATTTTTAAGAATTAGATTTTGAATCGAAATATTGGACTGCAAAATATCACCTTAGCCGGTTTCACCAAATAGGCATGGATTTGAATGATTTATCTAAATATCTGAAGTGATAGGAATGTCCAAATTATTAATTAATCATTAATTTTAAAAGAAAAATCCAAGGAAATCAATTGCCAATTGATAAGTACCTACTTTTTTGCTAGTTAATTGTAAGTTATGGTAGATGGCGCAAGTTTTTATGGACAAAGTATTTAATTGCAGCAATATAAATATTGCTTCTGTTCTCCGACGCTACGATTGAGTGCAGTCCGCTTTGCATGTCACATTTTTTAGCAGAGTTTGAATGGAGTTGGCCAGCAGTCAATATAGTAGTAAGGAGTGTTTACATGAGAGCGAAATATGAATATATAAATTGAAGAACATATGAGATTAAAAGCATTTGTACGGCTTATTTCTTGGCTTAAACTAGGATTGAGAATAGAATTTGTTAGTATAACTACATAGGCTGTTTTTATGGTTTTAATAAACTAAATTCCTTAGAATAAACTATTCATCACATCGCACCGAATAAATTATTCGCTCGCGACTAACATCAAAAATTCAGTGTTCAATATTAATATACGGGCATGATGTTTGGTGTTAACTACGAATAAGAGAAGTTTCATGAAACGTCAAAATAGGCAAATTTTTATTCTTTCGTTATTAGCTTTGTTTGTTGAGCCCTGAAGTCACCCTGGGGTCGCCACAGCGTGTTTTTTGAATTACCTCAACTCGCCCTCAATACAAAATTCTCTGTTTTTTGAAACCTGGGGTCGCCCTGAAGTCACCCTGAAGTCGATCTTGCTATTTAGCTGGGGCGAGTTGAGGTAATGAATCAGCTGTTGAAGTGACTTTTGCTGTCAAGCATTTCTTGTGTATTTTTCTTCTGTATTTGATTTTTCATGTCTTTTTTTCTATAAAACTAAATGAAATGCAAGTGAATGCATTTATTTTGATGAAAGTAAATACAAATCGAACAAATAAAGCAAAATGGAAACTTTTGATTTTGTGCGTTGTGAAAAATATACAATCAGCAGCCGTCATGCGTTTTTTGAGAACCGAAAAACCCAGGTTTTTTTGACAACTCTTGGAGTTGTCAAGGAAACCCAGGGCGACCCTGGGTAAAGTTCAACAAACAAAGCTATTAGTTGGCCACTCTCATGTAAATAGCTCTTAACCGCTCTCTATTTTCAACATTTTGACGTTTCTATTGAACTTTATTTAACCTTAACCTTCCACCATACCACAGCAACCGTTTAAGAAGCGTCACTTCAAAACTAATATTGACTTACTCTTTTCGGTTGTGTTTTGCCCGTCCATATCCATTCGTTGTGCATTAAGACAGTTAAGCCATTCGGATAGTGTTATTTTCTTATCACTATTTACATCACAGTACCGTGGCATTTTTTTACCACATTTCCCAAGGGTTCTAAAGAAAACAGAGCATAATTATTATAAGAGACATTTTATCTAAACGCATTATTTAAGTTTACTTGTTAGATGTTACAAGTTCCCGGAAAGTTTTCCACTCTTTTCGTTCCCAGGATTTATTTTTGTTCTTGTCAAGAAACACAAAGCTCAAAGTAGCGATTCGTTCATCTTCTGAATTCCATTTCGTCGAAGAAGCACTGAAAGTATGATTTTTTTAAAAAATAAATATTTGGTGATCAAATATAAAAATTTAAAAGAACTCACCCTGTAATCGAGTTGGCACCAATTTGTTCCTTAAGAAAGTCTTTGAGATCCTTTAAGAATTCGGTTTTTCTTGGCTCTGGGCATCCTTTCATGGGCCTTGAAGTTGGATATATCGAGTCGCATTGAGGTCTTTTGTCCTTTAACGAAGTTCCTGGAATATTTTTGCCTGTGTCCTCGTGTACACACCAACAATATCCCGTGGAACGATAGCATTGCACTCGTTGATATCGTCCATCTGCTGTGCACTCCGGAACGTAAAGTGCAGTTCCACCATTTTGTTCATCTAATGCAACCATACGATCAGACAGGCAATCATAATCCCCTTCCGAATCGCGAAGTGCTTGATCTGAATCCTGCAGGCTTGTCCGAAGAACTATAATTTCAAAAACGGTGTGTTTCCTTTTAATTTCAGAACGTTCATAAATTTATGATTTTATTGGAATTTATAAAAAAATAGTATTTCGTGTTTTAATTAGTAAATTTTACAATGAAAATAATTTTGAATTTTGAATTTTAAATGACTTAATGGGTTAGTAGATTTTAAAATATTACACTCTTATATTCAAGGCCAAAAGAGGAAGTCAGTAGAGGGCGTTAGTAAATTTTTATTTTCGATTTTCTTAAAATGAAAAATGAACTTTCAACGATGAACAATCCAAATAAAGTTAGTTAAAGTTTTATGATAACATTAATTTGTGTCCTTTTGCTTTATTTTTCTTTCTTTTTTTTTTGAAGGAGGAAGGATAACTTTAATATTATATTGTTTGTCTCTCACAACACAAAACAAATCTATTAATATACGTACTATCTTTAAGAAGTGAATCACTGATGTTATTATAAGTTCCATTGTCATCATCGAAATCGTATTCACCGGAATCGGCGTAGTCTTCCGATGGTTGACTACTTTCGTTATCATCTTCACTGGTGTGCTCTTCCAAAGGAAACTTATGGATTTTGTGATTTTGGATTTGATGGAGAGCAGGATTATTTTTATTTTGATGATGTTGAGTATTGATAACAGATGGCGTTTGATATCCAAAACCACTGTTGTGGTGATGACCTGTATATAGTAGTATTATGGTTTGGTGTTGAATAAGGACTAACCATAACTTTTACATAAGGAAAGAACAACAACAATGGAATGCAAATACTTGACTCTGCCAACTACAATTTAATAGTATAGGTATGTACATATATACATTTACAACGAAACAAAAAGTGCTATATTTGTACAGAAAAATGTGTAAGTATAAGTTTTATAATGCCAATTTGAAATAAAAGCAAATGGCTGAAATAAAGTTTTATTTTTACTAAGGGCTTTGGAGAAAAAAGAGAAATATGTTTAGAGTATAAATGCAAGTAAATATTGTGAAGAAGATAAAGCAAGGAATTATTAGTGCGTTTCAACAAACATCAATTGAAAATTTTCTACAATAAAGACCAAACCATTTACAGTAAGTCAATACGAATAAAAATCCTTTCAAAAGTCCTTCATTCTTACAGATAGTTTTTTGGCTATATACAGGCCTGATGTTTAAGACATTATATTTTTCGAAACAATTTTTGTGAGCTCAGAGAGTTAAGCTATTGTAAGTTTAGGGTCATCTCTTTAAGACAGCAATGTCTGAGGTCATAAAGAGTGTTAAGAGGTATAGAACTTTAAGTTGATAGCACTGTTTTCATCGACAGCTATTTTGTCATCTGCAATGGAATTTATCTATTGCTTGATGTGCTATTTCATCATGAATCAACTGCCGCCTGAACAACGCATGCAAATTGTGCAGATTTATTTCGAACATTCGGTGAATGAGCTCGAAACAAGATTGCTTTTGATCCCGATTTTCACAAGAAAATTTTGTTTAGCAATGAAGCCCATTTTTGTTGAACGGCTGCGGCAATAAGTAAAACTGCCGCAATTGGAGTGTAGACAGAAAACGATGCCGGCCAGGGCGGGATTAAAGAGTTAATGGAGACCGTTATTGATTAATGACTTCTTCGTTCTGTAGTTAAATCGCCTTGACATCAACATTGTGGGGCAGCAGTGGTTTCATCCAGACGGTTCAATATGTCACAAAGCAAGGAAGGAAAAGTTTGGTGAGCTTATAATTTCGCGGCTTGGGCCTGTGAGTCGGCCTCCTAGATCGTGCAATTTAACACCGCTAGACTATTTTCTGTGGATGTATATGAAGTCCCCACTTGTCTACACCGATAACCCATAGACGATTGACAACTTGGAAAACAACATTCAACGCGTTATTGCCGATTCAACTCCAAATGCTGGAAGGAGTGATCGAAATTGGACCCAAGATTGGACTACAAACAAAACAACTGCGTTGGCCATATACCAGAAATCCGTTTCATGAATACCCTTTGAATTTAATGTTTAGTGCCAAACCACGTCGTTTGAACGAGACTCGAGACACCAGAAATATGTGTTCATATGAGAAATTACTAGAGAAAATTTAAACAGCAATAAAAGCTGCAATTAAAAGAGCACATGAAATCCAGCATATATTTTATAATGCAAATCTTGACAGGACTCATATTTCTATCAGTATAACACAATCCGTGTGTACCTTAAAATTCAAGAGTTGAAAAAAGTTTAACTCCAGTGTCCAGTGTGCCTAGCACTGCCTCATTTTTTCGTATTAAAGAGATAATAAAACTACACGCAATACAATAATAAATTACACAAATTAAAACAACAAAATTATAAATCTAAAAAAAAACTATAGATGCTTTGCTAACAATTCTATACCAATGAGCAAATGATTATGTTATTAGACAGACACAAACAAATACAAGCAAATTTATTCCAATCCAAAAGATACAAAACAAAAGCCATTTTATTGCCCAGAACCACATTTCGAAAATTGATAAAAATCTACATATACATTATGTACTTTAAAAAAAAAAAAGGAACAAAAGAACAACAACTTACGATTGATGCCATCCTTGTTAATGCAATTGCTCCACTCCAAGCGCGAAAGCTTATCATCATCATCGACATCACAAAATTTACCAAAACCCCTGCTACAACGTCGAGGTTTGACAGCCTTCATTAGTAAAATAAAAATAAAAGAAGATATTTTTATATTAACATGTCAATCACTCTCGAAGAGATGCTCCCTTGAATCAAGTTCAAAGCCAAACTAAAGTGCATCAGTTTTTTTTTTACTGTATCATCTCTATAGACTCACCCTCTTGACGGCCTTTTTGAGTTCTCTGTATTCGCTCTTGTCCAACACGTGGTTTCCATTTGCATCAAGATTAGTGAACTTCCAGTCCATAACAGTTCTATCGGAGGGAGTTGAAGCATCTTTATGCAGCCCTGATCGCAGATATTCAGATTGATATACTGAAAGTAGGTTGGCATTGAAGAGTCTTCGATCTTCTGAAGTACACTGGCGTCGACCTCCAATAGCTCGACCTCCACCACCGCCACCAGCGTTCAGGTGACGTGCTGGTGACCTACGGATATTGGCTTTGTTGTATCCTCGACATCGAGGTTTGCCCATTCGCACAGACGTGTTCTCAATGGGCTTGCCTGTGATATCAGAGCACCAGCAACCACTATCGCCCAAACACTGAACAGGGGCGTAAGTGCCATCGCTCTTGCAACGAGGAATAAATTTTGGTGGGCTCTTACCGAAGGCCTTATGCTTGATTGCATATTCGCGAGCCTCAATGCAGGCTACAAATTTAAAGTTAGAAAATGTATTTCATGTTAAAGTAAAAATGAGTTTCACTCTTACCTTTGCATGGTCCTCGATACTTTAAGCTGACTTGATGTCCACTACACTGTACTCGGATCAAATGGCACCGGGATGGGTATGTCTGATCATCGGTGCCACAAACCGGTCGACCTTTTGATTCGTCACACTCACCTCCTTTAGCTGCGCATTCCGATATCTGAAAGATACATACAAATTTTCATTACACACTATATCCATATCCAGACAGGTTTCTCTTCAAGTCTCGCTACTTCAATACATAAAAATATCTTATCGGGACTTTGCCAATTGCATCGAAGGCAACAAAAAATATCAACTGTCGACACCATTAACCAGTTAAAGAGATACATATTTCGCATTCGACGACGTTTCTATTAGGATGACCCCTGCTAAGTTTGCTAATAGGTCGCCTACACACTTCAGTTTTGTACCTGTTGCACATTTTTCTATTTAACTTCATGACTTGACCAATCCTATCTTAAAATCTCCGTGTACTCATTACTATACCCACAACTTGTGCAAAGGTATATTCACTTGGTTTGGTCTAATTGCTATACATATCTGTCGCCGGCTCAATGGGGGGTACCTATGTACCTGCCGACAGACTGTCACATTGTTAAAGTATCTATTTATTTATCTTTTGCCTTTACGTATATTGGCAACAGCATTTGTTGAAAAACGAAAATAATTAAAATGTAGTTATGTTTGCTTTTTTTTGTAACGCTTATTTATTCTCATTTAGGAATCTTAATTGATTGCCTGCAATGTTGCTCTGCTCTGTGTCGGAATCTCCACGAATGACATTTTAATGGATTTTCCTTTGAAAAAAAAATCTAAAATTAAAATCATGGCAGATATATGTAGATAAATATAATTTATGGTGTTACTACCCGTAGCTTGCTACTAGATTAACAGAGAAGAAGTATTCAATAAATTTGACAGCTCTGGTTCGAAAAATATTTTAATACGAAAAAGTGACAATACGTATGAGCGAACATTTTGAAGAAATTATTTCGAATCAATTTTATTTGAACTTATACATAATAGAACCCCATTCAAGACTGTATTTAGGGATGTAAAATTTATCTGTGCGAAAGAATTGTAGTTTTGGTATTTGGTTAAAGTGGTTAAACCGTAAAATTAAAAAATGTACCCAATATAATTTAATTTGTGTAACGGCCAATTTGTTACAATTTGAAAATTAAGATTTGTATTAAGCACTTGGCATTTTGTACATTCGAAATTTCACCGAAATCGGTTTAGATTACGAGAGCATTTGATATGAAAAAAAAATGGTTTTTTTGGGAGGTACCTACCGTTAATAGACTTTTCTAAAATACCGACTTTATATAAAAAAACACACAAAACAGAAAATTTAAACAATATCTTTGGAGCAGTTTTCGAGAAATATAAGTTACTTTTAGGTTCATTATTAAATGCCAAATCCAGAATAGACCCAAAGGAAATACTAAAGGGCTAACCATATAATTGAAGAATGGGTATATACGTACGTTGCTTTTCGAAACAGTAGAAATACATGTGATTTGTATACCCAACTCGAAATGACTTTTTGATAAGTTTCGTCAAGTTTCGTTCACTTGCGTTTTCGTACGCAATGTACGCTTTAATTCTTACATTACGATACAAAATTCTGACATTCCTTTTTTTAGTAAAGGGTATTCTTTTTTTTCTTATTTCTAAAGGTTATTATGGGCGACTGAAGTACTTTACCAATCGTTCGGTTTTGACACTTGCTTCCTTTTTCTTTCGCGTATTATGGTTGGGCCTTAAAGGCCTGAAAATAACGGAACCTGCCATACAATCGTAAGGAAGAAAATTGATTTCTCGAAAACGGCTCTAACGATCTTGATAAATCTTTCAGAATGCTATTTTGTAGGACAATCTATCTTTTCTTTGGAAAAGAATTTTTTGAATTTGTCTTATAACGGTACCTCTTATAGAACCGGAATTTAAAAATTAAGTTTTCTCTTAAACTATTCATCCGATTTCAATGAAATTTTATTTTCAGGAAGTCATTTTTGACCATTTTCGAAAAATTTTTCAAAAAAAAACCCACTTAAAAAAAAAAAAAACTGTTCGAAGGATTTTAAACATATAGCTTTGAAATTTTATTGCATTCTTAGTTTTTCTGAGAAAACTCTTAAACTAATTAAAACAATAAAAGAATTTTCGAAATAATTTTTATTTTGATATACATTATACAGCCAGAAAGCAATTATCAGACATAAGAGCAAGTTCGTGCGACCCGGTCGTGCATTTTATTGTTTTAGTCTCAGATGTCCACTCAATATTCAATTGAAATATTTTTGAGAAGCTATACAAAATACACGACACGATTCGTATGATGCAAGTCTGGAGGCAAAATTAAAACCAAACGAAAATATGAAGTTATGATGCAGTAGAAAATTCCCCTATCAATATAATTTGGTCTTTTAATCTATTCAGATAAGTCAAAAGTCTTTTGTAAACCGAACTATTCAAGTTTAAAGTTATGACTTTGTTAAACAGTTCATTTTGGCTTTAAATGTTTCTTCGGAAAATTAATTTAATAAAATGTCTTTTTACAATTTAAGCTTGATATTCTATTTATGTGAAGGTTGTTAAGTGCTTCTTCAATATTACACTTTGAGAACAACAAAAATATTCACTCAATATAAAATTCAAGGTTTTGTATCTATGAAATCATTCCTTCATTAACCACATTGCAGGAAGAAACTTTTCCATGAAAATTCATTAAACATCGTTCGGATAAGGTTCTTTTATGAAATGTTTTTAAATTAGAAAAAGGGGAAGCATTTTTATAGCATACTCAGCTGAAGCTACCCTCTACCAGCACCAGCTACCCTCTATTTGCAGCACTCGGTTCACGTTGCTTTAGAAACATTTACGTCCAAGGTTAGTTCTTTCATGTCATTTATTAGAGAAGTTATAAAAAAAAAAAAAAAAAAAAACTGCACAAAATTCTCATAAAAATAGATTAAATACAGTTCTCCCCCTTTAAGAATAAAAAGTAAATACTCCATAGAAAACGTCAAAAAATGCTGTTATAAAAAGATAGAGAATGTCATAAAGGATTTCAGATTTCACTTACAACAACCCCCTGAAAATGTTTATTGAAGATAACAAACAAAAACTATGAGCAGTTCTTAAAGAAATTTATGTTAACATCTTTGTGCCTGGCAATGTTGGAACTCGTTCCGTAAAATCCTTGTCCCGAAATATTAGAAATTGTTTGCCCTATTAAGGTGACCAAGCGTTCTTCTTAGTTTAATCGATACCATAAGCTTTGTTGAACTTTTAAGAGTGCCATGTACCCATATTGCTTGATAGCCCCCAGAGCTGTCAAAAAACCAGTATTTGTATGGTTCGCAAAAAACACGTTAGGTCTGCCGATTGTGTATTTTTCTCAATGCACAACATCAAAAGTCTTTTAATTTCTTTCAACAAAAATTGAAAAAAAAAATTACATGATACAACGCGAGAGTCCACAAGAATGTTTTGACAACGAACGTCACTTTGACAGCTGCTTCTTTATACCTCTACTCGCCCAGCAAAACACCAAGATCTCTTTCAGGGGGACTTCAGGTTGAACCAGGTTTAAAACAAAACAGAGAACGTTGGGATGAGTTAAGGTTTTTCGAAATATGATTTGTGGGGACCCCAATGCTACGTCAGGGCTCAACGAATAAAGCTATTGTTGAATTAATCTTAACGTAGTAAGATTTGTCTATTTCATAGATGGTGTCATTTGTTGATCGATTGACGAATTTGTTCAAAATTCGAAGATCCAATCATTTTCTGTATTACTTGAGAATTACTGCTGTTCATTTTTAAAGACAAATTACTGGTAATTCCAAAACATATACATATAACTATAATTTTATCTTAACTAATAGATGTCACTGAGGAAACTTAACTCACTTATCCTGGAAATCTTACAAAAGTATATATTGACGTTCCAATTTACTTATAATTCTGCAGTATTCACAAAAGTATGAAATATTTGGTTCAATTCGAATTGAAATATAAATCGGCAGCAAATCAAAGTGTTGGCAAACTCGTTAATAAAAAAAAAGAAATAATTTCTAAGAAACACTTGCACCAAGTACAAACTTCACTATGCATAAGTCGAATGCTAACATTATTCCAAACTCTCAACGCATAAGATTGTCAATAAAACAACAACAACAAAAACCACAACGACGACAGTATCACCTTACTTATCAATTCAATCAATCTTATAAGACTTGACAGTTTACATAATTTATAATGACCAATAAAATGCAGTTTGGCTACTGGTCTTTCAAGAAGCCAGTTTAACCAACAAAACTAGAAAAATAAAAATCTATTTGACATTGTTAAGTATAAAAGATTATCATGCACATGTACACAAACACAAACACACTCAAGTCAATCGTTGATAGAATGTTCGAAATGTCAATTTAACGTCAAATAAACATCAAAAATTAAAGTTTTTGTATCATACTTGACTTTTATTATAGGCAATCATAAGATAAATTAAGTTATTGTAGTTGTATTTTTAAATAAATAAAAAAAAAATGACAAGATTGTATCAGACATGGATAAGTAAATGTGTTTTTAACGAAAATTAAACTCTTTATTAGGTACTTTGGTAGCAAATAAATATGACATATTTGATATAAATTGCAGTTTTATCTGATTTTCTTGACTATCCCCTATTGAGTTATTTGACATTAATTGGTAACAATAATATTCTGATTGATATAAATTTGGATAAGATAAGGTTTTGACATAAATGCATTTAGTTCTACTAACAACTTTTTAATAGCAAGGTAATTTTTAATTTTTTTTTAAATTATAATAGTTAATAGTTGACATTAAGATCCCTTTATGTCTAAAATTTTTAGTTCTGGACCGATTTCAGTCAAAATCACACAAAATAAAATTGAACGATCTATTTTTATATCAAAACTTTGTCGAAATAATATTAAAAGTGTTTACGCCGGCAACTTCAACTGAACAAAACAAAACACTTTAATATAGTTTCTACTCTGTCTTTTAAATTTTAAATTTAATTGAAATTTTATGTTTTCTGTTGCTAAGGATTGTTTCTGTTCTGTTGCTATTGTTTTTTTTATATTTCGATAAATTAATGAATTATTGGATTCCAAAGAAACAAGTTGTGCTTATTATAAATGAAAATAAACAAAAATTAAAATAATTAGAACCATTGCTTTCAAACAAGAAGTGCATTTCAGGAACTATTGGAATCGGGCATAATATCAAAGGTGATATAAATAAAGGAGCATTATACAGTCCACAGGATACTAACTGACTATTGAACATGGTCCTTCGAGCCGGATTTTTATCAGTGCAGGTTTTGTTAAGATGGAATGTAGCTGTAATTATTGACGAAGTTGCTGGAGGAGGAGATTAAAAAGGAATGGAAATGGAATTTTATGAGCCAGAGTGGTAAAATAAGTGAAAACTAAACTAATGTACAAAGCGGGCAGGTGAGTTAAAAAATTGCATGAAAATTGAGCAGTGCAGCCGAATTAGAACTGGAATAGAACTCCATTGTTTCGGATGAGATCACGATTGTGTTCAAGTGCGAACCTAGTGAAGCCTTTCTGCATCCGTTTTGCCGTTGCATTGACGGCATTCGAATGTAGAGCATTGCTAGGAATAATTTCAACATTTCAAACGAAAATGCGCTCGTAAGGAAATTTGATTTTATTCATGATCTGATGGCATTCAATTTTGGGGTTCTGAGCGAATTTTGGGTGATATTGCAATTACTCGGATATGGTTCAAGTGCGAACCTAGTGCATCCTTTCTGTAACGTTTTTCCGTTGCGCTGACGGCTTTCGAATTTAGTTGCAATACAGTAAATATTCAACATTTGAAGCGCGACAGTGCGTTCGCCTATAAATTTGGATTTTCATCGAGTCTCTTGGAATTGGTTTGTTGTTGTGCTGACTGCATTCAAATTCTAAGCGATTCTAGTAACTGTTGGTTGTTGGTTCAAGTGCGAACCTATGCAGCCTTTCAACACAAGTTTTGCCGTTGAGCTGACGGTTTTCGAGTTTCTTTGCAATGCAGTAAAAGTTCTACATTTCCAGCGCGACAGTGCGTTCGCCTGGGAATGAAATTTTCACCGGGTCTCTTGGAATTAGTTTGTTGTTGTGCTGTCTGCATTCAAATTCTAAGGGATTCTAGTAACTGTTGGTTATTGGTTCAAGTGCGAACCTATGCAGCCTTTCAACACAAGTTTTGCCGTTGAGCTGACGGTTTTCGAATTTCTTTGCAATGCAGTAAAAGTTCTACATTTCCAGCGCGACAGTGCGTTCGCCTGGGAATTTGAATTTTCACCGGGTCTCTTGGAATTAGTTTGTTGTTGTGCTGACTGCATTCAAATTCTAAGGGATTCTAGTAACTGTTGGTTGTTGGTTCAAGTGCGAACCTATGCAGCCTTTCTACACAAGTTTTGCCGATGAGCTGACGGTTATCGAAAAAGTACAACTTTTTATTGATTTGTATCGAGTTTCTTTGAGTTTGTTTGTTGTTGCGCTGACTGCCTCCAAATTTCAAGAGATTCTAGATGTTGTAGTTCTAATATCTCAAGGGAAAATAGGTTTACTCTAGATTTTGGTTTTTTTTACTTTCTTTTGTAGGAGTACCACGAGCATTTATCAAAATCACTCGCGAGCAACAAGGAGACATTTGATATTGATGCAGCCTATGCAAGAGAGAACAGTGGCCTCAAGCTGACAGCTGACTGTCTTGCTGCTTTACAACCACGTTTCATTATAAACCCGGTACCGCAGTCACGCTGTGCTGCGGCAAACTATATACATACATACATAGGACCATACGAATGAGGACATCAAAAAGCTTTTGAGCCGTATCAACCGAATTGAAGAGGTTTTTAAGAACTTCGAGGATGATTGTCCAATGCAAAGCCAGCCAGAGCTTTCAGACGAGCATTTGACTGAGTGCAGTATGAACTCCTGGCTGAGGAAGAAGAGGAGTATTTACAGTACAAATTTAAGCTGCGAGAAAAGTTGTCCCGAGGTCTTGCTATAAAGGAGTGCAGTATGAACTCCTGGCTGAGGAAGAAGAGGAGTACTTACAGTACAAATTTAAGCTGCGAGAAAAGTTGTCCCGAGGTCTTGCTATAAAGGGGGACGACCGTTGGCGGTATATATTGGTGGTCCTCCTATCCACATTCAACAGAAACTCTAAGTGTACCGAAATTTTCTGGGATGGATGGCTAATTTTCATGCAATAGGAGCTTTGCAAAGTCGGGCCGAACAAATTTGTATGAACTGTCCAATCGCCGATGGTTCTTCATATATTCGGCTATAGACGGAGCTATACAAGCAGTATGGCAACGAATACAACTAAGACTATATATACTACAGTACCCATAATGTGATGCCATGCGAAAATTTATTGATGATACTCGAAATGCTTTTAGCCATAGTTGCAGTTGTTGCTGAGACATAAGGCTGTGACGGAATATACATATGTTCCTGCATCAACTTGAACAGCTTCTTGATGTTGATAATCGTGTCCAATGCAGATACAAGCAATAATGTGCAGTTGGAACCCAACATTAATTCGAGAAGCATTTAAAACGCATGTTCGTCAACCGTGGCCGAAGGAACGAACCACCTGCAGATTGTCAGCTTTGTGGTCACGACGATAAATATCTTCCAGCTCAAGTCATCAGTAAGGTTAATGTCCCCTGAGATCATGCCCAAGGTGTAACGTCAATCATATCGTGCTGTGCTCAATAAACTTCCGGTGGCCCTCTGGAGGAGCTTCTGAGGTGCAACGTGATAGGGGTGCACAAAGCAATTGCCAAGCGTTGAAGTGACCTCGGTAACCCATTAAAAAAACAGAACAAAGTGGCGTCAATTACAGCCGAATTTAAAGGTGGGTGATATGGTTATCGTTTCCGAGGACAACATACCACATACATTTTGGAAAACTGCATCGGAAAAAAAGGTACCTTTCGTTATTTTGGAGCGTCCAGTACAAAAGTTGTGCCGGCTTCCGGTAGAAGGTAAAGCATAGCATTCACGGGGGGAGTGTGTTTACGCCGGCAACTTCAACTGAACAAAACAAAACACTTTAATATAGTTTCTACTCTGTCTTTTAAATTTTAAATTTAATTGAAATTTTATGTTTTCTGTTGCTAAGGATTGTTTCTGTTCTGTTGCTATTGTTTTTTTTATATTTCGATAAATTAATGAATTATTGGATTCCAAAGAAACAAGTTGTGCTTATTATAAATGAAAATAAACAAAAATTAAAATAATTAGAACCATTGCTTTCAAACAAGAAGTGCATTTCAGGAACTATTGGAATCGGGCATAATATCAAAGGTGATATAAATAAAGGAGCATTATACAGTCCACAGGATACTAACTGACTATTGAACAAAAAGTTTGGTATATTCACGAATAACTCCTGGCGTCCTTTTAGCTATTTATTAATATATGTATATATTAACAAATACATATGTATGTATTTGAAAATTCTGTGTAACAATATTGAAAAATACTTTTGTTGTAAAGGGTGTTTTTTTTTTTAGAGGTATAGGTATAACTTTGAAATAGAATAAAACAAAGATGATTTTTTTTAAATTGATATGAAATTTACTTTATTCGAAAGACAATCTTCTGGTGTCTTCACATATCCCCACAGAAAATAGTCAATCGGCGTTAAATCGCACGATCTTGGAGGCCAATTCCAGGACCAACACGCGAAATTATGCGCTCACTGAAGGTTTTCTTCAACAAATCAATTTTGTCACGAGCTGTGTGCCATGTTGCGCAGTCTTGTTGAAACCACAGCTCATGCACATCATGGTTGTACAATTGATGAAAGAAAAAGTCAGGGATCATGGCTCTATAGCGGTCACCATTGACTGTAACGTTCTGGCAATCATCGTTTTTAAAGAAGTACGGACCAATTATTCCAATAACCCATAAAGCACACCAAACAGTCAGTTTTTGTGGATGTAACGGTGTCTCAACATACAATTGAGGATTATCATCACTCCAAATACAGCAGTTTTGTTTATTGGCGTAGCCATTCAACTAAAAATGAGCTTCAACGCTGAACAAAATATTCGTCGTAGTGCGCGATGCGCTTCACGAACAGAACCACTTTTTACCAAATAAAATCTGTACAATTTGGGAGCGTTGTTCAGACGTTAGTCTATTCATGTTGAAATGCCAAACCAAACTAAAAATAAATCACTTGACAGCTGACAAAATGACCGCTTGTTAAAACAGTGTTGCCAACTTAAAGTTCTGTAAAAAAAAAACACCCGTTATAAATATGTCTTATATTTTTCGGTTGGGGGGATATTGAGTCTTAATTTTGTTCTCAATAATTAACCAAGTAAAACTTTTAGCCGCCCCGTGGATGGCCTCAACACTTCGATTATAATAGCTTTATAAAATAGAATCTGTGGCTAGTACCCACTGATTGCAACAGTAATTACTTCATATTCATAGTATGTACTATAGTTTGTAAAGCAAAGATGAGTCGGACTGCCAATTTGTGTCACTCTTAAATTTTGTTCGCAGTTTGTAAAAATGCTACACAAGCGAAGAAATATGTCAGGTTCGTCTTCTTACGCTGTACTTAAACTCAAAGTCTTAATAAACGCTCAGCTAACCCCGTCGCTTTACTTTCGAACCTCGTTTCGTGTACGTACGTTAAGTATAGAGTGACTACTTATTTCTTAAGTTTATATACACAACATTAATGCATTGAATGCTTTTTCTGGTTCAGTCTTAACACTCTTTACACTTGTGACGCGATGTCACAGGGTGGTCAAAAGGCTTGATTACTAACTCAAATCTTAGGGTTCAAGCCTAGTAAGCCATTTTATTTTGCGTTTCCCAGCTTCAGCTTCCTATCAACAGCTTAAAAATTTTCCACCATTCATCAAAAAAATTAGAAAAAAATATCCTTGCTTTTAAAACCATATCTTCTATACTTAATAAATCAAAATCTTAAAAGGCGCCCATCACTCCATATAAGGACATCAAACTTTCTTAACATCAAGTATCGAACAACCGAACAGAATACTCAAAATGCATCAAGCGCATTTCACGAGTCACTTAGATATACTTATTGTGGCCTTTTATAATATGCATATCAAAATCTCACCATCGCATCGCCCGCCGGCGTTACTTTCGCATGTTATAAACAATATGCTATCTGTAAGCACAATGAATATTAAAATTCTCATACATATATACGAGTATGTATTAATACATTATTAATCAATCGAGTTTATTGAAACAACCCGTGTGTTGTAAGTCTCTGAACATCTCATCTCGGTTGAGATCGCAGCGACTTTATGACGACGATGACGACGACGGCAACCCAGACCTCGACACACTTGTGCCACTATTATGCTGAACTTCCGTCAGTGAATATTGTAATAAAATTCCAACTATCACGCACCTATCCTATTGATAGGATGAAAATTAAAATTGAAATGCTTACCGGTGGCGGCGCCACTTCTCCAGATTAATCAGACATACTTTGCGCATCATAAATACTTAAACTGCTAGGAGTAGGAGCTGCAACGGATCAGATTTGAATTCCGTCCGGTGAATTAAGTCATCCGTTGTCGTCGTCGTCGTCAGTCGTCGCAATTTTAAGAGATTTTAAGCTGATAGCGTTACAGGCGGGTCCACTACTTTAGATGAATTATAATTCAGGAGATGCCACAATATCGTGTGTTTGTTGATTAATGATGTTGTTTTCAATTAAGAAATTAATTACATTGTTCATTTGACTACTGAGTGGAAGCGCTTTTTACCGAGTTTGTGTATGCATCAACAACATTAGTATAATGTAAGATATGATTTATCGAACAATATTTTGAAGTTCATTGAAGCAATTTTGTAAAGTTTTGGATCACCCTTATTAACAAGGAGGCGGCAGCGGGAGCGGGTGTCCGTTTTTATCAAGGATAATTCGGAAAATAATTCTTGGGTGTATTTTAGGGCAAAAATCGTTTTTAAGGTATGCTTAGTTTCCAATATTGACATCACATATCGAGGATTAAAAAAAAAAAAACGTGTGGTTTTATGAAACCACCGTAAAAGTGAAACTAACGAGCGCCTTTCACTTTATCCCTACTCCGCGGCCGACCGTCACGCGACATGCAACACACAGACGAAAAAGTTTGAGACGATGTAATAAAAGTTTCACTTTAAAAATCTATTGCGATGGATACAACTTATTCAGGTGAAAAAATGTTTTTGTAAATGGATACGATTTTCTGTATCTGTTGAAGAACTTGTGTGAGCATTCCGATTTCGTTATCACTTGTCATTGATTAGAACAGAAGTAGTATTAGTACAGGGTAGTCACCTATCACGTGGGAGATCCATTCAAGTTTCGTGTTTCTTTGATTTTAAATATATATTCGTAAAATAAAACTTAAGACAATCTCAAGCAAAGAAAAGTAGATTTCACACAATTTTGCCAATTTTACATCATATCTTTGTTGGAGCAGACGCCAACACAATAGTGAGGAATTTTTAAGGATTTTCATTTTTTTCAGCCAACAACAATGGTTAAGGGATTAGGCTGAGGCCTGCACAAGAGGGGGTATTGGTTCGGGTCAGCCTCTATACTCTATACACTATAAGTTTTTTTCTGACCAAGAGTAACCTCACATGCACTAAAAAATTATTTCTCATGTGTTTTAGCCGGCCATCACCGACTTATTTGTCAAAACAAAATAAATATTTCTGTTATGGCGCTGCGCTGGTGGGAGACTTGGAATGAATACTATTCAATACATCTCCAAGCGTTTCAAATATTCGTTCAATAAATATCATAATGCTTATATAAATTCATCATGTTTTCAGAAGTTTGGTGGAAATTTAGTCAAGATCTAAAAAAAAAACATTTAGATCGACGGTATCTGACTTTCTGAATAACATTTTTCGAAAATCTCTAGTAAGTAAAATACTCTGAGAGTGAAATTTATTCAATTACAGATTACAGTACGCCCTCGGTAAAAGCAACCCTCGATAAACGCAATACCTCGCTTAAAGCAACACCCAAATGTACCTACCATTAGTGACTCAGTAATTGCAACTTTTCAAATGTTACTCAGTAAACGCAGCTTTCCATAATATGGTCTTATTTAGTTTCAACTTTTTTTTATTTCAAATATAGGTATTTGTGTTTTGTTTGACTGTAACTAGGCAGTTTTTTTGCATCTTCTTCTCAGAATTTCTTAAACTTGTAGGTGGTAGGTCAGTAGGTAGGTACATTGCATTTACGACATAAGGAATAAGAATTAGAAGAAAATCAAAACACAGAGTATACTATCCAAGCATTAAGCAATTGCCTTCAATGGGCTGAAGAAAACTGGGTTTCACTAGATGATACCAAACTATTCAAAAAGTGACAGAGCTGACAGTTGACATTAATGTATCCTCCGAGAAAAAGGAAAAGAACATTTCCCAATTTTTTAAATCAATTTAACCAAGCATTGTTTTGATTGTATTATTTAAAAATTTAATGAATTAAACTATGAACATCTATGTTCTATTTCTTTCCTTCAAAGACGTGCAATATTCTGCTTTTCACGTTAAATTATTCTAATTCAAGGCGAAACTTTTTTGTGACTCACCTCAATTAACGCAACTACTCCAATTTTCATCGGTTGCTTTTACCGAGAGCGTACTGTACTTGAAAATGTTTCTGATAACTAGAAACAAAACTCCTCCCCCTCGAAAAAAAAATTGAGACATTTCAACCCCACCTAAGCCAAGTTTTATCGGTGCTTGCACACCTGCTGAACTGACTTGTTCAATACATACTTTGTTTTAAATAAATTCTTAAGCTACTTGTTTTGAAACCCCTTAAACTAAAAAATTTCATGATGAAATAAAATGTTTAAGATGTCTCACTTAAACCAGCCAATATCCAAAGCTCGAGTTATTCCAAAAACTTAAACTTACAAATTAATATTTTATCGACTGTTTACGATCGCTGTCTGATTTCATTTGACTAGCAATAAAAACGACAAATTAACGCCACAAAGCACAACTAATTTAATCACAAATATACGATACCACGATATAAAAATATAATTTAAATTTTCCAAAAAAAAAAGCAACAAAACAAAAATATAGAGATTCTACATTTTATGTGTAAAAAAAAAGAAACCCAAAAATACATAGTTACCACATCGGGCTTATACCGATCGCAGCACGAGCTTTATGTACCTACATTGCGATCCAAGCAACCTGTCTCGTTCACTCTTTTTTTGTTTGTTGTTGTTGCTGTTTATTAAAATTTGTTTAATTAATTAACTAGTCTGGACGAGTGGACGACAACGCCATCGACATCTTTGGAACTGCAAGAATCCGGGTGATATTTATTCAAAATAAACAAAAACATACACATAGCTACATGCTACAGGTTTGATTTGCACATTTTGCGGTTTTCCTCAGAAATTCAAAGTAGGCGCCAAGAAGCTCCATTCCGTGTCAGATTTATAGACCAAACGTCGAAAGTTGGCAATAAAATTGTCAACTTTTATAATACATACGAGTATGCCCACCGAAAATCAAGATTTTGTCCAGTTAGCGTTTAAAAAAATAAAAATAATTTAATCTTATGATTTCATTGGACAAATATAAATTAACAAGTAAATAGCCACCAGACCTGTCTAGAGTCACAAGAGTGTCTAGAGGCTATGGTGTGCATCTGGACCAATCAGGAAAGGAAGTCCACATGAAGACCGGTGCCGGTGCGGCCGGCGGCAACTGCCGACGACGCGCGACGCATGCCTACACATAAATTCCTTTGCGTCTAAGAAGATCGTGACTTAGATACGATATGCAACAACACAATAGATACACTTTGGTTTTGCAAGCGCCATGTCATGCCAGTTCTCCACACCAACTCTACACATGTTGCCATCGTTTTCGTTTGGCATCGGACTAATTAGTCAACTCTCGGCAAATTAAAAAAAAAAACTAACCCAACAACGGAATGGAATGATTAATGGCCAAGAATATGCGCCATGAAATGAAACAAGTAGCTCATTCAATTGAACAGTTAATCGCATTAATGAGAAAGTCAGATAAAAGTGCAGTCGGTTGAAGTTCTGAAAGATAAATGTGTGATAAGTCTCACGCCATTCTCAAAGTCGTCTCGCTCTCTATGATTGGCTTTGTTTTATATTGTCTTGAGTATTGACTCTTGACTCTTAAGTAGGAGGATAAACCGACTAGCCAGTAAGCGTCTAGCGTGTGCCACTCAAAGATGCATGGAATTTGACGCCCTTGTAGCGTTTGCAGCTTGTAGGTACATCAGCAGCGATCAGCTACTGCATCATTCATGAAGAAACTTTGACAAGAATTTTTCACTTTTTTTTTTTTACTGACTGACTAGCGCAAGTGTCAAGTAGCGGGTATGACAGTGCTGTGTTACGAGCATTAAAATTTCCGGACAAATGAAGTGAAGCAAAATGACTTGCTTTATGGGATATAACTAATTTAATTGTCAACAACAGGCTAATTGAAAGGAATGAATGATGCCCACGCAAATTTTTCAATAAGACATAAGAATTTCTTTGTATCGTTAGTAAGTATTTTTGATGTCTGCTCTTATAACGTAACTGTCATACTAGTAACTACATATTAGTACACTTTAGGTTGTTTCACAGAAATTGTAATAGATTTTTTGATCACCTGTAAGTGAATTCTTTTTGTGACCCATTGTGTTCTATTGGTTCATTTTTACACAGGGTGTACCCAAATTCGTCAACAATTATTTGGAGAAAAGGCACAAGTTTCTTCATTAATGGTCTATACAATTTTTTATTTAAAGAAAAGTTCACAGAAAGCGTTTTCCTAAATCCCAAATAAATGAATATAGAGCTTTACTGTAACTATTTTTGCTTAAGAATATACGAAAGAATCATTTTAAAATTTACCGTTGACGAATCAACCGATTTGAAAAGAAATAAGTTATCCAAATCTTTTCATAAAAAATTATTTGATTTTTAAGTTCACGAAATAATTTAAAAAAAATTAGGTAAAGTATTATTATAATCTATTTTGGGATATCTATTCCTTCACGAATTCAAACATTTTGTCAAAATCAGAGCAATGAAAATTGTAGATAAACCCATTCTATGGAATGTATTGTTCTAGAGTTGTTTTGTAAAATTTTCTTCAACCTTTACGTAAACATTTTGAAGGCAAATTGTTTATGCCGCCTACAGATTGGCCAAAGCTTAATTTCAGAATTCTGTTTGTACAATTTTCTTCAAAAAAGTTTCATAAATGATAAATGTGTTGCAGGCAATGACACTTTTTAATTAAATAAAAAGATGTTCTTCCACTCTCTCTCGGTTTCCAGAAACTTCTCTTGTAGCACAGGGCAACAACCAAATCTTTCCATCTCTCTGTTCGCAGCAAGATACCTCAACTGTGCCCACGACTTCAAATTCCGGGACTCAGTGTACTTTAAAGTAATTGACTTCAAGGTTTGCTTTGCTGTTATAACTTGCATTTCACCTTCACGCTTACATTCTAACTTATTTGTTAGATTAGAAAACGCATCCCGTATGTCTTCTAATTCTCACTTTTGTCAAATAGCGCCCATGTCATAGCTAAATTACGTAAATCGTATTGCACGACTACAATGTGAAGTAGCAGCTGCAGCACAGAGAGTAGCTGAAGTACAAGTCGACTCGACTCCAACTTCAAGAACGTGCTGCGCTGCAAAACAACAGTAAACCAAAATGGCAGACATGGTTTTTGTTTGAGTTCAGTGCTACACATTGTATTCGTGCATGCTGCTTAGTTAACTTATTAACTTTGCCATTGCTACATACTACTGCTGCAGCTACACAATTGTGCTAAGCCAGTAAAAAACACACAACCAATGGAACAAGCCAAAACGCTCCTGCGCAATTTTGATGCAGTTTCTTTTCGCATGCACCAGTTTCACTCATGTCACGCTGGTGGTGTGCTGCTCGAATCACTAACTTCTTCGTATTGAGTACTACTTGGAACTCGGGCATTTCAACTGATTGGCTTCGGTACCAGCATCAACAGTTTTTGGATTAAAAAATATGTCACAAGTGTCAACACTAGCGAGACTGGTTAAAATGGCGATAATACTGCATGTGAATAGTCCCTCCCAAAAAAGATTCAGTGACTGTTATTTGAGTTATATTCGTATATGTGGGTCTTGAGTATATTCTGATATCAAATCAAGAACCGAAGTCCTGTCCAGAGCATTGTCGGAAGAAGTTTCGTGCCAAAGTAACTTCCGGATGCATTTGGACACTTTCTTTCCTGCAATGGAAAGTGCACTTTGTGCAAAAGTGTTGTTATATTTTCATAAAGGTTTTAAGATTTACTATTTTCCTTTATCGATCTGGAACATGGCGGCGCGTGTTTTGCATGACCTTACCTGTTGTTCATGTAGGTATCTCTATCTAAACATACTTTTTTCTTAGCCCCCTATTTCGTCACAAGGATAACCTAACCTACATAAGAATTCTCATTTCAATCCATCAAAACCATCGATTAAAAAGATCATTGATTCATCGAACCACCAATCTGGAGGTGTTTATGGATTTCACATGATAATTTATCATGCAAATATGACAGTAGCTATTCCTTGGAGTCATAAATCAGAAGACCCACGCGCTTAAGGCTACTTGTTAACAAGGCTTCCCCTTCCAAATCGAAAACAAGTTCACCGAAGCTACTATAGCATAATTACAAAATAGCCAGCCACGTCCAGCTTTGTGGTGCGCGGTGGTCATTTCGTTTGCATTTTTAAAAGTCACTGTCTAGAATCAGTGGCGCCAGCAAGTAAGGAGAAGGACTGACTTAAAAGATTAAACTTAAACTATGTAAAAATGAAAATTCATTTCGCTTGTTTTGACTTCTTAAGAGGAAACCTCAAAGCCGCTCCAATTTCAAAATGATAGGTTTTCAATTTGTGTTCTTAGATTTATGTTTAATTTATTTATGGATTCTTGGATAACAAAAATTAAAAAAAAAAAAAAAAAAATTGAACGATCGAGAGTATATTTTGATTGGGATTTTTTTTTAGAACCGTATAAAGACAGTCATGATATACGTAGATACACTTGTTGTTGGGAATGTTTTACTTCAAAAGATAAGACTGGCATACGATAGAAAAATTGCCTTTGACTTCGAATCTCAAGGCTTGAGTTTGCTATTAAGAATTTTATGTAGCACAAACTCCCATAAGCCGAACGACATCCATGGCCTTTTGTATTTGTTGGGTGCATATTGACAGCCAACGTGACGTTGGACATTTGTCATTTTGTAATATTTTCCAAGAAATATTTTACTGCGCCTGTGCAACTTGGGAGCCATGTGCAACACTGATGTGATGGTATAACTTATTTATCGGCGAAATCATTGACGAATGCGGAATTTATAACCAAATCGAGTGATTGGCATCTCTGTGTGCATGCTGAAATTTTAATTGACATTTTTTTAGTATCGAGTATCTTTTTATTCTATATTCAGTGCATCCATAAATGTTTACAGATACCTACTTCTAAGGAAGGAGTGGCTAGGTGTGTGGCAAGATAGTGAGGATTTTTTTTTTTACACGAGGATTGTTTTATGACCGTTTTGATGACACTGGGTTGGATTTCTTTATAGTCTGGGTTTGTATGCAAATGGAATTAGTAAATCCTGAAAGCCAAGGTATTTACATCCTTTTACAGATTTGGCTTTTCTTTTTAATTTTACTAAGTACTGTTAGTTTTAACAGGCTAGGAATTTTTCGTTACATTGTATGGAGCAATAAACTGACGACTGACGACCTGACTAGTGTTAATGCTGTGAAGTGGGTAGGTTGTGATTTTCAAGTTGAGACCTCATTCATGATCTTATCGGAAATGAAAGGTATGATGAAGATATAGATACACTTAGTTATATGTTTAAGATAAACAAATCATTCTGGGTTTAAAGTTAAATCAATCATTCCTGTGTGTGCGTTGATATTCTGCAGGAAAGGAAGGGATCAACGATTGACTGCTGAATCCCAAGGGTTAGCAGAAAATTCTTTTTGCTGACAAGATTTACTTTTGGAAGATTTGTCACTTCCTCTCAATAGATTGTGACAAAAAAAAAAATAATAAGGTAGAGTAGCCAATAGCCCCTTGGAAGTGGAATTAACACAAATTTAACAAAGATCATTTATATAACTACATTAGGGGAATTTTTAAATTCATACATGTCCCAAAATCCGAGCAATAGATATTTTCGCTCAATATCAATTTTACCAATTCTCTCCCAAGTGTTTGAAAGACTTGTGCACAAACAAATTTCTGTACACAAATTAGCTTATATTTCCCAAGTCTGGATTTCTACTACAATAAAGTAGTAGTAGTGCACTGTACTCGTTGAAGTGAGAAGGTGAGGAAGGCTTTAGTTTCTGAAAAAGTCACTTTCTTGGTTTTCTCGATTAATCTAAAGCTTTGAAAGGAATGAAGAAATACAAGCATAGGAAAGAATTCTTGGTGATAATTTCTCACAAAAAACCCACGGATGGCATCCTTTTGAAACTGGGAAACATAAACGAATTGCTGACTAGGCTAGGGCTCGAACCTACTACTCTAGGTAAACAACGAAGCTCTACATTATGGTACAGTCCATTGCCACCCGCCGTTTCATATACTCTATCTTTTGTGTTACTCTCGCTGGGTTACGGTGTGCCACAAGGATATTTAATGGAATCATTGCTTTTTTCATTGTATATATATAATATTCATAAACATATTAAAAGTATTTTAACGATGTTTAGCTGTTTGAGAGTTGTTACTTGTAACCGGGGTGTCAAAGCAGATTGTGTTTCAATTTTAAACAAAGATTTGCGGTCTTTGAATGGTCCAATAAATGTGGACTTTCCCTTAAAATTAAAGAAACATCTTACTGGAGTACGAAAAAACGCAGTGGGCTATTTCTCTCGTGGCGACTCAAATTGTAAAACCTAAGCTCGCACTCGCGTAAAAAAGTGAGTTTGTCTCTATATAACCAGTTATGATTGCAATAATTTGGTTTTGGGGGGTTTTTACCAAACAAGACTAATTTTAAAGAACTACAAATTTGTAGGATTTATGGTATAGGTCTTAAGACTTAACGCGTAAACACCAGGTTTATTGTTCAAGCCATAACAAAGTTGCAAAATTTTTTGTTGAATTGCGTATTCCTCAATATTTATTCCTTTCAAATGTATCTTAAACGTCTCTAAGCTAAGAAAAAAAAAATCAGCTCAAATTTAAATACTGTAACCCTATTCCATGTTGATGGTACTTAAGGATGCTTATTGGACCTTTTCTCTTCCATTTCTTGTTTTACCTGATTTTTTTTCCTTTGATATCAAATAAAAGTGAGCGAAAAGCGGAACACGAAACCCCTCTGCGTATATTATGGTAAAGTGGGAGAAGCCCGAATCCCATACTTCAACATGGCATAAACTATAAAGCTATTAATTCGCTCAGATTCAGAGAAGCATGATTGCATGTATGCTGACATGCTGAGATATAAAGGTATCTTTATACTTCGAATATAAAAAGAGTAAGAACAAAAAAAAAAAAAAAAAAAAAAAAAAAAAAAAAAAAAAAAAACTGAAGCCATGGATATGAGAAAAGAAAACTGAGATCAGACGTGTGTTTTGCCAGACAATTTGTAGCCATGAACGTTAATACCAAGAATATTGAAGTGTTTTCTTGGGATCAGACATGACACTTCTTCTTCGTCTTTTCTTGTGTAGGATTATTCAAGGTGTTTTTTTTTAAGTAATTTATGATGTTAGGGTTACCGATGTGTTGTTTTGCTTCAGAAATAATTATCTTGGAAATTTATTTGTCCGACCAACCGGTCTGCAGGCAACTCAACTAGAATCTTGTCACTGAGAACATTTTCGGCATTGATCGAATACAACTGTTCTTATGTATATTGACATTTGATGTCGGATTCAACTCAAGAAACACAAATGTCCACAATGGAATATTTTCTAGGGAGTGTTTATTCACACGCAACATTGCCGAAAGTTTTGCTTCCGTCAACACATGTGAAATAGTTTCGAACCCTTTGATATATATAGCCATTGGCTTTAAGCCAATCAATGGTTTAAAAATTATCTACTCTAGCAAGACTGTTGGTGTGTTTATAAAGCTTTTTATTAGAGAAACAGGCTCTTATAGATCACGATGATCTCGAAAGCCAGTTTAAGGTCAATTGTACAATAATGTTTCAGCATTGAACCTCGTTTTTAAATTCTTAATCGGTGATTAAACTTTATTTAATACGAAAAAATTGGTGGGTTGACTCTTAAACCACCCTTGAACCACTGTCTTAACTTTCATTATGAAGGATGTTTTTTTAGACGTGTGGTTTTCAATCTGGCAATACTTTTTTCGGAGTTGGTCTTTTTGACAGCTGTCACTTGGTTTATGCTCAGTTTGGTTTGCCATTTCATAATGAATAGACTTCCTCCTGAACAACGTTTGTAAATTGTGCAAATTTATTACCAAATTAATGGTTCGGTTCGCGTGACGCGAATCCGATCCAATGATGAACCACTATTGAACAACTGGCCCTTATAGTGTCACATATTCAGGAATTCTTTGTTTGAGAAAACTTTTTGCACATAGTTCACAACTTTGTGTTTGAAATTATGGGGTAATTTAAACAGAGTTATAGCTAGGCTAAGCGGGCTGTAGGTAGGGTAATTTAAATTGGTTTTGATTTTTGCTTCCGAATTAAGTTCTGTTGTGAGAATTCTGGGCTGGTGTACACTATTAGTGTTAAAAATAAACTCACATGTGACTCAATATTGAATTCTATTGAAGAAATATAAAGTAGGAAATCTCTTTCATTCCAAACACGCCTTTTAATGTGTTTTATTTAAAAACTATTTCAATTTAAAAAAAAATCTAACCATCCTGAAATCTTCAAATAAAGTCATGTCCCTAAATTCTTTCATTCCAATAAATGGTATCGAGCTAAGCCACTCAACAATATCGCAAATATTACAAATTCAAAACCAGTCGTCGTGTGCTAACATCACCAGGTAGTCCATGATACCTTACATTATATAAAATATGTCTTCTGTCCCACACAAAAGAACCTATTACTTTCAAAATCAGTAGTTCTCGAGGGTGATAAATAAAAATCAAATAACTCTTCTCACACACAATTCCTTAACAAATATTTCAACAAAACGTAAAGAAAAACTGATATAAAATACCCTCTTCTGCCATAATGAAATAAATTATTCTGTCAAGCATTCGAAAGAATACAATACCACAAGAAAAAAAAGAAAAACATATTTTCAATCAAATTGATTCAACCAAAAAAACATTAAAAAAAAAAAAAAAAAAAAAAAAAAAAAAAAACCATCTCACACCTGTGCACTCGATAAAGCAGAAACACCGAAAATCCCCATCATAATGGCAAAAAACCACTTAAAAACTAACCAACAGCACCACAGGAATACCCAAGGAACAACAAAACCGAACCTCAACTGAAGCCACGATGTCTACAAAATTTGTTCTCGTTCTTTTTTTTTTGTTTTCAGAGAACCATCACGAAAGCGGACAACTCTAACCGGATAAGTGCCCTTGTTAAAAATACAAAATTCAAAATTCAAAATTCAAAAAAAAAAAAAAAAAAAACCAATCCCAGCTCAGAACAATCGAGGGCTGACAAAAAGTATCTCCAGAACCACTTGAGAACACAATGATGACCTGTGACTAAGAAAAACCCATTTAAATCCTTAATAGGTACAGACTATAGATGAACAAACACCGGCTGTAATAATTAAGGTGAGAAATCTAAGCCGAAGAAGCAAAGGCTAACAGAACCCAACAAAGGAAATAACATAAAGGTGGAGGGAGAGTGAGGACAGAGGTGAAAAGACAGAAACCAGAAACCAGCAAACTCCGCCAGCGTGTTTATAAAAAGACTTCCAGTTGTTCGAGAATCCAAATGAAGGAGGAGCGCAGTGGAACCCCCCTAAGAGCTAAGAGAACCCATATGCCCTGCCAAGAGGTCTGCCACTGCCATGTTGCTGTCGCCTGATGGTGAGAACCTGATAATCTCTTGGGAATTCCGTTTCTTCTCACTATACATATAGCAGATAGCACACACCTCTGCAGGATCATTTAGCTAGCCATATATGAAAGAGGTGCGGGCAGAAGCAGAAGTATCTCTGGCTAAATGTTTTCGGACATTCGACTCCTCAGCTCAGAGTCTTGAAAGTCCGATTTTTTGATTTATCTTTCCCGGCTGGTCGTCGCTTCGCGTTACGTCGTCGCTTCGAGTCGATTCGATAGTCCAAGAAAAAGTGTACGAGTAGTATCGAGTACGTGTGTTCACCATGGCAGCCTGGTCATTTGATATAGAATTCCATATTGGATGGCGATGGCACGGCTGGCGTGGTGTGGCCAATGATGATGTGGCTAAGCGAAGAGCGAAGGAAAAAACATCATATAGGTAGCATTACCTACCCATCTACATACATATATATTGCTGCACCTGAGAACTATCGTTAAAGGAATGCACAGATGTTTTTCGATCGAATTTATGGATGTTTTATGGATATTAACCAAAATGTATTGAATTCAAATTTATCTGATTTTACTGCGCAGATACTCGTAGATGTTGGGAAGGAATAAGGGAAATATTTGCTTTGATAAACGACGGTGAAGCGATAAATAACTTTTTTGTTTCGAACTGAACGAGGAGTTTCTTATGCGAGAAGATCTTAAGGAGGTTTACAGAGTTTTTTTTTTTGCACCATATGAGGGGCTGGCTAATTAGGCTGGAGTGTCCGTAGTTTGGTCAGTAAATCTTTCAGATTCCTTTTTGAAATTAAACAGATCATATAGAAAGATAAAGAAGCCACTAAAAAAACAACTCACACAGGATGATCTAACAGTTTTCTAGTAAATTATCAGAGATGATCCTAAATTATCAAAACACATCTAAGGAAAGTTTTAAAAAACAAATAGTTTTTATTATAAACAAAATACATACAACATAGACGCGGCTGGTTCTGTTATATTTTTTTCTAAAAGTTGGGACATACCATTACACCAATTGAACAAAAAACGGTTAATCCTCCGGCTAAAATATAAAAACGATTTATCTCGGCCCGTTTTAAATGCATTTCGGTGTGATTCAAGAGCGTTTTAAGAGTTAACCCACCGATTTCAATGGTTTTAACTAAATTAATCCGCGGATCACGAAACTAAAAACAAGTTTCAGTACCACAACTGTTGTGCACTTTGAAATGCCAAGTTTGGTAATAGAAGGGATACGGGATACCACGTCTCCTAACTGGAAAATCTAAAATTTGTAATTTTTCTTTCTTTCTATTCCTCATTGGGATTCTGCCTAATCTTTTTTGGTATTAGAAGTTCTTCTTTTGTTTGATAAAGTCAACTCTAGTGAATGGAAAACATCAATTATTCGATTATCTTTGCAACAATTGTTTTCGATTACACGGTGACGTTACAGACGACAAAATTGCTGTCAAAATTGATTTGATTAAAATTATAAATTGTATAGCTGAATTAAATGCTTTATATAAGCTTATATGTATTTATATATACATATGTACAATGTACATATACAAGCTCTTTTGAACTTTATTTTATTAGAAGGTTGTTCTGTTAATCTTGCTTCATAATTTAAACTTAAAAATAGTCCACAAAATGTTGTTTAAAATTTCACCTAGTACAATCGCTTCGAATCGAAATTATTGATTGGTTGTCGTATCAACTAAAGTTAAAGTCTGAAAATTCCAAATTCTAGTACAAATACAACGAATTACTAGTTCTGTTTTTGACAGCTTGCTTTTTATTGACCAATTTATCTTTGTAATCTGTCAGTGCCAACAAAAAAATTCTTACATTATACCTACAGCTGGGAGCTTGGAAGAAAATTTTGTGTTCGCGTTTATTCAGGAATCAAGCGTGATGTTAAATGAATAAAAGTTGCCCAGAAAATATCCGAAAATTACTGAATTTCTTGTCTCTTACAATCCACACAATCCACATTTTGTATTTTTATGAAACTGTCATCAGTTTCGTTTAATTAAGTTTTCCAATTGAGTTCGAAATTTCAAAAGCAACGAACTATTCACGCGGCACAAATGAACGAAAATTCGGCTATTTTGAAGTTTCGTTTTCATGAAAGGAGTATAAGCAGTTTTGAGCGCTCGCGGCCATTGACAAAATTAGTCTGAAATTAAAGTTTTGTTATTCAGGATCAAGTTTTTCTATGGACATAACAATGTATTTCATTTAGAAAAAAAGATATTTAAATGGTAATATCAAGTTTTATTGTATGGAATCAATAGGAGCGCGCAAGTTTCTTCAAAGTTTCAATAAACATATTAACCTTGACTTTGTTTATACTATGATAGAAATTATACAAATGCAGAATACTAAGTGAAATTGTATGAAGAATTCAAAAACAAAAATGCATTTTATAAGTTTTAGAAGTACACTACAGTCATAAAACTTCTAAAAAGTAATAGTTGAACTAATTCAAACCAATAAATAATAATATCATTCTGGGCCGCCCACACCCACGATTCATACAAAATTTCCCATTCTCCTTTCTTTTATTCGCTGCGAACAACAAACGTCATTTCCGTAAATCACAATATTTAAGAAGTGAGATTTCAGCGAAATTAGGTTCCAAATTGAATGAAACCTTTCAACCCTCAACTTTAATCTACCAAAATTTCTATCGAAAGTAAAAATATCAAAGGAAATGCAAAAGGAAATCAGAAACTGCAGCTGTGGTATGTAAAAATACGTTAATTGAAGCTGCCGCTGTAGTGCAGAAAGTAGGTATACGTGAAATTCAAGTTAGCTCAGCTTCAACTGCAGTAGCAGCTTAACTACACCCTTGCGCCCAAGTCACAAGAAGAAATTGAAAACACTTTTATACCAAATTTCAAAATTAGTTCACTTCAACTGTAAACGAAACGTAGAGAAAGGAATACTTGAGATGAGAAGATGTTTTGTAATGTGAAATATTACAGCTCAAACTAGTTGTCAACAATAAATCTGCCCTCTAAAGCAACTTTCCCAATTTTCCATAATGTAATGTCTTTTTCCATTGGCCAACACTGCAAATGTTTGTTTTCTATTTTCAGAAAAAAATGATTTTAACGCACTTAAAAGGCTAATTACACCTTAACAAGAAGTACAAGCGTTTATGAAAGCTGGATAGAAGATAAAAGAACATTGGTTTTGAACGTCGTAATGGGAGGGTTAAAGTCAAGTCGGATAAAGCATTCTACATTCGTGTAGTGCGGCTAAAGATTGATAGTTTCTTAAGGACTCGTTAAAGAAAGGGAAGGAATTCATCTGGCTATTTTACTGGAGCATACATCAATCCAAAAATGATATATGAGCCAGTATGGAAGTGACATAAGTTTTAAATAGCTAAGACATGTATATAAGAGTAGGAGAGAATTTTGATCAGCCATAAAAAGTTGCATGAAATTCCATCCATATTATATTGGCTATTTAATTCAAAATGACATGCACTTAAATGCTCTTTTATACATGCTTAATCACAATTATCTGAAATAATTTAAAATTGCTGATTTCTACATCAGCCAATCTTGTCAATGCAGATACATGCTTATTATAGACGAGAGATATTTCCAAAATATTTCGTTATCAACATTCGGATGCTGCTCTGCCGTATACAGGTCAACCGCAGAATTACCATGAAATTATTTGAATTTGTTTTTTTTTTTTTTTTAATATATATTGTTGGAATTCTCAGCTTGGCGCCACGAAATCAATCTTAAGGTCTAAGATACATTTGTATATATACAATAAATTACATTCATATATACCTACAAAAGTGTTTGTATATACATAATTATGCAGTGTTGTTTTGAGTTTTTATTATTTATTGCCAATAAACCTTGATAAATTAGGAAAATACATTTAAAGCGACATTAATGTCCAATTTACGAATACAAAATTAAACTCTGTTTAAGTTCAACTTCTGTTCGCTATATGGGAGCAATTTGTATGGTTAACATAAAATTATATAGTGAAATATAACTATTTCACAAACTCACCGTTGGTTCTTGTCTATCCTTGGCAGGTGTCGCTCCAAGTCCCGAAACGACCAATAGCAGCAGAGTTAAACAGCTTCTTAAAATCATATTTAAATTTTTGTTTTAAGGTATAAACTTAACTGATCACTTAGCGAACCTTATGTTATTCTTTATTTGATTTTGAAATGATATAAGCACACACACACACACAAACACCAAACAAAATAACGAATATTTAAAATAAATTTAAATAATCACACACTTTTTTGAAAGACCTTATATATATTTTGTATTAAGATGGATTTTAAGGCTGATCAGGGCGCGAAAAGATACACGAAGAGAGTCACAAATTTAAATCAAATAACTAGACGGATGACCTTTTATTTTATTATTATTCACGCTATCGTTTTATAGTATACATTGTTGTTTCTTTTATTTTTTATGGTTTTGACGGGAGTATAATTAATCTTTCGTTTGGAATTTCATCTGCTTCGATTGGTGAAAGGTGTGTGGTATGAGGATGCGGATCTGGAAAAAATAAAAAAAAAGAAACATTATAAATATTATGACAGATATGAAAGTCGTTGAAATTCATAAAAAAATATATATAGGTATACATATGTACATATATAATATATTCGAAGGAATTTGATGGAATGATTCAAGTTTGTCGCTGGTATTCGGGTTTGTCGAGATGACAGATCCGGATTGATGGTTTCTATTTAAGATCAATTCTGCATTTTTTTGTCTTTTCCAGTAACACTTATACATATAACTACGAATGTAACTTAATGTGCCTAAAGTTGTGGGTCATATTTTAGTACAGTGTAGTTTTGAAGTCTTTTATATGATACCTATGTATATGTATCTCATTTTCAGAAATTTTTTTTGTCGAAATTTCACGAGCTAATAGATTGTTCTTGAACTTTCAGAACTTATCTTACAATGAAAATAAACTTCAATATTGTTTAACATACATTATCTCTTATAAACTTAAGAATTATGGAATGAATATTTTCCTCCTGACCATCAAGGTACCCTATGTCCTTTCACCCTGAAAAAGTGATTACAAAATTGTATAATGATCGGTTGAGTATAAATTAAGACTTACAAAGAAATATACAAAGTCACAATCGCCGTTATAATATTAGTAAAGAAACTAATGTAAAATTTTTGACCAAAACAGCCTTACACATTCAAGTCGTATACACCCAACAAGCCTCAGACGGAATTTGGCCGGTTGCATTCCATGTTTCTTAAACTTTTCCCATAGCAAAATATCGAAAAGTCTTTGGAATCCTTCACCTTGCAATTTTGTATCATTATCCTGTTGGAATATTCACCCCAGCGGCTTATTCTTCTTAGGATACGAAAAAATGACACACTGCACGGAATTAGAAAGTCATAGTCATAGACTACCATATACTCCATGTTCCATACCAAGAAAAGCCTTTTACACTTTAATGTTACCACCACGATTATTTAGGGTTTGGAATTTCGATAGTGTTTGGTGTGATTATTTATAAACCAACTTGCCGAATTGAATAAAGATTCATTCTTCATACACTTTATTTCTGTTTACGGATATGTTTGATGAAAATGAGATCACATTTAAAAGCTTATATAATGTATATCATGATTGTGGCCACTACTGTTTTGTTGGTGATATTTTCTATATTTATATGGTAGGTATCCACTGAATCCACCGAACCGATCCTGCTCTTATTTCCGAGCAATCTTTGAAGGCAGAAGTCACGCTAATTGGTAAAATGTAAGTTTTTCATCTCTTTTAAGACTAGCTTGTATTTACAGACAATGCCATCGAAACATAAGGATTAAAAATCAAACATTAAAAAATTCCACAAGAAGTGGTATATTGATACCTATATACTTGAAAAACCTGCAATAAATTCCAGCTAAGTCAAAATAAGTAATTTTTAAAAGTTATACATAATATCGTTCATTTTTATTTGTTTCCTTCCCGATAACGCGTCATAAATTATTTAATTTAGTTTGATGCCTTCTTATATTTATTGTTCAGAAATTATTCAACAATAAATTCAACAACAACAAAAAACTCAAAGATAAATGATCATAAATAAACATAAAAACATAACATACATAATGCAACAACAACAAAAAAAGAACAAGATCTCTATCAATATTCTTCTCTGTTGCACTCTTGTTCAAAGAAGTGTAAAGAACCTTAACATAAGGTTATTTAATGAAAAATCAATTCAATACAGATAAGTATATGTATGTATGTTACTTGTACATACAGTGCTGTGCGAAGATATTGGTCAATTTCATTTTTGTGAAATCTATTAGATTAGATTGAGATATTTTGGGAAATTAAGCATCTGTCATCCTTTGGAATAACATATTTCCTATTGTGTGAGCAAGAGGAATGGTTTAGTGGCGGACGGGGTTGGGTTCGGGAGCCCGTTTTTCAGAATCCTGTTTTTTAAAATCCTGTCTTTAAAATCCCGTTTTTTAAAATACTGTTTTTAAAAATCCCGTTTTTATAAAATCCCGCTTTTAAAATCCTGTTTTTTACCATCCCGTTTATTAAATTCCCGTTTTTATAAGCCCGCTTTTGGAAACAACACAAGGTGTTTTATTTTAAAAATCGCCGCGATTTTTAAAATAAAACACCTTGTGTTGATTCCAAAAGCGGGATTGAATTTATTTAACAGCCTAATGCTGATGATGATGAGGTGACATAATGTTCATGGGCGTTATGTCGTATGAAAGGAGACAAAAAGAAAACAAAAAACAAATATTTGGAGAAGTTTGTTTTATTGATTTTGTAACTTAACAAATAAAAAAATAAAGAACATAGAACATAACAAAAATGAGGTTTCAAGATTTTAGATATTTTTTCGAAATATTAAGAATAAAGTTTTATGTTGTGAGCTATACGGCGCAAAAAATCTGTTCTAGTCATTGATTTTCTATCTTTAATCATTTTAGAAATTGCTCTAGATTTCAAAACATTAATTTTTTTGAAAAGCTTTTCAGGTCCAATTTTTAATTTTTTCAATTTCTGTTTTAACAATTATTATTTCTTTAGCTAAATTTTCAATAAGTTTGTATTTATCAAAATACGAAACGGGCTAAGCGGGATTAAACGGGATTTTAAAAAGCGGGCTCACGAGAAACGGGATTCTGTTTAAACAGGATTATTAAAAGCGGGATTTTAAAAAAGCGGTACTTTAGAATCGGGATTTTAATTTTTTTTTGCGGGATTGTAAAAAACAGGATTTTAAAAAACGGGCTTCCGAACCGCTCCCGGCGGACGGAATTCCGTACTTAAGTGGCGTTAAGTACGGAATTCCGTCCGCATAACTAAAAGTCTCTCTGTGGTGTGCTTTTTTTTTTTTTTTTTTTTTTTATAATGCACTTGCACTCAAGGGGATATGAATACCCTTATAATAATTTAACATGTGCGAGCAAGGAGAGAAGGAATAGAAAGATAGGAAAGAAAGGTGGTACAGTGGTTTTAGATTTTAGGTGATAATTATCTCAAGGAAATTCCACGGGTGGCACCCAGTTGAAACTGGGGGAATAAATAAAAATTGCTGCCCAAGCTGGGTTTGAACTCGCAGCTCTCAGGTTAAGCAACCAAGCACTACATCCACTGTACCATTGCCACCCGCTGCTCAAACTATAAAATTTAAATAATGTTATTAGTCAGTATTAAAGTTTTAAATCGTTAATATTAAAAGAAACCAGTTATTTAATTGTGGCACACGCTCTAATACCAAAGTTTCTGTAAATCAAAGATTCGACTGTAACTTTATTGGAGACTGGTAGTTTGAACTGTCAATCTTTTAAATCAAAGTAGAAACCAGCAAAATACAAGCAATCAAAATTTTTAAGAAATAAAACACAAAACCTATACATTTTCAGATGTTATCCGAGAGCTTTTCAAACTCTTAAACATATGTAGCTATGTTGCCTGCTTTGAAATTTGATATTTAAAATGATAAACTTATCGAATATTTTCTAATTGTTCAGAGCCCCAGTTTATTACATTATGTACTTCCAGTGTGAAATTTCACTTTGATTTCAACCCGTGAAATGTATCAGTGAAATTCATCAGTAAGAATTCAATGTGATCTAATATTATAACAAGCTTTACAATTTATTACATTCTGGAGAGACTTTCCTATTCTTTTTGACATGACCCGACCCGACATGACTTAGATGTCAAAAAATCTCCGCCATCCGTGTTTCTCTTAAAAAGCTCTCTGATCATGCTTCGCATCAAAACAAACTCCAAATTGAATGTGTCAAAGTTTTATTGAAATAAACCTAAAACTTAATTAAAGCTAGTTACGGTATGACTCTCCTACACCACTTAAAAAAACATCAACAAAAACCCCAACATTTTGCATTTGATAAAATTGTGTCCACATCACTGTACTGTGTAGGAAAAAGAAACAACTTAAATAAAATACAATAATAATAAAAAAAACAAGTGAAAAATAAATAATTCACGACTGCCGTGATAAAATCCACACCAACACATTCATATAAAATGTACAATTTTTCTCACTTTTTAACAAGACAGCCAACACAACGATCCTCGAGATTGTTGCAGCAAAAAAAAAAAAAAAAAAAAAACCATAATATCTTTGCTTTACAAGAGAAGCATAGATAATGCTATCAGACATAATGACAACATGCCGTGAAAAGGAGAGAACCTTCTTGAATGGATAGATGGATCCTCGGCGAGTCTTATGTATTCGGTATTCCTCATGTGCACTGTGAGCTGTGCTGGTACAATGCTACTCAGGGATTCCGATTCTGATCTACAATTCTATTGACCAAGCCAGACAATCTGGCGTGAGTGTGAGGAACAAGACGAACACGAGGCACCAAAGATACAAAAAACAAAAACGAGTTAACAAAAACAACAACACCAACGCTTTCTACCATTTGATCCCCCAAATACCTGCCAGACAGAGTGACGCCAAAGATACCGCGCGTTAAGCGTTGCGTATGTCTTGTTGCTTGTTGGCTGCAACGAAAGATAGGACGACCGAGACGGAAACCGAGACCGACGCGACGACCGATGACTGCAATGAAGGTAAGAACCAGAGAAGAACGCTAGCTACCACCGATAGCCGATGGCATGTTATTCTTTTTTCTACCAACAACAACATATTATAAATTTGTGGCAACCATGGCTGAATGAACATTAAAAGAAGGATACTCCTTTAAAGCAACAGCCAGCCGGCCGGTTGGACAGCAGCGGCTTGGAAGTAATCGATGGAGCGGCATCCGCCAAATGTGGTTTTAAGTCATCTTTGTCCTAAAGGACTTCAGTTTTCTTATCTTTTTTTGTTGCTGCAATTCTCTTTTGATGGTCCTCCAACTCCAAACTCCAATGCGGTGGTTGTCTGTTTGCGGAATTTCGAATCTTTGTTTCGTTCATATTTTGTTCTTCATTTTTTTAGATTTTTTTTTTTTTGTAGAATCTTTGTGGTCTTGGTGGGTTTTTATCATTTTTAACAGGCATTCTTCGGCGTTGCTCGTAGTATCTCATAAATTGTACCTGCAACCTCAGTGTGTGGAGGAGTGATGTAAGAAGAGAGGACTAATGAAACCAGTTTTTGTGGTAAATGCATTTTTGCATTCATTTTAAAAAATGTTCTTTTTGTTGGGTTATATTTTTTTAAAGAAAAGTTCGTCCTTAGGAAATTTTAAAGAGGTCTTTGAAGCAAGAAAAGTGTCTACTGGTGAAGCACACCTGGTGGGACAACGATCAAAGAGAAACACGCCTAGAAACACATGCACATTCTATTTGGAGTTATGTTGTGCGTGGTTTGTATGGCACGTTTTATGCAAATTAAACTCTGGAATGTCTATGGAAGACTGCTTGACCAAGTAGACGAACAAAACACTGCACTTACTGTCTTAAGTTAATTATAAGAGATTGTTGGTGTTTCATCTTGTAGGTACCTACATACACACTTAAGTAGGTACAATAGTGGTGTTCAAGGAGTTTACACAACACCACACAGAGTGGCGGTCGTAAGATTAAGTGCAGGAGGTTAAATCGAATGAAGGCATACCTATACAGATCTATTAGCTGAAATCATCATAATATGGAACATGGATGAAGGAAAGCCTATTTAAAAAGCAAAGAGGAACAAAAAGTTCCGTTGTCAAGGCTTAGTAGTAACAGCCGTTCTGACGGGCAATTTCTTTGAAGCCAAAAAATAAGTCCAACCCAAATCAAACGGTTTCAGGTGTTCCTAGCTTCCAATCAAATAGAAATAATAGCTTCAATTCACATAAAAGAGATGATCGAAAAAATGCACTGTCTGCGAACAATGGTGTAGCAGCAGCAGTAGCACGCAGCACTGTCAAAGTTAATGTAAAAAAAAATAGCTCACAAAGCAGCATACACTAATACAATGTGTAGCACTGAACTCAAACAAAAATCATGTCTGCCATTTTGGTTTGTTGTTGTTTTGCAGAGCAGCAGGTTCGTTAAGTTCAAGTCGAGTCGACTTGTACTTCAGCTACTCTCTCTGCTGCAGCTGCTACTTCACATTGTAGCCGTGCAATACGATACGTACATTTAACTTTGACATTGCTGCGTGCTACTGCTGCTGCTCCACCATTGTGCGCAGCCAGGCAAACCAACTATCAACCATCAATTGCGCTTCTTTCAATTTTTTTTTTTTGAAATTGCCCAGGGAGGAATTTTTCTGGGTTTAACCAAATCTTTCGAGTAAAACGATCATTTCTCAAATTGGCTTTGTCCCGAAATTCCGGAAAGAGAAAGAATGCACTCACAGAGGAAATATCAGTGATGTTTGGAGTAAACTAGTAAATTGTCCAATAGAGGTATTCCGCAGGGATCGGCATTTGGACCGATACTTTTCTAACATACAATTCATCGACTTAAAACAACCCTTCGCAAGACATACTGAACGAGTTTATAATTGAGATAAAAACGAAAATTTTTAAAATAATTTTTAACCTTTGTTATTTATACCAAGTAAACTTGTTGTCTTGTTCAAGTCTTTAGATATTCAATTTCTCAGCTTGTTCCGTCTTGTCCATAAAAAAATTTAAATTTCACAAAATGCATGACGGTTGAAAACATGGTTTTTGAAAAACTACAAAAAAAATTATATTTTTAAATTTGTTCATCAGGGAAAAAAAGTTAATGCAATAGCTTACTGTGTTTAAAATTGTATGGACACCGGAGAAAAAGTCAACGCGAAAGCCTGTTGAAAAGGCGCTGGGTGTTTCAGAGGAAACGTTTCCAGATAAATTTCGAAAAATCCATTCTAAACAACTGGATTGGTTGTTCTAAAATAACAACACCCTGGTCCCTGAATCCTAGAAGAATTATTAAAATCTCTGAATCGATTTTTGAGAAAATTAATCTTCTTTTTAACGCTGGCGGCTGGCATGACAGGAATCGTAATTTTTCGACCTAGAATTCATATTTATGTACCTTTAATCGCAAGTAAAAATGTAGGTTATTCAACTTCTCCAAGAATACTTGCTTATTCTTCAAATATATTTCATTGTCATTCACAACACTGTAAGCCAAAATAAACATCAATACCTTTCTTGCCCCTCTGATTCGGCAAATATCTTGTAGTTTACCTATGTACATATATTTATCTTGAAGTTCATAGCAGCTGCACATCTTACTCATCATTATTGCCTTGCAAAAAGATACGCGATTCCATGCAAATATGAATCAACTCAACTATCTGTAAATACAGATGTTTGCATATTTCTCAGATTGGATTTACTAACCAACAACTTGTATGATTGTGTATATTTTGCCGCTTGGTGCCGCTTGCCACACGAGTACATCACCCGCGTACTACTATATGACAGCAAAAAAAGAAAAAAAAAATATCCGTCAAGCTATTTTCCAATAAACAATCATTATTGTTATGAAATTTTATAATTCAAGTCAATTAAAGTTAATCACTTGTCAGATCTGATAGATTTCTCAATTAGTTAGGATGGGGAACTGTTAACTTCTATGAAATAAAACGATGTATAGATAATATTTTTGAATGAATGGACAGGGCATGGGGTATGGACGACAAGATTTGTAGGTTAATTTTTTTCTTACTCAATACAACAAAATGTACATTTGTACATAAGTAAATCTTCAAATCGATTTATTCTGATATTTAAAATCAATGTAATAGATCTTTTAGCCGGTATTAAGAGTTATCCTTGTAACCTTCCAACATAGAAAACCCAATAACTGTAAAGAAACATTTTCCGACGTTGCATACTCTTAAGATTAATGCACTTCTCTAAGAACCTATCTTTTTGAAATGAATATCCTCTTACCTGTTTCTACAGTGTGAGCTTTGGAAAGGCACTTAAGCCCCTTTATTGCTACTTCCGGGGTCCCTCAACGAAGTCATTTGGGACCTCTCCTTTTCGGATAGGTTATTAAGCTTTCCCATATCTCATTGTATGCTGATGATACTAAGTTTTGCAAAACAATCATCAGCTAATGATTTCACTTTAATTCAATGAGACCTAAACATTTTTATGTTTTTTGTCGTACAAGCAGCGCGATGCATCGCGCGAACCGAACCATTATTTTGGTAATAATTTTGCCCGATTTGCAAGCGTTGTTCAGGAGTAAGTCTACTCATTTATGAAATGACAAACCAAACTGAGCATAAATCAAGTGACAGCTGTCAAAAAGACCAACTCCAAAGTATTGTCAGATTGTCTTAAAAAATACGCTTTATTTCCATCGTTGAACTGATCCGAGATCTTGATTCTTGACACATATTGACGGCAAACGAAGCACTCGGATTTGTTAAACTATATGTTTTAAAGTTTTTTCTAGCCCATTATACCTTAACGCATCTCATACTTATTTGTTCTCCATAGATACAAAATTTAAAGTATTAAATGGCGCTTTCGTCTCTTCGTGGCCTACCTTGGCAAAATCCTTTAATCCTACTACCCTAGTCGAACAAATCGTTATTTCCTAATACAAGGTGGTGTAAAAGTTGTCGAAAGATGTATCACGACGACAAGTGTCAAAAATCTATAAATTATTAAGTAGAGTTGACATTTGCCGCCATTTGCAATAAAAATAGCATCTTCGGATAGGGTATGACACTATTTGTATAATTTGTATAATCTAATTAAAATTATTCCATAAGATAGCGTACTCGTTAGGTCTCTATCTCTACCTTTCATAACTGCTGACATTTCGAAATACATTTTGTTTATTGCATAAACTGTCATAAAAATGACATATGTACATGTATTATATCTACTCCTACTGATTGGCAAAAAATTGCAACTAAAACGATTCTGCAACATTGTCGAATCGAATAAAAATGTTTGTACCTACATCGCGGCTCTATTTGACACGAGGCTTGTATAATGTGGTGTGTACATACATATATTGTTTTAGAAAGTTGGCTTCGAATCAAAACCCAATCCTTATGCCATTTATCATTATAACTCTCTTAAACCGTCAACTATGGCGTGCACGATTGCCACTTTAGCCTAAAATCTCCGTCATCATTATTCAATCGTAAACTGATCATAAATTTTCCTTTGACTTGGTGTCAGCGCATTCGAAAGAAAAAAAATATAGTAAAATAAAACAGATCGCCATTATTATCAGCTCTTTTTTTAGCGCTTGTCACAATAATAAAAATTAAAAAACATTCAGTCCCCGCATGCGTGTATAGGAGCAGCAGCAGCATATATCAGCGACGACGGTTGACCAAATAGCGATATTGACCTTTGCGAGGCTATATAGAGATGCCATAAAACCAAAGCCCCGATAAGATGACCAAGAAGATTGCAACCTCATCCTTTTAATAGAACTTGAAAATCAAATGTACCCCTTATAATTCTACCTTATGACGAATACGTAATTGAAGACAATATTGGAAGCGCCATTTCTAAATTGAATGAGTCAATAAACTCGTTGATTGCAGATATTTTCGAAACAAGAGAAGGAGGCGCCTAGAGCTAGAATAACAGTGAGCGCCCGGCCCGTCCGTCCCGTCTCCAGGTCAATTCTTCCTTCATCTCAAAGTACGGAAGTTTCGCTTTTTAAAAAAAAATGTATCTTTGCATGAATCTTGGATCGCTTCGCAACTCTCCTCGCACGCTCGAAGTGCATTGTTTTTATAACAAACCTCAACTCAATTTGTGATTTGATATTTTTATTTTTAGCTGTTGTACTCTTTCTTTTTAATAATTGTGGACGTAACGATAGGCTTAATAGGTCGTCAAGTACGTGGTCTACATTCAAGAAATATATTCTATAGATAATATAGCTAGTTGTTGTAGCTTCTAGTCATAAAATGAGCAACCGATGGTTAAGAGATTGTACATACAAATATGACTTTAACAATAAACAAATGAATGTGACTTTAGGAAATGATTGAAAGTTGAGCAATAAAAGTATATTTTTTAGGTTTAATGAACGAGTATTCTTGAACTACAAACTAATGGATGCGATTTACTTGAAACGGACTTAGAAGATAGTTTTTTTTTATAGGTATCGACTGATAAGGTATTCGATTGAAAATAATTTTCTTTTTTCGAAATGCTAGACGATCCGCTAATCCTATAAAAAATTGTCTAAATAAGGGCGAAGTAACATAAAATGGTTAGTTTCACAATTTGAAGTAATTCTGGATGAGGATTTATCTATTGCATTCCACCCAATCTTCTCAATTATTTTAATATGACACATGAGTTCAGACTTCAATAAAATTAAATTCAGAACATTGGCTTTGAATGCATTTATATCGCTATGGGATATGCAAGGGATAATTGGGCCCAGAATAGCATTCTACATTTGTGTCGTGCTATAAAGAAGAAGTCTCTTTAGTTGACTATAGGTACGTCATAAGGCTCAAGAGTCAAGAGTACACTTTAGGCTGAGGTTGTTCTTTATTGATATTTTGAAAAATTTAATTCAAATCGGTTTGATGGTTTTCCATTGGACAATGCTGCCAAGATCGCAATTAAAACAGCTTAGCAAACGCTGCCGTCACAGTTCCACAATTGAAAAAAAGGGATTGTGAATCGGAAACGAATATGAAAACGTTGAGAGTGCTTTCATCGAAAAAAGTAAATATAAGGTGGAATAGAAGAAGATAAATCATAAGATGACAAAGAGAGTCAGGAACAGAACGGAACCTTATTGGCAAAACAGCATTCATTTTGTGAATGTTAGACAATAACCTTCCAAAACAATGCGAATGGAACGATCCTAAACGTCGTCATTTTTTCTCACCCATCAATATTAAATACATGCGTTTTCGATAAGGTGGCCAATTTCGATAAGATGGCTGATCTATTTTAAAATACCCATAGACATTTTTAATTTTTCGTTGAATTTTTGATTTTGGTTAATAAATTGGCTAATACTAAAACATTTCGTTTTAAGCATCCAAGGAATTCGTGGTTGTAGTGGAGTCCAAAACAGATCTGACTTTTTCATCTGAGTAAGTGGCTCTGTATAAATTGCTTATCCAGACCAATAACTTATGTAAAAAATACCAATTTTCGTCTGAGAACCATGCATCTCGACTACGACAATTCCTAAGCTGAACCCGCTAATTGAGTAAGCTTTTAAAAAGACCCAGTGTACCCTTCTCAACCAGCATAGGTGGAATAAAGTATGAAGTCTGGTGGATATTGATCGTCTAGGAGATCGTCTGGCAGGTTGGGAGCAAAATCCAGTGGAACTTTGTACTCATTTCTAAGCATTCCCACCTCCTCGACCTAAAAAAATCAATTGTTGGCAGAGGACTTGCGTGGGGACTATACATCTTGCCTTTGTGGGTGAGTTATGATTCCATAAATGAACACAAAACGAACTCGTAAGCAAAACGAACTTTCTTAATAATCAAATGTACCCAAATCAACCAGCAACCTGCCTTATGCATACATTTTGGATACAGCATACAGTTGGAGATTGATCGTTATTACTTGACCAACCACTGGCGAAAAACAGTCTCTTATATCCTTTTACACGCTTTTATTTCTTTTTAACGAAACGGTGCTCTATAGCGCTTATTGGGTATAAACCGTTCGAAAAGTTGAAAGTTTCCCAACTGTAGAGGAACCACAGATTAATCTCTCTAGATTTTTGAGTGTGGCCAGAAAATATTATTGATTTACCTACTATTTACTTTTCGTTCATATGGCATTACAAATTTAACTGATATATCAGAATAATTTCCGAATGACGGAGAACCTTAAAAGCCAACCAAATGTCAAAACATAGTGATTGCGATGGGGTGAGCCATCTAGTAGATTCTTTTTGAATTGTAGACCTAGACTTCACGAAAACAGACTAGCATTAAGGATTTTTTCAACTAAATGAGAAACTTTAGTAAAAAGTCTAACAATTTCAACAATAAGTACCTACAACTACAATCTCAGTGTATTTTGTTTTGATTTAAAAATGAGTTCAGTCACTAAATGAGCGCTGTTGAAGTTAATTATGAATATTTTAGGTATATTTACTGTGTAAGTTCCATAAAAAATCTTTTAAAATTTAGCGTTTATAAGCTACTGTTTAGCTCTAAGACAATCTTCCGACCAATCGTCCAGTATTGGATGACAATACTCAAAAAATTTTGCATGAGTCGTGCAGATGGAACAATACATTTTGTGGGTCAACAATAATCCGATATTAAACATACTGAGAAGGTGCCTTTTAATGGAACCTATATTCGATTCGAAACTTCAACATCAGCATAATTCTATCCGAACCAGCCTTCGCCGTCTGCTTAAAATGAACAAAATGTTGATGGCACCCTGTAGTTGGGTTTAGTATGTAAGACCAAAAGCATGATGGAAGTCAACATTGTCAGGAAAAACTAAGCAAAGCTTCTTACGAATAAGATACTTAGATACTTAAAAAAAATCGATCCGTTCCACTTTTAAAATTTTACGTGGATCATAGAAGGAACTCCCTCGATTATGAGAAATCCCAAAAGTAGCTATTAAATACTGCTGTACCACAAAACTTTTTTTTTTTTTTGAGAAAAGTTAGAACTCGAAATGGCAGACATTAAAATTTAACTTTACTTACTTAATCTAGGAACAAATTTTAGAGAGGATCGGTCTTCTCTTTCGATTGCTGATTTAATTCTAAAAAAAATTAGGCTCCAAAGTACAGTTATGTCGATGTCTTTGATTTAAAGACAAACTTTGCAGATTGCCATTTCTGAATCTTAATTTAGTTAATATCAACAAAATTATATAAGGTAAGGTTACAGATATTTAAACTTACCTCAACTTTATTTATCTAGTCCTTCAAAATGCTACTGCTCTGCTCTTCGCATCCGCAAGTTAAGATGGAATTTAATAAAACCACACCACAAAATGTATTTTAAATATATTCACCAAAAATATTATCAAAACAAAACTGAAGAAAAAAAAAAACCTTTTGCACAAACAACACAGATTGATACAAAAATTTTAAATATTTGGCTATTTTTATAATAAAAATTTCTATCTCTTCACGTTTATGGATGACACCTTTTATTTTTATTTTAATTAATCAAAACCCATAAAATATTCAAAACACTGTTGTTTAAATTCAAACATTAAACAGATTACACACAACTTAACAGACACGAGTTTTGGGATGTTCCAAAGGTAAAGTAGCGAGGTAGAAGTATCTTTTTGAATATTCAAAACCCAAATTCCAACGGAAATTTGGCTTGCATGGACTAAGATATATTTTATGAAGTTAGATATTCAAAAAAAAAAAAAATTAATAATCGTTTATCACCCGAAACTACTTTTTTGAAGATACTTTGTTCATTTAGTACAATGTACAAACATCACCAGTTTGAATGTCTATCTTGTACGGTAATCTTATTTTATCGATTCTCAGAAATCTCCTTCTATTAAAAAAAATGAACTTATCATCAAATCAAATCTTTCAAAAATCATCACGATAGATACTTTCTTTTCAAAAATAATTATAGATATGTAGATACTTTTTTATATTTTCTATCTGAAGATTAATATCGACACCTTTTATCAACCGTTAACGTTGACCGCTAATGTGAGACTAAATTTCTAGTTGCGTTTAGTCTAGAGTTTTAAGCTTGAGCTTTTCTTCTTCGTTTTTTGTTTTGTAGCCGGTCTTAAGATACTCAAATACCTAAGAATACAGCGTGCAACACACGACCAGACGACAACGACAACGATGACGACACAGTGGACGAGAGATAGATAGCCGGTTGTCCGATTTTGCTGGACGATGGACTTTCGAGTTTCAATTTAAATACGTCATCAATGTTTCAAGTAAGTGTTGTGTTCTATTTAGATTAAACCGATAAACAAAATTAAACGAATGTAAATTTGGAGAATTTTTTTTAAGGAATTCAAAAGATTAACTGATTTTGAAAAAGGGAACAAATTCAGGGATTGTATCACGTTAATAAACAACGCTATAATTTATTTCCTCGCACAACTATCTCGCATGAGAGACGGACGAACTCTGACTAAAAGATGCAACTTCCATCAGTATAGTATCTTAAAGTTGAACTGAACCATCGTTTTGTTGCTGTATACATCCACATCAGGCAACGAATATCCGAAACCAAATCGACTACACTGAAACTGACCGTTGTCGTCATCGGTCGGTGGCCGTTCATGGTAGGCAAAAGGCATTAAGGCAACTACTCGGATGAAATGTATCTAAACAAATTACACGCTATTCGATGACAAAAAGGTCTTCTTCACTCGTATTCGTGGGATGTACTTCAAATAAATTGTAACATGGAATGTCGATGGATTATGTCCACTAAGGCACTAACCACAATCGTTTATGTTTTTAATGACTGCCTCTACATAAACAATTGCCATTGTATCTTATTTCTACAATAAAGATATCTTTTAGTTTTAGGTACCAGTTACAAAGCGTAAACGGATTTCTTAAATCGTGCCTTTATGCCACCTTTCCATTTAAATTTGCTTATTTATCTTAAGGCTCTGAAATTTCAAATGACTGATTTAAACTTCAAGTGATGTTTCGAGGGAGATTATTATAATCCCTTCTTATTCCTGAGCCTTAAGATAACATAGAGTCAGAAATCAAACTTTTTCCACACTTTAGTACGAATGGCTACTAACTATCTATACCTATACCTTTAAAAATGCTTCTTAAAGATAGCGAAATTCCAACCCAAATATGTAATTGCAATTAAAAATGGATTTCTGGACTGCAATAAGGGAACACGAGCCTGGCAACATTTAAGGTTTTTCCAATTGGAAATATTTGCTTTTATAAACAAGCTGCAGAAGTCCACAAACATATCTTTTCAGACATGCTCGCTTCGCACATTGACCACTGGCCTGTCCACTGGCCAGGCTTGTCCAGTAAGTTTGAGATTAGAGTTGGTGAAACAACATAAATAAGTATCTTTAAACAATTTCAAATAGCAACAAGTATGAAGTGTGAGATTTCTCATCCAGTGTATAGTGTTGCTAGTTCACACTTACACTCGATATAGTGTCAGTGTGCCTCTAAAAGATACTTTGTAGTTTATACACCATTAAATGTTGCTGAGTACCATGAGAGAAGCTCACTTCATAATTGTACTTTATAAGAATGCAAATTTAATCAATGTTAAATCGAAGTCCAAGGGATATGAGGAGAAAAAACAATTCTAACGGTATTATGATAGATGATAGAAGAACAAACAAATTTGGAATATTTATTGTAGTTTTGAACTTTTTTCTTCTTGTTACTTTAAAATTCATCGCTTGCACCATTTTTAAAATGATTTAAAATAGTTTGCAGTAACTTAAGATCTTTTCGGGTGAAAAAAAGAAAGCATTCAAGAAATCACTGGACCTTAAGTTTGCAGTTCCATTGGATTTTTTTCGACATCTAAAACAACCTAGTGTATGGTGTTGTTGGGTACTCAAATGAAAGCTCTTACATACTCCAATTCCTGGTGGTAGTTGTTATGGGTAATCTTTTTTTTTAGCATAATCGTCGAAATTGACACTTTTTCCTGAGTAAATTGGGTTAAAAGAGATTTTTTTGAAAGACTATTTGCTATATCAAATCACTGTAAGATAATCTTCATCCCAGATAATTTATTTAATTAGTCTTTGAACACTAGATTTGAAAATAATATTAACATGAAGAGGAAAACAATCAGTTATCTAACTTCTTCCCTTTTACATTTCCATAAGCAACGAAAGAGGTGGCAAAAATTTAACCTGGCTTAGAATCGGCTAGTGTGATTTGTGATAGTCATAACGTATAAATTTTGTCTTTAAAAAGTGATTTTCACGTGTAAAAATCACATTTTTGTGACTATTTCTTGTGATAGCTCTTCATCAGATAGCTGGACATTCTTTTTCTAACCATATTTAACTATAAATTGTTGTCATGTCAAAATCGCTTGTTGGAGTTGAAGTGTCATTGTTAGGATTTGTTGAATTTCTTACAAATCATTTAGAAACGATACGTTATATTGTTAAACTGTCAAACCACCACATTAAAAAAATAAATCTGATGAAGTATTTCCTTTGAATAAAAACTACCATTTGCATTATTTAAACCCAATACTATACGTTTTCATTATGCCCGAAATGAGGTAATTTGGAAATTTGCAAAAAAAAAAAAGTGATTTGACAAAAAGCTTTCTTCCTTCTTTTTCTTTTTTACAACCTTTCCATTCTTTCTCCTTGTTTTGTTTACTTTTGCCGTTGCTCTGGATCTTATTCCAAAATTATTTTGTTGTTCTGTTTACTTCTGCCGTTGCCTTGCACTTTGTTTTCTTTACTTTTGCCGTTGTCTTGGATTTTTTTTTTCCAAATTGACATTTAAGAAAATATCTTTTCATTTTTTTGCAATCTCAGTTTCGTCCAAATAAAAAATTTCGAAATTTCATTTTGTATGGGAAATAGAGTCGGCTTTGGAAATTTGCTACGAAATTACATCTTTTGCTCTAATGAAAACGTAGTATAAAAAAAGGTTTTCCTTTAAAATAAATTGGTGAAAATTCCATTTGATTTGTATCGTGTTCATCACCAAAAGTAAAATAAATTATTGAATTGTTTTTCAAACAAACGGATTCACATTGACAGATCAACATTTTATACTCATATCATGGAGATGGGTGGGAAATAGTAACAAATCGTAACTATTTGACTCGTCAACTTTAGTTTACCCGGACGCCACACATGCCAGCTACTTGAAAGACAATTGCAATACAATCCCATTTTCCACTCACACAGACAAACTTCCTACTAACTGGAACACAGATAGGTATCTGACTATTAATACTTGTAGTAACTTGCTTGCCACTAGCATGTGTGGTGTCAGGGTCACGGACCGATAAGATACAGACTCACTGTATGGTGTATGGTCTTTCTTTTTGCCTACAAACTGAAAATCAGCTTATATGACATTTATTTTGAGAGTGGGTCGCTCTCCCTTGCTTTTTAAATGGGAGCAGTAAACACACCAAAAAAATAAATGGCATACACAGGGATGGTTGCCATCCCAAAATGCACAGACAGAGATGTACACGTATTCACAGACACGAAAAAAATATTTCGTGAGTGTTTTGGACAAGAGGAGTACGAGTTGGCTGTATTGGTCTGTGGTCAGGGTATGACTACAAATAGTTAAAAATCGTAACAATTTTCAATAATCTTAAAAGAACGACTATTGTCATCTATTCTTAACAATAATTGACTACGGTTAGAAAAAGAAAGCAATTCTCATCTGAATTATGTTGAGAGTATTATTTTTAGTAGTTGAAAATTCTGACGATAGCAATAGATAAGGCGCGTCAGTAAAACGCATTAGTAAAAAATTTCTGTTGTAGGACTTATATATATAAAATATATATAGCAATCGGTAAAGAATAACATAAATAAATTTATTTTTAAAGAAAATATTGATTTGGAAATGTATTTTTTGCGGAAAGCTAATAATTAGATTTTACTGACGAAAATTCATTTTACGTATCAGCTGATTGCCGTGTCACTCAAAATAAAACAATAATTCATTCTAGTTTCTTACTGTTTCTTTCATTCGGAATAAATTTGCTGATGCATTTGCGACCAGAAAGAAGAAGAAAAAGACAGGTGTGTAGTTTTTTTTACTGACATCATTTTACTGGTCGCTATAACCGACGCCTAAGTTATTAGTTTTTTTCAGAATTTAAATGACTGTGCTACGGACAACAACTGTTGATATCACCAACAATAAACCTTAAGCCTTGTTTGTAAAACATTATCCTTGAAAATAGAAAAGGCACAGTTGTAAATTGCCACGCAAATCAACTTTTTATATAAATTGGAATAAATTTCAATTACTTTTTAGTTTACTTCTAGTGACCTTCGTAGTTCACATCAGATTTGGGTAAGAAAAAAACAACTAATAATACTTCTTATTAATGTGTTTTTAAATTAATCTAACATGTCAGAAGATATAAATATGAAAGCAATATAAATATACCCGCATTCAGATCCACCATTTTCGTAAATTTTAAAACTACAAAGTCATAATTACAATTACAAAAGCAAAGCTTCGTAGTATGACATTGGAATAGGATCCACAAAGTAGCACGCCATACATACATTCTCTGAATGCGTCCGTTTTACCAGCTGTTCCACTGTCAAAATGACAAATGTCAGTTAAACGTCAGCAAACAAAATATCGAAAGAGAAAAGAAAACTTGTCTACTACCAATACAAGACAACTCAAACTCAACCACCTTGCAGCAATAAGTTATAAATATTTTCCACAAATTTGTTATCGCTGCTCGATTCGTTCTCTATGCCAACTCCAGCTAAAAAAAAATCATAAAAGTACCTTTCCAATTATTGTTTCTCCTCAGTTCTAACTCGCACTTGTATTCGTGTCGTTCGAAAGTTTGTACCTTCCTTAACGCGTCGCACGTCGTGAAATGTTTTGTTTCCCAGTGTCTAAATAAAAAAAAACTTGAAATCATGAAGCAGCATTTAGTAAGTTTGTCCCTTCTGGCATTTGTCTGTGGTGCTTTCCTTCCACTTAGTTATTCTGGAGTTCCACAAAGTCGCTATGAATCCCTGATGAAGCGAGAGACTCCTGCAAATCTTGGTCTCTATAATTCCACTGACAAAGTGAACATCCTCACTGATGTCAATTTCAAAACATCTGTAATCGATCAGAATCACGCTTCCCTAGTAGAATTCTATAACTCTTATTGTGGCCATTGTAAGCGCTTTGCTCCTGTGTACAAAGAACTGGCTAAGGATTGCTGGTCATGGCGGGATATTGTAAAGGTTCAGGCTATGGATTGTGCTGCCGAAGAAAACAACGATATTTGCAGAGAATATGAAGTTATGGCCTACCCAACGATGAGGTATTTCGGACCGAACTATCAACCGAGTGAAAATAATTATGGAACTCCAATAGAAACTCAAGATCCCGACGAAATCAAAAAGAAGATCTCTAAATTAGTCATGAATGAAACGGCTGCCAGTGAGAATTGGCCAAACTTTAATAATCTGACTGAAGAAGAAGCACCCAATGTATTCCAAGAACTTCCAAAACAAGTCTTGTACGTAGTTCTAATCTTGAGCCCAGACGATTCCTCTGCCCTGGATGCTCAAACAATACTGAACTTCAATCGATATCCTCAGATGCAAATTCGAAGGATAGCTGATGAGAAGCTGGCCGAGCAGTTCCATATGAATCAATCCAAACGCCTCTGCGCTCTTGATCGAAACATGAATCCAGAGATGCTAGCATACCAGAACAACACACCCCAGGCATACAAGGAGTCTCTGGAGCATTTTGTGAAAATGAAAAATTTGTCAGAGAAACCAGATGGCCCTACTGCAACCACTGACAAAGAGGCAACTCTTATTGATGAAGAGTTAAAGCAGGAGCAGGAAAAGGACAAGGAAATCATCAAAGAAGTGATGCGCAACAAACACATGACCTACCAGGCTGATCTGGAACAAGCTATTCGTCATATTCTAAACAATGAGATTCCCAGAATCAATGAAATCACAGGAGAACGTCTGTTAGCCCTCCAACGTCTAATCAACATTATCCAGAGATACAACCCACTAGGCCCCTCTGGACAGACTTTTATCAATCGGCTCCAAGAATACGTTGCTGTGAACAACCAAGCGATAGCTGGAAAAGATTTCCAAGACAAAGTTCATCAATTGGAGAATGAACTGCCACCAATTTATTCGTCTAGTCGATATGTTGGTTGCACTGGATCAAAGCCAATTTTGCGAGGATTCACTTGCAGCTTGTGGAAGCTATTTCACTTTTTGACAGCCCAATCGGCTGTTAGTGAGAAATCCGCTGACCCGCTGGAAGCTCTCTCAGCCATTCATGGCTGTGTCAAGTATTTCTTTGGCTGTACAGATTGTTCGGAACATTTTCAGGTGAGTCTAGTCTAAGCGATGATGACAAAAAAAAAAAAATGTAACAACGAAACCTTTCAACTTAGTTAGTTTTAGTCTCCTCCGCCTCTGGCCTTGGATTGTGAAATAATTTTTTCCATAAATGCTTTTTTTACACGCCTGGTTTAACAAATCGAATGCCAACACGGGAGGGCTGTTCAAATGTATGTTCCTATATGTAACGGTTGCATTTAAATGGAACAGCTTGAGCTCTCTAAAAATAATAATAAAACCGGTTGAATGACCAGTCAACTGGCTTGACATAAATTGTAGGGGGTTTCGTGTTGTTTTTGTGTTTTTACTTTTTTGCAAAAGAAGCGAATGTGTGGGGAAGTTAAACATTGCAAAGAAATATGACTCATATCATGCATATGTTATATTTTGTAGTTTTTTTTTTTTTATAAATGAACTAGGTGCGTTGCACCATTTATAGTTCCAAGATCCTCAGGGTTATGAGAACAACTTAATGATTCTGAATGCCAGTTTCGCTTTCTTTTGTTAACTCAATCGCTATTCAACAATAAAAATATCTGAGCAGTCAAGTCTCGAGGGTGTAAAGAATTAAATGTAGGTGCATATTAAAAAGGGGAATGTAAATGTGATGATTTAAAAGAAACCTCTTTTCCGATGGTTTCACAATATATTTTAAAAATCGTTTAAAATATGTCTAATTTTTAAATTGTAACTAATTCAGCCTGTTGAGAGCGTTGTTTTAGTTTCACATTGACTTACAAGCCACGGCAGTGATTCGGCTGAGCTGACATTGCTTTGATCAGTATAATCCCCAACATTTTGTTATAAAGTCAATAAAAATGGATGGTCCTATACAAATATGCAATCCTTAACACTACAACATGCATACACGCACTATGCACTTCTAAGCCACCACTTTTGGGTTGACATTTCAATGGCGTTACACAAAACATTCCAAAATCTTAAAGGTTTTTAACAATTTTTTATAAAACAGCCAAAAAGACCATTCATAGATTAACCTTGATTTTTTTTTTTGGAGATTATTCTTTGGGCTTTTATGACAAAAATAAGGGTATGCTATATTTCGTCAAAATTGTTTGGACAAAAATCTTTTCGCAGTGTATCATTGGCAATTTCCATTTTGCAATTCCTTATTTGGCATATTTTTGATTAGCATTTTACATTTAAGCAAAATACGTATTGCATATGATTGTTTGGCAATTTTTGTTTAGCAATTGGTCGATTAGAATTTTATTGGTTCGCATTCATAGAATTCGCATTTTAATATTTGGCTGTTTCTTATTTGGCATTTTTTGTAAAGCTACGAGCAGACGGCATATGAAAACCCGCAAACGTTTGCGACTCTGACGTCACGTAAAAACTCGCAAACATATCGCAAATTCTATCCCCACATCAGTGCTCGCAAACGTGCATATAGGGGTGTTCACACGATATGCAAATTCTGTCCCAAAAGTCGCAAATGCATTTGCGGTCAAGGTGTCGCACATCATGTGTTCGCATATCTGATCGCAAATGTTTTGGTCTATATGCGAGGTGTTCACACGATGTGCAACAATATCCGCATATTACCAATTTCCAGTCATATGCAGGTTTGCGAACATTTGTGAAACTTTGTGTTTTGTGTATTTGGATTGGGATTCTTGACGTAGCTATAATCTCGAATATTAAAAAGTGCTACAATTAATTCAAAATGTCGAAAAAAGTGGGCTTCTATTGCTATTTTGGCATTGGATATGCTAGAAAAATATGAAGAAAATGAAAGCCGCGAAGAATTGAGTTTAAAAAAAATTAAACGGGTTCGTAGTGTGTGGACAAACTATTGGCTTCTACATCGCCAGAAGGAAGGCTTTTGCGCAAAATTGATGCTGGAATTACGTTTTATTAAATCAGAATTGTATCACGGTTTTGTTTGTATGTCGGCCGATCAATTTGACCATTTGCTTTCCTTGGTAGGACCGCGGATACAAACATGCGATCTTGCATTTCTGCCTCAGACCGACTAATGCTGACTCTCAGGTTTTTGGCTACAGGCGACAATTTTCGGTCTATGCAATATCTTTTCCGCATTTCAGTCAATACCATCTCAACCATAATCCCAGAAGTGCTCGACGCAATCTATGAAGCGCTTGTCGTGGATTATTTGAAAGTGAAGGCTTTTTATTATTTTTTTTCCAAATATTCTCCTTATAAAACAGAGAATGTCAGCTGATATTTGCTCGCACATCAATGCATTTGCATTGTCCTGTTTTCGTGTAGTTGCAAATGATTAGGACGACCGCAAATGCTCGCACATGGCTGCAAATTGTCACAATTGATTTGCAAGAGTGTTCACACGATATGCAAAAAAGTCGCAAACTAATGTGCGACTTGGTTGTCTCACATCATCCGCACATGATTTGCGAGCATATGCGGACTGTCCCAAAGGGGTGTTCAAACGATGTGCGACCAAGAATCGCAAATGATGACGTAAAATTGACGTCAGAGTCGCAAACATTTGCGGCTTTTATATGCAGTCTGCTCGTAGCTTAAGGCTCCTTTTTATTTCGCATTCAACATTTTTGTTATTTTTTGGCTTGCATTAAATAGCATGCTTTAAAATTCCGCGCGAAAGAGCGAAAAAAAGAGCCTTACAAAAAAATGCCAAATACAAATTTATATAAGACAGACTGTAAAAATTGTTCTTTTTTAGCAGGTTTTTGAAAAGTGTTTTGCTAGAATTCTATAAGGAAATAAAATTATTTTCGATAAATACTGAAACATAATAACAGAAAATAAAAGAACAAATTTCGAAAATAACAACTTCACACATGGTTTTATTTTATTTAAAGAAATAACAGGAAGGAGATTTAAGAATGGAACTTCAATAGGTAAACAAAAATTCAAATTATGGAAAAATTAAATTGGCCTTAAAATAGATTTATATTAAATGCAATGGCCTTCAATAAACCAATATCGGAATAATCCGCACGTTTTTCTAAAACTGTATTCAATCTTGTTTCTTTGTCAAGGATTCTGCGTTTTTTTTTCAGTATTGGAAAGCCTCTTGACACCTTCTCTATAGCTATTTGCACACTCCTTGTTTCCTTTTTTATCTCCTGGATTATTTTGTAAACGCCAACATGTGTATCACCAACCACGGAATTCAAATGGCGATGAAAAGATTCTGCGTCGTTGGTATTTTCATCTCAACTTACCAGCAATACTCCAAAAAGCAGGATCGTACATAGGACCATTAACATAGTATTCACTAAACCATTCCATAAATGGTTTAATCTCTTCTGGCATTATTTCCTCTAATTTCATAAATGCTTGTGGAATCTGATGGGGTTCTAAGAAGGAAAGGGCACCTATCTGTCGAATTTTTAAGGCAAACTCTGCATCTGTTCCGTATCTTACTTGTAGTCCACACTTTTGCACCTGACGATAAATTATTTGGAAAAGGTGAAAGTTACAGCCCCTTGGAAGACACCCGTCATAGGACTTTTTCAAAGTCTAAAATGCAATATTTCGGATTCAAAGTTATTCCATTTTCAGGCGCATATTCATTCAAATGAAGAAAAATAGCATTATATAATTTAGTACTCTTCCCAGACATCAAAACATAGACCATAGGATATGCCTTTAAGGAATCATCAACGTCACAATGGATAACGTACAGCTGGTAAAATACAGTTGGCACTATTTTAAAAGCCCCATCCATCATCCAAAATTTGCTTTTTTGCACGAAACCTATAGCTTGTTTTGAAGTCATTATAAGAAGTCTATCCTTATCAATTTTAATGTCTTTCACTATGAATAGCTCACCATCTAAATATTTCACAGAATCTGGAATCTGAAAATCAATCTTGGTGGGTTCCACGATCAAATCGATATTTTTCTTCCTTACCCTTTGTATACGCTGCCTTAGAGCTTCTTTTGAGGGCAGATTAGCACCAATCTCCATTAAACAGCTTGAGGTGATGTTTTGTATAAGACGGCTGTTTTTGCCCTCGGAGGTTCCTGCGGATGTTTTCAATTGAAAAATAGCATCCGCCAATTGTTTTCTTACAGCATTTGGCTCGTGGTTATGTTCTCCTCCTCTTAAACATTTTATTGAATGAGTTTCATCTGCATTTTTAACCGTATTAAAACGGACCTTACAGTTGTATTGATTTTTTTTGCGAAATTCGCAACACCAAACAAGATCCTTAGTCGCGTTTTCTGCTTCAAAATCGAAAGCAAACCCATCAATATTTAACTTAAAGGCCCAACCATAATACGCGAAAGAAAAAGTAAGCAAGTGTCAAAACCGAACGAAAAGTTTCCTTCCGATTTGTAAAGTACATCAGTTGCCCATAATAGCATTTAAAAATAAGAAGAAAGAAAGAAGAAGAATACCCTTTAGAAAAAAAGGAATGTCAGATTTTCGTACGTAATGTACGACTCAAAGCGTACATTACGTACGAAAACGCAAGTGAACGAAACTTGCCGAAACTGAACAAAAAGTCATTTCGGGTTGGGTATACAAATCACATGTATTTCTACTGTTTCGTAAGTCAACGTATGTACGTACCATTCTTCAATTATGGTTAGCCCTTAAGCTTCCCCTTATTCGTCTCATATGTCTTGTCAAAATTTTCCATTGCAAAAACTTTTCCAACCACTCAAAGAACTTTACAACAAACAGACGACGCAACGCACCAATTTTAACACAAATTAGAATCCAACTAATTTACTAAAAGCTATTTAAGTCAATTTGCCAAATGATATTTGCGTACTGTTCCAAAATCATTTCAATTTAAGGTGAAACACAAACAATGATATGCCAAATAATAATTGCGTATTGCTAAGGAAACAAAATGAACGAATGCCAAGTGTTTTTTTGCCAAATAAGGTTTGCAAAACAAAAAAAAAGTCGAAACGATCACGGCGAAACAAGAAAATGCATAACGTCCTTTGCCGAAACATAGGTGACCCCAAATATAATATGACGTCAAAGTAAGAGTGTTTGTTGCTTCCATTAATATCTTATAAAAATTGGAGTAAGTACCCTACGGTAGGTCAGGGCTCAATTCTCGATTCCATCTCAAAGTTTTTAGGGTACCTAAGCAAAATAAAATCTCGTCGTGATAAATAATACAAGCCACTTGAGTTTAATAAATAAGTGAAATTAGTAGGTCCTTTCTAGTTCTGCAGTCTTAACGCAAAGCTAAACATACCACCTTTGTCATTATCCATGAATGGTGCTTGCATCGAGGGACCAAAAAGCTTTCAGTACTCGGTATGTTAATCAGTGATATCCTTCGTTGGAATGACCATATACTTGAGATTGCCAAGAATGCTGCAAGATGCTTAGGCTTTCTTAATAGATGCAAGAAGTTTTTCATCTCTTCTGATCTGGCTACAATTTACAAAGCGTGTATAGGCCATAAACTCGAGTATAACTCCCATCTCTGGGCAGGTGCTTCTCAAACTTTTCTCCACCTGCTCGACAGAGTTCAGAAAAAAGCGTTAAAATTGATAGCAGAGAGAAACATTATGGAAACATTTCCGTCACTCGAACATCGTCGAAATGTTTCATGACTTTCCTTAACAGGTTCTTTTCACACTCGAGGTAGCTAGCTGCGTTCCAACCCTTCGACATTTCCCCCGTAACACTCGTCTTGCTAGGAACGCTCATCAGTTTATACTTGAGCCCAATTTCGGACCTACCGTGAAATATAGGGATTCTTTCTTTAGCCATACAACACGAATGTAGAATGAATTGCATGGCACAATTTTCACTTTCCATTTTGATCTTGAAACATTCAAGACCAATGTTCATCGATACCTCCTTTCCCTTACTCCCTGATTTCCTATCGCTTGCGCTGTGACTAATCATTAAAAGGGCTATACAAACAACTTGTGCGCGTGTGCCTTATATATACATACAGGGTGATTCACCAGCGTTGTGCCAAAAAGCTAGAGCGTGTAGGTTAAGTTCAGACAAGAAAAAAATCGTATGGGAGGGGGGGGGGGGTCTATTCCCCTCCGTTTAGCCGGGAGGGGCAATTTTCTGAAAAATTGACTTATTTTGTAAAAAAAAATATTTAAAATCAACGGGTTCGTTTACAACACCGTGTTATACCTTTTTGAAAAGCCAAAAACTTCTCCTTTTATTTTGTTTTTAAATTAAATTGTTTTAACGAATAGTTGAAAAAATATAAATTTTCAAACTCAAAATTTTGAAAAAAAATTTGAAAAAATTATTTCAAAACTAATTTTTTTCAAAATTTTACGTAATTAAGTATAATTTTTGTTCTCAGAATTCAATGCTCCAATTAATTTTAAATCCAACACTGAAAACCGTATGGCTCTACGACTTTTTCTTGGCAAGGTATTCAAAAATAACCGAACCTACTTCTTCACAAAAACAAGAAAACCTAGCCTTACGGGATGGCACAAGTGACCATTTAGCCAATTTTTTCGTGTTTTTGTGAAGAAGTAGGTTCGGTTATTTTTGAATACCTTGGCAACAAAAAGTCGTAGAGCCATACGGTTTTCAGTGTTGGATTAAAGATTAATGGAAGCGTTGAATTCTGAGAACAAAAATTATACTTAATTACGTAAAATTTTGAAAAAAATTAGTTTTAAAATTATTTTTTCAAATTTTTTTTCAAAATTTTGAGTTTGAAAATTTATATTTTTTAAACTATTCGTTAAAACAATTTAATTTAAAAACAAAATAAAAGGAGAAGTTTTTGGCTTTTCAAAAAGGTATAACACGGTGTTGTAAACGAACCCGTTGATTTTAAATATTTTTTTTTACAAAATAAGTCAATTTTTCAGAAAATTGCCCCCTACACGCTCTAGCTTTTTGGCACAACGCTGGTGAATCACCCTGTATATTAAAAAAAACCAAGGAACAATAATTAAAATTTGAAGTCACTATGATCAGTCTCCGCCTGGAGCTCTTACCTTCATCAGTTTTTCACATCGTTGACAGCCATGTGCAGTTCCATTGCTTTTCAAAAAATTTGTGTACAATCCCAGGCTTGTTTGGTAATATTGGGAGAACTCAAATATGTAGTAGAATCTTGCAGCCCTTGCATCTTGCAATGCAAAATAATGCCTCCCAGCTGGCCTGATGCGTGGCTATAGCTTTTTGGACAATAATTATGAAAAATAATTTCAAAACGGTCACCAAAATTTCTTGAAATTGGTTTCTTTCAAAATGTTACATGATTTGATTAGAAATCTAAAGCCAACAAGTTAGTCATTTATTAAATATTTAGTTATGTACAAAATTGCATATAAAATAAGGAAAAACAAAGTGATAAGCTGACACACTAATTTAAAGACAGATACTCGTACCTACTCAGAAGTAATTTTAGAATTACATAAACCATTTGCTATCAAATCTAAGAAAACTGGATGAATTTCGCCTACTTTTTTTTTTGCAATACAAACAAATAATCAAACTGATTCCATTTTAATCAGCCTCGAATGATCCAAGTAATGAACTTTGTTTTTAGTTAAAATGACACACATAAAAAAGTGTTGATAGCATTTTTGTTTTAGAATTAAATGCAGTAATTTTCAACTCGCTTTTTTCATATTGCCAACTATTTTTATTACTTTTTTTTGTGGTTGGAGTAAATCAATCTAGTTCTTGATTAGAATTGTTATTACCCTGTCTGTTAAACGGCTGTGATTTGTTTTTAATTGCTTTTTTTGTCAAATAAATTGAGATATGTATAATGGAAGTACTTTTTCACAGACAATTGCATTTGCAATGTTACCTATGCTCGTTAGTAAAATTAAAAAGTTGAATGAAACAAAAGGAAGTTGAGTGCGCAAATAAACGAAAAAGACGGTAGTTTAGTTGATATTAAATGTGCGATAAAATTTTATGAGTTTTCAGTTTCGTACCTTGTCTCATGAAAAAAGATCGGGAATGATTTGTATTGTACCAAAAATCTTCCTATGTGTTGCGGCGCTATTTGACTTTATTTAACTAAAAAGCTGAAAGTAAAAATTTACCAACCCGATCAGAATGAAACTCGGCCATTTTGTTTGAGAAACCTTGAAGGAAAAAACCCAATTTATTACGTGCTCGCTGGACGCATGCTCGCTCAAGATTAAAAAAATTAAATAATATTACATATTACACCGCTCGCAGGCTGGCATGATTATATAAAATACATATAAATGATTTAGTTGATAGGGCAGTCCACGAATACGTCAGTGTCAATCACTTTGAGGGAAAACAATGATTGCGGCAAGCAAATTTTCCTTCAAAATAGGTTCCAAATGTTTAAGGAAACCATACAAAAAAAAGTTAATATATATGTACATATGAACAGAAAAAACATTTTAATTACGAAAATTGTGAAAATTCAATATACATATACCTATTTGTTTGCCCTATTATTTAATGTTCCCTCAAAGTGTTAACCCAAAAACTAGAAAGGGATAGCTTCGTGGACTGCCCTATCGAACTTCGAACTTTTTTTTAGTTCATATAAGTTCGTTTGATTGCTGTACATCAAGTCATTCATGTGAAAACATTTCATTTCACTTGGTTGTGGATTAAACGAATTTAACGACAGGTTAAACTTATTTCCTCTTTGCTTTTTCCTTTATATGGTATATGTAGGTTAGGTACCTAAATAAAATGTTTGTTCGCGTACTTTTTGTGCCAAAAAATGAAAACTGTCAAAATTTCTCAAATGAGAGAAAAATCTCTCTCACTTACCGAAAAGTACACGAACACTTTTTGTGTAAAAACTTGAAAAACGTCAAATTCGAATTTTTTGATTGGTTAGCTCTTTGCGGTTAGGGTTATCAACAACAACAACAACCTGCTGCGAAGCAGACAACTCAAGAAGTCCAAAGCTTTTATTTTATTTAGGAATGAAAGAATGTCCAATTTGAGGCTACAAAATGCTCTTTTAACATCTTGGTAAACTTTAATTTTGTACAATGAAATACTAGTACGCACCTCTTGTAAAATTTTAAGCAAATACTTTCCTCAATATTTTGCAATATGGTACTACTTGGAAAATTTTAGAGGACGTGGAAAAGTGTGCCATTATTTAAAAAAAAAAATGTTGATTTTTGTAAGATCTATAAGGTGTGAAATTAAAGCGATGTATTTGTATGAAGTTTTCGTTTCACTCAAAATTTGTACTAAGCTTTATGAACAGGAGTACAAAACAATTATTGTACTTCAATCGTATATAAATGTAATAAATACAGGTAGGTATACAAATTGTTTGTAATCAGTTTTGAATTCGATCAAAGCAATTCTTTTGTCTTACACTTCTATTCACTTATTGAAACATTAACGTTTACGTGTATTTACTCTTGTTCTGATTGTTTTCATTAATTAAAAACACAGTGTAAATTAAACTATCTACCGACACGACAGTGAAACAAGTACAATGTTATCTTGTACATACCTGTATTTTTTATTATTAGCTGGTTTCTGTGGTCTGTTTTTAATGAACAGGTAAAAAATTGTTTCTTAGATACATATTTGTGTCATTTTGTAGTCATGCGAGTCTCTGCTCTTTACATGGTAATATAGAGAAAGAATAAATATTGATGTTAACAACTATTCATTGTTAAAACTTTGGAAAAGGAAACAAATAAATTTATTAAAATATTTTAACTCAAACAAATATTGAAGATCGTTGAAAAGCAAAACAACAAACGAAGACTACAAATTCTTGCAGTTTACAGATTAATGTAATTTTTCCCAATAGGGTCAAACAAATTTAAATTGTATTTTAGAGTTTTATGGATTCTTGTTCCAGATACCTATATCTAGTTCGTTTCTCTTACCCAATCACTGAACCAACGATGATTAAAATTCAAAAAGAAATATCAAATTGAAAAACTAAATGAAAAACAACAACAAAAGTTATTGCTTTTAAATTTAATACGAGGATGTACTTAGTTGGTTTAACTTTAAGATTATTAAAATAAAGAAATTTCTTAGGCGAAACGCACGCAGGACTCAGGCAACGGAATTTCTTTATTTTAATAAACTGAACTCTCATTTTACCAAATAAACTTCATCATAACCTAACCCTTTTCGTTATAATTTAAATGTGTCCCACAATCTCCCATTTCCGATATGAACTGCAATTTTTATGAATGACCGCCGATGACGTCATACAAATTTCACAGAAAAGCAGTATATGCGCATTGCGCATAGTCACCTGTAGTCCTGTAGGTAGTACATATGAACGAATTAAATGAAAAATTAAACATAGAAAAAAATACACTACAAAAAATGCTTGACTGCATACGTCACTTCAACTGCTGAATCGATACCTCAACTTGTATAGTAAATACCTATGATCGACTTCAAGACAACCCCAATTATCTAAAAACAGAGATTTGTACCGTTAGGGGGAGTTTGGGGTTTTCAAAGAACGATCTTGGGCCCCAAGGCGACTTCAGGGCTCAACGAACTCAGCTAATTTTCATATTCCGAGCTATAGAGCTTTGGTTAAAATAGAAAACGTAACCATTCCTGTGTGTGCAACCACTACAACCACTAACCAACCATCCACCATTATTAACAATTTTTTCCTAGTCACACTTTAAAGAGTTTAATTGACTTTCATTTTTCGATGCTTGTAAAGATTTGATTGGCCGAATGGCGTCCAAGCGTCATGCCATTTTTCATAACGATCACGATCGATTTTACTGCCTAAGTGCGCCAATAGATGTTTCACATCAAAAAAAAATCTGCCCGTTTTCACTTTTGACAGATCATCACAAAAGTGCTTTCGAAGTAAAATAAGCCTTGTTTGTTGAGCCCTGAAGTCACCTTGGGGTCGCCACAACTCGTTTTTTTTAAAATCGACCCTGGGTAAAGTTCAACAAACAAAGCCATAGTCACTGTTAAGGGAAGTACTGATGTTTTACTATAAAACATGTACTTCCTAAGAAGTAAGAACTTCTCCAAAAGTACTTCGAAAGACCTTATTTTAGTTTTATTGGCAAAGAAAAACAGTATATCGTTTAGTCCTGCTGAAATAGCAAGTGCATACATTTGAGTAGAAAGAAAGTACTTCTCTAAGGTACAGTGGAACACTGGTTATTTTCGTACCACAATGTTTTCAGGGAAACCTCCTCTTGTTGCACATAACGCTAGTGCCATTTGGGCTATCTAAAATAAAAAAGAAAAAGGTACAGTTATTGTTAATTTTTCATCAAAAATGTATTTTTTAACATTTTAACCTGGACCGTTGTCGCAGTCTTGAACGAAGAAATTTTTTTCATATTAGAACCTGTGGGCGTGGGGTCCTTGAAAGCCGACTTTTAGTGGAATAAACAATTTTATACTTAAAAATAATAACAAAAGATGATAACAACACCGACGAGCGATTGTGACCCTGAATTATCCGGCACCTTGACTTAAAATAATTTTAATACAAGCAATTTACAAACTTCAACAATTAAGGGTTTATAATTTTAGCTTTTTCTTGTCTAAAATATCGATTGGAATTAAAAACTCTAGTCCACGCTATCATCCCAATGCTATTTCTGATTCTTTGAATCTATGAAACAACTTGAAGATTGATTGAAAAAAATCCTATTTTTAAAGGTTTAAAGACCTTAGAAGTATATGATCCGAAACAAATTTATTGTTAATATATGCCGCCCTCAATTACCTAAAATGTGTCTTGCAAGCAGTCTTGACTCATAAAAGATCCATTCGGCACTTATTGATTCGATGACAAATATTAATATTGACTTGAAAAAAAAAATCTATTTTATTTTGGAAAGTTGACTTATATAATATACGTATGACTTGTTGTTGGCGGCGATCACTTGCTGATATTTTTCCTTCTCTATAGGGCAGGTATTGGTTTCATGCAGTAAACAAAAATCGAGGTTTTAATCAAACATGCCATTACGATGATTGAGAAACCCAAAAAAGTGGTTTTCGCCATACCGTCCGTCGGTCTGTCTGTGCGGATGTGCGCGTGCGCTTTTTCACGTCATGCTACAGTCTTAACCGCTTGACGGACTTTCTTCAAACTTGATATAAAGCAGTTTGAAGAAAAATGGTTGTCGAGGTTGTTTTATTATTTTGTTTTAGCCCGGCTCAAGCTGGTACCTTTCAAGTAACGGTTTTTTTCATTTTGAATTTGCTCAAAAACGGCTCTAATGATTTTGATTAAACATTGTATCTAATATAGGTACATAGAATGTTTTCAAGAAATTTTCATTTAAGTTTTTGGCTACAAATGATAATAACGGAAATTTCTTTTAACAATTTTATAAATTTGGCCATAAGCGGACATTTATATCATTTATAGCACCCAAAAGATGAAATCTAAGTTTTAAATATTAAAAGGTTTCTTAAGTAAGCTCCCGTTCATCGGGTTTTCCAGTTTTAATCGAAATTTTGTAGTTTTTCCCAATTTTTTCAAACATGAGTTCTTCACATTGCTCGAAAACTTTGTTTTCATCGTACTATTGCACCCACAGAGCAAGTACGTGCGACCCAGTGGTGCATTTTATTTGATCGTGCAATAACAATTTGTTATCGCTTGCCTAATCAAATATTGATATTAACACTTTCATCGTGACTCGCCATCTCCAGTTATGAATAATTCATTTTGACCTTGAGAAGTTTCCCCGGAATTGTTGCTGAATTTTTTTTAAAAATGTATTTACCTGCCTTAACACCTTCGTTGACAATCTTTATGAATACAAAATTACAAGATTAAAATGTGCCTTCTTTGAAAATATTTTAAAAAATATCACCAAATAGGTTTTTTTTTGAAACTACAAGCTCAAGAAGTTCTGCTTGGTATGCCTTTTACAAAATGACGTAATTAAAAACGTGCATTACCTACTTGTTGTTTTTTTTCTTATTTTAGATTTATCTGAAACCAATCAGTAACGAGAGGTAATTAACAAAAGTAGATATCGAAAACAACGTGCGATTATTGTATTGCATTCTGACTTCTAGAAGCTGTCCTTAAATAAGACTTGCAATGGCATTGTTTCGTTGACGTTGACAAGAGTGCAACTGGTCACGGGTTAAAAAGTCACGAAAGTAGTTATGAACTGTGACGGTAATATAAATGGGGTTTGCCTTTGTGTCTTAATTAAAATGCGCAAATTGCAATTCAAATTATCGTTGTTTAAATATAAAAGCGAATAATATATTCATCCGGGTGGAATTTCTTTTAAAAATAATAATGCATGTTAAAAAGTAAGACAAGGTTCTTATAAGATTTCCTTCTTCTTTTCGGTGCCATTATGATCTCAGGTGGATCAAAACTCTCTTCCTTGTTTTTCACACTAGTGATCCGCCTATATAGTTTGCCGAGTTGACTTCAAAATGCGCTTGCAAGCCTCCCGGTTATGAACTGTCAAACCACCAATCGAATTTTTGGATGGTGTATAAAAGTCCCTTGGGTGTCCTGCCATGTTTTTCTTTTCAAAGAGCCATAAACATAAGAACATTGTACTATATACTCCTTACTATTTTTTTCTCCGCTATGAAATTCAATATTAAGATATGTTTCCCAACAATATTAAGAAGCAAAGCCACACCCAGACAAGTGCGTCTTTTGATCTAGATGGCATTCTCTGACATTTGAATATATTTTATTGTCTTAATTAAAATAATTCCCATCTTTATCAGAACCATCTGATATGGTACCTAAGTGTTTATGAAAATTATTATCAATAAATTAGTTTTTTAATAGCTAATTTAATTATTCCCGAGATTCCTTGATTTAAATATATAATTTCGATAAGATGGATTGTGTTGATAATCATGTTAATTAATCTAGAGAAATGTACCTGTAAATCGGAGATTTCAAAGTCCGCTCATGTTTTTCGTTGCCAAATCAAATCGAAAAAATCTGGAATTTTCGTTCCCATTTTTGGTAGCTAAGCTACTTAATTTCGAGTGGAACTGGAATTTAATGCTGTTTTCCACGGCAATTTCAGATTTGCTCTCAGATTTGATCTTGATTTCATGATTTGTTTGATTGCAAAAAGAGACAGATTTTGTTTTTGTAATTGTGCGTCTGCCATTAACAAGCTTGTTTATAATATCATAAATGAATGATCACCAACTTCTTCGTCTGAATTATATGCAACAACAAACAACATCTTCAAATTTTTTTTTAATTTTTGAATTTTTTTTTACTATCGGATGATATTGAGTTATAATTATTATTGATACTTGCTGCTCCATTTAAAAAAAAATTATAAAATACCATTTTGGAAAAAAATGTTTTTCTTTTCACAACGCCACATTGAGGAAAACAAATTTCCAACTGACGTTTAGTGAATGTCAATTTGGTTAGTGTGTGTAAATCTGGCTCTGAATCGAGATTCACAAAACCTGATCTAAGTTCAATCTGAGATCAAATCTAGATTACTTTTTTGGTTGCACGGAATTCAATATAAATTATATTAGAGAGATGATAATACTGCTGCACGCTATGGGCCGCTGCTATTTTTATGAGTGCAATATATTTTAGCTATTGGAAACGAAGTTGAAGCACTAGAGGGCAACACAGTCAAACACCCACAATCAGAGTACTAAATATTTTATATGCTCTAATTTTGAGGATGATTTGAGATGTTTAAATATGTGCAAGGTGTTTTTTTTTTAAATTGAACACATTTTTCGAACTATGTTACCGACGTTCGTTTACTATCACTTCAGCAGATTCGGTACATAAAAATATAAGAAAAGCTATTCAGATTCCTTGCCAAAAGCTCATTTAACGAATTTCATAATGAGCGATATTACTTTAGACATTTTCCATAGGACAATCGTCCTCTTAAAACGGTCCTTGTACACAATACAAAAAGACTTGCAATTCATAAAATAATGGGTTGCGAGTGTTCCAACCCACTTCAATACTTTTTCTACAAATCTTAAATCAGTTAAGAACTTGGGTGTGATGGTTCTAAAAAGAATCGATTTTAAATCAAAAGCTTCTCAAAACACAGAACATTTCTAAAAAAGTCTTGATTTGTTTGTTTAGTCTTCAGATTTTGAAATTAATAATGTTGAAACGAGAAGGCAGTGCGAGAGCACTTGATATTTTTAATATTCTCATACTTTAAATATTATCTTTTTCAAACCTGTTTGCCATCTACACCTGTTGCTACCGAATTGACAAAAAGATGTTATCAATTAATTAGTTTAAATAATAACTCAATTATTTTTTTAAGTGTATGATACAAAAAATTATGTAAATATCGACAACAACGATATTTATCATTTTTATATGTAAATCTTAATTAAAATTTCAAGTGGGTATTTTTAAGATTTGAATAGCTTTTCAATTTTGCAGTCAAATCAAGATGCTTTTTTGAAGGGCTTGTTTATTTTTAGTTGTTTGTTTTTTAATGATAGCGATCTTCTCCGGTGGATTTTTCAAATAAGACAAGAAACTTTCGAGAGCACGGGAGTTTTTCAACAACGTCAGTGGGAACTGTTTCCTTCAACTTCGGAATAAATTGGGGAATCAAACCCTAAATAGAGAAGAGCTTGTTGATGAAATTAAACTCCCTTATTTAAAGTCCTGTTTGGAGGAAGAAATAGCGACAAGCTATATTGAAGGAAACCGAATTAACAACAGCAAAATCTATGTGAGCTAGAAAAAATCGTCCCGCATGGTATGAACACGACCCAAACATTTTGTGACTTTCTATTGTGAAAATGCGTACCTATTAACAGATAGTAAATGTTTTCAGGAATTCGAATTCCAACAGGTATAAAGAGTGAACATCGATTGCAAAAATTGTTGCCTCATTCTAGTGACTGACAGAGTATTTAAACTGACCACCACCAAAGAAGTCTGATGTTCTCGTCATCTTGACCTAATCTCCAATGGCGTTTAATTGTTTATGGAGATCTCCTACGAATTGATGTACAGATCTTAGTAAAGAGGGTGTAGATCAAGCTGGTGTAAGTGACATCAAATGACTTTCTCAAGTTGTCAGAACATAGTTCTTATCCAAAATTAATTTCAAACTTATGATTAAACTCAAATGAACTTCCGTGTGCAATATAATGTTTAGAATTCTGTTTAAATTGATATCGAATAAATTATTAATTTGATTTCAAAATTAACAGTACATTTTTGCAATAAATCTGTTTTTATATTGTTTAAAAAAAAAATCTGTTCAAACCAAATCGCTTGGTTAAAATAATAGTCACCGAATTTCAGTTGTTCCAACAATATTATGTTTAACATTCTCCTTAATCGCACGAGTTGTTAAAATCTGTATTTTGCTCTTTTCTAAACAAGCTATTACGTTGTCGATTCGTCATCCACCCACACTTTTGCCAGATTTGAGTTAATTAAACAAAAAAATATTATATAAGTATCCCTCGTTGAGATTGGATGTTCCATATTAAGAGAACGGAGGGGCACATTTTGGTAACATAACAATTCACTTGAGGCTAAAAATATTTTTTTTTATTATTATCAAACAAACGCTTGAAGTTTATATTTGGAGGAATTTATTTTTTAAATAAGGACGTCAATTAAATATCCAGAGACGAAAAATAAAGTTGTTTACTACATAATATTAAAAGATTGTACATACATACATAAAATTTATTTTGACATTTTTTTTATGGAAGCAATTAGGCTCCGCAGAATTGATAAGTTGAATGAAACAGCAACTAGAGTTTCATCCCTGATCCACGGCAGTGAAGATCACTAAACTCCAAATCTTTGTATGTCTCTGATAGTTGGAATGACTACATTTTTATGAAATGTGGAATTGCAAGTACGCGGCCATTCACTTCTCCATTGTGTTTACTGAATTGGAGAGTTCCGGCTAGATCCTAGTCTTCGACTCTTCGACTGTGATTGGTTTATTAAATAAAATAAATTGTTGGCACAACAGCTCCAAGCGGGGCCGGGGCCTGTGACTTACACTCTCAACCACTCCTGTGTGTGCGTTGATATTCTGCAGGAATGGAAGGGACCTACAATTTACCACTGAATCCGAACGGCTAACAGAGAAGCACTTTCCATGACATTAATTACTCTTGGAGGATTTGTCACTTCCTCGCAAGAGGCAGTACCCCGGAAAAAAACTTAAGGTGGCAACGTCAGGGATCGAACCCTGAACCTTCGGCGTAGCAGTCCGACACACTAACCACTACGCCACGGGGTACTACTATTGGTTTATTAGTTTCAGACAAATTGACAAAAATGTTAGATCAAAATTTTACCAGACTATAGTGGATTACTGGGTAAGAGAAAATGAATCTGTTCTTGTTGAAACTCTATCGGTATGCCATCGAGTACCTATGTATATTAGATCGCGTGATGTTCAATTGCGGTTTTATGCTGCGCTTCTGATCACTATAGGGTCCGTATTGAACTGAAGAAACAAATGCATCTTCTATCTGTATAAATGTTCCACATCCAGCACCAGAACAAGTTGTGATAGATGCGTATCGTTATTGACAACGAAATGCCGCTTTTTATTGTGTGTATCTGAACCAGCAATTTTGTTAATCTTAAACGATCTTTAGTTTGCAATTTTGTCGTATTTTCTAAAAAAGAAAAAATTAAAATCTCTCTACAGGCTTTATAGTCAGTTATCAAAATAAAATCATCTAATTTTTTTATTCTAGAATTAAAATTAAAATCATATTTTTCCCTATTCTTCCAGGATATGGCCAAACGACGAAAAATCTGGAACACCCCTTCCAAAGACGAAGCAGTTCTTTGGCTATGGGAAGCTCACAACGAAGTCAATGCCCGCTTAGCTGGCGATGAAACCGAAGACCCCCAATTCCCAAAACTCCAATTCCCCACCAAAGAGAGTTGCCAACAGTGCCAAAAGAATATCACCTCGAACTTGAACTCGAACTCAATGTCGAACTTAAAACCACAACACGAAAAGATCGTTTGGGATCGAACAGCAGTTTTGAATTTCCTCAAAAACATCAATAACCCCGCTTACATCAGTCGATTCGGCTTAGACGATCCAGATGTTCTTCAAGACAGTCTTGAAAAGATTCGTCGCAAGCGTATGATTGGAAACGTCTTCACCGACATAGACATGCGAATGGGAATGTTACTCTATGGATTCTGTATTACAATGATGATTGTTGCATTTAAATTGTTTGCCTTCAAGGGCTATCGGAAAAAGCCATACGCTCATGATTTCCTAGGAAAGGTCTAGCAGTAATTATTGCAGCTTTGTATATAGAATTAAGTAAAAAATGAAGCTTAAAAAGACAGTCTTAATAAATAAAAAAAAATCGAAATTCAGTATATTAATCGACTGACAAAAATGAGATTTAATTGATTTTATAACCTATTTCTTGGCGTACGAATATCGTATTAAAATGTGTTTTTTTTTATAAATATAATGTTTTACAACCGAAATGATACTCCATAAATTTAATAACTAAATCCGTAATGTACGATATAGTATAAATGCATGTTTTTGAAATTAAGGTGACTCTCTTAAAATTCATAAGAATCGAAATGTTTTACTTAATAAAAAAAAAAAGAAGTTATATTCCAACCAACCATGCATAAAGGTTTGTTTTCACTTTTTACCGATTAGCTTCGATTAAATAAAGTTTTTCATCTCTGGTTATCATTAATAGAGTTAAATGGTGGAAAATTCGCTTAGGTACTCATAAACAAAAAATAATATTGCTGACTCAATAAAATATGAATTTAGGTCAATTATTTGCGGGAAATTACAGGCAGCTACCAATTTTATAGATACTCACCCTCATCACGTATATGTATATCGTTTGCCAATTAAAAGGGATTACATTTATAAAAAAATAAAGTGCACGACTGGATCGTACGAACTTGCCCTAATGTTTTAAAATCGTCCTAGGGCTTGAGATTTTCAGAAAAAAATCATATGAAATTTTATTAATAACTTAAAAATCATTTGTTAAAACGTTTTCATTAGAAGATGAAGTAAGCCATCAGATTTTTTTTTTTGAATTTTAATTTTGATTTTGATTTTGGTGGGGGCAATACCCCCATTTATTTAGCTTAGTACAAGCTTCAAATATCTTACTCTAACTTAAAAACTATACAGGTAAAACTTAAAACTCATTGGGAGGGTGATTCCGGAGTAGGAGTTTAAGGCATGGAGTACTGAGGTTAAAGTCGAACAAGTCTTGGTTCGAATTTACCCTCCGCAGCATTCGAGTTAAGGGTTCGTTGGAGCCATATGAGGTACGGTGTGGGGGAAGATAGAAGAGGCGAGGATTTCTTAGGTTACGAGGGTTCGTGTTGAAGAAAATAGAATTGTAAAGGGTTTCACAGTCAACGGAACCGGAGAGGAGTCGATGAATAAAGAGAATCTCGGATATTTCTCTTCGTTCTTGCAGCGAGTTCAGGCTGATTAATTGAAGACGATATTGATATGGGGGCAGGATCAAAGGATCATTCCAAGAGAGACCACGAAGAGCAAACCTTAGGAAACGCCGCTGAACGCTCTCGATTCTAGAGATATGAATTTGTTGGTATGGTGACCATACTTGACAGGCGTATTCAAGAGCGGGCGTACAAAGGTTATGTAGAGAGATCGGGTGACGTATGGGTCGGAGAATTCTTTGGCCCATCGTTTCACAAAACCAAGTGTTGAGTTGGCTTTTAAAATTATGTTGTCGATGTGTGCCAGGAAGTTGAGTTCTCGGTCGCATAATATGCCAAGGTCGCGAATCGCCTCCACGGAGGATAGGGGTTGGTTATGGAGAAAGTAGGGCCGGGGAGGAGGTTTAATGCGCTTTCGTGAAAAAGTAATTGATTGGCATTTGGTAATATTGAGCTCTAAGCAGTTTTTAAGGCACCAGATTGAGAAGCTGTCGAGATCAAGTTGAATAAGAGAAGAGTCATGTGCCGATGATATAGTCTTATAGAACTTAGTATCGTCAGCGTAGAGCGAGATATGGGAATATTTTATTACCATTTCTATATCGTTGATGGTAAGAATGAAAAGGAGTGGGCCTAAGTGACTACCTTGGGGAACCCCTGAGGTAGCCAAGAAAGGATTGGAAAGGGCAGATCTGAAGGAAGAAGATCTGTTTTTTTTTTGAAGAACTTTTCGGAAATATAGTTCCAATTTTTTTTTAGTCCGCCAACATCTAGCAAATTAAAATTCTTATCAGAAAACAAAAATTTTGACAAACCCGTTTTTAAAAAAGTTCAAAAAAAAGTTTTATTTTTTGAAAAATTACAGAATTTATATTATTTTGTTTATAAAAGAGCTCTTACATTAAAGTTTTCATCGAAATCCTTTGAGTGGTTTACGAGAAAATCTGTTATGAAAAACGGGTCCTATGCGAGGTACCGTTACAAGACTTTTTCTGAAAATTTAATTCCAACCAAAACAAAGTTTACTCAAAACACACCATTTAGAAAGTTTTATTAAAATCGTAAAAGCCGTTTTTGATAAAAATGATTTTTTCATAAGAAATCATATGGCAGGTACCGCTAGTTTTGGAGCTCGAATGCTAATTCCAAAAACCCCTCTTTAGAACATCATAATAATACAAAAAAAAAATTTTTTTTTTACGAATGCATAACTTGCCGTATAGTACGTACCTATGTATATAATCGCAAGTAAAAACTGTGTGAAACTGACGAAATAAATCATTCGTCACAGTAATGCAACGCTGTACGGATACGGACGCACTACAACAAAATGGACATCAGTCAAGTGCAATAAAGCCTTGTAGAATATAGATGACGAAGATCCAAGAAGTATTTACGTACAAGAAAAGATATAAAAGAGACCAGTCAGAAACGGGTCGAACGCAAGTGAGACTTTCTTAAAAATATTTCTCATATGAAAAAATTGGTGTCGCGAATCGTGCCAAGCTTTTCTAATTTAAATTTTCATGGAAAGTTTTCTGGCATTCCAAATTCCAATTCAATTTTTCTTTCAATACATTGTAGGCGATCTGCAAAGAACGCTCAAAATATGATTTGCAAATCGGTTTTGTTTTGAGCAAGGTAGAGATGACAGAATGTTTTGTGGTTGAATGAAGGGTGCTGCTTTTGGGCCGAATGCGTACATCAATGAGATTTGTATAAAAATAAAGGTAAACGATAAGTAGTACAATACTAATGTGGAGCCTCGTGCAAATTGTAATTGTAGGTTTTGAATTTCTTTGTTTGTGTCCGTATCGCCGTTTCGATACTAGTATCAATTTTGGAAGTGATTGTCAGTTTTATTCTTCTCATTGACTTATAAGAATCGTGATTTGAAGATTTTTACTTCTTTCAATAATCAAGGGATTTTCGAAGTCAAAGCATGCATTGATATTAATTATTGATTCATTAGCTTTATTTTGACACCAATAAAACCCAGTTCTGTTAGCAGAATCGTCTTATGCTACGTTTTCATTAGGGCAAAAGATGTAATTTCGTAGCAAATTTCCAAATTTGACTCCATTTCCCATACAAAATCGAATTTCGAAATTTTTTTAATTTGGTCGAAATTAAGGTTGCAAATTATATGAAAACAAATGAAACGCAACTAAATTGAACAGAAATTTTCTAAAATGTCAATTTGGAAACAAAATCGAAGGCAACGGCAGTAGCAAGCAAAATAAGAAGAATGAATGAAAAGGATGTAGCAATAGAAAAAGAAGGAAGCTTGGTGTCAAACCTAATGCGAAAACCTAGATGAAAAAACTTTTTAAGCAAATTTCCAAATTACCTTATTTCGGTCTTAATGAAGATGTGACTGTCAAGGTCAACTATAACTTTAGCCGATTCCAACCCTGGAAACCCTAAACTGATGCTTTATCAAGGTTCATACGCATGGAACAGCTAAAAAATGTGACTTATTCAAATTTTTTCTTGTAACTTGGACTATTCAATTATTATTCATCGCGAATTATCGATAATTCCGATCGAAATAAATCGCATTCCCAAACCAATATTATAAGCACCAAAAAGTATGCAACTGAGACCAGTGGTGCTTAAACTCAAGCGAAATGCACAATTTCTTCTATTTTGTAAGACAAACTCCCATTTGGATTGGTTTTTTTTTTAAATATTTTCTACTCATAGTGCTATAGTTTGTATAGTAAAGGATGATAGTTAGATCTTTCAGTAACGGTTGGAATTGGAAGTGTTTAGCTGGCAAATCGTCACTTTTGTTACACAAAAACGATGCAACAGCAACAGTATCACAAGGAGTCCATTCACAAAGAATAAACGAAACGGTGGGATTACCAACGATTCTAAATTGGATTGTCATGATCTGAGATCAAAATGAGTCGGTAATGTTGACTTTTGAGGCGGAAGTGTGCTTTTTTTTTTGGGTGCCTACGCGTTTAATGGGATGGTTAAACTCAGATACGCTCGAATATACCCTATATCCATTTAAATTTGAAAAATTCTGGTGGGCAAAAAATGTATTTGTCAGCAAGCTAATGCACCCATTCAGAACGCATAATCTGCGAATTATTTGAAGTTAGCGCGATAACTTGCTTATTAGGGTATTCTTGATGAACAAGCAGATCACACACATAGCTGATGTCAACGGTTTTAATGCATCAATTATCGATCAGCTGATTAAGAAGCGTTCAAATAAGCTCCGCAAGGAAAACATTAGTACGCTTTTTAATCAGAAAGAAAAAACAGCCTATCAACGTCTTCCCTGGGTTCGACGAAAGACAAAAGAACAATACAACAACGTAGTGGCATATATCAAATCTCTTGCTTGGACTGTGAGCACAAGTACATCGGACAAACACGACGAGCTGTTAAGACGAGGTTTGACGAACAGTACAGAATTCAGTAAATCCAAAACAAATTCAATTATTGGCTGCTTTAATGGAAAAAACATCGATACCTATAGCTAAATGGATTTACCTCAACCCGAAAAAATCCAACAGTTTTGGAAAAATACAGAATCCGATCTGAATAGCTAAGGATAAAATTTTTGTTTGAAAAGGTATGGTTGGATACAAAAAAAAAAATACAAAGTACAAAACAACAATGGAAGTTGGAAGATTTCTCATTTGCCAAAACAGTGTTACTAGATATGGGTGGTTTAGGGAATTTACCAAATAATTAAAACCACCTTATTGACATGACATGGGTGATTAAAAAGATGAATGGTCAGATTTATATAATAGAAGCGACAAGATTTCCAAATCGAACAGTCATTTTTCTTGTACGGTTACTAACGAAAGTAGATTCATGAAAGTTGTTACGGACGGGACTAGAGCATGCCTGTCTAAGCTTTTTTTGTACTTTATTAATATTTTGTGCTGTAAAGCAAAGAATGCCTTTGCCGGAAATGCACTGCAGCGGAACTTCACTGCAACTGAATTTTCGTCTGGAATTGTACGAATTAAACCGCACTAAGCGGCAGCGAAATTTCGAGCCTGCGACACTAAAGGGTAGAAATGGTCATATACCCAACTCTGATGTGTCGTTTCGCTGAAGCGCAGTTGCGCCTAATGGGGTCTTGCTTTAAGTATTAAATTTTAATCAATTATTTCGATTCGCAAGTTCCAGATTTGTTTGGGATATTTTGTTCTAACATATTAATGAAAATGGGATTATTATTATAATCTATGAAAATTTCTACTTAATGCTTATTAGAGCACTACAAAACAAATTCGAAAACTAGGTATCTTCGAAAATTCGTGGGAAATTCATTCCGTGGGAGATTCACGATCGTTGGGGATGTTCCGTGGGAATCCAAATTCCGTGGGAGTTTGCCGATGACTCCAAAGTGCAAATGTCAAAATTTAGTCTTCTTCTAAGTACCAAAATATCTTGTATAATTGTATCATTTCGGCCAGTCAGTGCGTGCAATCGATTAATTAAATAGTATAATAGTGTGATCTCTGGAGATCTCCCGAATCACAACCTCGACCACTGGATTACAATTTTGTTTGAAATAAGTAAAAAACAAATAATTTTAGCTTCACATTTCATGTGTCTATCTTTATTTCACCTCCAAACTTCATCAGTTTCCATATTTTTTATTACAGACCTCGTTAAAAGTAGTTTTCCACAATTTTTTTAAATATAATATTTTATTGAATTACAGTATATATTTAAAATTAATATTAAATAATTATATTTTTATTTAATATCTAGCTTTTGACAATAATCAATTTAATACAAATTTATTGAGATATTTAATATTAGTTTAATATATTAGTTGTTATATTTGTTTTTAATGTTTCGCGTTAATAGTTTATGATATAGCCGATTACAAAAGATACACAGAATTAAATATAGTTATTGTTTTTTTATTTATTGTTTGCAGTAGTAATGTTAATATGTATTATAATTATTATGTATTATAGTTATAGTATATATTTATGCATCAAATTAAAACAAAACCATCAGTATATATAATATTATATTAATAATAAGCAATATTATAAATGATTTAAAATAAAGTTTATATACAAAAATGTATTTACTGAATAAATGTTAAATATATTACTCGCAAATAAAGTAATTTACAGAATTTCATATAATAAAAATGAAATCATAAAAAAATCTTATGATTTTTTTTAGTTCAACGGAATTTTAGTAGCCTCTAGCTAATGGTCGATAAATAAACATTTGTATGTACTTTTTAAAATATGTATATGTCAAGGAAGGTAGAATGATATTAGTTTTTTTTTTTTTGTATTTCGTCAGTCAAATGAATTTTTGAACAAGAATAAAATATTTGCTCGGTGGAATTACATAGAGTAAAATATGTAAGTTATAGATTTTTTTTTCAAAAAGTGGAAACAAATTTTAGTCAAAAGAACACAATCAATCATTAACCACTTTTGAAAGAAAAAAAAAAGTTGAACAATTCAGCTTGATATGCACACTAAGAAATAACATTATTGTTTGAATTTGAAAATACAAGTATAGGTAGTTTTAATGTTATGGCTTTGTTTTTTTAAAGCATTTGGCTTATTTTTTTTATTATTAAAATGCTTTTCTTTTGCGTAGGTAAGCTAATTATTGACATTTTTTTCGTTAGATGCTTTGAAATTGACCATAATGTTATCGTTAATATACAAATTTGAGTGCCTTAGTGCTAGATTTCTGTAGGCAAAGAGGTGTTATGAAATTATATATTGTTGTAAGTCTTTCGGAAGAATTTTGTTTAATAATTGTTGTGTAGATAATAAAAGTCATCAGTCCGTTAATTACTTAAATTTTTTGTTTGAAATCCTTTCTTTTTTGAATTTTAATGGTCTGCCTTAATGTAGTTGGTTTAATAATACCATGCAGAAGAGGGCACTTTTCACTTATGTTGTTTTCTTAAATTGTGTCTAAGGAACTGTTCGTTTCAAGGTATAAAGGCAACTTTATCCAACTTATTGCTAAACACTGAAAAGACTTTTCGTAAAGTTTGATCATGATAACGTCTTTCAACAGAGTTGGAGCTAGCCCATTAATTGGATAACCCTAAGATTAGTTAAAGGTAACTGACATGGCTACGCATCACACTTGTTAGTATTTTTCAAATATCTATTAATAATTTAGCCAAAATAAGCGAAAAACAAAAGAAAGACGTAGAGGGTAATACTAAATCAATACTTGATATGACTTTACTACGAAACAAGCTTTTTGGAAACAAATTCTAGATGCTTCTATAAAATAAACTTTTGCGAGGTAATCAGCCACTGAAAATGGTTGATTGCAAGGGAAATTATATTCTAAAGCACGCTTCCGAAATTGCGAATGAACTATGCCGAGTTTACTACGAGCACTGAAAACTGTTTGGAAAATACAAATAAAGTGGGAACACGGCAACAACGGATTCATTTCAGTTTGCAAACTTAGGGCAAACTTTACAATACGTTTTCAAGTTTTTGTTGTATGAAACAAAAATAAACTCAGTAAAGTCAGATAAAAAACATTCAAATACAATGTGTCCTTTTAAAGTTAACCTATGTTTGCAAAAAGAATGTTTTTGAATGGTGGGCTAACAAATGTATGCATGGTTCACTGAAGAATGCAACCGTGCAATAACAAATTTCGAGACTGTGAACGTTTAACTTCTTACTGGCGCATGAAAAGATAATAGCCAAATAACGCATTTCTAAAACTAAGTTTACACGGTCACTGGCGATGATAAATACATGCAAGTGTCAGCCCGCCATAACTATTATAATGTAAATTAAATGTAGATTTTTCTTTCCTTTGGAAATATTATAAATTAATGGTCTTTTAAATTTTAAAGAAATTAAAAAATAAAACAAAGCATAATGCTCATTGTCGATGTTTAAAAAATGGTCATAACTTCAAGGTTGATGGTGGATATCAAAAAAAATTCTGATGCAGTAAAATTAGATCAAAGTTTCGTGAAATGACAATTGTCAATGTATGTCTGTCGTACAGGGTCTAGCAAATACTTAACCAAGTCATCCAGACCACTCCCACAACGATTTCCCATGCAAATAAGTATAAATGCTAATCCCTTGAACCTAGATGAGCGGATATTCTAAGAAGAAATAGGACTATAAAAGGATTTAAGAAAAATATTGCCGTTCCCAAGAACTTAAAAATAAATTACCAAGAAAAAAGAAAACATTGTCTAAAAACCATTAGTAAATAGCAATTGAAAGTGAAAAATACCCTCTTTTTTAAATGTTCTTTTCTCAATTTTGACAATATTATCTGGAAATTTTTATGAATTCAGACTTTTTATTTTCTTTAAATTCCAGTCCTTTTTTGTGTTTATTTTTATAAATTGACATCTTCTTTTTAATTTGTTTTAAAGAAGCTTTAAGTTGCTTAATATTTTTGTATGTATAGAAAAACAAGTACCTACGACAATAATTAGCCGAACAGGCGATACAAATATTTCAAAAAGATATGTTTTTTTAATGCCTAGCGCAATATATTTTTGTTTTTTTGTTTGATAAAGGAAGTAATGATCGAGCAGTTTTTATATGGATTTTTTTAACTATTTGAATGAAAATACAGGTTGGTGTGCAAGGGATAAAGTGTTACTGGGGTAATACTTTACACACAAGAAAAAATATTTAAGTTCTTAAAATAAGATTTTTCATTTTTAATTTGGCACTTATAGCTCCTAAGCAGAACATTGTTTACTTTAATCATGATGGGATAGTAAAATAAATGTATACCCCACTCCTTTGGTGTACTTTTCATCCATTGTTGTTAAGGCCAAAAAGATCGAATTAAATTATAAATTACAATAAAATAAAATGTATGTTGCGTAACACTTGATCCACCGCACCCTTTCGAGATGGCTGAAGGATGTTTAAAATAGAAATCGCCAATCCTACAAAACAAAAAGAAAATTTTAATTTAATTAAAAAGAGAAATACATTACTAGTTTTGATTTTCAAAATACCTATTCAAATACATCTAACAACGAATTGATCCAATATCTAACTACAAAACTAGTACCTCACACATAAACACATCCCATATTTAAAAAATACTCTTCTCATCCATATTTTTTGCTTTTATTTTTAATAATATTTTAAAAAAAAAACTATTACGTTAATTTTTTTTTTGTTTATAATCCATACAATACAATTTTCACAATATCTATTTATAAAGTTAGTTATACATATTTATATATATTCGGTATAATTTCTTTTTTGAATTTCTAAAACAAATATAATTCTACAAAAGAAAAAAAAATTGAGTTCTAAATTTTTAAAAATTAAATAATAATGAAAACTTATATTTTTCAATAATTATAACATTTTTGTCTCCAACATTTATTTTTTGGGTTTTTAAAAAATTCATTATCTCTTTCTGGCATTTCCTGATTTTTTTGATGTTTATTGATTTTGTTATTTTAAATAAAATTATATGTATTTAATTTATAAATTAGTTAAACTAAATTAAATTGTTTTTAATATGTTTATAAATGTATTTCATTTGAATGAATAAATAATAAGTTAGTAAAGTTCTTAGAAAACAAAAAAAAGAAAAATTCAACTTTCAAAAATTACAATTGGTTTCTTAAATCTAAATATAGTTTAGCGTATATATATAAATAATATTGTTGTTTTTATTGTTTAGTGTATTTTCGGGGCACTTCTGTCGTTAGTTTTTTGATTTCGCTTTAGATTTGCGCCACGTTTGATTTGATCCATCAAGGACTCGTGACACAATCGAGGATCGGGCTGTAAATAGAAAGAAGTCACAGAAAATTAGAAACAGTAATTAATATTTAAAATTATTGTTAAAAAAATAAGCTTGTTAAGATTGGCCACATATTGTTTAAAAGCTGTTAAATAAATTATGGCTGCGAAACGAAAACAAATCGAATTATTTGAGCGATTTTAAGTTAAGGCTGTTACTCGAAATTTTCAAATTGAAGCTATCATTGCTGATTGGATATTTTGAGTAGATGAACGGTCAATATGAATATAAGATGACTGATGACTATTTCAGGTGGATTAATCAACCACATATTTAAGGCAAAATAAAAGGATCAATACAAGAAATACCAAATTTCTAGGTGCCTCAAAAAAAAAAAAAAAAAAACAGTACATCCAAAAGAAATGAAAAGTTAACCCCAAATGATACAAAATATTTGTTGTTCACAGCAAAAACTGCTAATTGCGAAAAAGTTATGAACCTTAGAAATGTGTTGATTAGGACTCGCACATTTTAAAATGCACGAGTGTTCACAGTGTTCATACCCATCAGAGGAGATAATTAATCGGGGATGCGAAAAATATAATGAAAACTGACTGGACGATCGTAGAGGGCCATTGGAACTTCATATCGTTCTCTTATGGATGGTGAAACATTTTTCGACTAATGTGTGTCTGAAAAAGCTAAAAAACAAGTTCCTCAAAGGATAATTTTTTCAGAATTTTTTTTTCAAAAATGGTTCTGGAAATTTGCTAATTCCAAAAGTAGAAGAACAACCTTTCGTTCAACAGTAAAAGATTTGATATAAACTTCACCAAAGGACTTCAATCGGATGTCTTTGAAAACGTCACTTATCAGAGTTTGATATTCATTATTTTTTATATAAGCTTTCAGGGCTCATGATATCTGTTTGAAGAATTGCTTATCTTAAACAATATATACCCATGTTTTATCAGGAGTTCCTCAAGGCACTTATGTTGGACCAATACTATTTATTACGTTATTTGATAGTGACTTAAAACTTAGATTATGGTTATAAAAACACATTTGGTCATTTACTTTTACAAATTGACAAAGTATCGGAATCGGAAGGGATCCTCTCCTCTGATGACCTTCTCAAGATGCACATGGTTGGAACAAACAAATTTCAGTTATGTAATAAAGTAGCCGGAGTTTTTTTTTGCTGATACAAGCACCATCTCACTACTGCATTGAAATAAATGACGATTATTTCAAAAAATTAGTTCCTAATCCCGAAATTGGTTTGACAAAATGTTCTTTAAAAAAGCTCCAATTGGTCCCTAAAAATAAGGATAGGTACGAAGTAGTCAGAGAACTGTTTTTTGTTAAAAACTGTTTACACTTGGCATTACAAAAATATAAATAGAACAACATCATCTGGGTTTTAATGTTAGTCTTATGATGATCTTTATCAAATATTAACATTAAATCATAACTTCTTTAATTATTTATTTTTTAAGTTAAAATTAACGGTTAGATTTTGTATACATCAAAAAGTGTTCATTTTTTGAACTGTGTTTTCAGGTTTACAATCTGTCGACTTAATCAGATGAACAATGTGATATTTTAGTTCTGAGGTTTGTTATTTCAAATAAATTAAGGAGAGTCCTGGATTATTTTCTTTTTATTTAAGAAAGAACTCAATAAAAGAATGTATCTTTATCACTCCCTTGTTTTAGTAAGTTACACAAAAAAGAACAACCAACCAACAACACTGTTACAATTAAATCCGTGTCACACTTTATTTCTTACTTTGTTTCAAGTTTATGACTCTTAGTTTTGCTCGCAGCTATTTGACGTACGTCGATACTGGGAACTTGGTCGTGATAAATTTTTCGGATTTTGATAACACTATAGATATAATATTTTTGTATATATAAAATAATATATCATATACATATGTATATGAATAGTCTTAAAAAATTCTTACCAATGCTTTACTGTTGATTAGATTTCGCACAGCGAATGCTCGTCCAGAGATGCCCTGTTTGGCCAATTTTGCATTAAGATTCTCTAGGAATTCAGCTTTGGTCTTTGATCGGATGCTACCTGATTTATCGTTATTCACTGACGAGTAGTCTATAGAAAAAAAAAAATAAAAAAATAAAAAGAGAAATTATTTAATTGCTTATAAGAACTATCCACATAATTTTTAAGGTTACAAAATCGAAACAAAGCATATTATATTATTTATTATTTTGTGCAAATGAGGAATAAAATTCATCACACGGGAAATGAGGAAAAGAAAAATAAGTTTATAAAAATAAAAACAAATGACATGACAAATGCATTTGCAACATAATTTACATAGATTATTAAAAAGAATATATAAATCTGAAAATGAGCAAAAATTTAAACAAGGCTGGAATATAAAATTTAATTTGTATATTATCAATTCGATTAGCTTGCCAACTTAAAAAGGCTGAAAAACTGTTTTAGAGAAATTTAAAATAAACAAAACTATCCAAGAAGCTTAGAAAACAAATTTAAATCAAATACAGAGTACACAAAAAATTTTATCGAAAAACAATAGCTTTTTATAAAATAACTCGATAATGAAAGCAATAAGCTACATTTCTCTTAAAAAACGACTCGATTCGATAAAGTCGGCAATGGATCTGAGACCTAACAATGTGAAAATTTTACACATTCAAACCAACTTGCAAACATTACTCACTAAAAAGTATTTCTTACAAAAATTAAGATTTCATATTTATATGCAAAAATAGCTTTTTTCGCGTATCAAAATCAAACAGTTTGCAATCGATTTCATACGTTTACATTAACACGAAACGTTCAAATACTGATAGATGAACGAAAGAAAATAACAGCATCCTTTCGTTCATTTATTTTCAAGTATCTGGCAAAAACTTCAACTCTGTCAAAAGCGAATGACGTTAATATTTGTAGTTGCAGATGACTCTTACCGCGAAGAGCTAACCAATCAAAAAATTCGAATTTGACGTTTCTCAAGAATTTACTCATGAGAGATTTTTCTCTCTTTTGAGAAATTTTGACAGTAACGAACAAAGCTAATGTTAAATATGGTAAGGTTTAAAGTTCGTTAATTGTAAGTGAAATATTCTCATCTCGGTTCCAAACCAATTCGAGCTTTTGAGAAAGGCGTAGGAGCGCCCTGATTCTGTAGTATTCAAATTCCCTTAGATCGTAATTGATTTAGAACGAAACCATATTTTATAGAGAAAACAGGGCCTTTTTAACGGCACACTTTGACCAAATCAGTTAATATGACCTCGACATTTCGCATGCAGTACTTCGTGTTGAGTTAAAATTGGCATCCTAGTTTCATACTACAGTTTTTAGTAAGTTTTTAGATGTGGCAACACTAGCGTGAACATGTCAAATTTGACATTGTCAGCGTACATTTTGAAATTTTTAATGTTAATCGAAACTCAAAAAGTTTTGTCATGCGAGCGCTGTTTATGTTGTTTAAAGTTACTCAAAACATTCAACTTGTTCTAAAAATGCTATTGAAACGTGAACACTTGCGTGCAATGATTTTCTTTGATTTTCGACGTGGATTTTACCGAAAACATTGTGCCGATTAACTCGCTTCGAATTTTGGTATTGAAGCATCACATATTGGAGCCACCGTTTTTCGTTGGTTTCCCAAATTCAATTGTAGTTGCAGTTAGCTGCAAGACGAATTTCAGAAGACAGTTCAAAATCAGTTATTGTGCCAGTAGTCACAGAAGCCGACCCTTCTTGGAGCTGTTATGTCAATTATTATTTTTGGTATTATAAGGCTGCTGTATTGGATTGAGACAACTTCAAGAGTATTAAAGTAGAAAAAACTGTTTAAGTAACTTTGTTTCAATGATCACGCAGACGAAAGAAATAAGGCTTGTCTGAGTAGAAAATTCCAAAACGACATTATGTTTTTGATCCACACAAATGCAAGATCTTCTCGAAAGGACTTGAAAAGGATGATGGATTTTCGCCAAAAAAAAGTGTTTCGATATGTTTTTTGGAATAGTTCAAAGTTATTTTGGACTATTGGAGTGTTTTAATTGGACCAATGTGAGTTTGCTTTTTAGGGCTCTACGATTGTACCTAATTTATAGATGTAGCACATGGAAAGTAAATCAATCAATCAGGAATTATTATCTTCTTAAGAGTGTTTTTATTTTGCATTGAGAAGTACTCATCGCCTTAAAAAAAGAGCTGCAAAAGAGACTAAAGAATCAAATTTCGTCGGGTGGTGGCACGTTACAAATTTGGATCCATTCACCCAAGTGACGAGAACATTATCTGATGGTACAAGGAAAACAATCGGGATGGAATCATAATGTATAGGCCACCGAGTTAGTTGAAAAAGCCGCATTTAAAGCAAACATTCAAAATGAAATTGAAGCAACAAAAAAAAAAAAAAAAAACTTTAAAAAAAAGTAAGCCTTAGAAAAAAAAAAAAAAAAAATTGGCAAGCACCTCATAATTTTGTTAAACAAAAGATTTAAAAAAATAAATAAATATGAAGCATCAACAAAATGCAGCATGTCGGTGAAAATGTTCTTCCTTCCACATGGTCAGAGCTGGAGCGTATCCCACACATACAAGGAAGATGTCATTGTTCCTCCATTAAATTACAAAAACCAACACACACACAGAGTTGTGTGTTTTGTTTCAAAAAAACTTCTCACGATATTGATGGTTAAGAGAGCGGAAAAAAACCCAAAACACAAAATCACTCTCTCCACATTTTTTTTTTAGGAGTTTGCTTGTTTCATTTACTTGTGTTCGTCGGATACTGTCCTCCCGAGGGAGCTCCTACAGATGCTGCAGTATGTTGGTGGTAATGCTGCTGCTGATGATGCTGCTGTTGGCCATGACCAAATGTTGTTTGTCTAGGACCGATGACGACACTGCCGACGCCGCCAACGTTTCCACTGCTTCCATAAATTGGAGCATTATTAGTCGATGGATTACAATGAATAGCTGTTGTGGACATAAAGGGATTTGTGGTGACGAAAATCTTTTGCTGAGAACTACTGTGCCTAGTCGGAACTGGAGGTTGCTTGTGATGGAGATGAACAACACCGCTGGATTGTGGTCGTTGTGTCGAATGGTTGTTGTTATTGTTGGTGGTGCTGCTGCTGCTCTGAAGATGGTGATACTGTTGCGAACGTAAATGATGATTTTTTGGAATAGTAGATGTCGATGAAGCATTTAAAGGAGCAGAAGAAGCAGCGACATGATTGGATGAGTTTGAGGATATGCCAGTTATATGGGCGGGACCGCGAAGGCTCCTCGGCATTGTAGCCGATGCAACGGGTGGTGGTGGTGGTTCTTCTTGGGGAGGAGGACCAGAATAGTGAAGCTGCTGATACTGATGTTGTTGATGGTGATGCTGATGCTGATGCTGATGGACTGCTGATGCAGCGGCAACTGTTTGATTGACATTTGGATGGGTGAACGACATGGATTGGGCTGCTGCATTTTGTAATTGAGATGAAGATGATTGCAATGGTTGAGATGGGGGTTGATAGAGAGATGATGATTGTGGTGGATTATTAAAATGATGATGGTTGTGGTGGGTTGTGGAAGAGTTACTAAAAGTGATACCATAGATTTGATTTTCTTTACCGTCGTATTGTTGCTGCGCCTGTAGATGTTGTTGCTGTTGTTGTTGATGCTGCTGATGCTGATGTTGTTGCTGTTGATGCTGTTGCTGCTGCTGACCCTGGTGATAACGATCGTTCGATTGGCGTGAGTATATCTGCTCTGTCGTGGCTGTGTTGTAGATTTGGTTTAGTTGCTGTTGCTGGTGCTGCTGTTGCTGCTGCTGGTGGTGATGATGATGATGCAGTGGCGAACTTGGTGTGGATCCATACAAAGGCTGGTGATGGGCGCTTATCATGGAGCGATTATTGTCTTGCTGGTGCGCTGCTATTTGGTAAGTCCCATATTCTGACTGTGGCTGTTGCTTATTAAGCCGGGCATTTAGTTGAGCAATCAAAATAGGATTTGTCTTTGGCTGGGCTGGTGGAGTGTGTGTGTGTTGCTGTAGCTGTGGTCCTGGACTAGACGAGCGGAAGCTGGACATACTACTAACTTGCTTTGGCTGAGCGTAAATGCCCGGTGAGTTGCAACTCGTTCTGAAGGACTGTAAAAGAAACAAAACATTGATGAAAACTTGACAATTTTTTAAAAAAGAACAAACATTTAAAAGCTCAGGCCTACTTTGGTAGCCCTAAGGCATCCCATGAAAAACCCATACAAAATAAAAAGAATGAACTAAAAATAAAACTTACAGAATTACTATCACAATTGTTATGATTGTTTGTGTTCGTTGTGTTATGTTGTTGGTGTTTTGGCGGTTGGGGATTTGGTGGGGGTAATGGTGGGGGTACCATTGATTGCTCATGCGGCGGCGGTGGTGGTGACGGCAATTGCTGCTGCTGCTGATGCTGATGATTGCTTTGCTGGTGGCTATAATTTCGATAGTGACTACCACGATCATTGTGGTTATATTTTTGCGGCTGCTGTTGTTGGGATTGTTGTGAATGAGGTTGAGGATGTTGATAGTGTTGATAGACTTGTTGTGTTTTCGGTGGTGGTTGTGGTGGTAATTTATTGTATATATTCTCAACTACTACTGGGGGAGCATCATGCATCAGGGGAGTTGTTGAATAAATGTTGTTCTCATGGTTTTGACTCTGGATTGTGTTTCGTTTTTTTTTTTTTAATGATTCATTATGTTTGGAAAGGAATGGAAGGATTTGAAAAAGAAAATTAAAATTTTAAACAATAAAAATGTGAAAATTATATAATCAAAAATATAAAATACATCGGGGATTAAGGGGAATTACATTGTCTACGCCAATTCTCACCTGAATCGTTGCAGTCTGTTGCTGCTGTTGTTGATTTAACATGTTTTGTGCTCTCCTGATAGCGCTGGGGCTCGCCGGCGTATGCCGTATCGCAGATAATGCTTTAACAGTCTCAGCCACTTTTATTGATGCAGCGGCTGCTGCTGATATAGTCTGTGGAACACTGTTTGAGTGCTGCCGATCCAACAGATATGCCGGTGGTGGTGGCAAATTTTCCACAGAATTATTCATTGTATTTTGTTGAATTAAATTTGGTGAGTTCTGTGGGTGGTATTTTTGATGTTGTTTTTTGGTTTGGTTTTGTTTTAAGAATTTGGTTTAGGAAAGGCATTTGGGATAGTAAGGTGTATAGTTTTTTTTTTGTTTTTTTAAGTCCAAATTTTTATAAGAATTTATATGATCGGATGTTTAATTAAAGATTTGTTTATAGCTAGTTTTTGTGTAGCTTTGAATTCGGAAGCAAAAATTATGATGAATGAGTTTTGAAATAAAAAATAATATGTCTTATTATAAAAGCTTAGGTTATGATCATTTTTGTTGAACACTCAAAAATTGGCGTTAACCTAATTTCAAATACTGACTGGAGGTGCCTGCCGATTATGATTTTTTGCACTAAAACGAGCAACACAAAGCAAATAATGTGACGACTTTTAAAACATATAGTGTATTAATAGCAAAAACAAAGCGTTAGCGGTTTTCCCAAAAGAAAGCATCGTTCACCAAGGAAGGTCATTATCAGCCTTTTTTTGACTATCTGCAGGAATTTGAAAGTGTAGCGAAGCACTTAAATTTTATGTCGATTAAGCCATCATAAGCTTAACTAACGTCAGCGAACGAGCTTCTTGAAAAAGAATGTCAAATGATTACCAGTCTTATATTGAACTCTTGTAAAGAGTGTGTTTGATAGTCACAATTATTGGAGAGCGATCAATGGAAAAAGGTTAAAAGTTTACAAAATTTCGGATCTATGATCGATACTAGGTAGCATGGGAAGACTACATCTTGATTCGAGAAACCCTGTGATGAATGAAGTGGAAGAAAAGTCCCTTTAATTTTAATGTAAATTGTAACCACATTAAAACCGAAAGGATTCCCGTTGATTTCTGATACAGAACCAGCGAACGTTTTGAGAATTCAGTACAGCACCACGAGCGGAAGGAATATTCGATACTTTTCACCACGGGATTAAGTGTTTCATAAACAAAAAAGGACCCAGAACGCACTTCGGTTATAGCTAACTCCAGTACTAGAGAGATTTGACAGGTGCTGAATTTTTTAACGAAAAAAGAAGACTACATTTTTACTTGAGCAGATAAAATTTTGAAAATTTTGAAAATCGTTTGGCAGCAGTCTTTCTCTTTTCTTCATCGTTCTCTACTTATTTTACTTCTTTTTTTTCGATATAAATTGTAGTAGATTAATGGTCGGGTTTCTCTTGTACTAAAAGATCTCGAAAGAATAAAGTAAGGGTTGATCGAGAACAAAAATTTGCTACCTAATTTGTTTGAAAACGTTTTCGAAATGACAACTTGTTTCGGAAAACTGTGTTAGATGATATCGCCCAAGTCATAAAATGTCATTTCGTTCGATAATCGAACAAATTTCCCAAAATCTACTCCTTGGATAAATCTCCAAAGCTTAGACCATTGAAACACGACAAACAGACAGAACAAAAGAAAGAATAACCGAGAACTCGTGTCAACAGCATGTGGTTGGTGTCGTACGGTTCTCCATCCGACCACTTCCACAATGATGTCTCTAATCTATCGGAAATGACATATTTTTACAAAATACAACAACAAAGAAGAAATAAATAAAAAAAAAAAAAAACAGTGGGAGTGGTATTGAAAATACATTTGCAGGCAAATCTTTAAATTGGAAGAAAGTAATCTTCAACTTACTTTTATTCAATTTGAGAAAATAAGAAAACAAGGTTTTGATAAATAAAATAAAATTCCAAGAAACCCATCCTATTATTTTTTAAGAATATATTTTAGGGTAACTATATGCTTAAGAATAATCATTACTCACCGGTGTCGATTGGTTATGACTTGGTGTTACGGACGAACTACGTCTTACTGGTGGCGGTGGTTTGGCTGTATTAACCGAGGAACGTCTTGCGATTCGAGTGGCACATCCTATTTTTATTTGTTCAACAAACAACGAAAAAAAACACATATTAGAAAATGTACAAAAAAGAAACTAGAACAGAAACTAATTAAAATTACGATTAATAATTGATTATTTTTATTTTTACAATTTCAAACATTCAACAAATATTAATTAATGCAGTATATATATTATATAGTGTATATTTATATACAATCAACCACAAGACACCAATACATAATAATATACTTTATATTTTATTATTATTTAATACATTTTACCATCTCATTAAGTAATTATGTTTTTTTCTGTTTTAATCCAATTATTCATCTTTGATATGTTTTTGTATTATTTATTGTGTTTAAGATAATTTTATTGTATTTTGTTTTATGAAATAAATTTTGGTATTCCTTGTGTAATTGGATGAGATATAGATGATAAATGAGTTATGAGCAACGAATACACAATCAAAAAAAAAAAAAAATATGCTTAAATCATCAACAAAAGCACAAAATTAAAAAAAAAATAAAATTTTATCTTTGAAACAATAAGCTTTTTAAATAAAACACCAAATTAAAATAAAAAAAAAACGGATTTCAGGATTATGGTTGCGTTGCAAAATTCATTATCATATTATTATGACGTTAGTGTGTAACAATTTGGGGCAGTTTTGAACATCACATAAAAAAGGGGTATTTTCTTTGAACGTTAGAGGGTTCCCATCACCAAAATCGCATTACAAGCTTTATATATGTGCTTGAGTATGTACAGAAATATGTGCCGCGATCTAAATATGAGACTGATTCTTTTTAACTTAAAAAACTCATAAGAACTTTTATTTTAAGGTCGAATTTTATTATCCAGTGATTTGTCGAATTGATATTTTTCTCAGTGTATTTTATACGTTTTTTTTACTGAACCACCAAATGATAATAATTTAAGGTAGCATTTTTTGCTGTTTCGTATGAAAACAAAAATATGAACGACGGTGACGCTTTGAAAACTAATTCTTAGTTTTACTTGCTTCCTTCCAAATTGAGTTTAAGTTTTTTGCCTGTTATCACATCGCAGAGTCAAAAGTCCACAAGTCAAAACCTTAAACTCACTTGAATGGGTTATAAGTCCACAAATCGTTCATGACTTCTTAACTGGAGAACGCTCCAAATTTTTCCTCAAAATCAAGGTGGAGGGACAAAACTCACCAGGAACTAAGTCCACCAAGGCGCTTAGATCCGACTTTGTGGTAACTCAATCTAATCTAATAAAATGAACTTAGTTCCCATGTAAGGTGGTAACGTTCTCCGCTTGCTTATGAGGACTTAGTACCCCTATCGAGGCATTAAGAGGGAATTAACTTTGATCCTTGCTTTACTTCTTGTTGCTCGAAGTTAGAGTTTATTTCACATTTGAAGGGAATCAAAACCACACGGTTTGTTTGAAATTTAATTCCCACTTCGCACCAGAACTATCCACTTGACCAAAATCGATTTAGTGCCCACAAAGAGGACACTATAAGTCTCGTGTTTGACTTTGTTCATGGGAACTTATTTCCATGCACCGTTTATCTTAGTTTGAATCGAAATATTGAGAAGGAAGATTTGTGTTTCGGGGCATTTTGGCAAAGAAATATTAAAAAAAAAAATGCTCAAAAATTCAGCCGATTTTTAATATTTTTCATCGAATGCTCGAAACAAAGTCTTCTTCAGAAAATTAAGGATCACCTTTTCTTTGATCAAAATAATAGCAACATTTTGCATAGAAATAGACTTTCCACTCAAAATGTCGAAGAGGGAGCTTTTGAACTTTTAAGCATTATAAAATATTTTTTTTTAGTAGTTTTTGAGCCACCTAATGTTTACAAACAGAAACAATGTGAAGTATTTGTGGACTTATGGCTCACTTCCATTTAAGAGTTATGGAACAAAGTATCATTTTGGCTCACTAGGGTAGGTTATAATCTTCATAATAAATTTATGGACTTATACTTAACCAAACTGGTCAAAAATCCATTAGGGACTTTTGTCCCGTCTGCCATTTTTGAACGCAAGTTAAAATACTTGACTGAGTTCAAAGAAAGAAATATTTAACTATGGTCCTTTGAGACACGCTTTCAGGTACTGCCTAAATGTTAGTCGATGTCGTTTTTGTTACATTTGGTAAAATATATCAAACTTGTTAAGATTTTCCTAGGCCACCCTATAAACAAAAATGTCATTGTTTTTGAAAAACATAAACTTTTAGATTTGCAAGACTTCTTCCTCAAATCTACGAAATAAATTAATCAGTCTCATAATTAGATTTGTTTTAATTAATTAAATCAAATTAAAACAATTAAACAAAACTGTTAAACAACACATAGGTAAACAAAAATTATAAAATAAAATAAAAGCAAAAAAACAAACCCGACAACGAAGCCGGACGTGGTGAGATGCTCGGCTTCACCGTCGCTACCACTGGTGGCGGCGGCGTCGCTGTTGCCACCCTTGGGTGTAACGCCGGCGATGACGGTGAAGATGACAACAATGATGGTGATCTAAGGATTTGATGCGAAGGCATTGATGGTATTGATTGTGATGGTATTGGTGGTGGCAATGGTGGTAATGGTTTTGAAATAATTTTCGAATTCAATTTTTTTTGCTGTAGTTGTTTAGGTGACTGTTGTTGTTGTTGTTGCTGTAATGCTTGTTTAAGCTGATTTGAATCTAGTTTCTGCTGTTGAGAACGTAGCTTCTCATCTAAACACGCCTTAAAGTCTTTGCTCAATGGTGAAATGGTGGTGGTGTTGTTGTTGTTGTTCTTACTTAATTCATTATTATTGTTATTGCTTAAACTATTTAAATTTGGTGTTTTCCTATCAACGATACGGTTCAAGTTCAACTTGGACAATTTGTAATCGCCATTTGACCCAACACTACTACTATTACTATCAGCTGATGGAAGCAGCGAAGGCTTCTTCAGCATTTTCGTACCTTGATTGTTGTTGAGAAGTGTGTTGCGATTGTTATTGTCCGCCGCCGTCGTCGCCGGTGATAGATATTGTTCGCTGCGAAATGAGCTCAGCCTTTGTTTGGGATTCTCCAGACCACTGGTTGCTTGTTGTGTTAAGGACGCTGTCAACGATGCTGATCCAGACGATGATGAAGGCTCTGGAGTTTGTGGATCTTTTGTACGAAGCACAACAATTTCGGAATTTTGTTTGCAATAATCAATATCTGGAGTGCATGGTATTGTATGATCATAGATCACAACCACTCCACTTCCAGAATCATTGTCATTTAACGATCGTTGTGCATTTGATATGGAATCTTCTCCAGCATCAATGGAAAGATCATCGCCATTTGTTTCGGATTGTGCAAAATGAGCAAATGTTGGATTTTCAAATCCCAATGAACTTGTCTCACTAACAAAACGACTCAACTCAGAGTCCGAATAGGCGAATTTAGCTGCTTCACTTGCTGTTGTACTTTGTGTTGAATAGTTGAAGCTACCGATGGAGATCTTATCGGAATCGGCATCGGTTCCACTTCCATTGGTTGTTACTGTTGGGGCTTGTTGTTGTTGGGTATTATTGCTGTTGTTGATAACATCCTTCAGGGATGGAGTCAAAGTTGCTGTTGATGGATTCTCATTATCCGTACTGCTGTGGGATTTTTCACGTGCTTCATGCTCTCGTTGGAAGGAGTCTAATTCGCCAATAAGATCATTTAATTCTTGAATGGAGTCTTCGTAAAGTTTGTCTATTTGGTCTACACATGGTGTGATGTGATTAAATGTGTGTGTGTGTGGGTTGAGTTTTTTTTTGTTGTGGATAGAGAACATTGGAGAAGGATATTAAGGATCATTACGGGATCATTGGTGTGTTTTTTTTTGTTTGTTTAAAGTGTATTCAGCGGGTGAGTGAAAAAAGAAAGAAAAAAATAAACGAAAACAATAAAATATAAAATAAAAATAAATTAAAAATTCACAAAGCATTCAGTTTTACTATAATATAAAAGACTACAAAATTAAAATCATTTTCTACAATAATTTCAAGAAGGTATAGATTACATTATAGGGGCTTTGTTCGGTGCTATTTAATTATAGAGAAGGTGCTGTAACGTGCTATTTCAGGATACAAGGATGTAGATTTAGCTTGATATTTTTTTAAGACTACTGATTTTTTTTTTATTAAAACTTTTTTAAAACTCTTGGTATAAATAATGCTTTAAAATATTGTAAGTTCGATGGGAAATAAGCTGACAGAATACTGGTTCGAAATTTGTCCTGATTCCGAGGCAAAGTCTCAGTTTCTAAATTCACTAGGAAAAAGCTATTTCTAAAGTTGGGTGTACGGACATTTAGAAGCTTCTAAAGGTAGATAGAATATTAACAAAAACATCTCTAAGCTTTGACTGAAAATTCAGGAAGTGTATTCCTCAAAAACAACTCTGAAGATTTTGATAAAATTTCCCCAAAAGCCTTTTCAAGGGATCCTGTGGAGTTATTAGACGAACGAATGCACTAAAAGAAATGACTATGAATTATGTGAAAGAACAATTCAATCCGGCAAAAGAAACTTTTCATTCATTGTTGATGAGTCTTAAAAACCAAGAAAACAATAATTAATTGAATTTGCTCGAGATTCATCAGATTGTTCCATTCATCACACTTTGATATCGTGATTTTTATTTCCCGTTTTTTGATTCGCTATTTATTTACTATTTAATTAATAAAAAAAAAATCTTTTTCTGTTTATAAAGGGGAACATAGACATAATCTTTATTCTCATTTCGTAGTCTAGTAACTTTTTATCAATAAAAATAGCCTTTTCTTTAACCGACTCATACACCTTATTAAAAAACAGATTATAAATAATTTATAAGACTTTATTGGAATTTAATTCATTTATCATTGTTTTAATTGCATTTACGTGATGCAACTTAGAGAAATACAAAAAAAAAAACAACAACAATTACTGGAGATAACTGCCAATCCTTTCATGCGGACTTGGCGGACGCTATAGTTGTGTTTTTTTTTTTTTTTTAATCTGATGCTTTATTACGAATTCTATCTTGATATTCAGCATTCCGCTATGACTTATTCAATAAATAATATACGGATTGATGATTTCATGTCAAACAAGGCGTCGTCATCTAAATTTTATGGAATCTATTAGACGCCTGACGTATTGCAACTACATACATCAATTGATGGATGGCAGAGACAACCTTCATGGGCTGATTTAAAGCCATGAGATATGTGGGTTAGAGCCGGAATAATGTTTTTGTTTGTCAATGAAAGAAAAATTGAATAAAAATTGCTGTTAGCATTAGAGACGCGATTAAAACTTGAGTTAGCTCATAGGCCGTTTAAAAATAATATCTTCGCTATGTCTTTGAATGCGCATAATCTGTGTCAGACTGCTACGCCGAAGGTTCCGGGTTCGATCCCTTGTAGCTGCTGCGTCATCAATTTGTTGTTTACAATATGAAACGCTATTTTATTTCTATTAACTTTAAATTTTTGAAAAGTAGGTACACTATGGCGTATACGTAATATTCACGGCAATATTTTTTCATAATCATATCGCAAGCAACTTTGGTAACTTTAAGACTCAATAAAAGTAAAATCCCACCTTTTAGTAAGATTGCAATCACTAACTTGAAGAGCAAGCTGGAATTGGTAAAGCAGCTAGAGGTACTGGTCCAGCAGCGTGATTTTCCACTTGGATGGTTGGAAGAAGTTAGTTCGAGGCAGCTAAACTGGATGTGATGGTCAACAGCATGCAAGTTTTGAGATTGTTTGTTCGGAAACATTTTAAACGAGAATTAGCCTCCACCAACATCAATTGAACCTCCGTAAGGCCTTAACGAGTTTGAGACTTCAAAATATTTTATGCTCGCATAAATAATGAACCGGTAGGAAGTTCGAAACTCCCTAAGGTCTAATAAATTGTGCTTTTTTGTTTTTAATTTTTTTAATAGAAGACGTCTTGCAATAATTACGCCGACGAAGAGCTCGAGCTAATTTTTGATGACTTTTTAACTGCTCAAAAAACTCAAAAAAGACCAAAGGTTTAAGGTCTCAGAGGCGCACACAACACGAGAGCTCACTCGAGTCTTCGAACACACTATCACTCACAGAACCAATGTTCCCGATAGAACGTGTGTCGTGTTGGTGGACAAGGCTAACCCTATCCCCAAATACTCGCAGATCCTTCTCGACATTTTTTCACTACAATCCTTCCTAATTGTTTGCGTAGTTGGACGATACAACGCACCATAATATTTCCATAAAACAGGAAGCACAGTTATTACAGAATTGATTATTTCTGTTGAACAATTGAAAAATTTTATTTTAGCACGTTGACCTGAGAATTATTTAATGGCTCACATTTTTCCCTTGGAACTAAATCACCAGCTGTCAAATAGACAGCGCAGCCAATATGTTAAGCATGAATTGGATCACCCTTTAAAGAAAAGATTGTCTCCAAGCTAATGGCAACTATTTTTTTGGTGGTAAAGTTCCAGGCTTAAGTATCCATTGAAGCAATGCCGAAGATGTCAAATAAGATCGTACAGAGTTAGTAAGACTTTAAGCCTTAAGCATTAAAATACTTCTTCAAAAATCTCCAAGATTCCAAGGATGGAACAATTCCTCAAATGAAATTTGTATGTCTGGGAAAAATTATTTCCGAAATGTTTAAATATTGTCAAGTTAAAGCAGGAAGTACACTATACAATCATCGTTCCGATAATAGTATAAAAGTTGAGTCGATTGCGTTGATTGTATCGTGTGTGTAGACGATGTGATCCGCTGTACCGATATCGCATGATGGAATGCTGTCGAGCGAAAACAAGATGTCGTCTACTTCTACTTTTATGAAATCGTAAGTAAATCGAATGGTATGTGTGCTCTCTTGCGATATCGTTATCGATGTCAGAACGACTCAAGTCTGAACGACGATTGTATCGTGTATTTCCTGCTTAAGGTTCATACGGGCAGTTGAAAAGAACTACCTTATAAAATAAAAATTAAATTCTTAAATTAAAAAAAAATATTCTGTACTAAAATGAGGATAACTCTACTTTTGCTATCTATAGACCTTGTTCTCACAGAGCAAGGACCCTTAGTCTACAATAATTCTATTTACTTTTCTATTTCAAGGAGGTATCCTTTTTTATCAAGCTCATTCTAATAATTTCAAACTAAGTCTACAACCAGAAGATAATTATAATTACTTTTTTATGTTTGTATATTTTCAAAACAATACAACTACAAATCAAATCTTAAAATCTCTTTTAGACTGTCATCACTTACCGTTATCCTTTTCACTAGCAACTGCATCGTTTGCTCCACCTTTTACCGTGAGTTCATCTTTGCGTGTTGACGAATTGACACTCTCTCCGGAGGATATCGAATGATTGCTTCGTCCACCTGTCAGTGGTAAAATTGGACTACTATTCACAGCAGCCGCTTGCTTCTCGAACATTGAAGCCTTTTGCAGAACTGACGCCCTAACACGTTCATCACATTCAGTAGAATCCTGATTGCTAGGATCTGTTGATGATGTACAATTTTCTTGTTGATCATTGGAATTAAATGCATTATTAGTACTGTTATTAGTTGCACTGTCAGTCTCTGTGATTTTCAAAACATCCTCTCCTTCTGCGTCTCCTCCATCATCGTCATATTTCAAATTCAACGATGTTGGAGAGCAGGAGGAATTATTATTTGAAGCTGGATTAATATAGCCCACGACTAGCGGAGCACTTGTAGACAATGGTGTTGCAGGCGAATTAGTTAGGAGCGGCGAATAGTGATTATGTGGTGTGGACGCACCACTGGACGGTGTGTATGTACTGTAACCGATATTAGTTTGATGCGATTCAATGGATGGATGACTATGCAAGGAGGGAGTGTTTGATGAGGAATGATTGGGATGGTTAGCTAGAGAGGATTCTGATGAAACAGAACTGTGGGAATCGGTAGATTGTTGCTGTTGCAATACAGAATGATGCGATTGTTGCTGCTGTTGCTGTTGTTGTTGCTGTTGCTGTTGAATGGGTTGCTGTTGATGTTGCTGCAATTGGTTGATTATTTGTTGCTGTTGTTGTTGCTGTTGATTTGTTTGTATTTTCTGGGCGGCCATTGAAGCCAACTCAGACATATTAACATAGGTTGGTTGTGGTTGCGATTGTTGCTGCAGATAATGTGGTTCCTGCAACTGTTGTTGTGGTTGGGGGAGATGTGACAGTTCTGTCAAGGGTTTAAGCATGAATGGCGGTTAGTTTCATTAGTTGTTATTAGATTAAAAGCTTTTAAGAGAACAACGGAACATACCTTTAGTTACATGGGCTGGAATTGGTGATGGACACTGACGTGGTAGTAAAACTGTACCGTTACGTGTGGAATTGTTCGCTGACAGAGGGCGTTCTAGAGACGAGCATCGCTAAAAAAACAGAACAAAAAACAACATGTGAAATTGGAGAAACAATTCTAATAGTGACAAGATGCTGGAGGGAATCTTAAATAAAGCATGGCTGCATATTAATTTGCAGTAGTTTTTTTTTTTTTTTAAGTACGAATGTTGCTAAGCAAGTCTTGACATCTTAAGATGTGGCAACACCAGTGTGAATAGGTATGTTAAATTTGTCACTGTAACGTTTGTGATAATTGTGAATGGTACTCAGAATGTTTTGTCATACGAGTGCTGTTTGTTTTGTTTACAGTTATTTGAAACATTCATTTAGGTCTGTTGGCTGATGATATTGAATCGTGAACATTTGCGTGCAATGAACTGATGTTGCATGTGACAAAATTGTGAGGCATTAGTTCCACTCGCACACATTCAGTATTGGATTCAAAAATTGGCAGCTTAAACTATTTTTTTGCGGTGAATACCACAATCGCTGAAAAACATCGTATTGGTTTGTGCCAAGAAATGCTGGAAAAGTTCAAACGCGTTACTTTGAAATCTTTGAACTAGTGACAGTCGACGAATCGTGGATCAATGCACATATACCAGAAACTAAACGACAATCCAGTGTATGGGCCTTTCAAGACCAGACAAAAAGTTTTTCGAGCACAAGAGGAATTTCGAAGAAAATGGTCGCTTGTTTTTTCGTCGGGGAACTTTGGAGCATACATAATCTAGAATTGATGAGTCATCCGCCGTTTCCTTCTGATTTGGCACACATAAATTCTTCTCATTCCCGCACATTTAAATGTTTTTTTTACGCCTTAAAAAACGGTTGATGCATTCAAAATACATGTCCTAGAGGAATCTCAATTGAAATGGAAAAAGCGCTTCTAGAATTAGTGCGGAACGCATGCAAAAGTGTATTGATCTAAATGTAGAATATTTTGAAAATGAATTAAGCCATTTTGGATTTTTAATATTAATTTTAACTTTTCTATCTCAAAACTTAAGTAGCAACCCTCGTACTGTTTAGGAATAATAATTTTTTTTCACTAAGACTATTATTTTAATGAATAAGCTTCATTGCATTCATTCATGTTGGCCATTTTGTTTCTATTCGGGATTAAGGGGCTGCATGAACAGGGTCTCCCACAGGTATCTAATGCATTAGCTGTGGGACACCCTGTGATTTTACGTGTAATGTATGCGACGCAGTTTTTTAAATGATTACAAATATATATATGAGGAGCGTTGTGTTGAGGGGATTGTCTAAGTATTCTATAACTAAAAGGTGCTTAAAAAATTAAAGAAAACAAAATAAAATTTAAGGAATAGATCCTTGAGAAAAATGAGTTTTTACTTATAAATTGGGCAAGCAGGCACAGGCAGATAGAAAAGACTGAGACACAGGCGATTTACGTTGTTCCAGAGGAGAGGGTCTCTTACTTACCGGCCGATATCCTGTCTGTGGCCATGGAAAGAATTAAAATTAAGTCAAAGGGTGGTGTATAGTTTTGTGTTCTTTTTTTTGTTAAGGACAAAAGAGTGTTAGATTTTGAAAGTTTTTTTTTTTTTTGAATGCCAATTGATATTATCCCAATTAAATGTACCTAACGGCCTTTAATCAACTTTTTGTAAGACAAATCTATCAACTGATAACTTACCACTGGCAATGGAGGCCGACAAAGGACGTTTCCCGGTGATTTCTGCGATGGCGGTGTAGGAGTTGCTGCTTCCATTATGGTTTCTGGATTTTGAAAGGTATACACTGTCAAAGCAGGCCTCTGATGACCCTTTTCATATGCCGTTGATATTGTATGTGGACGATCTGTAGCTGGAACGTCTTGGGAATGTGGTGGCCATGTTGATACAGCATGTGATTGACTTGTTGCAGTTGAAGCCTAAATTATAAAATTAATTCAAAAATTAATTTCAACCCTAAGTATAAGAAGCTTTTGCCACAGGAAGCGTACAAAATACAAAAATAAAAAAAAAAATTAACAAAACAATAAAAAAAATAAAAACCTGTGAAGTTAAAGCTGGCGAAGAGCAAAAACCACTATCACTGGATTCACCAGGCTTAAGGCGAATCGTAGGCGAAATTAACTAAAAAAAAAATTGAATAAAAAAATAAAATACACTCAAATGATATTTTACAACAAAAATGCAAAACACTCATCCTACTCTGCCTTCAAAAACAAAACAATCTTCAAATTTATCTATCTTTTCTTACCTGCGACAAGGAACGTGGATAATGATGATGTCCAGGTGATCCACTCGAACCACTACTATTGATTGAACTTATTGAACATACCGAACTCTTTCGTGATCCCAATGAATTGGAACAACCTTGTGAACCAGAACCACCACCCGGTGATTCCGGATACAAATTCATAGTCGATTTAGCATCATGTATTAACTCTTCCGATGATGGTGGCAGGATATTGGGTTCTTTTGTAACATTAGCAATTGATTGCATTGCTTCTTGTAAATGACCCAATTCGGACATTACTTCACATTCTTCCTTGACCACCGGTTGGAGCATATAAACAAATGTACAGTAACGCATACGTTCTTCAATCATTGCCGAACGAAGTGATTTCTTTTCGACTTCTTCCAATTCAGCACGACGCATCGTGACGTCGTGCATGTGGGAATCGACCAAGGATTGAATAGCATCCGATTGGCCTTTGCGGGCTTTTTTTTGCAAACGTAGTGTGTCGGTTGAGCGTTTTTTCAATTCGGCACGACATCGCTTGTGTTCTTTGGCATGTTCTTTGTCGATTGTGGCGACTTGGCGTTTCCAGTCTTCTAGTTTGTCCTGTAACACAAAATTTTATTTTGGTATTTCCTAGTTTAGTTAAGTTTAATGGGGGGAAACATACCTGTAAGGGTAATACCAGGCAATCCATGATTGCTGATGTAAATGTTTTCAGGCGGGTTTCTACTGCTTTGTGACGCAGGCAGACACGTGTCAAGGCGGTACCGATTTCTTTGGAAGCACCTAGAATAAAGAAATAAGTATTATGTAGTTTTTTGTTAGTATGTATAATTTAATTATAAATTAAGAAAGAAGTGTTGAAGGAGATTGAGTGCTTAGAAATCTCTGTCATAGCTGTATGCCGATTTTGAGAATCTGTTGATAAATATACTCAACTGACTGACAAATTGAGAATTTAAAGAATTTGTCTGTAGGTTCGGATTGCAATGCGATATAAGGCTTTGAAAAAGTCTTTTCAAGAAGAAGGAAGTAATATTTTATTTTGAAAAAGACCCATCAAGAGTGTAGCAGAGACGCTTGGTGGGTCTTGAGGGAAGACTTATCTAAAAAAAACTGCCGGACTTGTTATGAAAGTAGCGATTAAAAGCAAGTACATTTTCAGCTATGAAGGGTTTCGAGAACGTTTTCCGAGCAGAACTTTTTTGAAAGCTTAAAAGCAAAGCTTTTAAGCGCGTAGGAATGTGAAAATTGCTCTTGGCCGGACACTGTTGGTTACTTTAACTACTGCTAAGTAACAACAAACAAACTGAAAAAGAGAGTTAGAGGCAACGATCCATAGAATCTGTCGCATCCGTTTACGTTACCATTTGATATGGATTGGAGTGACCAATTCTCATTTTGAAAACATGAAATTAAATAAGAAGTCGCTTGTTTAAGACTCTTCCATAGTTGTCACAATGAGTACCTACCTATAATCAATTTCTAAAAAAATTGGTTGTCTGTAAAGTCGGTTTACGGACGATAATTATACGTGATAACCAGTTAACAAAACAGTTCACGTGTAGGTTGTATCTCTCCAACCACCAACTACGCACCCTACTTACAACCACCTACCATTTAAGAATTTTTGTCCTCACATAACATACATCCACCAATCAACAGCCCACCATTTTGACAAATTTTTTCCTCCACCCCCACAATAAATACGCCCTCCTTACCTCCACTAACCAACCACACCACCTACAACTCCACCTACAACCACCACCAACCACTCACACCACCTACAACCACCAATCCACAACCCACTATTTTTGACAACTCCCTCCCAAACTCTTAATCCTCCCCCCAAATCCAACCACCCACTATACCTACAACTATCTGCTTATCACCCACCATTTCTGACCACTTTTTCCTCCCCCACAACCACCTTCACCAACCATCACCGCCCACCCCAACTATTTTTTACAATCCCCCCCCAATCCATTCAAATCCAAATACCCATTCCACCTACAACCACCAGCCGCTCACCCACCATTTTTTACACTTTTGACCCTACATCACTAAATCACCCCCACCCCCCAACATCACCACCAACTACTCATCCCACCTACAGCAACCAACCAACCACCATTTTTGAAAATTTTGTCCTCATCCCCTCCCCACACCAAATTTAACCACCCACCCCACCTACAGCTACCTTCCACTCACCCACCATTTTTGACAATTTGTTCATCGCCCCTAATCAAATCAACCATTACCAACACCTAAACCGCCATACACCCAGCCCACCTAACAACTACCAACCAACCATCTACCATTTTTGAAAAGTTTTTCCTCATTCCCCTCCACATCAAATCCAAACCACCAGTAACCATCCAATCCACATGCAACCACCTTTAATTCACATCATCATCCACACATCAACCATCCACACCACCTACAACCAACCACCCACCATTTTAGTCGATTTTTCCCACCAACCAACTACTCACCAATTTTGACAATTCCCCCCTCCCTTACCTACCATCCAGCCCACCTACAACCACCAACCAACCATCCACATTTTTTGACAATTTGTACCCCCCCCACACACACACACACACATTACCCCCCATACCCCACCCCCACCTACGATCACCAAGCCTACTACCACCAATCACCCAACACGCTTCAGTCACACTTTGAAAATTTTTATCCAGCGTCATGCCATTTTTCGTGACGATTACGATTGATTTTACTGCCTAGGTGCGCCAATAGATGTTTCACATCAAAAAAGACAACTTGTAGTAGGCTGTGCTTTTAAACTTCAGTAGTAATTTCACTAGGTCAACGTTTAAGAACCTACATCTCCTACGCCACTTTTGACGACAAAAAAATTATAGTTTGACCAAAGAAGCCTGATAAGAAAATCTAAAAAAAAGTTTTGTTCCTTCTTAATGTGTTTAAAGCTCATCCCAATATCGTCTACTTAAGTCTCATCTTCGCTGTTCTGATATTCTTTGTTTTTATTTCTTAAAAATATTCTCATAACTTTATTCAATTTAAAATCTTGCATTTCCAGCCGAACAAACGCAATTTCCTTTCAAAGATGAGCCCTCTTCAAAATTCTGCAAAATAAAAAAATCCTAAATAATTGAATGTCTACCCAGGATATTAGGCTGAATGTATTTTCCTAATCCCTTAAACTTTCGACTCCTTATCGAAGAAATACAATTAGGACCACAGCCCTTTCAACTCCTTACAACCAACAGACATCGCCACCCTCTTTTCTGCTTAAATTCTGTTTTTCCTTATACACGGTGTGTAATTAATTTTCTTCCTTCATATTCCTGCTGAGTTACGAGAATGTGCAATTAAGGATACCATACGTGTTCACTTTATTCCTGGCGCACGGCGAATAGTAACATTTGGTTTACGGAACACTTGATCCTGGTACTTGTGTCTGCTTCTCCTTTCGAAAGGTGCTTCCAGCGCCCTCCCTGGCATTACAAGAACTTCTTTTTCAGGAAGAAGAGGATTAAAGAAACTATCCTTGCGCACACAGCAAAAGAAAGCCAATCGGCCAAGGGATGAAATAGTGTCAAGTAGTTTTAATGTATTTAAGAACGTTTTTAGGACTTCCTTGTATTTTCTTTTTTATTTCTGTCATTCGTCTTCTGTCCTACATTATTTTTCATGAAAGGAATTTGTTTGCGTTGTGTACGAGTACACTTCCCTGTTGGCGTTGGGAGTTGTGCTCTGGCTTGCTACCCGTGCCAAGTGTAATCTTCAAGTGCAAGCTTGTGGGGATTTGGAAGGTGGGTTCTTCTATTTGCAATATCCCACCCCACCTAGTTCTACACACTCGACCGGACAAACTTATCCCCGTTTTGTGTTGTCAGTGAACCGCATGTACGCAAAAAAAAAATCCACATAGGTTGGGGGGTTTTAAGCCAAACTGTTTGGCTGTCGGGGCTCCTCACTGTTATCTGGTTATACAAATTTTATGGTTTGGAATTTCTACTGAGGGTTCAGTTTGGGTTCTTAGGCGTGCTTTGCTTATATCGACGGGAGCCCTAGTCCTCCTTGTTCTTGGTATCGCTTTCATTAGGACTTTTGAGGTAATTGAAACTACCATGGGTTCATATATTTTAATGTCATCATTGCAAATACTAAGAGGGTGGTTTTCTTGAAACAATTTTAGGTTGCTACTTAAATCTGGTATCGTTAAGATACTTTTTGGAAGTCTTTTTGTTAATTTTTTTTGTGTATGTTGAGTAGACCTTCTTTTATTGTTGTGGCTTAAGATAAACAAGGATATTTTCGAAAATTGTTGTGGGGAACCAAAGAACAATGAGAGAAATGAGGTTGGGTTAGCAAAAACTAAACAAAAAGAATATCAACCACAAAAGGCCCAAAATGTTTTATAAAAGTTTTTTTTTTTTTTTGGTTGTGTTGTTGTTGAGCACATCAAGATCTTTGCTTTTTCAAGCTAAATGAAACTCAGCATCGACATTGTGTTTTATTGTTTAGGAATTCTTTTGCGAACAATTTTGTGGGGGCTATGAGAGCTTTTTAAAGAATATATTTAATTTTTGGAAATAAAATTGCGTGCAGAGGATATAAAGCATGGCTGATACCACGGACATGATGGACTTACGAATACTTATAACTTAATCGTTATCAGGTTAAACCCCTAAAAGAGCAATGTGTCATAGGAACGAATATCACCAAAATCTAGGGCTTATTTAAGAAGGCTGGTGCGGTAGGGATAACAATTTATGTAGCTCTAAGTTTTTTTGCTAATGATAGATAGCATTTGCTACTTAAATCATGGGGTTTTCTTTTTTACTTGAAATTATAGGTACTATAAGGCAAGTTATGCATTCGTAAAAAAAAATTCTTATACAATCAAACATGACATTACGATGATAGAGAAGTCGAAAAAAGTGGGTCCGACAATTCAGTCTGTCTGTCTGTCTGTCCGTATATCTGTCTGTCTGTATAGATACCTACAGACTAAATGGCTATACAGATTCGCTTCAAACTTGGTACATAGTATTATTATGACGTGTTACAGAGGAATTTTTGAAATTAGCATTCTAGCTCCAAAACTAACGGTGCCTGTCATACGATTTTTAGTGAAAAATTCATTTTTCTCAAAAACGGCTGCTACGATTTTGATAAATCTCCGTGGATGGTGTTTTTTGTGTAAATTTCATATTTTGGTTAGAAAAGACTTGTCAGAAAAAGTCTTATAACGGTACCTCCCATAGGACCGTTTTTTTAAATCAGATTTTCTCGTAAGCCATACTTGACCGATTTCGGTGAAATTTTTAATGTAGTTTTTATAAACAAAATAATATCAATTGTTTGATTTAAAAAAAAGAAGGTTTTTGGGTTAAAAAAATAAAAATAAAAATTTTTTAAATTTTCTCCAAAAACGTTTTGATCTATTTTTTTTTAATTTTATTTTTCTGATGAAAACTACAAAGTGCTAAAAGTTTGCATACTCAAAAAAAATTTGAAATATATTTTCGAAAAGTTTATCAAAAAACCGGTCGAACGATTTTGAAAAAAAAAATTCTTAAAATTCTTAATAGTAAACGAAATCAGATGGCTTTCTTCATTTTTTCCAAAAAACGTTTTAACTAGTAATTTTTAAGTGATCAATAAAATTTCATATAATTTTGTCCCTGCTTTTTTTCCAAAATCTCAAAACCCAAGACCACTGGCACACATTAGAGCAAGTTCGTTCAACCCAGTCGTGCACTTTATTTTTTAATGTGGACACAGTTTTGTGAAAATTATTTAAGTTTTAATTCATAGAGCAAAGATTCGTCATAAGACATCAGACAGTTGTGTTCATCTGTTCCTCAGGTACATCCTTTTCAAAGCCTTTTTTTATTTGAAAGCGTTAACCGAAATTTAAAATTTTTTTTGAGTTCTTAATAAGTTCCTAAAATACTTGGTTTAGACTTTAAGAAGCTGATTATTTTTTTTAATAGCTAACAAGAAATTCACTAACATTAAATGTCTATAAACATTATGGTTAATACATGTTTTCACTTAGACCAAATTTTTTTTTTATAGTTTTGAAATGAAATTTAAATTAACCAATCGCATTGAAGTATGCAACATTTTGAAGTGAAACTTCTTTAGAATCGTTGTGATTTCAAACCGGATGCAACGAAAAAACGACATGTAAGAGACACAAATACAAAAATGTGTAGGATGAAGCCAGGAAAGAATGAGACAGAAATATACATACTATTTTTCTGACGGAAGTAACGCTCAGTATTCCAATATGGCGGCACCGATGACTCGCATTAGCTCACCGTGTGCACGAACGAGTGAGAATATAAATACTATAATCTTACTCATTCATGCACGTGCTCCATGGCATTTGTTTGTTTTGATCAATGTAGGAATGGGCAAGTAAAAAATATATCGATATTTATCGTATCGATATTTATCGGGTGAAAAAAATCAATATATCGATATATCGTCAGTTTTCTCATGATTATTCATACATATTACGAAAGCATTCAAAATTCGTAAAAAAGAATAGACATGAAGAAAACAGTATGTTTTTTTTTAAATGTTGTTTTAGCTAAAAATACAAATAACGGACATCTCTGTTTATAAACGACTGAATTTAATAAATAAAAATGCGGAACATAAACACAACAGTTTGAACTTCTTTGCTCGGAAACTGTGTTATGTTTCATCGTATGCATTTTATTTTAAGTTGCATGAATGAATTAAATTGGGGAAAAGCGGACTGCGAACTTAATGATCTATTGTGAAAGAGAACGAATGAAAAAAAAATTATAACACAATATTTTATATTCTAGCTCTCATTTTCTCCTATCATACTTTTTGCCTCTCACTCAGGTCTACTAAGCATTATGTTAAACAAAAGCGAGTGAGCAGGCGCGTTGGTACGATTAAGTTAGTATGTTAGTTAATATAGGTACGTGATTTGAATGCTGTCTAACAAGAAAAGCTTTACAAAAGGTTTCAATAAACTTAATTCAAGGAGAATGTAAAATTCAAACAAATACATACATACTAAAAGTATTTATAAAAAATTGGCATTCAAAAAATTATTTAAATTTTTAAAAAGTATCCTGAATTTTTGAAAATAGTCAGTTTTCGAATATTTTTTTGACTTGTTTTAAATAGTGGCGTCTCCAGGACTTTAAAAGGGAGTCAAAAGGACGCAAAGTATGTCGGTACGTCTGTATGCTTGAATATGTGGTGAAACTTTTGTATTTGTACAGATACGTGTTGAAAGCATTTAGTCATACATAACATAAGGTTTGAAAGTAATCCGAAAACTGGTGCTGGGTGGCTGAGTTTTTCATCTCATTCTCTAGTAAATTAGGTATGCCAACTTCTTTGAAGTTTCACTTCAACCGAGTGTGAATTACGCACACAAATTTTTTTTTTTTAATACCAAATTGTACAATTGCCAATGGTATTCCTCGCATGAAAAAGGCAGTCATTACCTTGAAAGAAAAGGAATAGCTTCCGTCGTACGATTATACGGAGATTTTTTTTATTTCAACTTTTAAGCATTATCATCTCCAAGCTCATCAAAATTTGATGAGGTGTCTTGAAGTAAAGTAATAACTTCCTCGTCGAACGAGCTAAGCCAAGCCAAACCTATTTTTTTACTTACTTTCATCAAGGAGACTGAAAAACTTTCTACCCTTGGTATGTGCATTACTAGTCACCTCCGTTAGATATTGCTTAAAATGCAGTAAAATGTTTAGGTTTCCTTAGACGATGCAAAAACTTTTTTCCCCTTTTGGATCTGGCAAAAATTTACCTACCTACTTCACGAATGTGGAATTCCCAATTCAATTTGCAGTAATTTAAGACAAATGTACATCGGCATCTCCTACTCAGCCTTCCTCTCTTTCCAATGTGTTCAAACTTAACATATAAAGGGGTAGGCATAGCCCCTTGAGTGCGAATTCATAATACAGTAACAAAAATGGCGGCATATGTGCCAATTCTACTTTGACATTTGTGATGCAAACATCGCTATAGTCCTAAATAATAATTGTTTCGATTTGACATTTGCCGCCATTTGCAAAAATACTTGTCATATCAGATATCGCCGTTGTAGCTGTAAACGATTTTCGTATATAAAGCATTGATATAAGTATCAAAGCTTAGAGGTCAAAATGCTTCAACTTCCGGTAGAAAAAAAAACACTGTAATTTAAAACTATTAGTAGTTATAGATAAAGAGTTAGGAACTTACTTGTGTAACCGCCGAGATTACATAAAATTCTCTTAAGCCTGAAAATCTAGATTTCAGTTTCGAATTTCCTTTAAAGAACTTCTTCACCCACTTACGAGTTCAATATAATTCCCAACTCAACCTCCACTTGCCATAGATTCTTGCAATTCCATTACCATCGCCATCGCTATTGCAACACAACCATTTTACCACCTTCCAAAGAGTCGTTTCACTGACTGGAGTTCCCATATACGAGTACATACATATACCGATACCAACCGAGACCGCTCGTTCTTGCAATGAGTTTCCACAGAACCATTGATTGTGGCGTTATATGAGTTATGAGCTAAAAATCAATGAAAAATAAATATTGGATACTCTGAGATAGTTTCATGAATTATTAACATGCTTGCTCCACTTGTTTTTGGTCTTGCAGTTTGGAGCACCTATAGTTGCAGCAGCAGTACGTTCTGTGTGCTGTGCAACGTGAACTCGATTCGAGTTGGGGAATCTTTGCTTTTTTTCCAGATTTTTTTGAACGCGAAAGACCAACGAACTTGCGCAGCGGCTTGTTACGTCAAATGCAGAAATAGATAAAAAAAAAAAAAAAACAAATATAATAATAAGATGGGGATTGTGCATTAGAAACGTACTATTGGATACACTTGTGCAGTTATAAAATGGCTCAGGTGAATGTTCGCTATGGTCACATGAGCATAAGCATAAGCAATACCAAAGCACCTTAATGTCTTCTTGTCCGCATTAGTGGTGGTTGTTGTTGTGTTTGTATTTGGCATTTCCTCCTCACACCTTCACTTTGGAACGTGCTTAGGAAAACTTATTTGTGTTTATACTTAATGTGGCTGCGATAAATAAAGTGAATGGACTCTCTGACTCTGCCTCTGTCATACCTATATACCTACTGCTGAACGGCCCGGTCCGGTTCGGTTCGTCTTAATCTTGAGAGAGTCTAAGAAGTCTAAGACATGTCTGTCTGGTGTCCCCTGTCTATTTGTCAAGTAGTATCCAGGTCAGTAAGGAATCTTATCGGGGAGAGACTTTTTTTTTAATATAGTTTTGTTGATTCTGTTTTTTTTTTGCGATTTATTTTCTGTGATTATTCTTTGACATGGAAGTGGGTATAGGTGGTAGATACAATAAATTGTATCTGCAGAAACCTGTTCGTACGGTGTGAATGATAATGTAGTTTATGTGTCGTGCTTAGGACAAAACAATCTAAGCTAGTCATCGCAACACAGAAGTCGCAGATACAAATTAAAAAAAAAAAAGAGGACTAAAAATAAAGTTTAATTTGAATATTCATTTTTGATTTAATTTATGAGTTGAGTTGCGACTGCGATCCGAGAGTGGATGGTGTCATTTGCTTCGGTTTTTTTTATATCATTTTGATGGAATCTTTTTTTGCAATTATGATTGGTTTGACAGTTATTTTTGTTTGGAGAATAAATAATTTAAAGTGGCCTTAAATGGTGCGACTATTTGGAAAGGAAGTCTTAAATAGTTATAGACAATTGAAGACTGAAAATAGATTGTTGACAATAAAAATGATGATGCTCCTTCACAATTTAAACACAGTTACTTATTGTTTTATTACTTTTTATTAAAACATTCAAATTCCAAGGATACATTTGTGAAGAGATTCGAATAAATTTATTGTTTATGCGAATGTATTGTTTATTCAATATTTATTAAACAATTTTTAATGATTATTGTTTTGAATTTGAATTATGGGGTTTGTTTACGAAAATTAACACAAACAAAATTTATGCTACCATACATAATGCATTTATATACCAAAAACATGCCATAATCAAAATTGAACTTATTTCCGCTTTTATAATGGCTTTGCAATTCTAATTAATGCAAAAATATGAGTTTTTTCTGCGTGTGAATGAATGATGGCTGATTTTAAAACATTCACTTTTTTAAACACCTGGTTTATGATTTTAAATCGTTAAGTTCGTCTTGGAAGTCGTATAGATTAGCGACTTCACATAGCTATGCAAAAAGTTAATTTAAATGCATGTCTTTAAATAGAAACCTGGAATTCAAAAGTATCTACGCTAAACAATAATTTAGAATTAATCATAAAACGTAACATTTTTAACAAAATGCATCATACGAAACAATGAATTTTTTAAATGCAAGGTCGGCGTAGTATAGTCTCAATTAAGACTTGTGGTTTGTGAATTATGTTCACACATGAAAACCGCTATTTTCCCGGTTAAGGTAGTAGTTTTAAAAGCCATTGTAATCACAACTTAAGATTTTAAAGTCCAATCATAATGCACATGAAAAAAATATAAGTTTATTGCTTACCAATGCACTTTTGAACGCATAGCTTTCTGTTAGTTATTAAATTAAAAATTGATGTTTTGAATCTAGACAGTGTGTAATTGCACGTAAAACTTTCACAAACTCAAATTCGTTGCCCAGCTTTAGGTGCACCTATATCAAAACTTCTCTATCGACACTTGTCGCATGCGAATAGACTTTACGTTTGTATAGCAATCACAACTGTCAAACTTACGTGTTGGACCCATATGAAAGTTTGACAGTTGTTGTGATTTTTGTAGAAACGTAATTGTTAATGTTTGCGAAAGTACCAAAACTTAACGAATATTAGATTGTTTATTTAAATGGATTGTGTGTAATTGTAAGATTGACAACTCACGCGAATTGCCAGGGACAACTATATTAAGCGGACGCAGTAAACTCGTTTCAAAATCGAACGAAACGTATCCTTCCATTCTGTCAATTGAACAACATAATAAAGTGGATGTGCACAAAACATCTGTCAAAATAAATCATTTTTTTTTGTGCATTTATAAATGCAGCTGTCAAATTGACATCCATAACATGCTGAAAGGAGCGCAATAAATGCCCATAAGCAAATCTCATTGAAGAATTAATAAAACACAGCGATCTCTTATTGGAGTCACCATCTTACAATATACATATGAATTTCCTGCTTTCGCTCAGTTACGAACGACTCGGTCGTTCCATTCATTTATCCTTGAAAACCTATTATCAAGACGATGAAAAACAGAAAAATTAATGATTATTCGAATCAATTGTTCTGACATCCGGTCATGTCAAATTTGAAATGAGTAAGGCGCGCGGCAGGGTGAGCTCTGATCAAAAATCAACTGTCATCTGTTAGCTGTCAAATTAAGAGAAGCATTGCCAATTCGAAAAACAAAAATATAAAAATCATTTCCATTACAAAAAGTTGTAGTAATAGTAGAATTTAAGCTAAGCTAAAAAGACGTAATCATTTATATGAGTCAGAATTGTTTTCGAATCAATATTTCATATTTGCCCTCCTCATGGTGCAATTATCGCCTCGTAAATAATCAAATTTGATTTCCCACAAATGTACCAATAAAAGACTAATCTTAAGAAATGCTTCCTTGAGATAAATTAATCTCTGTCAAAGCAACAATTTCTTTGTTTTAAAAGCCTCTTAAGAAAACGACAAAACATCGTATGAGTAATTGAAAACATATGGGTTTGGCAATATCATAACAAAGACGAAAAAAAAATATCACATACAAAAGACTATATAGGTAAGTCTGAACTTCCTTGTCGCATTGCAAACAGAATCCCATGCCAAAAGTCAAACCATTGGCCCACAGAGAATTTTTTTTTTGTGTTGCTTACAATTCAACGGTTATATTTTTCGGCAACAAATTGTTGCATAACACATTTCCATCCTTCCCTTTATTCAAAAAAAAAAAAGTAATGTCATCTAAAAATATCTTTCAAATCGACTGCCAAAAGTCTGGCATGGGAAAGAAGAAAAACGTCAAAAAATAAAAATAAAAGAAAACTCCCGCAATACATTAAGCCTCAGCTCTTTCAACAACCTTCTTCATTATACACCAACGTAAAGTCCAAAAAGTCGAAAAAAAAAATAATAAAGAACTTACCTCGTGAATTTGTTGCGGCGTCTGCGATTTTTTGGAAGGCATCCAAATACGCGGCAATAGCCTGGATGGCAGCTCTGCAAAGAAATAGAAATAAAAGTCCAATTAATTTATTTTGCTTATCTCTTAAATAAAATTTAGAAAAAAAAAATCTTAATATATTCTGCGTAAGCAAAATGGAGGAGCGGGCTCTGTTACGAATATAGAAGCCGAAAACGTAAACAAATTCACTTTTTTTCTGACGTCACTTTTTTGTGTTTATGCTTTGGCAATTCATTTTATAGAACCATTATTTTGAAATTATTGTAAACACGGAACAATTTGAATGGAACACGTAACGTAACCGAGCTGTCATTAAAGAGGCGAGTTCAACCATCTTGTTTACATCTGATGCGATTCGAAGAGAAAGCCCTAAAACCGTTAATATGGCGGAGTTGTAAAACATAAACCATAAACTTACCCTCTATCTACTATATTATACAGTAACCCTAATAACTATGTGCTGTGGCCTTAAAGCTCATAGTCATCCATGTTTCTATGTTTTATGTATGATCGACCTTACCAGGCGTAAATTATGTCGCGCCATCAAAATATATCTAGAAACGAAAAAAAAAAACCCTCTAATTGAGCTCTGATTACACACTTTCTCTGCAATGCAACGCTCAGTGACGATGATGAATATTTGGCATGTCTCCAAAATAACATTTTAGTGATATTGTTATGTGCGGGGGTGGAGTTGGGGACGGTGACGTGGAGGGCTCGGGAGGGGGGAGAAGCTGAATAAATATGAATTTGGAAAATTTATGAAAGCGACACGCGTTCGAAGGAGATAATTTGCGGGTTGATAGAGTTTTATGAGAAGAGATTCAGATTAATGAGTTCCGAAATGGATATATACGAAATCAAGTGCGTAGGAGCGTAAAGGAACATTCGGTTTTTCAATAAATATTGTTGAGTAAGCACTATCCAGGCTGGATTTATGACAGACAATTAGTTTTTTGCTTTATTTGATGATTGTGTGCTTTGATGAACTTTGGAACTTAAGAATTTGATAAAACAGACAAAATAGAAAATAAAACATTTGGTAACTTTTTTTGCGACTTTATTAAGTGGACTGTCACAATTACCACCCACAAAAAAAAAAGAGAATTGGGATCGGTTTTGAAAGCGATTTACAATACCATCCGATTGTTTTCAGCCTTTCGACTAATCCATAAAATCCATACACGAGTAATAGCCGGTGCCGAACCTGCCTGTAGGCAAAACAGGCAATTGCCTAGGGCGGCACTCCTAGGAGGGCGGCACTTTGACTTAAGCGGAAAAATCAGTAAAACCATTTAAAAAGAAAAAATTGTAAAAGCAATACACAAATTCCAGTTTGTATTGTCAACGGTAATCTGGAACGAGTTTTTATCCAAAATAAATATTCTTCCAAAACTACTTCAATCAAAATCAATGGACTTATTAACCTTTTGGAGTATTTAGATAAACTCCAGCAGTTCTTTAAGATAAACCGTTCCCATAAAGTTTTGTTTGAAACATTATACAAGAATGCTTTTAACTTTGCTACAAAAATGAACATTAAAGTGGATTATATTGTGTCTGATTCTATGAGCTGATTCCTTTTTTTACGTTATCGATGTTACTTTATCTTCTCTCGATGAGAGCTTTGCAGAATATAAATTTCTCAGCCGAAATTTCGGATTTCCTTGCGATATTTCAAACTAGGTGGAGTTGAAAGACTACAAACTACTAAAAACATTATTAACTTCAAAACTTGGCAACGAAGTTCAAAAGGATATTATAGCGAAAGATCTCTTCCATGAAATTAATATATTTAACCAAACTTCTACTGCTATTGATTTCAAACCTTTGTCAATTTTAAACTAAATTTAGCTTTTCACTTCGTACTTAACTATATCCAAATTTACAAACGGCATTTCTCGAAACTCAAGCTTATAAAAACCTATCTGCGCTCAACAATGACCCAAGAAAGATAAAACGGTATTGCAGCTATCTGTATTGAAAAAGAAGATATCGCTACGAGATTTGCTAAAATAAAAACGCACCGAGCAGAATTTTAGGTTCGAAATTGTAAAAAATAAAATGCACAACTGGGTCGCACGAACTTGCTCTAATGAGTGACAGTGGTTTATAGGCTTGAGATTTTGATACAAAAAAAATTTTCAAAATTCTTGAATAAATACTTAAACTAATTTGAGCTGAAAAATAAGTACTCCATTTTATTTCTTGGATAAATTTGAATTTATGAGAATAAATTTATAAAAATCTATGGAGCGGTTTTTGAGAAAAAAAGATTTTTTTGAAAAACTTTTTGAAAAAAATTTAAAAAAATAAATTCAAAAACACGAGTTCATAGGTATTCAGCAAATACATTTATTTAAAATTTTTAGAAAAAAATTTAATAAGCAGTTTTCAAAATATTAATTTTTAAAATTTTTTTTTTTTAATGCTTTTAAAAATACAAAAAAAATATTTTTCAAAAATATTGGTATATAGTACAAATTGAGCTACATACAGCTATATGTGTGTGAAATTTCGAAGGAATTGGTTGAGTCGTTTTCGAGATAGTCGAAAGCAAAAAAAACGGTCCTATGGAAAGTACCGTTTTTAGCCATTTTTTAAAACTTTTTTTTTGGCCATATGATTGGTCTTACCTAAAAAGCAACACTGATTTTTTTTTTAATCGAAATCGTTAGAGCCGTTTTTGAGAAAAATAAGCTTTAACGTAACGGTTGTATGGCAGGTACCGTTATTTTTTGAGCTAAAAAAAAAATTTCAATTTCCCCTCTGTACAATACCTAAAAAAGTCTATATACCAAGTTTGAAGCAATTCGGTTGACCCGTTTGGGCTGTAGGTGTCTATACATACAGACAGACAGACAGACAGACAGACAGACAGACATACAGACGGACAGAATTTTTAGATCATCTTTTTTCGTCTTCGCTATCATCGTAATGTCATGTTTGGTTGTTATCTCAAAACTTTTTTTTTCGACGAATGCATAACTTGCCTTAGTACCTACTAGCTTTTGCCCGCTACTTCGTACGCGTGGATTTTAGAATAAAGTAGGTATCTCAGTATATATTTTGTTTATGCACAACCGGTTCAAAATGGGGGGTATGCGTGGTATGAAAGCTATAAAGTCAGCTCTACAGCCGTAAGGTTTTTGGCTTCTGTATAGTATTATTTCGAAGTTTCATAACGGTTTAAATTGCAAAGTTGGAGGGTTAAGTTCTGAAGCAATATACGAATATACCTAATTGGAATGCCAACTTTCAAAACGATGCTGCGCGCCGATACTGCTATTTATGGCAGTTCCGCTTCATCAGTTTTGGGCGTAAGTATTGCTCGTTCACCGTTCTTTATGGTTACATTATTTTTCGATTTCCGCTTTCGCTGAATGAGGCATTGTCTATATGGTGGTAAATAGCGCCATCTATGATGTTTTTGATGTAACTTCTATTCAGAACGACTAACTTATTTCTATTCATGTATACGTAGGTAAGTGTGGCGCTATTTTAGTATGTAAGTGAGACGCTAACGTCCTTAAAATCTTTCAATTTTGCGTTAAGTTCATTGAATAACGTTCGATTGCAGCAATATTAAAAAAACAACCAGAATTATATATTTTCCTGCCATAAAATATAGCCTATATTTTAAGTTGGCGTACTACCAATATATCTGCGAAAACCGCATTCAATTCCATGCAGTAGTTTTTGCGTTATGCGCATACAAACATACAGACAGACAGACAGACAGACAAAAATTCTAAAAACGATTGTTTTGGTTTCTGTGGGTCTAATAGAGACTCCCCATATTAGTTTTGCATCTATATCTTCAATGTACAGACATCGACCCGTTACAATTTTATTATATGTATAGATATAGTACCTATAATCGCAAGTAAAAATGTATTTCGTCGAAAGCCTTTAATTATTACTAAATAAAGCTCTATGTAAATGTTATTATTTTCGTTGTTTTTTTTTTATTTATTTTTGGGGCGGCAAAATAACAATTTGCCTAGGGCGTCAAAATAGTCAGGTTCGGCACCGGTAATAGCTCTTAATAATTTTTCATTATTAGGTTTGTTTGTTTACTGTTGTGGGCTAAAATGGGAAGTCTGTCAAATATTGAAGAGTGGGGATGAAATTCTCTCAAATTCTCTCAATGAGAGAAAATTTGTGAAAAAGTAAACGAACGGGTTGAACACAAAAATTGTGTTCAACGTCAAAAAATTAAAGAAAAAATAAGTATTTAACTTGGTTTTTTGTCGTGATTTTCCGAATTTTAAATTTGAAAAATGAATAAAACGATATAAATTTCAATTAAATACACACAGGACGCAAAAACCACGTGATGAAACGCAAAACCGCAAATGATAAAATTTTTTTTTTTTTTTAATTGTCAAATTCTAGTTTTGACAGAACTCACATTTCTACCCGAAGAAATTTCTTGGGCTAAAATCGGCAGGAAGGGGAAAGGTTTTTCTCGCTCGTGAGCGCTCTCTTCTGCCTAAAACTACCGAATTTGTGAGTTATCGAACAGGATTCGGCAGAAATTGGCTGTTTTCGGAGGTAAACAAACAGACCTATTAAGAGGTATCACCCCATACCATAAGTAGAAATGTGGAGACAAACACAACTTTTGACAGAACTAACTTGTCGGTAAAACAGAGTTTTGTTGTTATCAGAGTGTAGCGTTTGAATTAACAAAAGAATGAAAATGCGAACTGTGTTTTATAATCTAAAAGAATTTAATGTTAAAAGCATTTGGAAACACCGACATTTATTTTTAAAACGTCAGTCTGGAATCTCGGATAAAGATAAGCAGCTGGCAATGGTGCAGTGGATGTAATGCTTGGTTTTAAACCTAGATTTATGGGTTCGAGGACGAGCCTGTGCAGCTATTTTTCCAGTTTCAACTCGTGCCAACCCCGTGGGATTTTCGTGGGACAAATATCACCTAAATCTCAATCTACTGCACCACCAAAAATTTTGTTTGGACAGTCAAACATGGCATTACGATGATAGGGAAGCCGAAAAAAGTGGGTACGACAGTTTTGTCTGTTTGTCTATATACAGGGTGGGCCAAAAGAAGTCATCCATCCGATGTTGTTCGGCTCTCTTTTTTTTCTAAATGAAAAACTTCTATTCTGTTTTTTGATAATGTTTATTTGAACCTTTAGAATTGTATTGGTCAAGTCGAGAAGATGATATCGGCCAAATGGGCGCCCTCCACAATTGATTGCTCGTTTTATGGCATTTTTCATCACTTCAGCGAGAACTTCGGGCGACAGATTCTCGCACTCGTGTCGAATGTTGTCCTTGAGGGCTTCCACAGTCTCGGGCTTGTTCACGTAAACACGGGACTTCAAAAAAAAAGTATGTAACGGTTAAATCGGGTGATCTTGCGGGCCAGTGCAAATCGCCAAAACGAGAGATGAGGCGACCCGGGAACGCCGCCTTCAGAATATCGGTTCATGTCGGTTCATGTATCACTCCATGGCTTGTTCCCTTGTATTCTGAATCTGTCTAGTCCACAAATGTCAAAACAGATTTGACATTGGCGGCCATTTGCAAAAATAAGAGAATCTTCCAATAGGGTGATTTCTTTTGGTCCACCTTGTAGTTACCTACAGCCATTGTATTTAGTATAACTAAAGTACTCTTAATAGGCGGAACGTTATAGGTGCGCCGCCTATGGACGAAGTTCACAAGCACTTGATTGAGTGGTTTTTTTCTAGATTGCCATGGGAAGCAAAAACAACAATAGAAGACATTTGATGTAGAGTAGATAAACCAACTAGCGCGGCTATTGACGAAGTTCACAACTAAAAAAACATGTTTCGTGAAATTTCTATAAAAATATATATCCAATGTACAGCCTAAGCGGCTGCTCCGATTTGCAAACTTGGAACACATGGTTCATTTAAAACCGCATTTTTCTCAAAAACAGCTCGTACAATTTTAATAAAACAATCTGAGTGATGTTTTTAGAGTAAGCTTTATGTTTTGGTTGGAAAATATTTTGCAGTAAAAGTCTTATAACGGTATACCTCCAAGTTTCTTTCATCAGATTTTCTCGTAAACTTCTGTAAGGATTTTGATGAAATTTTTATTTTAGGAGCCCTTTTATAAATGAAATAATTTTGCAAGCTTAAATTTCTTAAAATTTTGTTTGTCCAGTTTAAAACAAAAAGTTACCTGTTTTTTTTTTTTTTGGTTTTTGATTATTTCGAAAACGGTTAGATAATTTTTTAAGTTCTAGAAATTAGCATTTTCAAAAAAAAATTGGAACATGTTTACGAAAAGTTTTTGAAAAAAACTCAAAAAAAAAAAAAATTCAAAAAAAAAAAAAAAAAAAATATAAGATGGCCTACTTCATTTTCCATAAAAAACGTTTTAACTAGGTATTTCTTAAGTGATTTATAAAATTTCATATGATTATTTGGTTTTAAAAATCTCAAGCTCCAAGACCACTGTCATATACTATAGTTCGTGCGACCCAGTCGTGCACTTCATTTAATTTTTACCTTTCTTCAATACTGCGTTAATTCATAATAGGGTAGGTATTTATAGCCCCTAGAGTGCGATGGCATTACAAAAAAAAAAAATCAAAGACCTAACCTAACCTAACATGAGAAACATTTTGTATGGTATTCTATTTACTAATGCTTAATAGAAAAACAGCAGTCGCTTATATTATATTTGCAAAGTCCACAAAAAAAAATTAAATATTTGCATTATTAATATTATGTTAACAAATACAATCCAATTCCATTAATTTGGTTGGAACTATATATTTTATCAAATTCGTGGGCATAAATTAACAAGTCGTTAGAATCCGAACGGCCTTGACATGTGCGCTGTTGAAGTTGAAATTGATCTCAAAGAAAAGTTCGTGCTTTAGATTCTCTAATCGCAGTGTCGTTATTCACGCACTTAAATCAAATTTCCAAACGCTTATTTCCGACATCTTCATAAATTTATTCAGAATATCGCTCACGAAACCCCAGTAGATAATGAAGAAATAAAAATTTTAAATGCCACCCGAAATGGAAGTTAATTTCATAAATAATTTGATCTAAAGCGATGCGGCTTAAGGTCGTGAGATAGCTTCATATTATATGATATCAGCCAAATCTATCACCTTGGCTAGCAGCACATCAGAAGTAGCCAAGTATTGCCGCGCTGATGCCAGCTCTAGCTTGGATGCTGCTTCGAAAAACAAACATAACATTTTAACTGTAATTATTAGTTTATGTATATGAATATGATAGGCTAAGCTCAGACAGAGTCTGCCTAAAATTAGCCTGCTTCCCATGCTTTTGAATTCAAGAAATCAGCGATTTCTTTGTTTTAAAAATGTTTTATGAAACTAATTAAAATATTTTATTCCCAAAGTCAGTCGTTGGAGTATTTAATTTTAACTGAAAACGTTTCGTCGACGATCGACCGACTGACGAAGGGTCATTACGTATGCGCATAGGTTTTCTTGATATAATTGTTTCGGCAACATATAAATATGAACACGATCGTTCAGCAGTCATTAGCGAATTGAGTGATCTCAGGTTCAGGCAGTCTAACAATTTCAAGATGGTAACTTAGAAAATTGGATACATTTGTTTGCTTATTGAAGTCTAATATTTGTTTGTGTTTCAGAAATTATTCGTAGTCCTTGTTGCCATTGTTGGTTTAGCAGCAGCAGATGTTTCACATTTGCCAAAGAAATATCTTCCTCCAGCACAGGATATCCCACAACCGGAACATGTACATGTGAGCCAACCACAACCGGAATACATTCCACCACCAGTTGCGCCAGCACCGCAGTATGTTCCACCTGCACCACAACACATTCCAGTAGCTCCACCTGCACCAAGCTACATTCCACCAGCACCACCAGCACCTCAGTACATTCCTCCAGCACCACCAGCACCTCAGTACATTCCTCCAGCACCACCAGCACCTCAGTATGTTCCTCCAGCACCACCAGCACAACAGCATGTGGCACCTAGACCAGCTCCAAGTTTCATTCCACAAGTGCCAGTTGCCAGGCCAGCTCCTTCCTACATTCCACCAGCACCTGTTGCCCATCCAGCTCCAGTCTACAATCCACCAGCTCCAGTACCTGTAGTAAGACCAGCTCCATCTTACATTCCACCAGCACCAGTCGTCCACAGTGCTCCACAGCCAGAACCTCAATACATTCCACCACCACAAGAACAAGCCCCTGCAGCAGTGCATGACGAAGGATACAAGTACAAGACGGTCAGGAAGCTCAAGTACAAACATCGTGCTTAAACTATTTGTTAAGAACAGTTTGCAGAACTATTGTTACGGTATTGGAAATAAAGTGATATTATGAATCTACATAATTGTTGGTTTTTGGATTTATTTGGTAAGGAAAAATCCTTTTGATAAGGTGTCGAAGGACGAAGTGAAGTTAGTGAAACATGAAAAACGATAGGGTCTATGATTAATTACTCGATTGCTGAAACTAATTGTGTGTTTGGTATTCTTTGTAGAGTGTGGGAGTGTAACCAACAAGAAGGCTGCCTTCTTGAACAAGTTACAAGCGTTTGCCAATCGTAGTTTGATCCAGATCCTTAAGGACCAAGGTCCAAGGTGTTACAAGAAACGATTTCCAACAATGTCAAACCAAAAATGACGTTGATTTCAATCAGATAAAAAAAGGAGATATTTTTGAAACAACTTTTTGGAAGTAAGGCCTCCGAGATGAGCAAAAAGTGATCTCCATACCTCAACATTGCCAGTTTTAACATCTTGAGTCTTGACATCCGTAATGAAATGGCATCGAAGCAAGTGAAGGTGTTCGTGACCAAGCTTGTATCACTCACTACCTCAGACGACTAAGAACTTCGAGCATTAAATTCCAAGTTGGACGACTTAAATGGGATGTACCTTCTGTCGACTACTGGAGGCAATGTCGTATTTGTCCTAGTACTCAACTCTAGTTTATCTCTAGTGTCCACGATGAACCAACGTCATGTTAAGGTGGCGTTATAAACTCTTCATGCACTGGTCTACAATGCTGAGGAAGCAAGAGCCGGTAAGACGACATGACGACTTGTATAAGGCCTTACTAAGTTTATATACATTGTTGCTTTCGAGTCTCGAAAGTTTAATTTTTTAGTTTTTTCTAGCTAATTTATTAAAAAAAAAAAAAAAAAACACCATCCTTAAACAAAATCTTCACTTTTTCTACAACACTCCTAAAATTGTAATAAACGTAAATCAAAATGAATCTTCTACCAGCCTATATACGCATACGTTCAGTCACACCATAAACAGTTAGATCTCCTAAAGATACCTCCAAGGATAAAGGAAAGCCTGAATTAGCTGTGTTCATAGATAATGTCTAGCTTCAATTTAAATGCAAAACAAGTTTGCCTCTATTAAGACGATAACATTATACGAAACGTAAACACCTGCTTAGATAGACCAAAGTGGTCCAGAAGCACACCTTTTCTGTTTCCTAGGAAACCCCCAAACAAGGAAACAAACCAGCCTCAGCCTCAGCCAACGCCACACCGCCGCCGCCGCGTCGCTCCGCGTTGTCAGTCCTCGTTAAATTATAACCTATTTCTGACCCAAATAGCTGAAATCTCACTTCGTAAAAGATACCAGCAAGATGGAAGACCTCTTCCCCTTTACTCCTGAGAATCACCGGCAGGGCAGGAGATATAAAAAAAAATTCCCGCTGCTTAGAAAATGCAAAAAAAAAAAAAGGAAAACTAAAAGTCAAAAAGTAGAAGAAAATTACAGCAAAATTGCATGCCACATGGGCAATGGGCATGGAACAGTGATGTTAACGAATAGAAGATGTGAAGCAGCCAGCGAACGGGCGCCCGCGTCATCAGCATTGTAAAGTCTCTCTGCTCCAGTGGGAACTGGAACCCCGTGGACCTTGCTTTGTGTGGCAATGCATTTCGGTAGAATGCGTTCTTTTTTTTTTTATATTCTCTCCTCGAGAATTCGTGTGGATGGATGCCTATGCTTAGACCGTTCTGGAAGAGTGTTCTCTATTTTTCAGCAAGAAGATGAATGTGCCAAGGGGTTGTGCTGGTAGTAGTTGTAGATGTAGTTATAGTAATGGTGGCTGTTAATGCTGCAAGCACATGAAGTAAGTACCTATCGGATATCAAGCGAACAAGACATCTCAGTGTCTCAGGTGACCGACACTTTTGTGTGGGAATTGGAACGTAAGGAACTAGTTTTTCTGGCCTGGCTATGCCATGACAAGACGAATCAATGAAAATATAAAAACAAAAACAACATAGAATAGTAACATTGCAGTTTTTTTTCCACGGGAAAACAAGATTTATTTGAAAAATTATCAAAGCGATAAATTTAAAACCGTTCCTTCTCACTTACCTAAGACACGCATGTAATTTGCCAGCTTTTGCTAAGAAGTCATCCCACAGTGGTGTTGTGTTCTGGAATTAAATAAAAATAAATAAAAATTTAGATTAATGACACTGAAGTATATAGATATATTTAGAGTAGAACGTAATATATGCAGATTCCGTTAAAATGTGATAAAAGTGTACAGTTTTCGTTAAGTGATCAATACAAGGGCGTCAACGCTGTCAAAATGAAATTGTTTTAGCTTCATTTGTGAAGGTTGTCTTTTTCAGTCGAAGTATAATAAAAAGGTTAATTTTAAGAGTTATGAATCCACATCGCTCTAAGTCACCTTGACGTGCACCTGAGGATTTCTAAAAACGGAGGAAGATGCTCATAGTGGAAGTTAATATGCCAACTCAGCCAGACCAGAAGGCAGAAGAAATCTAACTGACCATTCTTTAATAAGATTGACGTAGAACAGATTTTTTTTTCGAGAAATCAAAAAAAGCTTATGAAGTTCTGCCAAAAAAATGGGAACAAAAGTTATTTAGCTGAAAACGAAGTTAAGTCATTTTTTTGTGCGTCCTTGAACAGCTCAATACGCTATTATCTGTCTGAAGAAACAGTGCGAGCAAAGTGACCAAAAAAGTCAGGAACCCATTAAGACCTCCCGTATCAAGTCACAGTAGACTTAATTATAATATGTCAAACCACTAAAGGGTTTTTTTTTTAGAGTTATAGAATTTTGAAATGGAATAAAACAAAGATGATGTTTTTTAATTGACATGAAATTTACTTTATTCGAAGGATAATTGTCTGATTATAATTTAAATATGATTTCTGGCATATGACCGCCACGGCTGGCTCGGACGTAGTCTAATCTGGAGGTCGATGACTTTTTCCAACATTTGTGGCCGTATAAATCGTTTCGAGCTTATCGGTGTAGACTAGCGACTTCATATACCCCCACAGAAAATAGTCAAATCGCATGATATTGGAGGCCAATTCACAAGACCAAACCGCGATCATTGTACGCTTCCTTCAACAAATCAATTGTGGCACGAGCTGTGTGACATGTTGCGCCCCGCCGTCTAATTGAAACCACGGCTCCTGCACATCATGGTTGTTCCATAAATGAACGAAAAAGTCATTTATCATGGCTCTATAGCGGTCACCATTGACTGGAACGTAAACAAAATGGACGTAGTGCGCGATACGTATTTCGAACATGACCATGATTTTCAAAATAAATTTGCACAATCTATTCAAGTTTAAATGCCAAACCAAATTAAAATAAATCACTTGTTAGCTGACAAAATGGCCGCCAGTTAAAATAGTGTTGCCAACTTAAATGTCTATATTTCTAAAAACAACACCCGTTATAAGACAAAAGCGGCCCATACACACGATACTTGTGGAAGGTTTTTAGAATGTAAAGTTTGTGTGTGCATGGATCTCTGTGTTGAACACGAGACTGAAAAGAGACTTCTTTTTCTGAAATATTGTCAGATGAAAAAAAATTATTTCCAACTCCGTGTCGTAGTAGTTAGCGTCGTACTGATGGGAACTGCATCTTCCGAGGACGTGACAAAACTGCTATCCTCTTGGATTGGAAGATAATCCCTTTCGTTTATATAACAGTTTTCTGAAGTAAAGATGTTCTTTATCGTTGGAAAAAAAAGAAGAGCAAATGGTGGTACCTTATGGTAGGAAATTATGCTTTTCTTAAACTATGTTTTGGAACAAGCTCAATCTTTTAATTGGAAAGAGCTTTAGATTTTGGTGAACCGCAGCGAACATTTTGGATTCACGACAGATTTATAAAACGCACTTAAACGCTTTCAATCACGATTCCAACAAAAAAAATCTCTAGTTTTCTAACTATTCCCTGGAAATCTATTAGACACCACTGCACTACACGCAATTTTTTAGAAGATCCGTGATGGTATTCCCCGGACCAAGGACAAAGTTAGGATAGAAACAACCAACCGGTGCATTGGTTACACGTATCAAAAGTAGTCTTTTAAGCCGAGCTACTCCGTTCAGCAGGACAGAAAGGATGGGTAAGTAAAGGCAATGTAGATTCATTTCAGCCATCGAGGAGTTGGGGAAACGACAACTTTCCGAGGATACCCTTTTCGACCCAATAATCATACATAAACCAAACTTGAGTTCGATTCGCATCTAAGCGTAGGTAGTATAAAAAGAAGTTGCCCTCTTGTTTATCCGCTAAGTTCTTCTAAACTACGGAATGTATTTCGAAACAGTTTTCAGTATCATGTAGATCATTTTTTGCGGAAGGTTTATAAACCAAAGAAAACACTGAAAGCTGTAGCAACGCACTCACACTGTATACAAATGCGAACGTTGATTCACTCTCCTAAAAGTATGCAATGCTCTTAACTCGCCTCAAACGTCAAAGAGTATAAAAGAAGAAATTGAGAATGAAGAGAGTCTCAAATAATTGAATGTTCGGTTAGTATTACACGTAACAGAGATGTGTCGATTATTTTGTGAATTGAAGTTGATTTTTGAAACCTTAATTTCATATATGTGAAACTGGGCCCGGTGAAAAGAAAAACGTAACCCGCATCATATGTCTTTTATTTATAAATTTGACATCAAAGTCCATCAGTTGACCTAGTCAATTATTCTTTTAAAAGAATCTCCTTAATATAATTCCAAAAACCAGTTAATGTTATTCAATATTTCAAAGTCCATTATCTCATTACTGATGTAGTATTGGGTGCCGGATATAAACGTCCTGAGATGTAAATATCCGCTTATTGTCAATCTCAATACAACAAAAAATGTAAATAAATTCTAATTCTGTGTCGTTATACAAATTCAAGTCAAAATAGATTAAATATTACACAGTAAAGATATTTATAACAAATTTCCATGAAAGAAAAAAATCCATCATTCTAAAAAGGAATTTTTATTTGAAGGACATTTTTTGTTCCTAAGTAGGTATATGCAAAGTACAAAGAAAAAAAAAAACTAAAAATATCTTCTGTGCTATCAACGAACGACAACCGGCAAAACTTTTCCTTTTCCAACAATCACCAGATATACTTTTGTTGCTCAGACTTTGCCAACTGCCACCACCTACCACCCACAACTCACAACCATCCACAACTACAAAAAAAAGAAGAATAAACTCCGTCCTTTTTAGATGGTTTTATGCAAAAATAAACTTTGAATGGCAGACGCCTCCACTCCACCCAAAGCGCATTTTATTTTATTATAGTCGTTTACAATTCACACTGAAGGTCCTTCGGGAAAATTGTATTATGCTTTGTGTGTGTGTTCCAACAATCCAACACCACACACACCATGCTGAGGGACACTCTTTGTGCGGTTCTAACCTAATTTAATGTGCGACAGGGACACAGACAGCTGAATGAATGGAATTCTTTTTTTTTCTTCTCGCTTGTGAATGGGTGTCCTTTTTGGCACCAAAGCCAAAATAGATAATTTCCCATAAAAAAAAAACTAAACAACTATTAAATGTGTCTGAATAGAATACCCTACGGTCCCAGTCACAGTCACAGTCACCCATATATTTTATTGCGTTCGGAGCTTATTTTGTCGAGTTTTTTATCTTTTTTTTCCGCCGTTTCTTTTTCCACGCTTAGCAATAAAAAAATAAAAAGGAGGAACCTTTATAGTGTTGCTGGGGGTTTCTACCATCAGCGAAGCTTCACCCACTTCCCATTCTATCGATACACTTTAATTGAATTTATAGTCACCTTGGACCTCAGTTATGGGGTTTCCAACCTCCTCTTTTCAGTTTTGTCTCTAAAAATATGTGACAGTAGTGTATTTCGGTCGACATACTAAAATACAATACAATACCATTATGTGTATCTAAATAGAAATTCTATATCTGCAACAATTGTATCTATTTATCTTTAGGCTGTATAACGGAGGATATGGCGTATACGTACAAATATAGATGAGTATGAGTATTGTCTTAGAAACCAATTGGTATTCATTGAAGAGACATTTCAGGGTGTTTTGGAACACATCCAAATGAATTGTTCTGAGGCGGGTACAAGTGACTCCTTTTTCAAAGGATAAAACGCTTTAGCCATTTTGGGAGTGGATTTTGCAGGTTATAAATTGCTGAGTTGGGAAGTTTTTGTTTCAATTTTTTTTTTCGTTTCCTGGGGAAGGTAAACTTCTGTCTCAAGAGGAACCATTTAAAAGCATATGTACATACGAAGCGGATTTATTTGCAGAGCTATTGAAACATGATGTGTGATGAACTCTGATTCGGAAAACGATTGTTGCTGATGCGTCATGGTAAATTAGACAAGTTGGCATTTTTCAATTTGTTCGATTTTGAAAGAATTTCTTTCCGGTTTTTTTTAAAGTTTCAATTGTTTGGTGAAATTTTCAAAAACTTTTATTCAAAGTTTCTTCTATGAAGGTTCATATATGGAAACTTTTATACTTTTGTAGTGTTTGACGACTTTTCATATAACAGTATAGGATCCAGGAATGAGCAACTATTATGAACGTTTTTTCAAGGTAGATTTTGGCGGCCATGTTTTTTTGGTGACATCTGTCAAATAAAAGTGACTGAAGCCGAACCGCCATAGCAAGTGACACAGTTGAACAGCACGTCCAAATGAGGGTTTAATAGTGATTACGTTGCTCCTATTTTAGGGTAGACGTGGTGGCCCTTCACAGGCGACTCTTCGACGTTTGGTTGGGAATATTTTAGACGACCGATTCGGTCGTAAGCAAGATCGGCTGAGAACATCGCTTCGGTCCGTGAAAGTGTACAACAGAACCCAAGAAATTCGATTACTAGCCGTACTCAAGAACTCGGCCTTTCGCAGACTTCAACTTTTGACGCAAACAACCAACATCTGCTAGACTCATTCTTGTTGGGTTTCCTCAAGTATGCAAATCAAAAAATCAATCGGCCGTAAGGGGAACATATCACAAGCTATCGATCAATTGCAGCCAGATCTATGATGAAGTCATTGAAAATTGGACTACCCGGATCCGTGACACTGTATGAAACGTATATATGCGGGCATTTAAACGATGCTATATTGAAAACATTACGGCATATTTGGGCCTTTAAAATTAAAAAAAAGAATTGTGTTAATGCTTGACATATAAAGGGTGTTTTTTTAGATGTGTTGTTTTCAATCTGGCAATACTCTTTTTCGGAGTTGGTCTTTTTGACACCTCTCACTTGATTTATGATCAGTTTGGTTTGACATTTCATAATGAATAGACTTACTCCTGAACAACGTTTGCAAATCATGCAAATTTTTTACCAAAATAATGGATCGGTTCTCTCGAACGTGCGCTTCGTCTAATATTCGGTCGCCAAGGAATTTATTCGGGCCGCCGCGGCCACTTGCCCGAAATCATTTTTAAATCATAATGGCAAACCCTTATCTTTATAATAAAGGTACATTTTTGACCATAACTTTAAATTATATGCGTTTTATTTCTTTTTGAAAACCATACTTCTGAAAAAAAAAACTCTTTACATTTTAATATATTTAATTTGAATATATACCCGCTCTTATTGAAAAACTCATTATTAGGACAACGAGCAGGACACCATTCAGCATGTGAACGGTTTTTGAAATAAATTGTATTTTAGTCTATATTAGCGAAATAAACCGAAGTCGGGCATAAAATAGGCACGTCGCGAGTATTTAAAGTTCTCAAATCAGTAAGGTCAAAATACCAAAAAATAATAAAGCCCATAGCTGGGCACTCTAAAGTATTGTGGTTTAAAATTTTTTTGTTCTAAGCATCTAGAAACACCTTTTCGCTGAGCAACAAAAGTTGCTCGAGCAGAATTGTGTTACATAAATTATTTGTTCAACCATACAAGACCAATTTTTATAAATTTTATGATTTTTTGGAATCTTAATTTTTCAGAACTTTGGTATTTCCACTTTCGATATTTTGAATCTGGCTGCTAAGGGATTGCACACAGAAAAAGATTCTGTGACCATTTAAGAGCTGTGTAGATAATTTTATATAATTTACAAAATCACATTCAAATTGTCTTTAAAGCTAATTCCGGAAATGATTATTCTGTGATTAAAGCTGACAGTCACTTTTCAGTGATTTGACGTTTTTCTGAATTAGAGCACGCTTAAAAATGTTGAATTTAAGAGTTATTTTATTTTGTTTTTTGCAGCCCTAACACAGCTTGAAAAGACACCAACTTTGTTGTGTACAAAAAAAGTAACAATAAGGGACAATGGCTTTTCAACAAACATTGGAAAAAAAATCTGCACTACGTATTTTTTTCTAGCTGATTAGGTTTCACATCTTCATCTTCAGGATGCTCCTTACAAAAAAAAAAAAAAAAAAAAAAAAAAATCTACATATTTCTTAGTACTTTGCACTTTTCCATGCTATAAAATTCTAATTAAATTGTAACCCCTCTCCACGAAGCAAAAAACATAAACATGAAACGTGCATTATCGCTGAGTTAAGAAATTCCCAGATGGAAGCATTATGACGATGACAACACCGACCGACGACGACGCGACGCACGTCTCATGACGATGGGGGATCGAAAGCTAATTTACTTTGCAGCAATTTTTATAAGCATACACACAAGAAGGGCAAATAGATATTGATTTTCAATTTTATGAAGGATTTTTATTTTTTTTTTCTTAGAATAAAAGTTACTTCGAGTAAAAAAAAAAAAAAAAACAACAACATTATTGTTTTATAGAAATTTTATTTGGATGTAGAATTGAAAGCGCTGTGACATGACTTTTATTTACATTAGGTACCAATGAATTTTAGAGAACGTGAATAATAAAATTAGCTACAGCCAGACTTTTCAACGAAGTCAGCAATGATATCCTTGACGCGACGCAAAGGTTAGAAAAAAGGTATTTGAAGCATTGTAATTTAAAATTGGGAAGAAGGTTGTTTTCCAATTAAAATTCATATCATAATACAGTGTAGTCGGGGTGTAACATTATTATTGCAGTTTATTGAATTAATATTGAAAATAGTCATTTTAAAGTATGTAATTCAATTATTAGTTTACAGGGAAATACGAATACAGTGCATTAAAAATTATTTCTTAAGTGTAACACTTTTAAAATTTCAACATTAAATCTTCTTTGAGAATCATTTAAAAACTAAAAATTCCATCTTAAAATTTCTTTTCAAACTTTTGGAATTTAAAATGTGCACGTTTTAAATATTGATAAAATCAAAGTTTTTTCCTTTTGATTTTTTTTTGCGTCTGCGAATGCAACAATATTTCTTTTGAGAGGCAAATTAAAAACAGACTGAAAGTACACTAAAAAGAGCAAAGGGCCAAGCACTGACCCTTGAGGACTTTGAGGGACACCAACTTCCATTATCATCATCGTATTTGAGGACATATTGCTTCTTATTCGAAAGATACGACGAGAGCCAACAAAGGATAGTATATTTCGAAAGCCAAATATGTTAAATTTTACGGTTAACCATGTCAATACCAGCTGACAGATGAAATTTATTTGACGTTTTTAAAATGTTTTCTAAAAACGCTATAATAGTTTCTTCCGTTGTTATACCTTTCCTAAATCCAAATTGGAAATCATGTTGAAGCTAATAACGGGTGGTTCATCGTGAAGTTTAATTTTCAAAAGGTATTTTTGACAGATCAAACTGCTTTATCATTTTTGTTCCGTATCGCTTGGAAAGTCATCGTATAAGGAATTACACCACAACAGCGTGTCCAAATTGTTCAGTTGTATTTATTTGAAAAACTCAATTAAAATCCGCTGTTTTATAGTGAAATTTTGTTCAATGATGAAATTTTATTCTGGCTCATGTTAGCAAAAAGAATCTGGGCTGGTGACCAACATGATGGCCAATATTATTTGAGTTATTCGAGAGATACTAGCCGCTATGCTCGAACGAGTCGCCCAAAATTGGACATTCCCAATGGACCACCTCAGATGTAGGTATAGTCGTGGCCAACATTTACATGATATCATTTTCAAAACCTAAAAACCATGAATTTGGTCTTTTAACCGATAATAAAAATTGTATGTTCACTTTCAAATGTATGTGTTTTATTTAACATTGTTAATCAAACCTCACGATGAATCACCCTTTATTTATCAATAAATTTAATCATTCGAAAAGAGTTTTTTTTTTTTTAATACTCTTAAGAATTTGTTTCGGTCACTCTTGTCACCTTTTTTGTGTATATAATTGACGTTTTAAGGCAATCAGGAAAGGCCCTTGGAGTGAAAACTTTTATTAATGAAAATGAATAGGAACGAAATATATGCGCATAGATTTTTTTTCGAAAATGTGTCGTTAATCCCATCAGGTCCACTTGATAAATTTAGGTGAATTTCGCTGTCTCAGTTTTGAAAATCGATACAAGCTAAAATAAGGAGGGTTTTTGCAAGCCTTAGTAAGAATCCTCCTCTGATTCGCCAAAACTTTGGAAGCTTTGTTTGTATTTGCTGGCTACATCTTTAAAAAACGTATATAGACCATAACACCCCTCGGAACTAATTCTCTTACTGTTTTTATTTGATCTAAACGCTTTCGAAAGAGTTAGAAAACTTTTTGAAATTGTGATTCTTAGACTTCTCTTTAATATAGTTTCAATCATCCAATTCCTAAAAAAATTACCCATTATTAGTAGATGCACCGTTAAAGCAACCAACATTATTAAAATATCCTCCGGAAATATGTTACAATGTTTCATTTAATGGTCTTTCCATACTTACATTCAACATAACCGTAAAGTACCCTAAGAAATTTATTATACTCGTTAATTCAATGCCATTATTTCGAAATAAAACAATGTGGTTACCCTCGATGACTGTTGCAATGTTGCATTGTATCTTTTTTCCTTCTTGGCCCACATCCCTTGCATCCCATCTAAATAAATGCAATTTAACTATCACACATTTTCGTAAACTAGTTGCAGCAAGTCGTTAACCTAAATTCAAATCATCCCTCCAGAACAAAACTACAGAACGGATACAACTCGCAACTCATGTGTGTAGAATATAGAACCCCAGTGGCGGCACGGCGCGGGTGGTGGCTTTCTGTATATAAATTCAAATAAACTTTTCGTAGGACGGAATTCGTTCAACTGAAGGGGGGAAAAAACCCCAATCTGCATTTGCAGTGGTTGCTCGTAAAATTGCACCCGCAAATCGTAAAAGCGCCGCTGGTGGCAATTACCCCTACGCCATTGCATTTTTTGGAACCTAACTCGGTTTAAGTTATCAGCTGAAAAACTAACGCCCCTGTCCCGCTCTACGGGATACAATTTTATGTGTGCCAACTAAAAATTTTGGGGCCAACAAAGTTTGTCCCGCTTGTTCTTTAATTAAATGCAAAATGGATTTTAAACTTTTCCAGTTTATATTTAGAACGGTGCAGGGGAGCCTATAAGCTGAAATTGCCCATGGAATAGACGCACATTCCTCATCTAATCATCATCATCTCTGCTTGAGTTTTTTTTTTATTTCTAAATTTTATGATGGAACGAAGCACACGCTGCGTTGAGTGGAAGTGATGATGCTGACTTCTGTCTTCCTTTCTACAAATTGGACGGACATCAACTGTCAGTGCAACGGACCTAGATACAAAACTGGCCAAAAGAGAATGGCATACAACAACAACTATTAATATACGAACGAGCTTGATTCTGGAGGGTCCGCTGCCGCCATGTGGAACTGGGTAAATAGGTTTTCTTTTTGCTCATTCATCACTGACAGCGGATGGAAAGCATCATTGTTTGTCACAAAATCGTGCAATGTCGGATCGCACGATTTCGAAAAGTGATGCCAATTCACATGAACATCCTAGTTGTTGGCTTGGATGGAAGGAAATCTCATTTTTGACGCTTGCTCAATGATGCATATCAAATTGTGATTTTGGATTTTTTTTAGGGTGCGTTAGGTCGTGGGATATTATTTCCACCCGAAAGAAAAACGAATATTAATTTATTTTTCAACTTGCGACGGGATGTTGAACTGAGTTTTGTGATTTCTGCAAATTGAGGGCATATTGCTGCACAACAGTTCATCATGATTTCAATGAATGACACGAAAATGGTGTCATTGTTGTCTGCATGTCGCCGTGTCGTCGTCGTTGTCGCTGTCATTCGTCGTCGGCGGGAGGGATGGAATGTTAAAGATTTAGCAAAAATGATGATTGGCCATTGTTGTTTTGTTAATCAATTTGAATAAAAGTGTCTGACATAAAGTATGGTTACAGTTGTCAGATTCAATTGTTTGCTAACAAGCTACATTAAATATTTGTTTGTTCACACTTTTTTCCTTTGTCATTTTGTTTGTGTTTGGTTTAAGAAACAACTTAACGCGCGTGGCAATAACTGAACAAATGAACCAAATTAAGAACATTCGATACCAGGAAATTTAAAATCTGTTTTCTTTTCTTCGGATTGTTTTGAAGGTTTTTTTGAGAAATTTTGTGTTTGCCACTTACGCTGGGAACTGAAATTCGGATGGATAATCTACGAAATATTGTTGCAACGAACCCAAGAAGGGGATGCAATTTTATTACTTGAATCCCCATGTTAATTTTTATGAACGCACAAATTCGCTATTTGTATTAACGAACAAAAAAAAAAAAAACATTCGTGTTGTGCGGCTTTGAAAATAAAGTGCACGTACGAACTTGCGCTAATGTGATAAAATGGTCTTGGGGCATGAGATTTTGGGGGAAAAGCATTGAAAAAATCATATGAGCTTTTATTAATCACTTACAAATCAATACTTAAAATGTTTTTTGGAGAAAATGAAGTAAGTCATCAGGTTTCTTTTACTTTTTTGAATTTTAAGGAAAAAATCGTTTTTTTTTTTGAAAATCTTTTCGAAAACATATTCCAAATTTTTTTGAGATTGTCAATATGTAGCAGTTTGAAATTCCTATCAGAAAACAAAAATTTTAAAAAAATTAACTTTTTTTAAAAAACTCAAAAAAAGTTTTTTTGAAAAATTTATAAATACTATTTTGTTTATATACGTTAAAATTTTCATCGAAAGTTGAGTGATGCACGAGAAAATCTGTTGTGAAAAAACTGGTGTTATGGGAGGTACCGTTACAAGACTTTTCCTGAAAAATTAATTCCAGCCAAAACATAAATTTTTTTTTAAAAAACAGTACATATTCAGAAAGTTTTTTTAAAGTCGTATGAGCCGTTTTTGAGAAAAATGCGTTTTTCATAAAAAATCATGTGGCAGGTACCTACTGTTAGTTTTGGAGCAAGAATGCTAATTCCAAAAACCATCATAATAATGCTATGTACCAAGTTTGAAGGGAATCGGTCCAGCGGTTTAAGCTGTAGGTGCGGATACAGACAGACAGAATTGTCGGACCCAATTGTTTAGGCTTCTCGATCATTGTTATGTAAATTGATTGTCCAAAACGAATGCATAACTTGCCTTATAGTAGGTACCTATAAATCGCAAGTAAAAATTGTTGTTCTTTTCAAAACGCCAAAAATTAAGTTTTCTTAGAAAAGCGAGTACTATAGCTGAACTGTAAGTTTTGGGATGAATCTTATCACGCTGGAGAAACTTTTGTAGAAAAGGGCAAATGTTCCTACCAAATGTTGTTGCCAGATCAGAGGGGAAAGACCGATTCTTGCATCGTCGGCTATATTTTGAGGGGCGTCACATATAAGATCAATTCACAATACCAGGAACGGGTAGCTATTTGGTTCTCTCGATGTAAATTTCACTCATGAATTTTTTTGCACGAGAGTACGTTTAATGTCAACTAAAAGAATTACGTAGATAGCATATTTTATTGAAGATATCACTTTCGTGCATCGGTTTATATGAAATATATAAGAAATGACGGAAATCAATGTTTCCTTAGATAACACATCGAAACAATTATTTTAAACAACAGAAAACTAAAGCCAGTGTTCCACAAGGAACTGTATTAGGACAAGGGATGCTAATCTTCAAAACTTAAGCAGTATGATCTGTTGATGAAGTTAACGGACTGAAGCACTGACAAACAGAAAACGGCGTGAACAAAGCAAGAGACGTTCATAAAAACAAATTCTGCATTCACAAAAGCATCGAAGTCAACAGATTCTGATTCTAAATTTTGGACAACATTTCTTCCAATTTAGGAAAATTTCTGACACAGTTTAAGAGACTTGGCTTATCTAGAACCAACCTTTAAATAGAATTAAAATCAAATCCGACAAACCAATCAGCAGAGGATTAAGAATTCTCATAACTTCCTACGGCGCGGCGGAATAATTTTTTGGCATATTCCAGGTATAAATTTGCATCTTTGTCGCATAATTCCTTAAATAATAATTAAATACAGTTATTAAGTCAGCTGTCATTTGCACACCTTAAACACAAATACGACTTCCTTTGAAAACAAAAATCAATGATAATAATTAATCTAGGAACATTCAAAAAGAAGCAACGACATTAGCGTACATTTTATTGACACATCTGCGTCAATTAGTCTCAGAGCACATGCAATTATTCACAAGACTGCTCTCAGCGTCGTCATTAACCGTCGTCGGTCGGTCGTACATTAACCCCAAGCTCTTTACTAGCAAATACCGACTGTACCAATATTACCGACACTACCAAGATACTGACGACGACGACGACCGACCTCCTGCAAAGAGAAAGAACTTAATCGCGCTAATTTGCACTCCTTTAGCCAGCAATAACCGTAAATTCTCCATTTCATGAGCATAGCACACATTATCCACACATCCTCACACATTGCATCACAGTCGCCCTCTTCCGTCTGCCATCTGCCCCATGTTGAGAATCAATATTTTCTTTAATGTTGGATCTTGGATGTCTGAAATATGCATTTACACGAACTTGGATGGTTTTTAATCAATTTTTATCGACAATTAAAGATAGAATATTAATTTCCTGTCGGAAAAGCCATTTTCACAAAAATTTCACTTGTCGAAAATATGCATCACTTTTCCCCGTTGTTTTTGTTTCTTGGTGCATTTCAATCACCACACTAACTATTTCCTATGGAATTGGGTCAACACAAAATTCAACAAGAAAAGGAAATATGCCACAATTTGTGGTATATTTTAGTTCATATCGAATTCGTAACACAAAAATCAAAACAACAACTCAATTCAGTCCACCCACACAACCACACGGACAAAAAGAAGGAGGGAAAACCGGGAAAAATTCAAATGAAAACCCATTAATTTCCTGAGCGCGCGTTGCTATTTTTGAATTTCTAGCGCGCATTATATTATTGTGAATGAATTTCAAACTTGTTGTAAAAATGCACCTTTATACGACCTACACTACTTTGCCTTTGTGTTTGATTACATGATACAGTTAATCCGCCATGATGGCTGCCGTAGCCCCAGCCGCTGATGACTTTGATTCCATGAATATGGTTTTGTTGATTTGCTTTTATTGACTTTCCCACATCACATCACCCACATCTGAACACAAACACACGATTATCTACTGACAACTTTCTACAATTTATTTTCAATTTCATCGGTTGGTTTGGTGTTATGTAAAGCTATACGAGAATTGATCCACATGGGACATCTCACAGGAATACCATACCATTCAGGGGATAAAGTCATCTGATTGGGAGCAAGTTTTCGCTTTTTATTTTTATAAAATTTTTGCCATTTATGGTGGTGACTTGTGTTAGCACATGATGTCACGTCGCGTCGTCGTCGGTGGAACTGGAGATTGGAGTGGCAACCACCGGCAACGTTTAAAAGTCATTTTTCAATTCGAGGTTAACTTCATTTTTGATATGCCAAAGCCCAGAAGCAGATTGTTGTCAGAAGTTATAGATTTTATCGATTAAATTTGGGTGAAGTTGATCGATCTGTTTTGTGGAGGGGACGCGGACGTAAGTTCATTTTTTAATGTCAGCTTTGGGGACCGGTGTCCAATTTGGGTTAAGGTTGAAAAAAGGTTTAGGGTCGATTTCTAAAAAAAAAGAGGAAAAGCTTTGACCATTGAAACTTTGGTAGGACATATCAACTGTCCGCCTTCCATGGTTAGGCAGGTAAGGTTAACATAAAGGGCGGGCAAGATGTTGAAATGAACACTTATTTTGATAATAAAGTTTTATTATTTGGACTTTGACGCTGCTTTCCAATCGTTTTAATGGTGCCAATATTGATTTGGAATCAGGAACTGAATAAAAACAACAGATTTGACAGATGTCACCAAAACAAAATGGCTGCAACAGGACACCACAATCTTCCTATACGCAAACAAAAAACCCATAATAGGACGTTTTTTTACTGTTTCATCGAACTATTCAAATTAATTTAAAAAGGATAGATGGTTAGGATTAGGGATATATGATAACAAGACGAAAAGGTCTCAACGTGCTAAAAATACCGTCCTCATTAATCAAAGCTGGAGAATACTAAGGTGAACCTTAGTGGAAATGATAAATTCTTGAGTTTCAAATTGAAGATCCTGAAGTCGTAATGAGCAGGAGATTTTACATAGTCTTCTGGAAGAATTTTTGGAGCGAAATAAATAAAGAAGTGATTTTCAGTGAATCAAGTGGTTCCATCGATAGTTTCAGCAATAAGCAAATTGCTTATAAAGGGTGTTTTTTTTAGACCTGTGGTTTTCAAGAAGAAATAAAACGCATATAATTTAATGTTATGGCCAAGAATATAGCTTTATTATAAAGATAAGGGTTTGCCATTATGTTTTAAAAATGATTTAGATCAAGTGGCCACCACGTCTGGCTCGAATAAATTCCTGGGCGATTATGTCGAGCGAATATTGGGCGCAGCGAGCGATGCGTCGCGCAAACCGAACCATTATTTTAGTAATGAATTTGCACGATTTGCAAACGTTGTGCACATTCAATTTGAAATGTGCAAGCCAAACTGAACATAAATTAAGTAACAGCTGTCAAAAAGAACAACTCCAAAAAAGTATGCATGCCTGAAAGAAATCTTTGGTAAAAAGATGCCACGATTATGTGTGTCCAACTTAGAGCAGGTAGTAACGAGAACCTTTGTTGAAAGTGGAAGAAGTGCTGATATAGTCCCTGGGACATAAGTCCCAAATTTTATTTTTGGGACTTATGTCTCACTTAAGTGGGATCGCGCGATTTTTTTATGTGGTTTTCTCAAATACTAAATTTTCTGAAATTTCTGAGTCATTAGTAAGTGATAACGAAGAAAATGATTCGAACGACCCTGGACAACAACAAAATAACGAAACATTTTTCGAAAATTCAAGAAACGTATTACTTCGACCCTGTAACCATTGTAACATGTGTAGTAGCTGTTTTGAGAAGATAAACGATTGAAAATTGTTCTTAAAACTAAGTCAAACATTATAAGGAGGAAATTCTCTAAGCTTATATAAAAAAAATTATTCGGTGGGACATAAGTCCCAACTTTTATTTTTGGGACTTGTGTCCCACTTAGGTGGACTTATGTCCCTGCGCCGCTGATATAATCTAAACATTAATGTAGCTTTAACAAGAAAACAATCGACAATTATCGCTCCAGGAAATTTCGTAGCCAACGAAAACGCTCAAGGACAGTTTTGTGTATAAGACTAGAAAATTTCTCTCTTCTCTTCGATGGATTAGAAAGTGTTGAAGATCATTCTTAAACGTTCAATAGATTACATTGAATACTTTATAATAATTGACTACAAAACTTTATAATGTTAAATATCAAGTTTTGTTTTATCAAATAATCAATATTTTCTTCTAATAAAGAAAGCTAAAGGACTTTTATATAATTTATCAGAAAGTACCTTTCAAACCGTTCAAAACAAGTAGTATTGGACGGATTGAAGCATGTCTGGAACCCGCAAAATAAATCCTCTTTCCTTTTTATACATACTTCAATTTGTTTCGTTGAGGACAGTACTCCCAGCGTTTCAGATTCCTTTCTATATGCAAAACCTGCTCTTCTGTTTTAAAACTTCAGAGTGCGTGTGATAAGCACACTAAATTCTGATCTTGGAAGCATTAGAAAATGTGGAATTAGAAACCGTGTGGAATTTAACGCCTTTTTCACCCCTCATTTTATAATGCTCATTTTTCTACAAAATGTGATTATTAAATACTAAAGCGTATTTAAAACCCCTTGAAGTGCAAGTTTTTTTAATAAAATAAATGAACTTTCGATAAACCTTAATTTTTGCAAACCTTTTTAGGTCTGCCTACTAACAGAAGAATACACATAGCCAAAAAATTGATTAAACATTGTGCCATTAAATTGTATGTTGTCCCTGCGCCATTATTAAAAACAATACATTATTAAGTCCGGCAAAATCGATAGGTTGGAAAAACTATGAATTTTGTTATGAAACTCAAGCTCCATAAATTGACCGGAAGAGCTTCGGGTTTATTTTCCATCTTTAAAAAAGTATTTAACCTCATGGAACTCAGCACTATACAAAAACCAAAAACAAAACACAGCAGACTTTATACACACAAACACGACCCTTGTCTGTGGAACATTATGCGCACTCCATTAAATCTCGAAAAAATTTCCCTTTTTAATCTTTTATATTATGCGCCTGGATTCAAACTTATTCATTTTTCTTTATGAGTACACGAACTTTAAATCTGAATTTAATCATATCAATGTCGGTGCATCTTTTCGATCCATTAACTTTCATTTTGAGAATCAAAGCCATTGACTGAAGTATTAAGGGCTCCTTAAAATTCTTCAATCTTTATAAAAACTTTGCTGAACATATCTTATCTCAGTTTAGAAAATTGGAGTCAAATCCGTCGTTTCGAATATTGAACATAACAAATGGAGAGCGTTAAGCTGCTGATGTCAAGGAAAGTAAACAATGAAGACACGGTTTATTTCGAAAACCATTCTTCCACCCAATTTCAGCGTGACTCAATTCTTTTTTTTCGACACATATGTTCGGTCTCCTCTTTCTCCAAAACATCAAATAAATATCTACAAATCCACAAAGCAATAAATGTCATGTTCATTTCCAATCGATATAATCACCGCTTTGCACACACAAAACTATAAAATCCACATTAAGATACACGATGACGGCATTGCTGCACCCAAATTGGCACGAGTTGAAAGAGAATAAAAGCGGCTCAGAACCAGGCACATCCATAAGTAACTTCATTCACGACGACCGCGACGACGACACACTGAACATGTACAATACTGGTTGGTGGATTGTCGGTCAGTGCCGGTTCTCAGCCGTGTCTATCCAAAAGGAGGCATATTGACAATTCCAATTTAACAAGCTTTTACATAATTATACTGCCACCGCCACCACCGACGACATCGCCTCTGCTGAGATAACTTGACTTTCGACAATGACGAATATGGCGACGCGCCGGCCGACGACAAAGACGACAAGAAACGGGCTAAGCGACCTCGTAAGACTTTTTTCATGTTAATGTGTTGCACACGCAATGCACCCAAGTGCATGTTAACTAAACGGTGGAGCTTGTAAGAAATTAAAAAGGAAATAAATGTGGAAAAATAAAAACACTGCAATTGCGTGTCAGCCAAACTAAGAGGTTAATTAATTCTTTTCCGCTGCACTAGGACTGGTAAGGCGTATCGGAATTGCTGAAGGACAGTTCTTAATGTGGTTTACAGGCCATGGAATTAGAATATATGCTAATGCTAATGGCTATTTATTATTTAAATCTTAAAGTTTAAGTTTTAAGGGAATTAAGAAGATTCTTTTAAATTTTAATTGGTTTAAAAAAATTCTTAAAACAACACACGCCTGAACAACGAGTTTTGGAAATTCTTTCACATGACACAATGTCATGTATGTCATTTATGTTTGATTTGTATTTCTCGTGTGATAGTTTGGTGGTGTGAAAATTGCCACTTTTCGTCAGTCTCATTTTCACTGATTTTCATAGTATTCTTCTTCACCTTGAAATTCCCTGTCAGTCATACCCTGTATTTTTCGGTAACACTTGGTGATGCATCAAGTTCATTTGATTAGTTTTCTGTAAAACGTTCCTGGAGACTTGAATGGTGTCATTTTAGAGATTCAACATTTCTTTCATAATTGCCTGCTTTGGTTGTGGAACTTGTTTCTTTGAATGTGACCAAGTGAAGGCACTTCATTGACAGAAGCAATCTAAGCTTGTTTATAGCTCGTCCAAATAATAAAATTGATGAATTAAAAACTCATCAATATAATAGTTGTTAATTAAAGTTGCAGGTTTTTCATTTTGCTACTGCTGGTGATGCGACAAAGTGGAAAAAGTAGACAACAGAGGTTTGTTGTGATTTTGACTAACTTTGGCCTCCTCATGGAGCCTGGTGTTTCACAAAGAAGTAAGTTGAGTTCTTTGTTGGTAAAAAAGCATTGTTGAAAAAAAACCTTCTATTGAATATTCGTAATAAAAATCCTAACTATCGAACATGCCATTACGATGATAGGGAAGTTGAAAAAAATGGTTCTGAAAATTTTGTAAATCATGTCTATCTGCCCTTTGAAGCCTAGACGGATGCGCGGATTTGTGTCAAACTCGGTTGCGAGTATTTATTTGGTAGTCTCTTGGAGGGTTTTTGTAATTTTTACTCCAGGGCCATCAATAACGGGAACTGCCATACAATCTTGAACAAGAATTTTAATTTTCTCGAAAACGCCTGAAAACTTTCTGAGTGGTATTTTGTCAGACCGATCTATTTTCTTCTTAGAATGGGTCTTTCGAGATTTATCTTTTAATTGTACCTCTCATAGAGCCTGTACGAGCTAAAATTAAAACTGCAACTAAATTCGAAAAAAATTAAGATTTTGATAGAAAGTTTCGTAATTTTTGTTTCAAAATACGTAGCCCCTAATCAATTTATCATTCATGAGAAGAGTTGTGCATTTTATTTAGAGATTCGTGAATGCGGATGAAGTAGCAATTTTGACCAGCAGCGATGGGAAAACTTGTGTTGATGGAGATTCGTTACAATACTATAAACTGATGCTTTTTTCAAACTTTTTTTCAAATAATAATAAAAAAAAAAATGCACGACTGGGTCGCACGAACTTGCTCTAATGTGTGACAGTGGTCTAGGGGCTTGAGATTTTGATAAAAATAAATTTTTCAAAATTCTTAAATAAATACTCAAACTAATTTGAGCTGAAAAAGGAGTACGCCATTTTATTTCTTGGATAAATCTCAATTTATGAGAATAAATTTTTAAAAATCTGTGGAGCCGTTTTTGAGAAAAAAAGTTTTTTTTGAAAAACTTTTTGAAAAAAAAATTCAAAAAAAAATCGAAAACGCCAGTTCCTAGGTATTCAGCAAATACATTTATTTATAATTTTTAGAAAAAAATTTAATGTGCAGTTTTCAAAATATATATTTTTTAAATTTTTTTCTTAAAAATGCTTTTAAAAATACAACAAAATATTTTTTTGAAATATTGGTATGCAGTACAAATTGAGCTACCTAAAACTATATATGTGTGAAATTTCGAAAGAATCGGTTGAGTCGTTTTCGAGATAGTCGAAAGCAAAAAAAACGGTCCTATGGAAAGTACCGTTCTTAGCCATTTTTTAAAACTTTTTTTTCAGCCATATAATTGGTCGTACCTAAAAAGTAACACTGATTTTTTTGAATCAAAATCGTTAGAACTGTTTTTGAGAAAAATAAGCTTTAACGTAACGGTTGTATGGCAGGTACCGTTATTTTTTGAGCTAAAAAAAAAATTTCAATTTCCCCTCTGTACAATACCTAAAAAAGTCTATATACCAAGTTTGAAGCAATTCGGCCCACCCGTTTGGGCTGTAGGTCTCTATACATACAGACAGACAGACAGACAGACAGACAGACATACAGACGGACAGAATTTTTAGACCATCTTTTTTCGTCTTCGCTATCATCGTAATGTCATGTTTGATTGTTATCTCAAAATTTTTTTTTTCGACGAATGCATAACTTGCCTTATAGTACCTATAATCGCAAGTAAAAATGAAATATGGAACTAAGAATTCCGCAAAGCATACATCAGTAATCGATAGGTCCCAGAAACGAAATTTCTTTTGTAACTTTGAACATCGCAGATATTTCAGACGGAAAAGTGCAAAGACACAAAGTACATTTGATATTAGATAAGTCTGCAGATGACATCGGAACAGTGCACGAAAGGATTAAACGAAGGACACGAAGAGGAAAAAATAATGGAAACCAATTTATATATCCCAACCAAAAAAAAAGGTACAACAAAGGTCTGCAACAATTTGCAAAAAAAAAAACAATATACTTTAGCCTTGGAATGGCGTTTTATTGAGCTGCCAGCTTAAAAACATTCAGATTCTATTGATTTTCTTTATTTCTGTTTTTTTTTTTTTTTTTGTATCTGGAAACGACAATAAAATACGATTCCATTTTTATTGAGGTACCTACATCTGAGGGGGCACAAAATCCTTAAAGGAAACTCAAGCTACGGAACCAATCAGATAATCTGTTTTGGTCGATTGTGATTCTTGGCCATCATCCGCTCTACCTATTATCCTTTTTTTTTATCTGAGCAGAAACGCATTTCCGACTTTTTTGAGGCTGACACGTACAATTTTGTGTGTGTTATTTGTGAACGTGAAAATGAATTTAAATTTCTTGCTTTGATTCAATTCAATGAATTCTTATTGAATTGTAATAATTCAAAAAATAAAAAAATAATTGACTTGGTATTGAGCAAATGAAATTGTCGATTTTTTTTTTTAAACGAAGAATTAACTTGAAAAAAGCATTCACATCAACAACAAAAAAAAATTCCAATATGATTTTACAGAGTTTCATTTTACGGTTGCCTGGGGCGAAAAATTTCAGTTTATTTTTTTATTTTTTTTTGTTTGCTTCGATAAAGTATATTGTGTACTTTATGCGAAAAGGTTTCTTCCAGTTTTGCCTAAAAGGATGAACAAAGAAGGCAGTTGGAAACAAAAATATCAAAAAATATTTGGTATAAAAAAAAAAAAATCTACAAACTTCATGAATATTATTTCACTTTTTTGTAAGAACAATTTTTTCAATGTTGGATTCATTCGCCGCAGGACAGTAGGCCTTTAATAAAAATTTGAAAATATAATACCTAAAAGTAAGACCTTTCAATTTTGGGTTAAAATTCTATTAAAATCGAATAAAGTTTCTCAACTTACTGTGTTAGAAATAATTTGAAAATCGAGAAACACCTTACAGGCTTATTCCATAATTCAAAATGCTGAGTTGTATTTTCATCATCGATCAAAAACAGGACTAACAATTATATGCAAACATATTAAAAGCCAAAATTATATATGTTTGAATTTAGTAAGCTTTGGCTTACGACTATATATTCCAAATTTGGCTTTCTTTTGATTTTGTATGGACATAAAAACCAGTAAGGCATGAATGTATTAAGTATTGGGAACAAATGGCAACAAATAAATTCAAATGATACCAAATATTTTCAGATCAAGGCGCTTTAACCTGTGTTTTTTTTCTGACATGACATGATTTTTGACAAAAATCCATCTCTTATCACCAACTTAGCTCTCTGTTGAGTTCTTGAATTAAACTAAAGGTTCGAGCGAACTTCGTAGGCAGGTAGGTATGTGCCACCTGTCGATTTGTTTCTGTAGCTAATCTGCATTTTATGAGATTGCTATTACTTGCGATTATAGGTACCTATTATAAGGCCAGTTATGGATTCGTGCAAAAATGTTGAGATAACAATCACACATGACATTACGATGATGGAGAAGTCGAAAAAAGTGGGTGCGGAAATTCCGTCTGTCAGTCTGTTCTCACCTGTATAGCCTAAACGGATGGGCCGATTTGCTTCAAACTTGGTATTTAGTAATAATTTGATAGTATCTCGGAGGTTGTTTTTAATTTTTGCTCTAGGTCGACAAATAACGGTACCTGGCATACAATCTTACAAAGTTTTATTTTCTCGAAAATGACTAACGGTTTTGATAAAACTTTTGAGGTGGTATTTTTTTTTTAAACAATATATCTTTTGGTTAGAGTGGATTTTGCGGATATGGTTTTATAACGGTATACATTTGATAGAACCGGTATTTTCAAATAAGGTTTTTTTCGTAAACCATTCTCCCGATTCCAATAAAATTTTGCTCACACTATTCATAGTTCAATTAATATTGCATATCAAAATTTCAAAAAACTTTTTGTTTTGATTTTTAAAAATTTAAAAACTACAGATTTTTTTCAAAAAGGCATCGAATATTTTTTTTAATATACATTCTGCAGCGACTAAGCAATTGTCTAGCGTAAGAGTAAGTTCGTACGACCCACTCGAGCATTTTATTTTGCATTGTTTTAAGTTTGAAAAAGATATAGTTCCGATACCGATAATGTGAATTTCTCCAAAATGTGAATCGCCAAAACTTAACATTGTCATCTCTATAATGTGAACTTCTGAAATTTTGGAACTCTTAAATGTGAATTCCTTTAAAAAATACATATTTATTTTTCTCTTGATAGTTTGCATGCAATATAAAAGAAAGGAAAACCTAACTGATATTCGTCTAAGCAAATTTCGAAGTTTTGCAATAGTAAGATCAAGTCAGGCTATTCACTATGTCAATACAGATGTTTTTTTAATGATTTTTTTGCGTAGTAATTAGGTGTTTTTTTTCTGGATAAATGTTTTGTTTGTAATAAATGGATACGAGTTGTTTCAAACTTTTAATAAGAACCGAAGAAAATGTTTCAGTAATGTGAACACCTCTAAAATTCGAAAACGCCTTGTTTTATTTAATTCACATTGTCGAATGTCGAGGGACTAAACTGTAGTAAGCAATTTCCGTGGCTCAATTTAGGAATACGTAGTATTCGAATGTTTGCATAAGTTGGAAAGGTGTTAAATACTATTTTATTTTATCAAAGTGTTCACATGTGTTTACTCACTACCAAGAATTTTTAGCTTCATTACCTGAAAAGAAAAACAAAATACATATAAAAATTGAATTACTTGTATACAAATGTAAATATATGAGGTTTAGAATATAATATTTGGTATTTTTTTCAAGAAACTCTAAGGCCTGTCAAAAACGGATTTTCTAAACTAAGGAAATAGTTTCAACTGTTCGAATATCTTTGAAACTCTACAAATTATTATCTTAAGCTTTAGCCAATTAGTAACGGTTTTAAACTCTTGATCCGTGGATTAACTTAGCCATATTCTTAACACTGATTATGATTATGTAAGCACGAACCAAGGAAGATCGCTTTAAAATGTATACCCGAGGATGAAACCCTATTGTAAAAATTTATTTAAATTTATCTGATTTTAGAATTCCTTTGATAAAAATGGATCTGACAAATATTTTTTTTATTTTCAAGATTAAGATTCAATGTCAAACAAATGGATAACAACTCAATACAGTTTATTCATTTTCATAATTATTATTTATGATTATGAATGCTCCTAAAAGTATGTGCACATAATTTAACAATATTGTCGTAAATATTTGAGATATTTCTCGTCCGAGGTTTACCTAGTCATCCTTCGACGAGATGTGCTTAGCTATTTAATATTATTTGAAACGTATGGGCAACTGTAGATGGTTGCATTATTGTTAAAATTGTTGGAATATTAAACTCAGCCGTGAAGTATACTATTGAATTTTATAATTTGCTCAATTATCTACTGTTATCTTTTTGACAATCATTTGTAAATGTTTGACTATCTTATTATATACTATTTTAATTCTTAATAAGAATCTGAATGAATTGGATTCATTGTCTTCTGATTTTTGTCCTATAAAAACGGAAATTTCGACTTCTTCGTATCTTGCCTTAAATTCCGAAGCCTTTATAATTCCGCAAATATACTATATTGTATGCTTGTATGCTATTTGCAGAATCAGCTTTTAAAAGTTGATATGAAACATTGTCAAAAAAAAGTCAGGATTATTAAATTTTGTTGATAGTTCTCATTCGACACAGAATAAACGCACAAAACCAGAGACTTATCTGCAACACTTGTTTCCTTGTACCCCGCCTATAGAAATACAATATGTGATTGTGTAAATGTCCATGTTTTATTGAATAAATTATCAGTTTCAATTAGCATCGTCAATTACATGGAAATTTATAGTTTACATCTCACATTGATTTATTATGCATGATTAATGTTACTCTTTCGACAGCAAAGTGTCAGAGATAAGGCTTTATTACTGTGCGTAGGAAAAAGACCATTTTAACATAATTTTAAAAGATATGACTTTAATGAATCTAAATTAAGGGCTTTGTAGCTCTATAAAAAAACTTTTAATTTTTATCAATGAAGTTCAAGGAACTATGGAAATGCATGGGAACTGATACCGCATACGCTATGCTCCAGGTGATTATATAATCAAGTGACTTTACATAAGTTCACTGGCCTTGTGAGATATATTCTAGTCAAGGGAATCGTGAAGCGGTAGCCAGTTGCATTAAGAAAATGCTTGTGTATTTTTAATGAGTTATTAGAATAGGTTCGCGAACTTGACGACATTTTGTAAAGTCATTTTTGTTATTGATCATTGTGTGTTTTTTTTTTTTTGGGTCAATGGGGAAATTTGCAGAAGATATTATACAGGGTGATTCACGAGCGTTGTGCCAAAAAGCTAGAGCGTGTAGGTTGAGTTGAGACAAGAAAAAAAATCGTATGGGAGGGGGGTCTATTCCCCCCCGTTTAGCCAGGAGGGGCAATTTTCTGAAAAATTGACTTATTTTGTTAAAAAAAAATATTAAAAATCAACGGCTTCGTTTACAACAGCGTGTTATACTTTTTTGAAAAGCCAAAAACTTCTTCTTTCATTTCGTTTTTAAATTAAATTGTTTTAACGAATAGTTCAAAAAACATAAATTTTCAAACTCAAAATTTTGAAAAAAAAAATTTGAAAAAATAATTTTAAAACTAATTTTTTTCAAAATTTTACGTAATTAAGTATAATTTTTGTTCTCAGAATTCAACGCTCTTATTAATGTTTAATCCAACACTGAAAACCGTATGGCCCTACGGCTTTTTGTTGCCAAGGTATTCAAAAATAACCGAACCTACTTCTTCACAAAAACACGAAAAAATTGGCTAAATGATCACTTGTGCCATCCCGTAAGGCTAGGTTTTCTTGTTTTTGTGAAGAAGTAGGTTCGGTTATTTTTGAATACCTTGGCAACAAAAAGTCGCAGAGACATACGGTTTTCAGTGTTGGATTAAAGATTAATGGAAGCATTGAATTCTGAGAACAAAAATTATACTTAATTACGTAAAATTTTGAAAAAAATTAGTTTTAAAATTATTTTTTCAAATTTTTTTTCAACATTTTGAGTTTGAAAATTTATATTTTGTAAACTATTCGTTAAAACAATAATATTTAAAAGCAAAATGAAAGAAGAAGTTTTCGGCTTTCCAAAAAGGTATAACACGGTGTTGTAAACGAAGCCGTTGATTTTTAATATTTTTCAGAAAATTGCCCCTCCCGGCTAAACGGAGGGGAACAGACCCCCACCTCCTGTATGATTTTTTTCTTGTCTCAACTTAACCTACACGCTCTAGCTTTTTGGCACAACGCTCGTGAATCACCCTGTATAATATCTTCTCCAAAAGCCACTCGGTTTAGAATATGGTTTGTGGATATACCTAGTTTGACGAGGCTTTATGTTATAACTGCACGAATAAGCGAGCACAAATATATAACCAAGCCTAAAGAGTCTATTTCCTACAGTGCAAAAAAAAATCCTAATAATTAGTTCTTTAATAAGTTGACCTATTTTCCTGATGAGTAGTGTTTACTAGCAAGACTTATTATAAAAAAAAAAAAAAATGTAAGCTTGACAACCTTTTGTATTTTTCTTGAATAATTTAAACTATTGGTATCCCAAAGAGAAAGAAATTGGAATACAATCAATTTGATACCAGAAGAAGCATACAATATTGGGTCAGCATATTTAGCCCCCATCCTATATTGATTGCCATTGTTGAATTCATTTAGTGGCGTCTACTTTATTTAAATATTTTTTATTTTTATCAAGTAATACAATTATAATGGCTCTTGCATTTGTCAGAAATAGAAACAAATAAACCAATTTATCATGACTTAAAGTATACCAATCAAAAGTCTTTCCAATTCAACATTATTTATTCAATCAAGTTCAAAGTCATTCTGCAATCAAAAACAAAAAGAAGAAGCTTTCCGCTCGTTTGCCAATCAACTCAATTAAACCAAATTAAAATGTGCACCATTTTTATAAATGCATTTCAGGACATCCTCGCCTTGGACTTAATAATTCCACTTTCATTTTCTCTCTCTCACTGTCAAATTTGATTTATTTCCGACCGAATTTAGAACAAAACATTTTTGATTGAATATGGAAACAGTATGGCGGCGGGTTGGTCGGACATTGTGTTTATTTTTGTTTTCTAAATGTCATTTTTGCCTCACGTGCTTTGTATGCAAATTAAAGAACTGATTCCGTTGCTTGAACTTTGGAGAAGATCCCTCCTCCCTCCGAAAACATTTGAATACATAGCAATCTTACTGGAAAACGATTCTATCTCAGTGCGAACCAATTTGAGACATCGTCGTTCTTTCAGGCTTGACGGAGCCGAGCGGCGCATATCTTTTTGTTGTGAATAAATTAATTGCGATTGTTGTGTGTGTGTGTGAATTCGCAGAAGCAGAGGAGACAGATAACTTCTTGCCGGTTAAATAGCTTCCAATTTATATCAATTTACGTGGCATGACACCGTTTCTGTGTAGATCATGTTCCATAGAGGCATATTATCATATTTGTGCGCGAAAGTGCATTGCCAGAGTTTTTTTTTTTTTTTTATTCACCTACGCCACTATGTAGTGTAATCTATGTTCAGAACGTTCAGAACTAGTTAAGCTCGATGACACAAAGCTAAAACGATTGAGGGAGGTACACCGCCACCACGCCGTATATAATGGAACCTGAAGAATACTGTCTCAGTTATATATTCTTCCTGCGGGTTCTGTGCAATAAATTTCTATTAAGCGGGATTATTTTCATGCAATTGAGATTGCATGTGACTTCCTTTGATAAAGAGACGAACGTAAATATATATATATGTATGTATATAAAGAGGCAAGAGCCCTTTTGTCTTCAAGGTCCTAGCACAATTTACGCGTATTAATTCAAAGGTATATACGAAGTACATGCAGAATTGTGATACGTAAAGTGAAGTTCACCAAGTCGATTTGATTTAAAAATGCAGCAGTTGGTATACTTATTTCTACTATAATGATAGTTTATCTTCAAACTAAAAAAAACAGTTCTTTATCATCTAAAAATTGTAGTTCCTGTTCAAAAAGTCTGAAGGCGTGTTTCAAAATGTGACAATGTCCTGAGATGAAGGCTTTAATTCTTAGGCATTTTTTAACAAGAGTTGTAGTCACTTTATCTTTTTTTTTTTTTTGTTATTTATCAGCTTTACTGTTCCTTTAAATATTTCTATATTGCATACAAATTCCCTTTTTCCACCTTCCTGACATGATCGGAAGTCGAAGGCTACCCAAGAATTCATTTCAGGGGCTTTATCGCGAAGATCAGTTGTGGTTCACGCCTTAAATTAGGAGCGATAAGGATTCCATCCTTTATCATAATCATTTCTTCCTAGCTGTTTTGAAAAACTGGAAGGACTACTCAGATTTAGTCTGATGAAAATTGCAGCTCTTCAAAGCACCTCATCACTTGTATAAAAATGAATCGAACATCTAAAAAAGAATTTACAATTGCATCCGAAACTTCGTCTCGTTGCCAAAAATGATTTTTAGATCCTCTGAATAATGATTTGATAGTTTAAAGTTTAATCTTTAAGTCCGGTTCAATGGTGTAACTTGCCATTTAAATTTGGCATCAGAAACTGATATTAAACAACAGATGACAAAAAAAGTATGGCCGCACAACTACAAAAGAATTTGCATTGCGCATGATAAAATGAAAAACGTCAAACTCCATTGCGTGTCCGTGACGTAGAGCGCACAACGAACATGTAGAACGTATAGAGCGTATAACGAAACTGTTACGTATGGCAATACTAGCCATTAGTATAGAGAAGTTCTCTTTATATATACACGGAAAGAATTCTTAGATCAGATCACGAAAAATAAGCTGCAAATCACGTCAAATGAATACAGGTTTGTACCTTGGATCGGAAAATAATAAATCTATACTTTCTATTTGCAATTTTAGAAAATTTGCGAAACGAAAATATTGATACTCTATAATCATATTTCAACATCTTTTAGTTTCAATAATTCGATCGAGAGAAGCAAAACATTACCATTCGCAAATCGCAAATTGATCCCAATGAGTATCAATTTTATATTAACTCGGTTGTAAATTGCAAAAGCGAGTCGTAGATTTCAATCTTTTTGTTTTGAATAATAAATCTGTTTTTGAAAAAACTACTGGTAAAGTCGTAAATTGCAACCCCAATTTGCAATTTGTAACATTATATCGCTTTGGGAGGAAGCAACTTTTATTGAAATGCATCTATTATTATTTATTGAAAAATGTAACTTTTACTTACTTGGTTGATTCTAGGAATCCAACTCAAGACCCTCTGCATACCAATCTAGCACACATCTACTAGGCCATGGTGATGTATCCAAGTCGGATATCAAAATTAATAATAAGAAGCAACCTGAATATGAGTTACATTTTAGGGGTGTTTTGAATTAAGATTATGTTTTATTGGCGAGAAAAATATAGTCGTCTTATTTTGGACGTCTAACCTCTAATGTACAATTTTTTATGATGATCATTTAAATAAATGTAAGAAGTTTATAATTTGTAGTTGAAATTCAACCTTGTACTTTGTACTCTCTATGTACATAATAGCATAATAGAACTACAAAAAAGGCATTATTGGAGACACAAGCCTAATGACTTATATTCTGAACGATTCCTGTATGTGCGTTGATATTCTGGTGGAATATCATTTCCCGCTGAATCCGAATGGCTTACTAAGATCCACTTTTAATATTAACCAGATTTATTTTTCGAGGATTTTACATTTACTCAAAAGAGACAGTACCAAAAAAAAAAAAAAAAATAATTATTAGTTGGAGGCAGGGATCGAACTCCGGACCTTCGAGTTAGCCGTCAGACACACTTGAGTTGATTTTAATACTCAGTGATTGTAAATCACGAACAAATTTTAGCAAATCCAGATTGGTAAAAAGTATAAATGGAATTATTCCCTTGAAGTAGTAAATTGCGACAAAAAGGTTGTAATTTACTTTGAAGGGCACAAGCTTGAATTATAACTTTTAATTATAAATCTCAACTTAGGAATTGTTGTAATTTGAGATGAATTGAAAGTTAAATTGCCAATTGTTCTATCAGTTTCGAATCAAAGCGCCGTGATTTACAAACAAAAAAAACATGTTTTGTAAATTGCAACTGAATATTTCGCAATTGGTGATTTTTCAATTCTTTCCGTGTATATGTATGTATATGTATATATTTATTGATGAATCTATCTAAATCTCCACGAAAGTGAGGTTGTTCTAAACCATCCGGAGTTAATTAATAAATGTGGGTTTTTTATACAATTTTTCCCACAGAAAAATGTATTGTGTTTTTATTTCGATCGGAATTATGATGGTGCGGAACAGAAACAAAAATTAAAACGGGGAGGCGAAAACTTCATGCTTGTCCGTGACGTGGATGCGTAGAACGAAACAAAAATGAGAATTGGAAGGCGCTATCTTGTTGCATCATGGCCGCCACAGGTCTCCAAAATCTAACCGTGCCATGAAAACCCCTCTACCAAGTATGTATTAGCAATAAAATGTACTTTTAATTTGAAGCTTGCGCGTCACTTTATGCAAGTTTTCAAAATGGATCACTTTTCCTGAAGATATAATGTCAGATTGTACCATCACAACTATATGTAATGCAGTTTTGAATTGAATCCTAGATTATATTAGAAAGTCACAAAAGGAGTTCTTAGTCTCTTTCTAAATTGGTATTTCAATAAAACCTTGTGGAGTGGCGAAATTCTTCTTCTACGCGTACCTAGTACCTACAGAAAGCAAAACTTTTCATCGAATTAATAAAACGTGGGCCACAAAGATGACTACGTATTTTGCATCCAACTCTCTCGATGCACACGTGACTGCCATTTGAGTTTGGCGGTGAAAATGTGAGCGTACCACGTATAGCGTAAGCTTATAGCCAATTCGCGTAGGATGTTAGTAGGGTATTGGAAAGCAAAATGTAGCCTCCAGCCATCATCACCAGAGGGGACTTTGCGAAGTTCGAACGTGGAGTGGAGTTCAGTTGCTCGTGAATTAATTTTCAATTTGGAAACTCTGTCTGTACGTATCGTATCGTGTCGTATCGTATGAATATGCTTTTGAATTGTTTTAGCCACGCAAATTAAAGAAGAACGGGCCAACTTGGTTGTTGGTAGAAAAATGATGTGCGTCCGTGGTCGTTGACGCTCTTCCTAAGCAACACGTTTTCGTTGGAAGTTTAGTTGGTTGTTGCATGGGCAACTAACCCACTCTTTGTCCAGATTTTTGTTTTCCTGCAGCTTGTACTACAACTACAACTCTCGCGGGAGAACTTGTTGTCAGTAGACTTTTCGACGCGCATTTTTTTTTTTTTTGCTGGAATGGTATCGGGTTGGGAATCAGTTTTTATGGTGCTGGGTGCAGTGGGAGATATTTAGTTTTTTTTTTTTTTGTTCTTGTACGGATCGGATGTATGCACGTCGTGTATATTTATAGAATTCACTTGTTATGGGCGACACTTGCTGCCATTGTGTCCTCAACAAGATTTTTATCTGACTTTGACCGTTTTATTCTGGGAATGCTTGGACCAGGTTTTTTTTTTGTATAGCTTGCTCGAACAGCGACTGCAGAAACAGTTACGCCAAGGAGTCTAGAAAAATCTTGAAGTACAACTTTTAAAATTTTGGGAAAATATGCTGTGGAAAAGAATTTGAATGCATTATGACTCAAGGCAGGTTCTACATAGTGAGCTCAAAAATGTATTCCATCGGAAGTTAAAGATACTCCCAAATCCGTATGCAGTTCATAACATCAATTAATTTCATATATTCTATTTCTCTAGTCTGTCACAATCAAAAGGCAACATTGTATCAAAATACATCCAATCAAAAAATAATTATATTATTAATGATTGGTCTTGTTCCTAACAAGATACGAGTACATCCGAAACATAATATCTGCCAACTTCAATTACAAATTGATGAAACCAAACAGCATCAATTTTTGAAAACACGTGGGTCGTGGTCGTGGAGTATATACATGGATACATGTTACATCCAAGGAATCAACCAAAGAATTCTTTGACGGAAAGACAGTCGGCTTCTTCGGAGAGCATTATATGAGTCCTACGCTCAGATTTATAAACTCAAACTGCAACAACTCGTCTTCTGACATCATCAGTCTGGTGTTCCTCCCATATCAGCACATTCGACATCGACAAAAAACTCTTGTGGGCTTACACAAGCGAAAACAAACGAAAAACCGACCTCACCGAAGTAACAACAACTAGGTACGATTGATGATGTCGGACCACATGGTTACCAAAACAAGATTGGTTACATCGACCGATGCTTTAAGGTGCTGCAGAAGACAAATTGGAGTTTGGGAGTTTGTTTCGCCCACCTGATCAATATGTCAGGACTTCAGGGAGAAGAACAAAATGGATGTTCGAAATGTGATTAGTTTAGGGGGAAACACAAAAAATTGATTGACAGTGCAAGTCTCCATGGAGCTTTTTACTCGAACGTAAGATTTTTAAAAATTTTATGATGTGGAAAAATCTAATAAATGGGTATTGACAGCAAGTCTCCACTGAACTTTGGGAACAATTTAAGTGATCCAATGTGATTCCATTTTTTTTTTTGTTTCAGAATAAGCATCGATTTTAGAAATCAAGATTGGAAGGGGAACCTTTTTTATTTAAAGTCATCAATCACAATTACGTTCGCCTGAACGAATTCGAATTCAGAAACTTACTGTAAGTTTTAAAAACCAAAAACTGATTGAAATACTTAAAAAATTTTATTGGGATGTATTTGAACACATAAGAAAAAAGTTTTTAAGAATAGAAAAGCACTTTGTTAAAACGAAATCAGCGAAATACTGAGAGCAACATCTCAATCTTAAAATGTTTTGATAAAATGCAAAAGAAATTGTTAAGGTTAGAACGTAATTCAAGTGGGAGCAAAAACCACATACGAATATACTGGAGTGATGGATTTTGTACCTTTACCATCCCCAACTTATGATTCTTGAACTAAACAAACCGTCTGACAAATGTCACACTTTTCACTTCTCTGAAAATATGGCACAGAATCTACAGATTGTGGAGTGTATTCATTTATCATTTTACTGGAGCTAAGTACTAGGTTGTAAAGCAAAAGGAGTTCATTATATTGCTATAAAGTTGTACTCGGGGGAGTCAACAACAAATGCTATCAAAAAACTAGGATCATTATGCAAAAACAATTGAGGACGTGGTCATTGGACTGACTGCCCCACCTTTAGTTAGTGTTTAATGGAAAACATAGCTATTTCTTAGGGGATTTGCATGTTGCGTTCGTTAATTTTGAAAAAAGCTTTCAATATAGACAATCACAATATCTGATTTGAGTAGCCCTCAGGGAACGGGAAGTTTCAGAAACCTATTATCATGGACGAAGATGTCCACCTGGAGTGGTGAAAAATGTGCTCTAAATCGAAAGAAAGACTCTACACTCAGTTATTCGTCCAGCATTCACATACAGTTCGAAATGTTGGACAATGTACAAATCTTTTGAGAGTAAATAAACAGCAGCTGAGATAAAGATGCTTCGTGTGACACACCGTTTCCTTATTTATTGTTCTGCTGTGGAACGTACCTATTTATTTTTTACTGGAGCAGTCACAGATTTAAGGAACACAATTATTGAATACATTTCTCGGAATTCTGTTTATCGAAATTTGTTCGACACCGATAAATAGCAAGGAAAGTGAACCCTAGACAACTTTCAGATGAGGAAACATAGCCTTTACCATACGAACGACAACAAGGAGAGAAGAAGGTATTCTAACAATGATAAAACAACCTTCCATGAACAATATAAAGGTTGTTTTTTTTTAGACGTGTGGTTTTCAATCTGGCAATACTTTTTCGGATTTGGTTTTTTTGACAGATGTCACTTGATTTATTCTCAGTTTTGTTTGTCATTTTAAAATTTACAGACTTACCTACCCCTGAACAACGTTTGTAAATCTTGCAAATTTATTTCCAATATAATGGTTCGGTTCGGGCGACGCATCGCACGCTGCGTCCAATATTCGGTCGACATAATCGCCCAGGAATTTATTCGAGCCACTTGGCCGAAATCATTTTTGAAACATAATGGCAAACTCTAATCCTTATAATAAAGCTGAATTCTCGGCTATGAAATTAAATTATATGCGTTTTATTTCTTCTTGAAAACCACAAGTCTTAAAAAAAACACCCTTTATTAGTGAAGACTCGTAGCCGACTAATACACTGTTCACAATTTACTGTATGACACTTCCGGTTGGCGGACTATTCAAAAATTCACTGTGGTAAACAATTAACCACAGTGAGGTGAAAATGAAAATACACCGCTTTTGTTTCGAAATAATGACAATTGGGTGACACATGAAAAAGTAGTAAAACTTAAGATTTCTGTGTTGGAAACAAAAGTAAAATTAAAAACATGGTGTTCTAAGAATTATGGAACGTGTTGATGGTGAATTTCACGAGAGGTGAGTTCTAGTTCGATCCATTGTTTTCACCCTGCTGTTGGATTTTCAAGAAGCTTGTTTTTGTGGACTTTATTGAAGTAAATTCAATTTAAAAGATTTTGTGACCTTTAGTCCAAATGCGTTTCGCCCAGGTACAACAAATTAGAATTCACAGTGTATTCACTCTGTAATTTTTACAAGTGTCGGTAATCATCGATTAAAAATTTTGCGTCTTAGGACGGATTTTCAAGAAGCTCATCAACAACAAGTTTGATTAAACCTCTTATGAAATTAGCTGTTGAAATTTATCGTTAAAAGGCAAAGCTTCGTTACCAGCACAGACCAAATACAGACCGCCAACTCGTACTCCTCTTTACTGAAACACCCTCGAAATATTTGTTCGTGTCTGTGAATACGTGTACATCTCTGTCTGTGCATTTTGTGATGGCAACCATCCCTGAGTTCTCCATTTATTTTTGTTGTGTGTTTACTGCTCCCATTTAAAAAGCACGGGAGAGCGTTACACTCTCTGAATCAGCTGATTTTCAGCTTGTTGGGAAAAAGAGAGACCATACCGTCAGTTGGCAATCTGTATCTTATTGGTCCGTGGTTACTAGTTGTCAAAATGTAACTTTTATTTGCACAGTGAACCACGTTACAAAAGATTTAAAAGGATAGAACTGTCTGTTTTGATGATTAAAAAACAAAATTCTAACTTTTGTTCATAATTCAAAAAATTTTTCATGCTATATGTTGAGGAGAAAAAAATCAATTCGGATTTAGTAAAACAAAACTAGAACGCTCACAGTTCAATGAGTTCACTTTTATTCACTTATTTACATTTATTACGAATAATTATATTGGGGCATTACAATCATGTAGTTATTATGTCATGCCATGAATATGATGGCTGAATAAATGAAGTCATCACAATATTATTGTGTCTGACACACAAATCAATCAATCAAACTTTACTTATGATTTAACATGTCATGAAAAAGAAAAAACAAGACGTCTGGGATCATTAGAACAAGAGTATCATTTCATCATCTATGATTCAAATTAACTTTGCCCAAAGACAATTAATTCACTCGGTTTACTTTTGTGATGATGTCACATGAACAAATAATGTCCAATTAAATAGTGCTACCTAATTATCGAAGCAAAATACAGGAGCGGATTCATGTTTTGCGAGAATTTCGTCGTAAACTAAAGAGATAGGACACTTAAAAATGTTTATTTAGTTTTTTAAGATACAATCGTAACTTGTAGACACAATATTATTTGTGACTTGACAGTTGGACATCAGTTTTACGTCTTGAAAACAAAAATTAGCGCTCTCGATTATAAATCAACACCAAATCCGTCCCTGACTTTTTTTTCTTCAATTAGATCAGAGTTCACCACATGAAATCAGCATCTATCCCATCAAAATCAATTTCTTCGCAAAAAGTTAATTGGCGCTTGATGCTGATGATGTTCACAATATTCAAAGGCTTCTCCGACGCGCATATACATATATTCTTCAAAAGCCAAGAGGCATGAGGTCGTCTGAAGAACAATCAAACATATACTATACATTTCATCAAAAGGGTGAACCAAGACTGAAGGCTGAAGAGTCCACCATATTAGACTCATCAAGGGGGGGGATTGCAAAAAAAAAAACCCAGGCAGACTTACTTTGTATGACTTCCAACATCATGCATTCGTTTAAGACTTTGCGAGTAATTAATTTGCAACTGTAAACAAGCTAAAGAATAAGAGGCTTTTTCATTGTATAATTGCGGGCAATTAACAACGAATGAATGTGTGGGCCAAAGTAACGGACACCGCCTCTTCGCCCCCTTTTCAGCATGCCAATCTACTCAGCCAAGTTTTGTGTTGTTGTTGTTTTTGGATCAAAGGAAGTATAGCGTTGAGATTACTTTCAACATTTTAAGTGCTGCGGGTTGCAAAACGAGCCGACGAAGCTGACGTTCGTCGAAAGGTTGACGTTTATGGTGATTTATTGTGAAGGCGAATTAATTTTATGTGACAGTTGTTGTCGTCGTCGTCAAGAGTTTTTGGAAGGAAATTGTCTCCCACACCATTATATTGGAGGTCATTGGCGGCAGCATACGGAGTTTGGAACTATGTGTTAGAAAACATAGTCTTCCGAAGCGGATACAAAATTAAGAATAATTTGTGAATCCACTTTCAACAAAAGTCTCCCCGCTAATTCAGAAAGCATTAACCTCCGGAATAACTTTTCATCACAAAAAAAAAAGGAAAGAAAATCAGGACGAAAACTTGCTCGGGTCTCCAAGAAAAGGGGGATTAATCAAGTGTATTTTTTGTTTGCGTACTTAAATCCAAAGAGCGAACATATTTTATGTTGTTGCTGTTTCGGGAAGTCAGGAACAAAAACTCTCTTTAGACTTTTTTTTTCTGGAAAGAACTTTATAGAAACTATATGAGATAAAAAAAAAAAAACGCTTACCAAGAAGAGAAATGAAAAATAAGTATTTTTTTGTATGTGGAAGGTTGGCTGGAACCTGCGGGATATTTAATTAAATTGCAGCTTCATAAGGACACGGACAAATACGTGCAGAAAACAAGAAAAAGAGGAACGCTTTTTTTTGATGAATCATTTTGGCTTGGCGTGTTATTTATAATTTCATAGATACGACATGAGGGACAAGTTTGAGATTTTGTTGACCTACTTTTTTGTACAGGAAACTTTTAAAGAACAAAAAAATTGACTATAAGGATGAGGCTTTACCAAGCAACCGTGATAATACTTAATGTAATGGAAAACTTTCAACGAATTAAATAAAATACACGAGTGGGTCAAATATATAGCTATGGCAAAAAATAATAATGAATGTTCCATCTACTAACTACAAGGAAGACCCTGATTATGCCAAAGTAGTTCGAGATATGCAGGATAATGGAGAGTCGATTGGACGACCATATTCCGCTTCAAACATTCAGGTCTTTTTGTTTTCTCATTAGTCAAGAAGATTCCGAAGCAGATAAGAAATTCAATTCAATCTTAAATCCAAACTTAAAGTTGAAAACCCTAAGTATCAAAACTAATGTGAGTTCTTTACATTTTATTCAAAGAGGGAGGTTATCAGGGTCAGAGAAGTTAGCTTCTGGTGATTTAAAATCAAACCTACATAGGTACACCTACTTAGGAAAACCAGAGACAATTCAAACAAGCGAAAACCCATCTTCAACGAACCAAATTATTTCATGACTGAAATATAACACTGTCTTAATGTAGGAGGAATTTTTCGTGATTGAAAAAAAAAAACATTCGGAACAGAGTAATCTTAAGTACGGAGAAACGTTTTTTAGCCGCACAACACGAATGTCGACTGCTCTTTGCCACCTTTAATATCCCCTCACATTGTGATATTCGGAAATTCAAATTCAAAACACATCGCTATTTCCTATCCATTTTCCTGATGCTTACACTGTGTTTATAAAATACTCAAAAGCTAAGCCAAAGCTTATTTTATAAAAACTTATGTATATGACCCTTCCCATTTCTCACCAGAGCCTTAAACAATCAGCGACACTATCTTAATACCACCCAAGTACTTACTTACTTACTTACTTAAGGTGGCGCAGACAGTCCATTGTGGACCACGGCCTCAACCAACATTCCTCGCCAGCTAGGCCGGTCCCTAGCCAGTGGCCTCCAGTTGCGCACACCAAGTTGGTTGAGGTCGTTTACCACTTGATCGCGCCACCTTAGATGGGGTCTTCCAGAACTGCGTCGGCCCTCCGGGTTGGAATTGAAGACTCGTCGGGCAGGAGCGTTTTCGTCCATACGCTCCACATGACCCAGCCATCTAAGCCGCTGAATTTTCAGCTTCTTAACCAAGTCAATGTCGCTGTATAGCCCGTACAGTTCGTCATTGAATCTTCTCCTCCATACTCCATTGATACATACAGGCCCAAATATCACCCGAAGAATCTTTCTCTCAAAGCACCCCAGCCTGTATTCATCCGATTGTGTCAGTGTCCACGCTTCTGCCCCATACAGCAGGACTGGGATGATAAGGGTCTTGTATAGTGTCTCCTTGGTCCTTTGAGAGGGCTTTACTACTAAGATGCCTTCTTAGCCCGAAGAAACAGCGATTGGCAAGAGTGATTCTTCGACTGATCTCTTCACTGATGTTGTTCTGAGAGGTTATAGTGGAACCCAAATAGCCAAAGTCCTTGACAACCTCAAAGTTATATCTGTCCATTGTGACGTTTTGTCCGAGCCTACGGTGATGATCTACTTCACCCGAGGACAGCATATACTTTGTTTTATCTTCATTTACAGCCAGACCCATTCGAGCCGCTTCCACTTCAATACTTGCGAATGCTCCACTGACAGCGCGCTTCGTTCTTCCAATAATGTCAATATCATCAGCATAGCCAAGTAATTGAACGGATCTAAAAAAAATCGTACCGCTGGTGTTGACATGCGAGTTGCGTACGATTGCCTCAAGAATGATGTTGAAGAGGTTACATGACAGCGCGTCACCCTGTCGTAAGCCTTTCTCGACATTAAATGAGTCGGTGGTGTTCTTACCAACCTTGACGGAGCAGCGCGAGTTCTCCATAGTCATCCTGCACAATCGAACGAGTTTTGCAGGGATGCCAAGAAACGACATGGCTCTGTATAGCTCGTTCCTGTTTACGCTGTCATAGGCGACTTTAAAATCGATAAAGAGGTGGTGAGTATCGATCTGGAATTCTTGGGTCTTTTCCAAAATCTGCCGAAGTGTGAAAATTTGGTCGACGGTTGACTTACCGGGTCTGAAACCACACTGATAGGGGCCAATCAGTTCACGTGCGAAAGGGTTCAGACGTTCACACAGAATGGCCGACAAGATTTTATAGGCGACATTTAGGAGACTTATACCTCTGTAGTTGGCGCAGCTTAGAGTATCTCCTTTCTTGTGGATAGGGCACACAATGCTGAGGTTCCATTCGTCAGGCATACTTTCATCCGACCAGATTGTACAGATGAGTTGGTGTATGCTCCTCACCAAGTCATCTCCCGCTGCTTTGAAGAGTTCAGCCGTAAGGCCATCAGCTCCAGCAGCCTTGTTGGACTTTAGTTTAGATATTGCTATCCGAACTTCTTCTTGGTCGGGAGGACGGAAATTTTGTTCATCATCATCCAAATCGAATGGATACCACCCAAGTATGTCAAGTAATTTCAGAACCACATGTCGTACTTCAGAAACCATGGTGATCAGTCATCACTCATCAACAATCCATCTTGTTCTTCAATGTTTATTTATTTTTCTGTCGTGTTTTCCTTCAATAAACAAGCTTTCCATATATGCCTTCAAAATAATAAATCAAACCGGTCTCCGAAATTATGTTCCACTCTTAATGAGATCCCAAATCTCTCACACATAAATCCTTACGCCTCCATATACATAGTCAGTTGTCGAACATAAATTATTTCACTAAACTATCCACTATTAACAAAATAGTCCCACTAAATCAACCCTGAGGCACTCCACAGTGCATATTTTTTTCGTCATCAAAACAGAAACAAAAACCAAAAAATTCATAGAAAAGTCTCTCTACGATCGATGATGGGGCCTTCGCTGCAGCGCAGCGCATTCTGTTCAAGTTTGTTCCCTATACGTCGTAAATCTTTTTCAATTACTCCTTTCAAGCAAAATCAATTCGTGTGTTTTCCCATCAACGAAATCTACATCCAATAGCTACATCATAATATCGTAGCTATGTGGACCTGCAAGTGAAGAGTTTATTACTCCATCGCGATTGTTAACCGCTGTGAGTACAATTTGCATAGAAATTTCCCTCATTCGTGATGGCCTCGAGAAAATAATTTCAAAAAAAAAAAATATCTGCTGGAATATGCCAAAGTACAATTTCATCAATCGCTTGCAGCCAACTTCAATGTGGATGGCGCGGGCTTTTTGCCCCTTTTGACAGCCCATCGTAGCGTTATATATATTTTTAAAGTTGCAATGTTGTGCGAGTATAGTTGTTGTTTTTGTTGTGAATTTTCCCCCTTTTAAATATGTTTTTATTTTTTGTTTTGTACTATCTTCTGTCTGGCGGAAAATTATTTTCTCATTTCCATGGAAATGAGATTTGATCAACTTTTTTTTCTTCACAGCAGGCCGACTACAAGTATGCCGAGTATATAGAATTTGGGACGAAAGTTCTAGGCTAAAAGATGCTGCTGGGGGGAGGAGGGGGGGGGGAATAGTACCTATCTACGAATGTGTGTTGTGAAATAAATTCCCAACCTCTTGTCGATATTTTTTTCTGCTTTTCAGCTTGTCTGTGTTGAGCGGAAAAAGGAGCACAAATAAAAGCTATCTCAAAAACTCGAAGGTTTTAATTATTGCTTACATAATGTTTTTTTTTTAAATTTTATTTTTATAATTTTAGCGCGAAGTAATGAGTTCCTGCTTTTTGTTTAGATTGTTCATTCATTTGTTGGATTAAGACAAATTGATCATAATTGTTGTCTGAAGAAAAAAACATAACTTTTCTATGATTTAATTGAAAAACATGTAAGCCTGGTTTTGCGAAAGGTCAAGGACCAAAAAGGATAAGAAATTAGTTTCGATGCAAAATATTTGTAAGCCCCAACTCAAAACATAAACATAATTGTTGAATTACGTTGAACAGGATTACAAAACAATAAAAGGCTGATCTTTTTAGGACTAAGACTTCTTTGTCATGAATGAGATGAGTTGTGATGCACGCCCAGTTCTGATCATGATATCTTCGAAAAAGGACAGATACCGGAACTTTGGTCACGATGGAGAAACTTGGCCGAAGTTAACATCCAAGAGCCGACAACGTTTTTAAAAACATTTAAAGAACAAACAACATACATCAAGCACCACTAAGGAAGTGTGATGATCAACTTAACAACCACAAAACAGCCCACCTCTAACTTAACCAACTTGGTGGTAGCACTTTACTTCGATACAAATCCGACGGTACGAAAGTTTTGCAGCCTACACACTTCACATGTGTCATACCTCTTCAATGGGGATGAAATTGGAGGATCTATTTCATGCACTCGATAATTTCAATCCTCCTATGTTTTAATGTTTCACACATAGTGGTCTGCAGAGTTGGGTTCGTCTTTTTGATTTAAGAAGACGTCGCGGTCGGCAAGCCGGCAGATTTAACATTATTCCATGTCTGGGGTCAACTAAATGCTGCTTTTTCGTCTTAGTGCCAAGTAGTGTTCGGACATGCCTGCCCCTCTTTTTTATATATTGCTATACTATGAACTATGGAGGACCAAAGATACCAACCTTTTCGCCTTTGTGCTCCTCAAGTGTCATACAAAAAAATTCTAAATAAAATGCACGACTGCAAACAAAGTTTAATCAAAATCGTTAGAGACATTTTCGAGCAAATTAGAAAAACCAAAAAAGTTGGCTAAAACTCAACGGCTCGTTGCATGGGACCCACCGTTTACAAAAGCTTCTATTAAAAAAATTTGCAATGCCATTCTATAGAAAACTATAAAGAACTATGTCAAACGAATTTTGAGTCGATTCAATCAAGCCGTTGTGAACTCATGGCTATTTAAAAAAAAGCCGTTTGAACCTGATTTTCTTTTAGGCCATTTAACCCAAAACCCGTTTTCGAGTAAATTCAAAAAGGAAAAAAAGCGTTACTTGAAAGGTACCAGTTTGAGTCGGGCTATAACGAAATAAAAAAACCTCGAAAATCGTTTTTCCTCAAACTTTTATATACATATCAAGTTTGAAAAAAATCCGTCAGGCGGTTTAGGCTGTAGCATGACGTGAAAAACCGCACATCTGCACAGACAGACCGAGGGACGATATTGCAGAAACCACTTTTTTGGGTTTCTCTATCATCGTAATGTTATGTTTGATTAAAACCGATTTTTTTCTGCACGAAACCAATACTTGCCCTATAGAGCAAGTAAAAAAGGGTAGCAAAAGGATAAGATTTTAATTTTTGTAACCCACTGTAACCAAGTCCCTTCGAAATGCCGATCAGTACTTCAAATTATCGCTGCAAGAATGTTATCCTCACTTACAATCAGAAATTTACTTTACCTTTCAACAGACAGTAAACACTTACTAAAAGCAAAGGCCTAACGACACTTCCCTGCAGTACACCGAATCTGATTTGTAATTCTTGGGTGATGCCAGTATTACAAAAAAAACTCTGTGAAAATAAAATTTTATTTTACAAATCATCCAACACAGTATGCAAACTATTTGAGAAGCTACGACATGTTTCTTTTATAATTCTTATTTTAGGATAGCATCTGTTTTCAATTTCACCACGATGAAAAGCATGTCATTGGACAGTATTATGTTTCACAGTCAAACACCTGCTCTTTGATCTTCATTGGCGGTATTTTATTGCCAAGAAAATTACAAATAATTTAAAAAAAAAAATGACTGTTGTATACCATCTTGACACTTTCAGGGATTTTTTGGGTTTTTTTTCTGCACAAAAGACTCAAAAGCTATTTAAAAATTCCAATAAAACTATGAAATAAACTAATCTTACCATTTTCGATGTCTCACCTCAAGTTAGCCAGATGAGCCTCCGAATTGTCAATAACTTTTTAACCACATATTGCTCATATTTTGAAAGTTCAGTTACAAATCTAATAAAATGTCAGTTCTTTTGACTACAATGTAGCTTCTGTTTCGCTACTTTTTGTAAAGCTAGAATTTCATATCAACAGCACCAACCTGTCAAAAAATTACAAAATTCTTGCTTTCTGTCCTAATTACAATATGACGCAATATATTCGTGTTTCGACAAATTTCCAGAAAAAAAACGCCACTAATGCCGAAACGTCTCAGTTTACTTCACTTAAAACAAAATGGTGTAAGCTATTCAAATTCAATTCGGAAATCGAAACCGTTATGATTGACACATGAAAATTGACACATTGCATCATAAGGCACACACAAAGTAGGTACACAAGACCGGGCACAATATTTATTTTCATGTGCCTTATTGGAATATTGAAGAATTAAAAAAAAAAATGTATCCTCAACCAACAAACCCTCATCACCACTTTCTGGAGAGAGGTTCAGCTATACAATATACGAGTAGGTGGTTGGGGAAGTAGAAGAAGAAGATAAAAAAAAAGTGAAAAGCACGGGCCATAAGATTGACGAGAAACTTATATCTTCCCGAAGCCCTGGCCATCAGTCACCAGAGCTGGCCTGGGCCTGACAGAGGAGTAAATCTGCTGCAGAAACAGCAACAGCAACAGCAGCATGATGCGGTTTCTCAGATTACCATGTCGACGGTTTGTCGGATAAGATTTCAGTAAAAAAAAAAAAACATTAGATTTTTCTTCCTTTGACTTGATTTAAGTTTTTTTCTTAATTTTTTTAAACAAAAGGGCGTCGTCGTTACATTCATTTAACACAACAAGCAAACGAGACAATGCTTCATGGTGGTTAATGGTGGCAGTAATTGTAATTAAATATCGGATAAAAATGCATCACATATTGTAAACGATGCACAATCGTATCTCTATAAACTGGACAGAATGGAAAATAGCAATGCCACTCGTTGAATATCAAGAAAACAACAACAAACACACAAAAACGAGATACTTTTGATTCAGGAATCGTGTTGCGTGCCACACTATATCACCACAGATTTGTTTGACTTTGTGTCATACGCCATGCCAGTTGAAATGTATCGCGAATTGAAGGAAAATGTATCTATCCCCTTGACGCTTGACGAAGGGATATATTGTAAGTGTATGTACTTTGTTTTGGCGGTTAGGAAATCAATTTTGAGACACTTCTCAGTTTGTTGACCTCGAAGGTATTTTTAGCGAAAGTATTGTTTGGGGAAATAACTAAAGTTGGATAAATTAAGATTTTGTGCAAATCTGTCATGATATTTGCACAAACACCACGGGGATGCGGAGGGGAATTGTTTTCAAACTTAAAAAAACAAATTGAAAAGTAAAAAAAGAGAAGTTGAAATCAAAAATCAAGAAGAACGGAAATTTGTTGTTCTGTAATATCTTAATTATTGATTTTGATCGTTCTTTTTGACCAACAAATGTTTCGATACGGCAATTTATTAAAAGAAAATGCACCCAAATTGTGCAAATGTCATTAAACAAGACTCAATCAATAGTTTAGACTTCATTTTTTTAGAGTTTTATAGTTGTAAGACAACAACTGTTTAAATTAGTGTCCTTGCTTACTTTTGAAACGTAAGAAATCTATGGAAGTTACATCTCTAAGCGATCAAGAAAAAGCTTTTTAAATCTTCGTTTTAACCAGTTCTCAAACATGGGTGTCAAAGGTATCACGATGACAAACTTCAGTCTTAACAAAAGGACATGAAAAGATTGATCATGAAGATGCGAACCTCTCAAGGAGTAAATCGCGATAGAATAAGTTTTTGATAAAGTTCTTTACAAGATAAGCATTGGACTAGCCACATTATTCGTGCAACAGGTGATCGATGTACAAAGACAACACATTGTAACGGTACCTCCCAGTGAACCGGTTTTTTGTAATCAGATTTTCTAGTAAACCACTTGACGAAATTCGATGAAAAATTTAATGTAGAAGCCCTTTTATAAAAGAAATAATATAAATTCTTAAGTTTTTCAAAAAAGTTTTTTTTGAGTTTTTTTAAAAAAGTTGGCATACTCAAAAAAAAAATTGGAATATATTTTCGAAGAGTTTTTCAAAAAAAAAAAAAAACTGGTCGAACGATTTTGAAAAAATTTTTCGCAAAAATTCAAAAAAGTAAAAGAAACCTGATGGCTTACTTCATTTTCTCCAAAAAAACGTTTAAGGTATTGATTTTTAAGTCATTTATAAAATTTCATATGATTTTTTCAACGCTTTTTTTCCAAAAATCTCAAGCACCCAAGACCATTTTAACACATTAGAGCAAGTTCGTACGACCCAATCCTGCACTTTATTTTTCTAATTTTTCGGTTTTCAAAAACCGTTTGATCATTTTTTATACCCTATTCCATAGAATGGGTATATTGTATTTGGTGTGGAGTTTGTAACATAGAGAAAATACCGTTAGGTATAGAAAAGTATATATATTCTGACTCAGAATCAAAAGCCTAGTCGATTTAGCCATGTCCGTCCGTCCGTATGTATACACTCTAGAGGTCGCAATTTTTGAGCTAGAAAGCTGAAATTTGCTATATATAATCTTTGGTTCAAGAGTAAGGCTAAGTTCTTGAACCGGTAAAATCCGCCCACAAACACGCCCACAATCGCCATTTTTGTTGAACAACCTCAATTTAATAAAATTAAATTATGTTTTTTTGTACAGTTACGATAAAAGCATAACGCTAAAATTTTGCACACGTAAGCTTTAGGTAAACTTTCTTCCAATCAAATAAAAATATTTCAGTTTGGGCGTGGCTTACGCCTTTTTTTCATACAAAACCATCAATATTGTTTTTATAAAATAACAATTGTTATATTAAAGCGAAAAATATTAAATTTTGTGGGTCTTACTGGCACATAAACATCTTGTGTATGAAATCAAAAAAATTGATTTTGGGCGAGGCTGACGCCCACTTTTCATTAGAAACTATAAAAAAAATTGTTTTTGTAAATAAACGATATTTATAATTAATCCGCAAGCCAAAATTTTGCGTCTCTTAATAGAAACGAAAAGGTTTGTGTATGAAAAGAAATTTTTGAATTTTGGGCGTGGCTGACGCCTACTTTTCATGAAAGAACGAAAAACGTAGCCTTAAGAATTTAAGGCATTTCCAATGTTTAATTTAAACCTTTTTCCTTCCGTTCGTTATTTGAGAAATATATCTCTACATTTTCTTTTGTAAATTTTTTCAATACGCCCACTTTTAAAGGCGTGATTTTGGTAAAATACCTTTGTTCAGGTAAGATTGTTTAAAAACTACTCGATTCACCTGTAGTCTTACACATATGCCTGTGCAGTGCAGTTAGTGCTTCAAATTTTTAAGACACGCCCACTTTTAAGGGGCGTTTCCGTCAAAAGTCGTATAATGCATAAATTTTTTTAACGTTTTTTAACTATCGGTCGCAGTTTTGAAGTAAACAGATGAACACATGGATTTATATTCCTTGGTTACGTAGCAGAGTGTGGTCCAATAATTGTTAAAAACACCCATAATCGCTATTTCCATTCCAAATCTAATTTTTAAAAATTTAAGTTTTGTCTTGTTTCGTTCAAATCGATCTGCAATAATAAAATTGAATGTCACTGAGCTCATAACAATTGCCTTGGCAATAAAAAGTTTTAACTTTGGGCGTGGCGCACTCCTTTTTTTATTGCGCCAGCACTAATTGAACATCACACCGCATAAAATTAATGTTATTGAATTTTTTTATGTCTGCTAAAGAAGAATTTTGATTCTGAAACATCGGCTGTTTGCGGGAGGCAGACGCATGCACATACAAAAATATGGGGAATAGGGTATCCAACAGCTCGTTGCAAACGTACTGTAGCTCTCGCTTATGTTTTTTTTTTTTTTAAATTGTATGCTTCTGATAAAAACTACAAAAAAAATGTAATATGTTTTCGAAAAGTTTAAATAAAAACCGTTTTTTAAAATTGGTCCGACGACTTTGAATTTTTTTTTCATTAAAATTCAAAACAGTTAATGGAAACAGAAAAACTTTTTTTTCCAAAATTTCCATCCACTGTCACACGTTAGAGCAAGTTTGTGCGACCCAGTCGTGCATTTTATTTGTATGGGTGTTTTTTTTAGACGTGTGGTTTTCAATCTGGCAATACTTTTTTCGGAGTTGGTCTTTTTGACAGCTGTCACTTGATTTATGCTCAGTTTTCTTTGCAATTTCATAACTAATAGACTTACTCCTCAAAACCGTTTGCAAATCGTGCAAATTTATTACCAAAATAATGGTTCGGTCCAATATTCGGTCGACATAATCGCCCAGTAATTTATTCGAGCCAGCCGTGGTGGCCACTTGCCCGAAATCATTTTTAAAACATAATGGCAAGCCCTTATCTTTATAATAAAGGTATATTCTTGGCCATAACACTTAATTATTTATGCGTTTTATTTCTTCTTGAAAACCACACGTCTAAAAAAACACCCTTTAGTTTCTCCAATTGAGGGTAAAGGTCAATTAAACTAATTCCAATACGATCCCGAAAAAAGCATTACAACTTCCTCTTCAAAGCTAATGGTCTTCCCCTCCCTCTATTATGAAAAGTACCCTATTCCCTTTATTTTGTACTACTGATAATGTGTGTTAAAAAATTGATGATGATGTTAAGGCGTGAAAGCGTAACAAACAAACTGACATTTGCATTTAAAATATTTCCGATTAAACTGTTCAGAATCGTTGAATTGTCTTGAAAAGATACTTTATAAACAGTAAATTGTCGCTAAATTGAGCCGTCTGTGAACACTTTTCAACCCAAGTACCATTAAGGTCTTACCGAACATCACTTATACAGACAATAAGTTATACTTTATATTGGATGTACTGTAAAGTGTTTGAATACCCGTCATTACCTGAAAAAAAAAGAAAAGAAACATCTTTAATACGAATTATCTTTCAAACAGACACAAGTGAATATAGTTTAAAATTTAATATTACTTTAAATTGTTCGGCTTATTTAAGGCAATATATACGAGCTTGTTACACCGCACAATGTCCTCATTACAACCAAGCAAAATATTTACTTAAGTCTATTTTTAGTTTTTACATTATCTCCGAGCTCAATTTCATCCCACAAGGTGACCAAATCTCCGTCATCATCTGCCCTTAATGTAGAGATGAGAACACACAATTGGCCACTTATTTGAATTTTTTTTTTTTTTTAACAAGAAAAGCTATTGCTGCCATGTCACTTGGCGTCCGCCTTGCTGTCCACTGTCTATTGCCTTTACTGTTTTTTTTTTTTTTAATAAGGAAGGCCGAGGTAGATTGTTATTAGTTTGCATAAATCATCTGAAGCAATCTCAAGGCATTCAACGGTCGGATACGCTTGCCAACACCCAACACTTATGTCCCACACACATAATAATTTATATAGAATCTAAAGAAAAAGAGACATCTTTATAAAAACAACAACAAAACACACAAAAAAAAAAAAAAAAAAAAACATAAAAACAATTCATATCACTTAAAGTGATAAAAATCATTTTTGTTCTTTAAGTGGCAAACACTGAGACTAACTCGATGTCAGCAAATTTAGCAGAGGTTATTTTGTGCGAAGATAGGACAGAACCATAGTCTATGACGGCATACAACATACCGATGGCGATGGATGGGTGTTGGAGAAAATCAATTAAGCTTGTGAAATACTTTTGCTTAAATGATGACAGCGAAAGACAGAAACTATTTATTGGCCAGATCAGAGCTATGAAACACCACAGAAATTAACAATCAATTGATTGGGTGTAGTATACAGTATAAATTAGTATCTGTCAAGTCTGTTATCTGATAGATCTATTTAGTCCGAAGTGGACACATGGCTCTAGACTAGATACTTTTATTTGTGATGTTTTCTTTAACAAATACCTAGTTGAGATGCTTTTGCAGTAGCTCACTGTGTCAGAACATTTTCCCAAAAAAAAAAAAAAAAAAAAAAAAAACGGAATAAGAATTGACAGCTGCGATTATTTTGTCACAAGAATTAAACTAAACACTGTAGTACACAATGCGTTGGCGACTGATGCGCTCACTGTGGACGAAATATGAAAATATGAAAGTCAGGCGGCTCTAAGAAACACTGAAAATCTATACACATGCCAATTTCAGAAAACATTTTGCTTAGATAAATTATGGATCAAAATGTTGTATTAGTTTTTGTTTGTTTTTAAAATCCAAAAAAAAGTGACAGGGTCGACAAAGTTGTGAAAATGTGATGGCGCTAATGTCGCGTCACAGCGAATAGAAGTTTAAACATTCATTATAAATCTAAATAAGACTTAAACATCCAGGGCCAGTTGTACAATCGTGGGCCATCCTCGGATCATAATTTAAGAACGATTTACATTCGTTCGTGTTTGCATAAATTAAATTTAAACGGTGCGGTGGTTCAAGAGTTTACCCACCGATTTCCGAGGGATGCTGACCCACGGATCAGGAATTTAGAATCGAGGTTCAGTGCTGAACTACTATTGTACAACTGGTACTAAAGTAGGATGTGTTGAGTGTCGCCAATGCAGGTGACGTTCTTGACTAACGGTGGCATCTTTGAGTCTTGGAAGCATTGAATTCCTTGAGATTTTGAAAAATCGGTCAAGTTTTAATTTTCGGTTTATCTCATCAAAGGATCAAATTCTACGATAGGCGTTCTATTTGAACCGGCAAACTTTTTTACATATTTCGTCCAAAGCTAGCTGTTTTCGTTTGGCCCGAGAAGACTCTAGAAGAATAGGATGGGTTGAAGTAATACTTTAGACGAGCGTCGGAGTGTAAGACGAAATAGGGTTCCTTAATTTTTAATCACTGATATGACATTTTACTATTTTTTGTCTGAATTTTTGTTGAATTTGTTTATGAAGCATGGTGGTTGTCAGTTCTTGGTCAGTAAACTTATTTTTACTTGCGATTATAGGTACTATAAGGCAAGTTATGCATTCGTAAAAAAAAATTTGACATGTCATTACGATGATGGAGAAGCCGAAAAAGTGGGTCCGACAATTCTGTCCGTCTGTCTGTATCGGCACCTACAGCCTAAATGGCTGAACTGATTCGCTTCAAAATTGGTACATAGTATTATTATGATATAGTACAGAGGGGTTTTTAAAATTAGCATTCTAGCACTAAAACTAACGGTATCTGCCATGTGATTTTTTACGAAAAACTCATTTATCCAAAAACGGCTCCTACGATTTTCATAAAACTTTGGGAATGTTTTTTTTTGAGTAAACTTTATGTTTGGGTTGGAATTAATTTTTCAGGAAAAGTCTTATAACGGTACCTCCCATAGGAAGAGTGTTTAAATAACAAATTTTCTCGTAAACCACTTTACGGATTTCGATGAAAATTTTAATATAGGAGCCTTTTTATATACAAAATAATATTAATTCTTTAATTTTTCAAAAAACTTTTTTTGAGTTAAAAACAAAAATTAAATTTCTTTTCTAATTTTTGGTTTTTTTCAAAATGTTTGAAATTTTTGTTTTCTGATAAGAACTTAAAACTGCTAGATGTTGGCATACTCAAAAAAAATTTTCAATATGTTTTTGAAAAGTTAAAAAAAACAACCGTTTTTTGAAAAAAAAAACTGGTCGAACTGTGCTTAGAAAAATGCTAATCGGTTCAGTGTAGTTCGATAGAACGAAAAAACCTGTAATTGGCTTACAACTTTCATGTGGGTGCGGTGCCGGTGGCGTAATGCGTAGCTCCTCACACGCTAGGTCGCTTGTTCAAGCCCATTGATCATAAAGCGATTAAGCACCACTAAAGGAGTCTGATGATCGAGTTGGTCCCCGTGAAATAGCTATAACTCCAGCCTATGAACTTGGTGGTAGCACACACAAGTTGTTGTTGTTTCATTCTAAATTTTCAATTTTGAAAAAAAAATTTTTTTAAATTCAAAACAGCAAAAGAAATCTGATGGTTTACTTCATTTTCCCCAAAAAAAAAACATTTTCACTTTTGATTTTTAAGTGATTAAATAAAATTTCAAAATCTCAATCCCCCAGACTAAACACATCAGAGCAAGTTTGTACCACCAAGTAGTGCACTTTATTTAAATGCTGGATATTAAAATAAACCTTAATAGGAAATGAGAGAAGGCTGCTCATCTTTCCCAACATATGAGGCACAGGTTTCATTTCAAAGTATGTATTAATAAAAAAATTTCGAAAAAGAATATTTTTAAATAAAATGAGAAGTCGAAGAAGATGAAACAATAGGAACTGTGAGAATATGGATTGAGTTTTTCTCTTCTTCGGACCCCAAAAGTTTATTACAGCCTTTAGGCTCTTCCAAAATGACGGGGAAATGTATTAGAACTGTGAAACCTGATTTCCATATTTATTTCCTCGATTCTAAGAATCATTAAGAAAGTAATAGAAACATTTCGCTGCTGTTCCTTAATAAGTTTAAGACCTACATAAGCTCGCAGAGCTTTAAATTATTGAAATGTTTATCTAAAACCTAGTATTTGCACATGGAAATCTTTTTCAACATCTTTTCACACCATGCCTTTTCCAATATCTTATAATTAAACGTCAAATTTATCGGTAAGATATCTTATTTTTCATCTCATTTTCCCCCAAAATAATAAATTAAAAAAAAAAAACATGTTAGAGCAATCTCCATACAAAAAAAAAAAAAAAATATTAAAAACAAATTAAGACTTCAAAAATAGAAATTAATTTTTAAGATCATTTGTCATTCACACTGACATTTCTTTCATGTTCACAGTGCGCGCCCTTATCCCATATTTTTTAATAGGGTCGGCCTGTAATTATTTGTCGGTTGCTGTCTTAATAAATTTGAACGAAAAAGCATAAAATTGTTCTGTTTACAACAAACTAAAAAAAAAGTAGATTAAAACACAAGAAAATTAAATTGTTTTTGTTTTGTTTATAATTATTTCAATGCCATTTACTAAGTGGAGAGGGGTTACGACGCTAGGTTCGTATATTTAAATACCAAGAGTTGTATTTTTTTTTTTAAAGAAGGCGTTTTATATAACGAGATAATGAATCACAAATTGACACTTTAAGCTGGATACAGATTGAACCCAACGGTAGTTGACCTTCAAACAACTAAAGACGAAACAAGATGTTGTTAACTTTTTCCAATGTTTTTAGCCATAGTGTGGGTGGTAGAAGCGTTCGGAAATAAGATCCGGAAATTATCTTAGTTTTGTAATTTCATAGAGTGGTTGTGCTTTAAAGAAATACTAATTCAATCTGTTTTCATCTGGATTTGTTACTTTTAAACAAGTTCTGAATTTGTGTGTATCCCCCCCTAAACAAAAATAGGTCATCAAAAGATTAAATCTACTATACCAACTTAAAGATTTGCCAAAACTAGGAACGTTATCCACGACTATTTTTGCTTGATAGCACTTCAAAAACTCCATTTGCAATCATTCCATAAGTTTCTCTTAAACAACAATCCTAATCTAAAATGTGTTTTTTCCCTTATTTAACAATGTCACCCTTCCTCCCCAAAACTAATCTTCCATCAAACACAAATCCCGAAAGTCCTTACAAACTCTCATAAAAAAAAAACTTCATTAGTCAACGACCCATGCAAAACTGTATGTGTATTCAGATTCACTTCAATCCCCACTACACAACACAAAAAGCATAATAATTGTCCTTAATGACATCGAAGAGAGTGAAACTCAATCTCAAGGGCTCTCCTCGTCCTTCCTCAAATTAAAGCCTCTTCATCCATAAAAATTTGGTTGATGATGGCGATGCGATGGGATTGGGTTTGGGTATTCATTTTAAAAAGCATCAAACACACAATTATCATCTCAGTTTGAAGTATGAAATTCTCACAGTTGAAACAATCCTTTTAAGGACACCAAAGATGTCTCAAAAAAAAAAAAAAATATGCTTTTACGCCCACTCAACCACCAACTAACTATAGGTACATACACTTTGGGGTAATGTTTATTCAAGTTAAAATCTGGGTCATTTCTTGGAGTTCTTACTGCACTGCATCAGAAGAATAGCATCACAGTATATACTCTACTCACATAGGTATACAAAAAATAATAGCTGTATGGATGTACAATGTACATAAATAAATCAAAAGGAACACTAATAGCTTATGAGACTTCTCCTGCAGATACAGAGTCACAAATCAACCATCACTGTCGAGATATGAAAAAATGACTAAAAAAGTGGGAGTAAAATTGAGAATTGAGGACACATAATCTACCCCCTATCTCCGTTATCTAAAAAAACACACACACGTACGTAAACTGTGGTTGTGTTTTCAGTAGAGGGTACAAAAAAGGATAGGAAGGGCACCCATCAAGAGGTATTTTTTTTTTTTGTATCTTATAGATGTGTATGGCAATGAAGGTTTATTCTGTTTGACTGGTATGTGTCTTTAAAGCCCGATATTATCATCTTAAACATTTAGGACAATCTAAATGGCCTATGTGTACGTGTAGTTGAGGTTTGCCACACATAAACGCCTGTTTGATGTCCTTGCTTAAAAAGTGATAATCATGACATTAAATGAAATTGTTCACATAAAAGCAGAACGTTGGCAACTTAAGTATGGATTTCATAATTTTAAACGTAGGTAATTAAGGACACATCGTGAAAATGTATTAGATACTCTTACTCAGGGGACAAAGTTAAGACATACATTTGAGATAGATATAAATTTGCCATACAATTTTCTTTCGACAACTTTAACCATGACGTAAACGAGTTAGATGAAAGTTATTAAGTCCACGTTTTATTGACCAAGTTGTTATAATGCGCATGCACTAAAGGACTAATCGCAGCACATTGGTTTTGAATGTCTGTTATTAACATAAAGGAGATAACAATTGAATTGGGAAGAGCATTTCACATTCGTTTAGTGCGGCTAAAGATTGAGCATCTATAACTTAGAGTGCTACATAAAAAAAGCACAAGGTTGAATTTATGGTTATTTCTAGCGACGCAATTGTCAGTGTGCTAATTTTTCACGAGATAAATGTAACTCGGTATTTTGCTGGAACAAAGTTTATAAACATAGCGAAAAAACTATCATGAGACACATAACCATTTTGACCTTTTCCAAGCGAATCAAATGTATCCCTTTGTTCATATATACAGTGTCAATGCGTATGCTTTAAACATGGCTATTTATAAAAATAGAACAGCTGTGAGAACGAGTGCAGAATTTGATAGGCTTTGGATTAAAACAGAATACATATTTCTTTTTTGATGTGTCCGTCTTATTGTCACTTTGAAAATAGAAAAACTGCAAATGGCAACTACAAAGGAAACTGTGCAAAATTAAGCCTCACAAATAGATACCGCAACCATAGCGTAATCTCTGACAGCAAGAGTATTATGAAACCATTAAAAATACGGTTCTATGTTATTAATAATTAGAATCTTTAGATAAGCTGAAATAAGCGAAATAATATTGAAGAGCAGTTGAAAATAGACAGAGTTTTGAAAACCGGATCAGAACTATGTTTTTCGAAATAAATCTGCAGAAATTACATGCGTTGTTCAGGCGTCAGTCGATTTATGATGAAATAGCGCACCAAATTTTAAACAAATCACATGGCAGATGAAAAAATGACTGTAAATGAAAACTGTGCTGCTAATTTAACTAAATTTTAGGAAAGATCGGTACAACAAAACATTGAGATTTAAAAGAAGTCAATGTTTATTTTCTCGAAAACTGCTCCAACGGTTTAAATAAAATTTTATGAGTGCTGTTTCGTCAGGAAAATGTGTCTGCTAGTTAGAATTAATTTTAAGGGGTGTGTTTTATTAAGGTTTCACAAAGGGGAACCTTTTTTTTCAAATCAGATTTTAATTTGAGATAAAGGAAGTCCTTTTTAACACTGCATTTAAAAATTTTCGAACACATATTTTCTTGAAATGGTTGGGTTCAATTTTGTTATTCAAATGTTATTTAATTCAAAAAAGTTTTCCAAAAAAAAGTTAGATACTTGGTTATGAAATACTATTGCATCCTGTTTTTGGATGAAAACTCTACAAGCAATTAAAAAAATTTGAATAATTTTGTATTTTTTTTCTCCGAAATACAAGAACAACAGGAGATCACTGAATGCATTTGGGTGATCCTTAGCAAGTCGAACAGACCGTCGTAGGGGAGAGTGGGGCTTTAAGTAACAGGGGCAAGAAGTGACAGCTAAAAAAACAGGGTCCTATTTAAAATTAAAAATTACGTATATCTACCAGAATACCTACTGCAGGTGTCAATTGGACGTCAATGAGAAAAGTTTTGGTCCCAAAATATAGCACTTTTCTTCATTTTTTTTTTGGTCCTCCTCCTCACACGGAAGAAATAGCGCGTTGGTTGTTTTATGTAAACATCCATTTAAGTTTTGGTTGTGTTTGTGTTTTAATCTTATATATGTGTAACATCCGATTTCTTGTAAATTGATTTTTTCGTGTGAAATTTCATTGTGACTTTTGAGGCAAGTTCTAACACTTTTGCGGGGTAAATAATAACATATTAAAACGTTCCCTTATTTTTTTTTACTGTTCGTTGTGAACAACTTGCCTTCATCTATGTTATAACTAGCCCCATTGTCAGGTTAAGTTGTAACAACAGCTTTTTTTTTCTCAATGTGATATTTTGACATCTTCTGAGCAGACTTTGTTTAACTTTTTTAGCCGAAACATGGTTCTTAAAGGTTTGGCTGACTTATTTTCAAAATCTTAGGAGCTACCCAGGTTTCCGTAAAAAGTGCTACTTTTAGCCTCACTCTCCCCTACTCATTTAAAAAAAATAATTTCATATTTTTCAAGCTTCTAAAATAGGCATCTTGGATTTCCCACAAATAATTCATAATTCGCAGTATCTTTTTTTTCTTTCAATTATTTTAAGTATATTTTCCTTTTTACTGTGTTCTATTTTGTAGAACAAATTATAATTATAAGCTTAAAAAAATAGAACTTAAAATAATTTCTTACTTTACACAACTAAAAATAATAACTGAATGTATTTTTAAGTAGTAATAGTGCAGCCCTCCTAATAAGCACTCTCTGAACACAGCCCTTGAAATTTGACCTGCATTATGTTCATGTTCAGAGAAACATTAAACGAAGGTGTTTGTATTTTGATTTTGAACTCAAGTTAAAAATACTTCTCTTTATCTTTTCTGATTCTGAGTCATTCATAAAAATAGCACTTTTTATGTGGGATTCTACTTCATACTCCATTTCCACATCAATGTAGCCAGCCACTCACGAGATTTTTTAGATTTTTTTTTATGTAGGTATATGGCTGCGTTCACTCGAGAATCGAATTTCCTGTTCCATTCATTCAGACTCTGCTGTTTCGATTGTAGATATTCAGAATTGGGGTCATGTAATGACCTTGGGTATCGGATGAATAAAATACTAGTTTCTTTTATTTTACATGAGAGCTCACCCACACAAACCGATATAGACGCTTGGTAGTTCTATCAAAAAAAAATCCAAAACCTAAAGCAGAGTGGATTGCTTTTACTTTCCTCCGAACGACATCTGGGGCAGTGTGCCATGTAAGGATTAATATGCGAAGGAGTCACATTTTGCATAATATGCAGTCAGGCATGCCACATCTGACAACAGCAGATGCGATGTTGACGGAGAAATAAGAACAACAAAAAAAAAAAAAGGGGGATACATTTTTATGGGATCTTTCTTTACTTGTCACTCTATTCCTTTGATTTTTTTTATGTAGAAATTCTGTTAAGAAGGAAGGACACGAGGATACAATAAATAAGAGAGCCTTCTGTGATTTTGAAGTGCCTGGGAAATGAAAATGGACTTTTTTTATTGCCACAATAAAGGAATACTGGACGAAGAAGCTTTAGTGAAACAATTTAAATAATAGGCCATATTTTTGATGTGCCTGAGGCCATACAAAGCTGCTGTTGTACCTAAGAGTTATTTTTTTGTATTTCGAACATAAAAAGGACCTGTTCCTTGGTATTTTGGATGAGGAAAATTAATCGGTTGCTAATAAAACTTAATTTCAAATTCCCTTTAAATACTTACTTGACAATAAATAAATTAAGGTTTTGATGCCAAATAAAAGTTAGTGGGACAGATATGAACCTCATGGTTCACTTGGTACATCAAATTATGGAAAAAAAAATCATGTTCTGGAAAAGAAAATATATCTTAAGAATTAAGTTAAAGTGAATTTTATGAACAATGAAATAAAACCGTTGTTTTAAAAGATGTCAGCCATTAAAATCAAAAACTGCATCGTATCGAACCCTTTCAGATATCGGTGCATGGATTGGTTTAGCAGCTGACGAAACCAATAACATCCGTGTTAAACACTGAACAAAATCAGGATCCGTAAATGTGCGAAAACAAGCAATTCGTATCTCACGCCCGAAATAGCGGATTGCTCCGTTTCGTCAAGTTTCGATCAGTTTAATTTACGGACGTAAACTGCGCTCGCTATCGCACTTTACGGACGTAAATTTGCATCTGTCTGTGAATGGATACGAGAGTGAGTGTGAGAGTGAGCGAGGTATGCTAGCTTTGTGTGCGACTTCACAGCAGAGAGAATATATGAATTTTTTGTATGTATGTCCTCTCTGCTTCGCAGTCGTCTTATTGTTCAGAGGAAAATACGTGTTTTGCTTCCGCGGCAATCCGTTCCATTATGGGTAGCGTGTTCATTTCACAGGTTGGACGGCAACGTTTCGTTCGGTTTTGACACTAGCTTCCGTTTGTTTACGACTATTATAGTTCAGCCTTAAGTGTCAACGCTAAAAAGTCTTGATCCTTACGTAAAACGAACTGCAGCTAAGATTTCAAATTCCCGAAACTTAAATCCATTCAAAAATACTTCACAGATTTAGAATTGCATTTCTGTTCGAAGGTATGGTGTGGAGATGCCGAAAAAAAAAATTTGGAGACACTCAAAAGTGCTAGGGTAATTCCAGTTGGAACTCGTACAAAATATTTGACTTTTTTTTTACGTGATCTTATAAACAATTTACGTGTCTTATAAACAATATACCGGCAGCACGAAAGAAAAAGTGTCGCAATGTCACGTTCCGTAACTGCTTTGATAGCATAGAAAGTCGATAAAGTGTGAGGCGAGGTTGTTGGGTGGTTGGTGATTGTAGGTGGGGGTGGGTGGTTGGGTGTGGGGCGAATGGTTGGGGGGGGGGGGGTTGATTGACAAAAATGGTGGGTGGTTGGTGGTTTAAAGTGGGGGTGGGTGGTGGAGAGAAGGGGGGGTTTCAAAAATGGTGGGGTTTGTGGTGGGGGGATTTAGTATGGAGAAGAGAAAAAAATTGTCAAAAACGGTGAGTGGTTGGCAGGTGGTTGTAGGTTGGGTGGTGTGGTTGGATTAAGCGGGAAATAGTAGGTGGGTGAGTAGGTAGGGGTAGTTGTTGGTTTTTGTGAACTGGTTATCACGTAAAATTATCGTCCGTAAGCCGATTTTACAGGCAACTAAGTTTTTTTTAACCAGCACCCAAGAGGTTATTAATACCCTTAATATGAGTTAACTCAGTGCTGACTTTTGAGAGTGATAATTACTTTAATTAATGGTTCAGGACTTGTGTGGAATACCACCTTAACTAACATGGGCAGTCTGGTCCCTATTCAGTTGACTCCATTAACACACGCCAAGTGAAGCAGGATGATGAAGAGGTTATATGAAAGCGCGAGAAAGCTTTGTTTTAAGCCTTTCTCGTCATCAAAGGAGTTTGAATTCTAACCAACGAGTTAAAATCGATAAAAAGGTGGTGAGTATCGTTCTGGATTTCTTGAATATTGGAATTTGGATAGGCTGTCCTGAAACCACACTGACACCGAAAGTGTTTAGAAGTTCACACAGAACAGACGCCAAGATTTTATTGGCCGAATTGATTTTTCTGCCTTGCAGGGATTAGTTGGTTTTCTTCGCCATTTAACAGTTTGCAGAAATGTTATTTCAAAATTCTCAGCACAATTCTTTCCTAGTAGATCCCACGGGCAGTACTCTTGCCAGCTCTTCATTGCCTGATAAGCTTCGTTCTTAGTTGTCTGGCGTATACACATTACACAACTAAGAACTCATCATCAATCTACGCATGTGTTTCGTTGTGGTAAGAGGAGACACGGTATACAAAAGTTCTGGAGGTCCTTTGCGATTGCAGCTGCGCGACATCAAATTTTCTCATAGAAGCTGCTCGTCTAGTGAATATCGGCATTCACACTTTTACTACTACAAGGTTGTGAACCCCTCGGTGTTGATCAGGAGACCGCCAATCCCCTTGTGTATATTCAGGAGTGGGAAATAAGTCCTATTCATGATGAGACTTCGACCGCAGAAAAGCTGACTTGGTTGGGTTCGCTTTCGAAAGTTTTGTCGTGCAGGATGTGTTTTTTAACTGTAGAGCCAAAGTTGCCCTTCCTTCCGATTACGCGAAAATTGGTAAAGTCACGAAGAATTATCTAAGTGTCGTAATTCGGGCATTCATCAAAAGAAGATAGTAGAAGTCTTCCTTGGCTGTGTCGTCTTTGTCCAAAGGGGGGGCGTGATTACAGGTCAGAGAGATGCTATTGAATTTGGACTAAGTGCGGATACTGACAATGCGTTTGCCTTTGCCACAAAACCTTAGATCTTTCTCTATTCACAAAAAACGCATCCAAATATCACTGTCTTCTTGTCCCTTGTCCTGGACATTCATTTTTAATGTCAATCTTATCTGTTAATCATTAGAAACATGGAAGCTAAAAAATAATCTTTTTTAAAGAGTGAGTAAATGCTCCAAATAGCTGATACGTTTTCCTGCAGACAAGTCCTTCAATAAAAATAAATTACAAACACAAATAAACTCAATACAAATGTCGTTTAATTACTTTCATGCATGAGTAACATTAATCTTTTCTAAAAATTAACACACTCCTTGTTTGTAAGAGAGTATAGTCCTGACATGGCACATCACCATGACCACATGTCCTTATTTATAGGAATAATAATTTGCAAAAAAAAGACCCAAACATAATTGCTCCGAAAACATCTAAATGCCATTAGGCACAACATGGTACATCCCAATTGACCCATGACATTTTGAGGCTCGTAAAGTAATGAAAAAAGGTTTTCCTATATAAAAGGATCCACCACGTTCAGCCTTACTTCTAATTTAAACCAATATTTCTCGAGGACGACGACGCCAACGACAAACTTAACGAAGTACATAGAGTAGAAACGCGTCGGGCATATAATATGGAAGCAATGATACGAAAGATTTTCGAAAAAGCCTCCTTTCACGGATTTGCCTATATCGCACGTAGGGATATCCATTTGGTGGAAAGGATCACGTGGGGGGTTGTATTATGTGTTGCGACTTACTATTCAGTGAATATATGCTGGGATCAATGGGAACGTTATAAGGAAAATCCTACGGTATTAGGTGTCGAACGAATTATGGGAACACGAGAATTTCCGTATATGGGCGTTACAATGTGCCCCAATTATTTTGATGAGAAACAAGCCGAGGAAATAATTCAAACGTAAGTATACTTATACCCTATACCCACAAATTGGTTTGATTTTTGTTTAATATTTATTTATTACTGCGCTGCGTAGGCAAAGGATTTGAAATCATATCTAAAGGTCACATTTTTGAAGTCACAATATAATAATGTCAATGTCCTTGGTTTTGGTTTTCATTTTGAAAGTCTTTTGTATTTGTGAAACTGTTTTTTGTTGCTTGAATACTCACAGTGTGTGGGGTAAACATGTATTTGCGTTGTCACAATAAGAAATGATCGTGGTCTTAGATTTGTCAGTTTGAATGATGGCAACATCCATTACACAGACAAAATGATTTTGTTAATAAAGGTCCCTTAGATTTGTACGGAGATTGCTAAGTAGGAAGTTCTTGGGCTATGGAACACCACCAGTGGGAATAGATCAAATTTGACCTTTTTAATAGTTTACGATTACATTATTTGTAATAATACTCGTTTTGCCATCCGAGTAATATTTGTGTTGTTGAGTTTTTTGAAACATTCATCTTGGTCCAAAAATGGGATTGTACCGTTAACAGTTACGTACAATGATTTGCTTCATGATTTGCGATGCGTATCAAACCATCAACAGTGTCCTGATCAACTACCTCCTAGATTTTTGGTAATAATGCATCATTTCCGAAATTAAGCTATACAGAACGATTTCCGTCATCCAAAATCGGTTGTGGTATACCTAATAGTAAAAATATATACCCTGGATGAACAGTTGTTGCAAGATATGTACTGTCGCTTTTTTTCGGATCATTCGGAATGGCTCTTAGAGCAATGTAAAATGATCAAATCCCAACGAAATCCACAATTTGTTTGTCAGCAGTGTTCAGAAAAATACGCGAACCAACCCTAGAAGACAAATCATTCATCTGCTGTACCGTACACGTACAATCCTGATTTCAAAGTGCAGTTTGAACCTTTCAGTGATTTCTGAGGAAATAAACATAAACTAAAGCGAGCAGCTTCTTACGTTGCAGCTACCGTTAAGAAAGTTATGAAGTTGATTCTAAATCGTTAGAGCTGTTTTTGAGCAAATTATAAAAACAAAAACAAAAAAAATGGCCTAAAACTAAGTGGTTCCTTTTTGGTTTATGGGATCCACCGATTAAAATGGCGATTCTGAAAAAATTGTCGTCTTATTGAGAATTATGAAGAACTATGCCAAAGTAAGTTCAAAGAATACCCAAGAAACCCTTAGGCAGAAGCTGGACGTAAAAAAGGCACAGGCGCACAGACCGACAGACGGTATGGCGAAAACCACTTTCTTGGCTTCTTCGTAATATCAGGTTTGATTGAAAACCCGATATTTTTGTCTGCACCCAATAATTTCCCAAGTAGAGTATTTTGGCAAACAACATAAATTACTTTTCTATATCTCAAACTTTAGAAGCAATTCTCGTTTAAAATAAAATGCACGACTGGGTCGCACGAACATGCCCTAATATGTGACAGTGGTCTAGGGGCTTAAGATTTTGATAAAAATAAATTTTTACAAATTCTTATATAAATACTTTTAAACTAATTTGAGCTGAAAAAATGGAGCGGTTTTTGAGAATAAAAGTTTTTTTGAAAAACTTTTTGAAAATATTCAAAAAAATTCAAAAACGCCAATTCATAGGTATTCAGCAAATACATTCATTAATAATTTTTGAAAAAAAATGTAATGAGCAGTTTTCAAAATATTAATTTTTTTAATTGCTTTTAAAAATACAAAAAAAAATATTTTTTAAAAAATATTGGTATGCAGTAAAAAATTGAGCTACCTACACCTTTATATGTGTGAAATTTCAAAAGTATCGGTTGAGCAGTTTTGAAAATAATAGAAAGCAAAAAAAAAAAAATAAGCTTTAACTTGTTACGTTATATGGCAGGTACTAATAAATAAAAATTCAATTTCCCCTCTGTACAATACCTAAGAAACTCATACCTATACCAAGTTTGAAGCAATTCGGCCCACCTGTTTGGGCTGTAGGTGTCTATACATATGTTCAAACAGACAGACAGACAGAATATTTGGGCCATCTTTTTTCTTCGTAATGTCATGTTTGACCGTTTTCTCAAAACTTTTTTACGACGAATGCATAAGTTGCTTTATAGTATCTATATATAATCGACCAGCTCTTTAAATAATGATTTTTTAAAAAAAAACTTTCGAAATAATATTCTAAAATTTTTTTGAGTATTTGAAAATGTTTAGTTTTCATACTGGGAAACTAAAACTTTTGAAAACTAAATTTTTTCCTGCGTTAAAATTTTTATTGAAATCGGTAAATGGTTTTCGAGGTTGTAGCGTGTTTAAAGTTGATGAAAATTAGTATTAATTTTTCTTTTCTTCTAGTAAATGGAACATAGGACCTGATGATACAAAATACAGCTACTACATGGAGTTTTTACGTTTATTACCAACCATCCAATATGACAATTTTGAAAAACTTGGACCTTATAAAAATGATGGCACAGTTAATGATGTGGACTTTTTAAAAACTTTGTGGGAGGTGAGTTCTTGATTGAAATTCTTGGTAAATAATTATGTCTTCCTTTTAAAAAAGATCAATTCTGAAATTTATGCAAATAAAACTGGGAAGCTAAAACGAATTGGCGCAGATCTCATCTATGCTGATCGTACTTTATATTCACCAAAGAATTATAATTTAACAAGACCTGGGCTTCACACCGTCATCACAGAGGTTGGAATGTGTGTGACAACATCGTTTCTACACGAATATCAAAACCCTCTTGGATTTCAACGGTAAATCTTCAATATCTTCAAAATACAAATATGACAAAATGGACTTTACTTTAATATATTTTTTTTTTCCAAAGAGAACCTGAAAAGGAAGAACCAAGATGGTGCAACCCTTTTGAGGAGTGCACTTTGAAAATTTTACCAGAGGACAATATTGGTGATAAGGCAATTACGGTAAGTTTTTGGAATTCCTTAAACTTAAAATAAAAAAAAATTCAATTTCATCTTTAAGTACATTCACAATAATAAGGACATTGTCACAAAGGATGGCGCAGAAGTGATTCGAAAAGAAATGACACTCAACGAAGTAGTTGATGTCGACGTTGCTTTAGAAATATGGTCAGCCGAGGACGGAGTCCGAAATATTCCAATTGAATATCGAAAATGTCGCTTTTCCGACGAAAATAATTTGTTATATTTTAAGGTACTTTAAGGACACGCAAAGTTTATTTGACACCTTTTTTGTGTGTTTTTTTTTTAGATTTACAGACCAATTTTATGTCGAAATGAATGCCGGATCAATGCAGCCCTTAAGCTTTGTAAGTGCAAGCCATTTTTGTACGTCGTTGGACCTGGCCCTATATGTGATGTTCAAGGAATGCTATGCTTAGCAAAAGCTGATTGGAAGAATACCAAGTGCGGCCATTGTTTGGAAATGTGCTCAGTTCATAAATACCTGGCTCTAACGGCATCAGCACATAAGTTTGTAAGTCGCCTAACGACATTGGCCTTTAGAATAAGTTAGAAATCATACTTAACCTCAAAACAGTTGGCAAGCGTAAAATATTTCAAGAAACTATAGTCCCGCGCAGTTGTATGGTCAAAGAAGGAACTGTCGAGAACAAAATTTTGCAGAATGCACAAAAGATAGTTCAGGATTTCTATAACTCTATTTTTTCCAGTATTATTCTGCTTGAAAATTGTCTTGAGTTCCACACCCGGAGAAAAGTTTCCGAAAGTACCACGAACATTATTCTATTGCTGAAGTTCAGGCCTGTTACACCATTCAGTGATAAATAATTCCCCAGGTAGTTGATCTGAGTGACCAACTGTCCTTTTCCTGTCTCAAGCAAAAACCTAATGTTCTTGGTTCCGGCTGGTGAGCATTGTGTTTGTCTTTTGGCATTTATCAAAGTGGGTTAACTTGTGAACTGGGTCCCATTGAATATCAAGTCTCTCATTTTCACCCACCGTGGCAGTCATAACATCATTAATCGCAAGTAAGAATAAAATGGGTGAGAGAACATCACCTTGGGTCTCTCCCTGCAGCACTTCGAATGCAGCGGAAAGCTGTCTCCTGTGCAAAACGAGATGTTGAGTTTTTGTACGATTTTTTTTTGGAGCAACTATTTTGCTTGGGATGCCTCTTACTTCAAGAGATCTTTAGATAACACCACAGCTAACGCGATCAAAGGAGTTTCGAAATCGACGAACAAGATGTGGAGCGGCGTTTGATACTTTGAGATTGCCTAAGGATTATTCGTAAGCTGTTAATGTGATCGAAACATGATCGAGAACTCCAAAACCCTACTTGGTGCTCTGAACTTTATCCTCGTAAAGCAAAATAGTTTACATTAGCTTCGGAAACACAGACAAAATAGCGATACTACGCCAATTGTTACAGTTCTTGAGATCACCTTTCGTCGGAAGTTTGACGATAACTCCGTTCTTCCATTCCTAGGAAAAGGTTTCGTTTTCCCAAGCAGACTTAATAAGTGGCAACAAAATGCTTGTTCCCAATTCTGGGTCTGATTTAAGAAATTTGGCAGGTATGTCACCAAGTTTTTTTTAAAGTAGAATCGCGGTCCTTAATGCTGTACTTATCGGTGAGCCAATATTAATGCCTCTGGAAGACCTACCGGCCGGCATGGCATTTGAAAATTTTCATTTGCGCTCTGTTCGTCGTTGATCAGTGCACACAGAAATAGTTCTTCCAGGACCTACATGGTGCTTAGAAATTATATACAGCACAGTTGAGTTTCCTCTTCTGTATAGCTTCTTCAGCATCCTCCGCCATTTTTTTTTAATCTGGCCCATCTATTTCGATCTCAGTCTTAACTATATATTTCAGCTGTGGCAACGTTTTACTCAATGCTGCTTCAGCTTAAACTGTTGATGATTTTGTTCTTCCTGGTCTTTGAGATGTCGTCTTTCGTGCCGCTTCTTCAAGGTGTGACCGACCAATATAGCACTTTTTTGACTTCCTTATATCATCATAACAGAATTTGAGGCCGACAAGTCTTCGGGAACTTTCGAAAGAAAGACTATACGAACTATTTTTTTCGCTGGAATTTCTTTTTGTCTAAAGAAAATTGAGGAAAGCTTTTTGCTAAACTATAATACTGATCATGATCACCAATCGAAAGTGGGCGGAGAAGAATAGTCGCTGAAGTTGGGCAGCAAAAGTCAAGCTTCTCGATTTCGCAGAATTGTTTGAACCTGTTTAAGCGAAACTTACAGAAGTTTTTCCGAAGTCTCTTCATGGCCGAAGAAAAGTCTTGTTATTTCGCATGTTTTTTTTTGCAAGCCCATATTTTAAAACTCTTTCTAAAAACAAAAAAAGCACTGTTTTATGGTTATTTCTCAACTTTCATTTATATGATTGTCAAAAAAATGTAAAAAAGTGTTTGTTAACATTTTCTCGTTTCAGGCTGAATCGAAATTCGCAACGAGCTTGGCGGTTAAATTGATTCTGCCGGCAATAGGAATCAGACGTCGCGTTGTCTTCAGCATCGATCAGCTTGTCGTCGCTTTTGGTGGAGCTGCATCTTTATTCCTTGGATGTAGTTTCTTAAGCTTAGCTCAGATAATTTATTTTTTCATTCAATACTTAGAAGAGAAAGTCAAAAATTTGTGTATTCGTTTCAAATAAATAGGCTTCACTTGTTGTTGCCACGCTAAGTATGACCCTTGACATTTAAATATAATGTAAGTCATTTTGATTTCTTCAAGTTAAATTAGCTGCAATATTGCAAAAAAAAAAAAAATCAAATCAAATCAAGAGCTGAAGTCTAGTGGCTTTCATTTCAAAATGTCCTGCTTGACGTATGTCAAAAACAGCTAAGTATTGAGTGGATTGTTGCTTGTTTCTATGACAATGAAAGCAAAACTCCCCCAATACGTGAGCGTTGTTGTTGTTGTTGTTGTTCTTACGTCAAGTGGTGACAATGGTTACGTTGTTCACGTTCGTCATCGTTCACCATGTTTTGGTGACAAATGGGGTGACTGAGCGTCAAGGGTTGCTCCGGACAACCCTTTTGCTATAGAAATTCGAACAATTTATTTTACAAAGGAAAATGTACTATTTATGAAACTCGCCGTCAGATTTCATGTATATTCGATGTCCATGTGGGCGCCATTTTTGTTTCAAGTTTTATATATGTATATATACTAACTAACAGATGTCGAAGCGTAGGAGAGATGATGACATATAAAACCCTTTGTCGATGCGAAGTGTATATTGTCCTAGTAACACCAACATAAAAACAAAAACGCTGAATAACTTTCAGGGAAAAGGATTAAAGAATAATAAGGACTTCGCATAAGCTTGTTAAGTTACAAAAACACAGAGCAGAACTTTGATATATGTACTGTAGTCCTGAATGCGAATGCACGGAAGGATGCTATACGAAGAGTTAATATTTTGTATCTATTTGCAGGACATTTATTTATACAAATAAATGTACCTATACCTACATATAGAGGAAGTTATATTTAAGCATTTTCAACAAATGTATATTATCAAAATCACATAAATATTTTATTTTTTGTTTGTTTTCAAGTGGGAAAAAAAATAAAGAAGCTAGGCGGATGATTCGAGAAATTAAAGATTTTTAAGTTAAAGTACCTACTTTGTTAATAATATTAAACAAAAAGATTTAAAAAAGAAATTATAACAATAATTCAACACAAATGTTATTTTCAATGTTGACCTTCAAACACAGGAAGGTTTCGTAGCAGGAACGCTCTGACTTTGTTTTAAGCCACAGCCTGAAGTTTTTTTTTCACGCCTTATGCGAATCTCCCTGTATATGTATGAATAGTTCTAGCATTTTTTGACGTAATAACGTCTAATAAATCGGAATACATGGGCACCACGCACGAAAAAGTGTCACAGTCGCAGTCACAGTCACGTTATATATCTGCTTTGATAGCCTAGAAAGTCGATAAAGTGGGAGGGGAGGGTGTTGGGTGATTATAAGTGGTGGTGGTGGTATTAGTGACCGGCAGAGAAAAAATTGTCAAAACTTGGTTGCTGTATGTAGGATGGGTGTTTGGTGTTGGGGGGATTTGGTATGGTTTGAGAGGAATTGTCAGATATGGTGTGTATTTGGTTGGCGGTTATAGGTGGTGGGGATTGTTGATTTGATTGGGGGCGATGAAAAAATTGTCGAAAATGGTGTTTGTGTGGAAGGTGGTTGTAGGTGGGGTGAGTGGTTGGATTTGGTGTTTTGAGGGTATGAGGAAAAAATTGTACAAAACGGTAGATGGTTGGGTGGTTGCTGTAGGTGGGTTGGGTATTTGGAGGTGATGGAGGGGGGCGAAGTGTACAAAATGGTGGGTGAGCGGCAAGTGGTTGTAGGTGGAGTGGGTGGTTGGAGGAAAAAATTGTCAAAAATGGTAGGTGAGTAGCAGGTGATTGTAGGTGGAGTGGGTGGTTGGATTTGGTGTTTGGGAGGGAATTGTCAAAAATAGGGTGGTTCGTTGGTGGTTGCAGGTGTTGTGGGTGGTAAGGAAGGGATTTATTGTGTGGGGGGGGGGAATTGTCAAAAATGGTGGGCTGTTGGTTGGTGGTTGTATGTATAGGTTGGGAGGTTGATGTTTGAGGGGAACGGGTGAGAAAAAAATTCAAAAATGGTGGTAGGTTGTCGGTGGGGTGGGTGGTTGGTGGTTGGAGAGATACAACCTACACATGAAATGTTTTGTGAACTTTTTATCACGTAAAATTATCCTCCGTAAACCGACTTTACAGACAACCAAGTTTTTTTAGGAAATTCAGAAAAACTACCTACACCTACATAAATTATCTTAGTTGTAAAGGCATTAAAGTGGGAAGAAAACCTGGCTTTAATTATATTATATCATTAAAAGTTTAATTTAAATGTTTACAGCTGTAGAAGCTATACAAAAATTTCAAGCGAAGTTGGCCAATCGACGATCTTTCAAGCGAAGATTTAAGAAAGCAGTTTAGCCAGAAGCACCTTATTTTTTGTAAGGTACCAGTTTGAATCGGGCTTAAACTGAAGAAAAATTCTCGACATACTTATAAGTTTTTCTTTAAATTGCTATACACGAAGTTTTATTTTTAAGAAAATCCGTTAAGATATTAAGGCTATACCCCAAGGTAAAAAGCGCACACCCACACAGATGCACACACATACCGATGGACGGTATGACTCGAACCACTTTTTTAGGCTTTGCCCTCGTTTTTTGTCTACGAAACCAACACATATTTGTCCTATAGAGCGAATAAAAATTCCATAGAAGCTGTTTTTGACACCAAATTTTATAGTGAATAATATTTCTAATCCATATAAGATAGCCTATACGGTTTAAAAAAAAAGAAGCTATTATGTAAGAAATAGGTACAAATTTTGATAACCTTCTACTTTTGTTTGGTGGAAGGAATATTTATATCTATGCAGAGCACAAAAGAGAGTTAGTTTCACTCTTGTTTGTCCGCTTACTCCTTCTAAGCCAGGAAACGGATTTCTAAGCGGTTTCCACCATCACGTAGATAATATTATCCTGAAGGTTTAAAGAGTACCTTTTATCCCGAAATGAAAACTGAAAGTCGTTGCAACGTACTATTTAATACGCAAACATTGACGTTTAAGTTATAAAGTTATGCAACACTTTTAGCTCGACTTGAATGCCTATAAGTGTACCTCGAAAAAGCACATAAAAACATGGCGCAGTTTGTTTTCTGTTTTCACTCTCCAGAGTAGTTATAAAACTGTTCCCGAGGGATGTGAAAATTGAATCGCGAGCAAAACCGCGGGTAAAATACAGTTAAGAATTAAAAGGTGTTGCTTTCATTTGTAATGGTTGGTCTTAAAAAAATGTCTAAGTTTCTTAAATTTACCATTAAAAAAACCCAAAGTAGGTAAGGAGACATTTTTATTTGCACTTTCCACTTTAAAAGGTTAAAATAGGAACAGGCCGGTTGTGAAATCCATCCGAGCGTAAATAGTTCTTAGTTCGAACAAATAAAACGTTGACACACTTAAAAGTATATCCGTTTTAAATTCATAAAAATGTTAGGTGATTCCAGCTTAAAATATTCTTAATATTTTCCTCATATTCGTTATAATGATGCACTTATATTTAATACACTTGGTATCTTTCGCATTATTCCCAAGTGGGAGTGTCCACAATCTTAAGCAAGCCACCGCACACCGTTCGCTTGCACAAAGTCATCAAGACATCAACTCATTAATGCTTATATACCACATTATACCACGAGTCTACGACACACTTCAACTTGAAGAAAGAAGAGAAAACTATTTTATGAAATAAAAAAAAAAAAAAAATGTAATTTATTGTAATAAAGAAAAAAAAATAATATTAAATTGAAAATCGCATTAATAGTAATGGAATTCATTTTAATGGCTTTGCAGTTTTCACTTTGCCCTCATAATTCCCAAATGCGGTCTTTGGTATAAATAATATGCGAGGAGTTCATAGGCACTTAGCTCTGAATTCAAAGCTATACTTACAGGGTGTTTCCTCATTCGGAGACAATAATTTGTTTATTATGCATTTTCAGAAGAAAATTTTCAAAAAATTGGCATGGGCAGAAAAATGGAGCAGGCTAGAAAATTGATAGCTTAAGAGTGAGAAAAGATATCAAGTTTATTTAAACGCGGTCACAAAGGCTAGTTTTTAACCTAAAAATAAAGCCCTATTCTTTAGTAGGGTATGCTAAAGTAAGCCTTTTTAAAAACTTATATACATAAGTGATATCAAAATTCGAGATATACATTTTTTTTTTGTCTTCAAAAATGTATACAAAAGATTTCCCAAAGGGAGCGGGACAAAATTCTGGTTTCAAAATACTGCTTTTCAAAATTCTGCTTTTAAAACGAAAATTCTGCTTTCCAAAATTCTGCTTTTTTTCATTCTGGTTGACAAAATTCTGCTATGAAACAAGAAAAAAAAATTCTGCTGCTTATTTTTGTATTTACTTTTTTAATTTGTCAAAAAAAAGTAAGAGTTTGCATTGATTATCAAAATTCTGCCAATTATAAGGAAAAAAGAAGGTTTTTGAAATGTTAAAAAGCGCGCGCAGAATTTTGACCCCAAAACTTTCCCAAACTATTGGCTACGAATTAAGAAACACCCTGTTTATGTATGCATGACTTGAAAATGCAACAAAAGGAACGATTAATGCAAAAACCCCAAGAAGTTGTGTGTGTGTTTTTTTTGTTTAGTTTTAAAGTTTTGTATTTCAATAAGAAAGAGAGGGAGGAGGTTCAAGTGCTATATTGTCTATGGCTTCCCATTTTCTTCCGCTCACTAGATAGGAAGCACTGAAGGAGTAATGGCATATAATTAAATTGAAAGAAAGATAATATCTTCTACTTCCCTTAGATGTTTTTTTTTTTTTTTCTTTTCCATTTTATGATGGGCAAGTTTTAAGCCTTTTTCACGGATCAACAGTTTGGGTCTTTTGACTTAATGCGGGCATTCACGTTCAAAGGTGGATTCATGCAATTCAATAAAGAAGACTAAAATGAGTTAAGGAATTCCTGGCATGCCAAGGAAACTCATTGCTTAATTTAAATAACCAACAAACCGTTTGCACTTTGAAATCAAAAGAGAGTACCATTTTGCCGTTCAGCTCTAAGAGTTTCTTCATTTGTGTTAAGATGACAGCATCATAGCAGCAATATATGAAGCCAACACCGTTCGGTACGATTTAACTTATCTTAAATGTAATGCATACACGAAAGTCTTATATATCGTTGGAAAGGTTTTGTAGTGGGGAAGTGCACAATCCAATTTAAATACGTACACGATTCGTTTAAAGCCCTCAAAACTTAGTAAGAAGTCACGTGTACCAACAACAACAAGAACTGTTTAATTTGTTGGCCCTCTTTCATCATTGTCGTAGTTACAAAATTAAACTCTTTGTACTCGTATGTTACGTGCCACCTTTTATTAAGAACCAAAATTGAACTTACCCACGTCTTTAGAAACCAAAGTTGAAAGATGTTCTTACCTGAAATGAAAAAAAAAAAATGTTTTAATTTAATATCATAAAAGTACTTCAACGATCACCTTAAAATATGCTTTTTAAAATGTTTCAAAATCTTGTGTTTTGAAAGAGGAAATATAAATTCATTACAGCGACAAAAATATCGGAAATTCATCTTAAATCAATAGTTTCCCCAACTTTATTTACCAATCCCTTAACTTTACTATGGAGAAGCGTTCAAAATGAGAAACGTCATTAACCCTTTGTTCATTTAGAAATTCAGAACTACCTTCTAAAAGATAGTGACAGTGAAAGGCACAAAAGTGCATAAGTTATTCCTAAGTGACGTTGGCAGCAATGGGAGCAGACCTTTCTTTTACGGGCTCAAGTCTCGTATTGGAGGATATTTTCGTTGAAATTTTTCTTTTGAAGGGATAATTTATTTGCTTTTTTCATACGGGCATATTTCCATGATTTATTTGAACAGCATAGTGCTCCCAAAGTGAAAGAAGTTTGTATTGTCAATAGCGGATCAACACATTATGTATAGCGAGGGTTGCTGCTTGAGTTTTGATTTAGAAAAGTTAAAAATATTCTTCATGGAGATCAATATACACTTTAGCATACATTTGAAATAATTTTCGAAACACTTTTGTCACTTCGATTGAGGAACCACCAAAACAACCATTTTGATTGAATCAACCCTTTTTTAATGCCCTTTTAAGGGTTCGAAAAAAAGTTGACCTAATATTTTATGTTTGAACTACGGAAATACGAAGAAATTTATTGATGCTAAATCTAGACTACATCGGATGACCCATTGAATACCATGCACTTGTCCCAGCAGCCGATTTGTGAAAGCTTGAATTATCGTTGTGGAGAATGATTCGTATTTAGCGTTTGATTTCCCATATTTTTCTGAACACTTCTGGAAAGCAAATGAGGTTGTAAAATTTCAAATTGACTATTTTACGAAGCTCTAAAGGCGCAGTGCGACGTGTCTAATTTTTCAGAAAAAAAAAACATGCTACCATTATTTTAACAAGATTCGTCGCCTCTGTCCAGATTTTATAAACGACTTCTTAAGTTTGCATTCAAAAGACCTTGGGTCTTACAGGCATATAGTTAAAATTATTATTATTATTATTATTATTTATTTTCAATATTTCTTGTCAAAAATCGATCGATGCAATCCCATTTTTGACCAAGATAACTACAACACAAAAAGCGATCGTATGGCAAAACGTTTTGAGTAAATGTCAAACTATAGGATGACAGGTGTTTTTTTTTTTAAGTTGGCAACACTACTTTAACTGGCGGCCATTTTGTCAGCTGTCAAGTGATTTATTTTTGGTTTGTTTTGGCATTTCAACATGAATAGACTGACGTCTGAACAATGCTTCAAAATTGTGCACATTTAATTTTAAAATCATCCATTTTACGGTCAACATAATCGCCCATCAAAAAATGAAATGGATGCATCAATAAACAAAACTTGGAGTGACGATCCTCAAGTGTATGTTGAGACACCGTTTCATACACAAAAACTGATTGTTTGGTGGAATAATTGGTCCTTACTTCTTTAAAAACGATGCTGACCAAAACGTTACAGTCAATGGTGCGACCGCTATAGAGCCATGATTACTGAATTTTTCATTCATCAATTGAACAACCATGATGTGCAGGAGCCGTGGTTTCAACAAGATGGAGCGCCGCAACATGTCACACAGCTCGTGCCACAATTGATTTGTAGAAGGAAACGTTCGGTGAGCGCATAAATTCGCGTTTTGTTCCTGTGAATTGGCCTCCAAGATCGTGCGATTTTACGCCGCTTGACTATTTTCTGTGGGGATATGTGAATTCGCTAGTCTACTCAGATAAGCCCGAAACGATTGACCACTTGGAGGACAGCAGACATACGGCCAGAAATTTTGGAAAAAGTCATCGAAAATCGGACCTCCATATTAGACTAAGCTAGCCGTGGCGGTCATATGCCAGAAATCATGTTTAAATTATAATGCCAGAAGATTATCTTTCGAATAAAGTAAAGCTTTTGTCCATTTCAAAGTTCTATACCTCTAAAAAACACCCTTTATATTCAAGAAGACTTGCATAGTACACCCCGTATGACGTCTTCACATAATACTTGAAGGGGGATAGAGTGGCTGGAAAATTTGATATCTTCTGTGATTAAATAATGCGAACTAATTCTACATAAGCTAAAAAAAACAAAGGTTTGATGTCAACTTTTCACATACACCACCAGCACTTTGTCCGCTTTAGACATAAAACAATCCAAGCTCAGGCACCACAGACACAAACCTATTTCAAACAAATGTCACCATACCTGCCATTCATAGAAACGCCGTATAAGTTTTAAAAATTAATTTTTTTTTTAATTTGAGAAACTCATTTTTCAAATTCATTTTTCAAGCCACAATGAGTTGAATAAACCATGATATAATTTTATATAAAAAAAGACCTTCACTGAACTATTTTATTATAGAGTCAAGGTTGACGTGAAATTAAAACTTTCACTCAAGCAATAAAAAGATCGATTTTTTTAACAATTTAATTTCGAAAGCACTTAAAAGGCCTCATCATCCTCTTACGCCACCGTGTCTTTGGTTAATCGGTTTCTTTCTCTTTTTATTTTCGGACTACAAGCAATTGAATCCAACTGGAGCGTGAAAGATTCAGTTGACTTCTCAGACTTTTCTATCACATAGCTCTTATGTCACACACAACAACCTGAAGACGGATAATTATCACCACGCCTGTCATATTGTGACAATGTGCCTTTCCATTTGCCAAAGTGCCGATTCGTTTTAATTCCCACAGTCAAACATTCAACAGTTGTATCTAATTCCTCTTCAGATCGTTAAGTGAGAAGACTACTGCCGCCATTGACGAAAGCACTATCGTCGTCGTTCTCATTCAAGATACATCGAAAAATTGTGTCTCATACTAAACCAAGAGCCCAGCCCAGTTCAACTAACAATTGAATTCAAGTCTCTTTAAGCCCGGCAACTTTAACGCTGTGAATGGGGGATTCTTCAAGCCATTTACTTTAAAAATAATTCCACTACTTGAATCTGAAACCATATTGGAGGATACACCCGCACTCGTCCCTGCCATAACTAACAACGACCACGGACGAGCACTGGAGTCCCAGTTGAATGTTGGGACCGTAATAAAGGTTTTCCACTTGCCCAACCGCAAAGAATTTGTTGCTGCTGTTGCTGTTGGAACTGTGTGTTGAACAGAAGAACCTTTGATATTTAATAACTCGTTAATAAATGGCTATAGATACTTTTATGCAGATACACAGATACTTTGCATTTTGCACCAGCAGGGGAAGGAAGCTGGTGCACTCAGAGCGGAACACTGCTGAGTGCTGAGCCAAGCCAAGCCAACGAGGATTGTCAATTAAAGTGGGTGGTTGGTTACAAAATTCCACCAACAACGGTATACTATGTCCACCCCCTTTCCTACCTTCCGCAAATCTCTCAAGTAGGGGGAAAGGTTTTTTTTTTTTTTTTTTTTTTTTTTTTTTGTATCGTCGACTTAGTAGGGATACCGCGCTGCCGGCGACGCCATATTCATAGCCGGCACCATAATGGCGGCTTGTCGGTGGCTGTGTAGTATCTCCTTCATCCGCCATGTTAATTGTGTACTATCCGCTGGTTCGAAGATAAGAAAACGTATTACTTAATCTTTTGCCAGATGTTAATATTTTTTTATATTCCCGCGCGAAAATGAAAAAAAAAACTATTTAATTCAAATTGAATAATAAAAAAAAAAAAAATACTTTGGTTTTTTGTTTATGGTTTAGCGAGACTGGTGCAGTATTATAGAGACTCCTGCCTTCTACAATAGCGACTAGGATAGGTATGGTTTTACACTCATACGAGTTTAAGATGTGTGTTTAGTGGAGTGTGGGTTTTATGTAAAAAAAAAAAAAAACTATGTATATCTGAGATTACGCGAGCATTGTGAATTTTGGGTTAGTCAAGAATTTTGTAGGATCTTAATTATATTCACTGAATTGCAACGGATTGCGTGGAATGGTTATGGTTTTAATAACTCTTAGCCATGTCGGCGGTATACTAGAGTTACGAAACAGCACGAATAGTATTTTTTTTTTTTCGATGAATCTCAAAAGCTGTGTTGGAGGCTATATTCAATCAGTCAATCGACAAAGAACATGGTTGAACTGCTGAAAATAAAATGCACGACTGGGTCGCACGAACTTGCTCTTATGCTATATAATTGTTAAGTGGCTGCATTATGTAAAGATATTTAACAAAAATAAAAATAATTTCTAAAATTCTTTTATTTTTTTAATTATTTTAAGAGTTTTCTCGAAAAAACTAAGTATGCAATAAAATTTCAAAACTAAATGTCTATCTAGGAAAAAAAAATATTGAAAATCGTTCGACCAGTTTTTTTTTTTAAATAGGTCCGAAAAATATTCTGAAATTTGTTTGAGTACCTATGTATATAATTATGGCAATCCGTAGTTTTTTAATGTTAAAAAAATCAATATACCCGTTTCAAACATAACTATTTCGAAAACCAGAATTTTGTTTGAAAAATTATTAAAAATAAAAAAAAAAGTTTTTGAGCTTACGAGAAAATTTGATTTGAAAATACTGATTTTATAAGAGGTAGGTACCGTTATAAGACACATTTTGCAAAATCTTTTCTAACCAAAAGATATAGACTGTCTTAAAAAATAGCATTCTGAAAGTTTTATCAAAATTGTTTGAGCCGTTTTTGAGAAAATCAATTTTTTTCTTCACCTTTATTTTTCGACCTAGAGAAAAAATTCCCCATGGGGAATTCCAAATAATTACCAAATTTGAAGCAAATCGGCCCATCCGTTCAGGCTCTAGAGGGGCGCACAGACAGACAGACAGACGGACGGAATTTCTAAACTCACTTTTTTCGACTTCTCCATCATCATAATCTCATGTGTGATTGTTATTTCAAAATATTTTTTTTGCACGAATCCATAACTTGCTTTATAATCGCAAGTAAAAATAGGGAACATATATACACAGTCTTTCGAAGAAAAAGGCTTGTTTTAGGTGTCAAAATCTAAGATTCGGCTTTGGGGTCCTCAACACAATTTTTGTAAACAGCAAAGAGAGAAATTAAACCAAGTTTGATTATACCAGCAAAGTGATTTATTTCGGTATTTGACTGAATTCGGTAAGATGGACATCGCAAGAAGCATAATATAACAGTTAATTGCTAGTTAGATGAAGCTAACAAACCGCTTCAAGGAGCACTTGACATATCTATACATATGAATTGACAGTTTGGTGAGTTGTTTCGATAACTGCAATAAGGCTAGATCTGTTTTTTTTTTTTTTGACGTGATAACGTCTAATAAATCGGAATAGATGGGCAGCACGCACGAAAAAGTGTCACAGTCACAGTAACAATCACGTTATATATCTGCTTTGATAGCATAGAAAATCGATAGAGTGGGAGGGGATGGTGTTGGGTGGTTGGTGATTGTAAGTGGTGGTGGGTGTGTGTGTGTGTGTGTGTGTGGGGGGGGGGGGGGGTAGTGTGGGGAAGAGGAAATATTGTCAAAACTGGTGGGTGGTTGTAGTTGGTGCGGGTGGTGAGGCAAAAATTGTCAAAAATAATGGGTGGTTTCTTGGTGGCTGTAGGCAGGATGGGTGTTTGGTGTTGTGGGGATTTGGTGTGGAGGGGGGGGGGGTGTCAAAAATGGTAGGTGAGTAGCAGGTGGTTGTAGGTGGCTTGAGTGGTTGGAGATATACCTACACATGAACTGTTTTGTGAACTGGTTATCACGTAAAATTATCGTCCGTAAACCGACTTTACAGACAACCAGTTTTTTTTCAGGTTTGTAGTGTAAAATGTTGCGCGATAACAATTATTTAAAGTGAATTTTTTTATTGCCACCCGGCTAATACCAATAAGCTTGCTGGACACAAATTAGATCCTCAGAAGAAAAAATCAATTAAACAGTTGTACTATTTTAACTAATGTAATTGGTTCAAATACTAAGTAAGGCTACTTGCATATTTCTGAAATTGACGTCTCTGATAGTATATTACCTATAAAATCCGATTGAAGCTCTGATGGTCCTGGTGGTATATCATCTGATGTCCTTAAAAACTGTTACTCAACTTTATCGTTTCGTCTTAAATTGGTATTAAATGTATTAATGGAAAGTTTCTTTTATCGTTCCAATTCTTAAGGCAGGTTCAAAAAAAAATTACAGAGGTATCTCAAAATTATCGGCTGTACCAAAAATTATTCGAGTATATTGTAACTAATAAGATTTATTTTGATTTTAAAGAACAAATATCCACGAACCAGCATGGCTTTATATCTGGTAGATCAACTTCTACAAATTTAATTTCATTTACCAAAGTTCCTTTTCGACTCAATTGAATCTGGATTCCAAGTGGATGTAATCTTTACCGATTTCAATAAATCTTTTGACACTGTTTGTCACAAATTTCTTTTAGATAAAAAAAAGCTCTTCCGAATACATTGTTCTTTATTTGAATGGTTAAAAGTTATTTATCTGATAGAAAACAAATAGTAAAGTTAAATAACTTTTTTTCAAGGCTAATTGATGTTCTATCTGGCGTTCCCCAAGGAAGCCACATAGGCCCATTACTTTTCAACATCTTTGTGAATGAAATTCCTAACATCCTCCAAAGTGCTAAATGCTTACGCAGATGATTTAAAGATTTTTAAACGTATTAGTAATTTGAATGACTGTACAATTCTTCAAAATGATTTGAATGTCATTGCACTGGCCTCACCCTTAATATAAGGAAATGTCAATCTTTTTCTTTCTATAAATCCCTCCTTCTTCCTGTACAGTTTCAGTATTCAATCAAACTTTTATCTTGACAAAATAAGGATAAAGTTTGTCTTATCAGCACCAAGTACAACTACCTCAAAAAATTATCTATTAGTTGACAACTCCAACAAGGCCGAAAAGACTTCCTTTGACCAAGTTCTGATATCTATTGCACCAGGTTCTGGGGAAATTCCAAGAATTCGATACTCAATGTCATGTCATTATGATACCTAAGATTTTGTGAGCATTGCAGTATACCTACCCCCACAGAAAAAAATCTAGCGTTGATAAATCGCTTGGAGGCCAACTTACAGGTCTGAAACGCGAAGTTATGCGCTCACCAAACGTTTTCTTCAAAAAAAAAATCAATTGTGGCATGCACTGTGTGACTTGTTACTTCGTCTTGTTGAAACCACAGCTCTTCCACATCAAGGCGATTCAATTCAGGAACGAAAAAGTCATTGACTTTCGCTCTATAACAGATTCATGATAAAATGGCAAACCAAACCAAAGAAAAATCACATGGCTGATGACAAAATGGCTGCCCATGAAAACAGTACTGCCAACTTAGTGTCTAGTGCTTAGTGCATTTTTGACAAAACATCTCTTAATTTCGAAATAAGACATATCAGTTAAAAGGATCAACAAAAAAAAAATTTTTAATTTACAGAAAGTTTATTTCCAACTCAAAAAAACATAAGTACCAAATCCTTCTTCTTTTTCATGGATAAAAAGTCATTCCACTTCAAAACTTCATTCATTTTATCTTTGACCTTTTAAATTGAAATTTAAACTGTTCTATGCTCAGTAGAGTTCGTCGAAAAGATTTAAGAAACCATTCAACTCCTGTACAATCGAGACCCACCTCACAACTAAAGATTGGAATTTCTTCAAAACTTTTTGTGTGGGTTTATGTGTTTTCTTTTGACATCCGAAGTTTTTACCGATTACAGACATTCTTCAAACAAACAAAAAAATACTTCAAAGATAGAAGACCAAAGTTCAAACCTTTATAAAGACATCTGCTGCCTTTTTTTGACAAAATTTAAAAAAAAAAAAAACACCTTTGCCCAGTATCTTTGGGATGTGTATAAACAAATTGAGTTTTTGTGAGTGCAACTTGACGATAAGAATTTATCTTTTAAGATGATATGTTTTTCTTAGGTTAAGTACGTCAACAAATTGCATTAAAAATGGGTAAAATTTAAAGTGCGTTTCTTCAAGACCCCATATTGTCGATGGCAGCGTGTGTGCTAGTGTTGACAGACTCAGTCATTGACTTTTCAATACGAGCGCAGCGTCGCTATGTTTTTCGTAGAGAAGGTACTCTCTCGCCACATTGTGTGAAGACTTCTCAGCACTTGACTTATTTGCTGTTGCGTGTGATATAAGCTGATAACACAGAGACGTCTCGACGCCAACACACACACACACACACACACACACAAACAAAATAAAAAACACGATGACTCCAAACATGACAATAATGATGATAACCAATCCAGGAGAGTAGCACAAAGCTTCCAAAGTATAATGTTTAGCTACCGCAATGGTAATGGCTGATGGGCTAATGGTGGCGTCGACGTCGGTCGCGGTAGTCGTGGTTACCTAATCCCAATTTGAGTTGGCATCACGAACTTTGAATCAGCAAAAATCACAGTCCCCATCTCCAATGCTATAGAGTGGAAGAAGACAAGGAGCTCGAAAGTCAAAGCATTGTATCCACAAGATATTTATGTAGGTATGCTCCTTACACACGTGATATGCGCGTTGACCACGGAGTGAAGTACCTAGACTCGTGCTTGGCAGTATTGTTGTTGGTATCCCGAATCCGGTATCCATTGAGTACCTGGTACCGAAATTGCAATGCAGCAAACTGTATGAGTACTTGTATTGTATTGATCTGAAGAAGACAATTGGTGCAGTTTTTTTTTTTTTTTATTCTTTGTATTATTATGGCAGACATTTTTGTGGTGCCGAGCACGAACAATGTCAGGACCAGGAGTCGAGACGAGCTGGGATCTGGGACGGGACATGATATTTGTGCTATTGTTGAGTTTATATAGATATTTTTTAACCTGAGTTTATCCAAGCATTGAATTTTGTGAAAAGGAATTCGAACCAGAAATATGTTGTCCTAAACGATTTTACGATTTAAAGATACACACACACTTTTAAAAAGTTAATTGGACTTGAAAATAGAAATGTCTCACACAAAATCGATTATCGATCGAAAATCGCATTATGATTCTCCTGGGATTTCTATTTTATTTCTCAATGGACTTGAGTTATCTCAATTGGATTGGGGAAGTTATTTCTTTTGAAAAAAGAAAACTGTACAGATTTATAAGATATTGCTTCTTTTCCCAAAAAGAAAAAAAGATATTAATGGCGCTTTCATTCCGCTACATTTCAAATGAAAATTTTTGAGATCAACTTTATTTGGGAATGGTCTATTTAACCGTATGTTTTGAACTCAAGGATTTCGAAAGCGAATAAGGTTTTTTGCAGGTCATAGAAAAGTTTTTGGTTCTGATTTAACATCTACCTACTATTACTTGGTGGAAAGTTTTAGATCAACATTTGTTGGTATTTAAGGACTGATATAAAAATAAGTTCAAGATTAATTGTTGATTCTCATTAATTAAGGTAAACCTCAAGATCTGGAATTCTTTAGTTCTGGTAGGGGGAGGGGGAGTTAGATGAGGGGAAAGAGGAGGGTGATGGTATTTTAGCAGCGAAATCGACTACTAAGTCGTGCTGTGACGAAAAATTTTGTCACCTTATTTTGACTTAATATCGAAAATGGGCCCCTTATTTTCAGTATAGAAAATTGTCAGGTCAAAATAACTGTTTTTTTTTTTAAAAGTAGGTACAATTTTTGTTCCTTGAAATCTCTACTTTCTGATGGTGCAAGTTACGAAAAAAAAAATTACAGTGTGTTTGGGACATAAAAAGGTAAGTTTTCACCAAATTTCGTGAAAAAATTTGTTTTTAAAAGTTAAAAATAAAAAACCCAAAAATTTTGTTATACATTTTGGACAATCAAACACAACATTACGATGATAGAGAAGCCTTAAAAAGTGGGTCCGACAATTCTGTCCGTCTGTCTGTCTGTATCGGTACCTACAGCCTAAACGGCTGAATCGATTCGCTTCAAACTTGGTACATAGTATTATTATGATGTCCTACAGAGGGGTTTTTGGAATTAGCATTCTAGCTTCAAAACTAACTGTACCTGGCCATATGATTTTTTATGAAAAACTCATTTATCTCAAAAACGGCTCCTACGATTTTGATAAAACTTTCTGAATGGTGTTTCTTGAGTAAGCTTTTTGTTTTGGTTGGAACAGATATTTCAGGAAAAGTCTTATAACGGTACCTCTAATAGGAACGGTTTTTTTAAAATTAGATTTTCTTGTAGGCCACTGGACGGATTTCGATATAGTTTTTAAGCTCTTTTATAAACGAAACAATATTATTTTTTTTAATTTTTCAAAAAAAGTTTTTTTGAGTTATTTTTTTTTTAAATGTTAGTTTTTTCAAAAACCGTTTGTTTAAAACTTAACAATTTTTTGTTTTCTTATAATAACTATAAACTGCTAGATGTTTGCATACTCCAAAAAAAAATTTGGAATATGTTTTCGAAAAGTTTTGCAAAAAAGACCGTTTTTTGAAAAAAAAACTTGTCGAACGATTTTGAAAAAAAATTTCCATAAAATTTAAAACAGTAAAATAAATCAGACGGTTTACTTCATTTTTTCCAAAAAAAAAAAACGTTTTAAAACGTACGACTCAGTCGTGCAGTTTATTTTATAGCAACGCGTTTAACAAATTTCCAAAACTCTTTTTCGATTCTTAATATTTAAGACAAAGATCATCTCTTAAATTTTTTGGAAACGGGAGAATCAAATTTTTCCAGATGACAAATGTCGTATTATGTTAAAAAAAATTAAATATTTTGTTCGAAAATGTTGAGTAACTACCTACCTAATTTTTAAGAAAACTCTTAAACAAAACCACTTTCATAATTTCAAGCACCATGCCACATAGTCGTTCACTTTATTTTTAAGAATGCCAGCTTCTTTCTGAAAAATATTATAAACACTGTTTATAAAGGTTTGCCTCTTGGAAAAATTTTCTGTCAAAATCTTCCAATTTCTCAAACAGTGTTATAAACTAGAGTATTTAATTCAAAGCACTGCCTGTCTTTCAAGATTAATATTTATGTCTTTATGTACCCACATTTTTCATTCCACAGACCAGACATGTTATTAAACAATTATAATGTAGATGAAAAAATGCAAAAACAATACATTTTTTTCCAAGCACATCTACTGTGATAAGTTATATACATATAAGCCAACTGACATACCTAGACCTACTGCTTGGGAAACGTGTTTGAAATAAAACTTACTTGGTAACTTATCCTTTTCAAACTTAGGGATTTGGCGATGATCTTACACACGTGCGGTGCCGAACCTGCCTGTAGGCAAAACAGGCAATTGCCTAGGGCGGCACTCTTAGGAGGGCGGCACTTTGACTTAAGCGGTACAACCATTTCAAAAGTAAAGAAGGGTAAACGCATACACAAATTCAAGTTTGTATTGTCAACAGTAATCTCGAGTTTTAATGCAAAATAAATATTCTTTCAACACTTTCTAAGTAAAAATAAATGGACTTATTAACTTGTTTGGAGCATTAAGATAAACTCCAGCAGTAATTTCAGATAAACCATATTTTTCGTTTGAAACATTATACAAGAATGCTTTTAACATTGCTAAAAAAAAATAACATTATTGTGGATTTTATTGTGTCCGATGCTATGAGTTTACGTAGCCCTCGTTATCAATCTGAACAATCCCCTAAAGCTGATTCCTTTTTTTACGTTATCAATGTTACGTTATCTTTTCTCGATAATCGCTTTGTACAATACAAATATATCAGCCAAAATTTCGGATTTGCTTGCGATATTTCAAAGAAGGTGGAGTTGAAAGACTGCGAAATACTTAAAACAATAGTAACTGCAGAATTTGGCAGCGAAGTTCAAAAGGATATTATCGCGAAAGATTTCTTAAATGAAATTAATTATTCTTCTGCTATTGATCTTCAACCTTTTTTAAACTAAATTTAGCTTCTCGCTTCTAACTTAACTATATCCAAATTAATTAACGGCATTTAAGCTACTATTAACGTTCCCTGATGTGTTGCTTCAAGTGAAGCTAGCTTCTCGAAACTGAAGCTTATACAAACCTATCTGCGCTCAACAATGACCCAAGAAAGAATAAATGGTCTTCAATACTACCTGTATTGAAAAAGAAATGCTCAATCGCATTAAAGAAGAAGAAATCTCTACGAGATTTTCAAAAATAAAATCGTTCCGAGCGGCATTTTAGGTTCGAAATTTTAAATTTTTCGAAATTTTTCGTCGAAAGCCTTTAATTAGGGGAGGACGGGGCACAGAGGACTTTCTGTTTAAAACGATAAGTAAGTGACTTAGCCAAAAAGTTATAGTAAATAATAAAAGCCCCCATCTATCTCCTCAGTTGGTTATTGTCTTTTGTGTGTACAAGTGCTTTGAGATTGAATAAATTAAAATTTATTTTCTTTTAAGGTAAGTTTATAAAAAAATGTCTATTAAAGTGTGTGTGTTTACAATGTTAAGGCAATGTAATATAAATTTTAAGTTTTTATATCATAAACAGTGACTTTAGTAGTGCTTTGTGCAATTTTAGTTTTGCGAAATATTCGCTGTCAAACTCGTCCATATCATTTTTTAAAGGCATTCTTGTTGGGGCACAGAGGAATTAGGTGGTCCCTTGACCCCCTATATATGAACCTGTTTAATTTTTGATTATTTTTGTTGCAAATGGTACCCAACTAAAAATGAAGTTAATCAAAGTTTCAAGTTATGTTTTGATCAAAAAGAATAAAGTAAATTCGTGCCTAGATAAGAGTTTATACAATTTTATTACTTTTTGAGAAGATTTTTCATAGGAGGCACATAGGCCAACCTAGGTCCTTTGTGCCCCGATGACGCGACGGGGCACAGAGGACCAAAATCACTTTTTTTGCACATTTAATTTTAAAAACAAAAGTGATAAAATTGCGACAGCCACCATTTACTTAGTTAATATTAAAACCTTAAGGTGGTGAGGAAATTTGAGCCTTTTTTCTCCGTTCAATATATTTTAATAAACCGGCAAACGTTAAGTGGTCCCCTGTGCCCCGTCCTCCCCTATTACTAAATAACGCTCTATGTTAATGTTATTGTTTTCGTTGTTTTTTTTTTTTATTTATTTTTGGGGCGGCAAAATAACAATTTGCCTAGGGCGGCAAAATTCTCAGGTTCGGCACCGCACACGTGGTTCATATTTTCAATTTAAATTTCTTCTTTGGTCAATAACAATACATCTGAAATCTTTTTTTAGATTCATAGCCAGTGGCATTGGAATTTGATCTCACCGCACCGGGTTTCCACTATTTTGCTACCTCACGTGAACAACATTCTTTCAACTCAAAATAACATCTCAAAAAAATTTTTCTTAGAATTATAAATTCACCAACCAAATGTCCTTGTCTTTCAAAACAACAACAAACAAAACAAAAAGTAACGATAACAACAAAACAATAAAACAAAAAAAAAAAACAAAAAAAAGAAGAGAAGAAACACCTGCGATTCGGCTTCCTTTGTGTGTTCGTTCTTCGTTCCGCTTTTTTCAGTTTCAACTATCAATTCTCTTCTTTCCTCCGACCTTAATTATAACAAATACAGAGTAGCTAGCTAGCGCATCCTTCCTTTTGCATATTTAGCTGCAGGGAACACAGGAAACAAAAGGTAACTTTATTTCCCCTAACAATACAATTCGTTAGTATGGTATTTTTTTGTGTGTGTTCTGTTTTTTTTTTTGGAAGAAAGACGTTCCGTCTCAATAAGAAGTATCTATAACTGTATGATGTATCTTCCAAACGAAGGAAGACCAACCAAATCTTCCCAGAAGGCATAAATTAACGAGTTTGTGTGCGCGCCATCGCCATCGCATCGCATCGCCAGCTTGACACTGTTATTTTAGGATTTTCGGTTTTATTTTTATGTTCCACAAACAAAAATATGTTTGAAGATGTTTAGGTATACATATTTTCAAAATGAACACATACAAAAATAATTAATCTAAAAAAAAGAAAACGAAAGTGTTGTCTCTTGAAAGTGGAAGTGCTTTGGATATTGACGTCGCCGCCGTTGAATGTTTCCTTCACATTTACAGCGTCTTAAGTGCTTGTGGTTATTAAGGAGTCACTACGACGACGAAGACGACGGAGGCCCTTTTCTGTTGTTATTGTAACTCTTTTTTTTTTGTAATGTTTCTTTAAGGATCAACATCCGGATTTGTATAATGAGTGTGAGAAATTGATTTTTTAATATGCGTTGTTGATGTCATTTAAATTGCTGTCATTTGTCAGATTTGATGTATTCGACGTTCATAATACCTTTTTGAGAAGTAATGAGTGCACTTAAGGAACATTTTTCAATGGGAATGAAAATTGTCTAATTTATTACAAAGGTGAGGCAGAAAGAAATTTTAATGATTTCTTGTTTGTCCAAAGAAATTTTTTCGTGCAAACGAAGATTTTCAGGGGCTGAAGAAAACACCATTGGACAATAAGAAGGTTCGTTTACTAAAACTAACAATCTTCAAATCCAGGTTCTTATAAGACGGGCCAATCATTTCCCGACATCACATTACAAGAAACTATAAGGTATTTGGGCGGGGCATCTGATACAAACTCCGAACGATCAGAAATATCGATTACCGGTTGCTTATGATTTTGATTCATATCTCAAAGCCTGTTAGAGTTCCTTAACCTGAAAATTTGGCTCTACTGGCCTGCACCAAATAATGATATAATGGGTATATCCTTGAACCAATTTATGGCCAATGGCTTTCTTGCAAAATAAAATAGTTACTGTAACCTGAAGCTTTCTTAACTCATTTTTTTAAACTGACTTTCCAGCTTAATTTGCTGCCCAAAATAAGATCCAAGTTTTTTGCTTCTTCAGACAATTTAAGATTTATACCATTAATATAGGGAGGCTCAAAGAGAAGAATTTTATTTTTCATTGCAAGAAAACAAGTTATTTTTTGAGGGGATTCACAGTATTTCCAATAGTTAGTTTATCACTAAGTTTCAAAGGAATGGGGGAAAGAAACAGCCTTTTGGCATAACTCAAAAAAAAGTGCATGAGTAGTACACATGTCAGAAGTGAAACTTCTTTGGCAAACTAATTTGTATTATTTTGCAACGCATCAACCGACCAGTGCAGTTTCCGCCTAACGCATTTAATATTATACACATCACATTTTTCATATCAACCTTCCACAGCGCTCATTTAACCACACACCAAGTCACATCCCTGCTATACGCCAATCTATTTGAAACCATGAACCACCGACCACTAGTTGATATGCAGAACCAGTTTGTGTTAATATAAAACAAACCTAATCTAACCTACAGCTCTCTCTCCATATGGCACTGTGCGTGATGCGCACTATCTCACTCTCTCTCTCTCTCTCTCTCTCTATCTCTTTCTCTGTCTCTCGATCTTTCTCACTCGCTTGCTCCCTACTCTCGATCCATGACTATGTGCTTGATGCTACGTTCGCCCTTTCTCACTCTCTGTCAATCGGTCTCAATCGCTCTCTCCCTCTTCTGGGACGGAAACATCCCATATTTCCGTCGCGCTAATTTCCGTTCATCCGTAAAAATGTTACCCTCACGCGCCTAAAGAAGTTTCACTTCAAAAAAATCATATCGTATAGCAGATGTTACACCTCCTTTTGAGTTGAACACTCTCCTAATCAGCATTTGGACGATAATCTCACTAAGTGAGGCATCTTCCCTCAGACCTGAGCGTCCATTTGTGATTGCAGACGGGTTGAAACGCGCCTTCTATATTAAAGAAAGCCACCACTGTGTTTTCGCAGTGGGGGAGGGAGTATTCGACTATGTGGACAAGTGGATAGGTATCAATCTTCTTCAAAATTTGGTTGGAATCAGATACGGAATTCCAAACCTAGAAGTTTTTCAAATAACAGAGCCTAATTTGACTAAACCATTTAAATGTGTCTATACTGTCCAACTATGAAAATAGGTTAAAAATAATGGATCCACTTTGAACACATCTTGATTGAATGTCATTTTCTTTGACAAGACATACGAATCTTTAAGAATTTATCTCCAGAGTTTAGTGTTTAAATGGGCTGTATTCATGAATGCTAATGTTAATGTAATGGTTGGAAGTTGAAGAAGCAAACAAAAGTGGCATTGTGCTTGTGCGCTGCGCATTAGTGTGACCCACTATCTACCATGAAGAAGCATAATTGCTTCCTTTCATCATTCATTTTTTGCCGGTATGAACGGCACCGATTACGTCATTGGTGATAGTTCTTTAACAGCTTCTTTGCTAAAAATGCTTGAGAATTTTTTTTTTACTTGCAAGTTTTTTTTACAAAATGTTTACCCTAAAATCTGATTGAATTAAAAAAAGGGGGTTAAGTTTCTTCCAGTAAACATCTTTTAACCAGGTTTCTATTTGTTCGAACATAAATAATTCTGTTTTATGAACTTGGCTTGGAACCAGGTTTTTGAAAACTATTTACTTCGTTTCGTATTAACAAAGTGTGAATCTAAAATGGATTAAGGGTTAATCCATCGATTTTCGTGGATTAAGCAATTTTAAACAGCGGATCAGGTCTTTAAAAGTGCTAAGCCACTGTTTTGATACCGCTTCTAAGAAGCTTGTTAAGCCACATCAATTTGGGCTATGGGTAAGAACAATTTGTATTTAATTTTACTTTTCTTAAAAAATCTTGGTCTTTGACATTAGGTATTACTTCGATGCACCAGATGGACCTGAGGACAGTTATCAAGGCTGTAATTTCATCTTCTGGATTTTGTTTTTTTTTTGTTGACTTTTTTCGTTACATAAACACCAACCCAAAATTACACCTCTGATACACAGCATTGTAAGAGCATTGCAAAAACCTCCCAAATTCAGAAATAGTTTAAACAAAACTTGGTAACAAAAGCCGAAGAGGTCATGCACCCAATTAAGTTTCTCACTTTCTACGCATTTCAATACAACGACGACATGACAATAAAAGATCATCATAATTTGACACCATCATTATATCTTATCGGCCGACTGACTACCCACAGACAAAAAAAAAATTTTAAAGTCCACACACTAAATGGTATTATTTCCGGTCGGTTAAGCTCCAAACTCCACTTCAATGACGCTGTAGTGCACACAAAAACGAAAACGAGATAGTCACCTCATGACGCCACCACCTGTTCCAAGCATACTTATACTACCTTTTAAAAACACAATGCGAGGAGGGCGCTGCTCCGACGCGCTGTTTGGTTTATTTACCAAGGTCAAATATTTGTCATGATTTAAACTCATATCCGCTGGAATTCTTTGTGAGCAAATAAATATTATGGTGTGTATTTTTTTTTTTGTATCTTTTAATTTAAAGCGCGAAACATGGGTATTTATTTGTTTTGAGATAATTTTATGAGATTTATTTACTCTTTTCGTGAAAAATGATTTGTCCAGTTTATATCAACCAACACTTGTATTTCATAAATTCTCTTTGTATCTTTGGCCAGGATTGCGAGCATTTTGTTCACTTTAAATCAAGTAAAAAGTAAAATGCAATTTAAAATTCACAACACACTACGTCAACACGATGATGCCACACAGGTTTCTAAATTTGCAAGAGGAAAATATCTCTCGGATGCATTCTAAGGAGGTTCAGGTAAAAACGCAGTACATCATCACCGTCACCGCTCATCTCACATGCACAACAAAAACTTTATCCTATATATATTTCTCGAGCACAAGCGCTGGAATCTTTTCTATTCAGATTTTACAGCTGCAATTTGAAGAAAAAAAGGCACTTCTGAAAGGTGTGACTGTGACTGATGCGACGACATTTTGTCAAATCAATTTTACGAAAACCTCCTACGAATACCTAATCGGATTGAGGGTGCAGTTTGCTTTTGAAGTGATCGATAACAGGCAATCAATTCCAATTTCAATTCCAACGCCAAATAACTTCTCTGCCTTCACTATTTACGCGCGCCAGTCGGGTATACAAGTTAACTTGTCGTTGTCTGTGGTTCTGTTTGTTTTGTACAAAATAAAAAATAAGTATGTACTGTACCCTATATCCTCTGGGGAATCTTTTCAATCTCAACTCTCAACACTCTCTTTGTGCACATAAGTTAAATATTTTTATTTACTTTCCATGAAAACTCCCGAAAGCGGAATTAAAATTTTACTCATTTTCTGGATTTATTACACTTCAGAATAAGAGTCCATGTTTTATGAGTCTAAAGACTGTCGAGTGTATGTTTGGGCACGTTTTTCATGTCGTCCGTAGTCGATATTAACCATAGTCGTGCCGATGCCCATTACGACGAAACTTATTATGGACCGACATGAGTCCTTGGATTGGATTTTTTTTTTTTTTTGATTTTTTTTCATGGTTCGTTCGGGCAAAATTTTCCAAACACGATTTGATATTAATGAAATTTTCGATGGCAAATGTGAATTCCCCTTAAATGGAGTGGGTAAGAGTTATGCTTCTGAAATCCAAGGCTAAAGAAGAAGGTAAAGTTTGCAAAGGGGGAAAGTTCTTAATTACTTTATACGGGGGTAAGAGGATGGGGAGGTGGTGATGGTTCAGCTTGGTTGGATATTTGTGAAATTAGTCTTACATTCACTTTTGGCATTTTCGATGGTTATACTTGGAAGAATATTGATTTTGAAGATTTTGCTAGTAGCTAGTGGGTAAGTTTACTTGAGTTTCAAAATTTAATAGACGGAAGTGAGAGGTAGGGAATATCATCTGGGCAATCAGTTACTGCTTCATAAACTCACATAGTCATGGTTAGCTGTTTAAATAGTTTCTGAAGTGAGTTGAAGTTTTATTGAAAATCAACCGAAAAGTAAATATTCTCCTTGAAGAAGAACTCTAACTTGGGTAAAGATGAATATTTGGTTTAGTATAGCTTAAGGTCATCTATCTATACATATAATAAAATTGTAACGGGTCCATGTCTGTACATTGAAGATATAGATGCAAAACTAATATAGGGAGTCTCTATTAGACCCACAGAAGCCAAAAAAATCGTTTTTAGAATTTTTGTGTGTCTGTCTGTCTGTCTGTATGTTTGTACGCGCATCACGCAAAAACTACTGCATGGAATTGAATGCGGTTTTCGCAGATTTATTGGTAGTACGCCAACTTAAAATATAGGCTACATTTTATCGCAGGAAAATATATAATTCTGGTCGTTTTTTTAATATTGCTGCAATCAAACGTTATTCAATGATCTAAACGCAAAATTAAAAGATTTTAAAGAAGTTAGCGTCTCACTTACTTAATAGCGCTGGAAATCATAAAAATAGCTCCACACTTACCTACATATACATGAATAGAAATAAGTTAGTCGTTCTGAATAGAAGTTACATCAAAAACATCATAGATGGCGCTATAGAAAATTTCTCATTCAGCGAAAGCAGAAATCGAAAAATAATGTAACCATAAAGAACGGCGAACGAGCAATACTTACGCCCAAAACTGACGAAGCGGAGCTGCCATAAATAGCAATACTGGAGCGTAGCATCGTTTTGAAAGTGGGCATTCCAATTAGGTATATTGCTTCAGGACTTCACCCTCCAACTTTGCAATTTAAACCGTTATGATACTTCGAAATAATATTATACAGAAGCCAAAAATCTTACGGCTGTAGAGCTGGTAAGCTATGTAGCTTTCATACCACGCATACCCCCCATTTTGAACCGGTTGTGCAAAAACAAAAATATACTGAGATACCTACTTTATTCAAAAATCCACGCGTACTTAGTAGCGGGCAAAAGCTAGTGGGTTATAAAAGCCAAGAACATTAAAATACATTTTATATTTAATTTGTGTGCTTGATAATGGACCAAGATAATTGTGTAATTCTAGAGCTTTGTATATGCAGCTTGTTCGGGAAAAAGGCAAGGAATTCTGATGCACATTTGTAACTGTCCTGTTTGTAACCTTGTAAAAACTACTCCTCACTTCATTTTGACAAGTTTTACTTACAAAGCAACAGTTGTTCTAACGGTTTTAGGAATACATTTTTTTTTAAGTTCCCTATTTTCAGTATTACAAAAATGTCCTTTTTGTTTTGAAATTCTTTACACTTATGCTGTTTATTGTCTTTAAAACGGCGAAGATGGTACAACGAAATTTTTACCCATAACGCACAATTTTTACATAAGGATGCACAAGGAAATTAAATGTATTACCTTTTTCACCAGCGATAGCTAAACTCAGAGCAAAGCAGGATATTGTTTAATTTGCTACAGCTATAAAATGGTTTAAGTATTGGCCATCTGGTTCTAATTCATCGTGACATGATTCAATTATGGAGCAGAATTCTTAGATTCTTCCAGAGAGACAACAGCAACTACAAAGAAGACTTGAGTTAACGTCTTTTCCCACCTGAGCTGCAAGCCAGGATCGTCGTAATGTTTCTTGTCAAGCGTTGTTTAATCGCTACTTCCATCTCCAGCGCAATAACCAGATGCATATCTTCCCGTAATACTAGAAACTTTAGAAATGCCAATTAATTTATCCTATTATACACTCATATTTTAGCCGCACAATAAGAATGTGTAATGCTTTACCCTGCTCGATTTTTCAGTCACATTGTACTTTACAAACATTCAAATGTTATTTGCATCGGTGTCTCCTTTTATCTCTCAACTTTCTTAAACGCTCGTAATGTGTTAATTTATGGTAAGATAAGGGGGGGGGGGGGGGTGAACTTCGTGGCCAATTCACGTCACCGCTACGAGAAATAACTATACCCTCAAATCGTTCATACAGAATTTCACGCAGCGCGGCCGTCCAGCTGGAACAATCGGGTCATAAGAAATTGGTTATCATCGTTCCGTAGCTCGGCTCACAAAAGTCGTTTTCGAAAAAGTACGGATTAATGAAATCGCCGCGCCGCACCGCCAGCCCGCCTAAAACACACCAAACGGTATATTTTTAAGGGTGCATTCTGACCTGGTAAACCTTGTGTGAGTTAGTGTCGCCTCATATAGAGCAATATTTCGCTTACTGACATTCATTTAAAAATGTGCCTAGTCGCTAAAGATGATTTTTCGGCCAAAATTTGGGACCTCTTACAAACATTCCAAAGCTCAGTCAGCAAACAAGCAGCGTTATGTATGGAGATAAACTTTGAGCTCCTGCCGCATTTAGACCTGTCCAACTTAAGTCCCGACGCTAAAGTCTACGAAAGACCGAGTTTTTGTGTGTACGGCTGGTTCTGCTGTATATTTTCGTGGACCATTTTGTCCGTTGCGTTCCTTTCTGATTAATTTCCGAGCCCGTCGTCTAAAATTTGGCTACCATTTTTTGAAGAGTCGACTGTGAAGGACAACTATGTCAAGATAAACTATGTCCACCGTAAAATACACAAAATATTTGCACTAACAAACACTCATTTTGATAACAAAGATTCATCATTCAATCGGCTATTTTGAAATGGCGATTTGGCATCAGTAACTGAATAACAAACAACAGATTTGACATAATGCCCCAAATCTACCCGCACCAAGTAAAAAACCCTTAACATCAAAATATTAAGCTACCTATACTTTGTCCAACCCAAATATACATTTAATCAAAATTGGCAACACCCTGCTTATTAAATATTTTTGTCCATTTCACAACAAAAACATAAAAGCTGATCGAATTTATTTCGAAATTAGCCCAAACCCACATTGTTGGTTCTAATAAATTCAAAGAGGAAACTTCGAGGGATACAGTTAGTATTATAGCCAGATACTACACATAAGTATACAAAATGGAAGTGCTACCATGTTTTTATTAATATAAACGAGTAAATTATGGAAATTGTTTGCGCCAGCAACTATTTATTTTTTTGTATTTAATAATAAAAGCGGTAAGGCTTTAACGCTTCATTAGGCATGTTTATAGTAAATTATATGCTTTTAAGCCACACATATTGGATTGAGAATAATTTTGAGGGTAGGGCTAATGTTTTGTTTTGGTTGAGTAATATCCCAATAATTAACAGTTAAAAGTGCTTTTTAGCTTTGTTAACACCGCGACAGAAACGTTTTGAATTAATTAAACTGACAGATTAATAGCGAGGCGATACATTAAAAAAAAAAAAAACTTCAAGAAATATAAATGTGACAAAAAATAATCCTGTTCATATTTTTAACGAGTTCCATCAGGCCCCTTAAGTAGGTGGATTGGGTAAGCACCTCGGAATCTTAAGGAAAGAAAAACAATCTAGTGGGTTTAAATGTTACAAGAGGCAGATTTGAGAGGGATTTTCAAAATTTAAAGCAATAAAATATACAAGAAATACACGCACACAAGCATATTTTGGCGAGGAGTAGGTATACCTACCTACAAAATGCTTTCCTGGATAGGAAAGGAAGAATGCCAATTTTTCACGACACGGATTGGCTTTGTACTACAAAGAGGAAATAATTACCTTCACCTTCTCTTGGGGTTACTGTTGATATAAATATTCGCGAGAAGATTACAGGGACTTACAAACACCTCATGTGTTCTTTCAGAGAATATTAAAGTGTCGAGAATATATTTTATAAGGTTCAAAGGATTTTTTTTGTATAACCTACATGGGGGGGGGGGTTAGGTTATTAAAAATAAAAAAGAGCTTTTATTTACCAAGTTGGTGTTTAATATTGCAAAATAAATTTCGTTATTTGAAAAAATTCTAAAGTTTATGAAGCGTTACAATAAATTCTTAAAAATATTAGTAGGTAATGGCCTACAGTCAAAGCCAAATAAATATGCCCAGTTTTTATTTGCGATTATAGGTACTATGTACTGTACATGCATATAAGGCAAGTTAAGCATTGGAAAAAAAAAATTCTAACAATCAAACATGACATTACGATGATAGAGCAGTCGAAAAAAGTTGGCCCGACAATTCTGTCTGTCTGTCTGTATTGGCACCTACAGCCTAAACGGCTGGACTGATTTGCTTCCAACTTGGTACATAGCATTATTATGACGCCTATAGAGGGGTTTTTGGAATTAATATTCTAGCTCTAAAAATAACGGTACCTACCTGCCATACGATTTCAAGTGAAAATTTTTTTTTTTCTCAAAAACGGCTCCTACGGTTTTAATAAAACTTCTGAATAGTTTTTCTGTGCAAGCTTTATGTTTTGGTTGGAATATATTTGTCAGGAAAAGTCTTATAACGGTACCTCCAATAGCAGTTTTATTTTGTATACCCTATTCTATAGAATGGGTATATTGTGTTCGGTGTAGAGTAACATAGAGAAATAATACCGTTAGTTAGGTATAGAAAAGTTATATATTCTAACTCAGAATCAAAAGCCTAGTCGATTTAGCCATGTCCGTCCGTCCGTCAGTATGTATACTCTCTAGAGGTCGCAATTTTTGAGCTAGAAAGCTGAAATTTGGTATATATAATCTTTGGTTCAAGAGTAAGGCTAAGTTCTTGAACCGGTAAAATCCGCCCACAATCGCCATTTTTGATGAACAACCTCAATTTGGTAAAATTAAATTATGTTTTTTGTACAGTTACGATAAAAGCATAAAGCTAAAATTTTGCACACGTTAGCTTTAGGTAAACCTTCTTTAAATCAATTAAAAATATTTAAGTTTGGGCGGGGTTGACGCCCATTTTTCATACAAAACCATCAACATTGTTTTTATAAAATAACAATAAATTGTTATATTCAAGCAATCAACATTTAATTTTGTGGGTATTACTTGCACATAAAAATCTTGTGTATGAAATCAAAAAAATTTTGGGCGTGGCTGAAGCCCACTTTTCACTAGAAACTATAAGAAAATTGTTTTTGCAAATAAACGGTATTTATAATGAATCAGCAAGCCAAAATTTTGCGTCTCTTAGTAGAAACTAAACATTTTGTGTATGAAAAGAAATTTTTGATTTTGGGCGTGGCGTACGCCCACTTTTCATGAAGGAACGTAAAACGTAGTTTTAAAAATTTAAGGTAGGTACTACCAATATTCAATTTAAACCTTTTCCCTTCGTTATATGAAAAATATATCTCTACATTTTCTTCTGAACATTTTTTCAATACGCCCATGCACTTTTAAGGGCGTAATTTTGATAAAATACCTTTGTTCAGGTAAGATCGTTTAAAAACTACTCGATTCAGCTGTAGTTTTACACATATACCTAAATACTGACTAATGATAAAATGCATTATGTGTACAAAGTACATAGAAAAATATAGGGAATAGGGTATCCAACAGTTAGTTGAAAACGTACTATAGCTCTCGCATATGTTTTAAATTAGATTTTCTTGTCAGCTACTTGACGGATTTCGATGAATTTTTTAGTGTAGAAGCCCTTTAATAGACGAAATAATATAAATTCTTAAATTTTCAAAACAAATTTGTTTTGAGTTTTTCAAACAAATGTTTTTTTTTTTTCCAAAAACGGTTTAATCTATTTTTTTCAATTTTATTTTTCTGATAACAACTACAAAGTGCTAGAAGTTGGCATACTCAAAAAAAACTTTGGAATATATTTTCGAAAAGTTTTTCAAAAAAACTGTTTTTTGGAAAAAACTGGTCGAACGATTTTGAAAAAAAATGTTCTCCAAATTCCAAACAGTAAACAAAATCAGATGACTCACTTAATTTTTTTCCAAAAATAAAAGTTTTTACTAGTGATTTTTAAGTGATCAATATTTTTTCTTATTTTCCCTGCTTTTTCCCAAAATCTCAAAATCTCAAAACCCAAGACCACTGTCACACATTAGAGCAAGTTCGTCCGACCCAGTCGTGCACTTTTTTTTTTTTAATATTGATGTGAACTTCAGTGGGTATTCAAAGTATTAAACTATGCGCAACAAATTATTTTTTGAAGGATACGTCACATCGGTGAGCGGTTAAAATAGGTAAGGTAAAGTAAGGTTTACGGGCTGGTAGAAGGAAACCAATTACACTCACTTCGCCACACTTGAGTCTATGTAGACTCAATTCTTTACCCATCTAAGGGTTAACCGATCCCCATTTTGTTTTCCTTATGGAGAAATCCACGGCCAAGTTTCGGCTCTTTCCTTTTCATTTCGTGAGTTTTTTTCACTACCCTCGTCGATTTTCCTGTGACCAGGGAATCATCAAAGTGAAACACGCGCCAAGATAAAGAACCTTTAGCCCTTCGTGACAGCTTTTCACAAGATTGTATCTTTTTTCAACAGTTGAATTTTTTCTAATTGCTGCCTTGAAAATGATAATATCGCCTTTCGTAATTGCTTGCACCTCTGCTTGGAATAAACAACGTGAGTTAGGTAATCTGATTGAGCTGATTATTGCTAAAGCTGAAGAAGAGCCAGCTCCTGGTCCTACGTCCATTTTTGAGCCATCTGTAGAAATGAATTTAGAAGTAATATTCTTATATGGTTATAAGATTGAATTGAAAGTCCTTACAAAATCAATATAGAGAACAATAAAGTCGGAGCTATCGTAGCTATGTGTCCAAGTATTATTTTAATAATTCTGAGTGTCTCGATAAAAAGTTCCTCCAAATGTGGGATATGAGTAGGTTAGTCAATCAGCTGATATTTTTTGCTAGTGTATTTTTTCATGTACAGAGACCATTTGGATGCAGGATAAGTATTGTTTCAAGACCTACTGTCGGTGTGTGATTCTCAATGCACAGGGTACCCTGCAATTCACCCAAGTCTTAGAATTTTTAACAGTCTTTTAAGATCTCTATGCGGTTAGGAAAGATTAAACGCTGAAAGTGCAGTGGGAAATGGATTCTTTTTTACCAAACGTTTTCCCTTGAGTGTATCTTTTATCTGTATACCTCAGGAATATATTAGAAAATCCAACAACATGACAAATTTTTTTGTATCAACTATTATGATCCAGAGGAACAGTAGAAGCAAAATAAATACACTCGTGTGATTTTTTGGAAACAATGCAACCTTTTTTTTGATGTAACATTACAACATCAAAATAGGTAGCAGCAGTGGCATACTTTACATAATACAAATTTATGAGATTATGGAAACATTTTATAGCGGCAAACAATAGACAGATGTCACATTGCAATCATTTAAGAGATATCTTGATGGAATTTAAATTCTTGGGAATGATAGTAAATCCGAATTCAATTGTAGGAAACACTGGAACAAATTTCTTGAGATCCCAGGAGTTTGATCTGGATCATTAAAATAAAGCATTCAATCGTCTGAAAGGGTTTTCTTGTTTTTGCTCAATCAGAAGTGGGATCGACATGGTGTATATTGACTGACGAAGGTTCTTTTTATTTCTCTCTGTAAAATTAAGTATGCAACATGTTCACACGTCGATTTACCAAAATAACTTCAGCCATTTTTGTTCAGAAAGGTTCAATAAATTAATAAACAATGACTAAATTTCATTTGACGTAAATACCTTTGCACTTACAATTTCAAACAACAATCTCACTTAATGATGACATTAGCTGTCACTTAACATTTGATTTTCAAGGTTATAACAATAATTACGGTGGGATAATTTATTCAATTTGCAAGCATTTTTCTTTTTTAATTTTATTTTTGAAAATAATGAATTATAAATAATTGAAATAACTTTAGGCGTGATTTTTGTGTTGACAAGAAAACATGTCAAATTTGTTTGTTCGCCTTTTAGTGAACATTTGTTACCTACATTGACAGATTAAATTACTTGAGCTTCTTCAAATTACCAGAGCATCTGACCTTCAGAAAAAATCTTTTCTTTTTTGTTTCTGCTATTTACTACAAAAGACCGTCATTGTGGTTGTTGAACGCCACCACAGCCATTGTGGTCATTTTATTGTGATGATGAGCTTAATCAAAGATTCCAAAGTCTTCCAAAGAAACCCATAAAGTTAATTGGATTTTGAGTGACATTACACACTCAACCATCTGTCACTCATGGTGTGCATCTTCTTATCTTTTGATGTTTATCTGACACTAAGGCATCCACAAAAAGCCTCTTAAGTTTATAATCATTTCATTCAACTAATCTATTATTTAACAAAGTATCTTATTGACATGTGAAAAGGGAAGAGAAGGTTGCTTGCTTCTCACTCAACGTCAGGTTTTGTACACAAAAGAACATAATATATCAACAAAAAAAGTGTGAATGAATGTGCTTCCTAAGAAACCATCAGCCCCACCCTCCTTCGTGACTCGCATAGCTCAAAATTTCTTTGACATGCCACGGAAAGATGCAAATTACCTTATTTTCCTCCGACCATTCTGTGGCTTTGTTTCGCTTTCATTGTTTCATTTTTTTTTTAGAAAAAAATATTTAAATCGCGATGTAGTGGAACTAAAATCCCGTGTCACAAACACTTTTCTTGTGTTTTTTTGTTCATGTTGTTTATTGGTGCCATGAAAAGTATTTTACGAGATCGTTTTTGACACCCGAAAAAATTGTTATAACACTTTAAAGGGGTCGACAAAGAAAACGTTACATTGTATCTGAGCACGAATGCGTCTTCGTTGGCTGACGGTTAAGAAATAATACAACAACAACAACTAAAATTAATTGCGTGCAGTGAAAAACGTGGATGGAAAAAGAGCTCTAAAAAGTATTATTTTTTTCTTTTTTGGGTTTTGTGGGAAGCGCTACTAAATTATTTGTAAAGCAGCTTAAACGGCGGTGTACAATAGTGTTAGAAGAATCCGATTAAAATGCTAGTTACTGAAACTGATTTATTATAGCACGCTATAAATACTTTTTTAATCGATTAAAGTTTTAAAAGCAACAAAACCATTGAGTTAAGAGAACAGAAGAAGTTTGATGGGTTTTATTCGCCGACATGAAGCTGGGCAATTATAGTTTTGATCAAAGAATTTTTTTTTTAAATTGAACCTTTTGGCCAAAATTGATTTATTACTAGGCAAAGAAGATGTGATGTGTGTGGATTTGAATTGTGACCTCTAAAATTCTCCAAGCGGTTTGGCAAACAACACAATTTTCTAGTTAATCGTGATTAATTGTAAGAAGTTCTTTGCTGGATACAATACGAGATGTTCGTTTCTAAATTTAAGAAAATTTTTAAGAACATTTTTTAATGAGTCATTTATAAGAAACGAATGAACTGGTTTGACAAGTCTAAAACAGTCTTTTATAACATTCAGAATGATTTTATTAAGAACAGATTCTCACATAAATGACTTAACAAACAAAATTCAATCCTCTTTATAGCTGGCATCAAAAGATAGGCAATTTTATATTTAACAATCCGAATTTGAAAGAATTTGTTTGGGAGCTTCGGAAATTCTTAAGTAAAAATTTGATATTGAAGGTTTTGAATGAAACAAAAACAACATCAGTTGTGATCTGATTCTGATTAAATTTTTCCAAGTCATCAAGTTAAATACAACTTTTATGAAGTGATTGTGAGTTTACCACGATATCTAGAAAAAAAATATTAACAGATAAGACAGGTAAATATAATTAACTTCAGTTAGACAGGATCTTTTAGCACAACGAAAGCAGACAAATTTAAAATGCAAGTAAAATAAAATCTAGAATTTTTTTTTTAGATTATTCTAGATGTCGATCTTTCTAGATTTTTAAACTTTCTAGATTTTTTCTTTCTATATTTATATTTATAGATTTTGTCCTTTCTAGATTCTGTCACTCGGTATAACTTCGTGATCCCCACTGGGATCATGACGTTATCTAGAATTATTTAGAAAAAATCTAGAATGTGGAAAAATCTAGAATAATCTAGAAAAAAAAGTATTCTAGATTTATTTTTAATTTAGAGGAATTCTAGATTTCGTCCATTCTAGATTTCTTTTTCTAGATTTTCGGTTTTCTGGATTTTCCTAATTCTAGATTTTTTTTTAGATATCGTGGTAAATCCTAACAGTGGTTGCATCGACATTTTAAGTAAGCTAAACGTAAAAATTATAAGAAAATCATCTTTTTAATTTGAATGCAATAATAATTCCAAGTTTGCTTGATGATAACGGTTTGGAGTGTAAAGAGTGGAAACATTTTCATTAAAAATTTAATCGAAATTCTTTCAGTGAAAGAAAATCAGATTTAAAAATATCGTCTTATGGTAGGTACCGTTATAAAACTTTTCCTGAAAAATGTGTTCCAACCAAAAGATTTATTAGAATCAAAAACAAAAAAATGTGATTTTAGATATTTATTTGGAAAATGCTGCTTTTTTAAATTTTGAGAGGGAATATTTGTTTGTCATTTTTTTCGAAAACCCAAATTCTTACAAACATGCGACCGCAGATATGGTGATCCTTAATTTTCAGATGAGAAATATCAAGCTAGTTTTTGAGCACACTCACGTTTTTGGAATATTTATTTGTCATAAGAGATCAAAATCTTCCTTCTTCCAAGGGAAGAATATTGTTGCAGGGAAATAAGCCCCAAACAATTAAGTCCACCGTGAGATTTAATTCTCATTTAGTGGAACCAAAATTAATTTATGTGAAATTGACTTAATTTCTTTGCGAGGTGGGTATTTAAAAATGTGATTTTAATTCTCTTTAAATGTGAATTTGTTTTTTAACGCACTCGCACTCAAGAGGTTATTAATATGTAGATACCATTATAGTGGGTATGGTTTGTTTCGTTTTTTTTACCTCGATTTTTATTGTTTCGCCAAAGTGGTTTTGTTTTTTCGCTATTTCGCATTCTAGTTGTTTAATTTCTCGTTTGTTTTGTTTGTGTTTATTTCGAATAAAAAATCATTAGTCTTCGGCTTATATCGTTTTAAGTTCATTTCGCCTTTTATTATTTCGTTTTTTGATTATTTCGGTTTTAGTTCATTTCGATTTCGATTACTTCGCCATCGTTTGTTTCGTTACTGTTTTGTTTGTAAAGAGACCAAGAGCATTAAAATTCGCGCGAATTTTAATGCTCTTGGTCTCTTTACAAACAAAACAGTAACGAAACAAACAATGTCGAAAATATTTCACCCCAATTTGAAAAGTCTGGGATCTTGAAATTACCAAAAAACAGAACTTTTGATGAAAAAGCTATATATGTACATTTGTACAAAATCTTTGGATTCCAACAGAATGTTAACAATTCACTTTAAAATTAACATTTTTCAACAAAAAAGAATTTATTTAAACTAAAATTCATCTACATAAAAGAAATTGATATGCTAATAATTTAGTTAAAATTATTAACAACAATTATTACAAAACTAAAAATACTTTTTTAATGAATAAACTATGTTAGTAGGGTTTCATTATCATAACCGATTGTTATTGAACTCGAGCAGAATGAACTGCTCTCAAAATAAACTGGAAACGAAAAAAACGTTATCGAGATAAGCTTTGCCTTAATGACGCTTTGCTCTTTTAACTGAAATGCAAAATAACCAAAAAACGAAGTAAACTGTAATAAAGTGACAGTAAAGCGAAGTGATCGAAAGGCAAAGTAAAAGAAAAACTATATAAGGTTTTGGGAACTAAACAAAAAATATAATGAATGAAAACGGAACAACTGATTTCGAATCGAAAAAAACGAAACAATAGGCACCCCATTATAGTGTATTGACACTTGCGAGCGTGAAGAAGTAGAATAGAAAGATAAGAAAGAATTTTTGATGGGACAGTGGATAGAGATTTAGATAGAGGTTTGAACTCACAACTCTTGGTGTAGTAACTAAGCTCTACATCCGCAGTACCACTACCACCCGCAGTGAAATAAATTCCCACTTCCACCAAGAAGAAGGAAGTATTTTGCAATTCGAATTTTCAAAATCTTGTAGTCATTTTTTGACTGAATTTGAAAGGGTCTGATAGCTAATTGTAGTTTAAAGTTCTTCGGTTAGTTGTTATTGTTGAAAGCTAGTTCTCTCTTTATAAAAACCAACTCCATTTCAATCAAGGAACCACTAAATGGGTTCTAAGTGCCTCGGCGGCCTTCGATCCCAATATCCAGAATTTAAAGGGAAGATTGTGATTTTTTTAAACGTTCTCTAAAAGATCTTAAAATGTTTGTCTCAGAACTTCGAAAGAAACCTTATCTTAGATCTTGATAGGAATTTGTTAACTATTAAATATTCTTAATTTCTGACAAAAAAAAGGGCCACAATTAAGAAGCCAAATTTCCACAGAAATGTTTAATGGACGTTTTAGCTCACTAGAGTGTAATACAAGTTCATAATAGATTTGTTGACTTATAACCCATCCAAGTGGATTAGAAGTCCAATATGAACATGAAACCCTGCATCTGTATATGAAATTCAATAATAATCAAGCCCATAAGTTCCTCAAAAACTTAAAATTTGAATCCGTGAAAAAACCATAGCATTTCCCAATGAAAACATATACTTAATTAGCTATTCCCAAAATAACATTATATATACCTTAAGTATCTATGTGACTATGAAACTCAAACAAATTTAGTTTTAACTAAGAGATCAGATACAAATATTTTCCATTATGAAAAACTTTAAAAAAAACCCAACCAAGTCCTAATATTGTAAGAGGCACATTACAACACGACTGAAGTGACAAATTGATACTACTAACAACACTTATCTTCACGGTTTAAGATACTTTAAATGCAAAATTTCTGTTAAGTGCCGTTTAATATGAAAATATTCCAGCAACCATATCAACACAAAAAAAAAATTGATTGTCACCTTTTATGTTACCGGTTCTTAATTAAACTACGCAAAACAAAGACATCGTTAAGTCAAATATTTTTTTACAATTCAAAACAATTCAGAGGCGCTAAATGATTATTATGCAACGCCCACATATCAAATTACTATCTTAACACTTTCATTCCATTAAGATAGCATCATCGCGCCATCGCATCATCACTCGAAAAGATAACTCTCGTATTCTGGTCACAAAAAAAAAACGAAAACAACATTAACGTCAAACAAACCGGACCAATCCACACCTTGTCTGGGGTATTGTGATGCAAATGCCCTTAGCACGCATTTTTCACCTGTCAACTTGTCATATAGTCTTGTTTACATTATTATGTTGGTTTTTATTAACCAGTTTAATCGAAACATTTATAAAAAAAAAAAAATTACCTTCATATCACCAATAATTTGCTGGAAAAGGCTGCCGAGGGCGGACCCATCTCGTTCCAAACTAAGATCCATGTTCTGAAATAAATGTTTCTTCGGAAGTATCTTTTAAAAAAAATTTACTATAAAAACTTCGAACGCCGGCCGCGCCGTAATTCGAACGCGAACAGAAATTAGCTTATCGGGGATAAATGAAATGCGAAATAAGAAAGATTTTCGTTCTTCCTTTTGTTTTTACTATTTACTTCAAAATTCACTATAGAAACTACAATTTTAGTATTTCACTTTTTTTTTCAACTTTGACGAAAAAAGTTTTTGAACTTTTTTACTTTGATTATATTTTTTTTTCTTTTGTAAGACTATTACTTATGAGTCTTCTTTAAAATTAGATAGACTACGGGGAGGTTAAATTTATTACGCCGACTCGACATTTTTACTATTTTGTTAAATTTTCTTTTGCACGTTATTGTATTTTTTTTGTTTTAATTTTATAATTGTTTAGCTGAATTGTTTGATGTTTTAAACGCACATGCAAACTTCACGACTTGCAGTTCTTCGTAATCCACTTAATTTGCGTTTTATGCTTCGTACTTCGCAAAGTTTCGTAGAATTTTCATAGCGTTTGGCATGAATACCTGGAATGAGAAAAAAAGTTGAATGAAATAAAATTAAGCTCTTTAAAGGAGTTAAATAAAAAAAAAATAATTCATAGAATGGTTCAAAGTCGGGGTTGAGAAAAAACTAGAACAAGATTAACGAGTTTTAATTAAGTTGGCGATGCAATTTTTATGTTAACTAACTTACTATGGTTAGTAGGTTGAAACAGTGTCTGTCTGAAAGGAAAAGAACAGATTCATTGCTATGTGTACAAATTACATAAATATTGCTTCGTAAATGTGTACTTATGCGCTCATTAAATCAAGTTAATACGATAAACAAAGATGGAATAGGATGGGTTTGCAGACATTTATTGGCTTCTGAATAGATTAAATTCTTGAAAATGTTATATACAAAAATATTAAAAAAACAAATGTTTTCATTGTGTAAGCTAAATTTCTTTAAAAGTACCGACTCAATTTAATTTAAGCTACAAATGTTGATTGTTTTGAAATAAAAGCATGGTAGATAGAAACAATGTTTAGGTAGTTTCACTTATACATACTCGTATAACGAGAATACGAATTGCGAAAGGATAATAATTTTTGTATTTTGTTTTATGCAAATAAAAAATTTGAATTAAGGAGAATCGAGAGAGCGGTTTCGAATTAGAGGAAGTTTTGGCTTAGATGGTTTGTGTATGCAAAATTGAAATGTTATATGGTTAAAAGAACCCACTAATGTAGGATTCGACTTAGGGAGAATCTACTGTATCCAATTTGTTTAAAAAGTCCTAAAAGTCTTTAAAATGAAGGATAAAGCAGTAAGTGCTTATAATATCTTTTGAATAACGTGTACATAATGTTGTTTAAAGTCACGGACCAATGAAATATGCCATTTATTTTGAAACCCATTTTTTTAAACCCATTTATCAAACACACCAAAAAAATAAATGGCAAACGCAGGTATGTTTGTCATTACAAAATGCACAGGCAGAGATATACACGTATTCACAGACAGGAAAACATATTTCAAGCGTGTTTCAGGCAAAAGGAGTACGAGTTGGCGGTCTGTATTGGTCTGTGTTTAAAGTACTGAACATGTTTTGAAGCAATTTCATACTACATACCTACTTTTTATTAAGAGCGAAGTCAGTTTTTTGGCCTTTTTTTAATTTTGTCCTTCAAGTTGAGGTGATAGACACAAAATGCCTAGTGGTCTGTTTCTAAAAAGTTTTATGCGATTTCTACAAATATTTTTCAAACCACTGATGGAGGTCATGTGCTTTAAACAAATAAACCATAAGCGTTAGTGCAAACAAATCTTATTTCTCAAGCTCTTAATATTGGATGTTTTTTTTTAACTACATATTTCTTAAAAAACTTTCTAAAAACACCACATATTGATTAAGAAATTACCAGACAGACACACAAATATTCAAACAATGCGCACTATTCCCGTGAAATGATTTCCCTGATGAGTGTCAAATAAAAATTCCTCCACATTTACATTTTATTGTAAATAAATTGTCACCTTTCATTCATATATGTCTTCATTCATTATCATATCACCAAACATGTCAGAGCTAGAATGCAGAAATATTGTATCTAACTGAGACTTCAACTCCCTTTGCAAGACACCACATACTATTCTCTTTTTCGCGCAAAACAGGATATGAAATTTTTCTTAAATTCAAACGACAAAATGTCCATCAATCTATGAATTATTTAAACAAATGCACAAAAAATGCAATATAAAACTGAACTTAAAATATATATTTGAGTTCAAATGACAGCTCAGGAACGTGACCCCTATAGTAAAAAAAAAATTTAGATATTATGTTTACATTACGAATATAATGGGATAAGAAAAAAAAAAAAACTGAAGAAGAATAATTTTGCAATTAGAAATAATTCACACGAGGAAAGTGACTGACTGTACGTACCTTAACATGACGTGGTATGTGATTACTTTAAAAGAAAACACATGAAATTAACCCGTAGATACATACTTAGATACAGATATATGAGTGTTGTTTAAGTGCACAACATATGGGGGTATAATCCAACAATTTCCGGTGTAATATTCTCTCCAATTTGCCAGTTTCTTATACTCTATATACTACAACTGACTGCTATTGCATGCGGGACAGACAGTATACCTATAATAATGTACACTGCAGAGCCGGAGGTTATTTTGCTCCGGATGTGCAAAGTCTTTTACAAAAATTGACAGAAACCTAGGCAGATACTCGTACTCGTACTATTACAACAATAAGAACACAAGGAGAACCAGTTGAGATTACTCTAGAACACATTACGTTCGACAACATTATTATAATAGAAGATTATGTGAATTTCACCACGTTATCTTATTTTAAAGTTTTCGGCTTTGTTTTACATCGAAGTTAGTTGGCAGATACACGAACTGGATATAATTTTACTTGATTTTTAAGTAAAATTTCCCACACTTGTTGGCTTTCAAAACATTTTCATTTCCAAAATCCATACAAATCACAAACCATCATCTTTTTTGAACTCATTAAAGGATCAAAGGGAAGCAACTTTATCATCAGTTCCCTTTCTTTTGTGAATCTTTCAATTGGATGGTAAACACTTGAAAACCTTGAGTAGGTATGAATACATAGTGGACAAATATTTCAGCACAATTTAAGTGCTTTGTTTTTCTTTTAAAGACACCATCATCATCCATCTGCAAATGTGGACAAACAAAAAATTAAATGAAACTGAAGTAAGTTAAGAGTTAAGTTGAAAGGCAATTAAAAATCACACAAAAATAAAAGCAATGTCCTTGAAAAGTTTTGATATCTTTTCACTTCCAAACATTTTAGGGAACCCACGTTGGGCGCCACTATATAACTTAAAAAATAAATAAAGTTATAGTGTTGCAAATGTTGGCATTTCCTCTAAATTATGTAAACAACGGGTGAGCTGGACGGCCTTGGAAATTAAAATAGAAGGTTAATCTGCTTTGGGTTCCAGGGCAAAGTGACATGCCGATAGGCTAGGCATTTTTTATAACAACTACTAGCGATGATGTAGAGATGAAACTAACGAGAAGATTGTCGTCTATTAACTATGTTACCGTTCTGTTAGTAAAGGAGTGCGGTCCCTAGGTGAAGCTTCTTATGAAGACTTTGAGGAACTAACCAAAAAATGGATTAAAGATTTGATCACCTTCCTCCAAGCGATTTAAACATTTAAAGGTTGGTAGCGCTGTTTTCTGGGAACAATACACTTTGCATAGTTGGTGGGTTATGATTCTTTGATCAACCTGCCTCGGTGGCATAAGGTCTAAGGTCTGCTCAAATTGACCGTCTAGCAGATCGTATGGCATATTGTTAAAGTACCGGCCAATAACATCTTTTGTAAGGTCATGGTAACAAAACGGCGCGCTCCAGCTCTAATTCATGAGTTCCTAGTTCACAATAACCACCATTTCTTCTTTGGTAGGAAGCTAGTTAGAAACGTTAGTTCGGAAGCCGGCCCTTCTTAGTAGTTTCTCTGGGGATTTGGTTGCATGTAGATTTAGGTAATTCTTAGCCTATTTTAATAACTGGTATCTTCTTACTTTCAGTATCAGTGATTCGAAAAACATTAGTTCGGTTCTTTTACAGCCTTGCTGTTAGGTCTTGCCACCGTGTTTTGGTGAATTCGGTTGTATCTGAGATGTTTTAAAATCAAATACCAAAAAAGAATCCAGTCTGCGTGAAAACTACTTAAACGGTTTTGTGACAAAAAATAAAAGGTGAATGTGAAATTGATCAACAAAGATGTGGATGTTACACTGTTTTATTGACCTCATATAGACTTTTTGGAGTTCAATTCCAGTTGGTACCACGTTTAATTATACTGGAGTCAAACTTACACCAATGTAGTGGATCTCAAAACTTTTATTGAGGACAACTAGCTGGGCGAAAACAAAAATAAAATGCACGACTGGGTCGCACGTACTTGCTCTGTGGGTGCAAAAGTACGACGAAAACAAACTTTTCGACCAATGAGAACAACTCATTTTTAAAAAATTTGGTAAAAACTAAAAAAAAATTGGCTAAAACTGGAAAACTCGATATACGGGAGCTAACTTTAAGTAACCTTTAGTATATCAAATTTAGATGTCGTCTTTTGGGTGATATAAATGATATAAATTTCCGCTTATGGCCAAATTAATAAAACTGATATTACCAATTTCCGCTATTGTCATGTGTAGCAAAAAACTAAAAATGCAGTTTGCTTTGAAGTATTCTATATATGTTATATAAAAAGTTTCATAAAAATGGGGGAGCCTTTTTTGAGTAAATTAGAAAAAAACGAAAAAATTGGCCAAAATTTAATGGCTCTTTGTATAGGAGCCACCATTTAAAACAAAGAAAATGAAAAAAAAATCAATGCAATCTGATAGGAAGCTGAAAGAAACTATACCAAACAAAGTTTAAGTGAATTTGATGCAACCGTTGACAACTTATGGCCATTTGAAAAAAAGCCGTTAAGAGCAGATCTCCGTTATTTGCATTTTTAGCCAAAAACTGAAAACGCAGTTCCCTTAAAAACACTAAAAGAATATAACACACAAAGTTTAATCAAAATCGTTAGAGCCATTTTCGAGCAAATTAGAAAAAACCAAAAAAAGTTGGCTAAAACTCAACGGCTCGTTGTATGGAAGCCACCGTTTAGAAGGGCTTCAGGGAAAAATTTATTAAACCATCCTATAGAAAACGATGAAAAACTATGTCAAACGAAATTTGAGTCGATTCAATCAAGCCGTTGTGAACTTATGGCTATTTGAAAAAAAGCCGTTAAAACATGATTTTCGTTACGACCATTTGAGCCAAAAACAAAAATTGCAGTTTTGTTAGAAATGCTTAAAGTAAGATCAGTTTTGAGTTTAATCAAAATCGTTAGAGCCGTTTTCGAGAAAATCAAAATTGAAAAAAACCGTTACTTGAAAGGTACCAGTTTGAGCCGGGCTAAAACGAAACAAAAAAAACCTCGACAACCGTTTTTCTTCAAACTGCTATATACCAAGTTTGAAGAAAATCCGTCAAGCGGTTTAGGCTGTAGCATGACGTGAAAAAGCGCACATCCGCACATCCGCACAGACGCACAGACAGACCGACGGACGGTATGGCGAAAACCACTTTTTTGGGCTTCACTATCATCGTAATGTCATGTTTGATTAAAACCGATTTTTTTTTCTGCACGAAACCAATACGAAAAAAATAGTCAATTCACTCTGTAAGGCTAGGCGAAGTTTTCGATTCTACTGTGAAAAGCCACACCTTCTTTTCAATGGATTGAACAGTTGCTTCCTAGATTTCCTGCGAAATTTTTTGAGCAAGCTGCCTTATATTCTCCATTCGATGGAAAACTGCATTCAATTCAGATATTATCAAAAAAAAAAAAAAAAACAGTTTTTGGCGTCCATACTTCCATCATGGATCATGGTCTTTAACTCATCTTTAAAACCAATCACTTCAAGAGCTTCATATCAGAAAAAGCGGAATGGCTTCATGATATTTTATTTTCATCTTCTCATATATCTAAGTGGGTTTAAAGGCTGGCATTGACTATGTTTTTCAGGGACCTAGAAAATGTAACAGACGCATAACCTACATAAAATTTCTTGTGAAGTAAGTATGTAGAAGTACTAATGAAATTCCCCTTGGTAATAGAGCATGAAAGCATGAATTGCCTAGATTTGATGATGACTGTTTGCCCTTGTTCCTCTAAGTACCCATACTTTTCTATCGCTGTTCCAGTGTGATTAGAGCGTTTATTGAACTCTTTTTGTAGGTACGAGTACACATCTATCTCTATCTGCACATTCGACATCCATTATTCACCTCCTCTCTTGTAACCCCGCTTCCTTCCTTATTAGACATTCTTATACTTCTCCAGTTTAAACGATTCCAATTCCGATTCCGATTTCTAAACCTAAACCAGCCTTCATCAGAGTCGAGATTCGAGAATGATGTGTTTCTGCTTTTGTGCATTTGGCTCCTGTTTGCTGAGTTTATCAGCGCATGAATGTTGCGCTGCACACATAAAGTAGGTCTTATGCGGCAAGTGAAGTGTAAACTGGCATTGGAGTGAAGAATAAAAAAGAAAATGTTTAGCTTCTTCGTATTCTTTTTCTTTTGACAATGAAGTCGACGACGACGATGACGACTACATAGCGATAACTTGAACAAAAAAAGAAGTAATAATCTCTAGAAACCAGACTGTGAACTCCTAACAAGGCAAAAAACAGTATCTATACAGATACTTTTGTATCTTTTTATCATGATACATCATAGAAGGTTTGTATCTATATAGCGTTCTTCCTTCATAGATACCAGCTGATGATTTATTACGTGTGAAGTTGTAGTGTAGTTCATTTTGTGTATTTTCATTTTTATTATCTCGTCTATTTTTCTTTTATTTTTTTTCATTTAAAGTTCCATCATCTGTTGGTCGGTTGTTGTTTATCTTTAAGGTCGTTTACATTTTGACTTTGCTGCTGCTGCCGCTACCGATGATGCTATGCGAAGCGATGCATGCGATGTTGTATCTGTATCTTGTGCGTTACACGATGTTAGGATAAATTGAGTTTTTTTTTTTTTTTTCATTATTATAAGATTATGGTTGTAGAAAAGAAGATACAATTTTTCTTCTGTGTGGTTTCTTTGTTCAGCTGTAGCAAAAATATTATTTTGGCTTAAAGACCAATGGGAGAAGGTCTGCTTTTATTTTTGGGTTAAAGAGTTCATAAATTAAAGCCCAGGTGATGTTGGAAAGTGGTAATTTATATAACGGAGTCAGCTGCCATTTTATGATACAAATTGTTGTTGTTTTTTGTTTCTTACTTATTTGACCCTGAATTCAAGACATTCATTTATCATGGAGAGTGGAGGTTTGCTTTGGTTGTTGAACTTAACAAGGTAAAGTTTGAGTGCGAAACTTTCTTAGGTTAAAAGGCTTGGTATGATAATTAATCTTTTTTTGGATGCATAACTATATCTTCAAAGGTGGAGTGGTTATGTTTTAAAAAAGATGTATTATAAGATGTGTTCTCTTTTTAAAAAATTTATTTGCGCCATGTTATTAATCAGGGTGTTGAGATGGGTTGAAGCTTAGAAGCAAAACAATTTCTCTAAGGGTTTTGAATCATCTTATCGTACCTACTCCCTTATTTTCTGGATTTAGTTATATTATTTATAGAAGAAATTTTGTTTCAAAGTTCGCAGCAGTGAATGACTTTTTCTATTACTCTTAAAATTATATAAGTGCAGAATTCAAACACTGCTTCATTGTTCTTGGAAGGCATTTTAGTAACAAAGCTCTCTCTCAAAGGGCCAAGAAGACACTATACGAGACCTTAATATACACCAGCCAGCTCGCCAAGTTACAATTCTTACTTTGCTTTTGCGGTCAAGCGAATGGCGACCTCAACCAACTTGGCATGCGAAGGTAGATGCAACTGACTTTGAGGACCGAAATGGCTATTGGGGTATACAAGCGCCATCTTAAATAAACAAGTAAGTCAATCTTGAAGTTGTCGGTGAAATGAATAATTTTTTTTATAAATCTGATCCAATGCATCTGTTTGTTTGGATAGAAAGACCAGAAATAGCACCAAAACAATATGGCCGCCAAAATCTAGCCGCGTCAATTGAAAAACAATATTTATAAAATTTATTCGACAACATAAACCATGTTTACCTGTCATGTTTCGAAACAAGAAATTATTTTATTAAAATACTTGTGGCTAACCGCTCGTCGTCGAAGATTGGTTTACAATGCAAAATATTTATTTGAATTTAATTCATTGCAGACAACATCGGAGTCAATTCTCAATAAAATAAATAACATTTGTACAGAAGCGGACAAAGAAAAACACATAAAACTATTCACAGTATTAAGTGTGTTCAATGTCATTCACGATAGAAGAATATAGTTTTTTTTTTCAGATTGTCATGAATAGTTTCACTTTTAAAAGTGTTTACAAAAGTCAAAGTCAACGTAATTCATAGAACTATTAAAAATAACAATGAAATAGACGTCACAGCGAAAGTGTTATACTGTTATACATACGTTCAGTGATGAACAAACAATTGGTTTACAAAAATGGAAGCTCAATACAAATTTATAAGGCACGTATTTGAACCAATGAATCAACAAACAACATATTCGAAAATAAAAATAAATTGTTCATTAAGTGTCAGAAACTAAGTCAATTTTTTGTAGGGCTTGAAGTGTTAGAAGATAAGAGGTTTTGGGTTTGCTGCCAAGATTATAATTTCAATTAAAATTAATTTAAACTAATGCAAAAAGTCATTATACCAATTAAAACTTTTTTAAAGAATAACTTTGTCGATATTAGGCACCATGAGCTTTTGGTATCACAAAAAAACTTGAATGTTTTTTGTTTGTAAAGGGTGTTTTTTTAGATGTGTGGCTTTCAATCTGGCAATACTTTTTTCGGAGTTGGTCTTTTTGACAGCTGTCACTTTATTTATGCTCAGTTTGGTTTGCAATTTCATAATGAATAGACTTACTCCCGAACAATGTTTGCAAATCGTCCAATATTATTCGGTCGACATAATCGCCTAGAAATCGGTCACTTGCCCGAAGTCTTGGCGAAATTCTTGGCCATAACATTAAATTACCTACATATATATGCGTTTTATTTCTTCTTGAAAACCACACAGTCGAAAAATAATATTTACCAAATTTTTGTTGTAAAAATCAAAACAAATTAATTTAACTGTGTAAAAACAAAAACACATACAAATTTTGTAAGCAAAACGGATTCATATATCATCTATAAACAGGGTGTTCTGATGACAACTGAAGATTGTTCTAAAGAAACGAAAATAACATTATAATGGTAAAGAAATTATTTTTGGACAAAAACTATCTTTTATAACTGCTTTGAAATAAATTTGATATTTTGTCCAAATCTTCAGATACAGATATTCCATTTCGAAACTTGTTCATATTTCCTTGCAGAGCTATTTTTTGACTTTCTGGTGATTTTTGTTCTTAGAAAAAAATTGTTCATAGATATCGGGATCGAATTGAGCTGGTTGAAGTTATCGCAACGTTTTGTTCTTAACTGCTAATAATAAAATTTATAATCCTTGTAACAAGCTGTGTTCTAAATAGATTTGGACCATTTTTTGGAGCTAAAACATGAATTTCGAACTTAAAAAGATTTTCCTGACTTATTTTAATAATCTTAGAAGGTGCATCCGTTTTAGTTAAAGTTTTACTTTCACTCTTCTTTTTCCTTAAAAAAAAAAAAGAAATAAAGTCAAAGGTATCTACTTTCAACCATTTTAATTTCAGTCTCATAATTATTTTAACCATCCCCAGGAAAGATAACATTCGTCTCGACTCTCAGATGGCATCCTTTGCTATTCTAAAGCAACTTTATGCCAACTTTATAATTAACATTTTATTCTGTTATCTTGGGTATTGCAGCCCAGCTTTCGGTACATAGTTCACTATCAACTCAGGAACCGCAAATACTATGTATGCGCTGCATTATCTTGTTGAACAAAAACCTCCCATCATCATGACCCGCCACACTAACGTTTGTCATCCAATTGAAAGCTTGTTTCCTACAAAAGATACGTTTAAACTATGTTTTTTTTTTGTTTTCTTTTTTTAGTATTTTAAACGCCTTTTTATGTCGGTGTGTGTGTGTGTATGTAAATTCTTTTGTTTTACTTTTAAAGTTATCATAAAAAATGTCTAGTTGGCTATTTTTTTTTTTTTTTTAAGCGGGAAAAGTTTATCAAAAAGCACTTCGATTAAAATGTCTATATTTGTGTTCTGAGATACTCTGGCATTAGAATTATTATAATCGATACGACCGGCTAATATGAGTGTGTTTTTTTTTTATCATGTTTTCGAACGATTGGCCTAGTTTCGTTTATAGTTGTTTTGAACTTTTTTTTACTTTTTTTAAAATGCATTTGATTTGATGTCGACAGGAAATCATAATTACAGCGTGGGAGTGCAAGTAAACTGCAGGGTTAATGTTGGTTTAATCTTTTGATTTTTCGTTGAGTGTTTTTTAAACTTGATAGCTTTAAAATACTAAGGTTATATTTAATAGGATTATATTATGGTCGCATTGATTAGCTATGCTTTAATGGTGTTAACTGTTTTAACAACGTGTCTCTTGTTCAGAGATCAATTAACATCAAATATTTTTTTTTTTGAGATAACCAGCAGTATTTTTTTTCCTTGTTATAAAATAAATTTCACGCCTATATAAATCTAGCATAATAAATTAATCATATCATTACTTATTTTTAATGTTCTATAATTAAGTGCTAATTAAACGCTAAATAATTAAATTGATTCTTTGCTGGTTTCGTATAATGTAAACAAATCTGTGGTTAAAAGCTTAGAAAAAGGTTGAATTTTGATGCATCAATTGAGTGTTAATTAACAGATAATTAACTGAACTACCTAGTTAAATAAGAACTGTATTTTCTGTTTCTTTCATGTGAAAACTACAATTTAACAAATTTTATAAAAAATCAAATGATTTTCCAATGTCTTTAGAATTTTGAAATAATGCATAGTCCTATTATTGGAAACTCAATAATACAGTTCATCCTTGTGTGTTAGCTTTTTTTGTATTAAATTTCTTCAAACTTTTCAAAACGTCATCATTTCTGCATGTATTTTCTGCAGGTCAATGTTTCTTTTACCAAATATAGATTAACATAGGTCTGATTCGAAAGATTATTGTGAATCCAAATTTTATGAACCGATCCAAAGATAGAAAACGGAAGACCAAATTAAACATTCTTTTTAAAGAAACTCAATTAGATGACAGAACTATGAATGCATTCAATTAAATTTAAAACCCCTTTCTTTGTAAGCAACACAACACCGTATTTGTCAAAACCTTATCTCCACTTCTGATTGCCCATTATATTTTCGGATGTGGACATCCCATTTGACAATCCATAAAAATACAGTTCTGCTCCAAACCCAGCCAGACCTAGTTAGGTACCTACACATTTTCCAAATGACTATTATTACTTAATTGTATTATATGACTAGACACACCTTCCGAGTTCCGAATCAATTTTCAGCCAACGCAAATAGAAAATTAATCGAAATGACATTTTTCACTTTCGGCCACGAACCATAATCAAAAACAATAAAATAAAGAGAATGGATAAAAGGAAAGCACGCAACTTGACATCCTAAAAATATCTCATAGATACATTTATATAAACATTACAACAACAACAACAACAAGCAAACATAGACAAACAAAGTTAAAGGCAAAAGCTTTAATTGGATACAGTATTTTTTTTTTGTATTCGACCATTGCCTATCCTATCCTATAGGCAAAGGCAAAGGCAGAGGCATAGGCACCTTTGGCATTTATGCCATCTGCAATTTCTTCTATCACCTTCTTTCTCTGTTTCTGTTGCTCTGCAGCAAAAAGAAAGGAAGAAGAAAATAATTGTTAAATGTGAATGCGACACTATTGCCCTTAGGGGCCCTTAATTGAATTTGCCGTCATCGTCGTCGGTCGTGGAGCCCAAAATAGGCCATCACGTCTCGTCGCTTCGTCGGTTGTCGTCGGTCGTTCATGAATCTCCTCCACGACCCAAAATTGGTAGCAATTCATTTTCAATTCCGCATTTCCTGCTCGCTTTGCAATCGTCGCCGGTCTCCGGCCATAGTCGTATTAGCTAAATGTATCTATCTATCTACATATACGGAACAACTATAATACGGATACTCCGATAGTATATTGCTCTTTTGCTGCTTTGCATTGGAAAATTGGAGGAAATGTAGAATTAAATTCAAACACTTTTGCAACCTTTTTTTTGAAGAAGAAGAGTGTCTACCGACTTGAAATTGATTGATAGTCAAGAGGAGTTAAGTGTTTTGTTTCAATCATGCAAAGCAGGAAAGAACTTAAAGCGTTTTGAAGTATTCGCTCTAGCTTTGCATAGGATTTCATGAATAAAAAAAACTATTGGACCAAATAACAAATCTTTAACATTTATGTTTTGGGATGTCAAGAACAAATCATTCATAATGATGGGATCCGTTCAAAATCCCGAAAACCAAATTCCCGAAAGTTAAAAATCCTGAAAAATCAAAATCCAGAAAAATTAAAATCCCGAATGTTCAAGATCCCGAATGATAAAAAAGCCAAGTACTGTTTATTAAGAAAACTGTTGCCACAGGCGCCTGCCAGACAACTGGACATACCCTTAGCGGATCAACGAAGTTGCGTGAGCGGGTGTATCCCCGAAAAAGGGAGTTAAAATCCCAAGAACCCACGAAGCGGGCCACCCAAGTACTGCTGATTATGAAAACTGTTGACACATTCGCCTGCCTGCATCACTAATCCGATTGTTCATTATTGATTGCTGCTATTTGGGATTTTTTTGGGATTTTGATTTTTCTGGATTTTGAACCAGATCTATAATGATATATTATACAAATATTGATATGATGACTATTATTCATATAACAAAATTCCGAAACACAAAATTCCAATCACAACCATCAACAGGTATCCCAAAAAATGAGTGACGGCCGGAGAGAAAACTGGGTCATCCACGAAGATCATGCCATGGTAGTTACAGAAGCGTCCAATACTGACGAAAAGGAAAGGTCAGGGATCTTTATAAAGAACCCAGTCATAAATAGTGCGATAACGCTTATTGGTTTTGGAATCATCTTCCAAAAAGAAGTTTTTGCAATTTGTGTGGCATCTAGCCAGCTTTGTTCTAGCCAATAAAAACATGGAATTTTTTTTAAACACCCAGTCGGCCATCAAAGCGGCTCACGCGATATTCACAAAATCTATTGAATTTATCAAATAATATTTGCTAGGTCCAATGAGACTGAGTTATAGAGGGAACCCAAGTAGCAAATGAATTGGCCAAACGATTCATGACTAGAACCAAGCCAAGCAGTTTCCTCGACAGTTACACCTATAGGGTGTTTATATAACTTTCTGTAATTTAAATTTCATTAAAATCAGTGGATATTTGATTAAAAAAGACTTAAACAGATGAAAGTTTTTCATGTACCGATCTCATGATGTCACCAAAAATGCCGCAAAATGCTCAGGTTTATTAAATCGATATAAAAAACATTTTCCCATTCTGAACGGGCTACGATCTACAAGGCATATATGTATATACTTTACCGAATTAAGGGGCCAGTTATAGCGATACGGAAAACCAAACCGAAAATATTTTCAAATGGAAAATTTGGTATAATATAATCAGATTTAAAACACAAATGCTACACTGATCGATGGCAACCAACTCAGAGAATTTATTTTGCAAATAAAAATTTGAATTGAACTTCTACTTTTTGTTAAAAATGTATTTATTCATTTTTCTGTTATAAGTATAAAAGAAAAATAAAAAATTACATTTTTAATAAAAAGTATTTGTTCAATTAAAATTATTATGAACAAAAAATATTCTCTGCATTGATTGCCATCGATCAGTGTAGCATTTGTCTTAAAAATCGGATCAGATCATACAAAATTTTCCATTTGAAATTTTTTTCGGTTTGGTTTTCCGTATCGCTATAACTATCCCCTAAGGGGCCAGTTACAGCGATACGGAAAACCAAACCGAAAACATTTTCAGATGGAAAATTTTGTATGTTCTGATTCGATTCTTAAGACAAATGCTACACTGATCGATGGCAATCAATTCAGAGAATGTGTTTTGTTCATAATAATTTTAATTGATTAAATGCTTTTTGTTAAAAATGTATTTATTTATTTTTCTGTTATACGTATAAAAGAAAACTAACAAATTTCGTTTTTAACAAAAAGTACAAGTTAAATTCAAATTTTTTATTTGCAAAATAATTTCTGGTTGAAATCGACCAGTGTAACATTTGTGTTCTAAATCGAACCATAACATACTAAATTTTCCATTTGAAATTTGTTTCGGTTTGGTTTTCCGTATCGCTATAACTGCCCCCTAAGAGTATAATTTTCTTATCTAGTTGGAGTGCGCCTGTTACACATTTGCGCCCAATGGAAAGGAATAAAAAAAGAGCTTTAAAATTAATAGGTGAAAAAATCATTACGGAAAAATTTTAGCTCCTCTTTTTTCCGAATTTTGTATGAGATTAGTGACGTTCAATTTTAAGCTTGCAGCTCGATTTGAATAAAACTGGTAGTTAGAAAACATTGATGCATTTTAAGACTTTTAACGGAAGCGGCCCTTAAAAGTGGGCGTGTACTAAAAATTTCTAAACAATCATTTAAATCACTGAGCTTTGATCGTCAGTCAAATTTTAGACATATGTGTAAAACTACAACTGAATTGAGTAGTTTTTTAACTTTCTAATCGGATAAAGGTATTTTATAAAAATCAAGCCCTTAAAAGAGGGCGTATAGAAAAATTTACAAATATATTTCTCATATAAAGACCCCAAACAAAATTGGTTAAAATTAAAAATTGATACCTTAAATTTTGAAAACAATTTGTTTGTTATTTCATTTAGAGTGGGCGTTAACCAAGCCCGAAATTAAAAAATTTCGACTAGGTTTTTGATGTTAAATCAGAATACATATATATTTTTTTCTATACCTAACGGTATTATTTGTCTATGTTACAAGCTCCATACCAAATACAATATCTATAGTTACCCATTCTATGAATAGAATAGGGTGCACAAATTGGAGCAATTGCACTCTACAATACCCAATTCGATTTAATAAATCAAAAACTTTATTGAATTCCGTTAACTGCAATCAATGGCTTTGTTGCACTTCCCATGAGTAGCTAGCTATTTCATTTATTTTTTACAGAAACAACAATTCAAACTATTTCTATTGAAAAACAACAAAAAAAAAAAAAATTAACAATTTCTCTTGGCTGTGTCATTTTTCAACATTCTCACCGGAAAATTAACAATAATTATGAAATGATTGCAGCTCAGCAAACCATTTCGCTCTAGATTTTTAAAAAGTGCTTCAACTATGTACTTCTGCGCTGCTAACGAATATCATTGCCTGCATCAACTGCTCATTAACCTAGTTTTTTTTTTTTACTTTTCCAACTAAAAAAAAAGATACAAAAATATAATAAAAGAAAGGAAGCCATACCAACTGAGAACACACAGTTAAACTAATAAATTCAGGTAAAGCTCGATCTGGTTATCAATGCGGCGGCGGCGGTAATGGCGGTAATAGCAGTGATGACAGTAAAAAAAAAAAAATGGACGTAATTCCCCCGTCATCGACACAACATGCATCCATCCTCTTCATCAAAATGTCAACTGTTACTGGTTGGCTAATGATAATGGTGGCAATTTCTTTTGACCATATTTGTGCGATTTAATGTTAATTATTTATTTTTCATCAATGAAACTGCTTTGATGATGATGATGAAGCATGACTTTTATGGCAACTGTATCTCAAAATAAAAATTAGAATTCAGCGGATTAATTTTTAAATAAACTGTTAACCCAAAATGTCAATACTCAAGCACAAGCACTTAACGAATTATCATTCTTTGAAAAGTGGTATAATACTCGCCGTATTTTATCCGTCTAAAGAAAGCAGAGCCAAAACGAATGCTAATTGCACTGAACGAACGCCAAAAGTAGTCATAAAAAAACATTCATTGTCCATGACTTTGGCCATGATGGCTTAACTTGACATGTCATTAACTCGCCCCGCTGTAATGGCACCGCTGCCGCTGCGTTGCAGTCATTTTGACATTAAGACAATGTCATTAGTGTCACGATTTTGTTTTTTTATGAGAATGCAGATAAAACGAATCATTTTCGTTGTGTGCAACAAGCAACAACGAGATTGAAGCAAGAGTTACAAAATTTTTAAATCCAAAGAAGAACTGTCCGATTATATGTACGGGAATATGATAGCATCATCGCATTAGCTGGCGGGTAGGTCAAATATAATTGATTTATGGCCAGAGACACGAACGTGGATTTTTTGTCCATACTCCTTAAAATTAAATTTGTAAACTAATTACAATGCTGAGGCTAATGGTAAATGCATTTTGTATTGTGCAATGCATTTTATTTTACTGTCGGATTACCTCACAATTGTGGAGTAGATAAAAGTGGAAAACGTGGGATAGTCAGCATAAATGGAGAATAGCACCTAGAAAGTTGTGGATTGATTATTGTTATCAATTTAATTTTTTTTTTTTTTTTTACTTTTGTGTGCAGTTGAGGTTTTGAAGAGATAAAGCTTTGATTAGATAATAAATTTCACTACATTTTTGATTAAGTGTTGAAAGTTTTGTGATATAAATTGCTAGAAATTATTTCTGCAGTGATGATATTAATATTTGTTAAGCTTTGTGAAATTTTATATGAGTATACTGTTTAAATTTTAAATGGAACTTAAAACGAATGTGGTTTTGTAAATAATTGAATTTTAAGAAATTAACTTCTTCCATGAACAAAATCAAACAGGCACTTTACTTAATCAAAACGGAAAGCACCTAGCTAGATTGAATTGGTAGAATAAGAAGGATGCAAGTACTTTTGAACAGACAAACAATTTTATACAAAGAAATAAAATTAATTTGATTTGAAATGTTTTCAACTGCAAATGGAAGACAATTTGATCACTAGAAAAGTTTTTTTTTTTTTTGCCATTTAAACAATCTACAAGATACTACTTGGTTTTAATCTCAATGCTTTCAGCCAGAAAAAGCCTTAACAAAGCAGCTATTATAAATCAGTTTTCAAATAGTGAAATGTTAAAAAGTGTTTTTCTATTGGCGCTGGTAGATATTGGCGGCCATATTGGTTTGGTGACAAATCAGTTGTTTATTGTTCAGTTACTGCTGTCAAACTATACCATGGCAGAAGACACAATTGAACATGACGTCAAAATGATAAAAATTCAGTATCAAATTATTTTTGGAAGCGAACCCCAGTTTTTGCCGAGGAACCATCTTTTTTTATGGATGAGTGGCTATGCTGTTAAGCAAAATTGCCGTATTAGGACGACACCAACCCACACGATGTTCGCCAGGTGACAATGTATCCTCAAAAAGTTTCCGTTTGGTGTGAATTTTGGGCCAACGACGTCATTGGTCCGTAGCTTTTCAAAAACGAAGTTGGTAAGGAGACCACCTTCAATGAAGAGCTTTAAAAAAAAGAACAATAATAACCATTTGGTTTTCGTATATCCTAAGTCGAACCATGTGAACCTAAAGACAAGACATATGGTTCCAGGAGGACACTGCTACGTGTCACACAGCGGACGCCACGATAAACATTCTGCATGAACGATTTGAGGATAAGGTTTTCTCTCGGACAGGTTACTTGAATTGGCCACCAAGTTCATACGACTTGCCACCACACCACTAGAATTATTCTTCCGAGGTTTCCTGAACATAACATAGCCCATCGCTCCAATTAAATTTAAAGCTTTTATAACAGTTTATTTACAAAAACAAGTTTTATGTTTTCATGATCAATATTTTGGATTAAGGCTTTAGGTGTTGTACCCCTTGGTTATTAATTATGCCCAAAATCTACACCAGTTAAAAAACTGCAAACATCATATCAACGCATCATACGGAACAAATTCTGTCAAATCCGAACTGTGTTTTTAAATATCTGCTTCGAAATCAATTTAATATTTTAGACCTCAAACTGAGTTTGTAAGTTTTTGTGGCACAACCTTATTTTCGAAATGAAAAATTTTCAAATTTTTTGGGAGCTTTTTAAACATTACCTCCAAGCCAAATTTTATAGTTTTTGGGACTTCAACATTTTGATACAGATTAAGTGGAGGAAATTTTCAAATTCAAGATTGTTATCTCGTAGGTGGTCTTGTTTGGACAAATAAGAAAAATAACGTGCACGACTGGGTCGCACGAACTTGCTCTTATGTGCGACAGTGGTTGGTGGGGCTTGAGAAATTTTATTATTAACGTAAAAACCACAAGTTAAAACGTTTTTGGAGAAAATGAAGTAAACCATATGATTTCTTTTACCTACTGTTTTGAATTTTAAGGAACATTTTTTTCAAAATCGTTCAAATCGTTTTTGAAAAAAATTTCGAAATCATATTCCAAGTTCTTTTTAAGTAGGTATGTTTTTATCAGAAAACACAAATGTTTAAAATTTTGAGCAAACCGTTTTTGAAAGAAAAACCAAAAATAAAAAAAATGTTAACTTTTTTTTAACTCAATTAGGTAACTTTTTTTGAAAAATTAAGAAATTAATATTTAGTTTATAAGAGCTTTCACACTAAAAATTTCATCGAAATCCATTAAGTGGTTTACGAGAAAATCTGATTAAACAAACCGGTCCTATGGGAAGTACCGTTATAACTTTTCCTGAAAAATTTATTCAAACCAAAATATAAAATTTAGTGGAAAAACACCATGGAGAAAGTTTTTTTTTTCAAAACCGTAGGAGCCGTTTTTGAGATAAATGAGTTTTTCATTAACAATCGTATGGCAGTTACAGTAAGTTAGTTAGAGCTAGAATGCTAATTTCAAAAAATCCTCTGTATGACATCATAATAATACTATGCACATACCAAGTTTTAAGCAAAGTGGTCCAGCCGTTTAAGCTTTAGGTGCCGATACAGACAGACAGACAGAATAGTCGGACCCACTTTTTTCGGCTTCTCTATCATCGTAATGTTATGTTTGATTGTCCAAAAAATGTTTTTTTTCTTACGAATGCATAACTTGCCTTATAGTACCCATATAATCGCAAGAAAAAATAGTACCTACATATATGAGTCCTATGAATACCACAACCTAGTGTTTAGATTTACGTTTTTGACCTCAATTTTTGTTTCACTTTAAAAATTTAATTGGGGGATAGCTGATATCGTAAGGGCTTAAGCTATTTTAGTACCCATTTAAGTGGTGGCGCTGCGGTCACATTTTAATTAAATTCTTATTTATGGACCGATACAGAATTATTAACTTTTCGAAAAATCTGCAAACTGAAAAAAATATTTTTTTGTTAAATGCCACGCGGACGAAGTTGCGGGGAACAGCTATTAAGGATGTTTAAAAAAAATTGAAAATGAAAAAGTTTATATAAATAATATTATAATGAAAGGCCAAAAAAACGAATTCTTGTACAAAAATCTGTTTGAAATTTTATTTTTCACCATGCAGCCAGTGTTTCAAAATATGTACTATATTATTTATTAATAAAAATTAAAATCTTAAAAGAAATTCCATTCTCTCCTTTCATCAACCTATACCTCACATTCAGTAAAACAAATTTCGACCTAAAAATTCTATTTTGCATTCTTAAGACATCTTCTTTAATATCTGCTAACGCTTTAAAATTCAATAAATTCCCCAATGACGCGCATCGCTAGTTAAACAAATAAAAATGTCTCGAAACACTTTTAATTTGAGTTTTTTTGTTGTTTGTTGTCTCATCACACCTAATCAAATTTTCAATGTCATCTTGTTTCATGCATTAAGATACCCCAGATCGCACTTAATTATGATTTATCTTTTCATCGTATGAAGAAGAAAAAAGTAATAAAAATAGATCTCTTTTTGTTAACAACATCGACCGGGTGAATGCGTACAGCGGAAGTCACAACAGACGCATCAGTAGTTAAGTCGGCAAATACAATACATAAAAAGACAACAAAATATGTATAGTATTTAAAATGTATGTAAGTGTATAATTTCACCTGCCTTGTATCATTCGTAACGGTTCGACGCAGCGGCACGATTTTACAAAATAATACAAAAAAAAAAAATATTAATTCAACAGAAAAGATATACGCTTTCCAGGTGAGGAGCTCCAATTTTCCCGCCCACTTGGATGTGCCCGCAAACATCTGCATCATGATGGCGTCTGTCTCGAGCGGTAATCATCGCCAACGCTGCCACTCGAGTGCCGTAACAAATTTTGAGTGTGGGGGAATATTTATATCTTTGCGCACTACATCCAAGGCTTTTTGGGAACTTTTCCTTCTCAAAAAAATTTGTTTTCGTTTTTAAAATTAAAATTTAATTCGAAAATGTTGTTAGAGATACCTACCTACATGCTCGCACAGGGTTTTCTTCGCAAGTATATTGTATCTGTATCTTACAGTTAAAAGTATGCACTTTAATTTTATTGGAAAACGCGACGATGTCAATTTGAATAGCGCGGTGGCGCTGTGCTGGCATGGCGGCGCGACAGTAACTTTTGCGTAAACAAATTTTGTTTCTTTTATCTGTCGTCTGTTCGTCGTCGGTCGTCCCCTTGGGAGGAAAATTTGTCAGTTGTGCGTTGAGTCAATGGAAATAGAGCACGCTTTTTTTTAAATAATTTATTAATGCGTCCCTAATCTGATTTTTCAATTCAAAATTGAATTTCTATCTTTGTTTGCATTAGTCGCCAAAGTTTATAATTTAATTATTAATAAAGTAACAAGGATCCAAAAATAAAAGAATTCAAAAGTATGTGTGGGTGCCGGCACGAGCTGATTGCTAATGCGAATTTATTTCTGATTTGATTATAAAAAACAAAATAACAACAACAACAAAAGAACAGCAAGGACACTACATTTTGCTAAAAATGTATTTATTTATTTTTCTGTTATACTCGTACGTATAAAAGAAAAATTACAATTTCCGTTTTTAACAAAAAAAAAAAAAAAAACAAGTTCAATTCAAGTTTTATTTGCAAAATAAATTCTCTGAGTTGGTTGCCATCGATCGGTGCAGCATTTGTGTTTTAAATCGAACCATAACATACTAAATTTTACATTTGAAAATTTTTTCGGTTTCGTTTTCCGTATCGCTATAACTAAGACAAGATGAGGCATTGTCATGCGGCTGTTTAAAAATTGTGCTGGAAAATTAAACACAATAATTATAAATGGGTTTGCTGACGACATTGACGTAATTGAAAGAACAAAGCGAGCAGTTACCGGTGCCTTCGTCACCATGGAGTCAGCAGGAAGCTGAATGGGAACGATGATAAACGAGGACAAGAATAAAAACAAATACTATGCTTTAACCAACAAAAGTCGCATCTAACAACACTTGGCCAGAACATCACCATAAGTATAATATCGGGGTTGTTGGTGATTTAGAAAATCTTGATACTGCTGTACTGAAAACCATTAATTGAAAAATGGCATTAAGACTGACAAATTCTATGTCAGCCTTAAATAACCGACAAGGATTCTGCTGACTTGAAACTGCCTCGAAATGTTTATGGCGAAGAATGCGCACCATTAGTTTAAAAAAGACTGCATGCTTAATTTCCAATCTACACTTGACCATTTCGGACATTATGAGAAAGTGATTCCCAAAGTTTGATCAGTTTAAATACCTCCTATCATGATAACGAAATCTTTTCCCAACCAAAGTTTAAGGGAAAACTTTGATCCTCCCTGGGATTACAAATTATCTTAAGGAATAATTAGAACCTTACATTTCTGTGGACAGCCATCACAAATGATTCACAATGTTGGACATTACATCCCTCCCTGGGATTACAAATTATCTTAAGGAATAATTAGAATCTTACATTTTCGTGGAAGTCCAGCCATCACAAATGATTCACAATGTTGGACATTACAAAAAAAAGCACGGTTAGTCTGTTGTGTATAGAAGCTTAAATCACCTGTCTGAGAACATGATGTTTTCTTCTCATATAGCTCCGGGTTTTAGCTGATCGCTGCACTAACGATTTCCTCAACTGAAATCATCAACATTCCAATCAAGTTGTAACACTTGTAAGTATTTGTAACTATTAAGGAATGTGTTTTAATGGATTAGCACTGCAGTATACCTACCTATCTTAAAAACTTTAATGAGAATTCCAAACAAAAAAACTCAAAGAAATGATGATTGATTCTGCTTAAAATGACTCATAAAAGAATCATTTATTTTTAGAAAGTTGTTTTTGCACAAACAATAATTTTCCAATTAATTTTGAATTTCAAATACACCGCGCACACAATCATTTGTTTTAAGTAAGAAGAGAATTCCAATCATTTAAAATAATTATGTTTTGATTGTTTCTCTAGGTTCTTTTTGTAGCTTCCAAGTATGTCTAACGTAAACATTTTTTTTTTTAAGTAAGAGGTTGCTATATATTTCAAAATAAATTTAGGCCAACATTTTTCAAATGAATATAAATACATACCTATACTTAAAAATGTAGTTGTTTAAAATACAAGCAATTTGAAGTGGTAAAATAAAAATGAACAAATTAATTTACTTAAAAAAAAAAAAAACAGAAAGCAATTGAAATAAATGCTTTGGAAATTACCTAATCAACGTTCAATGTTTCTATTTTTTGTTTTCAGTTTATCGCCTTTCTTATTGACCTTTGAGCCAATAAGTAGGTACCTACAAACACAAAGATTGCAATCATCTAAAGAGGAGCATAATTTGTTTTTTATAACTTGATAATAAAAATAAAAAGAATTATGATAGTTCCAATAATGCCATGTTTGCAATTAAATCTTCTCAGTTTTGTAACATTGTAACTAGTGATGGAAACTCATTAAGTTACCTCTTACTTGGAAGAGCTTTCATTTAAATCAAAAAAGATACACTCAGCAGAAAACTATCTTGATTCATAAAATAGCATTCGATAGACAACTGCGAGCCAATAGATTAACTTATCAAAATCTTTAAAACCCAGGGAAGCATCTTTAGGCCTTTGCTTTTTTTTGAAGTTACGAGTATTAACTTCAAGATAAAATGAAGGAACTCAATAGGAATCAACAAGTACATGCTGCTGTCGATGGAGTTAGCGAGGATCGTACTTAACCCAGATGGGTGGATTTGCTATGCATTATTGGGATCAATGATCAATATTGAAGGAAATTATTGTTCCAAAGACATAAACTATTGCTGGATCTTCTAAGATCGAAAAATGACACTCAAGCAAAAAGGTGGTATCTGAAACCGCACCAGAGATACGAAGCTTAAGAAGTGGCAGTTACAAAGCTTGATAGAAAAAGGATTTCCTTTACAAATGAACCCTGCTCAACCTGGTCATTTTACAAAAAACATCTTCAAGTGTAACATTTTGCTCTTATCACCCCATCAATTTTTTTTTTTGCTTCTCCTATTCAGAATCAGAAGTATGCGAAAAAGGCGTACAACATAGATAAGATACTTATAACTTTCTGTTTTCGAATGAACCTACTCTCGGCACTATGTAAATAGTCGTATCAATGTGGATCCGCACTAATAAACATGAAAAAGATATCTTTGAACTGCAAAAAAAAAAAACCTATTGAAACCCAATACACGATTATAAAGCCCACAGCAGTATTATGGTGTTGTGAGTTGTGACCTTTGAATGTGTGTTTTGCATTCGTTGGAACCGAACGCTCTGATTAGAATTTTGCGTGCGTAAGGTGGTGGCTTGGTTATAGGAATGGCAAATATTGATTTAGGGCAGCAGCGGCGCAACGGCCGGGTATCAGAAAATTTTGCAATCATTGTGCTTCGTTATTACAATTTATTATTATTTTAACCCTTTTTTGTGAAGTGTGCTTACAAAGCACGATTGGAGTTCCTATTTGAAAAATAAATAATAAATTTATCAGTTTTATTTAGTTAGTAGATATTGATACATTTCACACTAAATTACGGATATTATTTTTGATAGCTGGAGATTGAAAAATAGTTTTGGGATTCGTGGTGATGGGGTTTTTAATTGAACATAAAATTTATTTAAATATAAAAGGAAAATTCCAATGACAATAATAGAAGATAAATATTTAGGCCCTTTTGAATTTAGATTTTGTTAACAAGACTTCGTTATACATTTTTGGAAACCATAAATTCAATTTCATGTGAAATATAATGCGAACTAATTGAGTGAGCAGTTAATTTAAAATATTGCAGTATTTAGTAAATTAATGAGGCTTGGAGGAGTTGATTTGTAATATTTAATGCCCCCTTGTCAATAGAAGTACACGTTTCAATTCCAACAAAGAGTACAAAGTTATAACGATCAATCAATTTCGAAACTCATATTTGAATGTTTGATCTAGGTTCTATTTCCCTATAGACGCTAATTAAGTGCTAATTAAATGTCGGCGAAAAAATTTAATGCTCAAATGGCTTTTAAAACTAAATTATAATTTTCCGCTGAATTCTTAAGTAATATACAGGGTGATTCACCAGCGTTGTGCCAAAAAGCTAGAGCGTGTAGGTTAAGTTGAGACAAGAAAAAAATCGTATGGGAGGGGGGTCTATTCCCCTCCGTTTAGCCGGGAGGGGCAATTTTCTGAAAAATTGACTTATTTTGTAAAAAAAAATATTTAAAATCAACGGGTTCGTTTACAACACCGTGTTATACCTTTTTGAAAAGCCAAAAACTTCTCCTTTTATTTTGTTTTTAAATTAAATTGTTTTAACGAATAGTTTAAAAAATATAAATTTTCAAACTCAAAATTTTGAAAAAAAAATTTGAAAAAATAATTTTAAAACTAATTTTTTTCAAAATTTTACGTAATTAAGTATAATTTTTGTTCTCAGAATTCAACGCTTCCATTAATCTTTAATCCAACACTGAAAACCGTATGGCTCTACGACTTTTTCTTGCCAAGGTATTCAAAAATAACCGAACCTACTTCTTCACAAAAACAAGAAAACCTAGCCTTACGGGATGGCACAAGTGACCATTTAGCCAATTTTTTCGTGTTTTTGTGAAGAAGTAGGTTCGGTTATTTTTGAAGCCTGTAATTGGCTTACAACTTTCATGTGGGTGCGGTGGCGTAGTGCGTAGTTCACTAGCTCCTCACACGCTAGGTCGCTTGTTCAAGCCCAGCTCGGGCAAAAGTTCTTCAAAAATTAAATTGAACATAAAAGCGATTAAGCACCACTAAAGGAGTCTGATGATCGGGTTGGTCCCCGTGAAATAGCTATAACTCCAGCCTTTGAACTTGGTGGTAGCACACACAAGTTGTTGTTGTTTCATTCTAAATTTTCAATCATAAAAAAATGGTTATTGAATTTAATGCTAATTAAATGCCCCATAAAAAAGAAATCCACGAATTTGGCATGTCCGTCAAGTTAGCACGATTTATGATTTTTTTTAAATGAACAATTGGATTGATAAATTGTCGTGAATTTTTCGTAAATTTGTCGCGCCCCGATTTTAAAAGTTAGCCCCTGGTAGTGCTAACTTGACAGTCAATTTAACACTACCACCCCGCTAAAAATGCTTAATAATAATAATTTAATAATAATTTTAACTATATTAGGATACTCAAACACAAATTTTTTTGTTTCACGACAAATTTACGACAATTAATCCAATTGTTCATTTAAAAAAAAAATCGAAAATCGTGCTAACTTGACGGACATGATTTTGGCCACTTTCTTGATTTTTTTGGATAAAAATAATAAAAAACTTATTCATTCAAGAAAGTGGCCAAGATCGTGAATTTATGTTCTTGTGGAGAATGAGAACGGCTCTTAAGATTTTGATAAAACTTCAGAATGCTATTTTTTTAGAACAGTCTATTTTTTGGTTAGAATTTTTTTCTTTCAAAATTCCCCTTATAATGGTACCTACCTATCATAGATTCGGAATAAATAAATAAATTGTTGGCCCAACAGCTCCAAGCGGGGCTGGGGCCTGTGACTTACACTCTCAACCATTACTGTGTGTGCATTGATATTCTGCAGAAATGGAAGGGACCTACAATTTACCGCCGAATCCGAACGGCTAACAGAGAAGCACTTTCCATGACATTAATTACTCTTGGAGGATTTGTCACTTCCTCGCAAGAGGCAGTACCCCGTAAAACAACTTTTTTAGGTGGAGTCGTCAGGGATCGAACCCAGAACCTTCGGCGTGGCAGTCCGACACACTATCCACTACGCCACGGGGTACTACCTACTACTACTAGAACCGGAATGTTCAAGTCAAATTTCCTCGTAAACTAAACATCCGATTTCAATAAAATTTGTAATACAGCAAGCCTTTTTCATAACCCAATTAATATGGCATATCAAAATTCTCAAAATATTTTTTTTTTTAGTTTTAATATTTTTCTTTAAAAAAAATTTGGTTTTCGAAACATGTTGAATTTTTTTTAACACTATTTTCCAAGGTGCAAACTACAAATTTCCATTTATTTACCTATACTGGAATAAATTTCAAAATATTTTTCAAAAATAAGTAGGTAGGTACCTACATAAGTATATATATAATGTTTTTGAAAAAAAAACTGGTCGAACGATTTTCTCAAGAAAAAATAAGATTTTAATGTTTTTTTTTTTTTTTTTTGAAAATATGAAGGTTACAATACCGATTACCTAGCATAAGATGAAGTTCGTGCGACCCAGTCGTGCATTTTATTTCTTTGAGAGGTGAGCTCATAGATTCCTCGAAGCTCGACAAGTAGGTATTTATCAAGTAACTAGGATCTATCGTTTGCGGATTTAAGAAACTATCGTGAATTCTATTTTTCTTCTGTTCAAGTGGCATGAGGATCGAGATTTTTTTGGGATACTGTTTTTCTTAATTCTTTTGAAAATAGAAAATTCATTCCGATAAACAATTTACAACACTTCTCCGAAAATAGGGTGGGGGTGGAAGGTCTCTTCAACTTTATGCAGAGCAGTCTGCAAAATTAAGTTCCTGACCCGTTTTTAAAATAGAATATGAAAAACAAGTCCTTCAAGAGGAAGCATTTTGTATAAAAAAAAAAAAAACTAGGTATGTACCTCATCTCGCTTTAAAACTTTAACTATGCAGGTATATACCGTATCTCTCCCATTCATGCCAATTCGGATAGCACACACATGTAAGGTAGATACAAGTTTAGAAGTGATGCAACAACGCAAGAAATATTTTTATAAAATATTTACTCGATTTCCTGTTGCACATGCTAAGTATGCGTACCATTAAAAACAAACAATAAATAGAATATTGATCTGGCAACGCCATTATTGTCCATTGTTTGTTCTCTCTTTCTGGATTCTTGGTCCCTAGTCCTGTTTTGCTGTTTTCCATCCAGTGTTCCTTACTTTTCTGCGTTTTGCCACCCTTTTCAAAGTGTTCCTCCGGATTGCTCTAGCTTTGTAGCTGTTGGTTTATTTTTACTTGAATGGCAATTTCTTCAGTACACTTTTTGTGTATGCATAATAGTATCTGTGTGCGTGCGCAAGTGTATTCAACATTTTCCCTTCGAAGGAAGACAAACAACAAAAAAAAAAAAAACAACAAAAGTTGAATTTTCCCGGAGTGCATTTGCACATAAATTTGAAGACAAACAAATGAAAGGAAAAAAAAATACACATACCAAGGTTCCAAGGACTAAAGGTACCTATAAAACAATTTTGATAAAGGATCTGTAATCTCTGACGACTGGACTGGACGGGCGGACATGTAAATTAAATTATAAAATTTAAAAGGGTTGAAAATTGCAAGGGCAACCCTCTTTCAAGTCCTTTTTGTTGTTGTTTTGTATTCTCTAATCACCTTCCACTTTGTATTTGTACGAGGATAACAGAGCGGAAAAATTGTCTGCATTCTTGGGGGCGAACGAATGAACAAAACGAACGTCAATGAACTCGGGCGGCCGTCAATTTTCCTTTTGTTGTTGTTTTGGAAAATTATTCTCAATAGTCTCTTTGGTTTTTTTTTGTTGGTGTGCCTGTGCGTGTGAGTGTAAAAATATGCTAAGTTTGTTGTGTTTTGTGTTTTTCTATGATTCCTCAGTCTGTCGCCCCCTTTTATTTTTAATAATTATTATGGAAACCATATTTGTTCATTCTTGGTGGGCAGGGATTTTCTTTCCTTCGTCCCGTTCGTTCTTGAGCTGTCTTCATATGCCACCTAATCGTCATCGTTGCGCTGCTGAGTGAGATTTTTTTGTTCCCCAACTTTTTTTCTAGGTATTTTTGTGCGGTCTCCTTGCCCGAGGAGGCAGTTAGGTGTCTGTATCTGTACGTAGGCGAAAACCTAATAATACACAATTAATTAAAGGTGAGTAGCGGTGCGTACAAGAGGGTTAGGAATATCCTTGTTTGGTCATCCAGCAAACAGCCGGAAGCCTTATACGGGTGCTTGTTTTAATAAAGTATTAGGTGGACGAGAACGTCCGTTTTTACTTTTTCTCCAATGATTTGGATTTTTTCCAATCTTGTGAATGGAAAGGACATGATTATTTTAAGCCCAGCGAAGTCTATAAATATAGGTAATTTTTTTTTTTAGTTCCTAGGTAATGACTTAGGGCGAGTGATGGGTGGGTAGGTAGGTAGGTATTTGTTTCAAGAGAAGGACGCTGCGCTGGTGGTTGATGGGTTGCTTACTCGTGCATCTCAAATTCAAAAGATGACCTAAATAAAAAAAAAACAATTGAAGCCGTACGCAATTTGAACAACGTAAGATATTTAGAAGGTGTTTTTTTTTCGTCTTCTTAGTGTTTGTTTTTCATTTGACCGTTCTCAAATTTTTGACAGTTTCCCAGATTGGTTTTTTTTTGTGTTTATTAAAAAAAGATGGGTTTGTAGGCAATCGAAACTTTTAAAATGTTTAAATATTCTGGGAGAAAAGTTTGAAGTTTTAAGAAACATTAGGATGGCCTGGAAGAATCTCTGATTTTAAGGATCGATTTCTACACATTTTGAAGGCACTTCTTTTTTAATTGCTATTAGGACTAGGTATAAACCAAATTATGGGCTCGTACCAACAAAACTGAGACAACAGTCGAATTTGAACATTACGATGGTGGTTAAGTAGAAAAAAGCTGGTCAGAAAAAAAACATGTCTGTTCACCTATCTTTATTTTTGCAACTAAAAACCCTAGGTACCTAGATGGACTAGGTAATTTGTCATAAAATTGGTGTTTAGTTTTTATTTGGTGGTCTTTCGAGGGGTTTTCTGGGATTTGTATTCTAGGTCTGAAAATAGCGTTTACTTTGAAAAAGTGTTACCACTTTCGTTAATAGTTTTCTAAAAATCAATTGGACTTGATTTAGGTAAATAGGTAGGTACCTTTCACCTATTAAACTTAATCCAAAATGAAATTGAGACAAGAAAAAAATGGCTATTCGCCTCCGTTTTGTCGGGTGGGGCAATTTTCTTTAAAAAAAAATTGACTTCAATTGGAAAAAAAATATTAAAAAAACAGTAGCCCAACAATGCCATGCAATCTCTTTTGTAAAGCCAGAAATTTCTTCTTTTCATTGATTTTTAAAATAAAGTTATTTTAGTGAACTGTTTTAGAAAAATCAATTTCCAAACTCAAAATTTTGAAGAAGAAAAATACGAATAAGAGACAAACATCCCTATCTTACCCGTATCTTTGTTGTTCAAGTGGTTTGTAGGGGAATATAGAATATACCTACACCAATCTAGGTAGGAAGGTACTAGGTCCATCAATACCTACTTGGATCAATTCAGCGTACAGCTTGGCGGCTGAAAAGATGTGTACCTACCTACCTATAAAGTATCACGTTCCCTTCGAGCCGACATGGAATATGTAGATGGGATCTTTTCTGGAACACTCTACAATGGTCAGAGGGACGGAATGTGAGACTAAGATTTAGTCCGTCTGAGTTACAAGGCGCCACCCACCCCAGCTTCGTTTTTGAAGCAATCAGTATAAAAATTAACTGAATCAGGCTCTACATATTTGCCCCCAGTTTAACACAAATTGTGATGAAGTGGCAGTTGAATTCGAGAATTTTGTTGTCTGTGACTTATAATCCATTTAATTGTTTTGCTGACGACTCAACCCTCAGCTTTTCATATAGGTACCTATACGTTTGATAATTTACAGCCTTCGCTTTCGGACGTGATATTACCACGATACCGTATGATAAGGTCTTTAAACTCCGATATAAACAGCATTGTGAACTGGGGTACCTATTATAAATGCGTCGAAAACTGAATGCTTTCTTTTGTCGTTAAAGCTAAACATAGCCGCTATGCAATTATCCAAGAATGGTACTTGCATCGAGGAGACCGAATAGGTACCTACCAAGCTATCAGTTCTCGGTATGTGTATCAGTGACAACCTTTGTTGGAATGACCACATACTTGAGATTGCCAAGAATGCTGCAAGATGCTTAGGCTTCCTTAATAGATGCAAGCAGTTTTTCAACATTTCTGATCTTGCTACAATTTATTTACAAAGCGTTTATACGCCCTAAATTCGAGTATAACTCCCATCTCTGGGCAGGTGCTTCTCAAACTTTTCTACACCTGCTCGACAGAGTTCAGAAAAAAGCGTTAAAATTGATAGGAGAGAGAAACATTATGGTAACATTTCCGTCACTCGAACATAGTCGAAATGTCTCATGTCTTTCCTTATTTTATAAGTTCTTCTTCACTCGAGGTAGCCAGCTGCATTCCACCCCTTAAACATTTCCCCCATAACACTCGTCTTGCTAGGAATGCTCATCAGTTTACACTTGAGCCGAATTTCGGACGTACCGTGAAATACCTATGGGGATTCTTTCTTTAGCCGTACAACATGAATGTGGAATGAATTGCCTGGCACAATTTTCCTTTGCCATTTTGATCTTCAAACATTCAAGACCAATGTTTATCGACGCTGTGACTAGGTAGGTAATCATTAAAAGGGCTATACAGGGTGATTCACCAGCGTTGTGTCAAAAAGCTAGAGCGTGTAGGTTGAGTTGAGACAAGAAAAAAATCATATGGGAGGGGGGGGTCTATTCCCCCCCGTTTAGCCGGGAGGGGCAATTTTCTGAAAAATTGTTTTATTTTTAAAAAAAATATTAAAAATCAACGGTTTCGTTTACAACACCGTGTTATACCTTTTTGGAAAGCCAAACTTTTTTTTTTCATTTCGTTTTTAAATAAAATTGTTTTAACCAATAGGTTAACAAAAACACGTAAAAATTGGCTAAATGATCACTTGTGCCATCCCGTAAGACTAGGTTTTCTTGTTTTTTTGAAGAAGTAGGTTCGGTTATTTTTGAATACCTTGGCAACAAAAAGTCGTAGAGCCATACGGTTTTCAGTGTTGGATTAAAGATTAATGGGAGCGTTGAATTCTGAGAACAAAAATTATACTAAATTACGTAAAATTTTGAAAAAAATTAGTTTTAAAACTATTTTTTCAATTTTTTTTTTCAAAATTTCGAGTTTGAAATGTTTTTTGAACTATTCGTTAAAACAATTTAATTTAAAAACGAAATGAAAGAAGAAGTTTTTGGCTTTCCAAAAAGTTATAACACGGTGTTGTAAACGAAGCCGTTGATTTTAAATATTTTTTTTAACAAAATAAGTCAATTTTTCAGAAAATTGCCCCTCCTGGCTAAACGGGGGGAAATAGACCCCCCCTCCCAAACGAATTTTTTCTTGTTTCAAATCAACCTACACTCTCTAGCTTTTTGGCACAACGCTGGTGAATCACCCTGTATAACAAACCCCTTGAGCGCGTGTGTTTAAAAAATAAAATGCACGACTGGGTCGCACGAACTTGCTCTTTTGATAAGCAATTACGTATAGTGGTTGCATAATATGGATATTAAAAAAAAATTAAATAATTTCGAAAATTCTTTAATTTTTTAAATTAGGTAGGTAGTTTAAGAGTTTTCTCGGAAAAACTAAGTATGCAATAAAATTTCGAAGCTATACGTCAATCTAGGAAAAAAAAATATTGAAAATCGTTGGACCAGTTTTTTTTTTTAAAGGTTATTTTTGAAAAACTTTTTCAAAAAATATTTTGAAATTTATTTGAGTATGCAAATAATGGCAATCTGTAGTTTACATTTGAAAAATAATTTAAAAAAATATCAATGTACCCGTTTCCAACATATTTCGAAAACCAAATTTTTTTTTGAAAAAATTATAAAAAAATCAAAAAAAAAAGTTTTTGAAAATTTTGAAATGCCATATTAATAAAATTTTGAATGACTTCCTGTAGCCAAAATTTTATTGAAATCGAATGTATAGTTTACGAGAAAATTTGATTTGAAAATATTGGTTCTATGAGAGGTACCGTTATTAGACAAATTTTGAAAAAAAAATTTCAAACCAAAAGATAGATTTTCTTACAAAAATAGAATTCTGAAAGTTTTATCAAAATCGTTAGAGCCGTTTTTGAGAAAATCAATTTTTGTCTTCAAGATTGTATGGCAGGTGCCGTTATTTTTGGACCTAGAGCAAAAATAAAAAATATGTTCCGAGGGACGGCCAAATAAATCCTAAATACCAAATTTGAAGCAAATCGGCCCACCCGTTCAGCCTCCAGAGGCGCGAACAGACAGACAGACAGACAGACAGACAGAAAGACAGACAGACGGACGGAATTCCCAGACCCACTTTTTTCGACTTCTCCATCATCGTAATGTCATGTGTGATTGTTATCTCAAATTTTTTTTTCTGCACGAATCCATAACTTGCCTTATAGTATAGGTACCTATAATCGCAAGTAAAAAGAAGATTGTAGGTATTGTCTCAAACTTATAAAATATAAGGTACCGACCTACCTACTCATTTTCCTGATTGGAATCGACATAGCTGGATCATAGACACTAGTGGGTCAACCTTTGTCGCATCAAAATGGTAAAACTTAGACCATTATGTACGCTTATAAGACAAAGCATATGTTTTCTCGACGCACATATAGGTAATATTTCAAGTGGCCAAATATTTGCACATAATGAAGATAGAAGCAACTCATATTGTTCAGTACCTACCTACTCCGGACAGGACACGAAATATGTGGTTTACTTATTCACAAGACAGAACCGCTGAAAGCATTCCTTTTTACGCAAAAGTCTCCTTCAAAACACACACAAATAAGAGGTGCTTTAATTTATTTTTATCTAAAAAAAAAAAAAATTATTCTCAATAACTGTCACCTGGCAACACTTTTAAATGTGAACATCTATAGACAAAGAGAGCAGTCATGCAACCGACCGACAGACCGGCGAACGACAACGAACAAAAACGAGTCCTTCCCTTCAATTTCATACGCAAAACCCAAACTTGAAGCAAGGACACGAAAAGGGCGAGTGCGGCTTGCTACAAAGTAATGGAGGTGGTTGTATGGATGGATGGGTGGGTGGATGAATCGACAATCGAGGGAGGATGGGTGGGAAGTTTGCCGGCAGACAAGAAAAATCCCTACATCCTTCGAGCACAGCCCATATTTTTGGTAATAACACACTCGAAAAAGGGATTTGGGACCTTGAAGCATACAAATGAGGGTTGGAGGTGGCTTTTTCTTTTATTATTACTCCTCTCTTCCCCCCAAACCCTCCTAACAACAAGGATCTGGATAAAAAAAGGGGTACAGTGCCTAAATGTAGGAATACAAAATAAAAATAAAAATAACATTTTGGCTTACCCAAACAAATAAATATAAATGCAAAAGTTTGCCGCTGAATAATCCAACAGATTACTTATTTATGTGAAGAAAAACAAGTTATAATCCAGAATCCACCCTTTTTTTCTTCACAGAGACGAGAGCCAGCCAGATCCACAGTGATTGTGATTTGTGAGTTCTCTATCCAAAAATTTGCGGCGAAAGGAGATAATAAAACTGATGACAATTTCAAATGGAAATCGAAAAGGATTTTCATCTAAATCAAGGACTTTTCATTCACTTAACGAAATAACCTTAATCGTACACGTAAACACACACACACGCACTTCAAATTTCCACTTTTAGATCGGATTTTTATCATAAATTGTGGATTTTTTTTCTTCTATTTTTCGCCGCACACCCTATTTCTATTTTTCTATTCTCTTGCGGTATTATTTTGTTGCGAATTTTGCCGTTATAAATACATTTTTCTCAACCACTTTTGGACACAAACACAAAATCACTTCTTTTTTTTAATTCAACAGTTCTTTTTGTTGCACTTTGTTTACATGGAATCTGATGTTTTATTTTGAATTTTAATTCAATAATTATTTATTTATTCTTTCTGTTTGTTATTTTAGTTTTTTTTTTAGCACTAAGCGCGCAACGTTTCCAAAGTCTACACGCAGACAGACAATACAACTTGGACCACTTCCATTTTTCGACTGACTGTCTGCAGGGATGGAAAATGACATTTTTCGATTGTACTGAAAAATCTTTTGAAATTGTACTGAAATGAAGTCAATTGTACCGAATTGTTCTTTTAATGAAAAACTATGTAATTTATATGTAACAAAAATATTTTATTATTTAAAACATAAAAACAGTTCATTAATATACATGTATTAACATATGTACATAAATATTTATCATAAAACACACACAAATTAAAAAACGTACAAAATATGTTTACAAGTAGATAGGTACTTTGCCAGAAGTGAAAATTATTCTATAATTTTCCGTCTAACAGTTCTTTTGTCAAAATGCTTGCATTTAGCACATTATTTTTTTATATATTTCCATTAAGATCAAAATCATAGCAAATTTTTTGTGGCTATCAAGGCAGAACAAGTTTGCACTTGCATTCTGTTTCAACATTTCGACTTAATAATATTCTGATAGGAAAATATTTGTTCCACATTTGCCGACAAATGGGAAACGGAAAGAACGGCATGTGCAATTTTAAAAATATTACCGAACATGAATACATTGCATTCATTGTTGATTAAGCTTATCTCATTCCAAAAATCAAAAATACTATAATGTCTTAGCTGTTGAATTTGGGCAGTCGGTACTCGTTGTTAATTTTTTCAGTGTTATTTTTTTCATGTGGAAAAAAAAATTGAAAATAAATTTTAATACCCAATTATACTTTGTTTTGTGTTGTAAAAAGTGATCCTAAGTTTTAGATGTAGCTTAAATGTGTCTTAAAAAAAGAAGTGGATCTCTGATTTACAAAAGAAAATTACAAAGGATTTCAAAATTTGAACGATTAACACAGAAAAGAGAATTGTACTGAAATAAGGCAAATTGTACTTTTGTACTTGATCAAACTCGATTGTATCGAATTCGATACAATTGTACCGAATTTTCCATGCCTGACTGTCTGGCTTTTGCTGGCGGTATGGTGGATTTGGATTTTGGTGGTGTGTTTTTTCTTTTCGATATCTGCCGTTTTGCTTGCGCGATTAGAATTTCTTTTCCTTGTTTTTCTTGTGTAATTTTGCTTTGGCGGCGGCGTTTTTTTCGGTCACACATATGGCTTTCTTCGTTGGTGATATTATTATGAATTGATTGGTGAATCACAATCCGCAGCTGCTAAGACATGGAAAATGGAATGTTTGTAAAATAGCACGGGAAAAAGTCAATAGGAATATGGGAAATCGAAACAAAACAAAGATGGTAGCTTGTTGGAATGAAGTGGATGTTTGAGGAATCTTTTCATGTACAGCGGATTGTTGGTGCGAAATGTTATGGCGAATTTTGTTTAGGGTAACTTTTTGTTGTTAGTCCAACATACTGGTGTATTTATAAGTAAGTACTTACTACTTTTTGATGTGATAATTAACATGATTTCACAATATGCTTAAAAATGGGAATTCATTCATCTCAATTTCTGTCATATGCCATCATTTATAATACCTTAAATCCTTTAAAAAAATTTGTCTGTCACTTACTCCAAAGTTTATTCTCATTCTTCGTAGTTTTGTACTTCATAATACTTTCTTGATAATTTGTGAAACACAAAAAGAACCCTTTTTCATTTCAAAAAGTTTTCGTGGACACGTAAAGACCTTGAAGCGTCAGTTTATACATTTCAAAACTGTTCAATAAAAACTATTTACTATTTTATGTACTATTTACTTGCTCTATAGGCTTAGTAGTAAAGTATTGACAAACATGACATTACGATTATAGAGAAGCGCAAAAAAATGGATTGTCTTTTCTTTTTAGGGCGACTCAAACTCGTATATTTCACGTAGAGTAGGATGGGATACTGCCGACGAAGGGGCATTTTCGACTTCCCGAATTTCTGAAAAACTGTTTGTCATAAAGAAATATTTTAATGATAAATATTACAACACTGCATGTTTGTATGCATCACACACGAATAAGGACAATTCTTATTCAACTTTAACGGTCTTTAAACTATTTTTTGTATGAATTTGTAAAATTTAGCTTGTGTACGAGGTAAAGGCCATATCACACTGACAGTGATTTCACTGACCACTGGCAGGCAGTGACGTCACGAAAACTGACGTGATTTTTACGCCAGTGAAGAAATTGCTCGTCAGTGGTCAGTTGAGAAAAAAGGTTATCACACCTACTGGCAGGCCTGTGCCAGTGTGTCCCAATTCCCAAAACTCACTAACACCTCATGCTAGTCAGTAATATTTTCTCCGAGGCGGTCAGTGAACTGACGCCTGAAAAACTGACTATCACACTACACTGACTGGCAAGTGGCGTCAGTGAAATTTACTCGAAATCGGGTCAGTGAGCAGTTTTGCTATCACACTGACTGACTACCGACAGCAAGTGGCTGTCAGTTCCTTGTTTTTTTTTTTTTTTTTTATTATTATTTGTTTGAGGTGGAAAACTCTAGCTGCTGGTTTTTGTTTTGTTTGCTTACACAAAATTCTTTATAAAAAAATAATGTCAGAAAAAGAATTTTTGGAAATAGTTGAAGTTGCCACGATGGCTTATTTGACATCGTGTGTGGTGGACAGTCTCAGCGATGATGATGAGGACAAGAGAACTCGTCGACGGCGCAGTGTTTGGCAAAAAAAAGTGGTTGAGGCGTAGAGAGAAGTAAGGGTTTCGCTGCAACCGCTATTCAAAATAGCTCAACCAACTATTTTGGCTTTTATTCCAGAAGTCCTTGACGATACTTACAAGGTTCTTGTGGCTTGTGGGTTGTTTTTTTTAAGGTTATTTCTAAAAATAGCTTTGTTTGTTGAGCCCTGAAGTCACTTTTGTTCTTCTAGCCGTTGACTTTTAATATTCCACTTCTCTCTATCATCGTTATGTCATGTTTAATTGTTATATTTTAACTTGCGATTATAGGTAGGTACTATAAGGCAAGTTATGTATCGCACTATATGAAAAATCGGCATCAAAGATGACATCTTTAAACTAGACTTGCGGCTAAACTAAGTGACCTAGCGACTTCAAAAATGCATATTCGTGAATCGTGATCTTGGAAATGCCACCTTTCCATTGATGTATCGCATTATATGAAAAATCGACTTTTGTCTTTAAACACGATTTGCGGCTAAACTAGACGTGCTAGAGGCATCAAAGTTGACATCTTTAAACTTGACTTGCGGCTAAACTAAGCGACCTAGCGACTTCAAAAACGCATATTCGTGATCTAGAAAATGCCAGTTCTAAAAAATCAAAAAAACAGTTGGTAAAAATGTTTTTTTTTTCAAAACTTCCCAAAAAATACGGTACTTGAAATTTTTCAAACAAAATATCAAAAAACAGGTCAGTTCACTGACGGGATTTTTTCACTGGCACAACGAGAATTTTCGTGTGTTGCCAGTGATAGGACAGGGTCAGTACACTGACGCTCTTGTCATAAAAGTGTGTCAGTGGTCCTATGCGCCAGTGAGTACTTATCACACTTGATATTTTTCGAGTTAGTCACTGACGCGATTTGGGTTGGTCAGTGAACACGTCAGTGAACTGACACCGTCACTGGCGTCCCAAAACTGACTATCACACTACGGATGACTTCACATACGACATTGTGACGCGATTTTGACGTCACTGTCTGCCAGTGGTCAGTGAATTCACTGTCAGTGTGATATAGCCTTAAGTGATTTTTCCGTTTTTTGTTTTGTTTCTTTTTTGTATGTCTGTTATTTCTGTTTCGTTAACGGATCTCGTTTGAATAAAAAAATAGCTATACATGTCTGACAGTTTGTTTTAATATAATTTGCTTTAACTTATAAATTAAGAGTTTTCCTGTCTTATGGTGGGGTACAATCGTTAGAGCTTCGAAAAATTTCAATAATGGTTAATGGTGTATATATTTGTAGTATCAAAAAAATATATACATAGGTTAATGAACATTGTTGGAAATTATTTGCAATATTCATAAAATGTGTCGCATCTCCCCCACCCTACCCTAATGGTGTTTTACATATTGGATTTACTCAAAAACGTCTCTTACATTTTTGAATAAACTTTTAATTAAACAAACTTAGGCTTATCCTATTCCAGGTTTGATATAATTTGAGGTCAACGTATCTTTATACGATGTAGAGCAGTTGGAGATCTATAAAAAAAATTATTTAGACTTTAAACTTGAACAACTAACAAGGCCTCGTAAAAATAATAATAGATCGGCTGAGATTTTTATCAGATTAAAAAAAAAAAAAGATTTGCAGACGGGACAATCATTCCCCTGGCTTTTCGACCCTACCACCCGATTTTTACAATTGGAGGCAATTCTATCTCCAAAATTGCAGCACTGCTACGAACAATGGAAACATCGCCAAAGCCAGCGCTTTGTGGATTCACGAGGCAGTTACCTACTTCAAAGAAGATACAAGAAATTTTATTCAGATAAAAGTCATAAAATTCAGCCTTGATTCTATTCTAACACATCGTTGCTCTAAATATGAAGGTAGCTAACTAATGCAGTTGAGTTTAAATTTATGTTTATATTCAAAAGTGTTTCTTAGTAAATATTTTTATTCAATTTTTATCTTTAATGCATAATCCTAATTACCTACCAACAAAATTTTTATTAGCAGCAAACACTCCGAAGCACTTACCTAGATCCAAATGTGTTTTCGGAAATTATTATCTTGCTAAAAAGTAAACCAACAATTGAGTACTCCAAGCTATTTATTAAAAAAAAATACAAATGCACTGACATACAAATAAGGAAATAAACAAATAGGAAATTATAATTTTTTGATTTAAGTTTCAACAATTATTAGTCCAGTCGACATGTCGGATGAAGTGGGTTTAGGTGGACAAAGGTCAAAAGTTAATGAAACTTGGGGATTTCGTTTAGGGATAGTTAACAAACATTTTGCTTAGTTTTTGACCTCGAAGGCCCTGTGCTAAAAGAGGGAGGGGGGAAAACTGCAAAATTTTTCGACGTTGCTCCGGTTTTCATTCAATAACTTTTTTTCCTTACGTCCTATGACTAAAACATATTCTATTTTTTTTGTAGAGCATAAAATTTCCTACAATTTTGTATGTCAATTTGTTACCGAGATATGGCGCTTCAAAAAACAGGTAATTTTTCATTTAATGATTATTCGGGTATGTACGAAGAAATATAGGGGAGTTCTGCATTTCTTGACATTGCTGTTTTTCAAAACACCATGTTTTCGTTACGAATTGACATCCAACAATATTTGAACTATTGAAATTGTGGGAAATTTAACGTTTTACAAAACGTTTTTTCCGTAGGACATAAGGAAAAAAAAGTTATTGAGGAAAAACCGGAGCAATGCCAAAAAGTTTGCAGAAACACCCTCTTCTTCTTTTTTCATTTTTTGGCAAAAAAAAAAAAAACAATTGACATACAACAATTTTTTTACCATCCAAAGCGTAGAAAATTTAACGTTCTACAAAAAAGTTAAATATATGTTTTTCCTGTAGGAAGTAAAGAAAAAAAGTTATTAAGGAAAAACCAGAGCAAGGTAGAAAATTTTGCATTTCCACCTACCTTCTCTTTTTCCATTTCTTCGCAAAGAATTGACATACAAGAATTTTTGAACCATTGAAATTGTAGTAAATTTAACGCTCTACAATAAAAGTCCTAGAAGCTTTTGTCGTAAAACGTCAGAAAAAAACAGTTATTGAGGGAAAACCGGAGCAAGGTCGAACATTTTGCATTTCCCCTCCTCAAGGCCGTCGTTTTTCAAAACTTCCTCAAATGTTAATTAACTATTCCTAAGCAACATCCCAAAGCTTCATAAACTTCCCACATCTTTCTACTCGCCCACTGTACTAAGAACAAAATAATAAATTAAAATTACGTCGGGATGACAATAATAATGTGTATGGCTTGACACCTGCTGGGCAAGCGGGGAAGGGTTGGGGGTGTAGAAAATTGGTGATTTTAACGAGGAACCATAATTACAAAAAAAAAAATCATGATTATTTAAGTATTTTCAAAAAAATAAGGCCGATTTCTTCATTTTTTGGCGAATTTTGAAAAATGACCTGGTTTTTGAAGCGCCATATCTCGGTAACAAATTGAAATACAAAGATGATTGTATTAATGAAATATTATTCTCTACAAAAAACTAAAATATGTTTTTGCCAAAGGACGTAAGAAAAAAAAGTTATAGAGGGAAAACTGGATCAACGTCAAAAAATTTCCAGTCCCCCCCCCCCCCTCCCTCTTTAAGCACAGGGCCCTCGAGGTCAAAAACTTAGCAAAATGTTAGTTTACTATCCTTGAACAAAACCTTTAAGTTTCATTAACTTTTGACCCTTTTCCACCTAAAAGTACCTGTCGACTGGACTTGGACTATATGTTCTCTGAGTTTTTTTTTAATAACAATATAATGTTAATCTAAAAAAATTAACCATTTAGTTAAATTATACTGATTAAATACCTTCTTTAAGCATATTGCTATAATCCATACGGATATCATTTCCTGAAAATGTTATTATACAGCAATGTTTGAAGTACTTTTTTCTGGTGAGTTTATCGATTTTGAAACAAAGCATTTTATAAAAAAGTTATTTAAATTATATTCTTGTGACACTCTGTAACTTTTAATTTGAAACGCAGTGTATGATCTTAATCCAAAAAATAAAATCGCTTATCTTATCCGACCTCCAAATTTGAGATATTTCTATAAAGATGCTAACATAAGGTTCAGGTTTAGCGTTGAAAAAAATAAAAATCAGTTCCCAGAATCTATTAGCACCTTACCAGTTTGGCCTTAAGAAGACAAGGTTTTAATAACACGGCACAGGAACCCATTTTTATTCTTTGAAAACTACACTAACTGAAAACGAGCTCAGCGATGGATAATTTGGCATGTAATAAAATTTATAATTTGTACGAATCTGTACGAATCTTAGTTTCATTTAAATTGATCAGTTTATCACATTTTGGTTTATCAGTTTATCACATTTTGGATTTTATTTTTTTAAGTTTCTGTCTTTGTAGACAAAATAGATAAATAAGTCAAATTAGATATCCTGTCTAAAAATAATAAATTATACTGTTTGTTTCAGTTTTTGCATCAGATATGAGAAAATATTCATTCCAGTTTCTTGTGAGTTCTTCGGATGCGACTTGTGAAAGTAAATTTATTTGGTGTGTAAAATTTTAGATTATTTCGCGAGCATTTAAAGTTTGTTTTAAACATAACACAAGTGGTTTTGAGTAATAACCTTAATTTTGTAATGTTCTTTTTTCGGAATTTATATTATATGGGTTTCAGCCATCATTGAAATGCATAATCAAAAAACCATAGAATGGTACACTTTATATTTTCATTGGCAAATTGGTTTTAACAACATTAATGGGGTCAGCATTAGAAAGATTCATTCATACGAAAATACATAAAGTTGATCTTAAAACAAAAACTGACAGATGAGAACAGAAATTGAAACAAAAATCTGCCGATCATTGAAATCAATATCTCCCAGTGGACTTTAAGATAAATATTTATCTGATTTTTGCATTTAACCAATTCTAGAATTAGTTTTTATTTTGATACCCAGTTATGTTTGCTAAATCGTCTTAAAGATCCACAATCAAAATTTTCACGGATGCATTTCAATGGTAGCTTAATTGGCTCCTATGTTTTCATAAAAGCAATATACTTACTGTGCAATGCAATTTTATAAAAATCTGAATAAAAGTACTTGCTTAAATACGCTTCTCTTTCAAGTATCTTCCTTGCACAGCTACCCTTCTACCAATTTAATTGACCTTGTTCGATTTTCTTTCAACTATGAGCTTTTTAAATTTGACAAGACAACACCTACAGACAAAACAGTATTCCAAAACAAGTTACCCGCAGCATTTTGATAATTACTCTATTCAAACTGGATGTAACTTATCTCATTCATAGAATGGATTTCTTGCAAGTTGCACCCTCACCCAGTGCACCAACTCTTCTCTTGAAAATTAGTCTAATAAATCTTATAATACCAACTTAACACTGGTCAGCCGGCAAACAAGACTTAATATTCGAAGACAAGTTAGGTTTTGATTTCCTGTCCAACAACCCCTACCATCCAAAAGATACACATTGGATGCATCTGTGGATTCATTGGATTCGTATAAAAGTCAAACCCGCTTAAATCTGTAATTTCAGTTCGCGCTGCGGTAGCCATTAGACCAGGCCATCTCTTCAAGAAAGTCTTTCTCCTTCAATCCATCCGAATCGAATAGAGAAGTAGTGAAAGTGAATTTCTTGTGAACTCTAAAGATACTCGTAGCTAGATGTGTTATGCAATTTTGCAGATTGTGTTGTAAAATGAATTGTGGTCAATAAGTTTTGTGTGTTGGCTATAAAGGACTGTTGAGCATTTTAAACGCGGAAGTAGATTTGGATAAGATTAATACTTCTGTTGAATTTTATTTTGTGTAAGTTTAATAATACTATATAGTTGTTATCAATATAATAAAATACTCACTTAACTGTCTAACAATGATTTAAGAGCGGATGTGAAGTGAGTGAACACCCTTAAATAAAAAGATTTAAGAAGCGACTGTTGTGGAAAAAAATGTTTCGAAGTTAATATGTATTATATAGTGGCTTAGCAAAATAATCTAATGCTTATATATAAATATGTACAAATGTGTATATACGTACATATATTTACACTGGCTGATTAAAAAAGATAGATTTCCTATTACATTCAGTATATTGGTCAAAATTGTGGATTAGATGTTACTTTAAGCGATAAACTAATAAAAAAGATGTACATAAACGGCAAAATTGATTATTATCTTTTTAAAATAAGATAAAGTATAAATGTGACTTGTACTTCTGAAATCAATTTAATGGTGCACTCAAAATGCTGCATTGTATTTATTAAAAGAAATTTTGATGTCTCTTAATGTCATAAAAATGGTGATTTGTGTCTCAAAGCCCAACGATTTCTATCAATAAGCTTTCGAAGAATAATGTTCCATGTTTTTCCAACACGTGAACACGTTTCACAATTTAATTTATACTTCGAAACTGCCAAGTGCCAAATTGATGAAAAATACTAGATTATGGTGGATTCAATAGTGTTTCAAATATTTTTAATGTGGAAAACTCATTTCATTGCAGTGCAAAGTCTTAGTGCGTTATTGGGAGATTTTTTTTAATGCAAATTTTGTGGAATAAATTACGGTAATGCTTTTATTTCCACCTACCACGTTGTGTCTATTGATTATGGCAAAACTTATTCCCAACGTATTGTTTCATTTGTTTTTTTGATATTGGTTCATGAAAAATTGGTTAGTGTCACACCTATTGGACCGAATTATTAATCGTATTAACCGTATATACACACAACAATTTTATCAAAATCGTTAAGGCCGTTAAAAGGAGAAGAATTTCGAACACACACAACTGAATTTTATGTATAAAGGTCGGTTTACTTTAATGGCGTTGATACATCGACTTTTAAGTGTGTTTTTCAAGGCCGTATCTGGGCAAACGCTTTTGAGTCCAAAAATAGCCTTAAAATTGATACAACTGTTTCAGTTGAAAATCGCTGTAATAATCTTTTGTCTCACCTTGTTTTACCGCTGCCACTACCTATATATATAAACAGTGCTTTATAGTAAAATAGCTTGTGCATTCCTTCTCTTAAACAACTCCCCGCATCGCTAGGAATGATCATCAATTTGCCCTCGACCCTCTAGCCCAATTGCGTATGTACTGTCAAGTATAAACCCTACTTTTTTAGCCGCACGACAAGAATGTGGAACGCTCTGCTCTGCCCGATTCAATTTGTCCGTCCCATTGTGATATACGAACATTCAAAACGTGTAAATAGATTTTTTGTTATCTCCTATCTAAAATTTCTTACTCATATTATGGTAAACACACCTTAATCTTATCCTTGTGTGCAGGCTTATTTAAGAACAAAATATACATACATATGAGCAATGAGCTCAAAATAGCTTTTTATGGCCTTTAGTCCAACAAAAATTTGGCGTTTCATCCAGGAATCTCACTTCGGAATAATCAGTTGACATACAGTGAAAGAAACCTTGTCAAAGTCAATACGCAATTTTTAAATTTTTCTATTACAACTTACATAGAACTTTTGACAAAACCCTAATGTGAACTATATCCAACAAGATTAAGATTTTAATCATTAAGAAAGAAGTTTTAAAAATACATTTGAGCTCTGCAAATCCATGCTTCTGACGGACATCCCAGTCGTGCTACATTTAAATGTATTCTTTATTATAGAAGTTTGTATTAACATTATTTTTTTATTATCCTTGTTTCGTTTGGTATCCCAGATGTTCAGAGGATTCCCTCCATCATTTTTAGAAATTTATAGCTGTAGCAAACAAATGTATAAGTGTTTAACTATTTTTTTTTGAATCCACAGTTCTTCCCACCATGTTCTACACAGTAACGTTCTTCTTCGTTCTTATACTTCTGTTCCTATTTTGGGACTGCAAAAAGCCAGAAAACTTTCCACCCGGGCCTCGATGGTATCCCATTGTAGGGTGTGCTCTTCAACTATCTCAACTTCGACTTAAGCTTGGCCTCTTCTGCAGAGTGATTGATGAATTGGTCAAAACCTTTGTCAACCCTTACGGTGTTTACGGGCTGAAAATTGGCAAAGACAAATTGGTCGTAGCCTATTACCGAAATGCCATCCAGGAAATGGGATTCAATGAAGACCTTGATGGGCGACCTGAGGGAATATTCTATCGAACTCGAACGTTCAACTCCAAGAAGGGAATACTTCTTGCCGATGAGGATTTTTGGGTGGAGCAAAGACGATTTATCATTCGCCATCTCAAGGACTTTGGCTTTTCACGTCGTGACATTATTATTTATGTCCAAGAAGAAGCTCAATATCTGACTGAAGACTTACGAAAGAAGATTACTGAAGAGGGAGGCAAAGGCGCCATCATTTACATGCAAGACCTATTTCCAGTCTTTGTTCTTAACAGTTTGTGGCGGCTGATGGCTAGCAAACGCTACGACCGTGATAGTGATGATTTTATGGGACTATTGAATATGTTCTATGAACTCCTGAAAAACGTTGACATGATTGGATCTTTGTTTAGCCAGTTTCCATGGATGAGGTACCTGGCTCCGGAGTTTTCAGGGTTTAATGGTTTTGTCGAGTCACATCACAAATTCTATGCATTTCTTCGACAAGAAGTTGAGGAGCATCGCCGAACGTTAAATTTAGATGAACCCCCAAGAGACCTCATGGATGCATACCTACAAGAGATAGCCAAACCAGATCATACAGAGTCCTTCTCCGAGGAACAATTGCTTTCAGTTTGTTTGGATTTATTTTTGGCAGGATCGGAAACAACGAACAAAAGCTTAGGTTTCGCCTTTCTTCACATGACAAAGCATCCAGAAATTCAGAGAAAAGCACAATTTGAGTTGGATGCAGTTATTGGACGTGAAAGGCAACCTAACTGGGAAGATAGACCCAAGTAAGTTTGAAATGCTTCTTCTTGATATACTAAGTAACTTTTTTTCCTAGTTTGCCGTACTGTGAAGCAATTGTCTATGAATCGCTGAGATTTTTTATGGGACACACGTTTGGAGTCCCACATCGAGCCTTGAAAGACACGAGACTTTGTGGATACAACATCCCTAAGGTAATTTCTGAAATTTAAAAATTGTCTTTTATAATATTTATTCTTGGATCCATTTTCCAGGACACAATGGTTGTAGCCTGCTTTCGGGGTATGCTCATGAACTCCAAAGACTTCCCAGATCCGGACCGATTTTGGCCTGACCGTTATTTCACTGACGGCAAATTTAAGGCACCAGACTTTTCAGCTTTTGGCTATGGACGACATCGTTGTATGGGTGAAATGTTGGCCAAACAAAATATATTCTCCTTTGTGGCAACACTCTTGCAAAATTTCACCTTTAAAATACCAAATGGCTACCCGATTCCTAGTGATGAGCCTATAGATGGAGTGACTGCTGGACCTCAACCATTTAGTGCTTTAGTTGTGCCACGGTAGTAAAGATACTAAGATTATTATTTTTAAGCCGCAAATATAGTTTACTGAAATTTTGTTTTGGTTTTTCGGTTGAAATATAAAAAAATGCAACAAGAAAAAATATTTTTCTTGCGAAAATTCATGCCCTAAGTGCGGGTGTGTGCTAGGTGCCTAGGCCTACCTAAAAACTTCAATATTTTGTTCATGAAAAATAAAAGTAAATGACGGTGATGCATTTAACGATTTTAAAAGGTTTTTAATTAAAACTTTTACAGTTCATGATTTATAATTAATTTTAATTTTTGAAAAGTTTTTTCTTTTGTGTTTAAAAAATTGATGCCATGCGCGGCTGCCGCCGCCCCCAATTCCAGAAATATAATTCTACTTTAACGGGCAGTAGAAAATACAATAACTTTAACCTTGTGTGTCCATTGTTAAATTACTGCTATCAGAATCAGAAAGTTTTAAATTTGTATTTTCAAGACAAAACTATTACTACGAGCTTAGTGCTTATTATCTCGCAGCTTGATTTTAACCGCAACACAACACATAATTTGAATTTTGAAAAATTAGATTTTGAATGAAAATGGCGATGTGTAGGTTGCAACAATAAGTCTTGAACTACATTCTTAAGTAACCAAGGATTACATAAACAAATGCTTCATCTTCTTACGTCATATCTGCTACCAATAGTTAGTTAACATCGGAAAATGCAGATTTACACTTTTAAGAAAAACGTCTCTAAAATGTGGGTGTGTCCAAAAATTTATTTTAAAAAATATCAATCAGTAACTCAGCTTTGATCGTAAGTAATTTCTTAAGCATAGTAGCAAAGATACTATAGTTCTAGGTATGTGTTAGGTCACAGCTAAATCGAGGTTATATTTTGTTAATTCAACTCAATAAAGTTATTTTATAAAAATCACGCCCCTAAAAACTGGCCTTTTTTTAAAACCTGTCACAAAAAAAAAATTAAGAAATACTTTCTTATCCTGTACGAAACGAAATGGTTGGAATTTAAATCTATCTAGGTACTTCTGTACTTACCTACATTAAATTTTTTTGAAAAGTGAGCATCAGTCAAGTCAATTTTGGCTCCATTATAAGAATTATTGTTAGTTTATAAAAACGTAATTGATGGTTTTATCTTTTATGTACCAAAAACATAATTTCATTTTGCCAAATAGAGGTTATTGAACACAAATAATGATTGTAGGCGTATTTGTGGGCGGATTTCACCGGATCAAGAACTAAGCCTTATTCTTCGAATAAACATAATTTATAACAAATTAAAGCCTTCTAAATCAAGCAGAGAGTATTCCTAAAGATGGACATGGCTAAATGGTTTCGACTTTTGGTTCTGAGGGAAAATATACATGAACAATACTTTTCTATATCTAACGCCATTAAGTACTTCCATTTGTACTTATCTATGTAACAAACTCCACACCAAATACAATATATTCATATTCATTATATGGAATAGGATATAAAAATACCGATTTGAATAAAGTGCACGAATGGGTCGCAAAAACTTGTTCTTATGCGAGATAATTAATTGCTTATGTGTTTTGAAAAAAAAAGTATTTTGAAAAATCTTAACTTTTTTGTAAGAGTTTTCTTTGAAAAAATAAGTAGGTACGCATCAATATTTGATTGCTTTATATGTAAAATATTTTGAAGTTTGTTCGTCTATGTAAATACATGGCAATGCGTAAAGTTTACATCGGGGAAAATAATGTTAAAAAAATTATTATTATAATTTAAAAAAAAAAATTGTCGAAAATTTTATTGAAATCGGTTCTATGCAGGTTCTATGTGAGGGGGGTACCATTATAAGACTCATTCCAAAAAATCTATTCTAAGCAAAAGATAGGCTGTCCTAACAAAATATTATTCTGAAAATTTTCTTTTTCACGTCAGGTCAGGTACATACCGTCATTCTAATGCCAAGATCAAAAATTAAAAAAGCCATTCTGAGGGACGTCAAAATAAATACTATATAGATTCCAAATTTGAAGCAAATCGGCACATCCGTTCACGTTGCACAGGTGCGAACCTGCGAACAGACACACAGACAGGCGGATGGAACTTGCAGACCCACTTTTTTTTCGACTTCTCCATCATCGTTATGTAATTTATAAATGTTATTTCAAATTTTTATTTTGCACAAATACATAACTTGCTTGTTATGTAGGGGAGAAGAGGGAGACTTGATCCCCTGGGAGACTTGATCCCGCCCTTTATATCACCAGATCCGAAAGAGTTAATAAACTTACTTTGGCACCACTGGCTAGTATCTTTCAAATCATATCAATGCGTCTATACCAGTCTGTCGGGCTGTTGTTTTTGGTTATAAGTACAAAAAGTTATTTTTTGTGTGTTTCTAATGCCTTTATAAACAATTATATGAGACTTAAGTTTAATTTAGTGCCAAAAAAAAAAATTATATTTTTTTTGGAAATTTACCCGAACTGCGGGACTTGATCCCATCAACTATGGGAGACTTGGTCCGTGGATCAAGTCTCCGTCTTCTTAATTAAAAGTATTATCGTTATTTAAAAACAAATCAATTTTGAGTAATTTTTTTTTAAACTGCCCCGCCGATCACGACAGGGGGAGATAGTTCCTCCCTTTAATATTTTAAAATGCTTGTTTTTTTTACTGTTCTATGCAAATGCGTAGTTAAACTTTTATTCAATATTCATACAATTATCATTTGTAGGTCGATACAAAATGCCAAGAATTTATAAGCCAACAAAAAATACAAAAATCAGAACTCCTTTGGATGAAGATACAATCAAAGAAGCCGTATTATGCGTGATAAGGCGACTGTCAAGTTTACGGCCAAAAAATTTAATTTAAACGTTATGACCCTCAAACGAAACGTTCGAGCGCAGAAGGCTTCCGATTAAGAAATACGTTTTGTTTCAAATTACCGTCAGTCACAACATTTCACAAAAGCAGAAGAAGATTTGTTGTCATGCTACCTCGAAAAAGCAAGCAAACTTCATCATGGGTTAACCACCAAGCAAACAAGGCAATTGGCTTATGAATATGCTGTAGTGTAGCGAACACGAAAAAAAATACCTGCAACTTGGGATATTCACAAGGAAGCCAGCTACGATTGGATGTTTCATTTTATGAAACGAAAGCCATTCTTATCATTGAGATCACCCGAAGCAACGAGTTTAACCAGAGCAACTAGCTTTAACGAAACTAATGTTTCAAAATTTTTTACGAACTTGAGAAACGTAATAGAAAAGAACAATTTTGTAGCGAAAGACATCTGGAATCTAGATGAGACTGGTCTTTTCAATGTTCACAAGCCCAAAAAAATTATTGCGAGCAGAGGCGAGAAACAAGTTTAAAAATTAAAAATTTTTAAGATGTTTTTACTTAAAAAAATTGAATTTATATCAAATTTCACTCAGGGATCAAGTCTCCCATATAAGGGGATCAAGTGTCCCATAAATCGTTGAGAGTTGATCCTTTTTAGTCCCTTCACTCTTTTTAAAACTGCACTTAAACAATTTAAAACTAAGAAATGTTTTGTATGCTAAAAGAAAGCCAATAAACGTGTCTTTAATTTAACATGGAAACGAGTCTTTTAGGAAACGTAAATAAATAGTTATGATTCAAAAACTTCAAAAGGGATCAAATCTCTTTCTTCTCCCCTACCTATAATCTCGAAAGTAAGCAAATATTAACAACAGCTATAAGTTGTGAAAATTTCGAGCTCGAACGACCCTTTAGGTACTTTTGTGTCGTATAGTAACTATAACCTATAAGGCCGACGTTAGAAATAATTTCCTTTATTTCGACTTTTTCGAAGTACTAAAACGAGAGCAAAGTATTAAACTGAATTTTATGCCACACAATCATTCGTTGATAAAAATTTATTGAAACGAAACCATTTTATAAATAACGAGTTGAAAGAATTCATTCGCCAGCACTTCTCTATAATAGCTTATTACAGAACCATTTATGATTTATTAGAACCATGGTAATTTGTTGGTGTTAAAGAAATTTCCCAGTTGCAACATTTGCTAGGTTGCTGTGTTTGGTAACAATATTTTGTACACAAACCATAATATTAGTTTGTGGGATTTTTAATGTGTTCCTGGTTACACTTAACAGAATGTCCTTCTCCTTAAATAAAGAATAAATTTAAAAAAGAATTGAAGTATGTTTTAATAATAATTCTGTTAATGCTGAAGTAAATATTTAAAAATAAAAACACCATCTTTTTCTTAGTTTTCAAAATGAATTTTTATTTCTAGAAAATTTTCAACACACTTTTGTTGAACAATAAACTCACAGAAACTAGTTTCAAATTAGTTTAAAGTAAACTTTTTTGTTTTGTGGTAAAAGAGCTTTGAAAGCATGAGTTAGACAATTTATTTTATTATTATTTTGACTTAAAATACTTTTTTGTTTCTTTTCTTGTTACTTATTTCATACGAATGTTAACATAATTTATTACTTTATTACTCAGTACTTTGTTTGTTAAACTCGTATTGCACGTCCGTCAACTGCTAATTAAATTAAAATTGGAGTTTGTTTCTTACAGTGATTTTCTGCGAATATAAACAATTCAATAATTATAATTATATTTTTATTTTCTGATTAAAAGTGTGTGCCCTTCAATAATAATTGTTGAAATTGTCAATATTTTTGAAAGACACTTTAAATCAAAGACTAAAATTAACTCAACTTTATATATATTGTTTTAAAATGTTTTTATGCTTGAATAAATATTATATACTAAGTATTCGTTACTGTTGTTGCAAACAGAAAATTTCTTTCATTCATTTATATTTATTTTTATTGTTAATTTTTACTACATTCATTCTCTTAAACTTAAGACTAATTTGTATTCTTATATAAACATTTTAAGATTTAAAGAGTTTTTGATTTGATTTTTTTTTAGAAAAATTTTGGAGGATTGTCGAATCTAATCACATTTATACATGTACAAGTAGATAAATATATACTAAGGTAGCTACTGTTGAAGAAAAATTTTAAAGTTAGTATCATAATATAGCTCTACTTTTGTATTTTATATTTATAGTTTAAATTATAGATTTTATATAGTTTTAATTATGTCCCTAATTTTTGTTAAACACTTACACTTAGTTTCTATATAAAACATTCTTTATTTTTGTAAACATTGAATCTACGAAAAAATTTTGTTTTTGTTTTTTATTTTAGTTTAAGGAATCAAAGTGGTTTGTGGTTTTGAATTTTAAATCATCTATACAAAATGGACGAAAGTGATTGCATAGATAGTGAAAGATGAAGTTGAGAAAATACAAATAAAATGATTTAAATTAAATAAAACAATTTTTTTTTTGAATTCAAAATGTGAAACAAGAAATGGTACAAGGGAGTTTTTTTTCATAGTGTGAGCGTCCTTATATTGGGATTCCAGGCTTAATGCTTTATACTGTTGGTTGAAGCTATACTCTATTCCACATAATCAGGCAGTACACGTCGCTTTTTTTAAATCAGTTGCGTCAAATATTTATGCACTATACTAAATTGAAGGGGTTTCCTTACTTGGGTGTCTGCTGATGAGCTTTTGGTTTTAGAGCTTTAAAATAGTTTTAAGATTGTTGCTTATTTAAAATTCTTACTACATAAACCCTGCAAGAGCTTTTGTATGGAACGCCGATACGGAAAACAAAAGAGTGCGAATGAGAAACAAACATCCCTATCTTCACTGAACTGCCTGTTTATGTGGAATAGAGTATAGTATTATACGAAAAGGAATCCAGATTTTTATTGTATTAACGAAATGAACCTTCCAGTTTAATGTTCTTATGGTTTTTTCTACTTAAAGCCATTCTTCTGTGGTCAGGTGTAATTTTATACGAGAAAAAATGCAGAGTTTGGTCATACTAAGGATACAAACGATTTTAAAACTCCGAAAAGAAGCTTAACACATCATCGGTCTGAACCAATCCTTCGAGGAGCTCTGTCTGTGTGCTTTAAAAGTTAAAGAGAAAGGGGAACATCAACTTTACAAAAAAAAAAATTGAGTTGGTCGAATATAATCAGGCGTGCTATGGCAAACGTTCTACTAGAGGATGAAACATTTGTCCAAGGGGCACAAAACTCGAGCTGAGACCTGCAGACTTGAGCTTGGAAAAATCGGAGTAGATAGGTACACTGTCGGTGTTGTGAATTTACAGATCACACTTTTTTTGCAGACTAAGTATTTAAAACGATATTTAGGCTATATCTTGTTTTAAGTCCAATAACTCTGATATAGCAGATTGTTTTCGTGGCCCAGCTTGTCAAATTAGCGAGAGATGACCTGTAAAGAGGCATATTCCAGCTTATTAATGAATTGCATAGAGAAGAACAACTGAAAAGGACACAACCGACTACTTTGATATCGAGGCAGGCTTAAGACAAGGTGATGAGTTGGCATGTCACATCTTCAACATCCTTTTTAAAACAATCCTTTACCCAACTCAAGAGTTGAAACCAGGCAACAGTACCATTTTGTGAAGATCTGTTCACTTTTTTTACTTGAACGGTATGGAATAGAGGCGGCAGATGTAGTTGGACAAAATGCCTTAATGGACAGTCAAGGATTGTTGTCTATTTATGTTCCACTATCCACAGTCTCAAATAATGCTGGTACAGAGATCAATAGATAATTAACTTTTGCCAATAGAAAAGCATTCTCTTAAAACCAAGGACACACTATATACACAAGACCCTTTACATATCGGTCCTTCTTTTTTAGGTAGAAGCGTCACAACCACATTAAAAGTGGCTGGGATGCTTTTGAGAGAAAGATATTTTAGTTCCTGTATGTATCAATGTAGTCTGGACGAACGTAAGGACTATGCAGTGACGTTGACCTGGTCAAAAAGCTTAAAATTCAACAACCAAGGTGGTTGTGGCACATGAAGCGGATGGACAAAATGGAGTAGGCTTCATTTTCAAACCGGACAGAAAAACAGTGGTTGAATATCGAATTTGAGTTGGTGCAATCAATTGAAAAATTACCTTAAACAACTTGTTGACCGTAACTGGATGCAAGTGGTTAAGGACCGGACTGCAACAAAGCTTGAAAACTTTTGACATATTTAAAGTATTACCATGCAAAATATTTTTCAAAATAAAATCTGGACCGCACAAAGCCAGTTTTAAACATCACAAATCCTTTAATCTCATTCGCAGTAGCCGTTGAGTTACGCCTCATATTTATAAAACAAGCTTTAAAATTTAAAAAAATTGGATTCCAAAATTGCGTGAAAGTAGTTATGTATTGCAGTGAGATAATATTAAAAAGAACTGGTGTAGGACCGAAATTAAAATATCTTTACAATAAAAAATAAAAATTAATATTTTAGTAATAAAATTGAAGTTATGATAAAGTTTGAAAAGTATTTAGATTTTTCAAAATCTTATTTGAAGAAATAAGCTCAAAATTGTATTTATTGTGTACACTTAAACATATATTTTTAACATCACACTTTATATTTTGTTTAAAAATTACGTCTATAATATTAATTTTAATTTGTATGTTATTTTACTAAAAAGGTCCCTTACCAGTTTTATGCTTCTGTATTTCATTTGAAAACATATTTCTATTTAAATTCTATAAACAATAAATTTTAATAAAATTAAAAAATCTTCACTTCTAGATCTTAAATATTTTTTTTTCATATTTTAATATGTTTTAATATTAAATTTGTATTGAATTCGATTGTGGATTGCATTTTGTTTTATTGTTTAATTTTAGTTTTTTTTTTAATTTAGGGTGCATGGAAACCGGATAATTATTATCTAACGATTATCAATTTGTGGATTTTTTTTTAAGAAGAAAAAAAAACAGCAAAAACTATTTAAGAATGAATATATTTATCAAATAAAGAATATGTAATGCTAACATAAATTGTATATAGATAAATTGATTATGCTTAAATAGAAATGTAGTAAATAAATAAAAGTAAAATGTCACTAAAACAAAATAAAATAAAATGCTATAGCTATATTTCGTTATGTAAAACTAACCAATCACAGCTTTAATATTATACAATAATATTTTTATTTTTTAGATTTTATATAATTTTTTTTTGGTACATACTTTTCGTATTTTTTTTTTTTAGGTATTAGCCTTTACAAAAGATATTATTTAATTTTGAAATGAATCCTCATGTTTTGTTTTTATTCCCATTTTATTTATCATAAGACTCCGCTGGTATTTCTTTCTTTTTTGTGTGTACAAAATGTGCTTTTATTTTAAAATTAAAATGATCCTTTGTTGAAATTTTACTCGATTCTCTTATCACAATAACTTTTTGAAGTATTCATATCACTTCTTAGAATGTTGTTAGTCCTTTCACTAAATATCAAAATCAATGAAAAACCACACAAAGTACGAAATTTCTACGACAATGAATATTTAATCTAAGAAGTGACACGAAGACCTTTACGAAAAATTATTTTCCAAACCATAAAATGGCCAGACTGTACCTGGAGTTTATAGTCCTTTCACATTTAGTAGTGGCAAGAACTCATGACAATTTTATATAGTTTCCTTTTTCCAAAAAAATTACGGTTTGATGAACATTTAACGAAGGTTACCTTTAGTCAGAAAACTTCAACTCTCAGCCTCATATATCTTTAATTCATTTTTCTTGTTGGTTCAATTTTCTGTGACATTGCTGTAAGGACTCTCTGGTTATCGATGACACGTAGACAACTAATAAACGAACGTATTTCCCCTTCAGTCTTGGGCGATGGAGGATCCAAACCTATACAATTTTGTGTCAAAAACCAATTTGTTAACGTTTTATAAAATATTCATTAAAATTCGGTAGGCTATCCAATTAATTTGTTTCACTTACCGAGACTTCGTGACCTACAAAAACGTATCGTTCGCATCGTTTGGGCCATCATGTGCATCTTTTCGAAATTTACCAGTCCATCGAGACTGGTTTTATTGCCTTCGTGGGCAAATGTCATGTCCTTTAGGAGTAGTGGCATAAATGGAATAACTGGTGGTTGCAATTTACCAACAAACACTCGGTACGCCCGATGATTTCGGCTTGGATCGATTAAGGCTTCGAATTCTTGGAAAAGTTTACGAAACTTCGATGGAATTTTGTCCCATGTCTGTTGCAAGCGAGACACTGCCATATTGGAGAGGCCCATGACCACAGCAAAGAATGCATTTAGGTTCTGATATTCCTTGCAGCTGTTTTGAAATTAATTTAAATATTGAATTTGAGTTTGTAGAACGAAATAAGGTGAGTTGTTTGTTGAACTTACTAGGCAGCAAGCTTAATGAATTTCCGAAGAAGGCCAACTCGTTTACTTAGACTCGATGTTGATACAATTTCTGTGACTATCCAGTACTGGAGCTCGTTGAATCGCCTGAGAAAGACATCGAGGTTTGCTGTGATCTAGGAGAAAGGGTATAGAATCATCAATCAAAAAAGATACTATTTCACAAAAATAATCGACCATAAATGTTAATATACTGTGAAAGAGTGTATACCATATAATTTAAGACGGAAAAATATTTTGATTTATGCAAAATCATTTTCTCTAAGTATGTGAAAGAACGTTACTTATTCCTTGTTTTTTTCGAGAAGCTTCAGTTTTAGGAAGCCTTGAATGAAAGATTGCTAAGTTACTCTTTTAAGAAAGGAGATTTGAGATTTCTGTATTAAATAAAAAGCAACATCATAGCAAGTCCTGTGCTGGATATTGACAGCACTCTGTTATTAAAGTTGATTTTCAATCAAGGTTTAATATGGAATGTCCGTGTTGTTTCCCCAATAAACAGTGAGCTGACATAACTTGACAATTATTGGAATCTTTCTTACAATAGTAGGGCAAGAATCCAGTTAACTGGCTGCGCACAATGGTTTAGCAGCAGCAATAGTACGTAGCAATGTAAAAGTTAAATCGTTTGCACGGCTACAATGTGAAGTAGCAGCTGCAGCATAGAGAGCAGATGAAGTACAAGTCGACTCGACTTGAACTTCTCGAACGTACTGCGCTGCAAAACAACAACAGATATCATTTTTGTTTGAGTTCAGTGCTACACAATGTATCCGTGTATGCTGCTTTGTGAGCTACCTTTTTTGACATTTACTTTGACATTGCTACGTGCTACTGCTGCTGCTGCTACACCCTTGTGCGCAGCCAGTTAGTCTGAATTTCATGTTCTCGAATTTCGAAAGGTTTAATCGCAAGGATCACTTATATTCTTTGTTATAGAGACATTATAATCAAAACTTCTCAGTCATGGTTTGGGCAGGAATTTCTCTGAGTGGAAAATCTAAGCTGTGGATCGTGGAAGGACTGGTAAAGTCTAGATGCTATGTCAACAACGTACTCGAAGAGAAGAATAAGGCGTTTCATTCAATCAATTATTGGTGAAAACTTCTTACTGATGTAGGAAAATGCTAGGCCAGGTGCGTTATGGATACATTTGGAAGAAGTTGAAATCTGAAATCTGCATAGAGGAGTGGGATGATTTGGACGACACTGTGGTAAGAATCCTAGTCCAAGGTATGCCTCGTTGAATTAAAGCTTTGATTGATGTTCGCGGATGCAATACCTACTTTAAAAAAAAAATAATAATAGAAGTGTTAAATGTAAATTTATGAAGTTTTGTAAATTTTTTTCTTGAATTTGTTTTTTATTAAAATTTTACAAAATTTCAAGGTGCGACACTTTTTTTGTAACCAAGTGTAGATAGATATAATAATGTTTTAAAGACGGATTGAGGCAATGAAAAATTGTCTCGGATGTTAAACAGAAAATCTTTGGATAAGATCTGTTTGATGCTGGAAATCAGAGTATTTCAACTTAACATGCATTCTGCCTGTATCTTTAAAATAGTAAAAAGTACGTTTAAAATTCGAAATTTATTAAAAGGTTCATAGACAGATGTGTGATCGTATTTTCTAAGGTCATAAATATTAACGAATCGTACTAATATACGCTATCTTCGATGTTTTCCTGCTCGCAGAATCACAATGGTCCCGACAAGAACCTTTCTAGATCTAGTTTTTTGTTGAGTAAACTTCTGAACGATGATCAATAGCTATCGAGAACGCGATTAGTTTTCCCAACACAAAAATTAACGCGACGGCTCCATGTTAATGTTCTGTTAAACATCTTGAATGAGTTTCTTGATGTGTTCGGGAACCCTAGCTTTTCCCAAGTTCCAGGTTTGACCCTCTTCCCAGTCCTATTGCCCAAGTTTCCCGAATATCATTACTTTTAATCAATATAATGGTTCATAAATGAAGAATTACAAGTTGCAGGATCTTCTTATTTTATATTCAACGTTTTATTCAAATGTAATTCAAATAGTAATCGTATTATCCTCATTAACAATAGTTTCACATTTCGTACGAATTCCGTCCCTTATAAGGTATGAATTCAACTCCTTAAAGTTTCTGCAGTTAAAAGTAATTTCTCACAATTCGTTTCTCTCGTCATTGCCGCAAAACTAAGTGCCCGATTAGGAACCCACACACAATTTCTTGAAAATGTTTCGGTGCAATTGCTTTGTGCGAAAGCATCTATTGCAATCCAAAGCCACAATATTTCTCTTGAAACCTTCGTATGCCATACACCATCCAGATTTAAATACCCTACCCAAAGTCTCCTCACAACTCACAAAGGTTCTTAAATAATGCATATTGAAGGAAAATTTTGGTTTCGCATTTGCAAACTAAATGTAGAGAGTCTGCTCTTGCGATGCCAATTCCGTAGCAACTATCGAATCGACCCTTTTGTAATGTGAAGTGAATGTCTTCAGTACGTACCTTTCCAAAATGATATCTGCCGAAGGTATGATACAGCAATTCGTACTCATGCACCGCCCAAAAGAGATCCCAGTCGAAAATTGTTATATGGTAAGCCAGCTCTTTGGTACTTATTATTTCTAAATCAACATCGACTCCTTCGGTAGGTCCTTCCTGTTCAGGTAATGGAGTCTGTAAGGAAACATCACCATCAAACACAAGAACAAATTAGTTGTAATCTCTCTAGAGTGCACTTCATGCATTAAATAATCCACTCAATAAATGTGGACTTACCAGTGCGTCTTGGTGATCCTTAACGGAAACAAAGAGTCGGCCATTAAGACTTAATCCCGTTGGAATGCTAACATCGTTATCCTTGAATTTCGAACGTTCTCCATTGGATTTTACTTCGACGAGCGCCAGGTCATCGGGTCCTCGATTCAGTTGCAACTTGTCGGCGGCACATGCCTTTATAATCCCAGCAGTGGTGTGCAATGGGAAGCGTAGGGTGCAGTAGGTGTGGTCAGCACAATAAACCCGGAAGATAACTGTAAATTGCGAGATTGAGTATCCGCATATACATAGAGACTCATATATGGTTGGGAATTTGGAATTGGAATTGTGATGTGGGAAATTCTACAAAATTCCAAAGGACATAATCAAAGTGCCTTAAAACTTACTGTCATCATCGGGCCGAATTACGGTCCTTGACGTCGTAGTATTTCCACTGAACAGACAAATCGGTTGACCATTTGGTGGTAGCTTCCACTTTTGACCAGCATTCGCATTTCGGTCTTCTTGGTAGCGTGACAGTTGAGTGAGAATGTTGTGAACGATGCTTGTTTCCTCGTTTAAATCTGGATCAGCTTCGACATCCGCAGCTAGGTCCTGATGTTTTACAAAAAAAAAAAAAATCAACATTAAATGAGATGATGATGATGATGATAGAGAGCTTGGGATTACCTCAATAAAATCACAGACAACAGATTCCTCGAATGCGGCATGGCGCACTGCCATTATCCATTTTTGCACGAATTGTACAACACGTTTTTTAAAGTTTAAATTGTATTCTCGGTCCTCGGGTGTATGGCCTCTGTCTAAGTTCTCGCAATGGAAGGTGCAAAGGAGTTAAGGAGCATAAAACACACACACAAAAACGATTTTGATATATATTTATTAAGATAATAAAATCAGTATCTATGTTGGTAACACGTGCTCTTTATTAATGTATTGAGGGCACGTACTTGATACGGGAACTACGTGATCTTCGGAATTCATCGATTAAATGTTCGAATCAATTGTATTAGATTTGGGCGGATAAAAAGGATAATAAATAATTACCCAAAGGCATATCAATTTGGATGGAAACTTGATATACGAAATTTTCGCGGCTAATTGTCATTTTTGGGAAATAAATATTTTAAAGGTTATTTAAACGGTATACAAATGCATGGCTTAAGGTTATGGTAGCTTGCATTACAAGACCAGATCGCACAGAATAGACTCGAAGCTTTAAGTCTTGTGGCTTTATTAACTAAATACAACATACTCTCTTGTGAATGTTTCGCTAAAAGGCTTAAATCTTCCCGATGACAAAAGAAAAAAATGTTGTGCAAAGAAGTTGCAAGCTTTGATGTGGCTTTGATACCAACCTGGATCATAAGGATTTTATTTTATCGGAATTGTTAGTGTAATTTGTGAGAATTCCGAACAATCCATTCTGAGCAAGATATAGAATTTCCTGACAAAACAGCAGCCGGAAAATTGTATGCTAGGTATTCAGCTTGAAAAAAATATAGGACTATCCTGCAAAGGTGCAAACAGTCATGTTACAGATTACAAGCAACTTTTTTGAGATATAGAATGAATATTGCATAGGCCATACTCTGGAAAGGGGAGCATATGAAAGTCATGTAATGCATTTCAAAAAAAAAAAAAAAAACTTGTTAAACGAATCTTAAAATTCGATTTTTTTTATAATTTATTTCTGAAATGCCGAAATTCAATAATATTGGCCTGACAATACATTTGTTGAAAACTCACTCACAGTTGTTTTAGAAATTTAATGGCATTATATATTTTTGGTATATGGTAGTTTATGGTGGCTTGCCGCGGCCATGTTGTTTTAGTGTCATCTGTCAAATCTGTGTTTTTCTTTTCAGTTACGCCTGCCAAATCACCATAGCAAGTTACATGATTGAACAGCATGTCATAATCAATCAGAGTTCGTAAGTGCAAAGGTTTCACCAATTTACGGTAGTAAAAGTGGTCCCCCACAGTCGACTCTTTATCCTTTGGTGGCCAAATTTGAGACGACCAGTTCGGCATTAAAAGTAAAAATTCGTCAAAGGGTTGCAAGAGAAAGTGTATACAGCAGAACCCAAGGTACACGATTCAAGAATTTGGTCAAGATCCAATCTACTCAGAAGCTCAAAATCCATGACCATAATAGACAACGCTGTTTTATAGGTGTGCTTCGGAGCGTTTGGAGTGGGACCCTAGTTTTGGCCGAAAAATCATCTTGAGCGACGAGGCGCTGGTTATGTTAACGAGCTAAATTATTGCTGCATATGGGCATTCTCAAAAGTTAACAGTTTTTTGTGGATTTCGGGCTGCGTGGCAACGTAATTTATTCGAAAACGACGTTGGTGAAGCGGTCACCGTCAATGGCGAGCTTCATTGAAATATGTGTAAAGGAAAGAAAGAGTTATCTGGACCACTCTCTTTTTCATTCAGGGTCAGTCGGTAATCACACGTTAAACGCTGTGCTCATACTTCATTTCAATAAAGAAAATATAAATATAAAATATAACTAGAGTCTTTTTTTAAAGATGTAACACATGATTACCATTTTCTTATAACCCAAATTGAACCAAATGGATCTAGACTACATGTGGTTTCAGCAGGACGGGTGGCGCTACATGCCACACAGCCGAAGCCATGATATTTGATATTTGCATTACGGTTCAGTATCTTCATCTTTTTTGAAAACAATATTGAACCATGAGGGGAAGTTTGTGCCACCATTCGTGTTTCTACTAGTTGAAACATTAATTTAAAGTGTTTTATAATTTTAACAACCATCTATACATATTAACTACTTTTGTAGTTGTTTGAGAACCACTCTACTCATCAATAAAACGATTTTTTCAAACCCCTTTTAACTAAAATACAATTATTCCAGTGCACTATATTTTCCACTCTTAAATGTAGTACTTATTAAACGCTTCCAAGAATTTCGCTCTCAAAGGATTATAATTTTAAAGTCTTAAACAAATTTAAGATACCTTAATAAAATAATCATGAAATTCAGAACAAACACCTCTCTCGGAATATTCTAGGACTTTTTTTTAAATGAAAATATAAACAAAGCCTCAACACTGACTACAAAACACTTTCAGCTTTTACCCCATTTCCTCAGGTCTTGTGTATCCTTTTTAATAGCATGAAAAAGAAAACCTTAAACCATTTCTGAGGATAACAACAATAAATTCTTCTCAAAGTGCTTCATAATGTAGGTAAATTTTTGCGGAAGGAAGTGTAACCCCCAGTATAAAGTATTTCAAATTGTACTTTTGTTATTGTGTATGTGCCGTGTTGCAAAAAAAAATGTAATCCTTCCAATATGTGAATCGTTTGTGAAATCCTAGAAGAAATGACCAAAAATATATTTTGTGAAATTTACTATAAAATTCGTTTAAAATCATTTTCAAAAGTTTTGATTGCATATTATGCCAAGCAAACAATGTGTGCAAATTGTATTTTTGTTTGTGTTTTGCAGTTAAAGGACCTCCATGAAGTGCATGGAAAACTAATTTGCATGAATTTTGAAATGGATGTGAGAAAGTTTTGATTCTGATTTCATTATTTGTAATAAGAGCTGTGCGGAGCTGTTATTGTGTTGTTTTGTAATATTTCGCAGAATTTTGAAAATTTTATAAATGTAATTTGAAACAAATAGTTTACAAAGTTTGTAGAAATGGTAAAAGTGAAATTTATGTTTTCAAAAAAAGAAGAAATGATAAAATTTTGTTTGTAAAAATAGTTTGTAAGCCAGTCAACTGTTTATAAAGCGACAAATGAAATTAATTCAGAAATCAAAATTAACAACTTAGACAAGGGAAAAGTAATTTTGACTTCATTTGAATTTGAAGTGTTTGAATTCTTTCAATTCTTTCTTTCTGAAATGTAGTTTTTCTGAGAGCTACGTTGAGGATTGAGGTCACTGAATGATTATTAAACCCTCCATTCAATTCACTTTTTACTGGTTAACTTGGTTTTAACGGTTTTAAGACTGAGCATAAGTAAACAAGGAATTCACGAAGTGATTCAGACATGGAGACAAATGCAAGATGGCATTCAAGTTTAAAAAAAATTTCAGTTGTTTCTAACTGTAGCTCCCAGAGCAGTTCAATTTTAGGCATTTTTTTTTTTACTTTTAACCGATTTTTTCAATGTGAGAGCATAATATATTAGGAGTTATCTAAATTTAACTGTGTTATTAGTTTTGGATTATACCTCGATTTCGTTAGACCGAAATTAGCCCATTTTGAAATTAGAAGAAAAAGTGTTTTCATTTGAGTTTGCTAATTTTGTTTTAAAACTCGATATAGCTATTTCCTTCTTTTTCTGTCTTACATTTTTAGCTTGCCTTCTTTTTCATTCATTGGAAATTGTACTATAATAAAGTTTAGTGTTGAATGGTTTCAACTTATTTGGAGACTTATTTAACTGAAATAAGGTTGAAATGAGATATATTCGAAATTAGACGTTGCATGTGAAATGAGGTAATTTGGAATCAAATTTTGAAAATTGCAATGCGGGTTCAATGCCACCTAATTTGAATTATGTTAAATCATTTTCGATGAGTCACTAAGGCTCTTCAAACGCTACCCATATCTAAAATTTCAAATGTCAAGTACTTTAACCTATTTGACCATGCCTTCTTATTGAGATTTTTTTAAAATGTTTTTCAACTTCAGTAATCTTAACTTTTTTTTTGCTTCTAATGTCTTAAAATACCCTTGCGTTTCGTGAAAATGCTTAAAATTTTGTTTAAAAAGGATATTAATTAACCAGCTCATCGACAAGCTGAACAACAGGCATAAACACTATATGCGTCAGCAGGAAATCGTCTAAGAACGGATCCATTCCACCAACTTGACCCCCCAATCGGGTCTCCAGAAGATGTTCTAACATTTTTGACGGTGTTCCAGACATCACTGTATACCTGAAAAAGTATACAAATTAAGTTAAATTTTAATAATTGTTGATTTTGCGGATGTAAACGAAAAAAAAAAGATACAGAAAGCTCTTAGTACGAAAAAAGAACAAAGATTAAAATAAAAAGCTAAGAATTGAAATAGAAATTTTAATTTTAAATGTCAAACTCTGCAATCATACAAAATGATAAATTGAGCCTTTTAAATATTCACATAAAAACAATAAATACAACGCAAGCAAAGCAATTGCATTTTTTTAAAACCAGAATTTATACTTACTTATTTTTTGTTGTTGTCAAAGGACATTTTATTTAATTGTAAGCTTAACCGGTTTAATAATAATTGTGTTCGACATTTTGCTTGTTACTTTGTAAGGATATAGAATATATAAGAGACAGTATTGTTATGCTGAAACAACAGACTTCTCAAAATCTGATGGACATGGAAATAATTTGGTTGAGTAATTAAGCCATCATTTGTAAAGCAAACAATGCTATAAAGGATGTAACAACAAGAACAACAAAAACATTAACAAAAAGACTCACAAAGATAATAATTTTACGCCTAATTAGCATCCCTATCTCTCTCTACACATTTCTTTGTCCCAAAAGGACCAAAAACACCATAAGGGTTAAATTAGATTCAAACAAGGACAATAATTATGAAGGACAGCCAAAAGGCGAGCTATTTAAAACACAAAATGGAAAACTTGAAGTCTAAATAATTAAATTTGTTTACGTATTTGGTAGTCTATTTTGCAGTTTGAACCGTCTACCCTCTACTATATACAAAAAACCAAAACGCCAGCTGGTTAGAAGTTTATTTCTATGAATACCTTTTAATGCGCTATTGGTGTAGCTTTTTTTCTTTTACCAAGAAATACCACTCGACTGGATCCATTAAAGACCGCACATTTGTGAGGTTTTGTAATGCTTCAGAGGATTTTATTTGAGTTGAATAGACGACTATATAGCCACTACTGTGATTCTATAAACATAAATCAAAAGCAGAAACTAGTCAAAGTTCCTTTTATATTTCTTTACAAAAAAAAAAAAAAAATAAAACTCTCAGAGGGTTATGAGTTCAAAGTTGATTGAAGCCGCAATGGAGGATGTTATATTTTTAGAAACGTGCTGGACTTAAGTGAATTAGAAAATGTAATAGATCGATTTTTTATAAAAAAAAACCCAAACTCCCTTTTGTATATGGGAAAGAAATTTTAAAATAGAAAATAATGACATTGTTAAGAATAATGTGCAATTCTTCATGGTAGTTTCAAGTTGTAAAAGAGCATATTAAATTCCAGCTGATTGATATTAAACTTCATTAAAGTAGAGGTTCGCTGAAAAAAAATTTAAGAGTTGTCGAAAGACAAATGCTTCGGCTTGAGTATTCTGTACCAAAATTCAAAGTTAAGAAAACTCAATCGTAGACAGGAAACCACCTTGTAGTGCGAGTATTAAATGGCTGTTCCTGGTTCCTGGAGCACATTTGGATTCTAACATTTTTGATCCAAACAAAAATAATGTTTATAAGGATTCATATAATTTCCAGGAAGTTAAGAAAAATAATTCTAGAGAATTTTTTTATATCTTCATGGAACTCAATATTTAAATACATATTCTTATAAGTTCCGAGAAGACACACGAAATGAAAAATTGAAAATATAAACTGTTTAGTGTAGCAATCACAAATCGGAATTTTTCGCTTTACGAAATCAGTCTAGATACACTAAAGTTTTAAATTAATGTATTCAAAAAAGTTTTGATGCTAGCGTGTGGTGTGCTTGGCTTGTCGATTTGTGACGTCATCAAATAATTTTCGAGCTGTTTTTTATAAATGTTTGAGGCTAGGAAAAGATTCAGCTTTTTAGAGAGCATTATATCCTTTAAGTTTTTTTTTAAAGATGGACGTTTAAGTTTGTTGTATTTGTTGCTGTTTTTTAAAGTCAAATCGTAGCATCGAATTGAGTTGATAGTTCTATTCTCTTAATTATTCTATGCTGGAAATAATGTATTTCGCCATCAATAATTTAAAGAAACAGTGGTATTCCATAAGTTCCACAAAATATTCTGAGCTGAGAAGATTTAGGGCTGAGGAAGCTACTTTAAAGCACTTAGCCATCACACCTAGAGAAAAACCAACGTAAAATCAAAGGAAACCACTTTAATTTAAGTAGATTTGATTTCGCAATGATTCGGGATTGAAGGCAAACATTTTAGAGGAACATCCTTAATTCAACTTATGTCCCTTTAAAATTAAATGTTAAATTAACTACGGTTCAATTTAAAACAAGAAGGAACCTTCTAATATTAACGTTGCGTTGTTAATTCAATGCATTTTCAACGTAAATTTAAAGATGTTCAATGTAAAATCAAATATATTTGTATTTTTTTCCTCAGTGCAGATATACATCCAAAACCATTTTTATCAGTGTGCGATAATTTTTTCGAAAATTGGTTGAGTTTTTTTCTTGAGCTTATAGTGAGACACATTTTGAAGTGAAACTCCTTTAGCACCGTTGTGAAAACTCTATGAAATGGAAATGCGCCATGGCACTTTTAGGCAAATAAATATAAAGGAGAAGGCCGGCGAGAGAATGAGATGGAATATAATATACAGTATTTTATTTTGCATCCAATACCAACCAACCAAATACAATATGGTGGGCTTATTGTTTTCTATGTCGTCTCTACAGCTGGGTTACACGTTACCTCTGAAGTAGATTTTGAAATAGCCAAAAAAAAGAGTCCGAACGGATAAAAAGAATCCCATATAAACTAAATGCAAACAAATCCATAAGAAAAGTATTTAACGAAAATTGGCATTGACAAATAAAGTCCTGAATGAATTCTTGAAGGAGTTCGTTTTCGATTCATTTTTAAACTTTGGCGTTCTGAAGTTTAGGCTTTAAAAAAAAGTTAAAAAGACGCAAGCCTAAAGTCTTAAATATAATTTGAAAGTGTGCCAAAACTGGAGTTGGAAAGAGTTCTTCACCTCATTCTCTCGTAGATTACTTTTCCGAAGTTTAACTTCGACCGAGTGAAACACAAACATATTTTTTCCAGGGAAGAATGTTTGCCTTCGCATTTTAACAAAAGATAGGAATCTTCTAATTGAAAACTTATACCTCAGCAAAAGTTTTATGGTTTAAATTTGGTTGAAAGCATATGTCAGTAGTGATTTCATACATTTTCAAATTCAAAGATGAAAATATTCACCCTTATTACGTTAGAACTGTTTTATATGTTCTCAAACCCACCCTAACCACAAAAAAGTTTATACTAATGATTTATTTGAATGGTTAAGTAAAGGACTCTTTTTTCGACATTGGGTCCAAAAAACAAAAATTAAATTAAATACAACCTTTCCATTGATTTATGTTTCATTAATTTATTTCAAAAGGATTTCATGCGTTAGCTAGGTTTGTTGGGGTCAACTTTTAAAACCAAAAAGTTATAAAATAAAAGCATTCATCTTCGCATAATAGGTACCTTATATTATATTAACAAAGCAATTTATTCAGTATAAAGGTTAAAAGCATGCTACGTTAGGATTAAGAGATAGAAAGTGTATTAAAATCAACTTCTACAAGCCATTTTTCAAAGAAAAAAATAAGAGAAAAAGGATTAAAACCAGGAAAAAAAGAAGGAAGCTACATAGAAGGAAAGAACGAAAAACAACATTAAAATTAAGTATTCATTTGTAACAACATACTTAAATGCCGAATGTTGTCCTCGTTGTTTTGCTACCCTTTCCAATACTAATACATCCTTTCCATGCTCCTGCAACCTTAATGTATTTGCTTCAACATCCCGAAGGATACGGTTAAAGTGCTCCTTATCCACACGCAGTAGGTGACAGTTATTTTCTTTTAGTACTATTGTAGCAGCTCTATAAAATTTAATATAATTGTTTTATTAAGTTTCTTACTGTATTTTTTTTTAAATTTTATAAATAAACTTAGGTGAATTGAGAATATTTAGTCTTTGAAAAAATATAACAATATTCGTTGTGACTCATAATAAGCATTATATTATTTAATAATTACAAAAACTATCATTTTCTTCTGCATATTCATCAAGTGAAGTTTATCCTGTATCGGTATCGAATCGATTGATTTTAACATAATTTGTCGACTTTCCGACATTGAAAACACACAAAACGACCACCACTTACCTACAACATTATGTCGATGATAATGATGTTTGGTTTATAAATTCGTAATTATCAGCAATTTTCCATTAAACTACTCCGCAGAAATTAAAACAGACATTCATTCATTCATTTTTAAAAATATTAAAAACAAATATCGTTTCAGGACATTTTGTCCTTTCAGCTTATCGAAAATTGATGAGGTAAGTAAAGTGGATATTGCTTGCAATCGAATAAATGAATCCACTATATCAGGAATGGCGGATGATTGCAAATCGATTTAAAAAGCATTTCTACTCATATTCAATTATAAATATTTTTTTATTGGTTTTCCGCTGACCAATTGCAAGTTGTATGTGGATTAATTGGCTTAATTATTTTTCTTTATGAATTTTAATTTCAATTTGCACAGAGAGCGTTTATTGAAAAAACTTCTTCAATGACTGCTTCATTGACAACATGTTTTGCACGACAGAGCAGTTTTTTGGTGTTAATATTGATTTTCAAAGAAAAAAAATCATTACATTTCAAAATTGAATTTAAAGTTTTAAGGCCAAAGCAAAATTTAATTAAGTTGACTAGATTTTGTCGATTTATTCATTTTAATGTCACGAATGTCACAAACACCTTTCAGTTTCGTATAAAAAATTCTAAAATTTAGTACCCATCATGACCTTTTAACGGACCATTAATTCTTTGGCGGGTTGAAATCGTAGAGTCATATGGGGCGGCTGTTGCTCAAAATTTAGCACTCTCACAAGCCAATCAAAAATTGAAACCTTGGCAAATATTTGAGCATGTCATTTCAACAATCATTTAAAACTCAAATTTTCGAATGCATAATTTGTCAATTTTGCTACTCCAAAGGATAGTGATTTGTTAAATTCATACGGTCGTTTCATCTGCTATTTATTAAATTCATTACTAATGTTTGGAAAAGGCATTAATATTATTCATAGCAAATTTTCTCATACGAAAAAGAATACATAAGATTGAGCTACATTGGCAACAATTGCAACTAACTTTAAAGACAATTTTTGCAATATTAATTCTTTTGTGACAAACTATTTCATTCCAGCTCTTTCTAACCAAATTTACGCCTTAAGTGGGTGTGTCATACATACAAAAAGCCTTTAATAGTTTCTTTTCATTACAGTAATACAAGCGGATTATTATGAACTTTAGATATAATCATGTTTTTGATTAGCATACGCTATAATTTTTACAAGTCTTTTTCTCATTTTATTTATAAAGTAGGCGTCCACAACGCCCAGAAATAAAATAGAATTACATTAATTTTTGTATCCATTGTTCGCCACGCCCAAAGTTAAGTTTGTATCGACAAAACAATACCATTACACTACGGGATTAGTGACAAACAAATTAAGGCTTAAATAATATTTAATTTTGAATGAAAATGGCGACTGTGGATTCAATTTTGGTCGCAAAATTATTAAACTACTCCCTGGAACGTGACCAAGGACATGTACACATTTTCAATTTTGTAGCTTCAAAACTGGAACCGATAGAGTTAGTAGCAAAACATTAGAAAAGTAATGCAAATTTGGACTTTTATCGAAAACGCCCCTTTAAAACAGGTCGTGTATTAAAGATATGTTTAATGTTTGTACAAACATTAAACATTAACCAAGTTTTGATTCTAAGTCATTTTTTCATCATTTATTTCAAAGATAACATCTTGATAGAGTCGGTTTTTAAGGAATTTTAAACTATTTTATGAAAAAAAGCCCTTGAAGTAGGCGTAGAGGGAAATTTTGAACAACCAACTTTCTTACAAATAGTTTTTATGTTATGTACAAAAAAAGTTTAAATTAAATTTGGGTATGAAAAGTTGGCGTACAAAATTTAAAAAAATTAGTATATTTGAAATATGTTTGTGTATGCAACTGTGAAGTTCAATTCATCAATTTCAATTCATCCCTTTTCATGTGAAGTTATAAAGGATAAAAGGAAGATTGAGATTTTTTACACAAAACTCACTGTCACCATCTACAACTATAATCACATGTGTTAAATAGTGTTTGAACTAATCATGGTTCACAAAGGCTTACAAATACAAATGGCTCAATATTTTTCGTTAATTTTTTTTTTGTATTCCTGGAAAAACCAATCCCCTTACTGCAAATTGAAAAGGTTGGGATAGGGTAAGAAATCGTCTCCAAAAAAATCTCTTCTTTTGGTGAAATTAATTGTTCAAAGCCACCGAAAACTGTTTTGAATGTTCAGGAAATACACTCTTGATGCATTTTAAATTATCTACAAACGTTTAGTATCTTAAAGTCTATAAAACATTTTATTTTATAATAAGGATAGGTATCCTTTTCCTGAAAATTGTGATTTCCTAAATGTATCCCAGTTTAATTTATTTTGACACAAATAATAAACACTCACCTTGGTGCGTCGTTTATCAGAGCGAGTTTACCAAAATCATCACCAGTCTTGAGTGTTGCTACTGTTCCCTTGCCATGAATGACAACATCAACGGATCCCTTCAACAGTATATACCAGGATCGTCCTTCGTCACCTTGATTAAATACTGGAACACAAAAAAAAAGAGACACAAAAATTTATTGCGATGTCACGAGACAAAGTTTTAAATTAAAATTCGTCGATATACATTATTGTCCTCGCAACAAAAGAGTCATCAAGGAGGTGTTAAAGGATTTGTTTGCATGGAATTTACTCGAACTAAAAGTGAAAGGAAATGCTAACAAAAATCAAAATAAATAACAGCCATGATTCGTCGGGTTGAGCAGACTATCTTTAAAAACTTAGATTCCAATTAAAATAAAGGAGTAGTAGTAAGAGTGACAAAGGATAAAATACCTACTCTTATAATCGACCATTTTATTTGCTTGAGGTTAAAAAAGTTTCTTATAAAGCTCGTTCCTGCTAACGGTTCTCACAAAGAAACATTGGATGTTCTCCATTTTCTTTGAGTTTCCTGTCATATTGGTATTGGGTGTACTGTACTTATTAATACTTGTAGTCAAGTTTTTCTTGTAAGTACAAGCGAATCTGCGGTAGATGGGCTTCATTAATAAATGTCAAAGAAGTTTTTATAACCTCTGGCAATTTCAAAGTGTTAGTAGCGTGGTAATAATAATAATTAGAAACATAAAAGTTATATGGATAAAATTGCAGGGATGTGAATTGTGTGGGTAGAGATGTAGAGAGGGTTATTAAGATTCGTGGAGAGCTATTTAAAATCGTTAATGATTACGTTTAGTTATAAATTGTGGGAAAAAACAAGTTAGAACTAAACTAAATTTAATTTAAAAACCTATAGTAGGTGAGTCGCTTACTTCTGGCATTAACGTAAGTATCACGTCACCAAACAGTGTAATACAAATTATTATCATAAAGAGTATCAGAAAAATATTTAATTTGACTGAATTTCAAGGAATTTATTTATTAACGTTATAAACATAAACATTATTTAAACTCAAGTAAAATGTAGGGAATTGCCTTTTTAAATAAAAACATATATTTTTAGTCAGTTAGTATAAAGATGGAATTTTGTTACTTCGTTAAACAACAGTTAATCTCACGCACAACATGAAAATAGATATTGAAATGAAGCATCCTCAAATGAGTGGTTTAATATGGCGTTGTTTATTAAACCACGCTGCACAGAAACCAGTGGGTATATGTACATTTTATTTTCACAATGACTTGGCGATAAAATCAACCACAGGCAAGAAAATAAGCTAATGGTTGTTGTTGCAATTCAAAGGAAGTCTGATGCATTGTTTATGTGGGACACACATTATCGATCATGCCTGATGGATTTTGACTGAATTCGGTTTTGAATGATAATGTGTAAATCTGACTGATAGTTCGTCGATCAGAAATGGATAACCGCAAAATTTTTTGGTAATGGAATGACAGTCAGGGACTGCTTGATGACTTGTTCGATAATGTGTACTAAAAAAAAGGTCAAACATCAGAAAAACAAAAAAACAACAAGCGAAAAGATTTACTAATAAAAATGGAGTCTATAAAGTATTGAAAACAGTAGGAAAAGTTTCTGATGCTTCAGCTAGAATAAAGACCTGAGACATGGAAACTTTAAAACGTCAATTGGAACGATGCGAATTCAATAAATTACACTAAATAAAATTATATTAAATTTAACTAATGGTATAAGAAAACAATAAATTATGAGTTTTAGGGGCGCAGAACCTCAGCTGGTTATGACATTAAACCCTAGCTTGTTGGTGTTTTGATGACAGCGCTTTTTAACTTAATATATACTTAATTATTCATAAATTGTTTTAACAATATCCCTCAGGCGGCATTGTTGTCCACTAATTCCCAAATCATATGTCACACGAAAACACAATTTATATATTTAGCCTCTATAAATTGTGTTATATTATAAATTTGCATTTTCAGAATTCAAAAGCAAGCATTATCAATTAATTTGATTTATAATCCTAGCTTTAAATATAATTATTTATCTAAATTTTAAATTGTACATAAGACCACCGCTTGCACCCAACCGCTCTCTATGGCAGTTGCACAATATATTTCTAGACTCTACGCTTGTTTAACTTAAAAAAAAAAAAAAAAATAAGGGTAAAAGCAATGTCCATGTTGCGCGAGCGACAAATTCAAACCAACAGCCACTAATCCAATAACATCGGTTAGCCTATGGTCCAGTGCTCCAACAAAGATTGTGTCCCAGCAATTTGCCATCCAGCAGAGCGAACATGGAAAATAATTGAATGAACCCACACCGTATTCGTATACTGAAAATTCAATTAACCAAAATATTCAGCGAAAATGGATATAAAATGTCCTTTAGGACGACAGCAAAAACTATAACGTACTCCAGAATATTTACTGAAAGCGTAGCATGGAGTAGAGAGTAGACCAACTAAACGGTTCACTAAGTTTTTAATTTAAACACTTTCATCGAAACACAGATCCGCAGTCATTTGTATCTGACTGGGGATTGGACTTAGTTTCCATGAATATAGTTTTTCCGGTTTTTTTGTGACAATGCTGTGTTGATGTTTTTAACTTCTTATTCAATTTTGTGTGTCATATCGATATTAATAAATTTAATTTTAAAATATTGTCCTTGTGATATGTAACTAAGCAATCTCTAAGAAGGCACCAAAACACAACGTGGAACGTCTATTTCCGCTGGGTGTAAGGTCATTTGAACTTCCCGAAAGATTTTGAACTACTTGAAAAGAATATTTTGGAGAGAAAATATCATTAAATTGCACTGCTTTTATTTAATTTGAACCAAAATGCCGAGGTCAAGGAGTAGATAGACGGGAAAAGGTCAGCTAAATGTTCTGTTTTAAAATTGTTGTTTGTTCCCTAAAAAAATGCCAACAAAACTGCTTGTCAATATTCTCATCAGCATAAGAAAAAAATAACCTCAGATCTTGTTTTTATTTCTATTAAGACGTTGACGTGGCTGAGGACATTTTAAATGGTGATGTAATTTTCTTCTCACAATGTTTTTATATATAAAAAAAAAATAATTTTCGCACAGCACTGTAAATCTCCAATAGAATTTCACTTTAAAATATACTTACAAATTGTTCCTGCTTGTGCATGTGACTCGAATACGATTATAGATGCCAACTCCCTCTTGATGCTTGTCGAGAGATGTGATAGTGCTGCGATGTGTAAAAGTTCTTCAAATACCAGCTCCAATTCCTCAGGACTACGTTCGTGAGAACTACAAAATAAAAAAAAGCAAGACTAAAATATTTTAGTACAAGAAAATGTCTAAACATATCTATAAAATTATTCAAAATATTCGCAACACAAGCATCAGCATCTCTGCCAGGAGCACAGGACTAATAACTAATATCAATATAGGAGCTCGAAGAAGTTTAATGTACGATGGATATATTTTCTAAGGATATTCCAACAAGTACCTACATTTTGAAAGAAGGTCCTTCTATCCACCTTTACATACATTGTGAATACAGCAGCAGAAGATAAGAGGAAATCTGAAAGTTCATCTTCATGAAGGATGCTGATTCCTGGAAGCACCAGTGTATGCCAAAGAATCAACAAATGATGCTCCGAAGATGTATTAAAGTTTGTCTGGCAAAAGAAGAGATTGCTTTGCGATGTTAAGCTCCACATACAACATGACATGATGGCAGATGTTGTGTGCAGAGTGCATGTGGGTAAGATAATTGGATGCATCCTGTGTATACAGATAAAGTTCGGAAGTACCCACTTTTATTTTGTTGTGAAGTTGTTTGAGATTTCAAAATTATAATCTTTAAACATCTTAGAATGCAAATGCATAGATATATAGAAGGATTTCAATAGAATGAAAATGCATCTCAGTTATTGCAAAAGTTTAGATGAAGCTTAGTTAATTATGATTTGGCGAAAAATGAGCATATACTTTCAACTTGCAAGTTAAGTGAAGTCAGATTGGAATATGCTAACTTAATTTTTAATGGGTTCGTTATGATCGCACATCACACATGATCAAATAAGGAATGTTGAGAAACCAAGCGACATAGAAATATAAGCTAGAGTATCTAACAAAATCTTAAATTAAGATCAAAAAACATTTTCCTGAACTTAGGGAGCAGAAGAAAATTGAACTAGTTAATTGATCGCATGAAATAATGCAAGAAAACTTTACACCAGAATACCAACGAAACATGTGAGGATTAAAAAAACAACGGAATTCAAATAATTGTTTTCATTGATTGGCAGGCTGGTACCTACTGTTTTTGGATAAAACAGAATGGATTCCAAGTTTAAAGAATAGCAATGGTCTGTAAGCTATACATTCTTGGATGCATTTACATAAAAGTCTTCGATAATTTGTCATCGACTTCTTCTCCAATCTGTCCAAACTATTCAATCCCGCGTATTCGTTATAAATTTTCATATTTTTGAAAATGTAGCAAAGCCAAGAAAACGATGTAAAACAATCAGATCAAGACAAATATTTATAAAAGACTAGTTGGTTATTGTTGGTTCATTGGTGATATGAAATTATGTCCTACCAAACAGTGGAACTAATCCTAACACCATTATTTTTAAGAAATTATGATTATTGTACTTTAAATTTGTATAGTATTGGATGGAGAAAATATGTGAATGTAGAGTACCGACAAATACTTCTCAAAATATCCGACTGTAAATTTTTTGTTGTTTTTAACTGTTACCATAGTTTGAATTAATTCTGGTAATCCATAAGGCTCTCTTCCGTTTCCCTGTTAATATCTTATCCACTAAATTGTTTTGCTGACGGTAGATCCCTTGATTTTTCATATAAGTGGCCAAATTCCCGAATTTTTTTTTGGAAACAGCTAATAAAATCTGATTTTTGTATCGTTAAAGATATAAATATTTTATTGATTTTTCTGGGCTAAATGTCGATAGTCAATAAAAGATGTTATTCCATTGCTACGTTTCGAGGATGTTTTTAACGGGAACGGTACGAATCGTCGACAAAAAAATGTCGACTGGACAAAATACATATTTCATCGACTGTCAAAATGTCGACTAATGTTTAATCGACAGAAAAGAAAGTTGAACATTTAAAATCCGGACTATGAAAATGTCGATTGAAAAGTGTCTGTAGAAATGTCAACTTTGTAATGATACAAAATGTAGTTCTTTTGATTGCATCAACAGTTAAAATTTGTTTAAATCTACATTTTAAAATTGGCAAATAACACGTATATACTTTTCATCAGGCCTTTATTTATTAATAACAAAAGATAAAAGGTAATACAAAAATATAATTATTTACTAAACATTTTTAAAAATGTGATGTCAAAATTATTTACAATAAGGAAAACAGGTAATATTTTGTATAGTTTAACATTTTATACACGTAGTGGCAAAAATAACTAAAATCTTTATTCTATCGGTATTCCTATAAATAATCCTCCAGGCTATAGCGAAATACCCTGCTTCAGTTAAATGTATTTATATATAATTGAATGCAAATTGACCCAACTGTTATGTTACTGTCGATTGAACAAAATAAAGTCCATTAATAAATTCATACAAAGTTTTCCATTCACACTGAATTTTTGTTTGGCATCCTTCCTGGAATTTTAAAATTAGTTTTGCCATTTTTCTCAAGTGCAGCACCAATTTTATTTTGAAATCATGTGTCAAAAGTGAATAGACAGAGCGTAACACATGTATTTTTGCATATTACTATCGTCTACTTGGAATCATATAGTTATACAAGTATGTGCGCCTGTATTGTATCCAACTTCCTTGAATGCTTTTTGGAACAGAATAACCCGACGCATGTTTGATGCAAAAATATTCATGCAAATAGCTTGCAACACATATGCAACATTTTTACACGAAGCAAAAAATATTACTGGGAGCACAGGAAAAGAAGAAAATATTCCAATTTGCACTGCACAGCAAAAAAAAAAAAAAAAAAAAAAACTATCGTGCGGTAGTCATCTGAACCTGAACGCCATTACTTGTGTAAAAAGGATCAAATTGAGCCTGAACAACACCAAGATTCAAGACACAAAGTATACAAGAGTTTAAATTGTGTTTATCGCCTTACATATCGTAAAAGTATCTCATACTTTTAAAGGTCACCACTCACCATAGCTGAATTCTGAAGCATGTCCATTATTTCAATTTTTTAAGTATTGATTTTTCCGAGGGCATTTTGTTAAAATATAAACGGCGAATCTGAGGAAGCTAATTTATTAAATTCAGTGGAATAGGGTTTATTATATATAGTATTTAACTTGTATTTCGACCACTTTATAATCGTGCAATTATTTTAAAGGCTAATATGAAGTTAATTGGCATTGTATGTTACATTAAAGTCTTCTAGTACTTGGACTCCTTTGAATTTTTAACTTAAACACAGCTCGTTTTTCCTGTCAGAATGGCGAAAAGCAAGTATTTAAATATTATACTTAATTTTTTTGTTGGTGAAAATAACACGTCTTTCATACCTGACATTAGTATAAAATACAATTACAAACTTGTAGAGAATTTAATCATTTTTAAATGCAGTCTTCATGAAACACACTCACACCTTCAGGTATACCTGTTCTCTCATTTGGAATTCAACAATCGTTCAACACTCTCAAGGAAGCAAACCAAGCACAAACGAAAAAAAAAAATTCAACACAAAATTCCAGCTTACGGTTTTCTCAGAATCATGCGAAGTGTAGCATCTGGTCCCCGCTGGAAGAGTGTTCCTAATGCCTCACGAACATGGTCGTTAGATGCATTAACATCATCCGTTTGTGGTGCTCCGCCACTCGTGCCTTCCTCGTCAACACGAAATCGATACAAAAAACATTTATCCTTAAACGGTTGCTCTTTGTTCACTATTGAAAAAAAAAAAAAAAAAACATGGAAGAAAAGAAAAATATGTTAAAAAAGAAACATGAAAACTTTGTCAAAGAAAAAATATCCACAGGAAAAAGATATTCCATCATCGTATTCCAACTTTCATTGTGAAAGCTCAAAGTAGTATAAGCCGGATCCAATGAAATTGCAAAAAAAACAGAATTCAAATAGAAAAATAGAAAAACATTCATACCGTGTGTAAGGACTCCTTCTTCTAGCAAAGCTTGCCACATGCCCGCCGCCTGGGCTCTGGTATGTACAATCGGTGACAGATTCAATAACCAATCGACCAATTCAGTGCCAGGAGCACATTTCCTGATTAATTTGCCCGATACCTGTGTAACATTTTCAATTTGTAACTATTCTTTGGAAAGGAAACATGAAATGCAGCCGAAGGTAACTCAAAACTTACTTTTCTATCTTTCAAACAACTTGAGCTATCCGTGACCAATAGAGTTCTCAGTGCCCATCCCATGCGGGACATAGCAGGACTTGGTGACTAAAAATAAAGAATAAGATAAATTGCATTATTAGTAGAGCGACACGAAGAAGGATAACTTTGACAACACACAAAAAGGGGCACATGGTATGTGAAGAGTATGTCCGACAGGTGAGGATACATATAGTGTGCTATTTTGGAAAACAAGTATTACGCTATTATTCTATAGCTTTAAATATTTATGAGTAAAACAGATCCACCATTTTAGGACTGAATAACGTTACACATTGATTTATTTATTTGGACGACACATTTGGAAACTGGAAGGAAACAATTTATTGTTTTAAACATACTGACAAGGGTTGGTCACAAATTATGTAAAACGGTGAGGAAGGGGATTTAACATTCAGATGATTTATTACCGAGCGCTTGCTTAGTCCTGGACTAGACCCATCTTCAGGTTTTTCTGATTTTTCATTTTTTGAACCCTAAATATAAAACTAGTTAAGATATTTATGTGAAGTAAAAAATAAATAAAAAAGAGACACTTACTAAAGGGTAATACGTCCATAACATGCCCTATTTTTAAAGACCTATCTAGAACCTCTGCCTGCATAAATTGAAAGCTGGATTAATAAATAAGTTGAGCAACATGGGTTCAATTCACAAACACGTGATTTGTTCATCTTGATTCGATTCACCTTAGAGCTCCAATGATTCTGATCAAATTTGTTGAAAAGTGTCGTTTATTGAGGGTCGCATTGTGGGATATGCCATATGCACCACATCAAATGCGTCATTCTGACCAGGAATGTTAATTATAAAGCAGAAACGACATTTTTAAAACAAAATGAAGAATTTTGAGTTTCGTCATTAATCTTTTAGTAATTTTTGTTATGTCCAATATTTTGATAAAGCAATAAAATGGAACAATTTAAATATCATGCGTAGTCGTAGTTACACAGGGTGTCGCATCCTTCCACTGCAAAATCTTGAAAGGTGGTGTGCAGTACCTATGTGTCACTTCATTGGATTGCCTTAAGGAATTCTAGCACATCGGAGTGTTTGACGGAAGTACTCCATATTGTGTGTGTGCTCTAAATTTGATAACTCATTAATTTCGAGTCCACATGAAATAGTTTTTGCAAACTTCAGATTTTTATATCGGGATGGGTATAAAATAGGTATTTTATAACTCGCTGGTTTTTTCTCGCATTTTGTTATTTCGCTGCAGTCGATTCGCAATTTATTATTTTGCATATCAACAATTTGCATTTTGTTACTTCGGAGTTCTTATTTGGCAACATTTTTATTTCCCCCTGAAAGATTAACTCCCATTTATTATTTCGCGTTTTCTTATTTCGTTTTATTTTATTTGGCAAAATATCCTTCTATTTTTTTTTTATTTTCGCGCGAAATTTCATAACATGAGATAAAATTAAAGCCAAAAAAATAAGAGAAAAAAAAAACAAAATAATATTTTGCCAAATAAAATGAAGCGAAACTTAAAAAATAATGAAGAATATTTTTTTTATTTTGATGTAAAGGTATCTACAATAATATTGGGATCACGACGTGACAGAATCCAGAAAGGACAAAATCTATAGAAAAATAAAATGCACGACTGGGTCGCACGTACTTGCTCTGTTGGTGCAATAGTCCGATGAAAACAAACTTTTCGATCAATAAGAACAATAATTCATTTTTGAAAAATTTGGTAAAAACCAAAAAAATTTGGCTTAAACTGGAACTCGATATACGGGAGCTAACGTTAAGAAACCTTTAATGTTTAAAATTAAGACGTTATCTTTTGGGTGTTATAAATGATACAAATGTCCACTTATGGCCAAATTAATAATACTGTTAAAAGCAATTTCCGCTATTATCATGTATAGCCAAAAACTAAAAATGCAGTTTTGTTTGAAGTATTCTATGAATGTTACATACAAAGTTTCATAAAAATCGGGGGAGCTTTTTTTGAGTAAATTAGAAAAAATGAAAAAATTGGCCAAAATCTAGTGGCTCTTTGTATAGGAGCCACCATTTAAAAAAGAGAAACTGTAAAAAAATCAATGCCATATATTAAGCTGTTAGGAACTATACCAAACAAAGTTTGAGTAAATTCGATGCAACCGTTGACAACTTATGGCCATTTGAAAAAAAGCCGTTAAGAGCAGATCTCCGTTATTTGCATTTTTAGCCAAAAACTAAAAACGCAGTTCTCTTAAAAACACTAAAAGAATATAACACACAAAGTTTAATCAAAATCATTAGAGCCATTTTCGAGAAAATTAGAAAAAACCAAAAAAAGTTGGCTAAAACTCAACGGCTCGTTGTATGGAAGCCACCGTTTAGAAAGGCTTCAGTGAAAAATTTACTAAACTATCCTATAGACCACTATGAAAAACTATGTCAAACAAAGTTTGAGTTGATTCAATCAAGCCGTTGTGAACTTATGGCTATTTGAAAAAATGCCGGTAAAACCTGATTTTCGTTACGACCATTTGAGGCAAAAACAAAAAACGCAGTTTTGTTAGAAATGCTTAAAGTTAGCTAAATTTTAAATTTAATCAAAATCGTTAGAGCCGTTTTCGAGAAAATCCAAATTGAAAAAACCGTTACTTGAAAGGTACCAGTTTGAGCCGGGCTAAAACAAAATAAAAAAACCTCGACAATAGTTTTTCTTCAAACTGCTATATACCAAGTTTGAAGAAAATCCGTTAAGCCGTTTAGGCTGTAGCATGAAGTGAAAAAGCGCACATCCGCACATCCGCACAAACGCACAGCCGCACAGACAGACCGACGGACGGTATGGCGAAAACCACTTTTTTGGGCTTCTCTATCATCGTAATGTCATGTTTGAATAAAACCTCGATTTTTATTTCTGTACGAAACCAATACTTGCCCCTTAGAGCAAGTAAAAATATAGAAAGACGAAATCTAGAAGTAGTAAAAATCTAGAATGTATACAAATCTAGAAAGATGGATATCTAGAATAATCTAGAAAAAAAAGTGTTCTAGATTTTTTTAGATGAATTTAAAATCTAGAATTAGTTACAAATTTTAAAACATTGTCTCAAAAACTAATACTAATTCTAGATTTTGTCCATTCTAGATTTTTTTTCTCGATTTTTGGTTTTCGAGATTAAATTTTTCTGGATTTTGGGTTTTCTGGATTTTGGTAATTCTATATCTTTTTTTTCTAGATTTTTTGGCTCTAGATTTTTTTTTCTAGATATCGTGGTAAGCCCAATAATATTTTATTAAGACAAAGAAGCACATCCAAATAGATAAATCGATGAATCAACGGTGTGGCGAAATAACCATTTGCGAGGTAAGCAAAACTGAAAACATTATAAGCCAGTTAATAAAAATGCCAAACAAAAAAATGCGGAATAATGATTAAATCTTAATCTTGTTGGATATAGTTCACATTAGGGTTTTGTCAAAAATTCTATGTAAGTTGTACTAGAAAAATTTAAAAATTGCGTATTGACAAGGTTTCTTTCACTGTATGTCAACTGATGATTCCAAAGTGAGATTCAATTTTTGTTGGACTAAAGGCCATAAAAAGCTATTTTGAATCAATAATTCAACAGTCCATTATTAGTGCTGAGTCTTCTACTTGGTTGATTTTATTTTATTTTATTTATCAATGCAGTATATAGAGTTTGTATTAAGAAAACATTTAAAAAATGCGGAATAACTGATGCGAGTTAATATTTCAGCGAGATGTACGAAAGGCGAAATGTCAATTTGCCAAAAATGACTCTTTCAAAATAAATGAATAATATTAAGACATTCGCGAAATAGGTTATGGTTTGCGAAATAAAATTCGCGAATTTTTGGGCACCCGTATAAAATGTATCTTCGTTAAATTTTGTGTTTCTGCCATTGTAAGACACCCTGCTATACTGTTGTTAGAATGGTTTTTTTTTCGTGAAGAAAAGTGCAGACAAATTATTGTAAAATAGAGAAATGCCAACGTTTTATTTTTATAATAATTAAATTAAAAAAAAAAATAACTTTCGGGACAGCCCGTGCATGCATGGAAAGAACTTTTTATACTGTTAAATTAAATTGGCTTCAGACTTAGATTTCAGAATTTAAAGAATTGCATCCATAAAAGAGAGTAATATACAATATAGCCATATATGCATTTGATTCCAGGTTCCATTGTAATTTTTAAGAACAAGTGGATTAAAATCCAGATCAAATAATGCATGACAAAGAATATTTCTTAAAATCTTTTATGTCTTCTGTCCTTAAACAATATATAATCTCTTCGAGAATGTTTCTTGGAATACATTTTGTAAATGTATAAAGGTCCATCCAATATGTAGGTACCTTACTGTGGTTAAATGCATAAGCATTATATTTTCAAGAATTTCGTGTATGGTCATCACTCAGGATACTATGTTCGGAAATTTAATGCTGACGGTACATCATGCATGTGTCTTCAAATGAAAAGACGAAAATTCACACACAAGTGATAAGTTTTTGGAAAAAGCATTAGCATGAACAATGCATGAATGCTTGCATTGTGAAAAGATTAAAATAAAGAAGACTTTGACAGAGTAATTTTGTACATTTATGATTTCTGAGACACTTTGTACATCCTCCAGTAACATCAAATTCTCATGCACAAAGGTTTGATTTAATGTTTCTAAACTTTTAATCCTTTTTGTCTTCAAAACTTTTACTAAAACAAAGGCTTCCAAAAAAAAAATGTATTTGTCATCAATCAAAAGAACAAGTTGACTTTAAATACTATTTAAATTGAAGGAGAAAAAAAGGACATTTCATATAATATCAAAAGCAATAACAAAAAAAAGTCCTTTGGACTTTGTCAATAATTTATTTCCTGAAGAAGACCACTTGTGATCTCACCTGATTTACCGAATGCTATTAGAAACTATATGTATAAGAGCTAACTTATTTCTTAAATAGTTAATCAGCAACGAAGACAAATAGGTGTTGTCAAGAAGATGGTATTAACTTTTTCTCAGAAGAAACTCATTTCGGAATTCGTTTCTTCCAAGGCATCTCTCTGTTGTGTATTTCTGAAGAATAGATAATAAATCTTTAACTCATCCACTTTAACCGCATTAATAGATCATTTGCTATCAATTTGAGCTGCCACTCAAATAACTTGTATTTGAAAGCCTGAGTCAATTCAATTCGTAGATACTACATAGGTCATTGTATGTGTCAATCTTTTTTTTTCTTTTTGTGTCCCTAGATACAATTCACTCATCATTATTTCTAATACTTGTCAAATCATCTACCGGAAACTCGGTCCATGATGAAAGGACCTGAAATTTTGATGAGAAAAATACTATGCGTGTCAACCTTTGTAATTGCCTGTCCTACTTCCGTAAATTGAGGGCTTTTTTGACCTGAAAAGGAAAACCATCAAGGCATTTCTTAGTAATACCCATACCGGATTTTATTTTACAAAAAAAAAAAAGGATTGCCAATTTAGGAGGAAAGATTTTCCGATAAAGTCTTCTGCACCGATGTCAAAAAAGTTTTCATTTGGTTTCTTTTTTTGCTTTCTTGAGAGTTTATGTAAACTTGACCGGAAGTTAAAGAAAGAAAAAAATATAAAAATCTTAAACCCTAAAATTTCTCTGTGTCCTTGTCTTCTTTTTTATTCATAAAGTTCGCAATTACTCCTTCTTACCTCTGTAATTGGAAGTGCCGGATTGGGATGATCCGGACTTAATGGCCTTTTTGTTGGAGACGCTGGGGCTGCTGATATACCTGCACCGAAACCTGTAATGAATAAGGAGATAAAGTTTAGTTACGTGTTTTGCTATCTCTGGCAATTAAAGGATTATTATATGAAATTTCACAAAAAAAAGGACATTCTTGCTTCGTATCGTATTTATAGATCTTAAGAGACAGTCTGCTATTGATTTTATCAAAATCCTTATGCCCGAACAAAAACTACACACACAATTTGATTTTGATATCCTTTTAGGGGCCGAGAAGGAAGTCATCCGTTAATGTGCAAAGTACCGAGCTTAAGGCAATTCTATTTTTTTGCTCTCAGCTTTTATAGGACAAAAAGTGTGACAGGTGCTGTGAAAAATTACAGGATGATAATTTTATTTCTTGCTTCTTGTGGGTGAATGATGTTTTTGTGATTGTTTTTCTTCCTTTTTTTTATTCTAGGAAACATTTATAAACGGGAGGAGTGTGTGTGTTGGGATGACTTTTTTTTTCCTGTTTTGTAAACAGAAATGTATTACAAAATAAAAAAAAGTTTAAAATATGATTTGTGTGTGACATTTAAATTGTTTTTTATTAATTTGTGTTTCCATGTTTTTATGTTTCTTGATGAATTGAATATTTTGTCAAGACTTTCGAAATTACTAATTTGAAATTTTTTGGCCTAAGCAAGAAGATTTAGGCTTAATATCGATCACAAGAAAAGACAAGATGTAATGCTTAACTAGAAACTAGGAAAGACGAAACTATGTAGTAATAGGTAGTGTGGAGCATTCGCAAGTATTGAATTGGAGGCGACAAGAATGGGGTTGGCTGTTAATGAAGACAAACAAAAGTAGTGCAGAACATCATCACCAAAGGCTTAGACAAAACGTTACGATGGACAGATATATAACTTTGAAGTTTCTAAGTACTGTGTCTATTTGGATTCCATTATAACCTCTCAAAATTGCCAAGAGCCGTTTCTTCGGACTTAAAAGGCATATTAGTAGAAAAGTCCTATCTCAATATACCAAGACATTTTGCAGGACAATATTCATTTTGGTCCTGCTATATGGACCATGATACAATTGGATAAAAAGCGACTGGGGGTATTTTGAGTGATATTCACTCTTGCATGTATCAATAGAGTATGGAGGAGAAGATTCAATGAAGAACCGCACGCACTATACAGCGACATTGACGTGGTCAAAAAGCTGAAAATACAGCGGTTAAGATGGCTAGGGCATTTGGAGCATATTGACGAATAGTACTGGAAGATTCCACCTAAAGTGGTGCAATTAAGAAGAGGATGACCTCAACCAACTTGGCGTGCATTACTGAGGGCGAAACTGCCTAGAGACCAGACTAGAATTAATGGACTGTCTGTGCCTCCTTACCTTAAGTACGTAAATTAAAGGTATTTTCATAGTGGGGGAACCAACAAATTTAGTCAAATAAATTCTTAACTATGGCAGATACATCAGAGCTGGATAAATTAAATAAAATCTGCAACAAAAATGTCGTTTACAACAATCGCCCATTCTTTAAAGGGTGTTCACCATTTTGAAAAGTGCTTTTCAGCGAGTATTTCAGGAACAGTTCATTAGTTTTTTTTTTCTGTATAGGAATCAAATAAAATGCACGACTGGGTCTCACAAACACTAGATAATCGGTATACTTGCTTCATAGGAAATTTTATTAATCACTTGAAAAACACTAGTATAAACGTTATTTTTTTTTTTAGAAACGAAGTAAGCCATCTGATATTTTTTACTGTTTTGAGTTTTAATAAAAATAATCAAAATCGTTCCACCAGTTTTTTTCAAAAACCGGTGTTCTTAAACTTTTCGAACACATATTCCATTTTTTTTTTTTTTTTTTTAGTATAAAAAATTCTAGCACTTTTTTGTTTTTAACAGAAAAACAAAATTTAAAAACTATCAAGCCGTTTTTGAAAAAAACTTCTTTTCTTTTAAACTCAAAAAAAATTAGAATTGATATTAATTCGTCATCATCGAAATCCGTCAAGTGGTATACGAGAAAATCTGATTTCAAAAAACCGATCCTATGGGAGGTAAAATTTACACAAAAACACCATTTAGAAATATTTATCGAAATCGCAGGAGCCGTTTTTGAGAAAAACTTATTTTGCATTAAAAGCAGTATGGCAGGTACCGTTTGTTTTAGAGCTAGAATGCTGATTATTGAGGCTATAGGTTCCGATACAAACAGACAGACAGACGGACAGACAGACAGACGGACGGACGGAATTGTCGAACCCACTTTTTTCGACTTATCTATGTCACGTTTGATTGTCAGAAAAGTTTTACGAATGCATAACTTGCCTTTAGTACAATCGCAAGTAAAAAGTATGGAATTCGATTTTCTAAAAATTGACAAAAAGATGAACGCTAGAGGGCCGGTATTTAAAACTCGTTTTAATCTGTTAGCCATGTCTTGCAGTTACATAAATATTTACTAGTTTCTTATAGCATCATTGACTTCTATGACGAGCTGTTCTCTCTGAAAAATTGATGGTGCCTCTCAACTTAATAACCTTATGGAGCCAGCCAGCACCAAACCAGGATGTTCTGCATAAGGCGTGATAAAAAAAAGCATATTTTTCAAAAAATATGTAAGCTTTTTTGTTTGTTCAAATTATTAAGCTTATAAGCAATTATCTATCCAAAGGACAAATTCTTACGACCTACTCGTGTGAAATATTTTTTATCAAATATTGTTATTTCATCCTCGTTCACGGTGGCGTATACTTAACATCTTAAAAGCTGATTTCAATCACTCACATGTCATACTATACTCTTCTCTCAAATTATTCAAGAAATTATTTTCAAGACTTAAAAGTTAAATTAAATCATAATCCATTCTCTTTGTTTTTGATTAAAATAAAATCACCACGTCTCGCCGCGTCAGTACGATGGTGTGCGGTGCAAGGTGGTTCGGCGGGCGTTCGCACAGATTTTCTCATAAACGCCAAATCAGAACAGAATTCCAAAGATCGACCCACTAAGATACTATACATAATATACTCTCTCACGCTACACTCTGATGATGATGAATATTTGATGGCCTATATTTCCTGTGAAATAAAGTTGCTTGTTTTAGCAGAGCCAACCTTTAGATGCAAATCCAAATTATTAATTAGAATAAATTTATTTGAATTGTTCAAGAATGAAATCCCTGGTGAGCTTCTGTATAATATATTTGTGAGTTATGATTCACGTCGGGGATCCGAGAAATACAAAATAAACTTTAATGTGAGATAATTTAATGCAAATGAATACTAAGAACCAAAAAAAAAAAATTCAATTTGAAATAGATTTATATAAAATCACACCAAATATTGTATGATTTAGCGAAAAATCAAATATGCATAAATAATTTGAAATGAACGAGAAAATCACGCAATTATGAACTAAAGTAGGTCATGGTGGCAGCTGTTTATTATTCTGGATTTGATTTTCCGGGTTAATATGATGTGTCTATAAGAGAATAAGGAAGGACGCTAATTGATATTTGTGATTTATGGTTTCATAACATAAAATTTATTAAATTGATTTGCTCCATTTTCCGATTAAATGTATTTTTCTTGTAGAATCAATTGCGGAGTTGTTTAAAGTGCTGGATTTTGTTTGGACACTTTGCCCTGATCTAAAAAGTCTTTCTTTTTTAGATCAAGGTTTTTATTTTAAAGTTATCTGAACATTAATATCAAAAATGCATCACGCAAGTTAGTGAATTAGAACAACAAATTCGCTCTAAAGCTATTGTTAAAACATTATTGCTACACTATACCTGAACTGAAACTATAGTAAATCCTAGCTGTGAATTCTCTGCTTGAATGGATAAAATTAATTAAAAAAGCTTACAATATTGTACAATTAACGTACCTATTCGAAGTAGTTTTTTTTTGTATTTTTTATCATGTTTTGAACAGAGATTTTGAGAACCTTCGAAAAGACAATGTCGTGACAATTTCCGAGCCGGGGCTTAAAATTCAAATGCGACGATAGACCCATTAAGTGGAACTTATACTTGGAACAACTAGCTAACCAGTCAAGTCCCTAGATAATTGGTCTTCTGAGGACGCCTTCGAAGATTTATGAGAAGCTTGGTTAAAATTCAGTAAGTTTGGTCAACAAAAATAAAAATCTTAACACAATGAAAGAAATTACTTATCTTGGGTATTTATCTGAAAGTTTATCTGAAGTTTGCTCAATATTCAGCGACTAGACTGCAAAGTTTAAGCACATGTGAAATGAAACTTGATGATGACAAAAATAAAAATCTTAACACAATAAAAAAAGAAGAGAAATTGATGAAATCGCTAATCTCTTCGATGTTAACCCAAGTGTATTGGCTTGAGATTGTAATGAAGCTTTGGTAGGGTCTTCTGAGGTGGCCTATGATGCTTTATTGCAATGTGTGCTTGTATGTTCCCTATGGACTCCAAAACGGCTGCATGGATTTTGATGAAATTTTCAGAAAATCTATAATTAAGCCCAGCGATGTTTGATCGCGTCATTTCCCCAACAAATTTATGTAAAATTAAATGTTTTTTTATATTTTTTTCTTCGATTCAAATGATTGATCAGATTGTGATGAAACTTTTGATTTTCTGAGTACGCCTACGAAGGTTTGATATGGTTTGCAACAAATGCATTTTTAGTTCACTTTGTCAAATTACTAACAAATCTTAAAAATTGTCAGCCATTGGAATTCAGTCGATAAAATAACGGTATCGACGAACATGCGTGTTCATTCGCTGCAAGACCCGTCATTCTTACCACAGCTTTTGGATATCGGGATTCGGGAATGTCAAAATTCGAGTTGGTGTGGTCAACAATAACGAGATTTCATCCCCGCCGAACTTCTGGCAAATAAATAAATTGTTGGCACAACAGCTCCAAGCGGGGCCGGGGCCTGTGACTTACACTCTCAACCACTCCTGTGTGTGCGTTGATATTCTGCAGGAATGGAAGGGACCTACAATTTACCGCCGAATCCGAACGGCTAACAGAGAAGCACTTTCCATGACATTAATTACTCTTGGAGGATTTGTCACTTCCTCGCAAGAGGCAGTACCCCCGAAAAAAAACTTAAGGTGGCAACGTCAGGGATCGAACCCTGAACCTTCGGCGTAGCAGTCTGACACACTAACCACTACGCCACGGGGTACTACCTTGCAAATGTAAACTCAATATTAAAGCCATCGTTGACAATGTATTATCAAATCTAACAAGTAACTACAACCTTCGGTTGTGCGAAGGTGCAATTTTGGCACCAAAAAATTATGATGTCAATAGGAATTATTAAAATATTTCAATTGACATTGGTAAAACTGAACACGATGGGAGACGGAGCTGCAATAGATGTCGAAAACGCTGAGTATGGAGCCTTTGAACAAATTTTAACTTAATTTAATTGAGCTAATAATTTGACACAATATTTATTGAATCTGAGGCGGTACGAAGTCCGCCGGGTCAGCTAGTATAATATATAAAAATGGATCGCAAAAATGCATGTTCCCTCATAACTTCCGAACGACTCGTCCAAAGTGGATAATTCTTCATTTTGTGTTATTTTTATTGTCAGGAGAAGGTTTGTATAAAAGAAAATTAAAAAAATTGGTTTGCCATGAATGCATTTTAAGTGCATTTTGTCAAATTAAGAACAAATCTTTTGGAATGATATTTTGAGGATGCCTACGAAGGCTTCTATGAAGATTGGTCAAAAATCGGTGAAGTAGTTTGTCAGAAAATCTATTTTTGGTGCATTTTGCCACAAATCTTCAAAATTGCCAAAAATTGGAGTGCATAGTTTTAACATAATAAAAATTAAATTTGATTTAGGTACTTCACTGGATTGCAATGCACCTTTAATATTTTGGAAAGGTGGGTGAATAGGGAAAATAAAAGTGTTTTCGACATTGAATTAAATGCGTCGCGGGGCTTTTTGCCTTTTACATCGTGCATCAAAAAGCACTTCAATATTCAGCAGAATATTTAACCAAACAATCTCTTTGTGCTAGCATTGAAACGCATGCTGGGTAATTTTTTTTTTTGGATTTGTATTGAACCAGGTAAACAAATTTTTAGCCGGGAGGCTGTACGAAGTTTGTGTTTTTCGCCTGGAGAAATGTTAGTTGCGTGTTTGAGAGCCTGCAAACTGTCGGCACTATTTGTTTTCTCTCCGGATGGAAAAATAAAATGCACGGCTGGGTCGCACAAGCTTGCTCTAGCGTGTGACAGTGGTCTTGTGGCTTGAGATTTTGATAAAAATAAATTTTTCGCAACTCTTAAAATATATGCCATTTTATTCTTTGGATAAATTTCAATTTATAGGCGCAAAATTATTTGACTCGAGCGAAGCCGCTTGTAAAAGCTAGTTGCATATAAATCGGTTTTAATTTTGTGAAATTTATTTTCAAAAACGATGCATATTTAATGTTTTTAAGTCTCCATACAAGCGACATTTAAATTACAGAACTGTGTTTTGATGAAGATAAGATCGTTAAGCAAAAATAATAATTTTAATAAAATTTGAGTTCTCTGTGGAATCGAGTATTTTAAAGAAACAAGCAACCGTTACCGTGACTGTTCGAAATAAAAACAAAAAATACTTTTAACTCACACAATGTCAGATACATTTCAGTTTTGTTTGGTTTTCCCACTTTTTTGTTTTGTTAACGATGTTTTGAGTTCAAGTTGAAAACTAGAAATAACTAACTAGCAAGAAATAAAAATGTTTTCTTGACACTAATCTTTGTATAAACATTACACTCACTTCAAGTTTACTTCGTTGTATTTCTGAAATATATTTGTATCTGTTGATAAATTTATTTATTATTATTTACTTACCATTTTTCAGTTTGCAGTTTGTGATTATATCATTCATCAATTCTTTGTTTTTCTGCAACGAAAGAAAAAAACGAAACAGAAAAGAAAATATTAGTATCGGTGTGATATATGTATCTTAAAGTTAAGATAACATTTCTACAGTTGTAATGATTTACTGCGAGCCATAAAAATTTATAAACTAATGGACTTTAAGAATGCAAAAAGGTAGTTTTATTTATTTAATAATATTAGGAACACCACAACACTTACACGAACGACGACAGTTTGACTGCCATCATGTTCAGATTCAATTTTTGAAAACTTCATGAGCACACACGCTTGAGCTTCGCTGCCGTAAGCAACTTGCTGGGACCATCGCTTGATGGTCGAAGATTTATCCATAAAATCAATAACTGACAATAATTGCGATTACTATACTATGGAGTTGTATCTTTTACAAAGTTTGTTCTGGATCCGGATAAAAAACACCCACGACGGCAGGTATAGATTAAAAATAATAAAAACAAGTCAGTTAATCGACGGCGACACGCCAAGTTTCCATATATGACTTCACTATGCGCGCGTTCTTGACACGTTCCCACACAAACACCTGAACAATTATTGTAGCCAACAGCAATATGAGTGTTGAATTTGTTCCATGTTGGGCTTATCAATAGCTTGAAGGTGCTTGGAGCCGATATGACATGCTACTTATTGAAGGTGGCGCAATATCAAGAGAGTAATTAAATCAATTTGATTGAAAAAATGTTCTACGGTATGGGGTTGGAGACTCACAGAACAGGGGTGGAATATGAGTACTAAGGTGCCTTAGACTAATTAATTAAGTTCAAAAATCTTATGACATTCAAAAAGAATTATTTCTTCTTAAAAATTTGAATTTGAAAATACCTCGAACTTGAAGTATTCACAGTCTTTTTCAATATTTTGTCTATGTATGACAAAAAAACTTTTGAAAAATCGTCCTAAAAAAAAGTAAAAAAACCTATTCCTCCAATTGGCTTTTAATTTGCAATTACTTGAGCAGTATAGATGACATTTGTGTAAGGAAACAATTGACAGAATATTCAAGCATGACCTTACTGTGATTGAAGAGTCAAAAACGCTTAAGTGAATGTTGCAAGTTGTTCGAACTTAGAACTAAATGTTTATTTAGTAATCTCCACGAGAATTTTTAGAATACGTATTTTAGATCCGAAACGTCCGTCCTGCTAAAAGGACTTTTTTGTATTATATGTATTTGATACCTATCTCTAGTATTTACTTCTTTAAGTCCCTACAGCCCGAACGGATTGGAAAATTTTCCAGAGGTACATAAAATTTTTCGGACATTATACGAATATTTTAAGGAAAATTGAGTTTTATTTCAAAAATATAAGTATGCCTTTTATATAACCATAAAATCTCGTAAACTGCTTTAAAGATTTTTATTAAATCAAATATGTGTTTTTAATTTTATTTTCAAAACTTTTAAACCTACAAAGGTAGGTTACTCAATTAGAACCTTGCCTTGTGAGAAACAAAACTTAAAGTTTTAATTATAAATACGAGATTTTGATGATTCAATATTTTGTGTTTACATTATAAAATTGACTCTCGACTGTGTGTGCGTTGATAATCTTCAGAAATGGAAGGGACCTACAATTTACAGCCGAATCCGAACGACTAGCAGAGGATAACTTTTTCATGACAAGGCTCTTACTTTTAGATATTTTTTATATGCTCACAAAAAAAAACTCAGGTGGAGTCGGGGATCGAATCCAGAACCTTCAAAGTGGCAGTCCAATTACCAAATTAAAATTATTGAAAACAAAATTGTAACATATTGGACATAAATTAATATTTCGCGCTCAGTGTCTCTTTGGCTTTGTTGATGCTTTTAAATCCGCCCGGTGTCCGATAACGCCTTTAAAGATATGTGATGCCTTTTGCAGAGAGGTAACCAGTCCCCAAAGTGTTCCTGTTGTAGGAAGTTTTAGATTTTTTCCTTTTTTTGTGTGTATCGAACGGCTAAATAAAATCGGTTCAGAATGTTATCGGCTATAGGCCTTGGCTTCTCTTGGTGATATTGTGCCAGCAAATTGAAAATTTTCTTAGCCCGAAGATATGTTTATCAAGGCCTTGAATGTCATTTTTGAGATAATATACCAAATTGCTAACACTTTTGTTATTTTTATCTCCTCATATCGAATATGACGTCGTGTGAATGTGTGTAGTGGGATGGTATAGCCATTGTATTTACATTTTTATAGTAATTTCATGGAACATTTTATTTTAGTTCTGAACGTCGTCAATGGCGGCGCTAGTTGTATTACCTACTTTACATATATTGTTGTTTTTGCTTCACATGGAGTTTAGATAAAAACCACTCAAATTTCTCTCCAATTCAAGCTTGTGAACGTCGTCGCTAGATGCCGCAGAAAACGTTCTGCTTCTTGGGAATACTATAAAATGTAAATACAATGGTATAGCCATTGTAGTTATATATATTTGTTGAGTTATTTCATGGAACATGTTTTTTTTTTTAGTTGTGAACGTCGTCAATGGCAGCGCTAACTGTCTTATCTACTTTACATCTAATGTCTACCATTTTGGTTCTTGCTTCCCATGGCAATCTAGACAAAAACCACTCCTAACTCTCCAATCATGTGTTTGTGAACTTTGTCCATAGATGGCGCACCAAACATTCCGCTTGTTCCGCTTATTAGTAGTACTATAGTTTATAAATACAATGGCATAGCCATTGTATACATATATAAACTATAGTACTACCACTTGGCATAGCCATTGTATATACAAACTATAGTACTACCACTTGAGGTGCGCCATCTATCGTCGAAAAACTAAGCTCTAGAATACCATGGGAAGCAACAACAACAATTAAAATGGTGGAAATTGTTGTTGTTGCTTCCCATGGTATTCTAGAGCTTAGTTTTTCGTCGATAGATGGCGTACCTCAAGTGGGAATACTATAGTTTATATATGCAATGGCATAGCTTCACCAGTGTTAACGAACTTTGGTGAGAGCATTGTGAAGGAGCTTATAGAGAAACGCAGATAGCCGACATCATTCCTGACCATATTTGTTCGCGTTTGATTCTTCTTTGTTAATATTCAAATATGATGTCAATTTATACAAAACTTGAATTAAAAGGACCAATTAAACTTCAAGTTTTTGGGTTAATTTTAAAATAAATCAAAAATGGCAAAATGAATATAAAACTCAACATGAGACAACAGGGTTATCGACACTACCATCAAACAGACTCATTCTTTTAAAATTTCCCCTTCTCTTTCATGTTCCCCGTCAGCAAAATAAAAATAAAAATGGTTATGAGTTATTATAATGACCTGACTCATTGCTCGTACACATTTAAAGCCACATTAATTGACCTCTTGAATTTCCATAATAAAACCACAAAACAAACCCTCAGCTAACATCCTGTCTTGCATGACATTCTATTATTTATTAATGGTTTCGGTTGAATGCCATATAAACTCTGCTGTCACCGCCATGAGCTACCTAATTTATCCCTTAATTTGTCATTTAACGCCAAGGCTTATGTTATACAACTTTTCACCTCTGAAAACTCTTTTTTTTTGAATTGAAAACGGAAACTTTATTCAAATCGGCTTTTCGCAATTTGTATGAATAAAACGCGCTGCACTGTGGTACTGTTCACGAAGCTTAATTAGCCAACTAAACCACTTTTCATAACAGAAATGAGAAAACCGCAAAATGCTTTGTTCGGAGAAGAACTTGGACTAAATGACATTTTAGCGGCAAGTAATTATGAGAGGCTAGCAATGTTGCTGACATTAATTCTAAAAGCAGGACACGGAAATTGCATAACCTCATTGTTTTGTAAAATATTGTGGCGATATTTTGTTACCCAGACATGGCAGTTGGTACATTGTTATGAACTTGAAAACTTCATTGTTATAGGTATAGATCTGTAGTTATGGTGTAAAGGACATTTGATATATAAAAAAAAAACTGATTTGCCAAACAACAAATCTATTTATTTTAAATTGGCCATTTTCAGTCTCCGCCGCGCCGCCATCGCCATCGCCAGCCGCCGAATAAACTCAATATCGTTTGTCTAGTCTAGTCGGGTATTTCCCAATATAATTTTCACAATTTCACGGTCATCTATTTTTCCAAGTCGATAGATATAGCTTGCTCACACCACACACCACCCAAACCCAAGTCGAGATAAGATTAAGTAACATGCCAAGTAGATAGAGCCAACAAAGTCATTTGCATAAACAGTAATGATCTGGCAAAATATGAAAGTATCTTATGGCGATGGCGCGTCCTAACGAGCCGGCTCTGTATCTTTATCTTAGATCTCTTGGGTGGTGGTGTTTATCTATTTAAATTGCTTTTTGTTGTGTGTTTTTTTTTTTTTCGTTATCGACGATCTCAATTAGAGTCGTTTCGCACCTTCTTAAACGAATGCCTTCCCCCCCTCCTTAGCACAATGGTGATTCTATTATCTTTTGAATATACTGAGAGAGTATTTTTTGTCCGCTGAATGTCATTACCAGGGCTGGCTGGATAGAGGGTTGTTGATGGTGACGAGGGTTAACGTTTATTAAGTTAAGCGTAAATATAAACGAAGTTAATGGTTTGAATTTTTTTTTTTAGATAATTATTAATATCAGCTGAATCGTGACTTGTTTTTAATATTGCAGTTCTCGGAAGGCGAAGGGAGTAGAATATTTGGAACATCCCAAAAGTAGATGGATACTATTTAAAAGATTCTTTTATTTCAGTTAAAAGACTTACACAATTTTCGGAAGGATTTAATTAAGATGACTCAAAGGGGTTTGTTATGTGTCTTTGCTAACAATGTAGTAGTTTGATCGGATTTTAAAGAGAATCTAATGCTCAAGAACATAGCTCATTCAAACTGAGATTGAAATGTTTTTAATTAATAAACCAAAACATATTGATTAACCTACACCAGGGCCGCATTGACTGATTTTTGACTTGCTGGGATGGATGCTTTTACAAAGAGTTGTAACGAAGTGTTACACTTTCCGCCATCCGACCGACTTAAATTTACCGCCGCCGGCATATTGAGAAGAATTTCTATCAACGACCAGCAACAATAACAACAACTTCATACAACCAGCACGGGACCTTTAGCTTCATCAAATCTACCAGCCACCCACCGCCTACCAAACCGTCACCAGCAATAGACACACAGCACACCAAACATCGGGACGTCACATTTAGATTTAAATTATTATTATATTATATTTCATTCATTTCTTTTTAATTCACACTCAGTTCTTTCATAAAATATTACTAGTAGAGGCCAGGAATATGCCAGAATTCGAAGCTTACATACCCGTTAAACTTCCTGGTTTCCGACCTGATTAATTTAGTAATTAAAATCACTTCAGATAGCATAATTGGTTGTACTTGTGCACCTTTTATAGCATATCTTTTTGATATTAAAAGTAGTTAGTTGGTATTCGGTGCAATCACGCACTCCCTGCTTACTCCGGTAAGATCGTGGGCTGGTATTCGGTGCAAGCACGCACTCCCTGCTTACTTCGGAAAGATTGTGGGCTGGTATTCGGTGCAATCACGCACTCCCTGCTTACTCCAGTAAGATTGTGGGCAACTTATATATTATTCTTTTCTTTTATACGAAATACCATGTTATTAATATTAAGATCAAGTGAATTATAATATTATCCGCTAAGAACATTTAAATGTAGTACATTGTTAGATTTAAACACCTTTTATTTGTAATAAAGATTTTTTTTTCATCAACAGAGTTCTTTCTTCTTAACCCGAGTTTTACTTGCTTTCTTCGGGAAAACCCTGGACTACGACGAGCTTACCTCAGCCTTAGAAAAAAAAAGCATCACAGAGTATTTTTTGTCATTAAACAATATTGAGTTAAGGTTTTTACCAAAGCAGTCGTGATACATTGGACGAAGTCACGCATATTCGCACCTTGCTAAAAGAGTTTAGGTCTATGCAAAGTTTCTTTCGGATTTGAAGAATCTAATGGTGAAATTTCAGCAGTGAAATGACCTAGGGTTGAAAATGCAAGGGATACAATTCCGTGGTGAAATGTACGGGGGTGAATCGCTCGGCCACCCTTATAATCAAATCCAACCAATTTTCTTCGTACGCAACATAAACAGTATTTCCTAAAAAAGTTTTTTGTGTAAGGTTTACCAATACGCCCACTTAAAGGGGCGTGATTTTAAATGTATGAAAAAACTGATCGATTCAGCTGTGATCATAGGCATATTCTTAGGAAATGTCCTACAATTAAAGCTTAGCTAGCCAGTGATTTATATTTTTTTAACAAAGTTTAAGAACACGCCCTTTTTAAAGGGTTTCTGTTGGAAGTCTAAATCTGTATTGTTGTTCGCAGATTTTAATAATATCAAAAAATTGAGTATGTAATCCTTGGTTACGTACCAGCAACCGCCATCTATATATATAAAATTCAAAATTTGTGTGTGTTTACGCTATAGTCTCGAAAACTATGCACACAACCCCATTGAGTGCTAAAAGAAATGTATTCTACAAGTCATAATAAGGAAGGTTTATAGAGCAGTCCGATACCATTCCGATAGATGACGCAACAAATGCATTTTAAGTGTACTTTGTCAAATAACTAACAGATGTGAAATATCATCAGCAAGAAGACTGCAAAGTTTAACCACACGCAACCGCAAAATCGGACACTATTCGTCAGCGGAACAGTGCGACACCATCCGACAAAATAAAATTCGTATGAAATTTGGTCAAAATTCGGTAAGTTTGGTTTTGTTCTTTGGTAGGGTTTTCTGAGGACACTTGGTAAAAAATCGGCTAAAAGCCTAACAACCTAATACAAAAATCCGAAATAAAATATTTCATTCGTTCTTTCTTGGTCGTAAAAACGTACGCCGGGTAAGGCTAGTTTTATATCAAATCAATTTTTTCAAAATTCAAGTAATGTGTTGTTTTGTACTTTGAAATGAGTTGCTAGCTCAAAATTGTATGTGTAATTTGTACATTGCCAATGAAAAATTAAAATATTTCACCTTGTATTGCCTATTGGGCATTTTGATTTTATCGGCTTTTGAACATTCAATTACATTTTGGGTGTGTGAAAATTGGTTTGGTAAACATAAGTTATCTATCCAACCAATATAACTCATTTGAATGGTGAAGATTGAGACATATTACGTGTCTTAATTTCTCTATTATCAGAGCCATAATTGATAAATTAGTTTCATCATTTACCTAGGCTCTGTACTCCCTGATTTTGGTTTCTATTATGGATGGTTCCTATTAAAAACATCAAGCCTTTAACCATATTCAACCAAGACAACTGATTAATTGAAATTGGAATCATAATCTCATAAGTTAAATGATTTAAGCAAATTATATGCTCCAGCTTCCAGCTGTTAAAGCCCTTCGGTCTTTTTGAGGGTTCTGGTCAAATGTGAAATTTTGTTGTCAGAGAAACATGATGTTAATTTAATATTGAATCATGACTGAAGAAGTAGTGCGATAGCTATATACAGTTTGTTACAATATTATCTTGAAAATATACATCATCCTATTGAAATTGTATGATGTTAGGAGAATGAATTGAATATGATGAACCCTTCCGTATTTATGTTCTATTAAATTGATGGATGAATGTTTTTGTGAATCTCAATTAAATTACAAAATTAAACATATTGCAGAGTTTAGAGCTTAAAGGAGTTTGTAAAGGGTCGAACAAAAGATTAAAAGGCCTTCAAAATTGAAAAACAAAATTTCTTAGCAGTAAATTAACAATTTCGTCCTATATTATTTTTAACCACAAATTAAAGACTCCGATTGTTCCATATAAAGAGGGCACCTTACTCTATAAAACAAAATTGAAGACCACACTCGTTGGGTCTGACATTCAGCATAAACGTTTTGAGGGTTAGGTTACCTATCGCAGTGATGACGTAAGTTGGTTATCAATGCAATGTGATTTGACCCCGCTAAACATTAGTTAGTCGCAGATGTTTGCGAAAAAACCACAATTGACCGATGCGATGTTCTTAAATTGAACACAACACAGGCCATCGAATCGCTCAAATTCAGCCAGATCTATGCGGAAGAGTAATTGAAAATTGGACTACTAGGATACGTTCCATGATAAGAAGGAAAGACTGGCGTTTGAACGATTTCAATTCCATACAAAATGGCGGCATATATGTGCCATTTTTTGTTGATACCTCAAATCTTTTTTTTTTTGTAATCTAATCAGTTCAACTCACGTGTAATCTGTATGGTATACCCTGTTATCTGGGAGGCTTATATATGAACATTTTTCTTAATCTATAGTAGTATTTATATCCGGGATTTTTAAGGTTTAACGTTTAAGAAATATTTAACGACTCCAACTAAGACAAGGTTAAGCTGCTAAGGGAGCTTTAAAACATAAAGCAGTCAAATGGATCCAAATGAAACATTTCTGCGTCAGATTGGAAGACCAAGAAGGTCTAAGAGATTAAAGATCGCAAGTCAATTGGCTAACGCACTATTACCCAACTGGGATTTCAAAAGGGAAGATGTTTTTTATAAATAGGAATTTAATAGGAAAAACAACCTACCTGGAGGTGGGAGGTGTATTCCAAAAATTTTAATGTGTAAACATCTAAAATGTATTTTGTAATATCTTATTTAAATATTACCCAGATCCAATTAAAAATCCCTGGAATGGAATGACCTTTAATTGAAGAAGTAACAAGAAACCATCTGTTTGCCAAAATTAATCCCGCCCACATGCCACTCCAAGTTATATTTAAGTAGAAAATTAAAATAGAAATGCTATTTATCTTCATCAAACAAAAACAGAACCAGAACCAGAACCAGAAAAAGCAGCATTCTATCCTGTAAATGTTCACTCATCCCTTTTTATTTTTTTTTTAAATGTCTTACTCTTACCTGGAACTGATGGAATATACAACTTAAAGTGTTTTCTGTGGCAGTGTGGTTGGCTTTTCAATACTCGACTCGTTTAGTTCTAAAACCATTTATTATTCTCAAGCTCGAGCATTCGAAAATGGTAATTGAAATCGTGCTCACAGTTCCTGCTGCATCCTTCCGGTGAGTTTATACAATAAATTTATTCTGTTCCTTTTAAGGATTAAGGAATGTTTTAAACTTTTATATTTCATTTTGTTTTGTTGTGGAAAGGAAGATGTCTTTTCTTGTTTTGGTGCTTTTATCTATTTCACGCTGACATGGAAATGGAAACAAAGTCCAGTGAGTGGGATACGAAATCCGATGTGGGTAGAAGATTTCTGTTTATGGGTTGTAGCCATTTGTGTCTAAGAGATACTTTTTTGAATATTTTATTTATAAATGTATTCCTGTTTCCTGATGTAATGCAGGTTGAATGCGGATATAGGGGTCTTTTCGTATCACTTTGAATAGTCATAGTCAATGCCTTTGAAATTAATTGAGTTGGTTCTTAAATATCAGAAAATGTTTGAGTACAATTTATGCTTTGAATTTATACAAATATGAAAGAAGCTGGTATGCAGGTGGAGGTGGAAACCTTTTCCGAAAATAATTAATTATTTAAAATTTAGCTTTGGACATTTTCGGACTGATTAATTGAACGTATTAAGTTGAAATCTTCTCATCTATGTTGCTGTATTTTTAAAAATAGCTAAAAATTTAATTTTTTTTTTCTTTATTTTATTTAGAAATTAGAACTGTTTGACTAAGAACCAATTTATTTCTCAAAAAAATTTTAAACTAGTGGAACAGGTTGTGATTAAGAACAAGTGCAATTTTTTTATCCTAATGCATTAGAATTACTTACGTCCATTCCAAAACAGTATTTGAAAACCTTTCGAACGAATTGCATGGTTTTTAAATAGTAATCTTTTATAACTTCTTATTCACTGTTCATTATTATAGAACTTCAAAGTCACTAAATTCAATTTAAATTTTTAGCAACATTGAATAATCAAATTTTTTTTTTTAATGACTAAGTTGTAAGCCAATATAATTTGAGATATGCCTTAGAATTTTGTAAAAGTGACTCAAGAAGTGCTGATAAGAACATGGTTAAGAAATAATGATCTCAATTATGAAATACACAAAAGAAACTTAAATTCAGAGCTTTTAAGACTCGACTTGGCTTAAATATTATTTCTTGAAAATCAAGATAAGACATAGTGAAACAAGAATCTTTCATAATTGATATTTAATATTATCAAACTAGATAATTTGGTTGACTTGATTGCGAGAAATGAATTTGATTTTAACTCTTCATAAGCGATTATAAGTTGTTTTTTACTCCATGTGTTTTTTTGTATATGAAAAAGCAATGATTCCAAATAAAATGCATAACTTGGTAGAACGAATATGCTGTAAGGTATGACAGCGGTCTTATGGGGTTTGAGATTTTGAAGTTTTTGACAAAATAAATATTTCCAAATTCTTAAATAAATACTTAAACTGATTTGACCATAAAAAAGTGCACCATTTTATTTCTTTGATCTAATTTATGCGAATAAAAGTATGAGAATATGTAAAGCATTTTTGTTTTTTTTTAAAGAAAAGGTTTTTTTTAACCTTTTTGTGAACATTTTTCAAAAACAATTTCAAATACGCAAACTTATAAGTATTTACCATACGTTACGTATACTTATAATTTTTGAAAAAAATTAGAGAGCATTATATTAAATTATTAAAAAAAGTTTTAAAATGGTTTTGAAAATATGTACCAACAAATATTAATTTAAAAAAAAGTGGTATGCAGCACAAATTGAGCTACTTTAATCTCTAAAATACGTATGCCTAAAACTTAGAAAGAATCGTTTGAGTCATTTTCGGACGGTTACCGTTTTTAGCCATTGTTGTTAATATTTTTATATTTAATACAAAGATACAAAGATCGTTGTAGGCTTTCTTCAGCCCAACTTTTTTTTGTCTTCGCCATCATCGTAACGCCATGTTTGATTGTTATGTCATACTTATTTTTTTTGACGAATGCATAACCTGACCCTTAGTACCTAAAACCGTAAGTAAAAATGAATAGAAACAAAATTCATCGTTTTCATTTCTTTGTGTTTCAAGTATATTTTCCAAATTTTTTTTTAATTTTATGTTCTAAAAACGATTTTATGAACTCCTTTAAATTGACGCTAAATTCGTTAGAAAAAATGTCTTTAAGAGGTTAACTAACAGTTCCACTTATCGCAATCTACTGGAAGTTCCAACCTTAGTGATATCGAAAACAATGCTTATCGCATCGACTTACGAAAAGTTATCACCTAAGTTACATAACAAAGGTCCAGCACGTACAAAAAACAAAAATGATGGCTTGTCGACACACGGACACGGACACGTGAAAAACGAAAACTTGCAAATCTTGTGATGTGTAAAAGTAAAAAAAAAAGGGGAATCGCAGTTGTTTTAACTCGAATCCTTAGTCCGTCGGAATCACTGAAAAAAAGCGGTTTCAAAATATCTTTTCCTTGGTACTTTCCCTTGGCAATCGTCTGTCGCTTTGATTTAAATATTCATGATTTCTTTGACAGACAGTCTCGTTCTGTTACACATTCCATGCTGATTGATTTTACGCAGTATGATGATGGTTGACTCTTATTTCGATTTATGATTGTGAAGTGATAATTTTGGCGATTTCAGCGAAGGAGATGTTAAAATTCCAAGGTTGTTTATAGAAACAAAAAAAAAAATCTTCAATACAAAAACAATGGTCACAACCTTCAAGGTTCAATCTCTCATCTTAATCATCAGCAGAAATCACTCATGCATTTTTACTATGCTCACTTCTCCAAACTTACAAAACAAAAGGTTCAATAGTTTGAACAAATTGTAAACAAATGTTCACATTTTTATACTGTGAGTCAATTAATGTCATTTTATTTTTTTTCGAGAAAGTTTCAAATGTTAAAATTTTAAATATGAGAAAAATTTATTTATTTCATTGTGACATTTTTCGCTCCCATTATTCAAACCCACAATCAGAAAATGAAAGGCAAACACAAAAGTGTAAACAAACAAATAAGAAAAATTTGTCTCATGCATAAGACTGGAATTCGTTCAAATAAAATAAGGCAGCTTCACATGCAGCCTCATTAGTAGAATTTTTATTTCTCAGATACCGAACAAGTAAAACATCAAACTCAAACATGAAATCATACTTAATTAGGCTGAGAGTACAATCACACACACCCTTTGTGTGTATAAACTTTTACATACATATATATGTATATTAAATCGGAAAAATTACAACCATTATCATACTTTATATCGTACATAACAGTATAGCTATAGGGTATACATACCTCCCAAATTAGGCGAAAATCTTGTTGTTCCACACGCAGCAACTCACAGGTTGTTTTCGTAACGACCGTACTGTCTCGTGGTAAATCGTGCAAAACTGATTCACCAAATGTGGCTCCAACACCAAGATTGCACAATGTAACCGGTGCCTAAAATTATAAGAAGGAAAAAGACATTAATGGAAATGATTACTTACTATTAGGTGTTGTTTATGTTTTGTTTTAAGTTGTATAAGGGTATGTTGTAAACAGGTGTTCTGAATTGGTTTTTGAAATAAAATTCGAATTTTGTATTTCCTACACATTTTTGCTTTTAAGAAAAGTTTTTACTTTGTTTATATGAACCCCTCATTATTGGGAATATTTTTTATGGAGTTCATAATATTTTGGTGCATATTATGTGGGATTGCCTACCTGTTTTATTATAAAAATATAAAAGTATTTAGTTACGTACAGTTTTGAAAAAAAAAAAAAAAAATTGAAAATGTATTTTTAAAAAACTTTTATTTGAAAATAAAATAACAGAAGAGATATCTGTCTTTACAAAAAGGTAAAGCGTGACATTGTTGCCCTTTCATTTCATTTAAATGATTCTGTTTTGATAAAAAAAAAAATTCGTGGAATAGACTTTCCTCTTATACTGATTTTTCTTGTACCAACCTAGCTTTTTTACAAACCTTATAAGAATCGCCCTTTTATTACATGACAAGCATTTGATACAAAAAATCATTATGGCATGGCTTCTGACGTCACATCATGTCATTGAACAAAAATATTAAATTTTTTTCGAAGTTTCTGAAAATTAGATTTTCCATTAAAATAAAAAATTCAATAAGTTATTCATGTTTCCTTTAAATATATTTATAATATATGTACATTTGTACATAATTTAATTTACAGAAAAAAAGGCATCGCTTCGAATACCGGATACTTCTCTTAGAAGTACAATATGACTCCCTCTCCGTCAAATTTCATGTGTTGCAGATCAACGGAAGGTTTCCTTTGTTTGTTACATAATGTATAGTACCTAAAGATTAAGTGTATTATTTCGTTTCTACGCTCATCACGGAAGAAATTGTCCTGTAAGAAATAGAAATTCAGCTGGCAGTAAATCGTACGAAAGAAAAAACCTTTTGGCTTCTTCTATAAAGATACTTCTAGCTTGCTCATCGACCTTAGCAGTTTCCTGATACAAATACAATTTTACTTGCGATTATACCTAGGGACTAAAAGGCAAGTTATGGATTCGTGCAAAAAAAATATTAGATAACAATCACACATGACATTACAAGGATGCAGAAGTCGAAAAAAGTGGGTCTGGAAGTTCTGTCTGTCTGTCTGTCTGTTCGCACCTCTAGCCTGAACGAATGGGCCGATTTGCTCCAAATTTGGTATTAAGTAATTATTTGGAGTTCCTTGGGAGGCCTTTTTTCTTTTTTGCTCTAGGTCGTGAGGAAAAAATTGATTTTCTCAAAAACGGCTCTAACGAATTTGATAAAACTTTAAGAATTCTATTTTTTTAAGACAGTCTTTCTTTTGGTTGGATAAGATTTTTCAAAATTCGTCTTATAACAGAATCTCTCAAAGAACCACTATACAGGGTGATTCACGAGCGTTGTGCCAAAAAGCTAGAGCGTGTAGGTTGAGTTGAGACAAGAAAAAAATCGTATCGGAGGGGGGGTCTATTCCCCCACGTTTAGCCGGGAGGGGCAATTTTCTGAAAAATTGACTTATTTTGTAAAACAAAATATTTAAAATCAACGGCTTCGTTTACAACACCACGTTATACCTTTTTAGAAAGACAAAAACTTTTTCTTTCATTTTATTTTTAAATTAAATTGTTTTAACGAATAGTTTAAAAAATATAAATTTTCAAACTCAAAATTTTGAAAAAAAAATTTGAAAAAGTAATTTTAAAACTAATTTTTTTTCAAAATTTTACGTAATTAAGTTTAATTTTTGTTATCATAATTCATTAATTTTTAATCCAACACTGAAAACTGTATGGCTCTACGTTTTTCTGTTGCCAAGGTATTCAAAAATAACCGAACCTACTTCTTCACAAAAACACGAAAAAATTGGCTAAATCACCACTTGTGCCTTTTATAAGGCTAGATTTTCTTGTTTTTGTGAAGAAGTAGGTTCGGTTATTTTTGAATACCTTGGTAACAAAAAATCGTAGAGCCATACGGTTTCCAGTGTTGGATTAAAAATTAATGAATTATGATAAAAAAAATTAAACTTAAACACACACACACACACACACACACACACACACACACACACACACACACACACACACACACACACACACACACACACACACACACACACACACACACACACACACACACACACACACACACACACACACACACACACACACACACACACACACACACACACACACACACACACACACACACACACACACACACACACACACACACACACACACACACACACACACACACACACACACACACACACACACACACACACACACACACACACACACACACACACACACACACACACACACACACACACACACACACACACACACACACACACACACACACACACACACACACACACACACACACACACACACACACACACACACACACACACACACACACACACACACACACACACACACACACACACACACACACACACACACACACACACACACACACACACACACACACACACACACACACACACACACACACACACACACACACACACACACACACACACACACACACACACACACACACACACACACACACACACACACACACACACACACACACACACACACACACACACACACACACACACACACACACACACACACACACACACACACACACACACACACACACACACACACACACACACACACACACACACACACACACACACACACACACACACACACACACACACACACACACACACACACACACACACACACACACACACACACACACACACACACACACACACACACACACACACACACACACACACACACACACACACACACACACACACACACACACACACACACACACACACACACACACACACACACACA